>CM050163.1:99532600-100928850 GCA_027410445.1 Discoglossus pictus | reverse complement strand
ATTAAGGTGTTACAATAGCTATTATAGCCTATTTCAGTGAGCAGCCACAACAGACTAAGTTTCATGTAGACACATATTAAGTTCAACACCAGAATACAATGGTTGTGGGATCTATCCCGTTGTAAATTCGCCAGCACTGACAGCTGCAGTGCCAGCAAGAAGCCTCTAGATGGCTCTAGCTGTTCAGTTTCAGGGAATTATTATTATCTCCTCCGACGGCACTGAATTGACAGTGAGGCCATCACTAAGTTCGGCGCGGGCACTCGGCCCTCGAGGACCTCAGGTGCGCCTCTCATAGCTCAAGGCCTCTTCTGTCGGAGCGCCTCATATGCATTGTGCAGCACTAGTGGGAAAATCGGCAGTGCCATCTAGCAGTTGGTGGGTGGCACTGCTGCTGCCACTGCTGGTAAATTGGTGAATGTGAAGAGTGAAAGGACCTGGTTGTGTAATTGTCCACTATTGTCAAATATCTGGAATTGCTACAAATGTGGGAAAATGTCACTTACTTATATCTATTGTTAAGAAAATATGATAATATTTTTCAGAGAAGCATTAAGACAGAGTGCAAAAAGTATATGTTCCCATACACGATCAAGATATAATTCTAAACTTATTAATTATCAAAATATCCACGTACATAGGGATAAGACAAAATTGGGCCATGGGCTGCAGCTTTGTTCTTTAGAAAGTGCCCTGTCTATACTTATTCCCTAGTGGACAAATATAAAGAGATTCATGTTTACTTGTTTTTAACCATAATTTTAATGTTTTTCTTTCACCATTGTCCTATGTCAAACTGAACAAAATATTTTGTTATTTTTCCCAATCAGTTTTTTATCTTTCATATGTAAATAGGAGTTAAGCACTGGGAAAAAGGGATCTATCTCGTTCTAAATTCGCTATCACTGACAGCTGCAGTGCTGGCAAGTGGGCGCTAGATGGCGCTGCAGATATTTCACACAAGTTGTAATCTTAGAAGGTTACCCTAACACATAAACTAACCCTAACCCTCACCTTAACCCTAAAAGTATACCTAACTCTATGGTATCGGCACTGAAAATCGGCAGCGTAATCTAGAGGTTGGTGGGTGGCACTGCTGTTGCCACTGCTAGCAAATTTTTGGCAAATTTCAAAAGGGAAAGGACCAGAAAAGGTATTGTTCCCAATTCTGAATATATTATCCTTGAGTTTAGCCTAAAAATACACCTGAGTTGCATATTCAAAAGGGATTTGAGAATGGGTCAGGCATGGATTGTCAAAGGTCCATTGTGATAATTCTTTACTTCCTAGTAATTATTATCTTAATTTGTTGCGGATGCAATTTTATCTCTCTAAAAACTTCAAACATCCAGAAGCATACCTATATGTATATTGCACGGATAAATCATCTCTTACTTATGGTTGAAATCTAATGAGGAGGTAATGCAAGAGGGAAAAGCATGAGTTACATTTGCTGTTCTGCACCTGACAGCTGTTACAGAATGATTTATTTGTAGCAATGATTTTTTATTGGTTATGGGATCCTTAACATCACAAACTCTGAGAACATAAACCTTTTAGCAAAGCCTAAACTACTTCTGCACTTTCAAATGGCTTCCTACTTAAAAGCCTCCAGCCCTTCTTTCCCTTTAATCTCATGGGAGACAACCACTTGAGAAAGTAGATAGGCAGGCGAGCACAGCATTCTGAAATGCTTGGCAGATGTCGACATTCAAACGGGATGTTGCAAAAACAGTAATTTTGAATGTTGAAGGTGATTACATTTATCATTGGTCTCATTTGCATTAGACTAAAATTGCTTTAAGGAGTTAATAAACAATTCTCAACTTGATCCTTAACTTTGCGTTGAAGAGTTTGTGTCTAGTTATTATGCATTAAATACTTATCTCTGCAATACCTACAGAAATACAATTATTGTAGGTCTAATTGTATAACTATGAAGACATACATTGATGTTTAAAATGTTATATCTGGAATAATTATTTAACTCCATTTCTTAATAGACCATGAAAGTGTGAAAACAAACCATGTTTGTGTAGTATAAGTAACATAATAACAACTGTAGGAGATGTGTAAGCCATTTACATGAAACCATTTTTTAGGTTTTTGTTAAAAATGTTCAGTCTTGTCTGGTTTCAGGAGTTCATGATAGTTTGGAGCTTGAGGGCATCTACTTATCTAATAAACAATGGAGGGAGGAGAGTGATATTTTTATGTAACTGTTGCTTATGTCCTTTGCCTACATATATTTACAAGTAGGCAGTTTGCAGGTATAACTGCAAACCATGCTCCTGCACAAATGTAAATGCCCATCTCATATATAAAATCTGCAGCAAAGTATCATGAATGCGTCTATGACCATAAGATGCATTAACGTTTATTTTTTCCAACTGAAAATATAGCATTATGACATTTTCCCTGCCTAATTATGTTTTAGTTAGACAGAAATGTTTAAAACATACATGTTATTTTCATGGCAGTGTAGTTCTTTATTGAAATATCCCCGATTATATTCTTTCGGGGCTCACATATATAGATGTCACATGCTAGCTAAGTAGCAACTGGGCCTCAGTAATTTTTTTTGTATGAAAACCACAAGTTAAAAATAATAGCATATTCTGTGTTGTAAAAAACCTAATGTGTAACTGTTGGAAATTGCTAGGCATGTGTAACTTCCTAGTAATTTACATGTATAATAACATGTACCGATATTACATGACACACTCCTCTCTGTGGGCCTTTGGCTTCAACCAAACCTTCTATCAACATGGATGTAGCTGAGGAGAGGATTGAAGGCTTTGTTTGTCAATGCTGGATCCAGGAGCGTACTATATTAATAATAGTTACTTGCCCGGCATAAATGACATATAATAGAATTTTATCTTGAATTGTCTGTGCTGTCTCTCTCTGTGCTGTCTCTCTCTCTGTTGTGTCTGTCTGTATGCTGCCTGTTTCTGTGCTGTCTCTCTCTCTGTGTGCTCTCTCTCTGTGTGCTCTCTGTCCTGTGTCTCTCTCTACCCCACTCTTCCTTTCTCTCTCTCTCTGTTCTGACTCTCTCTCTTTGTTATGTATGTGTGTCGCTCTCTATCTGTCCTGTGTGTGTCTCTCTCTCCCCTATCTCTCTCGACCTCTCTTTCTCTGTTCTGTCTCTCTATCTCCTGCCACTTTCTCTATCATGTCTCTCTCTATGTGTCCTGTGTGTGTGTCTCACACTCTGTCTTGTCTCTCTCTCCATTCAGTGTCTGTCTCTCTGTCCTGTGTCTCTCTCTGTCCACTGTGTGTGTGTCTCTCTCTTTGTTTTGTCTCTCTCTCTGGCCTGTGTCTGTCTGTCTCTCTCTCTCTCTGTACCTTTCTCTCTCTCCTGTCCCTCTCTGTCCTGTCCCTCTCTCTGTGCTCTCTCTCTGTCTCTCCCGTCTCTGTCTCTCCCAGCACTCTCTCTCGCTCTTATTGCTGCGCGTACTCCATTGGAAGTAAGCACTGTAAGGATGTCTTACTATCGTAAGAGAACAGTGTGTTGTATGTAAGAGCAAGATACATACTTCCCACTTTGTGCTCTCTTTGGAACTGTGATAACATTATGGGGTGAAACAAGTTGCACCTGCTGGAAGATAATGGGATCGCCCTGGAGAGCTCACATTCTAGATAATTCTGATTGCTTCTGGGAACGCATGCCTACAGAGGGGACTTTGTGTGACATGTGAGATTAGGTTTTTGTGGAGAGTTTATGCTGCTGTGTATCTCTTGTTTGTCAGCATTTGTTTTTCTATTCTGTTCTAGACAGTCTTTTTCTTGTTCTTAAGCTTTTAACACTTTGTGCCACTTTTTCTGACAACCTGCCAAGATAAAGAGCATGCTAACATCTGTCAGGGAAAAGTAACCAGGTAGAGAGGGCAACGTCTTGCACAAACTTTGAATTACTGCTAATTTCCTGTATTATGCTGAGCTCTGAACATGTTTGCTAAGAATATAGAGCTGAAAAGAAAATGGACTTGTTTGTTTCTTAAGGCAAAAAACTTATGTAATCGTTATAACCAACAAGAAATCAGCTTATTACAGGTCTGCTCTTTGTGCAACCAACAGGGAGTTAAGAAGTTATCAGCTACACCCTACTGACGAGGCCCAACGAAGGCCGAAACGTATATCTGGGGTTTGCTGTTTCTCCTATTCAGGGTAGAATTGCCTGGTATTTTGGGGCTGGATCACTCTAGTGAGTGGGACCAGACTGATATACTACCAGTATAAGGGCACAAGTGGGCTAAAAAGAGGTTGCTCTCAGAGTGGGTTATCATGTCCATAGAACTAACCTATTAAGGTTAGTTCATTCTCTATTTCTGTTGTTATGCAACCACTAGCAAATAAACTCAAGGATAATATATACAGAATTGGGAATAATACTTTTTCCGGTCCTTTCCCTTTTGAAATTCACCAAAAATTTGCCAGCAGTGGCAGCAGCAGTGCCGCCCAACAACCACAAGATGGCGCTGACAATTTTCAGTGCCGATACCATAGAGTTAGGATTAGGAATACTTTTAGGGTTACGGTGAGGGTTAGGGTTAGTTTATGGGTTAGGGTAACCTTTGAAGGATGTATTTGCTTTTTTAAACAATTTGCAGAATAAAATGACAGTAATATCTTTATTTTGTGTCACTATTAGCAAGTGAGATATATCTATATACTCACCTCGGAGTGCTGGTGTTGCTCTGAGAGCAGTGTCAGTTCAAAGGACAACAATTCTACAGTTTCCAAGGAAAACCTTTCCTATTAACAAGTGGTTAATTCATGATTTGCTGAGAAACATTTGTTACTGAAAATGATTTTATAGGGAATAAAACTAATTTGTTATGCAATATTTACACAGCAAATGCATATCATATGTTGTACTTTAGGGAAATAACCAGGCAATTGATGCAATGAGAAGATCAATAAGGCATCTTAGGGGAGACTTTAAAATGATAGATAACACCAAAATGCATAACACAACATACACTAAGGGGGAACATATACACTAGAGGTCACAGCTTGCAATTATTTTTCTGAAAAATAATCTAGCATAGTAAGATACATGGTGGAAGAAGGAAAATATTTTATACAGGTACTGTATATATATAAGCTCTTTAATATTTTATGCTACTTAATTATATACATATATTTCTATACAACTGTTAGGAAAGTATATATTTGTTGGATGTTATTACACATGCATAACATTCTCCATTTGCTATACTTTTGCACAGATACGTATCCTCTAATTTTGTTTTTATATAGTAGTTTATTACCAATAGGAGCATAGTGTTTTCTATGCTCAGTTTAAAAGTTGATTTGTACATTTGCTGTACAGATTCGATCTATAATAGCATATTTAACTTGCACATTTTGCGCTGAACCTAACACAGCTGATTGTGAAGAAATGCTCAATAAAAGCAATAAAACAAAACATTTTTTTATTTTTTTATTTTTACGTTTGTCAGTGTTAGAGGTGGGTTCTGTACAAATCTTTATCATGGTATTTAATAAAATCTTTTTTTCTATAATGTATAGTAGAAAATAGAAGGTGAATAGTGAATATATTAAATAAATAAATATTTAATTAATTTTTTATTAGAATTTGTGGGGAATATGCAATTTGACTGTATCTATTAAATGTATTATAAATACACAATTACACTGTGTGCCTCTCTGTGTGCCTGCACAATTGCAATAATACAGAGGCAAAGTACAAAAATTACGTGATTTTTTTGTAGCAATTTAATGTTTAAAGCCTGCATGGATGTAATGTTTAAAGTGTATGCATAATGGTTTAAGATTACTGTTTCCCTTTCAGAAATATACAGATGAGGCCAATCTTGACTCCTGTAAAAATCTAAATGTAACTTTCACATCATTGGCTCATTTAGATTTTAGGCAGCCCTAGGTCATACGGATTTGTGGGTCCCCCACTCCTCACTTGCAAGCCCTCCTTTTCTCTTTCTATTTATCAAATCATAAGTTTGTGTGTGTTTATGTATATATATATATATATATATATATATATATATATATATATATATATATATATATATATGGTATTTCAGAAAGTGTCAAGTACACCTACAAGAGAATGAAGCACTGCATATTGACATTTGAGGGTTCCCTGGTGGTCCAGTGTTTAGGATCTGGTGCTTTCACCCCTAAGACCTGGGATCGATTCCAGTCAGGAAACCAAGAAATCACACCATCCTGAAGTCCAGCAGGCTTGGGCCTGGTCAATACTTGGATGGGAGACAGCCTAGGAATACCAGGAGCTGTTTGCTGTGGCCCACTGGAGAAGGAACTGGCAACCCACACCAGTATCACTGCCAGGAAAACCAAATGGATCAGCATGACCATAGACATAAATATGTGACTGGTATATTACAATCGACTGAACAAGTCAAATAAAACATTGACAATCGTGTGCATCTGCAATAATATTTAATTGTACAGCACAGCATCTTCAGGCAGCCTCCAGACAGCCTGCTGCCCCCTGAAAATGTGCTGCCCTAGGCCTCGGCCTCGTAGGTCTTGGCAGAAACACACTTCTGTTTCACAAAGAAAATTCAATAGCATTGGAACCTTCCGATTAATATGGGAAAGCAGCAATATATGATGAAAGACTATATAATTACATACGTTTAGAAGTGAGAGAGAGAAGTCAGTGGGAACTTGCTGGGTCTGAATGGCAAGCTAACAGCAGCATATCAGTGGAACAAAGAAAGATAAACGGAGCAGAACAAGCAGATTTGGCAGAACATCAAAAAAGCTCATGAGACTCTAATAGATGAAAAAAAATAGCACTCAGGCTGCATTACCAAAAGATCCATTACTTTCCGTAACAAGTCAGGCAAATTAATGGTGAGCCTGATATCTGTCAAGGCAGTGCCACAATTATAGCAAAAACAGAAAAAAACAAACACAATCAAAATATGAACCCAGACTCTCAAAAATGTTGGAGTAAATAGATGAAGCAAGGATGTAGAGGAAAATGATTAATCACAGCAGAATTATCAACAGTTACTTAGATGTGCAAAACATTTAATACTTTGCAAAAAAACTTGAAAAAGAAAAAGCTTTTAGAAAAGGTGCAGTTTTTGACAGGATGACCCTCTCATGCAGATGGAATTCAATTATTACTGTTTTGGAACAGGCATCTATGAACAATACCCACTGCTATTCTTCATTATATATTCAGAATAATTAGAGATTAGCAGCTATGTTTATAGGGTCACAATAATGCTCCAACAAAGTTAAAATATCAGTATAAAAACTTTGTAAATCACTGTAATCATTGCTCATTTACCACCATCTTGGATGTGCTGCTCACCCCCTATTTTACAAAGCTCCTTGGTCAATGTTGGTGGTGAATAAATGTGAATAAACCACAGGCTTAGGCTGAGTATACTTGATCAACAGCTGTACTGCTGTCTCATTATGGACTAGTGAGTTTTGTGTTCCCCCTGTTGCCCACTCTAGGCTTGTAGGAGCTTGTGGGTAGAGATTATTTACAAAAGAAAGACGCAAGGGGAGAACTTGCCCACTTTAACCCAATGGGTTCATCATATGGGCTAAGGAGTTGGAGAATATATATGATAAAATATGTTTTTATTTAGATGTTTATTATTTCTACCACTCCACTGCGACAGAAGTTGAGGGAACGTGAGGACCATTAAAGCCCCAAGTTCTGAGGCTCCTGTTAAAATGAATGTATCAATACCACCACCGAGGCCTCCGTTAATTTTAGAAAGGGTTTGTAGAGCACCTCTTTGTTGTTTAATCACCCACCCCAGTGTTTACAGGTGTTTGCCCCATAAATTTAATGGCGTTCAAGTGTTTTATTGTAGTAGGCAAAAACATATCAGGGCTAATATGAGGCAGACCTTTCCTAAATTTGATTATTTCCTATGGGTAATTTTATCAGAAGAGGATCTGCAAAACAACAATTCATCAAGTAGTTGATCTATACAATGTGAAGCCCTTTCTTTATACACAATAATTTACTACCTTTAGTAATTTTCCACATAACATTAGTATTTTAATTTTTTTAACTTATTGGATAAAAAAATAAACATTTCTAGCTTTCAATTTAAACAATCATCACTAAACATAGGACAAGGGTCAGTATATTGGAGCAAATACTATCACTCATGTTCAGAAAATAAAGAAAACGCCTGAAAATGGGATATGTGGAATCTGACGTTTATGGCCAAATCTTTCTTGTTAAAAATATTTTGTTACAACAACACTTGGTCTGAATGCTAATGTTGTCCTTAAGAATTGAAAATGCAGATGTCAACAGCTTGAACAGGCAGTATTCCAAATTACATTTGAAAGTGTCATGATGTAATAGTTTGTCCAAGCTGTATTGTTTTAAGTAAGATTTTGTTTATACTTCCCATCAATTGAAAGAAACATAGCATATTGCAGAATGTTTATTATGGCGAGTGTGCAAGTGGTGTTCCAAAAAAAGCCATGAGTTTGTATATTGGACATGTCTGTTGGCTGAGTTGCCCAAGTTAAAATGCATGTAATGCACAGCCCATTACTTAAATACATTTACATAATAATTCTCCTTTTATAACACAAAATAATTTATAAATAACAGATGTTTTCTGTTCATCACATTTCCACATTACTCTACATTCTACAACTTCACTTCAAGGAAAATGCATTAAATCAATAGGTGACTTGAGGGAAATTGATCAAAACAACATTAAGTCCTTTGAAATTCTACGATAGGCCTATAAATTGCCACATAAACATTTTTATGTATGTGCAAGCCAGGCAGAGATGTCAATCAGTGCTGGCTAAACAAAATAATTGTCTTAAGTACAAGTTATATTTGCATTTCAAAACGCCAATGTGTTACATACCAGCCTATTGGTCATTAACAATTTTCTACTGTGGCTGATAATAAAGAAACAGTATATTTATGTAAATAATATTTAAAGTAGCAGACGATAATATTACTATAGTGTTACATAGAATAAAAGAGCAATTTTTGCTTTGTTATGAAAAATACTTAATATGACTTCTATAATGCATTCTCTTCATGATACACTGTACTATATTTTTTAATAATGCTTTTTCTTTAATATTATTTATTTTTGTTTATTTGCTTTATGTCCATTTTAAAGGCACGCTGTATCACATAACTTCATGTGTAATATATTGTTGTTGGTAGTTTATCAAAACATTTCTATTTTATTTTGTGAATCCTGTAGCTTTTTGGGATATAAGAAAGAATAAAGGTTTTAGTTGTAAAATGCACCAAGTGGTCAAAATCTTGGAGATCAAGATTATATTATTTTATTTCTGAAAGATGAAAGGGCAATTACATTGTTAACCTGCCAGGTCTAGTGTGTCTGTTCTACTAGCAAACCAGCTACCAGTGTAACATAAAGCAAGGAGACAACAGTAAGCATTACATTTCGTAATTTACCAAAATAATAAACTATTTCCTCCATTTTACATTCAAATAGTGGGCATTCTTTATATGCCTTCTCTATCATTGTTTTGCGCTAGATTTCAGTGTGAAACTTTGTGCTGAGGTTTTTTAAACTAACTCCATTTACAAGCTTAGTAATGCTAATTTTAAGTTTAGTTGCACAAGTCATAAGTCTACTTGCCCATGTACAATTTAAAGCTTTTCGGCTTTTGCTAAGCACTACATTGCTGATTTTGACTCATTAACATCCTTGCCCATTTCTGTAGCTATGGCCAATATGTAAGCTTCTCCTCGGCGCAGGAGATGGACCCAATCACAAATATATACAGTGCCTTGCAAAAGTATTCACCCCCCTTGGCATTTTTCGTGTTTTGTTGCCTCACAACCTGGAATTAACATGGATTGTTTGAAGATTTGCATCATTTAATTTACAGAACATGACCACAACTTTGAAGATGTTTTTTTTTTATTGTGAAACAAACAACAAATAGGACAAAATAACAATGTGCATAACTATTCACACCCCTAAAGTCAACACTTTGTAGAGCCACCTTTTGCGGCAATCACAGCTCCAAGTCACTTTGGATAAGTCTTTTTTGCCCATTTCTCCTTGCAAAACTGCTCCAGCTCCTTCAAGTTGGCTTTGGAATAGCAATCTTTAAGTCTGACCACAGATTTTCTATTGGATTGATGTCTGGGCTTTGACTAGGCCATCCCAACACATTTACATGTTTCCCCTTAAGCCACTCAAGTGTTGCTTTAGCAGTGTGTTTGGGGTCATTGTCCTGCTGGAAGGTGAACCTCCATCCTAGTCTTAAATCACGCACAGAGTGGTACAGGTTTTGCTCAAGAATATCCCTGTATTTAGCACCATCCATTTTTCCCTCAACTCAGACCAGTTTCCCAGACCCGGCTGCTGAAAAACATCCCGACAGCATGATGCTGCCACCACCATGTTTCACGGTGGGGATGGTGTTCTTTGGGTGATGTGATGTGTTGGGTTTGCACCAGACACAGCATTTTCTTTGATGGCCGAAAAGTAAAATTTTAGTCTTATCAGACCAGAGCCCCTTTTTCCATACATTTTGGGCGTCTCCACATGCCTTATCGTGCCATTTTGTTTTTTGCTGAAAATAATGGCTTTCTTCTGGCCACTTTGCCATAAAGCCCTACTCTATGGCGCGTGCAGCTTATTGTCGTCCTATGTACAGATACTCCAGTCTCTGCTGTGGAACTCTGCAGCTCCTCCAGGATTACCTTAGGTCTCTGTGCTGCCTCTCTGAATAATGCCCTCCTTGCCCGGAGTTTTGGTGGGGGGCCATCTCTTGGCAGGTTTGCTGTTGTGCCATGTTCTTTTCATTTGGTCATGATTTGATGGTGCTCCTGGGGATCATCAAAGATTTGGATATTTTTTTATAACCTAACCCTGACTTGTTCTTCTCCACAACATTGTCCCTTACTTGTTTGTAGAGTTCCTTGGTCTTCATGGCAGTGTTTGGTTGCAGCCTCTGGGGCCTTTCAAAAAAGGTGTGTATATGTAATGGCAGATCATGTGACACTTAGATTGCACACAGGTGAACATAATTTCACTAAGTATGTGACTTCTGAAGGTAATTGGTTGCACCAGAGCTTTTTATGGGCTTCATAACAAACGAGGTGAATACATACGCACATGCCAATCTGTTTTCTGTTTCTAAAAAAATAGTTTTATGTATATATTTTTCTCATTTCACTTCACCAACTCATGTTCTGATCCATCAAATAAAATTCAGATTAACAAAACATTGAACTTAAGTCTGTAATGTAACAAAATAGGTAAAAATTCAAAGGGGTGAATAATTTTGCAAGGTGCTGTATATATTCATATTCTTTGTATAGTGGTCGATTTACACACTTTTAGATCATGCACTTTTAATCAAAGTTTTAAGGTACTGTATTCTAATATTTCCAGTGATAGATTTCCGTTGTTATGGCAAGTGGCTAGATTGCACAAATCGAATACTGGAAGGTGTAGAATTCTACACCCCTTTGTCTTTGGTAATCACACTTCAGTAACTAATCTGCAACTGTTTTCTTCAGAGTATTTAATTAAATATTTAGTTCATTTAAAATATTATTCCTAACTAGAGAAACTTCTGTGAGATTATTTATAACTGTAATAAAGTATTTTCTTTAAAACATGTATCCTCAAAAATGTCGAAAGGGTATTTTTTAATATCAAAACAAAATACATAAGAAAAAAGAACAGCAAATTTTAACATGAGGCACTCAAGGGACAACCACTGAATAGCTGTTAATAACAATATAAATATATATATATTTTATTTTTTAATTAAATAGCATTTTCATAAAATCTCCAGTAGCTCATGTGAAGAAAATCATTTACTATGCCAAATTACTTGTGATTTTCTCATTTAATTGGTTTTTGTAATCTGGCATGTGATGAAGAGAGCGTCAGTACAATTCAATGCTCAGGCTGAAAGTCTTGTGGATTTATTAATATTTAGTACAATTGTATGGCTGATTTCATTTCTCTCTATACAGTGCACTGTGCAGATAGTTAAATGGAAAAACAAACTGTACAGATAACTTGCTGTGTTTCATTTAACTTCTTTTTTCATACACTTTAGCCTTTTTTTACACTGGCTCTAACATTTGCTTTTGTTACATAAAGTTTAGCTAACTGTAGGGTTTTAAGACAAAAACAAAAAAGGTTTCATTCTTACAGTATTCAGGTTAATTGAGGGTTGATGAGAGAATAACGCTGAACTGCTTCAGATAAAGTTTAATACCATCTGTTTTGCCACAGTTCGGGTTGTAGTGGATGAGATGAACATAGTAACTGGCAGTGCTCCCTGATATCATGTGCTGTAGAGTATAAAGAAACTAAAGAAAACACACATTATATTTTTGCAATTCCTCTTGAATTTCAGGATGAGCATTAAATCGATAACATATTATAAAGAGACAGCATAAAAGTACACTGCAGATCTGTATTTACATTTGATACGTGGAATATGTTTTTTACAAGATAAAATATAAATACAGCCTTAATTTAATAATTTATCAATATTTTACAGTGGACAGCTATTGCCTTGTGCAAGGCCCTCACTTGAACTGCTTTCTCAACAGGAAGATTGATATGACTCCAGTTGAAAGTCCAAAGGTTTGTCACATTTCTTATATACCAGGTCCTCTTAAAAAATAGTGTTCTCATAAGCAATTGTACCTGCTATTGATTTCCACGTTTTTCTACTATCAAACCATAAACGTATACAATACAGTGTATATTGTTTATTACTAATCTGCGATCACACTATGACGCATAGGGATGAAACTGTACACAAGAGCACTATACAAATCTCTATCTTTAACGTGAATTTGATAGAACATTGCATGAATTTACATGGACTTCAGAGATCCACAAAGTTGAATTATTACAATAATCCATCAAACAATTTGTAACTGATCCATAAACATGGGCAAATTCATGAGCGTTTATTTCATGATTAGCTGTCACATATCTTTTGGAGGGAATCCCATGACAATTTCTAAGAAGCATGAAATGGCTATATAAAGTGGATATTAAGACTTTGTTATATTGACAATAATAGGAGCCTATGACTTAACTTTGTTATTTGAAATATTATTCTTGTAAACTTGAACTGATTGTGTCACCACTGTTTGGGAAGAAAGAAGCCCTTATCTTCTCCACCTCTTGTTCACATGCCCCCACTCCTGTGCCACCACTGAGTCACTTACCTACCCAACTGGCAGGGGCTTCTGAGGGAGGTGGAAGAGACTTCTTCTCATGAGTGGTGGATTGGGAGGCAGACTTGGGATGAATATGCTCAAGCATAACTGACATGAGGTCGATCACCCTGTTTATTCCAGATAACTGCCCTTCCATGGACCAGGCAAAGCTTTGTTGCTGGAGGCAGTGCTGTTGCAGTTCAAGTTCTATGTATCTTTGCTCCCTCCTATTATCATTCTGCATCATTGCCATCTCCTGGAACAGCAATCTCTGCAAGCTCAACACCCTCTTGAAATGCCTCTTCATTTCTTGCTTAAGCTGCAGCTTGAGACCAAGGGTTTTCTCAATAGGAGCAGTGAGATTGTGGGGTTGAAATGCATGTGGTTGCATAATAGTCTGCCAGCACCTCAAATACCGACATTTGCGACTGGTTTTGATGTAGAAGAATAATAATATATATTTATTTTCAAATTCTCATAAGCATAACTTCAGTCAGTGTTTGTACATACAGTTTTCAATTGTGGGTTGCATAGGCAACATCTTGATACCATGAATAGCATTCAATGACTATGTAATCGGTCTCAGGATTGACATAATGCAATTTTATGTTTCTCTGATATATTAATTGTTTGGTTTTATGTGAAAGCATGGATTTCTCTCATTATGGTTTGTGTTTAGTATATTTGTAGTATATTAGTATATTTGTAGTTTCAATATGAAATCACACATTTCAGAGTGCATTGCTGGTTGACATTATCAACCATTGATGGTCATCAGCTACATTGTATATTTGATATTTATTTTGCAGCTGGTTTACAGAGCCATTGCTGTGCGAAGTAGGCCATAACAGTGAGAAGGATTGTTTGTTTTGTGGACATAACTGATGATGGTGTGATATGATTGGTGGTTTACATATTCACCTTAGAGAGTCTTGTCCAATTCAAACTATGGTGGCTGTGGACTTCCTGTCCTTTGGGAATTGCTTCCACTTTATGGCTGATGGTGGACAACCACCTGCAGCTCTTGCTTTTCACACTAATCTTTGTCTTGTCTACAGCCCGGCAGTCACACAGTGCTAATCTCTGCTGCGTCCTCCCTGCACATCCTTGCCAGCTCTAATCTCTTGGCCTTCATAAAGAGTACGGCACTGGTTGTGGATGGCTTTCAGGAGGACAACAAATTCTCCATGATCCTATTCCCTAAATGTGTAAGGGGATATCTCCCCGCCTGGACCCTGAGGCCTGCGGTCATCTCTTTTCTCCCCTCACTAATCCAAGAGGCCTCATTCACTGACCCTAAGATTGTAGAGGCACTTCTCCCTCTCTTCCTCTTACCTTACCTCTGAATGCTGTGAGGGGATGGATACTGAGAAGGGATGGATGCTAAGAAGAGTGTAAGTTATGTGGGGTGGTAGGGTGTGGTGCTATATATATATATATATATATATAAATTCTTGTTCTTTAGTCGTTCAGTCATGTCTGACTCTCCATGACCCTATGAACTGCAGCACACCAGGTACATCTGTTAGTTACGCCTCTCTGAGCTCGATTATGTTCATCGCTTCAATTATGTCATCTATTCATCTCCGTCTCAGTCATCCCCTTCTTCGTGTGCCTTCAATCATTTCCAGCATCACAGTCTTTTCTAGGGAATCCTGTCTTCTCATGATATGGCCAAAATATTTGAGCTTCAGCCTTATGATCAGTGAACAGTTTGTCTTGATTTCTTGAAGTACTGATTTATTGGATCTTCTCGCAGTCCAAGGGATTCTAAGCAGTTTTCGCCAACACCAAAATTTAAAGGCATCAATTCTATGGCACTCAGCCTTCTTTACAGTCCATCTCTCACATCCGTATGTTACCTCTGGGAATACCATAGTTCTAACTATGCGGATACTGTAATGTCTTTACTTTTTACTAGCGTGTCCAGACTTGCCATAGCTTTCCTCCCCAGAAGCAAACGTCTTTTAATTTCATGGCTACAGTCACCATCTGAAGAGCTTTGGATCCCAGGAAAATACCATATGTCACTGCCTCCACTTCTTCCCCATCTATTTTTCAGGAACTGATATTGCCGTTTGACATTATCTTTGTCTTTTTTAATGTTGAGCAGCAGGCCAGCTTTTGCACTGTCTTCTTTTACCTGCATTAATAGGTCCTGTCGTTCCTCCTCACTTTCAGAGTAGTATTATCCGCATATTTGAAGTTGTTGAGATTTCTTCCAGCAATATTAATTCCGGCTTTGGATTCATCCAGCCCTGCCTTATGCATGATGCACTCTGCGTATAAGTTAAAGTAATTAGGTGACAATATACTGCCTTATTGCACACCTTTTCCTATCTTGAACCATTCCGTTGTCACATGTTCGGTTCTGACTGTGGCTTCTTGGTCCAGATACAGATTCCTGAGGAGGTGGATGAGATGATCCGGTACTTCCATCTCCTCAAGAACTTGATAAAATGTTTTGTTATCCACACAGTCAAATGCTTTAGAATAGTCTATGAAGCAGAACTAAATGTTTTTCTGGAACTCTCTTGCTTTCTCTATTATCCATCGGACATTTGCAATTTGATCTCTAGTGTATCTTCCTCTGTGGAACCCGGCTTGCATATCTGGTAGTTCTTGGTCCATATATTGTTGGAGCCTAGCTTGTAGGATCTTAAGCTTGCTGGCATGTGAAATGAGTGCAATTGTTCGACAATTGGAGAACTTTTTGGCACTGCCTTTTTTTGGGAGTGGGATGTAGACTGACCTTTTCCAGTCTATTGGCCATTGTTGAGTTTTCCAAATTTGTTGGCATATGGCAAGCAACATTTTCACAGTATCTTCCTGTAAAATATTGAATAGTTCAATTGGGATTCCATCAACTCCTGCAGTCTTATCAGCAAGGCATCCTAGGGCCCATCTCACTTCACTTTCCAAGATGTCTGGCTCCTTCCTGTATAGATCTTTAGTGTATTGCTGCCACCTCTCTTTATCTGATTTGCTTCTATATATTGTGACAGATTCACTGTCACTCTCAGGATACGTGCCTTTTGTATGGTTTAACAGATCTTGCGGTTTATTTGTCAGCATAACAGAAAATAATCAAAACAGAAAATAAATCCTAGCTTCCCTTTGAAGCACCCTCACTGCTCTACTGTAATGCATAATACAGTCAAAACACAGGCCTGCAAACTTGCCTGTTTTAGAGTCCACTCCCTTCAGGGTCTGCAATCCATCTGCAGAGGAGCTGTGTCTCTTTGACCTCTCTGGTCATGCTGGACACTCTTTTCAATGTCTCCTCTCTCGCCACACAAAGCTGTCTCAGTCTTCCTCTGCCTCTTCACAGGCTCCAAACTTCCAAACAATCCAAGCTTTTTAAGGTGCTTCTTAACCATCTCTCTCCTGGGGAGAAGTCTTGAAGTGCTCTCTACTGCCCTCTGGTGACACCATCACAACTCCCCACTTACCTTGTTTGCCTTTGTCTTCCCCGCTGGTGGTTCGTGTGCATGCTCCTTTTCATCACCTCTGTTTTCAACATCAGTAAGTTCTCTGTTGTTTCGCTGAGTCCTTCCATCTTCTCTGCTCTCTCTCAGGCCTCCCCCCAATTTCCGGGTCCTCCTCTCTATGTTTTCTGTGTCCTGTCTTCTCTTTCTCCCTTTGCCTTTGCTGCAGCTCTCCCCTAGGTTATCCACTCACTCTGTCTCTCCTCCTCCTTTCCTTCTCGCTCATTAGCCTTTGGTGCCCCTTCTCCTTCCCAGCGTTTTCCTCCTTTTCTGTCCCTTTTCCTCTCCTCTTTCTGTTTCTCTGTCCTGCTGCTATAAGGCTGTCCTTCTACCCCTCTCACCATTCTACATCCCTTTTTTGTTTTTCCCTTCTTTTTTCTCCATTCCTTTCATCTATTGCCTTCCTCCATCTCTTTACTTGCTTGTTTCCTGCCTGCCATTTTCTGGCCCTTCTCAGTTGGACTTAATCAATCGGACTCCATGTGTTGCCTAGTAATCCTGTTGCCTGGCAACCAGCATTCTCACATCTCGCAAGACTTAGTTTAAGTATAACTCTTCAGTGCTTTTTGTACTGTTTGCTCCTCTCCCTCAGTCACATCATTATGAGCCCCGATTTGTAATAAAACTAATTCGTTCTTCTCATCCTGCCCCCCTTGGTACAGTTTAATCATGTCACACCTTTTTTATTTCTTAAAGTAAAAGGCATTCCAGAATAATGTTCACAATCACTTCCATTCCTCATATACTCTACTGGTCGATATATAATCACTACTCATATATGCCAATTTGTTTTCTTTTCACCTTGTTCTATATATTTAATCCACCCTCTTAATATCTTAATGGGTCAATCACCTCTATTTATATTTCACCATTACTACCATTCTCAAATATTTACTGTTTTTCTTTAGGTACACTCACCACATGGCATAGGCTCAACCTACTATTAACTATCTTTAATGACCCCTCCTTTATCTCATTAAGAGTCCAATCACCACTGTTAGCATTTTCCACTCCTGTATTGCACATCCCTTCACAAGGAATTCCTACAATTCTTTCATGTGTCATACCTATCTTTAGCTGCCTTTCGCATTACATCACAAGATAATGTCACATCCCTTTTTCTTCATCGTTACACATACCTAATGCAATCACTTGCCTGGGTTTCGTACAATCCGCCAAATCAACTGACCTTCGCTATGTGTTTATTAAGTATAACAAACTTTACAATCCAACTCATCCATATGCTTTCCTACCCAAGTCACTTACCTCATCCTAACTAACACATACTTTCATAAAATCAAGTCTCTGTATTCAGAGCTGATAACTCCAAGTCACTATGCCATCATAGGACACTAATCCTGCTATCATATCAAATCAATTACTAACCCATAGTTTCCTTTGAGACAAATCTCTTCATAACCTTGCTGATTTCAATCTTTCCGATGGGGAGTGCATTCCTTCCAAGGCACCTTGATCTCCTGATGGCTTTCTCATTGGCGGGAAGCCAGTCATCTGTTTGGTTAACGACCGTCCCTAGTCTAATGCAAGATTTACAAAGTTGTGAAATCTCATAACCCGCTTCCTCCAGGAAGTCCGAGCTATATCAGTTCCTCCACAACACAAGACCCTAACAAGGCTAAATTCTTACCTTACAATCAATTTCTACAGCTCTAAGGAATGATAACAGACTTTGATACCTCAGTCTCCTCTCTCGAACATCAGGTCACTTGCTTGGAGAAACCAATTCCTTCCACTTCTTCTGAATCAATTCCATCTACTAGTTCAGGTGTGCCCTAACTCTCTCCTCTCACAATCCAGATGGCTTACTTTGTTCCATTACATCTGAAGAGGCATAAGCTTGATGGGAAGAATATTAATCAGGTAGCTCTTCTCATCTCCTCCAATAACATATCCATGACAGTGAATTCGAAAGAGCCTAGCTTAACACGCAAGCTCACTGTCTTAGAGTTTGTCCTGGAATTCGGTATGTTTAGAGATGTCCTCCCATCAAGGAGACAAGAACTGGATAACCATCACTATGTGATTGTAGACCTAGCTTACCAATACAGTGGGTTTACCTATTACGACTACCACCACTCATTCTCCGCCAAGGCAGTGGTGGCACTCAGTCAATTTAATTGTGTCCTCAATTGTTCATTATTGGACCACTATCTGTTCTGATGCCTGTGTGCTGGTTTAAATTCCTCAGTATGCAAACACTGTCAGCCTCCTCTTTATTCATCAACCTTCTGTCCTAATGCCTTATCAGTTTCTCTCTTTGACATCCTGCAACACACCCAGCCAAACAAGGACTGCTTTGGTAGGCAGGTGCATTACCTTGGAGCATCAACGATATGCAATCATTTTAATACCAAGGGCTGTAACTACAGCAACTGCAGACTCACACAAGTTTGCGCAATATGCCACAAAGCACATGCAAAATCCATTTGCCCCTCGGTAATGAGACAACCAATTATCAACCTGCCAAGATTCTCCAAGTATATCACATTGCACCGGTCTCAGCACTCTTCAGGTTTCTCAGTTCAGGATTTACACAGGGTTTCCACACTGGGGTGTCAACATCCCCCAGGCTTCTTTTGTTAGTGAGAATTTACTCACATCTACAATAGAGCCTGGAGTGGTAGAAGAACTACTCTCATCTGAAGTCAACAATGGATTCCTCTTTGGGCCATTCCACACACTAACGTTTCCAATATGATGGATTAACCCTCTAGGAATAGCAATGAGTACCCATTCAAGAAACATTCTAGATCTCTCAGCTCCTTACAATTGTACAACCCCAGACATAAAACTATCAAACCATCAGATAAATATTCTCTTCAGTACATGAGAGTCAATGCCATCATCATAGTCATCAGTTTCAGCCTCTCTGCAAACTATCAAAATCAAAAATGCATTCAAGCTCCTCCCGATCGATCCAAACCTTTGACACCTGCATACAGTCTAATTGAAATCCAACTAATAATTTGCTACATATCTTACTTTTGGTTCTAAGAGCAGCTCTACGCTTCAGCTATCTGTTGGATCCTGTTAAAAATCATAAAGTGCAAAAATGAAATACACTATCTAGATGACTGTATCTTCATCAAACTTTCCAGTACCACTCCTACAAGTCTAAAAATCACCACAGCTCTATTTGATGCATTCCATATCGCCTAAGCACAAGACAAGATTGAAAGACCACCACTACTTTGGAATTCCTAGGCATCATTCTAGACATCAACATGATGGAATCTCTCCTTCCTTCCAGGAAAATGCATAGACTGCAATATATATATATATATCTCCCATCACCAACACTGCTCTCTAAAAGAGCTGCAGATCATCCTTGGGCACCTCAACTATGCCTCGCAATCTATTACATGACATGTCTAACACTACCTCCAATACACTGAATATATCCTTGAGCGATGCCACCATCAAAGATTTAGCACTTCCTCCAATCATGGAATGGTATGTTCTTCTTCGTAGCTAGATTTTCAATCACTTCAACCTGACTCATCATATTTCCATTTAAAGCTTTATCTGTTAGTTAAATCTTCACCACTCCCTGACCAGACAATCTAGGAATGAATAGCAATCCATGCCATGTCTACCCTGTCTTACTAGACACTCTTGCTTGGGGGTACTCATGGAGTTACACTCCCATTAAGTTCATCACAACTAACGAATCATCACACAACCTTATATGCTGATTCAGGCCATTTGATCACACCACCATGTCGCTCCTCAGAGACTTAGCTCTCCACTCTCTTTTATTCAACTATCATCTACATCCATATAGCCAATATTTCATTCTTCTAATGTCTTTATTTTCTCATGAGGACACATCATGCAGTCCAACAGGATAAATCATTATAGATTCACCAACCTGTCAACTACCAACCGCGCTCTAGAATATTTGCTTCACCAAATCTTCTACACCATGTCAGAAGGCCTTGCTGCCAACTTCAAACAAACTTATCACTGTGTCTGGAAGTTATTCCTGATATTAACCACTCAGTGTAAAATATCACCTAATATAACTTTTCCAACTTTTCTAGTCCTTGATCCTCATTGTCAAACAGATTTACACCTGCAAACCAATACAAAAAAAAACTATCTAATAGGAGTTTAGTACCATTTATCTAAGTTTCATTCTCTTAGTGGATCCTTTCTCTCCTCTCCTCCTGTTAATTTATTTATCAACGGCTTACATGTCTAACTACCCCTTCATCTCCTTCTAGATTACCTATCACAAATTACTTGTTTCATCAGATTATCACTGTCCTATCGTACAATACTTTTGGGAGAACATCTCCCTCACCATCACTGCTGCCACAGAACTGGCTTTCTACAGGTTATTGAGGCCAAGTGAATTCACAGTTTCTGCTTCACAACCTAGATACCAAACTAGACAAGACCTCTCCTTTGTAGATGATCACTGCACTTTTAAGCTCCACTCTTTGTAATCTCAGCAATACCTTACTCCTTAAACCTTTCTTTCACCCTCTACTCAGCATATCCAGCCAACCTTTACCCACCACTACCGTCAATTACTATATCAGACTAATTCTTGCCAGACTTGGATACAATCCCTTTTCCTACTCCTGTCACTCCTTCCAAATTGGAGCAAGCTCTGAGGCATCCAAAACAATATACAGGTACCTATACACGTAAGTAAGGCTATGGGCCTCTGGAGATATCACTGTTTTGACAGATATATCCCGAATACTTTACTTAAGTCTGAAAAGCAATCCAAAAGTTGAACCAGTGACCATCCTGTTAGTTTTTGTCCCTCTTAGCAGGCCGAGAAAGCGTAGCTTTTGGAACACACCATCAGCTATTCAGGTAGAGGGATCCAACTACAAACAGCCAGGTTATTACTGCCCACATCCTAACTAGAAAAAAACCCTCCACACTCCTCACTTACCTGCTCACATCATTAAACGTTATATAAATATATATATATATATATATTATATATGTATATGTACACACTAACCCCCCACCCTATAGAGGATGTCACCAGAAAGGGGAGCACACCTGTTCTTGGGCTGTGCCTCAAGCAGAAGAGCTTTGTGTAGGCAGTAGGTAAGGGAAGAGGAGCAGCTATGGTAAAGGTTATTGGGAGGGGGGGGGGGGGCAAGATACAGGAGAGGGTCTTGAGAGAGGATTGGCTGAGGTGAGTTGTTACCGGGAAGGGGTAGAGTGGGGGGCCCAAGAATTAATTTTGCACCGGGTGTCACAACCTACTATGATGATGGGATCTAGAGTATCCTAGTACTCTTATTCCCAGTAGGTTTAGACCTAAGTTTGGGTGACTCTAGACCTATGGACAGTCTTTGTCGTTACAAAGGCATAAGTCCCAGCTGCTGTGGTAGCGTACCTTGGAGCACCTTAGTAGGGAGTCAGAACGAGCTCCTCTACAAGTATATGCCTCTGGGTCAATAATACATGCTTAGTCAAAGTATGAAAATTAAGAACCACTTTATCTTGGAAACACACAGTATTTAAGAACTTTTCAACATAGTAGGGGGAGGGTCTACCTGAGGTCAGCCCCTAATGGCCTCTGGCCAATCACATAGGCTCATGTCCTGGAAATCATGAGTCCCCTCCAAGGTCCGCCCACTAGGTGTGGCTAACAGAGTCATTTGGCTTCTGACCACCAGAGGGGGAGCACATCCTAACTCTCTCCTGGGTCCTCTGCTAAGAACTGAGAAGCCCCCTGGGGAGATGGTGCCTCTGTGGCTGTGGGGGATCCCAGTGTTAATTATCCCTTAAGTGTGTGTACACAAGGGATTAGCCTTTGGGGCCAGATCTCCCTGACAAGATGTATGTGGCAATGTGTACATTAGAATTACTCCCCACTGTAAGACATTGTCACATATAGTATTCCACACACTGTCAGTCTGGTCACGTAAAAGCGCGAAAGCGCACCCAACATAAAACCGCCTACTGCCCTCATAGGATATGGGAGTGGGGTAGTGTTTCCACATCAATCCCTCTCATGCATTAATAACTTTTATTGATGGTGATGGGAACCCTGCTCCTCTCCCTAGACAACAATCACAACAATATACCATTATAGCACTATACCAGTGGCTCTGTGAGCTCAAACCCCCAGTCATCATCTCCACTGGCAACAGCCTGTGGCAGACATCAAGTCCAAGTCTGAGATGGGTGCCAATTGAGCCATGACAATTACCCCCCCAAGTACAGATGTAGGCATCCGGTACTCCAGGATGCCTATCTGGACTGACAGGGCTCTAGTTGGTGCGACAATCCATCTGCGTTCTCGTGGAATTTCCCTTTGCGGTGTTGTACGGTGAAAGTAAAAGTTTGTAGGGCTAAACTCCACCTCAGTAGTCGGCCATTCTCTCCAGCCACTTTAGATAATAAACAAAGAGGGTTATGGTCTGTGGTGACTGTGAACTGTCTTCCGTACAGGTAGTGCTGTAGTTTGCGTAGAGCCCAGACTACTGCTAAACATTCCTTTTCTATAGTTGCATAGGCTGTTTCTCGTTGCAGTAGTTTCCTACTAATGTAGGCCACTGGGTGCTCAACTCCCTTGTTGTCTGGCTGACTCAATACTGCCCCTATGCCATACATGGAGGCATCAGTCTGTACCACGAAAGGGCGGTTATAGTCTGGGGCAGCCAGGACTGGGGAGCAGGTCAGAGCATCCTTTAGTGTTTGGAAAGCCGACTGGCACGCAGAAGTCCAATTCAACTTCCCTGGGTAGTTTCTTCTTGGGTGAGATCCGTCAGGGTTTGGCTGTGCTGCTGAAGTTGGGGATACATTTTCGGTAATACCCAGTAGTACCTAGGAAAGCCATCACCTGCTTTTTATTTTTCATCCCAAATGGCATGACTTTAAACTGGAAAGGGGGTGATAAACACAGACTTCTCCTTTGCAGTCTCTTCTAAAGGGATCTGCCAATATCCTTTAGAGAGATCTAAAGTGGTTAAATATTTTGCGGTACATAGTCGGTCCAACAACTTGTCCATGTGTGGAACAGGGTAGCATCTGTTTTGGTTTTATCGTTCAGGCCTACGGTAATCCACGCAAAAACGAGTGGTTCCATCTTTTTTGGGCACCAATACTACTGGAGATACCCAGGGACTACTGGATTCTTCTATCACTCCCAACAGTCGCATAGTGCATAATCCTGCCTGAATATTGGCCCTAACTGCCTCCGGTACCCTGTAGGGGGGTTGCTTTAAGGGGGCACATTCCCCGGTTACTACTGGGTGGAGAGCTAAGGGGGTACACCCTGGCTTGGTGGTGAACAGGGAGTGGAAGGGTTTTAAGCTGTGGGACAGCTGCTCTTATCTGCTCTGCGTCTAATTCCAGAGTCTGCTGGATACTTTCTCCTACTGTATCCTGGTCTGCTTTGTTTAGCATATCTGGGATCTGTCCCTCCTCTGGGTCGTCCTCTGTGGCCCTACAAGTAGCTAGGAGGTGAGCTGCTCTCTGAACGTACACCTTAAGTCTGTTGATATGGGCAACTCTGGTGATGGCCCTATCCTGGTCTATCATTACTACATAGGCCTTGTTCCCCACTTTCTGGCTGATTGTGTAAGGCCCTACCCACTGGACTGTAATTTATTCTGGGGGTGAGGTTCCAGCATTAGCACCTTCCGTACCCTCCTCCAGAATTCTGTCACTTGTCCCTGCCTTGTAGTATTTCTGATCCCTCTGCTGGGCTTTCCTCATGTTTTGGCTGACTATTCCAGTTAGTCTGGCCATGTTCTCTCTGAAGGCTAGCACATAGGTGGCCACTGGTATGGGTTGCTGCCTGTACTTCCCCTTCCCATGTTTCCCTAATTATGCTTAGGGTCCTCTCACATGTCTCCCATACAGGAGTTCAAAGGGGGAGTGCCCTGTAGACTCCTGGGGGTACCTCTCTATAGGCGAACAGCAAACATGGCAACAACCGTTCCCAGTCTGGTTCCTGGTCTGTAAAAGTGCGTATCATATGTTTAAGAGTCCCATTGAACCGCTCACAGAGACCATTAGTCTGGGGATGTAGGGGGAAGAGGTAATATGCTTAACGCCACACGTGGCCCATAGCTGTTCTGTGACCTTGGCCATAAATTGTGGCCCTTGATCGGACAGAATCTCATGGGGAAACCCTGTTCTGGTGAATATAGTCACCAAGGCGTCTGCTAGACCTTTGGAGCTGTTATACTGGACAAGGCTACTGCAATCAGGGTACCTAGTGGCATAATCTACCAGGGTAAGAATATACTGCTTCCCCCGTTCTACTGGCTCTAGCTAGGGGTCCCAATGATGTCCCACAAGCTACCCTCTGGAAGGGTTCTTCCATTACTGGGAGGGACTGTAACTTGGCCCTGCTGGTCTTCTTGAGAGGCCTGTTCCTTTGGCAGGCATCACAAGAATGGCATAACTCCTTTACATCCTTATCCAACCCTGGCCAGAAATATATCTCTTTCACTCTACTCCGGGTTTTCTTCTCCCCTAAGTGCCCTCCCAGGGGTATTTCATGTGCTATTTGTCGCACCTTGCCCCTATATAGCTGTGGGAACCACTAATTGTTTCCTGGGCTTCTCTGCCTACCTCATTATTTATAGGTACCTTGACCCTATATAACAACCCCTTTATCCCAGATAATGCTGTATAGGTCATCCACTCCTTTGCCTCATGCTGCCCTGTCCCTTAAACCAGCCAAAGTTTCGTCTTTCTGCAGAACTGCCCTGATCTCCTCTCCTTAGCCCATCCAAAGTTAACGTATTAGCAAGCAATGGACTTACCTCAGGTCTTGGGTATCCCCTCTGCTCCTGGTATGCCTCTCCAGGGTGGTTGCTCTTGGCTTGAGCTCTGGTAATGGGCTGTTGACATATTGGCTCGTCATGTGGGCCTAAATCATTGCCCAGTAAAACATCCGCGGGGAGCCCATCCATGACTCCCACTTCCTTGCTTTGGTTCCCCATGCCCCAGTCCAAATTAACGCGAGCCAGGGGATGGTTAATTGTTCTCCTCCTGCTACCATCACCCATATTTCCTTTCGGATAGAATCTGTAGGGCGTACCCATTTGGGTAGGACTACTGTGACTGCTGATCCAGAGTCACGGTAGCCAGTAGCTTGGCGTCCTTGTAGCCACACGGCTTGCCTATGTTGTTCTCCAGACAGCTTCTAGCGGGTTCCTTACAGTATAGACCCCTGGATATCCTCCCTCTGCTTCTGGCGTCCCAAAGAGCTGCGTTGGAGCTCGCCGGCCCCTCAGTCCACTCCCCCAAATAATGTACGCATCTCAGGAGCTGATCGTGCTGGCACCACCTCTCTGGGGCCCCTACCCGTATTTAGGCTAGGTTTTGTTCCTTGGGACACTCTTTTGGCCCTGGTGCTGATAAACTGATCTGCCAGCGCAGCTGCTTGGTCTGCAGTGGTCGGTTTTTGATCTTGCAACCAGTCACTGACTTCTGAGGAGCAAATGTTCAGGAATTGTTCCATCAGTACCACTTCCAATATCTGTTCGGCTGTGATTGCTCCTTGTGTAGACCACCACTGGGTACAAGCTCGCCTTAACCTGCACATAACTTCCACATGAGTGTCTGCGGGTCCTTTGGTGGTGGCCCTGAATCTATCCAAAAATATCTCAGGCGTCACAGTATATCTGCTCAGCAACACCGTGCACAAATATTTGTAATCCTGGGCTTGTTCCCGTGGAAGGGCTCCACATGCCGCACCGGCCCTTCTGTTAACTTGTTTAGCAGCAATTCGTCCATATTGCCCATCCCGGAACTTCTTAAAGGTCTGGTATGCCATCTTAACTCGTACTGGCAATTCCTCTGTGCGGCAACCAAGCCTTTGCTGAGCTTGATCCCACTCCCCAGTGCACTCCTGCCAGATTCTCTGGTAATGCTGGTCCAGTAAGTTGCCCACCTCTTGTGCGGTCATCTCACTGGGGTATAAGTGTCTGGCTTCTTCATACCTCCTTGTTGCCTCTTTGGTGATGTCTTTCTCTGGTTGGGGTCTTGGAGCCCTTGGTGGTCCCTCACCCAACTCCTCTGCTTCCCCCTGCTCCGCATAATTTTTTCTCAGGGCTGCAATCATCACTGCTCGTTGGTCTCCCTTCCTCCTAGGGATTCCTTTTTGCTTCATCGCCTCCCTTAGCTCCTCTGAGGGCCATTTCTCGTATTGCTGCTCCATTCTTGGACTTTCTGTAGAGCATCCCACCACTGCCACCAATTGTCATAACCTACTATGATGATGGGATCTAGAGTATCCTAGTACTCTTATTCCCAGTAGGTTTAGACCTAAGTTTGGGTGACTCTAGACCTATGGACAGTCTTTGTCGGTACAAAGGCATAAGTCCCTGCTGCTATGGTAGCGTACCTGGGAGCACCTTAGTAGGGAGTCAGAACAAGCTCATCTACAGGCATATGCCTCTGGGTCAATAATACATGCTTAGTCAAAGTATGAAAATTAAGAACCACTTTATTTTAGAAACACACAGTATTTAAGAACTTTTTAGCATAGTAGGGGGAGGGGCTACCTGAGGTCAGCCCCTAATGGCCTCTGGCCAATCACATAGGGTCATGTCCTGGAAATCATGAGTCCCCTCCCAGGTCCGCCCACTAGGTGTGGCTAACAGAGTCATTTGGCTTCTGACCACCAGAGGGGGAGCACATCCTAACTCTCTCCTGGGTCCTCTGCTAAGAACTGAGAAGCCCCCTGGGGAGATGGTGCCTCTGTGGCTGTGGGGATCCATTGTTAATTATCCCTTAAGTGTGTGTACACAAGGGATTAGCCTTTAGGGCCAGATCTCCCTGACAAGATGTATGTTGGCAATGTGTGCATTAGAATTACTCCCCACTGTAAGACATCGTCACATTTAGTATTCCACACACTGTCAGTCTGGTCACGTAAAAGCGCGAAAGCGCACCCAACATAAAACCGCCTACTGCCCTCATAGGATATGGGAGTGGGGTAGGGGTTTCCACATCAATCGCTCTCATGCATTAATAACTTTTATTGATGGTGATGGGAACCCTGCTCCTCTCCCTAGACAACAATCACAACAATATACTATTATAGCACTATACCAGTGGGCTGTGTGAGCTCAAACCCCCAGTCATCATCGCCACTGCAACAGCCTGTGGCAGAAATCAGTCCAAGTCTGAGATGGTCGCCATTGAGCCATGACACCGGGGGCCTCAATTTTTTAGCTCTGCCACTGCATGCACAGACACACTCACAAAACAATTACAATATCACTATCACACCGTGAGTAAATGAAAAAATGTGTGTAAATATTTTTTGTGAAAAGTAAAAATATATGTGTATTTTTATGTGTTTTTTAATAGTGTCGACTGCAAGGGTAAAGGCATGGGATATCATACACATATCCATACACATAAGTGTATGTGTTTTGTATGTGGGTAGGGTGTATGTAGCAAGGGTGTATAGGTGGGGGTATGTGTTGGGAGTCGTGGGGCATTGTAACCAATATTACAGTACAAGAAATAATATGTATACAGTATATGTTTAAAGGAACTGCTGCACCCTCACCTTAGTGAAGCTCTACATGGCTGTGATTGGCTGAGAACATTAACCTCCATCTTAAGCAAGAGTTGTACAGACTGTGTACTTTCATGCTTATTTCAGGATGTAGTTTTATATCCTGCTTTGTGTTATTGTAAACCACTATGAAAATCCTAAAGCTAAGAAAACTTAGCTTTTTCTTTCTGACAGTAACTGGCATTGTCGTTTTTTTCACCATAAATATGAGAATATAAAGAACATTCTGAACACACACTTTGTCTATGAAAAGAAATGGTTTGATGCTTCTTGCATCTCACACCTTCCTTATATAAAATCCTCCTACCCTAATCCTCTTGAGTACTCGACTAAACGCTGTCAGTACTCTCCTGCCGCTGCTCCTCCACTGCCGCGTCTCCTTCGCCGCTGTGCCCAGTTATGCTTCTGCTCCCCATCTGCCCTCCTCTGATCTGCCTCCTTCCCCCCAGCATGTCCCTGCCTCTTCGCCACCCTCCCTGACTCCCCAGGCCTCTGGCGTCTTCCTTCTCTCCCTTCTTGTTGCGCCCCTTCTTTCCCCGCTCCACTATGCCTATGCCCTTTCCCTCTCCTCTTTCCTCGAGTCTCCCTTGCCCTTCTCTTTGCGCTCTCCTCTTGCTTCCCCCTTACCTGTTCCACTGTGTCTTTCTCCTTTCCGGCTTGTTCCATCCTTTTTCGCCTCCTTCCGTGCTCCATCTCGCACTTCTTGTGTCTTCCCCCGTGGTCCCTGCTTCTCCACGTCTTCTCCCTGCTCTGCCCCGTCCCATTCTTCTGCGCTGCTTCTTAGCCTACTCTCGCTCTGCTTCCTTACATTTGCACCCTCTCCCTCGCGAGTCTGCTTCCACTCCTCCCTCCGTCTTGCCTCATGAGCTCTTTCCACCTTTCGTCTGCTTCAGCGGCTCTTGGCGCACACTTCGCCCTGGTGCTCCCCGCGTTTGTGTCCTCTCCAAACCTTTCTTGACCTTGGCTCATCATACCGCTTACTGTGCTCTATTCCCAGGGTATTCAGCGATTTGCAACCAAGTCCTCATACATTCTCAACTGGCCACACAGCAATCTAACCCTTCAAACGCATCACATTTTATGAAGTCACATACCATCAGTCCCCACTACCGATCTCAATGCCATCTCCTCCAACCCGCTCATAATCCGCAGGGGAACGCTTGCGCCCCCTTTAACGCTCAACTCCGTTCCCCCTGGTCTCCAGAATTTACGCGACATGTACTCCCAAATTCCCTCCTACTAGGCTCGCCCTCTCTTCCTTGCTCCTCCCTTCTGGCACCGGTTCCCACCGTACCACTTGTTCGATGCCCCCCTGAGAAAAAGAACGTAACTGAAGGTGAAGTCTCCATCCCGATCCGCTCCAAAGACCCAAGACTCAAGCCAAAAATGAACCACTACCGAGTTTGTTCTCGCTTCAGAGGGTCTACAGGACATTGTGGTGCGTGGCCTTGCCTCTCCACTGACAGGAAATCGATGATTATCTCTATTTAACCTATATTTAGCCCAATTACAATTACCACCAATCTTTCTCGGCTAAAGATGCTATGCCTCAGTTCCATACTCCATTAACTGGGCAGCACTCAACCTCCTAGCTGTTCTGCTGCCATCTTGCAGGAATTAAAGCCTTCATATGCCTCACTGCCAATCTCCACTTCACGAACTTCTGCCCGTTACCTCACCCCCCTTCCTCTATAACCTGTCCTTCCCACATCCTGCCACTTCTTAACCTCCCATCCTCACTTCCGCTTTGCCCCCAGAAGAAAGCCTAGGTGGTCAAGTGCATTACTTTGGTCAAGCCCTATTTATAAGAACTTTAATGCTAAAGGATGCTCCTACGGAGCCTGTAGGCTTTGCCCGTCTGTTCCTTCTGTTGCAAGGCTCATGCCAAAGCCGTTTGCCCCAAGTGATGCTCTCTTCTTGACCTAGAATCAGTTAACATCCCCCGCCTTTCTCACTACCTTTCGCTCACCCCTCACAGTTCCTCTCACAGTCCCTCACCAAATTTCTTTATTTCAGGCTTCACTGATGGCTTTCATACTGGGGTCACCACATTGCCTCAGACTTCCTTCGCTAGCGTCAATTTACAAACCGCTGCGAAAGAGCCTGAGGGTCGGGGACAAACTCCTTGCCACAGAAGTTGAAAACCACTTCCTCTTGGGTTCCTTCATGTCTCTTCCATTTCCACTCTGGCGGTCAATCCTATAAGCATTGCCACTTGCCTACAATTCCCTCACTCCGAACATTAATTCCCTCATTGCCTCTGATGAATATCTCTGCAATACTCGCGAGTCGATGATGCTATATTCCATATCCTCCAAACCGGCCCCAAGTCATGGCTCTTCAAAGTCGATATCCAAACGCCTTCAAACTACTACCCATCAGTCCTAGTGGCTGGGCATCTCCACAGCATTTGTTGGAAAGACTGTATACTATTTTGCCAACAGGCTAACCTTCGGCTCCAAAAGTAGGCCGACATTATTTGACTTGTTTGCTGGAAGCTTTAAGCTGCATTTTATTCAACCCCCTAACGAGCTCGATAGTCGTCCATTACCTTGATAACTTTCTGTTCATTGAAAGCCTGGACAAAGCGCCTAACTCTATTCTCTGTTCTCTATTCTCCCGTTTTTTAGGGATAAAGTCGAAGGCCCGACCTACCGCATCAAGTTTCTAGGTATCCTGCTCGACTCGTCATCCATGGAAGCCATCCTTACACCCAACAAACTCGCAAGATTGAAGGACACCCTCCCTAAAATGATCACAACCTGTTCTCTCACTGAAATCCGATCCCTCCTCCGCCCCCTCAATTACACTTCCTTCATCCTACAACAAGGTCGATCTTTCATCTCCAATCTCTTCTACCTAGTAGCCCACCATTATCATCCAAACTGCCCCATTGCACTTCCTAAGGCAGCTATCACTGACCTCCTGATGTGGCAGTCCTTCATTCCTGAATTGAATAGCAAGTCCTTATTTCTGGCTCGGCCCTGCTCCACCTCCCCAGAAATTTGAATCATCCTCAACGAATCAAAATTCCAAGTCACCTTTGAATCTGAAATCATATCATCTAGTTGGGAACAAGCCAACCAGTTTGCACACCAAGCTAAAACTAGCAGCAACCATGACCTGGCAAAAGAAATGGCATGGACACCCAGTTCATGTTGTGACCATTGACTCTATCACCCACCAAACTCTAGTGATCCACCAACCCATATACCATGTCCCTCACAAGACGACTAGCCTCCTATCTGTATGCAATCATTTTCAGTTGTTTCCATACATCGAAATTTCAAAACGCGATAACCTTATCTATCCCAGAGTCGAATCCTCCACCAGCCTCGATTCACTGATCACCAATCCCATGCCCATCTGCCTCCACTAACTCTGGTCTTCAGCTGATCGACCATGATGAACAGCATCTCCGCAGAGCACCAATAAATCCTATATCAGAGCGTAGACCCTCTTTCAGAACTTCACAGCCAACTACCGTCTCCACCCTCCTCATTCCCTATGCACCTTCCTATCATTTGCTGCCACTGCAACACTCAACTCGGTCTCAGTTACCAAACAATGAAAATGTACCTGTCCAGGGTTCAATTTCACCTCATTCAAAAGTCGTAATCATCTCCATCCTTTCTGAGCAACTTTTCAGTCAAATCTTCAAAGGACTCGCTCTCAAGAAAACCACCAGTCATCAAACTCTCAAACCCATCAATGGACCCCTATTGAAAAGACTCATCACTCTTCTTTCTTCAGATCCATTCCGGTCTGATATCTTCAACGCGTTTCCATCAGTGGCTTCGCTTGCCTTTTACAGATTTTTTAGGCCTAGGGAAACCTACTGTCTCTTGCATTCAACCCACATTCATGACTCGGAAGGACATCACGTTTGCTAATGACTGCTTCACCCTCACACTTCCCTCCACAAAGACTACTAAATCTAATGTAACCATCACCAATGACCCTTGGTGTCCCGTCTCCAGCATGAACCGCCTCTTCTCATTTCTGTCCTCCAAGCCATCCACTCATCCACTTCTAGCCATATCCAGCCAGCCGTTGACTATGACCACGTTCGTCCACTACATCTGTCTAGTTATTCTCAAACTTGGATTGAACCCCTACACCTACTTTGGCCATTCCTTCCGAATCGGAGCAACCACCTTCGCTTCAAGGAATCGCACTCCGACCCACGACCTTTGGTAGGAGAAAATCATCATGCGATCACAGCTACAGCCACAACCCCACTACAGAACTCCGTAAAGCTTTCTCTACCATTACTAAATAAACTCTCATTCATTTACCTCACCTACCTCTCTTGTCCTTTTTGGCCTCTAATCAGGCTAAGCTACTCAAAACTATCAAAGAGAGTGAAGGCCCCAACTACAACCTAGTTTGGCAACTCATCAACAAAATCAAGCAAATTGTAATCCTAGAAAAATGTACATGTAAACTAATTGATACAGTTGGATGGTAGATATTTGACCATGGTAAGCACATCTAACCTCAGTATTGTAAGGGGGAGGGGGGTATGCACGTGTGGGAAATGATGGGAAAGGGGGATATTCACAGGTTTCTGGAACTCACTGTTCGTAACACTTTCTCAACTTACAGTCACACCAAACAACTCCACCTGTCCTTATATTAACCAGCTTAATCTCTCAATAACTAGAAGAATATTATTTCTGTGAATCATCACCACCTGGAAAGCATGCAAGAAGTAGTATTTATAATTTACTCATTAATCTTTTCATACCTATTTTTTTATATAAATACCATTGTATTTATCTGCTAACATTCCATCTTGTTACACTGTGCCTCCCTGGTCTCTCTGTGACTAACAGCTCCATTTGCAACAAACTTACACAGATCTTCTACGTTTCCATCTTGTTACACTGTGTCTCCCTGGTCTCTCTGTGACTACCAGCTCAATTTGTAACAAGCTTACACAGATCTGCTAAGGTACTTGGAAAAGTGAAGAAACTCTTTCACAGTTACTGAATATTATTATGATTTTTCTCTGTTATTATATCTACTGACATATTTTTCATGCAGATACATTTGTATATACCTGAATATCTTGTACCCTCCCCCACTCTTTGCATATCATCTAATACCTCTGTGTTTTGCTCCTAACCCTATCACTTTCTAAACCATTATCATTCTATTTTCAGATTCCATCTTGTTACACTGTGTCTCCCTGGTCTCTCTGTGACTTCCTGCCCTCACCCACCCGCCCCTGTTTCCACTTAATTTATTGAGTCACACATTTTTTTTTACAGCTGACCAATTAGCAGCACCTATCATCTACTCCTATTAACCATTCACACAATGTTTTCTCTTGTCGCCTTCTTCCTCATATCCCCCTGCCACTTCCTCAAGCTTTATCTCAACTTTTCCACTTCTTGTCTCCAACATAACTATCTCACCTTTAATGCACTCCACTCCTCTTTTATTCTTCCATGAGCTAATTTTACTCAAGCTGTGGTTAAACTATGTGTGTTCTGACCTTCCCATCTGTAGCTTAAATTATCTGTCCACTAGGGGCAGATACCATATTACATAAAAGCCCAAATCACTTTACATCACATCCCTTTCTTCTCTAACTAATGAACTACCTTCTAACTTTTAAAGTTAGAATAAAGCACTTTTCACAAAACTTGAAGCTCAAAACAGGGCAGTTGTTAATATTGAATAAAATATATTTCCACTTCCTATCCCCTGTACAGGGATACAGAATATGTTGGCTCATTACAAATAAAAGATAATACTAATACTAATAATAATTGTATTTTCCGTGTATTGCCAGTTACCACATTGTCTGACCTTGCTAATTTTAATTCACAGGTCAAGTCCTAAATTGATAACCTTTAAGAAAAGGAAGGTAATATAGGTTTTTACCTATATATAAAGTATATATATATATTTATGAGAGGTGAATAAATAAAACACTTTCTTGAATGAAAGTTTGTTTGCTGGACACTTCAATAGCCTATCTATAAATGTTGTATATCCTATTTGTACTTTTGCAATGTTGTTTTAAAATAATTTAATACAATAATATAATAACAATCATAATATTAGAATGATTTAATATTTTACAACCAAGGATATGGGTTCATTATTCATAGATATGCCCATTTATTTAGCCTGTCCACACCCACCCAGCTACAATTAGTGGAGAAACCTGCCTTATAAAGCAGCAAGATCACCTTAATTTCTCACAGCTGCTATACTGACAGACATAATCACTAATTAACCCTCTACTAGTTTTACACAATTTCTCTCTTTCTACAATTGGAAAGTTGACATAAATCTGTTATTCGTTATACTGTTGTTTGAAAGGCAGACCTCTTTTAGCTGTTTGTCAAATTATTATATTGCCATATCTGTATGTACTGTTGCTGAGCACTAAGGAATATTTTAGCACTATATGATTAAAGAGAAAACAATAATAATGATATTTAAGGGAATCAATACTGTGGGTTACTGACACTAGTGCACATGGATTTCCTCTGTGTACAGTATATATCTTCCCACCATACAAAAGGCATCATTTTTAGTATAGCATAAAAATAACAGGAAGCCTGGTTTAATATTTTACATTTTGGAATGATTGTTTAGATAGCAACTGTTCTTATACATTTTTGGGGATTAACAAGAAGATCACATGTTTTACCTTTCCTGCAGTAACAAATGAGAGAATGCTGATAAACTATTGATCTCCTTAAGGTAGCTTTACCTGTCTGAAGCTGGGGTTGTATAAATTGTATTACATTCTAAAAACATGTTGCTATTTAAAATCGTAAGTCTTCAAAAGAAGATATTGTAAACTTTATGACCACAGTCGTTCTTTAAGATCTACATTTATTTGAAATTAATATTTATTAAAGGTATATGATAGTACATCATCGCATTTCACATACATGAGTTACATAAGCATCTGTAAATGGTACAGTTTTACATTTTAAAAGTACTTGATAAGTCATATTGTACTATGCAAATAAAAACCTATGTATATGCATACAGTAGCTTTCTATGCTTGCCTATTTTCACATTTTTGATTATAACAATAATTGTAACTATCACATATATAGTTTGTGAGCGTACGAGTTGTTGCTAAAGCTTGTGGGCTCGCACAGCGAGCCGCGGCCCTCGCGTAGCCAAAGGCGCTCTTGTGCCAGCAACTGCGATCCCTCGCAAAATTTACATTCAAACGCAAACAACCACACAACAACCGCGACCACGCAAACAAGACACGACACACCAACTACGGACCCTCGCAAACTTTACCTCACAACGCAAACAACATAACGAGACACGTTACCACACATTACGACCTCGCAACAATCGGACGCAACTCGCGAACATTACAAATTTCAAAACACAATAAATACACACAGCACATACATAAAAAGCTTACCTACAGCAAGAGGGAGCATCCAGGACCTCAAAAAAGCAACTTACACCTTAATTTAACTCAAAATAAAAAAGTTTAGACACTAAAAAAAAATTCTAAGCGAGAGAAAAAATGGCCGCCGAACAAAATGAAAACGAGGCTACAGCACTCTAAACACACAAAACACCACAAGAAACTCGCAAAACACCACAAAAGACCTACAGATATTCCGCTAAGACGCATACCACACATTACCCGCCATTTTACGACAATGCGGAAGTACACGACTACGCTAACAGTTTGGTCTCGCGCACACACACTATTACACTGCACACATTCAGCACGCTTACACAGCAGCTCCACACCACTAATGCTGCAGCAATATCAAAACAGATTGCCAGCTCTTCAACACAATGCTTCAAAATAGGTAAAGTATATTCATTTATTAATGTATTACATATTTCATTATTATACACCAAACAGCATTAGCTACCTTACAATTTCATTGCCATCATTTTTTGACGGGCAATTCGCTAGTCACATATGATAGTTGTGGTAAGTTACAAATGTTGGTCACGCAATGTTAAAAGTTACGAGCTTGCGCATGTGCAATGAGCGTGGAAGTTGCTCATCGCGAGACCCGCACAACTTTGCTGCAATGAGCGCCAAAGAAGCTCATTGCGGGCACGAGGCCTGCAAGAGTTTGAAAACGGCTGGCAATGAGCGGCAAAGGTGCTCATTGCCAGGCCCACAATGAGCACCTTCACATATAATAGTTGTGGTAAGTTGCGAATGTTAATCACACAATGTTAAAAGTTATGGGCTTGCGCATGTGCAATGAATGCGGAAGACGCTCATCACGCGGGCTGCACAGCTTTGATGCAATGAGCGTCAAATGCGCTCATTGCAGGTGCGAGGCCTGCAAGACTTTGAAACCGGCTATGAGGCACACTATGAGCGCGGGGCTCGCAAGAGTTTGAAAAAATATGAATTTAATGGCCACCATTTTTTTCAACAACGTAACCTGGAAGCCATCGGAAAACCAATAAAGTATGACAATTACATCAAAAATTTAACTTACAAACCTCACACACAGCACAGGGGGAGAACCAGGGAGCATGTGAGTGAGGTTGCAAGCTCATTTTAGCGCTAATTGCCATTTTAAGGAGATCATATATCGGCTAAGCGAGGAAAAAAATGACAGCCGTAAACCCGTAATTGTTTGAAAAAAAGGCTCAAAACGAGGCCGAAGGCAGTAACCGCATATCGCAAACCCCACAGGACTTTGAAAAAGATAAACAACGGCGCTCATCACGAGGCACGCAAGACTAAAAAAAGAATAGATAGGGTGCGATCTCAACGGGAGCCATACAAAACTTGAATCAGGGAGAGAGAGGAGAAACAACACAGGGGAGGGAGAGGGGGGGAGAGAGTGGAAAGGGACAGTCACAGGGGTCAGAGAGTGGGGAGAGGCTCGCAGGGGGAGCGCTGAAGGCTCTCTTTGTGAGGCCCGTAAAGTAGGGAGCTGTGGGAGAGGCTCCCAATGATCCTCTATTTAAGTTTGAGCAGCTTCTGGACCACCTAGCTATTTCCCATTCACCGTCCCAGGTCTTCCTCCCTTGCATCATGAATTTGGGTTTTCACTCATCTTAGACCTATTGAAAGTATCATAGAGTGATCCTATGATCCCTTTGTGGTTAATGGGGGAGCCTTTTGAGGCATAGTAGGGAGAACCAGGATGTCTTTGGGACTCCCATATCTCTAGACATTTTAGTGACCCAGCTCCTGATTTTTAGATAATTATAAAACTCAGAGCTTGGAATATTATGTATAGCGGGAATTTGATCATAATTAACGGACTAACAGATTCTTTGAGCTATGGATAAATAATAACAGTTAACAGCAGGAAAAATTAACCCATTAAATACTTTCTATGATGTTGTGAAGCTACTAGCTAGTAACAGGGTATCTGGCCATAGGCATGAGTTAAATAATGCTAACAGTACCATTATGTAAACTGTTTATAAGACAAATTACAATTACCATTTTGGGGTATCACATTCTAGAAATGCCACTTTTGCATCATGCCACTCCATACTCCAAGACAGGCATTCAGCAGTGAAGAATGCACAGTATGGCAGGCCACACGCAATTGTTTACAAAAAAAGAGGTGAGGATTAAACTGCGCTAATGAGACTGTTGAAAATGGAGACTGGTTGGATATTTGTTCAAACTCACCTTTCCAAAAGCAATTATTATATTTTATGAAATACAAACATATCCTGTAGCAACACATAAATAATATGTAAAGTATAATTGGTACTTCATGCATTCATTAAATACATGAGATCAAATTATGAGGTGTACAGAAAGTATATGAGACAGTACATGAAGGTATTAGACATACTGATGCTAAGAATTAGAAAACCCTATGACAATCCTCCTTAGTGACATTTTCCTTAGCATACATATATGTTTATGTCGACATACCTCAAAGTTGGTATCTAATATTTTACTGGAAGAAATTAATGTTTACTGACCAATCTCACATATTTTTATCTTCCGACAATTTTAGGGCAGTAGATGAATGGATATATGTTAATTGGTCAAGGGTCACCTTGTGTATACAAAAATCAACATGCATTTCGATAGGACATGTTTGAGTTTCAAAAAGACGACTTTCATTTTAGTATTCCCTGGAAAATATTTTTACAAATTATCCTGATTTCATTATTTAATAGTGACAGTAACTTAAGCTCTGTCTGTATGTGTACCCAGTGGCTCTTATTGACTGCTATATGAAGAAATTAAGGATGTTATACAAATTATTATACATCCGATTATTTATAAAGCACTGACATTTTGCTTAGTGCTACATAATTGATGGTAGTTATAATTTCAGTAGGAGGTCAGCCAACCAATTTTGAAAATTAACTATTATCCCTATTCTAGTCATTCGTTTATCACACACATGTGTAAACATTGTGCTGTAAGAGACGAGAGAACACAATATGACTAAAATGTCAATCTAGAACAAAGTGTTGCCATAATGCACATTTTCTTGCATTTTGATATAACCCTTAAAGCGGTAAAGTTAAGCCAAATATTTCTCTGACATAACAGGAATCCAGTTCCTGAAGTAACGTGGAAAAAGAAAATACAGATGTGGATTTGTTCCATTGAGGAACATTTAACAAGTATGCTAAATCCATTGAATCCTATATGAATTGCAATACATTACAGGGCTATGTACAGCAGGTCCCTGAAGAAATTAAGGAGTTTAATGAGTTCCTTGTCTCACCTAGCATAGGCAAACAAAAAGTAAATTTAAAATGAGAAATGAAAGGTAAAAGCTTACTTGTATATTGCTTTTAGTAAGTAGATTTTTTTGTTGAGTAATGTGCAAAAAGGAAATTCAAACCAGCAACACATTTTGTTGATTGCTATGTGGTCATAAATTGACATATGGAAAGTAATTTGAGCTCTGAGTTTTACTGCACTTGGCACGGTGATATACCCAAAGGTTGAAATAACAATCAATGATTGGACTAGGATTTTTAATGCTTATAAACCCTTCTGATCGCTATAGCAGAGATTTTAATAAAGGTTTTCTCAAAGTTCATAGGAAGCTAGAGAGTATAAAGATGCCCTTAAGAATCCTAAATTTTACTGAGACAGTGAAAAAAACCCTCACCTGTTACTTCCACTCCCATTATTGAAGTTCAAGCAATAAAAATAGAAGCTTTTATGTAAGCAACATGTGCAGGAAACATCTTAAGAAGTTAAAAGCCTGGCAGATATTGTTACAGATATTGTTGCATGCCAGAGAATTACATTAAAAATCCTTTTGAGTTCTTTCAACACATTTAACTCATTCGAGCGCTGACACCATCTTTGCTGTATGCTAGCTATTTCTATGTTTGCTCAGTGTTGAAATCCCTTCAACCTCTGATTACACGTAATTGCAAAAACATCAAAACAACTGGTCATTTGTCATATATACTATAATCAGGACTTTCCATGTCCGAGATGACATTGCCATGGTCCCATGTAAACGTAACTAGATGTATTTCCCATATGTTACTGAACTGTATTATTACTTATGTAGGAATGCTGATGTCTCTTTATTAACATACTTTACTAAAAATGGTTTTATACCTACAGATCATAAATGTAAGCAAATAATAATACACAAACATAAAAGATAACAGTACAAAATAGTTAAATGTTGCTTTGCATTACATGACAACATTTTACTAACTTATAAAATCACACCTTAATCTCTATATTTTATTATTAATCTTATATGAAAGAGGAAGATTATTAGCAAAATGTTGTTAAATCTTCATTATTACACTCTGCCTATGGTTTCCAATTACTGTAATGTTGGTCTTCCTACTCCAGCATAGCATAGGACATTTTCTCCATTTAGAATATTTACCAATTCTTTTTTTCTAGTTGGTTTGTTGTTTTTCTTTTGCAGCCAGTGAGCAGCTATAATAGTTTTAGCCACAGTTCATATTTATAATTTTTATTTGTTAATTTCTCGCAGGCCCAACGAAAAGCCCATTTAGTAGCATTATTACTTGGTCTAACATATTTTTTTTTATCTTTTTTTTCACTGTTTAAATTTTAGGGCACACCCATCATATATGATTGAATGTGCTCAATTCTTTACATCACATGTTGGTGGTATGTGTGGCTTGTGTTTTTTATTGGGATGATTGGGATTCTGTACCAAAAGTATATTATACTATTGCTTGTTTCTTTAATCTGATAATTTCTTGATGCTCTGGCATTCAGATCTCGTATTTTTTGCCATATTTCATTATCTATTTCTCTATTTAGAACAGAGTTACATTTATGTATATATGTTAATGCACCATTTGCATTTAGGTTGTTAAGTACCGTATATACTCGGGTATAAGCTGACTCGAGTATAAGCCGAGGCACCTATTTTACCACAAAATACTGGGTAAAATGAGTGACTCGAGTATAAGCCGAGGGTGGGAAATGTGCTGCCCCTGTGTCCCTCTTGTGCCCTCTGTGTCCCCCTCTCACTCCGTGTCTCTTCTCCCCTCTCCCATCCCTGTGTCTCTTCCAATCTCTCCCTTACCTGTGTCTCTTCCCCACTCCTCAACCTCCCTCCTCATCCTCAACCTCCCTCCTCATCCTTAACCTCCCTCCTCATCCTCAACCCCCTCCTCAACCTTCCTCCTCATCCTCAACCCCCTCCTCAACCTCCCTCCTTATCCTCAACCTCCCTCCTCATCCTCAACCCCCTCCTCAACCTCCCTCCTCATCCTCATCCTCCCTCCTCAACCCCCTCCTCAAACCCCCCCCACTCCTCAACCCCCCTCCTCAACCCCCTCCTGCTCATCCTCAACCTCCCTCCTCATCCTCAACCTCCTCCTCATCCTCAACCTCCCTCCTCATCCTCCCTCCTCAACCCCCCCATCCTCAACCCCTTCCTCAACCTCTCTCCTCAACCCCCCCTCAACCCCCCATCCTCATCCTCCCTCCTCAACCCCCTCCTCAAACCCCCTCCTTAACCCCCCCTCAACCTCTCTCCTCAACCCCCCATTCTCAACCCCCATCCTCATCCTCCCTCCTCAACCCCCCATCCTCATCCTCTCTCCTCAACCCCCCATCCTCATCCCCCTCCTCAACCCCCCATCCTCATCCTCAACCCCCCATTCTCAACCTCCCTCCTCAACCTCAACCCCCCTCAACCCCCCACCTCAACCCCAACCCACCTCCTCAACCTCAACCCCCCCCAACCTCCCCCCTCATCCCCCTCAACCCCAACCCCCCTCCTCAAACCCCCCTCCTCAACCTAAATACCCTCCCCTCACTTACCTGCTTCTGCTCCAGCCTCCGCTCTTTGACCCGGCGCGCATGTGACGTCACATGCGCACTGTGTCTTTAGCATATACCGGGTGCCCGTGCTGTAATGCTGTGACATCACATGCGCGCAGCGTCATTAGCATATACCGGGGTGCCGGGCACCCGGTATATGCTAATGACGCGGCACGCATGTGACGTCACAATGCGCCCCGCCGGGTCAAGGAGCGTAGGATCGGAGCAGAAGCAGGTAAGTGAGGGGAGAGCGGGAGCTATTTAGGGGGGTTTAGGTTGAGGAGAGGGGTTGGGGTTGAGGGGGATTGAGGGGGGAGGTTGAGGGGGATTGAGGTTGAGGAGGGGGAGGGAAAGATACCACGGGGGTAGAGAGACACAGGGTGGGTAGAAACACATGGGGGGGCTTAGAGACACACGGGGGGGTTAGAGAGACACGGGGGGTTAGAGAGACACGGGAGAGAGTGACTCGAATATAAGCCGAGGGGGCCCTTTTTAGCCTTAAAAAAAGGGCTGAGAAACTTGGCTTATACTCGAGTATATACGGTATGTTACATTGTTATAATACTGTTCCAGTGGAAGACATGGCTTTCAGAAATGGTAAGCTTGTAAAGAAGCTTTATTTTTTAGATATGTTTTGTATATAATATTTTAATTGAAGGTATTTTCATCTGTAAAACATATAAATCATGTGTTTGACTTCTTGAAAAGTAATTATTTAAACTTTCTAAGATCGAAATAAGCGGAGAAATACCCTTTTCCTTGCCATATAAAAAGGGACTAATTCCCATCAGTGGGGCCAATTCTTAGTTTGAGCTAATGGGTATTAAGGCAGATTGTGGTCATGTGAGTTTATTTGTATTTTTATATGTAGCACATAAATATAGGTTATGATTGATTGGGGTATATTTGATTGGGGTATATCCAACTTCAATTGGAAAACATAAATCTTGTTCTACCTTTATCTATGGTAATGGTGGTTTAGAGTAGTGTCATTGTATCAGTTGTATAAATCATTTGTAGAATTGCAGCTGAATAGCAGGGTTTTATTTTTTGAATCAACCATTTCAGAGCTGTGAAAGGAGACCCCCACTCTGCCCGCCCTCCTGTTGACCCTTCCGGCAATATATATAATACATATATTTCTGTTAGATATAACTAGATTATGAATAAATATTGAATAAATATATACATATAAATATAGATCCATATTCCGTATCTCACAGAAGTGAGTAAACCCCGTCAAATTTTGTACATATTTTATTATTATCTTTTCATGTGACAACACTGAAGAAATGACACTCTGCTACAATGTAAAGTAGTAAGTTAAAGCCTTGTATAACAGTGTACAATTGCTGTCAACAAGTCCTTAATGTCTAAACCATTGCAACAAAAGTGAGTACTACCCCTAATTGGAATGTACAAATTGGGGCCCAAAGTGTCCATATTTTGTGTGGCCCGCCATTATTTTCCATGCTCTAGGCCTTAACCCTCATGGACATGGAGTTCACCAGAGCTTCACAGGTTGCCACTGTGGTCCTCTTCCACTCCTCCATGATGACATCACGGAGATAGCGGGATGTTAGAGATCTTGCGTTTCTCCACCTTCCTTTTGAGGATGCCCAACAGATGCTCAATAGGGATTTAGGTCTGGAGACATGCTTGGACAGTCCATCACCTTTACCTTCAACTTCTTTAGCAAGGCAGTGGTCGTCTTGGAGGTGTTTTGGGGTCGTTATCATGTTGAATACTGCCTGCGGCCCAATCTCCCCAAGGGAGGGGATCATGCCTCTGCTTCAGTATGTCGCAGTACATGTTGGCATTCATGGTCCCCTCAATGAACTGTAGCTCCCAGTGCCGCAGCACTCATGCAGTCCCAGACCATGAAACTCCCACCACCATGCTTGAGCCGTTTGCGAGACATCACCTTGTCTTTGTACTCCTCACCTGGTTGCCCCCACACATGCGTGACACCATCTGAACCAAATAAGTTTATCTCATCTCACCGGACCACCAGGACATGGTTCCAGTAACCTCTCCACCCCTACAACCTCTGCAGCAATGCTGGCAGCACATATACATCTATTTCCCAAAGACAATCTCTGGATATAATGCTGAGCACATGCACTCAACTTCTTTGGTCGACCATGATCGAGGCCTGTTCTGAGTGGTAATCTGTCCTGTGAAACCGCTGTATGGGTCAGCTCAGTTTCCAGGGTCTTGGTAATCTTCTTATAACCTAGCCAACTTTATTTAGAGCAACAATTAGTTTTTTCACATTCTCAGTAGAGTCTTTGCCATGAGGTGCCCATGTTGAGCTTCCAGTGATCAGTATGAGAGAGTGTTGAGAGCAATAATACCGAAATTTAGTCATACCAGCTCCCCATTCACACTATGAGACCTTGTAACACTAACGAGTCACATGGCTAATTGGGCCCCACTCACTTTTGTTGGCCAAAGGTTTAGACATTAATGGCTGGTGTACACACTGTTATACAGGCTGTATACTTACTACTTTACATTGTAGCAGAGGTGTAATTTCTTCAGTGGTTGTCACATGAAAAGATATAATAAAATATATCAAAAATTGTGAGAGGTGTAACTCACTTTTGTGAAATACTGTATATACATATTTATATATATATATAAACAGTATAGGGTATTTATATATAATTATTCTAATGTATATAACTAGATAAATAGTAATAGTAGTAGTTATAAATATATATTAAATAAATATATAAATTATAATAGAATATATTTAAATATATACATTATAATATATATATATTTATATATATATATATATATATATATATATATATTATATATATATATATATATTATATATATGTGTGTACATACATTAGTGAAATCTAAAACACTTTTTTGGATATGGTTCTTTTTGTAGTGTAGGGCCCCACACCCCGCCCATGTCCCCCCCCACCCCAGGCCATGCTCCCTTTGCCCCAATGCCCCCTCCACCCTATGCCCCCTTCTCCCCAGCCCATGCCACCCTACACCCCAGGCCATGCCCCCCTTCCCATTCTTCCCTAGGCCATGCCTCCTTCCCTCTATCCCAGCCCATGACCCCCTTACCCGCAATGCACACTCCACCCCAGCCCATGGCCCCCTCCACCCCAGCCCATACCGACCCTCCCCCCAGCCCATGTCTCCCTACACCACAGGCCATGCCCCCCTTCCCCCCTCTACCGCAGTCCATGCCGCCCTCCACCCCAGCCCATGCCCCCTTTCCTCCTCCACCCTATTCATGCCTCCATACCCCCTAATGCTCCCTTCAACCACGTGCTTCCTTCCCCACAATGCCTCATTCCACCCCAGGCCATGCCCCCTTCCCCCCAATGCCCACTCCAACCCAGGCCATTCCCCCTTCCCCACGCCTTTCCAGCCCATGCCTGTCTTTCCTTCTGCACCGTAGCCATGCGTCCCTCCTCCCCAGGCCATGCCTCCCTACCCCCTAATGCTCAATTTAACCACATGCCTCCTTCCCCCCCAATGCCGTCCCTCCACAGCAGCCATACCTCCCTTCCTCCTAATTCCTCCTTCAATGACATTCCTCCCTTCCCCAATGCCTCCCTCCACCCCAGGCCCAGACCATGCCCCTTCAGCCTCACCCGATCTCCCCTGTGGGCTTCTACTTACCCTGATTGGCTAGTCCAGTGCTTTGCTTTCTCTGCACCTCCCCTGCACGTATTTTTGTAGAGGGCCGGGAACTCCGAATAACGTCACGCTAGGTAAGCGCACAGGAAGCAAAGAGACTGAATTACAGCCGAACAGATAAGTAGAAGCGCCCACAGGGGAGATCGGGTGAGGCTGAGGAGGTTGATGGGGCAAGGGGAAGGGGCGGAGAAAGTCATGTGGTTGAGGGGAGCATTTGCTGTGGAGGAAGACAATGAGGCCCATCAGAGGCAGGGGCCCGGTTCTCTGCCACTGGGCCCATCAAGAGTTTTATGTGTATTTTGCTTAATTCTGGCTACTTTAAAATTCCAGTTACATTTTGTAAAAAACTGAATTATATATATATTTGTTCTAAATATATATTAATCTGACAAGGGATTCATCTTTAGGACGCCCTAGAGCCTCATTCAATTGAGCAATTATAAGTTAAAGTTAGCTCGTAATAAAGGGCGTAAGTTAATTTGCTATTCAACTGGGCGTTTTTAGCGAGCCAAAAAAGTCCTTCGTATTACGGGCTTTAAATCCTTGCGGTTGTTAAAACCGGAACTTATAGCCTATTGAAGACTTTTGATCTTCACGTCCGTAGGAGTTCCGATCGCTAAAATCACAAATCACTATTCAATTGCAAAAATCCCTCAAGACCGCAACCGCAGTCAAGCCCGCAAACGGCAAATGGCAGGTCAAATCTTACGGGTTCCAAATAGGACCCGCAAAGTGTTCACAGTCTAGTTTGGTACAATGTAAAACACAATAAAAACACACCAATGCACTTTAAAATATGGCCAAAGCAATAGAAGGCATTAGAATTACTTGCACAGCAACTCCCAAGTGTCAAATAGTTAAAACATTATATTTTAATTTTTCATATGTTGTAAAGGTCATGCATATGCCAAGATTGAAAACTCATGCTGCAGAGATGCTGAAAGCTATTAAAGACGCACTACCTGATTAAATTGCAACACAAATACATGAAAATGGCTGCCATATTAACCCTTTCTCACTCAACAGAGGCTCTAATGTGGACCCTAAAAATACAAAGATCATCTCATATACATCTCACTCATCACATCTACATTGGGAAAACAAATAATGGCCAAATTACTCCGCCACACGGCATGTATCAAATACATTGTATCCCACTACAAATTCTCAAACTAGATCAATCTTTACCATAAACCTATTACACAAATATGCACAATGTCCCTTGTTCCACCCCCAATAGAAATACAAAGAGGCACAAGACAAATGTGTCCCCTATTCCCACTTTTATATGTCTTATATATATATATATATATATTATAAATATATATATATATATATATATATATATATATATATATATATATTATATATAAATAAAACCTTAGCTATAGCAATTCAAAAACAAACTATGAATACGGTTTTGGAAAATCAACTTAAATTAGCACTTTATGCAGTTGTTTTGGGAATTTTAATGATTTTAAAAAACTGAGAAATATTTTGTTCTGTAGCTGTGGGTGCTTTACATTTCTTCTTAGATCTGTTGCATGATTCTGAGCATGTTACCATTTTTTTATATTTAACACATTGAATCCATGTATTTGTTTTGTGTTTTTTGTAAATGTTTGCCCAGCATAATAATAAGCATATTAGCCTGTACATAAAAAATGTTTTGCATCTTAATGAATGTTTCATTAGATACCAGAGTATTCAGTTCTCTCTAGTTTTTAATTTTTTTTACTAAAAGTATCATATTCGGTATCTTTTATGTTGTATGGCCATATGATTGTATTTAGCTGTCAGAACCTCTATTTTATCCCATTTTTATTCATTTTTATAGGAAGTTTATGCTAATTAGTGTGCCTCGTTTTACAGATATATGAGCTTCCCATATTGTAATTAGATTTGGATTTATGTGGACTATCTCATTAATATCCCAACATTACTGGCCTCACTTGGGGGCTGAATGATAGTTAATGAAGTCTTAATAATGATATCACCTGACCATTCTGTATTTATGAATGTAATTACTCAAAACATAGTAGTATTTATTGGTCTATCATGATGTAATCTATCCTAGAATAGCTATTATGTATATGAGAATAGAAAGTATAATCCTTCTCTGTAGGATAATCATGGATATGCAGGATTTGCAATCATTGTGATAAACATTATATATTTTCCTACTCTGTTAGTATTGGATGTTTATTTAATATGTCTGTATGATTTGTCGAAGTTGTTCATTAGAGCTACTTTAAAATTAAATCCTTCTCTCTGCTTCTTCTCATTTAGATTAGAATCTGTTTCTAGTTACTTTAAATATTAACGCTAGTTACTTCTAACCTACTTCGCAGAGGCCACAATCCTCCCTTTAATGTGTTCCCCTCATTACTGGATCTGTGTACTGTAGGTGTTTGTACAAAATACATGTTTTAAGTTTTTAGGTTCTGTACACATACACGCTTTCAGTTATATCTGAACACACTTCAAATAATGTCTTACATCTTACATGTTCATATACATTTTCTCAAGAAAACTAGATCAAAATTGATAGACGGTCATACTATCAGTCGTCTTTTTTTCCACTCATTTAAGGGTGGCACATTTAATACAAGTTGGGAGAATGAATATTATCACTTATACAAAGAAAAGCAACCCCAGATAGAGGGAAGGAACTGAGATGGGGAAGAGGTGAAGAAGGGATAGAGGATCTGGGGAAAAGGTAGAAAGTAGGGAGAGGCGAGAAGATTAGAGAGCGTATAACAAGAAGTGAGATGGAGCAAGGGAAAAGAGAAACAGAGAATGAGTAAAGAGGAAGAAGGGTGGGAAAATGCAATATAAATTATACTATTACCACCCGTAATTGCGATATTGGGCATTTACATAAGGCCAAAAGAGTGGAATCAAGAACACAATTCATATAAATATAAATACAAATAAAATACAAATAAATTGTGCAAGCAGAAACAAGATCCTAGTGTAAACTTAACATACATTTGTGTATTCATAGTTAATTCATTTTAAGATAATTGTCAGTTTTGTTCTTATATTAAAGGAGTATTTTCCTTCCCTCTTGACATGTTTGGCATCTAGCTATATCTCAGCTCCCTAAATAAATAGACACAACATTGAGGTAAGCAGAAGCTCAGGCCTCTGGGGAAAGGGTTTGTCAGAAGTTGTGTAGCAGTTTGTTGGCTGTTGGCAGTTGAATGCCAATTTATTCTGATCTTGGATGTTATGTAATAGATGCAAAGCTGTTGACAGAGGCTTGCATAGCATTAGTTTTTTTGTAGGGTGTTAAGTAGCAGTTTTGGTATGGTTAGAAAACCATGTTTATTTGGACCAACATCAAAGTTGTTTTTAGGTTTTGTGTGGGATAAAACAATATATATATAACAATGTTGCTGTCATCATTTAATGACAAATTAGGGAGTCATATATTACCTGTATAGATATTAGGTCATATATTACAAGCATTGCCAAGTCTATAAACTGAATTGAATGAATAGAGTATAGGAGAATTTAAGAAAGTTTCAACAGAAAATCTTGGACCAAGTGTCACTAGAGCAGTTTTAATTATGTTTATCCTTAAGTATTGTATATCTTTACTAGACTTACATCACTCTCTCTCACTCTCTTTGTACATACAAATATATATGCAAAAGCATTAATTTTCAAAAGTTGTGTAGACATCTGCTATAAAGGGGTCATGTTAAAATAGTTATGGAAACAAATTGCAAGTCTCCCAGAATACAGTAAAATAGGGCCATATTCAATTGAGGTTTCAGGCTGGTCCGGTAGCCTGTACGTGAGGTTGCAAGTTAATTTGCTATTCAATTGGCATCTTTTTCTGGCTCCGAACGGATTACGAGTTACAGCCTTGGAAAAATGGTGGTGGTTAAACTCGGAAATTACAGCCTCCCGAAGTCTTTGGTCGCTCACTTTCGGAAGAGTTACGATGGCTAAAATCGCAAATCACTATTCAATTGATCAATTTCCCCAAGCCCGCAAATGTTTTCACACCTGTAAATGGCAAAAAAGGAGAAAATCCTACGGGTGCTAGGGAGGACCTGCAAGGGGGTTAAATACCTTTTAGTAGCACTGTAAAAGCAGATAACAAATCAATAGTGCACTGTAAATAATGGGAAAGCGATGAAAGACATTACAATTGATTGCACAAAAGTCTCAAGCTCGCAAATTGGGCGGAAAAGTATTTATTTTTGTTTTTCAAATTGGTCTTGTGTGTGAATGAGTTAATACATATCAGGCCACCCATATGGACTAGAACTGTATTGGCATTCATTTTCATAATTCTTTATTTTGCAGGTTTGTGAGTCTGATCGCATATCGAACCCCCGAACCTAATTGATTGACATGTAACCTCCATTTTTTACTGTTCTTATAATGACATTCTCATTTTCTATTGGCTGATTTGAAATGGGAGATTATGGTCTGGCTTAATTGATCATGTTCCCGCCCTGAAATGCTACGAACCAGTGCATGATTTACGGTTTCGGCTTTGAGAGAGTAACTTGCGGGCTTGAGCAATTGAACAGCATCGCAAACGGAGACAAAAAGAAGCCTGCAACACACCCACAGACATATGGCCTACTGCGATCGAGTTGCGTGCTTGGAATTGAATGTGGCTCCTAGTATTTCTTGACATTTTGAGTTGGAAACAGTTTTTTAACTTCTTTTAGTCATGAAAATGTGGAGTGTCTCAAGTAAGAGACAGGAAGGACAGGATCTATTTTTTCACACTTGCTGCCAATAAGAGAGAGGAAGAATAAACAACACATGAAGGGAAGAGACAGATACTTGTCAGTGGGAAGATTGAATTGCATATTCTTAACTTTATGTTGACAAGTTTTGGAATTCCTATTCCCATGATACTTAACTGTAACTTTACAAGCTTAATTAATCCATCATCCCAAAAGTAGATAGAGGTCTTATGCACTCCAAGTTGAACAGAATATTTGGCGATGAGAATTTCCATATATATGGAAACTCATCCCCCTCTTACCAAAATATGGCATATTTATGCAATGGCACACATTTCCTTGCCATATTTGGGGAAACATAGCATGACATCAAGGAGCATGGCGATCCAGTTGTTAACATGGTTTCACATTTTTTTCCGCTAGAAACATAAATTGGCACAGTTTGTTCAGAGAGTATGGGATTGCATCTATCGGGATCCCAAATAAGCAGGACTCAAGTTCTGCTTTGATTTGGGTATCAAACAAAGTTGTTGCTAACTGAGATAGTGTTCTCCAGATTACCATAACTTTGGGGCACTCCAATCGAATGTGAAAGAAGGAGCCTATCGAGCTGCACCATCTAAAACAATTTGGACTGGCTGTATGTTTCCATTTAGCGATTCTCTCTGGGGTTAAGTAAGTTCGATGCAACACTTTAATCGCTGTTTTCAATAGATATTTCTCCAGCCAATAGATATTTCTCCAGGCTATATCCCATTTCTCCTGTTCTCAGTTCCGTTTCATATCTGCTTCCCAATCCTTAATATATTTATCTTTCTCTGAGCTTTCCTGCAAGTTGTAAATGTCATAGACGCCACTAATTATACCTTTCGCCGTCGGAAATTTGAGACAAATTTGCGATAGCCATGTTTTTCTAGGAAGACATTGGTCACTGATTATGGAGTCTACGAAGCGCTTAAATCTACAAAGGTTGAAGTGTTAATGCAGTAAAGGTTGAATTTATCATTAATGGTTTTAATGCTCAAAGGTTTGTCGTCCTTTATCCAGGGTCCTAGTCTATCTAAACCCATTGTCCTCCACCAATGTAAGGATTACCTACTAATGCCTTTTGGGAGCTAGTAGATGTATAGGGACCGGGGTCAGATATAAAGGGTTTAAGAAAACATTTGTATGTGTCCCCGCCTACCTCCAGCATTGTATAATATGTTTAATGATAGGGTGTCTATTTTTCAGGATCGGTTCTGGAATTTTATCTAACCAAAAAAGGGGTATCCCAGGTATAGGGCTGTAAAATAGGATCTTCTATAAATATCCAGGCCGTTGATGTACGGGTGAGTGGAAGATGGGGATAAACGATAACTGGGCCGCTCTATAGTATTTCCTTAGATCAGGACACGAAAGAACCCCCCCCCTCCCTTTTGACTTATATTTGTGCATAACTTTCGTTAATTAGAGCCTGTTTATTTAGCCATATAAATTTGGTTACACTTCTTTCGCTTTCATTTCCGTCTGATTTACAGGTATTGGAAGAGACCTAAATTGATATAATATTTTTGGTAGAACACTCATTGAGAAAGCATTTATCTTTCCCAAACAAGATATTGGGTATTTTGACAAATTCACGATGTCTGCACCAAGACAGTTTTCTTTACACAAGGATATCAATTTTCGAGGGGGTTTTAAGTCCTAAATATTGAATAGATTTCCCACCCATTGGGATACAATATTGCCTTGCAAAAGCTCTTTCATGTAATAGGGTAAGAGGGCGTAAGGAACGCATTAACTAGCCATGGGGGAGGAGATGGGGTAGGGTTAGTACAGTCGATAGGGAGGTATTGATAAGTAAGTCAAGTACAGTGGCAGGCACTTAAGAACTACAGACTCATAACATAAGGTGTAGGCTCACTAATGCCAGAAGCTTGCCAGGAAAAATGGGAGAGTTAGAATTATTAGCAGTTAATGAGAAATGGGATTTAATAGGCATTACTGAAAAGTGGTGGGATGAATCTCATGACTGGGCTGTTTAATCTGAATGGTTATAACCTTATTAGGAAAGATAGGGGCAAGCAGGAGGGATTTGTCTGTATGTTAACCCTGAATTTAAAACCTATGGTCAGAGAAGATATTTATGGTGGAACTAGCGGGGAGGTTGAATGTTTGTGGGTAGAGTTAAATAGTGGAGCAGCAAATTCTAAAAGTATATTAGCAGGAGTATGCTATATACCCTGAAATATAATTGAAAGTGAGGAAATGCAATTATTGTTACAGATTGGAAATGCAGGTTATACAAGAACCTGATAAAAATGAGGCTATCATGGATTTAGTTATCGCAAATAATATTGATATAGTATCAAATGTTGAAATAGGGCATTTAAGGAAACATTGATCACAACACAGTCTCATTTTGAGATTGAATTAAAAAAACATAACTGTAAGGGGCTAACGAATATTCTTAGTTTTAAACGGGTGGATTTTATGGGCAGCAATACAACGTATAGACTGAGAACTGACAGGTAAAAATACTGAACATAAATACTGAACATAATGTTTACTAAATAAACATACTTATCACCATGTTGAAATAAAATTAGAAGGAGTAAATCACAACCCATGTGGCTTAACAATGAATTAAAGATGAAGATGAAGAGTAAAAAACAAGCATTTAAATTATACAAACAAGAGGGGACAGAGACTGCTTTACATAAGTACATGGAAATCAACAAGGCTTGCAAAAGGGCTATCAGACTGGCTAAAATCGAAAATGAAAAGTTAGTAAAAAGGAGAGTAAGTTTAATCCTAAAATATTTTTTTAAATATATTAATGGGAAGAAGGCCAGGAAGGAAGCTATAGGAACATTACAATGTGACACAGGCCATCTGATAATTAGTGACCAGGAAAAGGCAGACAACCTAAATAGGTTCTTTTCTTCGGTATACACAAGGGGGGTACCAGTGGTTGGGTCACTGCAACATAATGGGGCTACACTACCTTCACCAAATAACTGGTTAACGCAGGAAAAAATCCAAAAGAGGTTTGAAAAAATAAATGTTAATAAAGCCCCGGATCCTGATGGAATACATCCAAGGGTGCTGAGGGAACTGGGCTCTGTAAGAGCAAAACCATTATATCTAATTTTTCAAGTTTCACTCAACACAGAGTCTCTACCAGATGACTGGAGAAAGGCAGAGGTGATACCTATATTTAAGAAGGAAGCAAGAGCAAATACAGGGAATTATAGACCAGTGAGTGTCACTTCGGTAGTGGGAAAGTTTTTAGAAGGGTTAATAAGGTATAATATACAAGAATATCTCTATTCAAACATGATTATAAGTAGGAGCACACATGGATTTATGAAGGATACGTCATGTCGAACAAACCTAATTCGTTTCTATGAGGAAGTTAGTAGGAATTTGGATCAAGGCAACTCAGTGGATGTAGTCTATTTGGATTTTTGCAAAGGCTTTTTGATACAGTGTCACATGGGAGACTATTGAGCAAACTAAGGGATACAGGAATTTTCATAAATATTTGCTTATGGATTGAGAGCTGGCTAAAAGACAGAAAGCAAAGGGTTGTGGTAAATGGAACATACTTGGATTGGACTACTGTGGTAAGTGGGGTTTCTCAGGGTTCAATATTAGTTCCCCTCCTTTTTAACATATTTATTATTGACTTGGAAGTGGGATTGGAGTGTGGTGCCTCCATTTCTGCTGATGACACAAAGTTGTGAAAGATAAATAAATCATAAAATGATGTACTTTCCCTCCAAAGGGATTTGCATAAATTAGAGGAATGGGCATCTGAGTGGCAGATGAGATTTAATACAAATAAATGTAAAGTTATGCATCTGGGAAGGAAAATAACCATGCAATTTATAATCTTAATGGAGCAAATCTAGGGATATCAGATATTGAAAGGGATTTGGGAGTACTTGTGGACAACCGCCTAGGTAACAGTGCTCAATGCCAATCAGCATCTGCAAAGGCAAGTAAAATATTAGCATGTATTAAGAAGGGTATAGAAGCAAGGGAAGTAAATATAATTCTCCCACTATACAAATCCCTAGTACACCCTCATTTTGGGCACCACTACATAAAAAGGACATTTTAGAGCTGGGAAAAGTAAAGAAATGGATGGGCTAAGTTATGAAGAAAGACTAATCACATTAAACGTATTTACTCTAGAAAAAACTGACAAAGGGACATCCTTTGAGATTAGAAGTAAAATGATTTTGCCTTAAAGAAAGAAAAGGGTTCTTCACAGTAAGGGTGGTCAATCTGAGGAATTCTCTACCAAAGGAGATGGTGACAGCGGATTCGATAGATAACTTTAAAAAGGGATTGGATATATGTTTAAATAAAAAAGGGCATTAAGGGCTATCCTGGATAAATAGAGAGGGAGTATTGATCCAGGGATGAATCCAATCACCAGGATCTGCGGTCAGGAAGGAATTTTATATTTGTTTCCCTGTTGAGACAATTGGCAAAGTTTCACTCTGTTTTTTTTTTCTGTTTGCCTTCCTCTGGATCAATTAACAATAAATCTGCATATTGCAGATATTATTCCTTACTGATCTTCATTCATTTCTCCAAAGAGTTGGCTGGGTCTGTCAGGGTACATAAAATATCATACGCAAATAATGAGGTTTTGTAGTGATGAAGACCTACATTCAGGCATTTGATCTCTGTGTCTGCTCTTATCGCCTGGGCTAAAGGTTCCATAGCAAATGAAAAAAGCAGTGATGAAAGCGGGTAGCCTTGTCTTGTGCCTCTAGATAAGGAATTTTAGCATCTCAAAGTTGTTATGAAGAAATGGAAACTATCTAGAAACAGAGGTTGTTTTGGGGAAATGATACAAATATTCTTACATAATTAGCATATGTATATATATATACAATTAGCACTCTTTCCAGTTAGTGTTATATTTGGCTGGGATATAGGCTGTGAAAGAGTAATTTTCCATTGCAAAGCATTAGGTATGAAATAGTTAAATACATCTGACCCATGACTTGGCAATTTATTTTAGAGACTAGTACACAGCTCTAGACATAGCATATCATTTTTTTCTCATTTACATTCAAGGTCATAATTTGATCTTTGCACAGAACATTAGGAATGAAGTATTTCTTGCACATCTAGAGTGACGTACCATAACATCTTTGATAAGTCTTGATAACGTGTGATATAGCTTATTGGATATAATATGTAAAAAAAATGCAATTGGCTGTGTTATGGATTTTTTCATTGTCTTATGTAAACAAATATTAAAGGCTATGTCTGGTGATTTTTCAGTATTAGCAGTTAAGTGAATTAGTGGCAGCCAGGTTGGTTTGCTACTATTCCACATATTTTCTAAATAAAATTGTCATGAGAAATAACCAGAAGACTCTGTATTTTTTTGGTGTCATGCCTGCGAGAGGGAGTGGAAAGTGGGGTGAGTATGAGATATTTTCTACAACATTTGGTGCATGTGAACTCGAATCGCACTCCAATCCATAATATACCATCCCAAGCTACAGAATTTTATGTGAGTCTCCGTTTGACAGCTAATTATGGCTAGATCATGCGTGTGCCTTCCACGGGAAACTCGAGTCTTGTATGGATTGGAGTCCCGAAAAAGACTGGGAACTTGATACGCTCTAAAAATGTACACTTTTAATTGCTGCATGCATGTTGCTCTGCTGATGCTGCTCTTCTGTGTTCTGTGTAATCTGCCTGTCTTAAACCCACTACCCCCTACCCGGGACCTCTTGTGAATTGAATGAATTTAGTTTCATTTTTGAATTTATACTCTTTTATTAGAAGGTTTGCAAATTCCATACGTAAATAAAACATCTTTAACAGTCACAAATGTCAGTTTTATCGAGCTATACATTCACAGTGTTATCATTTTGCCACATTTAACTGACTAAACCTTCTTATTTTTTAATTTTTAGTGAGTACATTTTCTAGTGTCTAAACTGATATTCCAACTTTAAAAGAAACATAAGGCATAATAAACCAAGTAAATTCAAGAATACAAAGTTGATAAAAGCATACGATATATTAGTTAGAACCTATCTATCTTTACTAGGCTATCGTGTACTATATCATACTAAGTAATCATAAGCACCTCTAGACAGACTCGGGGCAATCCGCGGCTGGTTACTTCACCTTACCTCGGGTAATACTTGCCATCTAGTACCTCTGAAAGATCTCCAGGGCTCCCCCACTCCAGTCTTTTCCTCAAAATCGCTTCAGTTAATTGCAGGCATTATATTAGGGGCACACTAAAGGTGGATGTTATCCAAGGGTCCCAGACTATCTGGAATTGGGGCATCCTATCTAAGACAATATGGGTTAATCTCTCGTTAATAAGTAAGTAGTTGATCTTCCTAGTCACCTCCTGAAAGTTTAGAGTCATGTCTTTCCATAGACTGGCTATGTGTATCTTTGAAGCTAACGCCATTCATTGAAATAGCCTGTTCTGGGAATGCGACAAGTTTTTAATATGAACCCCCAGTAAGCAGGATTCTATCGAAGGTAAGACTTCTTTTTCAAAAATTATGGAGGCTAATCGGGTTAATTGTTCCCAGAGATTCTGGGCACATGGACAGGACCACCATACATGAATATGATCCCCCACAAGCTGGCATCCCCTAAAACATTTATTGCTCTCTTGTGGCTTAAACTTCTGCATTTTATCGGGAGTGCAATAGGCCCTGTGGAAAACTTTGATTGATGTTTCTAATAAGGCTGAATTGAGTGATCCTTTTGAAAGATTGGAGCAGGATTCAGTCCATTTGTCCCAGTCCCATTCTACCCCCAGGTCCTTTTCCCAATGCAACAGGAACTTGGGTTTCTGGCTACTAGTAGAGCTAAGGAAGGTGTTGTACAGAGAGCTTTAGAGTGTCTTTGGTAAGCAGGAGATTTTGACAGATAATGGTTAGCCAGGAAACTCTGGGGGGCCCGGGAACCCTAACCATCTTGGTAACCCAACTTCTCATTTTTAAGTAATTGTAGAGTTCCGTAGCTGGCAAGTCATGCAAAATTGGTCATAGGTCAGTAGTTTGTCATTGGCGAACCAATTTCCTATGGGGTCAAGGTGTCTGGATATCCACCAGAATTTAGACATGGAGCTTGAGTCTGCTAAAATTTGTGGAAAGGACATAACTGACAAAAGAGGTGATAATTCCGAGCTAAGTCGATGCCTAGAGTTCGCCCATCTCCAGGACTGAAGTGTTAAGGAGATCATAGGGTTTTTATGAGTTGTGAAAGGGGCAGAGTCTATGGGATCCAAATCAGCTTATCCCAACTATGTGGGAACATTTGGTAGTTTTCCATGAAGACCCAGGATGGATGGTGTTTTGTAGAGTGGGTTCTAGGTAGAGGGGCTAATTGGGCGGCCTTAAGATAAGTCTCAAGTTTGGGGTCGCGAGGCCACCTCTATTCTTGGAACAAAACATCACCTGCCTGGGAATATGGGGACGTTTATTATCCCATATGAACCGGGAAATACTATTCTGGAATTTATCTAGATCTTTAAGGGAGAGTGGGATGGGAAGGGATCTAAATAAGTACAATAGTTTAGGTAAGATATTCATTTTTACAGCCGCAATGCGGCCTGTCCATGAGATTCTAAAGCTCCTCCATTTCTGCATATCCAATGTTAGAGATCTGTACAAGGGGGGAAAGTTTACCCCGTACAGATCCCCAAACCTGGAAGTAAGTAGTACGCCTAAGTATTTTATAGACTGTGCGAGCCAAAGAAACTGATGATTAGCTTTAAGGGTGAATTTAGTTTCATTTTTAAAGTTTATTTTTTAAATTGTGATTAATTGATTTAAAAGATGTGTTTTTCATTTTTGTGCATGTTGAGTTTATTTGTTGTTAGATTGTTAAAGAAAAGTATTGTTAAATGCATCCTGTTGAAAGATTTGTGAATGTCTGTTATATCTATGATTAATTGTTAGTAGAGAGAGAAATAATTGCCTGTATTTCTTTATCTAACTTTGAAGTTGACAACATGCCTAGAGGAAAGATAAGCGTATAATGGGTTTTCAGTTACGTTACAGAGCAGTTAATTAAAATTAACAAAAGTTGAAAAATCTTCCATGACGCTTAAAATGACACTCTCAAACTGTCAGTGAAAGAATTTAAGATGGCGGTTTGAATTGGCACATTGAAAAACTTAATTGGTAAGAAACAGTTCTTTTAGTACTTAATTATAGCAAACATTGTGGGCCCTATTAAATTCCAGCCTCGTAAATAACAGGCTTCTACCTAAGCCCTACGTACTGCAAAGTTTCTCTAACTTACAATGGTATTAAATTAGCCCTGCTGCGAGCAACGTATGAGCTACGCAGCAGGGCCGTACGTATCTACACTGCGTAAATGTACATGAGGAGTGACAGCCTGAGAGATGATATCGCAGGCTCCCACTCCTCATCAATTGCTGCGGGGGTCCTAAAAGGGACCTCAGCGGCAGTCCCCCACATAAGCCCTGCCGTGGGGGTACTCCAAATAACCCCCGGCACCTAAAATTAACCCCCCCCAATGCGGGGGTCCCCGTCGGGACCCCCGAAGTGTCCTAACATGAACACCTTGCTGCAGGGGTCCATAGGAACCCCCGCAGCCCCCACACATTAACCCCTTGCAGCGGGGGTCCCCGATCGGCACCAATTAAAACTTTTAAATTCCCCGCCGCAGCTCCTTAAAGGGCCCGCGGCACACTATTACCCAATCCCGGCCGCGGCACCTAAAATTAACCCCCCTCTGTGCTGGGGGTCCCCATCGGGACCCCCGAAGTGTCCCCACATAAACCCCCTGCAGCGGGGGGCCCCGATCGGCACCGATCGTGACCCTGCTGCAATTCAATTTTAAATTTCCCGCCTCGCGGGTCCTCAAAGGACCGTAAAGATCCTGAAAGGACTCGCACTAAAAATATTAACCCCAGGCAACTATTATTACCCCATTAACTCATGGTGGTCAATACAGACCACCATAAGGCCTAAATTAACCCATTAACTCATGATGGTCAAAACAGACCACCACAAGGCTCTATTTAACCCATTAACTCATGGTGGTCAATACAGACCACCATAAGGCCTAAATTAACCCATTAACTCATGGTGGTCAATACAGACCACCATAAGGCCTAAATTAACCCATTAACTCATGGTGGTCAATACAGACCACCATAAGGCCTAAATTAACCCATTAACTCATGATGGTCAATACAGACCACCATAAGGCCTAAATTAACCCATTAACTCATGGTGGTCAATACAGACCACCATAAGGCTCTATTTAACCCCATCAGTCCCATAAGGGTATATTATTACCATTATGGGCCTGTTACAACCCAACATTAACCACATAAGTGCCTTGATGGTTCTCAAGGACCATCATTACACTAACTACAAACACTACACTATAACCCCCAATAAACCATTTAATCTAAACTAACCCCCCTCTACACTAATCTATTAACACTTACACTACCTACCTACACTACCTACCCCCTAATAAACCTCCCCAACACTCTAATTACAAAAAAAAAACCTACAGTACAAAAAAAAAACTTACAGTACAGAAAACAAAAAAACCTACAGTACAGAAAAAAAAACTACAGTACAGAAAAAAAAAAAAATTACAACCCCACCCCCCACTACAGAAAATAAAAAAATTACACACCTGAAAAGGAAAGACAGATAAACACAATACATACATATAAAACATTACATACATTAGATACAATACATGACATTACATATAATATATTAAATATAATATATTACATATAATATATTAAATATAATATATTAAATATAATACATTACATCTATTACATACAATACATGACATTACATATAATATATTAAATATAATATATTAAATATAATACATTACATACAATACATGACATTACATATAATATATTAAATATAATATATTAAATATAATACATTACATACAATACATGACATTACATATAAGATATTAAATATAATATATTACATATAATATATTAAATATAATATATTACATATAATATATTACATATAGTCCAAATCAAATACCCCCTATCTATCTAACATACAATCTATTTAATTTAATATAAATCCTTACTATATCAAATACATCCCCCTATCTATCTAATATACAAAAAATCCTAACTACATACACAGACCCTAATTCTAAAATAAAATAAAATAATTACAGTCCTAACTACACAGACCCTAATTCTAAGCTAAAATCAATAAATTAAGACCACTTACCTTTAAGATGTTGCTTCAGATCACTAACCTATGGGTCAAAAAAAAAAAAAAAATTAGTACAAAACATTAACATCCAATAAATAAACATTCTATACATTCTAAATAATATACTCACCTTTACAGCATGTCCCGTCACTGTTTAGCTCTTCCGGCGCGGCCCTGTTAAAAAAACACACAATACATGAATACATTAATACAATATATCAACAATAAATAAAATACACATATAAACATCTAAATATACATTTAACTTACCTCCCCGCGATGTCCCCGGCCTTCTCTCCTTCAACCCCGGCTTGGCCGCGGAACCATCCGCGCTCTAAAAAAAACAAAAAAAAAACTAACGGAGGTCTGCACTGGCAGACCTCCCCGACGCTAATGAACCTCCCGGAGTCGTTTCCGGGAGGAAATTGGCATTGGCGGCTTGTGATTGGCTGAAAAAGCTGTCAGCCAATCAAAAGTCGTCAATGTAGGAGCCAATCAGGATGCGCAGATGTCTTCTACCAATCACTCCGTGGGGGTGTATCCCATAGTGATTGGCTGAAGGCATCTGAGCCTTGTGATTGGTTCCCAGAAAGATAGACAAGTGTTTTAGCCAATCAGGGTGGTATATTGGGGTGTATCCCATCCTGATTGGCTCACACATTGACGACTTTTGATTGGCTGAAATTGATAGACATCTTTTTCAGCCAATCACAAGCCGACAATGCCAATTTCCTCCCGGAAACGACTCCGGGAGGTTCATTAGCGTCGGGGAGGTCTGCCAGTGCAGACCTCCGTTAGTTATTTTTTTATTTTTTTTTAGAGCGCGGATGGTTCCGCGGCCCAGCCGGGGCTGAAGGAGATAAGGCCGGGGACATCGCGGGGAGGTAAGTTAAATGTATATTTAGATGTTTATATGTGTATTTTATTTATTGTTGATATATTGTATTAATGTATTCATGTATTGTGTTTTTTTTAAAACAGGGCCACGCCGGAAGAGCTAAACAGTGGCGGGACATGCTGTAAAGGTGAGTATATTATTTAGAATGTATAGAATGTTTATTTATTGGATGTTAATGTTTTGTACTAATTTTTTTTTTGTTTGACCCATAGGTTAGTGATCTGAAGCAACATCTTAAAGGTAAGTGGTCTTAATTTATTGATTTAGCTTAGAATTAGGGTCTGTGTAGTTAGGACTCTAATTATTTTATTTTATTTTAGAATTAGGGTCTGTGTATGTAGTTAGGATTTTTTGTATATTAGATAGATAGGGGGATGTATTTGATATAGTTAGCATTTATTTTAAATTAAATAGATTGTATGTTAGATAGATAGGGGGTATTTGATTTGGACTATATGTAATATATTATATGTAATATATTATATTTAATATATTATATGTAATGTCATGTATTGTATGTAATGTATGTAATGTATTATATTTAATATATTATATTTAATATATTATATTTAATATATTATATGTAATGTCATGTATTGTATGTAATGTATGTAATGTATTATATTTAATATATTATATTTAATATATTATATTTAATATATTATATGTAATGTCATGTATTGTATTTAATGTATGTAATGTATTATATTTAATATATTATATTTAATATATTATATTTAATATATTATATTTAATGTCATGTATTGTATCTAATGTATGTAATGTACTATATGTATGTATTGTATTGTGTTTATCTGTCTTTCCTTTTCAGGTGTGTAATTTTTTTATTTTCTGTAGTGGGGGGTGGGGTTGTAATTTTTTTTTTTCTGTACTGTAGTTTTTTTTTTCTGTACTGTAGTTTATTTTTGTTGTTGTAGTTAGAGTGTTGGTGAGGTTTATTAGGGGGTAGGTAGTGTAGGTAGGTAGTGTAAGTGTTAATAGATTAGTGTAGAGGGGGGTTAGTTTAGATTAAATGGTTTATTGGGGGTTATAGTGTAGTGTTTGTAGTTAGGGTCATGATGGTCCTTGATGACCATCAAGGCACTTATGTGGTTAATGTTGGGTTGTAACAGGCCCATAATGGTAATAATATACCCTTATGGGACTGATGGGGTTAAATAGAGCCTTATGGTGGTCTGTATTGACCATCATGAGTTAATGGGTTAATTTAGGCCTTATGGTGGTCTGTATTGACCATCATGAGTTAATGGGTTAATTTAGGCCTTATGGTGGTCTGTATTGACCACCATGAGTTAATGGGTTAAATAGAGCCTTATGGTGGTCTGTATTGACCACCATGAGTTAATGGGTTAAATAGAGCCTTATGGTGGTCTGTATTGACCACCATGAGTTAATGGGTTAAATAGAGCCTTATGGTGGTCTGTTTTGACCACCATGAGTTAATGGGTTAATTTAGGCCTTATGGTGGTCTGTATTGACCATCATGAGTTAATGGGTTAAATAGAGCCTTATGGTGGTCTGTATTGACCACCATGAGTTAATGGGTTAAATAGAGCCTTATGGTGGTCTGTATTGACCACCATGAGTTAATGGGTTAAATAGAGCCTTATGGTGGTCTGTATTGACCACCATGAGTTAATGGGGTAATTATAGTTGCCTGGGGTTAATATTTTTAGTGCGAGTCCTTTCAAGACCTTTACGGTCCTTTGAGGACCCGCGAGGCGGGAAATTTAAAATTGAATTGCAGCAGGGTCACGATCGGTGCCGATCGGGGCCCCCCGCTGCAGGGGGTTTATGTGGGGACACTTCGGGGGTCCCGATGGGGACCCCCAGCATAGAGGGGGGTTAATTTTAATTGCCGCGGCCGGGATTGGGTAATAGTGTGCCGCGGCCCCTTTAAGGAGCCGCGGCGGGGAATTTAAAAGTTTTAAATGCAGCGGGGGGCCTGATCTATGCAGATCGGGGACCCCCTGCTGCAAGGGGTTAATGTGGGGGTGCTGCAGACCCCTGCAGCATGGGGATGTGTATAGGGTGCAGGGAGGAGCCTCACACGGCTGTCTCGGGCTTTTCCGAGGCAGCACGTGGAGGCTTTCGGATCCCTTGCGTGGACTTTTTGTCCACGTAGGGATTCTTACGATATGCGAGACTCATGCATAGATTTAAGGCTACGTAGCTCTCTCAGAGCCTATTCTCGGCCATTTTCTCGCAGTCATATCGCAAAGCAGGCTGCGATTGATTCGGTACTCGCAAACAGCAGGAAAACTGCCTTTGCGAGATACGATTTCATCCGCAGCTCGAATTTAATAGGGCCCTGTGTATTTATTCCCACAGAGTGTAATTTGTAATTTGAGAAATTGGTTTTATGTTATATTTTTAGAGCTTGATTGATATATCTCTTCTTTTATTTTTGATTCTTTCTGATATCTATGTTTAGGATTAATAATAGGTAGATATATCTATATATTATTTGCAAAGTTAGTTGTTTTTTATTTTTTAATTTTTTGGTCCTTACAAAGTGATTTAAAAACATTTATGCGCATGTAAATTTTGTGATCTCACAATTATGTAACAATATGTTATGTGTTGTCTTGTCTGTATTTGTTTTTGCAACCTGAGTTTTTATGGGGTTTTTTTTATCAGCAGATTTTTAAAAACTCACTTAAGACTCTGTGCTAGGTGTCGGTGATTGAGTGTGGACAGAGTACATTGAAGAGAGATCTGTACTCTTGGACTGTTGGAACAGTCTGGAATTAAAAACAGTGTTCAAAGTAGCCCCAGCCAAGTGGGTGAAGCTTAGTGAAGTGGAGAATGTCATGCTTAATGACACCCACTCATTCCTTCCGAATCCACCCCTGACCCCTTACAGCCCCTAGAACAACAGCTGAAGCAAAGAGATAGTGGGATCTGGTTTAAAGTAGGAAAGACAGAGTTTAGAAATGTTTAGGTGTGTCTCTGTATATGGACTTTTTCTATATGATCAGATACTGTGGTTGAAGTGAATATATAGAACTGATTTAGATATTTAGACATGTAAAGATGTTAGTTACTGAGACTAGATTAATAGATATTAAAGAGATATTGTACCTGACGAGGTGCTACTTTAAAGAAGCGCTGTAGATTTTAATTAAAGTAGATAAAGCTTAACAAAGGTGAGCCTCCCTAGAAAGGCGATAGGGTAAAAAGGTGAATAAAGGAGAGCCTTCCTAGAAAGGTGAACCAAAAGCTTCCATTTAAATGCGAGTAATGTCTAGACTAGGTTGTGCATAGCGGTGATATTACGGATTTATTGACAATGGAATAAAAATTTGCTACTTTACTTTCGAACGGCGTTGAAGTGAAACAAAATGTGAACCACGAAGGCACTGGGCTCATGGATGTGAGTGTGACTACTGAGTGTCTGTACTGTGAGTATTTAGTGTGAGTACCATGTGCAATGGGTGCTGTGCGAACAATTGAAGAACAAGGAAGATTGGTCCTCTGTTCTGTGTTATTGTTGAGTGTTTTAGTGTTGAGTGTGTTTGAACAAATGTTTACAGTGTTATGAAGTGTGTGGGCTAGATTGAGATATGTCTATGTGTGAGGAAATAATGTATGTACTGATTGTCATATGAAGCTGTGTTGTTTGAAAGAAAGATCTGTTGTTGATCTCCTAGAATGGTGGATGATGAATATTGGTATTCATGTAGTAAACTGGGGCATAAATTATATCATTGCACTTTTGTGCAAAGATTGTCCATTATGTCTGACCGACAGTGTAATATAAGTGCTTATAGAAAATATATCATCAGAAATCTGATAAATTTCAGATTAATATTTGCGTTTTAATAGTTTTATTTTTGATTCCGTCTGCCATTTTGGATAATCAGAATTAAGGTTTTATTAAAAGATGGTTCATAATTGTGTTATTTTTTTTTTGTTCTTTTAAAGGTTGATATTTGAGAAAATTAGTTGCAAGTGAAAACAGTAATTGGTAAAATATTGGGTTAAAATACAAAGAAAAGATTTTTAAGGGTTTATAACAATTTTAAAAAACTGTTTAAAAAGCATATAATGTGCAAATGATATTAACTTAATTTAAAGCTGAACTATTTCTTCATTACACTGACACACTGCCAAAATCCAATGTTTATAGAATACCCGGTACTATTAAAGAACATATATAGAAAATGTTTTGATAAGAATGAAACTGTTTCGTTTCACCAAAGGACAGCTTGAGATACCCAATATATCTCTTTTGAGATAATTGTAGTAGCGCAGTACATTTTTTTATTTATATTTTGGTGCAAATGTATCTGTTCAATATAATTCACTATTATAAAGGTTTAATGAGGTGAAATTATTTTATGGGTTATGATAACAGTGCAGGATGGTCAGAAATGTCAACAGACTAAAAATATATATTTAATTTATTATTTTTACATGTTGTGTTTCTTATTTTTTTCTTAATAATTTGCTAATATTTTTTCTTAATTCGATTTTTTTTAGGCTCATTGAAGCACTCCTTGTGGTGACATTTCTCTCTGTCAGTATAAATATGGTTTGTGCACTGTCCCTATCTACTAACTAATGCACAGGGAAGGTACACATATCACTAGAAATCAGTTTATAATATCTTATCTGGTTAAAGAACCTTATCATACCAATTCTATATTATTTTTGTGTTATGTTTTGTTTATTCATGCTGGATAAACACTATAATATTGTACCAGTTACCAGACCTATCCCCAGCTCAGATGATGGCCATGGTGCAAACGAGTAAAGAATTATGAAAATATTTTCAAGGCATTTCTAGGCCTCTAAGAAAGAAACATGATAAGAGGTGCATTTCATTATAATTTAAGAAAAGATTATAGAGTTTTATTAGTAAATGTATATTGACAGTAATACATTAGCAATTTCCTTTTAAATATACAAACTGTTTCAAGATAAATTAAGTAATGTCTTATCACTTATAAAGACATAGGGCCCTATTAAATTCTCCCTCGTAGTTCTCTCGGTGCTCGCAAAAGGCAGTTTTCCTGCTGTTTGCGAGAACCGAATCTCTCGCAGCCTGCTTTACGATATGACTGCGAGAAAATGGCCGAGAATAGGCTCCGAGAGAGCTACGTAGCCTTAAATCTATGCACGAGTCTCGCATATCGTAAGAATCCCTACGTGGACAAAAAGTCCACGCAAGGGATCCGAAAGCCTCTACGTGCTGCCTCGGAACAGCCCGAGACAGCAGCGTGAGGCTCCCCCCTGCACCCTATACACATCCCCATGCTGCAGGGGTCTCTATCAGGACCCCTGCAGCACCCCCACATTAACCCCTTGCAGCGGGGGTCCCCGATCTGCATAGATCAGGCCCCCCGCTGCATTTAAAACTTTTAAATTCCCCGCCGCGGCTCCTTAAAGGGACCGCGGCACACTATTAGCCAATCCCGGCCGCGGCACTTAAAATTAACCCCCCTCTATGCTGGGGGTCCCCATCGGGACCCCCGAAGTGTCCCCACATAAACCCATTGCAGGGGGGGTCCCCGATCTGCATAGATCAGGCCCCCCGCTGCATTTAAAACTTTTAAATTCCCCGCCGCGGCTCCTTAAAGGGACCGCGGCACACTATTAGCCAATCCCGGCCGCGGCACTTAAAATTAACCCCCCTCTATGCTGGGGGTCCCCATCGGGACCCCCGAAGTGTCCCCATATAAACCCCCTGCAGCGGGGGTCCCCGATCTGCATAGATCAGGCCCCCCGCTGCATTTAAAACTTTTAAATTCCCCGCCGCGGCTCCTTAAAGGGACCGCGGCACACTATTAGCCAATCCCGGCCGCGGCACTTAAAATTAACCCCCCTCTATGCTGGGGGTCCCCATCGGGACCCCCGAAGTGTCCCCATATAAACCCCCTGCAGCGGGGGGCCCCGATCGGCACCGATCGTGACCCTGCTGCAATTCAATTTTAAATTTCCCGCCTCGCGGGTCCTCAAAGGACCGTAAAGGTCCTGAAAGGACTCGCACTAAAAATAATAACCCCAGGCAACTATAATTACCCCATTAACTCATGATGGTCAATCCAGACCACCATAAGGCCTAAATTAACCCATTAACTCATGATGGTCAATACAGACCAGCATAAGGCCTAAATTAACCCATTAACTCATGATGGTCAATCCAGACCAGCATAAGGCCTAAATTAACCCATTAACTCATGATGGTCAATCCAGACCACCATAAGGCTCTATTTAACCCCATCAGTCCCATAAGGGTATATTATTACCATTATGGGCCTGTTACAACCCAACATTAACCACATAAGTGCCATGATGGTCCTCAAGGACCATCATGACACTAACTACAAACACTACACTATAACCCCCAATAAACCATTTAATCTAAACTAACCCCCCTCTACACTAATCTATTAACACTTACACTACCTACCTACACTACCTACCCCCTAATAAACCTCCCCAACACTCTAATTACAAAAAACAAAAAACCTACAGTACAAAAAACAAAAAAACCTACATTACAGAAAACAAAAAAAAATTACACACCTGAAAAGGAAAGACAGATAAACACAATACAATAATACATATAATACATTACATACATTACATACAATACATGACATTACATATAATATATTAAATATAATATATTAAATATAATATATTACATATAATACATTACATACATTACATACAATACATGACATTACATATAATATATTAAATATAATATATTAAATATAATATATTACATATAATACATTACATACATTACATACAATACATGACATTACATATAATATATTAAATATAATATATTAAATATAATATATTACATATAATACATTACATACATTACATACAATACATGACATTACATATAATATATTAAATATAATATATTACATATAATACATTACATATAGTCCTAATCAAATACCCCCTATCTATCTAACATACAATCTATTTAATTTAAAATAAATCCTAACTATATCAAATACATCCCCCTATCTATCTAATATACAAAAAATCCTAACTACATACACAGACCCTTATTCTAAAATAAAATAAAATAATTACAGTCCTAACTACATACACAGACCCTAATTCTAAGCTAAAATCAATAAATTAAGACCACTTACCTTTAAGATGTTGCTTCAGATCACTAACCTATGGGTCAAACAAAAAAAAAAATTAGTACAAAACATTAACATCAAATAAATAAACATTATATACATTCTACATATTCAACTCACCTTTACAGCATGTCCAGTCACTGTTAAGCTCTTCCGGCGCGGCCCTGTTAAAAAAAAAAACACAATACATCAATACATGAATACAATATATAAACAATAAATAAAATACACAAATAAACATCTAAATATACATTTAACTTACCTCCCCGCGATGTCCCCGGCCTTCTCTCCTTCAGCCCCGGCTGGGCCGCGGAACCATCCGCGCTCTAAAAAAAAAAAGAAAAAAAACTAACGGAGGTCTGCACTGGCAGACCTCCCCGACGCTACTGAACCTCCCGGAGTCGTTTCCGGGAGGAAATTGGCATTGGCGGCTTGTGATTGGCTGAAAAAGCTGTCTATCAATTTCAGCCAATCAAAAGTCGTCAATGTGTGAGCCAATCAGGGTGGGATACACCCCAATATCCCACCCTGATTGGCTAAAACACTTGTCTATCTTTATGGGAACCAATCACAACGCTCAGATGCCTTCAGCCAATCACTATGGGATACACCCCCACGGAGTGATTGGTAGAAGACATCTGCGCATCCTGATTGGCTCCTACATTGACGACTTTTGATTGGCTGACAGCTTTTTCAGCCAATCACAAGCCGCCAATGCCAATTTCCTCCCGGAAACGACTCCGGGAGGTTCAGTAGCGTCGGGGAGGTCTGCCAGTGCAGACCTCCGTTAGTTTTTTTTTTATTTTTTTTTAGAGCGCGGATGGTTCCGCGGCCCAGCCGGGGCTGAAGGAGAGAAGGCCGGGGACATCGCGGGGAGGTAAGTTAAATGTATATTTAGATGTTTATTTGTGTATTTTATTTATTGTTTATATATTGTATTCATGTATTCATGTATTGTGTTTTTTTTTTTTAACAGGGCCGCGCCGGAAGAGCTTAACAGTGACTGGACATGCTGTAAAGGTGAGTTGAATATGTAGAATGTATATAATGTTTATTTATTTGATGTTAATGTTTTGTACTAATTTTTTTTTTTGTTTGACCCATAGGTTAGTGATCTGAAGCAACATCTTAAAGGTAAGTGGTCTTAATTTATTGATTTTAGCTTAGAATTAGGGTCTGTGTATGTAGTTAGGACTGTAATTATTTTATTTTATTTTAGAATAAGGGTCTGTGTATGTAGTTAGGATTTTTTGTATATTAGATAGATAGGGGGATGTATTTGATATAGTTAGGATTTATTTTAAATTAAATAGATTGTATGTTAGATAGATAGGGGGTATTTGATTAGGACTATATGTAATATATTATATGTAATATATTATATTTAATATATTATATTTAATATATTATATGTAATGTCATGTATTGTATGTAATGTATGTAATGTATTATATGTAATATATTATATTTAATATATTATATTTAATATATTATATGTAATGTCATGTATTGTATGTAATGTATGTAATGTATTATATGTAATATATTATATTTAATATATTATATTTAATATATTATATGTAATGTCATGTATTGTATGTAATGTATGTAATGTATTATATGTATGTATTGTATTGTGTTTATCTGTCTTTCCTTTTCAGGTGTGTAATTTTTTTTTGTTTTCTGTACTGTAGGTTTTTTTGTTTTTTGTACTGTAGGTTTTTTGTTTTTTGTAATTAGAGTGTTGGGGAGGTTTATTAGGGGGTAGGTAGTGTAGGTAGGTAGTGTAAGTGTTAATAGATTAGTGTAGAGGGGGGTTAGTTTAGATTAAATGGTTTATTGGGGGTTATAGTGTAGTGTTTGTAGTTAGTGTCATGATGGTCCTTGAGGACCATCATGGCACTTATGTGGTTAATGTTGGGTTGTAACAGGCCCATAATGGTAATAATATACCCTTATGGGACTGATGGGGTTAAATAGAGCCTTATGGTGGTCTGGATTGACCACCATGAGTTAATGGGTTAATTTAGGCCTTATGGTGGTCTGTATTGACCACCATGAGTTAATGGGTTAATTTAGGCCTTATGGTGGTCTGTATTGACCACCATGAGTTAATGGGTTAATTTAGGTCTTATGGTGGTCTGTATTGACCACCATGAGTTAATGGGTTAATTTAGGCCTTATGGTGGTCTGGATTGACCATCATGAGTTAATGGGTTAATTTAGGTCTTATGGTGGTCTGTATTGACCACCATGAGTTAATGGGTTAATTTAGGCCTTATGGTGGTCTGGATTGACCACCATGAGTTAATGGGTTAATTTAGGTCTTATGGTGGTCTGGATTGACCATCATGAGTTAATGGGTTAATTTAGGTCTTATGGTGGTCTGTATTGACCACCATGAGTTAATGGGTTAATTTAGGCCTTATGGTGGTCTGGATTGACCATCATGAGTTAATGGGTTAATTTAGGTCTTATGGTGGTCTGTATTGACCACCATGAGTTAATGGGTTAATTTAGGCCTTATGGTGGTCTGGATTGACCACCATGAGTTAATGGGTTAATTTAGGCCTTATGGTGGTCTGTATTGACCACCATGAGTTAATGGGTTAATTTAGGCCTTATGGTGGTCTGGATTGACCATCATGAGTTAATGGGTTAATTTAGGCCTTATGGTGGTCTGGATTGACCATCATGAGTTAATGGGGTAATTATAGTTGCCTGGGGTTATTATTTTTAGTGCGGGTCCTTTCAGGACCTTTACGGTCCTTTGAGGACCCGCGAGGCGGGAAATTTAAAATTGAATTGCAGCAGGGTCACGATCGGTGCCGATCGGGGCCCCCCGCTGCAGGGGGTTTATATGGGGACACTTCGGGGGTCCCGATGGGGACCCCCAGCATAGAGGGGGGTTAATTTTAAGTGCCGCGGCCGGGATTGGCTAATAGTGTGCCGCGGTCCCTTTAAGGAGCCGCGGCGGGGAATTTAAAAGTTTTAAATGCAGCGGGGGGCCTGATCTATGCAGATCGGGGACCCCCCCTGCAATGGGTTTATGTGGGGACACTTCGGGGGTCCCGATGGGGACCCCCAGCATAGAGGGGGGTTAATTTTAAGTGCCGCGGCCGGGATTGGCTAATAGTGTGCCGCGGCCCCTTTAAGGAGCCGCGGCGGGGAATTTAAAAGTTTTAAATGCAGCGGGGGCCTGATCAGTGCCGATCGGGGACCCCCGCTGCAAGGGGTTAATGTGTGGGGGCTGCGGGGGTTCCTATGGACCCCTGCAGCAAGGTGTTCATGTGAGGACACTTCGGGGGTCCCGACAGGGACCCCCGCATTGAGGGGGGGTTCATTTTAGGTGCCTGGGGGGGGTTTGGAGTACCCCCCACGGCAATGCTTATGTGGGGGACTGCCGCGGAGGTCCCTTTTAGGACCCCCGCAGCACTTGATGAGGAGTGGGAGCCTGCGATATCATCTCGCAGGCTGTCACTCCTCATGTACATTTACGCAGTGTAGATACGTACGGCCCTGCTGCGTAGCTCACACGTTGCTCGCAGCAGGGCTAATTTAATAGCATTGTAAGTTAGAGAAACTTTGCAGTACGTAGGGCTTAAGTAGAAGCCTCTTATTTACGAGGCTGGAATTTAATAGGGCCCATAATTAGTAGTATTTTACCTGTTCTACTGATAATCTTTTGCTGCTTTAGCAGGAGTACAAAATAATTGTTTATTATATTTTTTACAAGTATTTCATATGGTTATTAGCTTTAGATGATTTACATTATCACTCAATTTTAGTTTATATCACCCCTTGTTTTATATAGAGTTATGCATATGTTAAATTTATGTTACTGTTAGGGACATTTTAGGATAAGTATATATAATGTGAAGATGTCTAGTTATAGGATGTATAAAGTTTCTTGTATGTATGGATTTTTGTCACACTCGTCTACACCAAAAGATGATGACAGCGAGTGCGTGCCTATAAAGACAAAGAAAAGATAAACGTGCCCTGATATATGATGAGAGAAAGTATCTACCAATCATACCCTGCAACAAGATAATAACCACTGGGACTAATGACTATCCTGATGAGTGGTTTGCTAATCATACTACATTGAGAGCAGATGTGTGGTGGTACTATGGAGGACTAAAACTCAGACAAGTGATCCAACCCAACTGAGAAGGAACTTGCGCCTTAATACAATTGGTGATGCCCTTTTACGTGCTTCCTGAAAAAGAACTATGTTTTACTGCAACATAAATCTACAAAGGCCTTGACCGGATCTAAGAGATCCACCTCAAGTGGTGGCTTTCAAGACAGAGTCTACATCGACTCCATTGGAGTACCCCATGCACTATCAGACAAGTTCAAGGCCAGAAATCAAATTGCAGCAGGATTGGAATCCATATACACCTGATGGGTGACAATAAATAAGAATGTTGACTGGATAAATTACATTTACTATAACCAACAAAGATTTGGGACCTACACAAGAGATGTGGTACAAGGTTTGGCTAACCAACTAGATAAAACAAGCCTGATGATGTGGCAAAACCGCATGGTCCTTGACATGCTTCTAGCAAAAGAAGGAGGTGTTTGTAAAATGTTTGGCACAGCCTACTGCACTTCATCCCTAATAATATGGCACCTGATGTTACAGTTACCAAAGCCCTGGAGGGATTGACAGCCCTGTCAAATGAACTAACAGAAAATTCAGAGTTGGAAAGGCATAGCCCTCTCTGTGATGACTTCAATTGATGTAGCCATTTTGGTCACTTGTGGTTTCCTGTGTAAAGGGACTGATACAAAAATGGCTTGACACGACCATCACACAGAAAGAATACCTATATGAAACATTGCAATTCTACGCCGCAACTTACCTAAGGACATTGAGCAAGATAAATACGACAATCATGCCTAAAATCCAGGCCCATCCCCATGTAGAACATATTCAAACTCTTGCTCATTGACATTATAATATGCTAATACAAATCTGGACTTTTATATCTTTCGCACGTTATCTGGACTGTCTCTTGGAAACATATACCAGTATATGTGGATATTTTCATCCACCCCATTGTACTCTTTCCTTGTTATATGGATTTCGTCAAACAGGTGCTAACTTGTTTTTGTGGATCTATTGTTTTACCATTAAGATTTCATATTTTCTTGCTCCCGCTTTATAATCAATAATTGTAAAGCTTTCATTCAACAGACTATAATATCTGGACTGTGAAACTTCTGCTATGGATCCCCTTTTTGAGAGATAATTTTTATTATTACTCGAATCATATTGGATTAATATGCTTGCGATTTTATAATGTATATATTGAAGTTCTATTTATAACTATGTATTCTTTTGAAATGTTCTTGTTAGGAATGTATTAAGGTAAAAGGTGCAAAGGGCTCTGTGAGATAAGATCTAATATCTCCATGTTGTAGGAAACTCATCTGACTGATATTTTTTGAAAACCGTGAGTTGATTTAAATATCAGTTTGAAGATCTTACCTATATTTCCTAATAAGTTTATTGTTTATTTTGTTTAGCTATATGTGTGAGATTGATGTTAATATTATAACATGTCATATTTGTGTTCTTTCATTTTGATGACAATTTTCATTGTCATAGGGGGGAGTGTTGGGGAAATGATACAAATATTCTTAAATTTTTAGCATATATATATATATATATATATATATATATAAATATATATATATATATATATATATATATATATATACACACAATTAGCACTGTTTTCAGGTAGTGTGATATTTGGCTGGGATATAGGCTGTGAAACAGTATTTTTCCATTGCAAAGCATTAGGTATGGAATAGTTAAATACATCTGACCCATGACTTCGCAATTTAATTTAGAGACTAGTACACAGCTCTAGGCATTGCATATAATTTTTTTCTCATTCATATTCAAGGTCATAATTTGTTCCTTGTGCAGAACATTAAGAATTAAGTAATTCTTGTACATCTACAGTGACGTACCATAACATGTCTTGATCATGTGTCTTATAGCTTATTGGGTATAATATATAAATAAAATGTAATTAGCTGTATGATGGATTTTTTAATTGTCTTATGTAAACATATATTAAAGGCTATGTCTGGTGATTTTTCAGTAGTAGCAGTTCAGTGACTGAGTGAATTAGTGGCAGCCCTATTGGTTTGCTACTAATCCACATATTTTCTAAATAAATTCGCTATGAGAAATAACCAGAGGTTTTTTTTTTTGGTGTCATGCCTGCGAGAGGGAGTGGGAAGTGGGGAGAGTATGAGATATTTTCTACAACAGTTGCCTTTCTTTATTCTGAAAATTAATCTTTGCATTCGATAAACTAATTATTAATGCATTTTGTTTTTAGAAGCTTCCTAGTTTTACTGCAGCTTCAAAGTATAGATGAAGATTGCAATTTGTATTACCAGATTATATTTGTTATAATCTCTCTTTTTTTTAACACATACTAATTTCTTTAGCTGGAATTAAACATCACTTTCACAATCACTTCTTCAATTGGGCTCGACCAGAACCTAATTCTGACCCCCCCCCATAGCGATACATGATGGTTCTTGTTGTAATCCCTGCTAGCAGAGATGGAACCAATGGACCTTCAGAAAGACCACAGGAATACCAAGATCACTAGCCAGAGTAACAGTATTACTGGTTGTAATTCTTCCTTAGGTAGAGGTAGAATTAGTAGCCCCTATAATCAGTGTATTCCTCCTCTATGAACTCAGTGGGAGGGGGGTTAACCCTTTGAGGCCCTACTCAGAGACAGAAGGGAGATGCCTCTTACCTATGATGCTTACCCATATAGAATAAATATTAATATTGATAACCTTAACCATAATGGGAGCTCGACAGACCTTGTTTTATTAAAATCCTGCATTTCTAAACTAAGGATGACAGTATAAGTTCACCTGGGCATCATAACATATGCAGTGGTAAAACTAGTCCAAGAGAGTGGGCTCTTTGGATAAGTTATTACAACTTAGGGAATATGATTGCAAAACCTGATGAAATAACATGGCATACATGCTTCTCCTATCCCTGTCCTCATGGCTACAACTGTTCTGATCCAGGTGGCCACACAGGTTATACCACCCAAAAATGGGTACACATGAACAACCACTTCCCAGCTGATGGCTTGTCCTCCAGTTTATGCAGTACCCCCTTTCACGTCAGATATATCCTGGGGATAGGCTCTCATGATCCATACTCATATTTCTATATGAACATTAAAGAGGGATGCTGCATTATGCCCCACATCCAGCTTTATCTGTTTTTCTCTCTAAATGTTTAGATGTATTATATTGACTTAGCTTGCAATTTACCTCCTTAAGCCTAAACTCGTAAATGCTGCCTTGTTAAGTAGGATTTCAGGGGGCATGATCATATGATCTGGCAATATTTAAGCAAGCCCGTAATTTTAAAAGACTTCATTTAACAAGACTGTCATCATGAAGTCAGTAAAAAATAGAAGTTAGACGTAATCTGCAATCGGAGGCTACAAATTAATTAGTGCAAAGAATAGGGCCCTATGTAATTAAAGGAAGAGCTATAGAAAAGGAATAGTAAGGGATAATGTCTTCTGCCATACACGTGGTATCACTATATTATGTTGTATTTGCATCAAAATAGTAAAGCAGAAATTACTAATGGGATTGTGAAACTGAGATAGAGATAGCTGTATATAAAAGGAAATCCAAATTAAAGGACTTGATGATTCTACAGCCATTTTATGGCAGGTTTGTTAATGTTTTCTGTAAATTACAAGGTGCATCAAGTAAATGGTCATAGCATGAACGGAATCACATAATACACAAATATTTCAAATAAGAATTAGACATTTTTCTCAACATGCATTTATATAATAATATGGTTGTCAGTCAGTAAAAGTCCACTATTGTGAGGCAATGAGATGGGAGACATGTGTATATAAAAAATCATGGAAATTAATAGGTATTGTAGACGCTCTGCTGTTTTGAGACAAGTCAGATGCTGGTAAATAACATTCAACAAAGTAAATGCATGATGTTAATCCAACTGGAACTGACATTTATAGACACAATAGTAATGAGCTGAATAATATAATAATCATACGTCTGTATATAAATCTATTATTTAGGTTTGTTCTTTACATAAAGAAAATGCATGAAGCACAGGGTATGCATAAATGTATATTTTGTCATAAAGGTGGACAATAAAGCTGCTGTAATATCAGTAACAACATGCAAATTTAGGTACAGACCCTTTAACCAAGGGTCTAGATTGGGTTGACATAGTGTGGTCCTTTACAGTTCCAACATCAGAGGCAAGTGGCAGGCAGGGTGACAGGTTAGTTGTAGGCAGGTTACAGGCTCGAGATCGAGGAAACTGGCAAGAAAAATAAATGATAAAATAGGTCAACAAAGAACACTTCAGACTAGATCCTTGCAACAGTGATTTAGAACCATGCCTGTAGACATGGGTTGCTCATAGGTAAGTCAGAGATGCGTCATTCAGAAGGTTGCCCTGGAGGTGTACGGACACTTAATCCCGAGACAGTTAATCCCATTGACACTTAATCCCCGATACTTCATCCCGCTGACACATTATATACTCACAGATAGGCTAATATCGCAAACAATTTCACCAACAGTAATCCATCAAATAAATAATAAGCTTATACAATAGTATGATCGCATGAATAATTCTTATCGTTGAACAAATAACACGGACCAGATTGGCTGAAATTAAGAAAACCAGACACTGCAATCATTTTTTATTTGTTGCACATGAAAGAGGGTATTTTCTTGCCTAACTCACTTGGAATAGCATTATTCTTCTCCGCTTAAGTGTCAATGGGATTATCTGTTGCGGGATTAAGTGTCGCGGGATTAAGTGTCACCAAACCGCCCTGGAATCATGGTTCAGGATCCAGCACATTGTTCTGGCATGACATACTCAGCTAGGTTGCTGTTCAGAAATGATGTGGAACTTTTATGGCAGCCAGGATCACACAAGTGGGGTAACAGAAACTTCTAGCTGTAAGTATGGCATTAAAAAAAAACAAAAAAAACATTGATCTTTAATCAATATTCATTCTTCAAAAGAGCATACTCTAAATACAGTAATCCATTGCTCTAAGTGCCAATGTCATAGCTCACATTACTGGCAACTTTTTGGTAAAAAATATTGAAAACAATTAGATTTCTTAAGTAAAAGCACAATCACAATGCTGGATGTTGTTCTTAGGCCAAGAGAAATTTCTAGAATCAATCAGAGCAATGATTAGTGATTACAATCTAAGAGAAATATTAAAACTGGGATCGAATGAGGCAGCTCACTAACTGGTGAAAAATGTAAGTTTACTGTAAGAAAATGCATTCGTATTATGAATAAGAATTTTAAGTCACTGTTACTACCAGTATTTTTAAATTAAACCATATTCAGACCTTTTGCTGTGTCTCATTAGTTGCAAATAGAAACCTTCATATAAAATGTAGGTTACACTGCATACCGAGTACTATGCACAATGGTAACAAATGACAGTAAGCAATGCCTAAATGAGAACAAACAAGTCTAAATACTACAGCTTGTTCAGTAAGAGTTTGACATTTGACATTTTCTCCCAGCAGCTTAAATGTATATAGCATATTTTGGCCCCAATCGTAACTCATTAAATTAATTTAGAAAACCATATAGTATACTAAATCCGCCGTAAATGATCTGGAAGGAATCACACTGTCAAAACAAAACAATGGACAGAGCATAGTTCAAGTTAATATGGACTGTGATCAATAAATCATTATATTGTGTTAAAGCAGGTAACAAATTCCCATAAGGTCTGGGTTGGCAAGCAATTCTCAATACAAACAGTTATATATCAATAGTTCAAGTAAGATGCAACATAAAAACTCTTAGAAACAGAGCCCCATTTTATTTGATCGTGTTTACCATACCATGGATTTCTTATATATCATGTATGAATTGTACCATTTTGTACTTAAAGTGGATGGTAATATTAATTTTATCTCTTTGACAATGAGATTCACAACTTGTCATGTAAAGTGATTCTGTGAAGGAGTTACTAATGGAAATATATCATAGGAAAACTAAAAAAGTGTAAATTGTGCATTAGTTAGCTCTCATTCAAATAACTGCAATGTAAATAGGGGAAGTATAAATAAAAATAATATACAACCTCCCGTTTATTTATGAAATTGTAAAGAAAGATCCCAGCGAATATATAACAGCCAACCTGGTACTTGTGGAAAAATAACACCTAATAGAAAAAGGATGAGTGTTTTCAGGGAATATTTAATTATATGTATTAGACTACTACATAGCTTAATATTTCCAAAGCCAAAAAAGGGTAAATGAGCCCAGAAGCATGCATAGAATAATATTTCTGATAATGTTGTCACAAGGATGTGATCACAAAGTTTTACCTAGAGTACCCACAGCAGAAAATGAAGTGGTTCCTGATGAAAGTGCATGAGAATTGGTACCGGAGTTACCATCACTCCAGTAGCTATCAGCTGTTTTATTGCTCCAGTTTAACTCCAATAAAGGAGCAAAGAGATAACTTAATATTGAGAACAGTTTAGAAGTTGGGGGAGGTGGTGGCTCACACATTTTTGTAACATTATCAATTACATCCCAGTCCGATCTCCTAATGGTTTCTCTTCATCCATTCACCTTGCTCCTCTGTTTTGGCAAATTGCGTACCTATCTCTCAAAGACCCTCAAAGGCCCTTCTTTTAAACAGACTGCCTTACAGTTGAGGAAAATATTTATTTCACCCTAACTCTGTGTACTACATGCTTTGGTCTGTTTCCCATAGTTTTCAAGATTTTAGGAGAAAGCGTTACTGAGGAACTGTTTAAAATTATTGAGAAACTGCCTAATAGCTTTTACGAAAATTAATTTCAGAAATAACTTTACTATATATATAAAACCTGGAAGCAGGTTTTTTAACTTGTTTTAGACATTCAAGAGTGAACACAGATGTGCTATTTATTTACTGTACTGCTGTACGGTGGAGGGCTTCTATCACTCTTTTGCCAACCATATTATAAATGATTGTTCTGGTGAACTACCTACTCATAAGGTCCACAACACAAGCTGAGATCCCGCTCCATGCTGATGATAGCCAGTAAGCTTCAAACAGCTGTACATGGTTAGGAATCTTGGCTTGTGTAAAATTCAGCCTTGGCTTTTCATTAAAGCTGTGTAATATAGCAGGCATAAGCTTAAAGGAAGCCATGTTTGAAAATGGCTATGGATTAAAGAGTGAGGCATTTGTGGGCACATCTGCTTCCCAGAATGCAGTGTAATAACTGTTTGTCTCAGGATTCTGAGCCGGAAACAGGTTTTTTAACTTGCTTAAGACATTCAAATGTGAACACAGATGTACTATTTATTTACCATATATATATATATATATATATATATATATATATATATATATATATATATATATAAACTGCTATGCTACTTAAAAGTAAAAAGATCAACTCTTTTTTCTAAAAAGAAAAACAGTCAATAAAGATATTACTGCTGCACCGCTCTTGTCGTCTTCTGTTCTTGGGTTTCAGACCTAAAGTGTCTAAGTATATGGCAACAATGTCTTTCTTAAAATGTCATACAGTGGTAATGCACTTACTTCTATAGCTGTAATCCAACAAAGTTGAGGGTCTGCTGTGTTTAATTACGTTGTGCTTTCATCCAGTGGTCAAGTAGATGAAAAGCATGCCTTAAATGCATCAACCTTCCTTTAAGTCTTAGCATTGAAAACTGAAGATGTGTACATTGTATATGGGAACCATTCAATATTCTGTCTTGAATATATATTTGCATTCCATGGTTTCCAATTGCAAAGACAAATTCCAATTTATGCAAACTTGGACTATGGAAATAACCTAATATTCTCACTTGATATCTATGATTAGTAATATATAAAACAATATATATATATATATATATATATATATATATATATATATATATATATATATATACCTAGACTGTGTTTTTTGTGTAATTTATTTGCCTCTCCTCCTTTAATTGCATGCAACTAATTGCTAAATACATTACCAATTTGTGCTGTTATATTTATTTTCAAAATGTAACTATGGAGAACTATGTTGATGACTAATTACTGCTACAGTAAATAGCTGAATTATGTTAATCTTTGTAGGAATAAAATGTGTTTTATTCATGTTTATATAATTATTTTCAATATATTATCAATATATATTATCTAACATTTTTATTTTATATAATTTTTAGGAAAAATTTTAGGAAAGTCGAAACACAACACAAAGGTTAATTTTAAATTCAAGCTTTTCTTTCTCATTATTGTTATAATGTTTATCAATATTATTGTACATTTGTGTTCCCATTTGGATGTTTTTGCACTGCACATGCAATAGAGCACACAATTGATTTTAACTCTTAAATCCAAAAATCACTCTATGCATGGTTCCTTCTAGGCATATGCCCACTGTATAACACAGCAGAGGATGGATTATGCACAGGCCAGGAGACCTAACCACAGACAGTACTGTTTTGATATTAAAAAGAATCTCATCAGTGTGCACCTTCTTACAAATGTATAGATTTGTTTTCCCTCTGTATTTTTGTAATTATTAATCATGAGTCAGTCCAGTGGCAACCTCGCCCAGTGTAAACCCTGCCACATGTATGCACTGCTGGAGCAGATGATCCAGGGTCCATACCTCTGTCAGAGATGTGAGCATGTTGTCTCTCTTGGAGCTCAAACTGGAGAAGAGAATTGCAGCACTAAGTGTTATCGCTCTACTGGAAAAAGGGAGTTGGTGCTCACTGAGCACAGTTTAGCTGGACCTAGCATGGAGGGTGGAGTTAGTGAGGATGCCCAGGGAGGTAGCTGGGTTTCAGAAATAAGTGGAGACAGGGGGAACAGTAGGGGGAGGCCAATTGGCAAGCACAGATTTGCCAGATTGAGTGAAACTGTTGGGGATGTCCATTCAGGATAGGGTTAGTATAGTCAATAGGGAAGTATTCCTAAGTAACTCAAGTACACTGACAGGCACTTAAGAACTACAGACTGATACCATATGGTGAATGCTTGCTAATGCCAGAAGCTTGCCAGGAAAAATGGGAAAGTTAGAATTATTAGGAAATGAGAAATTGGATTTAATAGCTATTACTGAAACGTGGTGGGATGACTCTCATGACTGGACTGATAATCTGGATGGTCAAACCCTATTTAGGAAAGATAGGGGCAATGGTAAAAGTGGAGGAGGGGGTATGTCTATATATTAAGCCTGAATTTAAGCCTATAGTTAGAGATGATATTCTCTGTCAATTTCTCCACTGGCTTCCCATAGCCTCCAGAATCAAATTTAAAATCATGAGCCTAACATATAAAGCTCTCAACAACAATACTCTCTCAAATACTCTCCCTCCTTGTTCTGCTAATGACCTTCTTCATTCCTCCTATCTTATCCCCTCCTCTCACCCCACCTACAAGATTTTTCTTGTACTGCCCCTACTATCTGGAACTCCTTGCCCTGCTCTATTAGACTATCTTCCTGTCTCAAAACCTTTAAAAAAATCACTAAAAACACATATGTTTAAAAAATGTATAACCCTCAGCCTTAATTGCACAATTGCACACTCCACAGCTTAACAATAGAGATGTCGCGAATAGTTCGCCGGCGGATTGTTCCCGGCGAACATAGCATGTTTGCGTTTGCGGCGAACAGCGAACATATGCGAGATTCGACCCGCCCCCAATACTTTATCATTGAGCAAACTTTGACCCTGCATGTCACAGTCAGCAGACACATTCCAGCCAATCAGCAGCATACACTCCCTTCCACACCCTTCTACCTCATGGACAGCAGCCATTTTGGAATAATAACTAACTTGCAGTCTTACAGAGAGGAGGTAGAGTGTAGGTGATGCTGATTGAATAGGAAAATCAATAGCTAGGCAAGTTTATTCAGTGTCCAGTGCAGTGCTGAAGGACTCATCAGATCTCTGCTGTAAACACAGCACCCCAAAAAGCCCTTTTTAGGGCTATAACATCATTTTTTTTTCTTTGTTTTTTTTTCTGTGTAATCTAATTTCATTTGCCTGTCCCCCTGCTAGCCCCTGCTTGCAAGTGTGTGTGTCAGGCTCACAGCTTATACTGTGTGTGCACAACGCATACAATATAATATTGTTTACTAGTTGTCTACTTTAAAAAAAAAAACAACTTTTATTTTCTTAAATCTAAGTGCATTTGCCTGACCGTCAATCAAAGTTAATTTGCTTGACCGCTACCCATAGTGTGTGTCCTGCTTTCAAGTACTGTGCAAGAGAGCATGTTGTGTGCATGCTTGAGCTCTAAACAAAAGGCTTTTTAGGGTCTTAGTCCCTCAAATACAAGTTTTATTTTAACACTTTTCTGTTTATAAGCACTTTGTGCACGGTGTTGTTCATTTTTGGGAGTTTTTGTGGTATTTTTCTTAGTTTAATTTAAGTTTTAGTTTTCTGGGAGCCAGACTCAGCTCTCTATCCCACAGTGAGCTGTCTCCTGGATACTTTGCCACACCCCTCCCTTAGCACTGCACCTTCACTCCTGGAACTTTTTTACTTTGACTTTTTTCTTTTCTTTTAAAAAGTGTATTAGGTTTTGTTGAAGTTTTGTTTGTTTGGTGTTGGGTTTTATGTTTTGGGGGGAGAGAAGACAAGTAACATCTTTGTAGGCAGTGGGGGGGGAAACAATTTGAAGTTTTTAAAAGGCTTTTTTAACATCTGACACAGAGACACAGAGGGGTTAAAAAGCCTCTGTGTTCTCTGTGTTGTTGCAATTAGCAACATCTTGCAACAGGCCATTAACCCTTACACTGCCAAACATTATCTCTCTCTCTCCCTTAGTTTTGTCTTTTTGTTTCTTTTTTCACACTTTTATATAAAAAAAAAAAAAGAAAACAGTAAAAATCATAAAACACAAAAAATAAATAAATAAAACAAATAAACTAAAAAAAAAAAAGGGTCTAAACATGAGGGATAAGACCATTAAGAAGCCTCAGGGGTCAAAAGGGGGAATAATGGCCCCTGAAAATCCTAGCTGCAGCACTGCACAGCATAGGCCCCAGGCAGATAAGGCAGCCCCAGCTCCTGGTGGTTCTGCCAGCAGACCTACCCCTGTGGCTAATACCTGGTCACAGGTGGTTTCTGCTGGCCCCAGTAATACCACCGCTGGGGCTGAGGGGCAGATCACCAGGAAGCATGGGGTTAAATGTCAGATGTCTATGGTCTACAGCATTGATATCTATCTGCGTGCTGCAGCTAATGTCATCAGCCCCTCTGTTATAGTAGCAGCCAGCAAAATGTACGGGAAAGCAGTTTTCTTTACCCGTACGCTGGCTGCTGCTCACATTCTTATACAGAGAGGCATCACAGTGGGGGGATTATATGTCCCAATAGAACCCCTGGAAGGGTTGGGCACAAAAGTAACACTCTCTAATGTGCCCCCCTTCCTACCAGACTCCCTCCTGCGCCCCCACCTGCTAACCCTAGGGGAATAAAAACACCATTTATTAAAATTCCCCTGGGGTGCAGAGAGAGAGCACTATGTCATGTGCTCTCTTTCAAGAGACAGGTACAAATGTGCCTGCCTCAGGGCGCAGAAAACATAGAGGGGTCTTTTGGGGTTCCATTTGAGGGGGTGCTCTACAGGATTTTTTACAGCACTACGGAGGTGCAGTGCTATCATTGCAAGGGGTTGGGGCATACACGTAGGAATTGTCCTAATGTAAAGCATCATGCCCCAGCCCCAGCAAATGGCACCTCCATCAGTACAGCACCCATCCCAGCTGAGCCCATAACAGCGGGGACCTCAAGGGTCATAGCCCCCCCACAGAGCTCAGGCAAGGAGGCCGTTCCTCAAGCCACCACCACGGCCTCCAAACCTCCTTCTTCCCCAAAAAAGCCATCTGTGTCTGTGGTCTCTAGCAAGACTGCAGACACGGGGAAAAAGGGGAAGAATGTCACCGGTCCTCCCAGTGTCACAGCTGCATCTCCCAAGTCCCAATCTGCCCCCACCATAATTACATCAGTCAGTGTGGGGACACAGTGTAAGCAGAGGGATAATAAGCCCTCTGCAGGGGAGGCAGCTACTCTTCCAGGAGTGACGTCCCCAGGAAGAGGAAGCATAAAACCAACAGGGAGGTTGCTGATAAGTGGGAAGTGCTCTATAGTGGAGCACCTCCCTCTAAAAGCAAGAAGAGGAACAAAACATCTCCTCCTCATCCGGTGACATTGTCTGGCCCGGTTATTAAGCTCAGCCAGACCGCACATCTCTCTCTCCAGACCCTATAGGGGTTAATGTGGAAAAGGGTCTGGAGGAAAAGCAGGGGCAAGAGGGTCTCCCAAGTGAGGCAGGGGTAGACAAGAAAGATCAGGTTCTGCCTCTGGCCTTTGAGGGGGGTCCCAACAAAGCCCCTGCTGAATGGGTAGTCAGTGTCCCTGAGGTGCTGAGCTTCAAGGGCACCAGTCAGTCTCCTCCTCCAGTGTCACTCTCTAGTGACGTACCTCGGGCTTTGTTAGAGCCCCAGGCCGAGTCACTACTGGAGGGGGGGAATATAGGCATGACCCCCATTCAGGACCCCATGGATTTGTCTGTCAGGGGGGATGTGGCACAAGGGGAAGTGGAAATGGGGGAGGGTGATAAAACAGGTTTTCCTGTTAACATCATGGGAGAGCCTGTCTACCCTCCTCAGCCGTCTACTGACCCTAACATCGGTGCCATCCAAGCTGAGCAAGCAGCGGTGGAACTGGCAGAGGAGGCATATAAAGCCTCCAAGGCTTCCATTAAGGAAGCCATGCCAGCCACTGCTGTCCAGCCAGCTACCCCTGAATGCACTCCTGAAGCTACAGGGGTGCAGCAGCAATCCAAGGGTCCATTATTTACCTTGAAGGGTGCTAAAGGGACTCCTTCTGTATCATCTAAGAGGGGGTCCCTGAGAATAAAGCTGAGGAAACTGACTCCAGCCGGGGAGGATGGAGTAAAAGCCCTCAGCCAAGAGGAGCCCAGGGGTGACCCACTAGAAGGAACATCAGATTCTGGGTGGGTTATCCCTGTCAAGGAAATAGATCTATTCCTTGAGAGCACCCTTCATGGACAAAAGAAAAGGAAGGTGCGGCTGGCCTTGGAGAGGTGGAAGAATATGTCGTTTATTCTCCACTCTCTCCAGCAATATCTAGTGGTCAGCACTAGGGCCAAGAATTCTGTGACTGCGGAGCATCTCCGCGTCCGGATATTCTATAAAATGTGCGTGTCCTATCAGCAGTCTCAAGGGTCTGAGGAACGCACAATTCCTGACACGCAGTAATGGCTTTGCACATCAGCACGCTAAATACCAATGGCTGTCAAGACAGTTTCCGCAGGTTCCAGGTACTCTTCTATTTATATCAGGGAGGGTACTCTGTGAGCTTCCTGCAGGAAACTCACACCACTCCAGAGGCTGAGGCCTCGTGGCAACTGGAGTGGAGAGGCAGGGTCTTCTTCAGCCACTTCACATCGGCGTCATGTGGAGTGGTGACCCTGTTCTCAGAGTTTTTTCAGCCAGAGCTGCTGCTTGTGAAAGCTGTTATCCCAGGCCGTCTAATCCACCTCCGGGTCCGAGAGCAGGGTAGCATCATTAACCTAGTTAATATATATGCCCCTGCTGGAGGGCCCGAGAGAGTGAGGTTCCTCGCCAGACTGTCCCAGTTTTTGGAGACGGTTGACGCAGATGAGTGTTTGGTACTCGGGGGTGATTTCAACTGCACTCTCGACGCTCTGGACCGGAATAGTCCAGAGCCGTACCCGCCTTCTGCGTCAGCCCTGCGGGAGATCATCGCCCGCTTCTCCCTGGAGGACATCTGGCGAGAGCAGAACCCAGGGGCATCAGACGGTTTCACCTACGTCAGGGTGAGAGCCGGTCTGGTGTCCCACTCCCGGATCGACAGACTATATATATCTAGTCACTATATGTCACGAGTCGGTTCTTGTGCCATTAGGCTGGCTCCGTTCACAGACCACAACTGTGTGTCTGTGACAGTGGCGCTAACGCCAACAGTGCCACGAGCCGCCTATTGGCACTTCAACAATGCTTTGTTGAAGGACCAGGGACTCGTGACATTGATCCAGGAGTTTTGGATGGACTGGAGGGGTTGCAAGGGGGACTTTGCCACGTTAAAACTGTGGTGGGACGTGGGCAAGGTTCATTTGCGACTTCTGTGTCTGGAATATACCAAGGGTGCGAGTGGGCAGCGCGAAGCTGAGTTGGAGTCACTCCGGGGGGAGGTACTCCATCTGGAGCAGAGGCTGTTCACTTGTAGGGACCAATCCCTGCAGAGCGAGTATGTAGAGAGGAAGGGTGTCCTCTGTGACCTGGAACGACACCAGGCCAAGGGGGCATACGTGCGCAGCCGCTTAGGTTTTCTCAAAGATCTAGACCGCGGCTCGCGCCTCTTCTACTCACTGGAGAAAAAGGGGGGTAACAGTAGGCACATCACCTGTCTTCTAGATGAAGACGGTGCCCCCCTTACAGATCCGGAGAGTATCCGGGATAGAGCCCGGAACTTTTATAAAGATCTTTACTCTCCGGATCCCATTTCTCCAGACGCCTGCAGGGTGCTATGGGAGGGGCTCCCCACAGTCAGTGAGGGTGTAAGAGAGCGGCTTGATATACCACTATCTTTTCAAGAGCTCTCTGAAGCCCTCCGTGCCATGTCCTGTGAGAAGTCTCCAGGACTGGACGGACTGACTGTAGAGTTTTTCCAATTTTTCTGGGAGACTCTGGGACCTGATTTTCATCTGGTCCTTGGGGAAGCCCTGGAGACCGGGGAGATGCCCCTGTCTTGTCGCAGGGCAGTACTTGCCCTGCTGCCCAAAAAGGGGGATCTCCGGCTTATTAAGAACTGGCGACCGATCTCTCTGCTCAGCACGGACTACAAGATTGTAGCTAAAGCCATCTCGCTTAGACTTGGGTCTGTGCTGGCCGAATTGGTTCACCCTGACCAGTCCTATGCGATCCCGGGCCGGACTATCTTTGATAGTATCTTTCTGGTCCGGGATCTATTGCATTATTCTCCCAGGACTGGTCTGTCACTCGCCTTTCTCTCTTTAGATCAAGAGAAGGCGTTTGACAGGGTGGACCATGGTTACCTCATAGCCACTCTGCAAGCGTACGGCTTTGGCCCACAGTTTGTGGGCTTTATAAGAACGCTGTACGCCTCTGCAGAGTGTTTACTTAAAATCAATTGGTCCCTAACAGCACCTTTGGTATTTGGACGAGGGGTGCGTCAAGGATGTTCCTTGTCTGGACAGTTATATGCACTGGCCATTGAGCCTTTCCTCTGCCTACTGAGGAAAAGACTCACAGGGCTGGTGCTAAAAGATCCAGACATGCGGATTGTCCTTTCAGCTTATGCTGACGATGTGCTCCTCGTGGCCCAGGATCCAGTTGATCTTGAGCTGGCAAAACAGTGCCAGGAGGTATATTCAGCTGCCTCCTCCGCTCAGATCAACTGGTCCAAATGCACAGGCCTTTTAGAGGGTAATTTACAGGTAGACTCTTTGCCTCCCACGTTTCGTGACATCACGTGGGAGGCAGATGTCATTAAATATCTGGGGGTCTACCTGTCCGCTGCGGACGCTTCCGTCCCAGACGATGGAGGGGTCTAGCAAAAATGCTTTCCCTTAGGGGGCGGACTCTAGTGGTGAATCAGCTGGTGGCTTCTCAGATCTGGCACCGGCTGATTTGTCTGAGTCCGACCCCCGAGTTTGTCACCAATATCCAGAGGAATTTGTTAGATTTCCTCTGGATGGGAAGGCATTGGGTCTCTGCAGGGGTGGCAAGTCTGCCTTTGGTGGAGGGTGGACAGGGAGTAGTTTGTGTGTGCTCCCAGTTGTCCCCCTCCGCCTTCAGTACCTGCAGAGATACCTATATGCAGATCCCTCTCCGCAGTGGTGCGCACTGGCATCCAGCTTTTATCGCCAGTTGCGCAACCTGGGGTATGACCGGCAATTATTTCTGATCAGGCCCGAGGGGTTTGGGAGAGACCTCTCTGTGTTGCCGGCATACTACCAGGAAACCCTCAAGGCCTGGAGCATGGTCTCCGTGACCAGGCAGGGCGTGCCTTTGGGGGATGAAATATTCACGGAGCCCCTGCTATTTAATGCAGCAGTGGGGGCTCCAATGTTACAGTCCCCCAGTATCATCCGCCGCCTTAGTCATGCACGGATGACCCGAGTCGGGGATCTCCTGGAATACGGGCGTTCTGATTGGGTGTCACCCCAGGAGCTTGCGCTCCGTTTGGGATATGTGACGCCCAAAGTCTTAGGGCGCTTGCTCCAGGAGATTAGAGATGCCATCTCCCCCGACTCGCGCACCTTCCTTCGCGGGGCTTTGCAGGCCGGAGTGCCACATGCACCTTTCAACACCCCTTCTCCGGCTGTTTGCATTGGACACAAGCCCCGTGTTTCCCCTCAGGCTCCTCCTGTCCCCAACCTCTCGAGGTTGAGGGACATACCCTCGGCATGCTTTCGCGGCATGCCGAGGAAGAGCTTATATTCTCTCGTGCTCCATACAGTGCACTTCCTTGCCCTCGTGACCCGTCCCGATACCATCTGGAGGCGGGTCCTACCAGCTGACGAGGGCAAGAGGCCCCGGTGGAGGGAACTTTATTCTGATTTAGTTCCACGACCCACCGGGGACTTGAGTTGGAGAGTGCTCCATGGTGCACTGAGCACGGGAGAGTACTTAGCTAAATTCACGGACTCTCACTACACTTGTCCATTCTGTGGCAAGGGAGAGTCCGTGTATCATGTTTATTTTTGTTGCGCCAGACTGCAGCCCCTCTTGTCACTCTTGAGGGGCCTCCTCCTGCAGTTCTGGCTGCATTTCTCCCCTCACATTTTTATTTTTGGGCGCCCAGTGTCCCGGGGCAATAAGGCCAGGGACCTCCTCGTCAACCTGCTCCTGGCATTAGCCAAGTTGGCTATATATAAGTCCAGGAAGCAGTGTTTGTTGGGGGGGGTTCCCTTGTCACCTGAGGCCATGTTCCGGGTGCTGGTGCGCTCCCGTATCCGGGCAGAGTACCACCTGGCTTTGTCTACTGGGGGAATGGATGAGTTTGTCTCCCAGTGGGCTGTAGATGGTGTGCTCTGCTCGGTATCCCCCCATCCGGTTTCTTTTTCTTTCAACCTCCTAATATGATTTTTATTTAGTTTACAGAAAATGTTTTCTCATAATTTTAAAATACACTGTGCCAAGTTCAACAAATCCAATCTATTTGGGATACCAACAGTCCACATTTAAAAAAGCCAAACTTTTATTTTCTTAAATCTAAGTGCATTTGCATAACTGTCAATCAAAGTTCATTTGCTTGACCGCTACCCATAGTGTGTGTCTTGCTTACAAGTACTGTGCCAAGTTCAACCAATCCAGTCTGGTAGGGTACCAACAGTCCACATTTAAAAAACCCAAACTTTTATTTTCTTAAATCTAAGTGCATTTGCCTGACCGTCAATCAAAGTTCATTTGCTTGACCGCTACCCATAGTGTGTGTCTTGCTTACAAGTACTGTGCCAAGTTCAACCAATCCAGTCTAGTTGGGGTACCAACAGTCCACATTTAAAAAACCCAAACTTTTATTTTCTTAAATCTAATTGCATATGCATAACCGTCAATCAAAGTTCATTTGCTTGACCGCTAGCCAGAGTGTGTGTCTTGCTTACAAGTACTGTGCCAAGTTCAACCAATCCAGTCTAGTTGGGGTACCAACAGTCCACATTTAAAAAACCCAAACTTTTATTTTCTTAAATCTAATTGCATATGCATAACCGTCAATCAAAGTTCATTTGCTTGACCGCTACCCATAGTGTGTGTCTTGCTTACAAGTACTGTGCCAAGTTCAACAAATCCAATCTATTTGGGGTACCAACAGTCCACATTTAAAAAACCCAAACTTTTATTTTCTTAAATCTAAGTGCATTTGCCTGACCGTCAATCAAAGTTCATTTGCTTGACCGCTACCCATAGTGTGTGTCTTGCTTACAAGTACTGTGCCAAGTTCAACAAATCCAATCTATTTGGGATACCAACAGTCCACATTTAAAAAACCCAAACTTTTATTTTCTTAAATCTAAGTGCATTTTCATTAATGTCAATCAAAGTTCATTTGCTTGACCGCTACCCATAGTGTGTGTCTTGCTTACAAGTACTGTGCCAAGTTCAACCAATCCAGTCTAATTGGGGTACCAACAGTCCACATTTAAAAAACCCAAACTTTTATTTTCTTAAATCTAAGTGCATTTGCATAACCGTCAATCAAAGTTAATTTGCTTGACAGCTAGCCAGAGTATGTGTCTTGCTTACAAGTACTGTGCCAAGTCCAACCAATCCAATCTAGTTGGGGTACTAACAGTCCACATTTAAAAGAAAATGACAGGCAGAGGAAGGACACCCCGCAGAGGCCGTCGTGGTCGTAGTGCTGTGATTCCCTTTGGCCCTACAATAATGCCCAGTGTTCAGAGGCCAGTTACCCTGAACTTAAAAAGTTCAGAGGACGTAGTTGACTGGCTAACACAGGACACCCAATCTTCTACAGCTTCCGCTTGGAACATTGACGCACCATCCTCCTCCAGCTTAGCTTTGGGCACCTCTAAAGTTAACACTCGCCCGCCTGCCGCCACCACCAACACTAGTACCACAGCCAATTCAATTGATCAGTCAGAAGAGTTATTTACACATCAGTTTGAAGAAATGAGTGATGCGCAACCATTATTGCCAGAGAATGTAGATAACAGGGATATGTCTCAGTCAGGCAGCATTACACACATGTACGTACGATGTGATGATGATGATGATGTACCCGCTGCTGCTTCCTTTGTTCAGTTGTCATATACAAGTGAGGCGGGTGATGATGATGACGATGCGTCCGTGGATGTCACGTGGGTGCCTGCTAGAAGAGAAGAAGAACAGGGGGAAAGTTCAGATGGGGAGACAGAGAGGTGGAGGAGGAGACGAGTCGGAAGTAGAGGGAGGTCATCGCAACGAGCTAGTGGCACAGTCAGACAGCATGCATCAGCACCCGGGGTCAGCCAGACAGCACGCCAATCAACGCATGCTGTTGCCACCACCAGAATGCCGTCACCGCCGAGCTCAGCAGTGTGGCATTTTTTTTGTGTGTCTGCCTCTGACAACAGCGATGCCATTTGCAACCTGTGCCAAAAGAAACTGAGTCGTGGGAAGTCCAACACCCACCTAGGTACAACTGCTTTGCGAATGCACATGATGTCACATCACAAACGCCAGTGGGATCAACACATGAGTACAAGCAGCACACAAACTCAAAGCCGCCATCCTTCTCCTGGTCAAGCATCTTCCTCCACATCAACCACTGCTGTCCTCCTTGCCCCCTCTCAACTCTCCACCACTCCGTCTCTCGCCTCTTGCTGTTTTGCTCATCTCCCCACAGTCAGGTGTCTGTCAAGGGCATGTTTGAGCGTAAGAAGCCAATGCCACAAAGTCACCCCCTTGCCCGGTGTCTGACAGCTGGCTTGTCTGAACTCTTGGCCCGCCAGCTTTTACCATACAAGCTGGTGGAGTCTGAGGCGTTCAAAAAGTTTTTAGCGATTGGGATACCGCAGTGGAAGGTACTCGGCCGAAATTTCTTTGCCCAAAAGGCAATCCCCAACCTGTACTCAATTGTGCAAAAGGAAGTAATGGCATCTCTGGCACACAGTGTTGGGGCAAGGGTCCATCTGACCACTGATACCTGGTCTGCAAAGCATGGTCAGGGCAGGTATATCACCTACACTGCGCATTGGGCAAACCTGCTAACGCCTGCCAAGCATGGAATGCGTGGCTCTGCAGAGGAGTTGGTGACACCGCCACGACTTGCAGGCAGGCCTGCTGCCACCTCCTCTACTCCTCCTACTCCATCCTCTTCCATAACCTCCTCAGCTGAGTCCTCTTCTGCTGCTGCGTCTTGCTCCACATCAACGGCACCCCCCCCCCCAGCTCCCCAGATACTATTCCACATCCCGGATACGGCAGTGTCATGCCGTCTTGGGGTTGACTTGCCTCAAAGCAGAGAGTCACACCGGGCCAGCACTCCTGTCCGCCCTGAACGCACAGGTGGATCAATGGCTGACTCCGCACCAACTAGAGATTGGCAAAGTGGTTTGTGACAACGGAAGAAATTTGTTGGCGGCATTGAATTTGGGCAAGTTGACGCATGTGTCGTGCATGGCACATGTGTGTAATCTGATCGTACAACGCTTTGTCCATAAGTATCCAGGCTTACAGGACGTCCCGAAGCAGGCCAGAAAGGTGTGTGGCCATTTCAGGCGTTCCTACACGGCCATGGCGCACTTTACAGATATCCAGCGGCGAAACAACATGCCAGTGAGGCGCTTGATTTGTGACAGCCCCACACGTTGGAATTCAACACTCCTAATGTTCGACCGCCTGCTCCAACAAGAAAAAGCCATTAACGAGTATTTGTATGACCGGGGTGCTAGGACAGCCTCTGCGGAGCTAAGAATGGTCCACAAGCTGCAGTTTGAATGCTGCATGACTTGCGTGACTTATCCGCCACCAACTAGGGTTCAAGAAGCAATGTTTTAGGGCAGTTTCTGCCTGGGAAACAAACGTAATTTTTTCTGGTCGCTGCAACAGCAGCCTATTTTTTTTTTTTTTTTCAGATTTCTCAGTCTTGCTTTATTAGATCAATCAATAAACATTCTTCAATGTGGCATTTTCTACCAGTTCCACTATTAGAAAGGGTCTGACCAACAATGAAAACATACTATTTTTCTACATTCTTCACAACAGAAATTATTTTAACTCAACGTAGAGTTGGACTGTAATATTTTAAATGTTGTCATGGTGGGAAAAGATGTGCGTTGAGAATTTCACCACGAATGATCCTGTTCTGACTGTGCAATGTGCTAAAGGTTACTACCTTCAAATACACAACTGAACTGCAGTTAGTTGTAAATGAAAAATAAAAGTGAAAAAAAATATGAATGCAGGTTTGCGTCTACAGGTTTAAAAGGAACATCACTGAGATAGCAGCAAAGGACCAGACAACCGAACCCAGATTCGATTAGTAGTTCTGTGTGCAACAATTTAGCCAGTCTAACCACATATTACTATAGGTTATTGATTCAGTAGTCCTAAAACAGATACATAGTGTAATAAACTTTTACAAGGGTTTATCTGTTTTACAAACAGGAACCAGAAAACTAAATAAAAAATACATGGTGCATGCAAATAAGATGTATGCAGACATATATGTTGTGTGTGAATGTATTTGGTCTTGAACAAAAGATTATTTAAAGGAAGCCAGAATGTGCTTTCTTGAAGATTATTACTTGACAAATGTAGATACATATCTACTATTCTTCAGCATGCTAAACCAACATGATACAGTGACTCAATGAAGAATTCAAAATGCATCAATTTCAAAATGATTTAAAATGCTCATAAAATTGTCTGATTTTTTTTTTCTTGAAAGAATCAACAGCATAATTGCAATTAACCCACATCATATGCTTTAGTTTATTTTTTTGGTCCTTCGTATGAATGCCTTTTCAAAAGGGCATTAGCAAATAGAAAGACTGAACATAATCAAATAGGAAATGCATTAAAAATGTTTGCAACTTTGGTTGATGTATAAACTTTGGATGGGGTGTATGGGATGTGGCATATTATTATTATTATTATTATTATTATAATCTTTATTTATATTGCGCCAACATATTCCATAGCGCTGTACAGGGGTTGAGTACATAGCAGAAACAAATTAAACACCTTGTAAAGAATGGAGGGCCCTGTTTTTGAGCATAAAATCAAATGTACATAGAGCTTGTTTCCAAGGCACTGACACAAGATTGAAAACTCGCAAACTTACAATCTAAGGGTTTATGTGTGATGCAAGAGGGTGACAAATGCAATTGAAAGCAATTGGTTCAGTAAAGTGTAGGGGTCTGTGTGTTGTGCTGTAGATTGCGGGTGGGAGTTTTATTAAGCTGTGGAATGTTCAGTTGTACATGTTAAGGCTGAAGGTGATAAGATTTTTTAAACAGGTGTGTTTTTAATAATTTCTTAAAGGTTTTGAGGCAGGAAGATAATATAATGGAGTGGAGCAAGGAGTTCCAAATAGATGGGGAAGCACGAGAAAAGTCTTGAAGACGGGAGTAAGAGGAGGTGATGAGAGAGGAGGAAAGAAGAAGGTCGTTAGCAGAACGAAGGGGCCGGTTGGGAGAGTATTTTGAAACAAGACCAGAGATATAAGGGGGTGCACTGTTGTTGAGGGCTTTATATGTTAGGGTCATGATTTTAAATTTGATTCGGGAAGCTATGGGAAGCCAGTGGAGTGATTGACAGAGAGGAGCTGCAGACACTGATCGTTTGGTATTGAAGATGAGTCTAGCAGAGGCGAGTATTATGGATTGGAGGGGAGACAGACGAGAGATGGGGAGGCCAGCAAGGAGGGAATTGCAGTAGTCGAGTCGAGAGATGATGAGAGAGTGAATTAGAATTTTAGCGGTGTCTTCTGTAAGATAATGACAAATTTTGGAGATGTTTTTTAGGTGAAACTGACATGATTTTGTTATTGCTTGGATGTGAGGAATCAAAGAGAGGGCGGGATCCAGTAGAACCCCAAGACAACGGGACTGGGAGGTAGGGGTGATGATGGTGTTGTCAACAGTGAGAGATATTTGAGGTGTGGAAGCTGTAGTAGAGGGTGGAAAGATTAGAAGTTCAGTCTTAGACATGTTGAGTTTGAGTTGACGGGTGGACAAACAGGAGGATATGCTAGAGAGGCAGTTGGAAACTTGAGCTAAAAGAGAGGGGGATAGATCGGGTGCAGAGAGGTAGATTTGAGTATCATCTGCATAGAGATGATACTGAAATCCAAAGGATTTTATAAGGGTGCCAAGGGAGGAGGTGTAGATGGAGAAGAGGAGGGGGCCTAGGACAGAACCTTGGGGAACGCCAACAGACAGAGGGAGAGGTGAAGAAGAGGTGCCAGAGAAGGAGACACTAAATGTACGATCTTTAAGATAGGATGTGAACCATGAAAGAGCTGTGTCCTGGATGCCAAAAGAGCGGAGAGTTTGGATTAGAAGAGGGTGGTCAACTGTATCGAAGGCAGCAGAGAGATACAGGAGAATTAGAATAGAGTAGTGACCCTTTGATTTGGCGGATAGCAAGTCATTAGTGACTTTTGTAAGGGCTGTTTCTGTAGAGTGTTGGGCCCGGAAACCAGATTGGAAGGGGTCAAGTAGGGAATTGGAGGAAATAAATTGAGTGAGGCGATTGAAGAACTGTAGTACCATTCCTAAAGTGCAATACCCGTCCTCCACTAGAAGTGATGTTTCTACTACCAGCACTGGATGATCTGCACAATCAGCTGTCTTTGTGCTCCAATATGAAAACCTTCCAGTGGGGGGGGACATAACAGGGAAGATACAAACAGAATTGATGCACATGGAAGTAGTAAAGACACCACAGTTATACACAGAGCAATCATTTCTTCCGCTCCTGGGTACAGCGAGGACAAAACCATTTCCCTTTAGGTTTTGTGGTGAGATCCACACAAGTCAAATGAAACCATTCAATTGGGCAATCTGGGTTGTCACAGCCAATCATTTCTCCATAGGACACTTGGTGACACAGGCAGTATGTAGGCTCATTAGGATCCACTGGCATATCCAGGACGTCTGACGGATGGACAGACTGTACTGCCTCTGAAAAGACCGGCCCTCCTTTTAGTTTCTTTTTCTTCACAGTGTCTTTTTCAGATACCCTGCGGCCCCGAGATCCTCACTTTTCTTTCTGACCACGATTCTTTTTTATTCCACGTCCTGTTGGGCTGTCAAACTCTGTTCCCTCAAGCTTATCCTTCAGGTCAGCTTCAAAACGAGCAAGATCTGCATCCAGCCTCCGGATGTGCTTATCCAACATCTTATAGGTCTGCATGGCCAGCTGCACCTTATCATCACTGTATTCTTTGCACTTGCTGTAGGCATTCTGTATTCGCTGAAGGTGCTGCACTCTCTGCTCAGGTGAGAGGTCACGTACAGTGGCAATGTACTCAGCAGCTAACTTATCTATTTCTTTTTTTTTATCTTCTGTTCTTTGATCCAAGTCACTCATAAGCTGAAAGTTTCTTTGAAGCTCACACAGCAGGTTTTCTATACTGTCCAGATAATACTCCAGATACATCGCGGTGGCCATGTTTGCACGGTGCTAACGTTTTCTCACTAGCTGCCCTCTGTCGATTGCCGGAGTCAACAATACCTATTTTTTTATTTTTTTATAATTAACTTTTTTATTGAAAGAATAAACAAATATAACATCGTAAGTTCAGCAAATCATATAACAAATCTCTCAAGTATCAACAAGATATATCAAAAAGTTTCTTTCAAAGTTTTTCTTCTTTGGTTAGAATAACACATGACCATGTAAAATATATATATTAAGTCACACAAGGTCTTGAACATATATACATTCCTCAAAGCAGACATGTGTCCAGGAGGTACAGTAAGGTGAAACCATAGATCAAACATCAGGTCAACCCATAAAAGTAGTTCACACAAACCTTATTGTGGACCTCGTAGAGTCCATAAGTCCCAGCAGGAGGCCCATCGAGGGTATCTTTCATCAATTTCAGCTGAAAGTGAGCTCATAGCCCGAATGAACCTGATTTTGTGAAGTACTTCAGTGTGAGTAGGGGAGGTAAGTTTCCAGTATTTAGCATTGCGTGGCCAAAAATATCTGTGTTGTTAAACATTGTTCTGATTTGAATAGCCCCGTAATTGGAAGGCCTAGCAAAGCTTCCTCAGGCTTTTGTGTTACTGTTGTCCCCAAAAGTGTTTCTAATAGGTCGTATTGCTGTCCATATGGGTCTTATTTTCGGACACTCCCACAGCATGTGAATCAGTGTACCAGTGTCTGTGCAGCCCCTAAAACATGTGTCAGGGTGTGTTTTGTTCAGAAGATGGAGTTTTGCTGGTGTAAGGTACCACCTCATTATTGTCTTAAAAGAGTTTTCTTTTAGTGTCACGTTTAGTGAAGAGGAAATAATACCTAATTTTTGATAAGTGCACGCATCCCGGGGAGCCAGCACTCGTCGGCATGTATCAGCTCTCTAATTCCGACAGTTATCAAAGTAACAGATGGAGCGATCAAAGGAACCAGTCTATAACTGATTAAATGAGCAATTCGCAGTTTCACTGTACCGGCTGTATGTATTTAAACGTGCATGGCTTTATCTTTGAGGCAGGATCAACCAGGTAGCCCGACGAGGGGGCGCCCCCTGGCCCTGTGACAGTAGGAGGACCGACCCAGCATCTTTTTCCATCTCCTGGTTCTAAAAATCCAGGCCTTATACACGCCCCCTGATATGTGCTGTAACAGGTATTAAACTGATAAGAGTAGTACTTACAAATACGCCACTCCTATCTGGTGGCACCTTTGATTGCATGTGCCGTGCCCCAAAATTGAAGTGATACGACCAACAAAGCATCTTTTTCCATCTCCTGGTTCTAAAAATCCAGGCCTTATACACGCCCCCTGATAGGTAACGTAACAAGTATTAAACTGATAAGAGTAGTACTTACAAACACACCACTCCTATCTGGTGGCACCTTTGACTGCACGTGCCGTGCCCCAAAATTGAAGTGATACGACCAACAAAGCATCTTTTTCCATCTCCTGGTTCTAAAAATCCAGGCCTTATACACGCCCCCTGATATGTGCTGTAACAGGTTTTAAACTGATAAGAGTAGAACTACTTAACACACCTTATAATAATGCAGAGAGAGGCAATACAGTGAGAGGAGTCTGAAGAAGAGGAGTCAGAGGAGGAAGGTGGCTTTGAGGAGGTGGAAGACCAAACACAGCAGGCATCCCAGGGGGCTTGTTGTCACCTTTCGGGGACCCTTGGTGTTGTACGTGGCTGGGTGGAGGAAGAGACCTTCAATGACATCAGTGAGGACAAGGAACGGGACATGGCTAGCTTGGTATTCAACCTTGTGCAAATGGGGAGTTTGTGGTTGTGCAAATGGACTGTTTGTGGTTGTTTGCGGTGCGTTAAACGGGGAGTTTGGTCTGTCACTGTGAAGCGGGACCACCCTTACACTACCTGATCGATACAACATCATACCTGATGTTTTAAAGCACGTCATTCCAAACAATTTAGGAATGTTAGGTAATTTATGCCCTTTATGGCTTAAAACCAGACTTTGCATCAACTATGTAATTTTCCATGGGAGTTTTGCCATGGATCCCCCTATTGCATGCCACAGTACAGGTGTTTGTCCCGTTGAAACAACTTTCCCATCACTATTGTGGCCAGAAAGAGTCCCTGTGGGTTTTAAAATTCGCCTGCCCATTGAAGTCTATGGCGGTTCGCCGATGTTCGCCGGTTCGCAAACATTTGCGGCGGTTCGCGTTCGCGGTTCGCGAACCGAAAATTTTATGTTCGTGACATCACTACTTAACAATACTTACACCCACAATCTACAGTACAGTACACAGACATCTCCACTTAAAGGTATATGTAAGTGAGCTGGGTTATTAATCCATCTAGAGGAGAATGTATAGTGTCTAAAAAAAAAAAATGGCATGACATTTTATTTAAAGTAAACAGTTAAAACGTTAGCCTGAAGTTTGCTGAATTTCTTGCTTTTGCAAAGAGTTTTCTCTCAATGTTGACACCCCCTGAAATTCCCATGGATAATTAGCATAACTAATACAATGTTTATTTTTTGCCTGGGGATTGTACAGACATGCTTAGCACCTGTAGTCTGCCCTACTGTGGGAAGTCACATGATGTCAGAAACTTTTCTTTCCTTTAGATTTCTGTCCCTTCATTCACTGCTTGTTTTATGTACATCCCAGGTGATACTCCCCCAGCCCCAGAGTATTGCCCCGTGACCTCCCCCAGTCCGAGTGAATTGCCCCCCAGCCCCAGAAAATTGCCCTGTGACCTCCACCAACCCCAAAGAGTTGCCCTCAGCCCCAGAGAATTGCCCCACAGCCCCAGACAATTATCCCGTGACCTCCACCAACCTCAGAGAATTGCCCCAGAGAATTCCCCCGTGACCTCCACCAACCTCATAGAATTGCCCTGTGACCTCCCCCAGCCCCAGTGAATTGCCCCCAGCCCAGAGAATTGCCCCATCACCTACCCCAACCTCAGATAATTTCCCCCTAGCCCCAGAGAATTGCCCCGTGACCTCCACCAACCTCAGAGAATTGCCCCCCAGCCCTGGAGAATTTACCTGTGACCTCCCCCAGCACCAGTGAATTGCACCCCAGCCCCAGAGAATTGCCCCATCACCTCCCCAACCTCAGAGAATTGCCCGCAAGCCCTGGAGAATTGCCCCGTGACCACCACCAACCTCAGAGAATTGATCCTCAGCCCCAGAGAATTGCCCCGTGACCTCCACCAGCCCCAGTGAATTGGCCCCCAGCCCCAGAGAATTGCCCCATGACCTCCCCCAGCCCCAGAAAATGCCCTGTGACCTGCACCAACCCCCTGAGAATTGACCCCTAACCACAGAGAATTGCCTCGTGACCTCTACAAACCCCAGAGAATTGACCCCCAAGCCCAGAGAACTGGCCCCCAACCCCAGAAAATTGCCCCCCAGCCCCAGTGAATTACTACTAACCTCCACCAACTCCAGAGAATTGCCCCGTGACTTCCCCCAGCCCCAGTGAATTGCCCCCCAGTCCCAGAGAATTTCCCGCAGCCACAGAAAATTGCCCCCCAGCCCCAGAGAATTACCCCATGACCTTCCCAGCCAGAGAATTGCCCTATCACCTCCCCCAGACCAAGAAAATTGCCACCCAACCCCAGAGAATTTCCCCCAGCCCCGGAGAATTGCCCCCCAACCCTGTGACTGCAACCAACCCCAGAGAATTGCCCCCAAGCCCAGAGAATTTCCCCCATCCCCAGAGAATTGCCCCCCAGCCCCAGAGAATTACCTCATGACCTCCACCAACCCCAGAGAATTGCCCTGTGACATCCCCCTGCCCCAGTAAATTGCCCCTAGCCCCAGAGATTTGCCCCACAGCCACAGATAATTGCCCTGTGACCTCCACCAACTTCAGAGACATGTCCCCCAGCCCCAGAGAATTGCCCTGTGACCTCCCTCAGCCCAGAGAATTGCCCAAACACCTCCCCAGCCTCAGAGAATGGCCCTGTGACCTCCCCCAGCCCCAGAGAATTGCCCAGCAAGCCCAGAGAATTACCCCCAGCCCCAGAGAATTGCCCCGTGACCTCCACCAACCCCAGAGAATTGCCCCCAGCCCCAGAGAATTGTCCCATCACCTCCCCCAGCCCCACAGAATTGCCCAGTGACCTCAACCAACCCCAGAGAATTGCCCCCCAACCCCAGAGAATTGCCCCGGGATCTTCACCAACCCCAGACAATTACCACCCAGCCCCAGAGAGTTGCTCTGTGACCTCCCCCAGACCCAGTGAATTGCCCCAGCCCCAGGGAATTTCCCCATGACCTACCCCAACCCCAGAGAATTGCCCCCAGTCCCAGAGAATTGCCCTGTGATCTCCCCCAACCCCAAATAATTGCCCTGTGACTTCCACCAACCCAAAGAATTGCCCCCAACCCCAGAGAATTGCCCCCCAGTCCCAGAGAATTGCCCTGTGACCTCCACCAACACCAGGGAATTGCCCCCTCAGCCCCAGAGAATTGCCCCCCAGCCCCAGAGAATTGCCCCGTGACCCCCACCAACCCCAGAGAATTGCCCCCAGCCCCAGAGAATTGTCCCATCACCTCCCCCAGCCCCACAGAATTGCCCAGTGACCTCAACCAACCCCAGACAATTACCACCCAGCCCCAGAGAGTTGCTCTGTGACCTCCCCCAGACCCAGTGAATTGCCCCAGCCCCAGGGAATTTCCCCATGACCTACCCCAACCCCAGAGAATTGCCCCCAGTCCCAGAGAATTGCCCTGTGATCTCCCCCAACCCCAAATAATTGCCCTGTGACTTCCACCAACCCAAAGAATTGCCCCCAACCCCAGAGAATTGCCCCCCAGTCCCAGAGAATTGCCCTGTGACCTCCACCAACACCAGGGAATTGCCCCCTCAGCCCCAGAGAATTGCCCCGTGACCTCCCCCAGACCCAGTGAATTAGCCCCCAGCCCCAGGGAATTTCCCCATGACCTACCGCAACCCCCAGAGAATTGCCCCCCAGCCCCAGAGAATTGCCCTGTGATCTCCCCCAACCCCAGAGAATTGCCCTGTGACTTCCACCAACCCCAGAGAATTGCCCCCCTGTCCCAGAGAATTGCCCTGTGACCTCCACCAACACCAGAGAATTGCCCCCCAGCCCCAGAGAATTACCCCGTGACCTCCCCCAGCCCCAGTGAATTAGCCCCCAGCCCCAGAGAATTGCACCATGACCTACTGCAACCCCAGAGAATATGCCCCCCAGCCCCAGAGAATTGCCCTGTGACCTCCCCCAACCCCAGTGAATTGCCCCCAACCAGAGAGAATTGCCCCCCAGACCCAGAGAATTACCCCACGGCTTTCCTCAGCCCCAGTGAATTGCCCCCCAGCTGCAGAGAATTGCCCAGTGACCTCCCTCAGTCCCACTGATATACACACAGAGACACACTGATATACACACAGAGACACACACAGAGACGCACTGATATACACACAGAGGCACACACAGAGACACACTGATATACACACAGAGGCACACAAAGAGACACACTGATATACACACAGAGGCACACACAGACTTATACAATTCAAATAGTTCATTTTAATAGCACAGCATGAAACATGAAAAACAAAAAGGGGTGTTACCTTTAGCAGCACTACTTGGTAAGTGCTCTGCCCACACGCTGCTGCGCTCTGCACAGGAGGGAGGGAAAGGGAGGTCGGGCTATTGCTAGGTGCTTTGCCTACAAGATGCAGCATGGAAGGGAGAGAGATGGAGGCTTGCTGATTGGCTAAAATGTTCAGCATGCGCATGTGCTGAATATTGGGCTCCTCATTAGAAATGTGGAGCCCAATATGCAAATCTCTGTTGCTGGGGGTGTCAACTTCTCCCACAGTAAATTTTGTATTTTATTGCAAAAACGGTTTGCATGTTTTCACGCAAACGTTTTTGCTAGGTGGGTTATGATGCATTCTACTGGATGCATTTATAACCCACCTCACTTTAATATACCTTTAATTAAAAAAATGCTTTCACACTGACATCTTGCATCTATCACTATCTTTTATCACACCAAACCCTTTAAATTGTAAGTTTGCGAGTATTCAATCATGTGTTGGTGCTTTGGGAACAAGCACTATGTACATTTGATTTTAAGCTCAAAAACAGGGCCCTCCATTCTGTTTGTTAATTAATTTTGTTTTTGCCATGATCTTAACCCCTATATAACACTACAGAATATGTTGGCGCTTTACAAAAAAAGATAATAATAATAATGCTGAAACTAGCAAAAATGTTGAATGATTGTGGGTAGCGTTAAATAGCGGAGCAACGAATTCAAAAAGAATATTGGTAGGAGTATGCTATAAGCCCCCAAATATAATTGAAAGTTAAGAACTGCAATTATTGTTACAGATTGGAAATGCAGCTAAGCATGGTCAAGTTTTATTAATGGGGGATTTTTACTACCCTGAAATAATCTGGATGAATGAGACCAGCAGTTCAGCTAAGAAGGGCAGGTTGTTGAGTAAACTCAGAGATCATTATCTGGCCCATGTTATACAAGAACCTACTTGAATTGAGGCTATCTTGGATTTGGTCATCACACATAATACTGATATAGCATGAAATGTTCAAATAGGGGAACTTTTGGGAAACAGTGATCACAGTCTCAATTGAGATTGAATTTTTAATTAATAAACAAAGCTGTAAGGGGCCAACAAAAACTCTTAATTTTAAAATGGCAGATTTTATTGGTCTAAGGGCAGCAATGCAAAGTATAGACTGGGACAAAGAACTGACAGGTATAAATACTGAACATAAATGGACAAAGTTGAAATCCTTATCATATACTTATCACCATATACCATGTGGAAATACAAGTAAAAAAAAGTAAATCACATCTGATGTGGCTTAATGATTTAAAGATCAAGATACGGAGCACAAAACAGGCATCTCAATTATACAGACAAGAGGTGACAGAGACTGCTTTACGTGAGTACAAGGAAATCAACAGGGCTTTCAAAAGCGCTATTAGACTGGCTAAATTAGAAAATAAAAAAGTTAGTTGCAAATGAGAGTAAGATTAGCCCTATTTTTATAAATATATTAATGAGAAGAAGAAAAGAAGAAAGCTTTAGGAACGTTACAAAGGGAAACAGGCCTTCTGACAAACACTGACCAGGAAAGCAGATGAGATAAATAAGTTCTTTATTTCTGTATACACAAGAAAGGTACCAGTGGTTGGGATGCTGCAACAAATTGGGTCTACACTACATTCATCAAATAATTAATTAATGCAGGAAGAAATACAAAAGAGGTTAGAACAAATAACTGTTAATAAAGCCCTGGGTCCTGATTCAATACACCCAAGGGTGCTGAGGGAACTAAGTTCTGTAATAACCAAACCATTATATCAAAATGTTCAAGACTCTCTCACCACATGGTCACTACCAGATGACTGGAGAAAAGCAGATGTGATACCTTAAGAAGGGAGCCAGAGCTAATACAGGTAATTGTAGACAAGTAAGCCTCACTTCTGTAGTGGAAAAGCTTTTAGAAAAGTTAATAATGGATAGTATACAAGAATATGTCTATTTGAACAAGATCATAAGTAGGATTCAACATAGATTTATGAGGCATAGATCATGTCAAACAAACCGAATTCATTTCTATGAGGAGGTTAGTAGGAACTTGGATCAAGTCAACTCAGTGGATGTATTCTTTTTGGATTTTGCAAAGGCTTTTGATACAGTGCCACATTGAAGACTAAGGGATACAAGAATTGCAGTAAATATCTGCCCATGGACTGAGAGCTGAGTAAAAGACAGGAAGCAAAAGGTTGTTGTAAGTGGAACATACTAAGAATCGACTAATGTAGTAAGTGGGGTTCCTCAGGGTTCAGTATTAGGGCCTCTCATTTTTAACATATTTATTAGTGACTTAGTAGTTCGACTGGAAAGTATTGTGTCCATTTTTGCTGATGACACTAGGTTGTGCAAGGTTATTAAATCAGATAATGACTTACTTTCACTTCCTAGGGATTTGCATAAATTAGATAAATGGGGGTCTAAAAGGCAGATGAGATTAAATATGAATACATTTAAAGTTGGGGAGGAAAATAGCCATGCATTTTATCATATTAATGGAGGAAATGTAGGTGTATCAGATATTGAAAGGGATTTGGGAGTGCTTGTGGACAACCACCTAGGTAACAGTGCTCAATGCCAAGCAGCATCTGCAATGGTAAGTAAAATATTATCATTAGTGATGTCCCGAACAGTTCGCCGGAGAACTATTCACATGCGCTTTTCGGTTCGCCCCCTATACTTTATCATTGAACATCATTTATTTTAGTTTATATTTCTTTTTGTGTAATCTATGCCTGCCTGCCAGCGTGTGTGTGTGTGTGTGTGACAGGCTAACACCTAACAGCTTATATTGTGCTTATTTTCACTACTCATACCTGGTGGTGTAACATACATTGAAAACAACCATTTTTTTCCCGCAATCTAATTTCAGTTGCCTCTCTGTGTCAGGCTCACAGCTTATATTGTGCTCAGTGACATAAAACAACACTTTTTTCACTGTAATAGATTGAATAGCAATTGCCTGCCTACAGGCGTGTGTGTGAAGCCTATTGCATCTACTCTGCCAACTTTTGCCAGTGCACAGTGACACTCATGTCTGGTGGCACCTTAGATTGCACGTGCAGTGCCCCAAATTTGAAGTGGGAGGACCGACCAAGCATCTTTTTCCATCTCCCGCTTCCAAAAATACATGCCATATACACGTCCCCTGATAGTGGAGGTAACAGGGATTAAACCGATAGGAATAGTACTACTTAACAGTACACACCTTATAATAACGCAGACAGAGGCAAGCCCCCAGACTCTGACCTGTGCATAATCTTCCCTGCTGGGCAGTGGAAGCCCCCAGACTCTGACCTGTGTATAATCTTCCATGCTGTGCAGTGGAAGCCCCCAGACTCTGACCTGTGTATAATCTTCCATGCTGTGCAGTGGAAGCCCCCAGACTCTGACCTGTGTATAATCTTCCATGCTGTGCAGTGGAAGACCCCAGACTCTGACCTGTGTATAATCTTCCATGCTGTGCAGTGGAAGACCCCAGACTCTGACCTGTGTATAATCTTCCATGCTGTGCAGTGGAAGCCCCCAGACTCTGACCTGTGTATAATCTTCCATGCTGTGCAGTGGAAGCCCCCAGACTCTGACCTGTGTATAATCTTCCATGCTGGGCAGTGGAAGCCCCCAGACTCTGACCTGTGTATAATCTTCCATGCTGGGCAGTGGAAGCCCCCAGACTCTGGGAGTCTGAAGAAGAGGAGTCAGAGGAGGAAGGTGGCTTTGAGGAGGTGGAAGACCAAACACAGCAGGCGTCCCAGGGGGCTTGTTGTCACCTTTTGGGGACCCTTGGTGGCTGGGTGGAGGAAGAGACCTTCAATGACATCAGTGAGGACAAGGAACGGGACATGGCTAGCTTGGTATCCAACCTTGTGCAAATGGGGATTTTGCAGTTGTGCAAAGGGACTGTTTGCGGTTGTTTGCGGTGCATTAATCAGGGAGATTGGTCTGTTACTGTGAAGTGGGTGTAACCCTTACACTACCTGATCGATACAACATCATACCTGATGTTTTAAAGCATGTTATTCCAAACAATTTGGGAATGTTAGGTGATTTATGCCCTTTATGGCTTAAAACCAGACTCTGCATCAACTATGTAATTTTCCGTGGGAGTTTTGCCATGGATCACCCTCCGGCCACAGTCCAGGTGTTAGTCCCCATGAAACAACTTTCCCATCACTATTGTGGCCAGAAAGAGTCCCTGTGGGTTTTGAAATTCGCCTGCCCATTGAAGTATATGACGGTTCGCCGGGTTTGCCCGTTCGCGAACATTTGATGGAAGTTCGGGTCCGCTGTTCGCGAACCGAAAATTTGATGTTTGCGACATCACTAATTATCATGTATTAAGAAGGGTATAGCAGTCAGGGAAGCAAATATAATTCTGTCACCATACAATTCCCCAGTACGCCCTTGTTTGGAATATGGAGTGCAATTTTTGGCACCACTTCATAAAAATGACATTTTAGAGCTGAAAAAAGTACAGAGAAGGGCAACAAAACTAATAAGGGGCAATGGAGGGGCTACGTTATAAACAAAATCTATAAAAATTTTACTTATTTACTCTAGAAAAAAGGTTTTCAAGAGGGATATGATTATCTTATATAAATATTTGAAGCGTCAATATAAAGCTTTGTCAAGTGAACTTTTGGTGCCATGACAGTAGAGATGTCTGAATAGTTCGCCGGCGGACTGTTCCCGGCGAACATAGCATGTTCGCGTTCGCGGCCAACTGCGAACATATGCGATATTCGACCTGCCCCCTATACTTTATCATTGAGCAAACTCTGACCCTGCATGTCACAGTCAGCAGACACATTCCAGCCAATCAGCAGCATACACTCCCTTCCAGAGCCTTCTAACTCATGGACAGCAGCCATTTTGGAATCATAACTAACTTGCAGTCTTACTGAGAGGAGGCTGAGTGTAGGTGATACTGCATCAATAGGGAAAACCATAGCTAGGCTACTGTACACTACTGTACAATAGGAATTCTATTTGTTCCCCTTTTGAGACAATCAGCAATGTTTTAATGGGCTTTTTCTGTTTGCCTTCCTCTGTATCAATTAAAAATTAAGCAACATATTTCAAAGATCAGAGGATATCTAAAAAGATTGAACTTGATGGACTAAACTTCTTTTCTTTAACTTGAATTACTATGCTTAAAGCTATGTAATACATTGAGCATACTGTATGACTAAAAGGAGCCATGTATAAAGTGGGTTTAAGATTTAAGAGTGGAAATGTATCGTGGACTAATTTGCATGACCATGACCAGTTTTCCAGAGTGCAGTGGAATAACTGTATTCTTGTGAAACCTGAGCAGGAAATATGTTTTGTAACTTAGTTTTAGACATTCAAACGTGTACTATTAATTTACTCTACTACTGCACTACTGTACTCTTTACGGTGGAGGGATTCTATCACTTTTGCTCACCATAAGTTAAATGCATATTATAGTAGTTATTTATGTTTCTATATTTTTCCCACAACATTCTTAATACATTTTATTAAAAAATTAAGCTATGCCAGTGGTGTGGCTAGCAGCAAACAAGGAGGAAGAGGAAGCAAAACAACAGAACTCCTAACAATAAGACTTGAAAAAGCATAAAAATACAAAGTGTTGAACCAGGTGAAAGAGTTTTGGGGACAAGACACTGCTACAGCAAACTTACCATCTGAGGGAGGTGAGTGAATGCTGAGAAATTCCTATTATATTACATCTGTCTCTCACAATAACCCTCCTACCAGCCACATATGGATATTTAAAAACGCTACTCAGATAACCCATAAATAAAAACAAAGTGTTATCATTGGGTTTTTTTTCTCAGTACAAGTTCATACTCGCCATCCTGAGAATAATACACAAAATCGGAGAACTGCAAGGGGCTAAAACCTACTTATACAATTTACAACTGTTTCACTCTACAATTTGTAAATAAACTTGGGTGCATAATTCACCAAACAGACCCAGAACATGCTCAGGACAGTGGTTTGCCCATATTGAGAACCTGAGAGAACTGTCATTTGGCAGTATTGATCTGAAGCACCAAGTTAATTCTACCTCAGAACTGAAATGTGCTAGTAAAAACAAGAATAAGGACAGTTTGAGAAACACTCAAACCCAACACTCCACTGCCACCTGCTGCAGGGGTGGATTTAAGTGCGCGTAAGAGAGATAGGAAACTTAAAAATATTGTTCAACAAACATCTGAAGAATATGGTAATGATAACAATATAGATATCGATTATAATGTTGAGCTTGCTTCACAGGATAATCCATTATTTACAGATCTAAGTGTAGAGCCTCACAATTGTTTTATGTTGAATGTGCTTTGTCAATTTTGTAGGGCTTATCATTTTCTAAATGAAAGACCAAGAGATGGTAAGTTCATTAGTTGTAGTCAAAATGGAAAAGTAAAACTTACTGAAAATGAACAATTCCCAACATATTTACAAAATATAATGACTGACCCAACTCTCAAATTACAAAAATATACGATCTTATAATAGTGCCATTTCTTTTGCATCTATGGATGCAACATAAGCAGAAAATGTTGCCAGACATGGCCCTTACTGCTTTAAAGTTTAAGGACAAATTTACCACTGTACTTCACATTTACACCCTGAGGAAGTACAGCAAAGAAATTTGCTCAACTATATGTCCTAGATACAAACAAAGCAGTGGATAACGTATGCAGCTTGTTGCAAATACAAAATGCTTACCCACTGTTTTTCATGAGCTTGATAAGATTATGGAAAAAAAAATCCATGCAGTCAAGTGTATAAAAAACTATCAGATGTTCTGATAAAAGACGCTATAATTTACCAACAGCTAATGAGGTTGCAATGATCTTTCAAAATGATGAGGTAGAGCCACCTTTTCAAAGGGATATTAGAATATATCCACGAAATGAAAAGCAACCTTTTATTAACATCAGTATATTAAGCATCAATTTAGATCCAATGACGTATCCAATTTTGTATCCCAATGGGGAGGCAGGTTAGCAACCAAAATTAATACTTCCAAGTTATCCAAACACTAAACAATGTGTCAGAAATAATATTTCCATGCTTGAATTTAAAGTGTCTCAAACTGCAATTAGGGATGAATAAAATACCATCTTAAGTGCTGGAAAACTGACACAACAATAGATCATTGATTCATACCTACAAGTAGAAGCAAATAATTTAAATGTCAAAAACCAACAACATAATTTCTGTGTTGAACAATATTGTGGCCTCATGGATTATGTTGCTGAAGCAGCTACAAACCAAAATCTAGCAGCTGGCCGAGCCATCATTTTACCATCTTCCTTCCAAGGATCTCCTCGCAATATGCGAGAAAGATACAATGATGCTATGGCTATTGTAACTAAATTTGGCAAACCAGATTTATTTATTACATTTACATCATTTCAAACATGTTCAAAATGCTTCTGATAGACCAGACTTAGTGGCTTAAATCTTGAAAATAAAATGATCACCCTTAATACATAACATAACCATCAGTAACTTATTTGGTAAGTGTTTGGCTTATGTTTGTACAATTGAATTTCAGAAAAGAGGCCATCCACATGCATATATTCTGATAATACTTGCCGAAAATCATAAATTGAATACTGTAGACAAAGTGGATTCAGTAATTACAGCTGAACTACCACATCCACAAAAACATGCCACACTATATGAAATTGTAACACATTGTATGATTCATGGCCCATGCAGAGAGCTACATCAACAATCATGGTGTATAGAACATTTTTTCCAAAAGAATTTAGAGATCAAACCTTTGCAAATTGTGATGGCTATCCAGTGAATAGATGAAGAAAAATTCCAAATGCAATAATTCAAGGAAAAAATGTAGATAACACGTATGTGGTGCCATATAATCCACATCGCTTAATGAAGTATAATGCACACATTCATGTGGAAGCTTGCACTTCTATTAAATCAAAGAAATATGTTGTAATGATATAGGAATCACAAGGTTGTGGAGACCAGTAGCCAAGGTCAGCAATAATCCAGTTCAGCAACTTGTAGGTGAAACAGGAACAAGCTTTATTGAAGGGATCAGGAACCAACAATAATCTGGCAAGGATACAGAGACAGGAAGTGCCTTATATAGGCCAAGAACCAGACAGCTGACCAGACACAGCTAAAGAGAGTTGTCACTGATTTCATTGCTTTTAGAGTCAAGGTATCAGATCTCAGGCAAATCTGCAAGAGGCAGGCTGGAGTACCGGTAGGGAAGAGGTCCAGCAACATGCAAACCAGGGTTCAAATCCCAGCAGAGTCAATTCCTCACATTTGTCTACAAATATGATGCTGCAACTGTTGTGATAAAAAGTTGCCCAAATGAACAAGACAATGAGTTACTGTATGATGAACTGGCATCTCATGTAGATGCTCATTATGTCAGTGCGCCAGAAGCAATGTGGCGGCTTCTGAAATTTTAAATGTATGATCGATCACATGGAGTATATTGATTAGCTGTACATTTGCCACAAAGACAATTAGTTTATTTTCATACTGGCAATGAAGAAAATGCTCTGGCAAAAAATGAATATCGACAAACCACACTTACTGCTTAGTTTACCCTAAATTCCAACAATATTGAGGCAAGGGAATACTTGTACAATGAGATTTCATATCATTATGTTTTCTTAAATAGCTTATGGAAACGTAGACAAAAGGATGGTAATAAAATGATTACCAGAATGTATACAGTAAGCACACGAGACATTGAACATTTCTGCTTGCTTTACTACTTTTAAATGTTCCTGGTGCACAAAGTTTTGAAGATTTCAGAACTGTGAGGGACACAGTTTACGACACCCTTCAATTAGCTGCATGACATAGAAACTTCCTTGCTGATGACACAGAATGGGAGAGATGTATAGAAGAAGTAGCTCTATCTAAAATGTCACGTCATATAAGGGAACAGTTTGCATACATCTGCATATTTTGCAATATTCCAAATGCATTGGCTTTGTGGGAAACATTTAAAATACATATGTATGAAGATGTTTTGAAAAGATACAACGACTCCATAGCTGAATTAAAAGCATTAATGGAAATGCAACAAGTGTTTCTATGTCATGGATTAAGTTGTGCAACGTTTTATCTCCCAGATCCAGGAATTATAGATGATATAAACTTGGACGACTATGACGCTAATGTCGAGAAACAAAAAATAGAAGAAAAAATTGCCACTTTAAATGATTTGCAATTGAACGCTTTCAATGCAATACAACAAGCACTAGATGATGACTTGCTCAAAGAGCGTTATTTTTATCTAGATGGACCCGGTGGATCTGGAAAAACAAATCTCTATAATTTGTTGATGAGTTCAATTAGAGGTGAAGTAGGACTTCTCTCTGCAACGACTGAAATTGCTGCATGTTAGAAGGTGGCAGAACAGTACATAGTGAATTTAAGCTTCCAGTTCCAATTTTGGAAACATCCGTGTCCAATATTAGAATGAAATCATCTCAGGCCAAATTTAAAAAAAAAATGCAAATTAATTATCATGATGAGGCCACTATGATGTCATGCCATGCTCTGCAATGTATTGATAATTTATTATGTGAAATCATGGGTAATCATTTGCCTTTTGGTGGATATGTCATGTTGTTAGGTGGAGATTTCAGACAAACATTTACTCACCTTAAATGAGAAAAAGATATGAGATCTGAAGGCCCAAAGGATTTCAACGATTGGCTAATTCAAATTGCAGAAGGAAAAACAGAGCAAATACATTATTTAACAGATGATACTGTTAAAATCCCAGCGGACATGATTTGCAAAGATTCACTCATATCAGCTATATTCCCAAATGGAATAACTACAGAACATTCTTCTGACCATGCACAAAATGTTATATTAACATCCAAAAATAAAGATGCTTTGGATCTGAATAACGACATTTTAAAATTAATAGATGGCACACAAAAAAATATTACAGTGCAGATTCTGTTCTGACTGATGACAAACAGCGTGAAACAAATTTTACAACTGCATTTATCAATTCATTAACTCCATCTGGAATGCCATTACATGTTTTGCAACTCAAAAAAGGAGCTATTGTCATGTTACTGTGAAATATGAACCCCAAAAAAGGACTTTGTAATGGGACCAGTTTAATTGTTCAGGATTTAAAAGACCATTTCATACATGCAGAAATGATGGTACCCATAAAGATGAGCCAGTTTTCATACCAAGAATTGATTTGGCTCCAAGTGAGATTAAATTGCCTTTTGTACTTCAAAGGAGACAATTTCCCATTATCATGGCATTTGCAATGACCATTAATAAATCCCAAGGACAAACGTTTAACTCTGTTACCTCTTTTTAGAAAAAACAGTATTTGCCCATGGATAACTCTATGTGGCATTTTCAAGATGCAGAAAAAAAGAAGAAATTAAAGTTTTCATAAAAAGAAATGAAAGTCAGGGAGAATTATTCGACGAGGGTCACGTATTTACTAAAAATATAGTCTACTATGAGGTGTTGTAAATAAAATTTAAAAAAAACATACCAAGAAAACAGAGTCCGTGAAAAAAAAATACAATGAAGACACACCAACAAAAGTGGCTACATCCCAAAGACAAAATGTAACCACTATTTCGCTACAAAACAGCAAAAAAAATATGCATACAAAACAGTGGTTATATTTTGAGGACTAACTTTTATGTCTCTTGGGCTCTTTTTAGAGGACCACTTATTTAGACAACTTTAGCCATTTTCAAGAACTACAAGGCCAAGAAAAAAAAAAAAAGTGGACCACTATTTAAATAAACACCAATCCATGAACACTACAGTGGTTACATTCCAAAGACAACATTTTCAAGAAACTTGTCAACTTCAAGAAACTTGACAAAGCACTCCACAAACAACTAAAATGTCAATGGTTAAGAATTGTTTGCTACATTTTAAGTTACTGCTTTCAGTGAATATAGTTAGTACTTTCATTGTATGTACTTACGATTTGACATGTATGTATTTTGAGTTTGTTTTTCATGTTTGTCTCAGTTTAATAGAATCAAATTATTGCTTTGTTTTTATTGTTTGTATTTAGGGGTTTTGAACTTATACTGTATAATTACAGATACAGTGTTGATCCAGGGAGTAATCCAATCGCCAGTATCTGGGATCAGGAAGGAATTATTTTTTCCCCCATTTTATACAAAATGAAATACATTTCACTGTTTTTTTTTTTTTCTATTTGCCATCCTCTGGATTCAACATAAACATTTACACATCTGTTATTGTTTAAAACAAAGTTTACACTGTCTTTTACTATTGATGTATACATTATAATACAAAACGAATATAAGGTGTTTGGTACAATTGTCCACTTAGTTATTTCATTGAATGTACTTAGGACTATGTATGTATTTTCACTTTGGTTTGCACTTTGTTCTGGGTTTTATGGAATCTCATTATCATTTTAATTAAATTTACTTATGAGTTTTATTGGGTGTATTTAGGGGGTTTGATCTAGGGGTTATTGATCCAGGGAGTAATCGGATTGCCACTATCTATTTCCCCCCCCCAATTAAATTCACTGGCGGGGGGGGGGGGGGGGTTCTGTTTGCCTTCCTATGGATTCAATATAAATACTATTGATGTATAGATTACGATAAAAAAATGGTAAACAGTTATTAAAACACTAGAGACTTGCTTGTCAAAAATGACGGCAATAAAAATTGCAGCCATGGCAATGCTGTTTGCCACACAATGTAAGGCTTTTGCTCCTCTGTGGACATTCGGTGCTCATTGCAAGCCCTGTGCTCAGCAATGAGCGCCTTTTGGAGCTCATTTTGAGCCTATCCTCTGGTGAACTTCAAATGTCTGGCTTTGCAACAATCACCTTTGGCGCTCATCGCAAAGACAGATATATAAGTGTAAAATTAAAAAAAATGTGAGTACAGTGAATTAATAAAGTAATATGAATTAATAAATTAATATAATTTACCTATTTATATAATATGCAGCAATCAATATCCTCAAGAGCTAACAATCTATTTGGATTTTCCTGCATCTGAAAATGTACAGTTGGAGTGTTGATCATCTGAGAAGAAAGTGTCAGCAATGTTGCAAGTGTGCAGTGTAAATAGGCTGCGTGCGCAAGGGCAAATAGTTTGTTTAGGCGGGTAAAGTGTCATTTTAGAATCCTAATGTTATGAGTTGTAAGTTAGTGTTGTAAAATGGCGGCTTTTTTCTATGTGTTACTTGGCTCGCAAGCATTTTCAGTCCGTTGTAATGGTATATTGTGTATCTGCTAAGTTCCTGGCTAACTTGTAGGTGCCTGCCGGTGATTTTTGCGGCTCTGTGTCCTTTAGACTCGTTTTAATTTTTTTCGCCCGCCATTTTTTTTTCCGCTTAGCTGATTTTCAAGTGCCGAAACTTCTTAAATGCGACTTAAATTGGCTTGCCATCTCACTTCCAGATGTCCTGGCTGTCCCACCGTGCTGTTTGTGATGATTGTTTTATGTTGATGTGCACGGTTTGGGCGTTAACTTCGTATTTTTGCGACCCTGTATTATTTTTTTCTAAGTCCCGCAGGTCGTAATTGTTGTTTTTAAAAGTCGTACATCCTTGGCAGTGTTTTGTGCACTTCGGGGTCATGTAGCCTCGTTTAATTTTTTTGGGGCCACCATTTTTTCTCTTTTAAGTGGCGAAACTCCTTAAATTCGACTTGAATTTGCATGCAACCTCACCCCCAGACATTGTGGCTGTCCCCCCATGCTGTGTGTGATGTTTTTGCTATGTTTTGTTTTTATTTTTCAGTGTTTTTGGTGTTTTTTAAAGTTTGCGTTTTGGCCTTTTTGCGACCTCGTAATTATTTTTTTTCTAAGACCTGCGGGTCGTATTTTTATTTTTTCAAAGTCCAGCTTTTCTGGGTTGTTTTTTTACCTTGTGTGAGGCGCCGTAGAGCCTCCACCACCGCAAATGCGGGCCTGACCTGCTGGCTGTTCTTTTAACACAAGTCATTGAAACTTTATACTCAACTGCACCAATCTTACCTAACAAAGAAAAAGGTGCCTATCATCCTCAATTTACATTGTGAGATGTGAAACCACAGACATGTAATAAAGACACACACTGAGATATATGAAAAAACACCATTGATGGTTATTTCCCTTGACACAGAAAAGGCCTTTGATAGAATTGATTGGGTTTATATGACTGAGACCTTAAAACAGTTAGGTCTGAGCGACAGATTAGGGAAGGGTATTTTAATACTATATTCAGCTCCAACAGCATGCATTGCATACCAGGGGTTAAAATCCTGATCTTTCAAAATAGCAAGAGGAACTTGCTAGGGATGTCCCCTGTCCCCTCTCCTTTTTGCTCTATTTATTGAACCCCTGGCTATTGCTATTAGAGAAAACCCGAACATAAAGGGAAGCCAGGTGGTAGAGACAGAACACAAATTGAGCCTATTTGCAGACGATGTATTGCTTACGTTTACCGAACCATTGACCAGTCTTTCTAACCTATTTCATGTTCTTGCTCTTTCATGCTCTTTTTGGCAGCATTTCTGGTTTTAAAATTAATCCAAGCAAAAGTGAAGCGCTGAATGTTTCTTTACCAAAACAATTGGAATCTCAATTATCAGGGGACTTTCCCTTTAAATGGGTCATTCACCACCTAAATACTTAGGAGTTTTCATCCGTAGAAAATCTGGCCTAATGTATTCAGCTACTAAATGACATCAACACTTGGTCCACCTATAAAACCTCGGTGCTTTGTTGGATTCATGTCATAAAAATGAATTTACTACCTAGGCTGCTGTATCTCTTCCGTACTATCCCAACAGCGGTCCACACTAAGGACATTTTGGTTCTTCAGAGGGCAATCTCTCACTTTATCTGGGATCGCAAAAAAACAGAGGATTAGTAAGTCAGCCATGATGGCACACAAATACAACCCTCTGGGTTGGGTGGTAATAATACATGTTTAGTATAATATGTAGGGTATAAACCCTCAGAGCAGACATGGCTATAGACTCCACCCCTACTTCCCCTTTTTTTCCCATTCTCTTTTCTCTCTATTCTGTTTTCTTCCATGATGTTTTCAAACGTACATAAACGTGTAATGTGCTATAAGTGTAATTCAAGATGGAAATAACTAAAAAGAAACAAACAAGGTTAAAAGTTTTTTTATTGTAGATTTTCACTTCTCAAGTGTTATGTCTATACTGTTTATATTTTCCTTGTGATGCTCTTGTGTTATTGTATTAACCTTGTTTGTGTAATTTTCCGAACTGTTGTAGACATCTGAGAAACCTTAACCATGTATGTATTTTTTGAGATGACTGTTTTAGCCTTTTATGGTCTTGAACGTCTCTAAAAATTTGATTCATCCAATTTCAAAGAACACAACAAATATTCAAGGATATGAATCCTCTTCAACCAATGCACACTTGAATCCAGCCAAAAAAAACAACATATTGCTTTCCTGCAATAAGACTAGAGCATTGATTTTATCCTATTAGTAGCTCCAAACGAAGTCACATTGAAAGGTCTCTCCAAAACACGGTACTCCAAAACAATTTAATGGGGTTGGTTGATACTTTTTGGGATCCCAGCTCCAAATGCATGTAAACTCTATCTTTATATTAAACATACTTAAAAATATTCAGCTCACATACTTGATATATACAAGTCTTAAATGGGGTAATAATACATCAAAAATAAAGAACTCAAATATATTTCTTGCCTTGTCTAAACAATGAAGATTCCAGCACTTCAAAGTACTCTTAAGACCTCTAGTCAGCTACATTTCATAGCTAGCCAGGCCTGCTTGTTTTTAATTTAAGGCCAGGTCCACTAAAAACAAGACAGCTGTTATTGCAAAACTAATTCAGTCATCACATTTAGCTTTGTCTAGTTTAAAACTCAGCATACATCTTAGAAGCTGCTGTACCACCACAGTACTCAGTTCTTCACTGTCCACGATAGGACAGGATTGGAGGAAGAGTGGCAATCTTTTTTTAAGAGATCCTTGAACTTAAGAACAATTTCAATTATTTGAGTGTATTTCCACCTAGAGTACTGCAGGTCTTGGGTTCAGAGACCTTTTAGTTTATCGCCCTATTGTAGCAGGAAAAAAGTCTCTGCAGCAGATCACAGATTTTATTGCAAGCTTAGTTCTGGAATACCCCAAGTGGCTTATTCTGGGATACTTCAGTACTTGGGTTGATGGCATCCTGTCACAATTTGGACAAGACATCGTCTGTACATGGATGACTTGGGTCTCAAGCAGGTAATTCAAGATTCCACTCACACCAGTCATATTCCTGGTCTCCAGAGTGGCTTGGAAACCTCAAGCATAACAATAGGCCCTGTCATCTGGTCTGGCCGTCATTTAATCAGGCTTGCAATTGCAGCATCCTTCCAAAAGTCTCCTCCTGTGCAGGTGACCTGATAATGTCCACTGAGAGTGCTGTCACCTCATGCTGTGAGAGAGATAAAAGCACTCTCTGATGTAATGAGTGTCTGTCATGATCTTTCTGCTCTTATCCATTATTGCAATAAAGCTGTGACTGCTGGACAGCATTGCCTCTGTCTGCCTATGACCCCTCACTTTGCACAAATACTTCCCCTAGTGTGATGATGCGGTAAAGTAATTAAAAAGAAAGGTACACAGTATTGAACAGCATTGGAGGAAAGCTTGAAAATCTGATGACAACGTAAAACTAGAGGACCATCTGAAAACTACTCACAAGAAAGTAGAATGTTTGACAAGCAAAATCATGGTTCCAGAAAACAGACCAGCTCAGTTATTCCGCACTGTGGAAAGACTACGCAAGCTAACCTGTCTACATCCTAATATAACCTTACAATGCACTGCTTTTGACCAGTATTTTACTGAACCAACAATGAAAGGCTTTCCTGATCTGATTGTCCCAGGATTCACAAAAAAACAGTTCACTGCACAGTGGTATCTTTCCTGGTCAATTAATGGAAACAAAACACACATTTAGAAACAGATTGCTTGGCAAACTACCCTTTTTAAGAAAATTTATTGAAAACATTTCAATTTCTATCTCTAAAGTTGTTTGCTGTACATATGCTAAGACTGGGAGAGATCACCAGAAAACATGGCCTCGACTACCACTTTTATGCTAATGAAATAGAACTTTATCTGCTTTTCTGTCCCATTGCAGAATGTCCAAACTTTGTTTCTAATAGATATCTAGAAGAGCTCCAAGATTGGATGAGTAGGCTGAGTAGGTGAGGCTCAACCCAAAAAAGACAAAGGGACTTCTGGTGGCTTTCTGTCAGATGACAGCAGCTTCCTTGCACCAAAAAGGTGGTGTGGGCCTTCATTTTTGGGGCTAGCAGTTGTTAATCTGAACATGTTTGCAACCTTGGGATCGTTCTAGATTGTGGTGTGACATTAAAACATCAAGGGTCAACTGTGTTCAAATCCTTTTTTTTGCATCTGAAGAACATAGCCAGGATCAAACACTTGATAAACACTTGATGCAATTGCCTTTATCTAGGACTGTCAAATGAAGAACTACATTGCTTACAGTTGGTAACCTAATTCCTACATGCCCTATTACTAAATCAACATCTGTCCTCCATGTCCTACACTGGTTCCCGGTGAAAATTAGCATGCTGACCTACAAAGCTCTACATGATGAAGGCCCCAGCTACCTGTATTCGCTCCTCGCTCCTTATGTTCCAACTCGTGCTCTGAGATCTGCAGGTGAAAATCTTTTAACCATCCCCAGAATCTCTTTACAGCACCAAGACTCAGGCACTCTATACCACACTCAATCAGAGATGCCCCTAATGTGGACATTTTCAAAAAGCCATGACTTTGAATAAGTTATAACTCTCTCTCTCTCTCTTTTTTCTTTTCTCTCCTAAGCACTTCAAGTCCCTTCTGGGAGACAAACGCTACCTAAATAAATTATAATAATTATAATTATGTATCTCGATATGTTTCACTATGTAAATTTTTGCAAATTAAAATTAGCTCTGAAAGATGTGGTCAGAAACTATATTTTATTTAAATTCTTAATTTTAATAGACACTGCTTTTGCCTAAATGATGCCATGTTTGTGTCTTACACTTTCTTGTGCATTGAAGACTAAGTGGGTAAGTCCTACTAATGTTTCTTTTTTATTCAAGAGTGAAAGGGGGAGGGAGGGGCATTGTTGATTGATTAGTACATCTAGATAAGATTTTAGCACAGGTCACATTCCCCCTTCCCCTATAGGTTCAGTATAGGCAGCTTGCAAGTATACTTTCAAGACTTGCTTGTCCTGCTCTATAACTGTCTCCACGTGTCTTAAAATGGAAGTAGGACTATCATGCCAGCTTCCATGCACTAGCAGTGTCTGCTAAAATTAAGATTTTTACTTTAATGGTCATGCTATACATACCTGCTAATGATGTTAGATTGGTGCATACTTCACAAACATGTGATGTTTTCTACTGATACATATATGATGTAGGATTCATACATTATGGTTGCAAAATATATAATAATTTTCTATCATAAACTTCCTTTTAAGTATTTATTGTATACTATAGTCATTCTATCAGTTAGAAAGTTTATATACTGTGCAACTATTCAAAAGAAAGTCACTGATTCATTTTTCTAGAGTTAATGTGTACACTTTAAAACAAAGATTACATTGTGTGACTGAATCCATTCCACATAACTTTAATTTCAGACTTTGTTCGCCATGACGTATAGTCCATTATAAACACTGTGTAATGGTTTACTCCTTTGAGAGACTCTTAGCACTAAATGGTCATACCACACTCCACAAAGACTTATTATTTCCACATATGATCATGTGATAATTATGCTTGGGTCTATCAATATAATATTGTACTTCAGCTTTTAAGATTTCATATCATGTCCAAAAACAGAACTATCCTCTCATGTCTTAAAATGAAAGTAAGACTATCATGTCAGCTTCAATGCTCTAGAAGTGTCTGCTAAAATTTAGATTTTCTATTTCACTTTTATGGTCATGCTTTACATAACTGCTAATGATGTTAGATTGGGGCATACTTCACAAACATGTAACATTTTTCTAAACTACATTGGCCTTTTAATGGTAGAAATCATTTGCTTTTATTATTATCAGGATTAGATAATTGTGAATAATGTGAGAAAATGTGGGTTCAAATAAAGACATAAAGACCTCTATTTATTTATGTTGAAAGACTACAACTTTAAATAACCAACCTAAGTGGTCCTGAAAGCTGGCTTGCTATTTGAAGGCTTGGCCTTTCTATGATCTGTTTTCTCTTATTCCCCAACTTACATAGTACCAACTTTTTTATTATATTTTAGACTTTATTTGTTGTAAGGTATTGCAGTTCTTTTTATTATATTTGTTTACCAACTTATATGAAATACATACATTTTAATATTTATCTTTGATGTGTGGATACTAAAATGGACGTGGAACAAAAGTAAAAAAAAAAACACTTTTTTTATTTATTTTTTATTAAAGAAATATCATGTACAGTTTTAGGGGAATTTTAACACATTTCTTTTAAATACATCTTAGTAGTTAAAAATAATACATATCGGTTTCCATTACACTTTCATACACCATTCATACCTTAAACACACCAGGTTTGAATTTTATCTTTGTATAGAGTTGATATGAGTGATTATAAACTAATTTCATTATGGTTCGACTTTGTCGAGGCAGAGATTTGTTGCTGTTAGTCCACTTTCGGAATTGTCCCAGATAACCCATTTGACTTTGTTGATATTAATCAAGACTGTGTCCTCAAGATATTTTTCCAATTCCCTAATCTGTTCGATTTTGACCATTATTTCAGTCCAGATAGGGGGATTTTCCTGTTTCCATCTAGCAACTATTGCAGTTTTAACAATTAGACATATCTGAATCATAAAAGTAATTTAGTTTTTTTTAAATTAGTATTCTTTTATTAGAAGGTATACAAATTCCATACATAAATAAAACATTCTCAACAGTCATAAATGTCAGTTTTATCAAGTCATATAATCACAAAATTATCATTTTGCAACAGTTAACTGACTAAACCTTCTTGTTTTTTAATTTTTAGTGAGAACATTTTCTAGTGTCTAAACTGATTTTTCCAACCATAAAGAAAACACAAGGCATAATAAGTCAATTAAATTCAAGAGTACACAGTTGATAAGAGCATACAATATAAAAGTTATTACCTATCTATCTTTACTAAACTATCGTGTACCATATCATAATAAATAATCATTGGCACCTCTAGGCGGCCGCGGAGCAATTCCGGCTGGTTTCTCCCTCTTACCTCAGATCTTCCTTGCCATCTAGTACCACTGAAAGGTCTCCAGAGCTCCCCCACTCCAGTCTTTTTCTCATAATCGCTTCAGACAATTACAGACATTATACTAGGGGCACGCTAAAGGAGGATGTTATCCAAGGGTGACAAACTATCTGGAATTGGGGCATCCTATCTAAAATGATATGGGTTAGCCTCTCGTTAATAAGTAAGTAGTTGATCTTCCTAGCCACCTCTTGAAAGTTTAGATTCATGTCCTTCCATCTACTGGCTATGTGAATCTTTGAAGCTAACACCATTGATTGAAACAACTTGTTCTGGGGATGTGACAAGTTTTTAATATGAACCCCCAGTAAACAGGATTCTATCGAAGGAAATACTTCTTTATGAAAAATTGTGGAGGCTAATCGGGTCAATTGTTCCCAGAGATTCTGGGCACGTAGACAGGACCACCACACATGAATATGATCCCCCACATCCTGGCATCCCCTAAAACATTTATTACTCTCCTGCGGCCTAAACTTCTGCATTTTATCGGAATTGCAATAGGCCCTGTGGAAAACTTTGATTGATGTTTCTAATAAAGCCGAATTAAGTGATCCTTTTGAAAGATTGGAGCAAGATTCAGTCCATTTGTCCCAGTCCCATTCTACCACCAGGTCCTTTTCCCAATGCAGCATAAACTTGGGTTTCTCGCCACCAGTAGAGCAAAGAAAGGTGTTATACAGAGAGCTCAGAGTACCTTTGGCAAGCGGGAGATTTTTACAGATAACTGATAGCCAGGAGGCTCTGGGGGGCCCGGAATCCTTAACCATCTTGGTAACCCAACTTCTAATTTTTAAGTAATTGTAGAGTTCCGTAGTTGGCAAGTCGTGAGTCGTGCAAAATTGGTCATAGGTCAGTAGTTTGTCATTAGAGAACCAGTTTCCTATGCGATCCAGGTGTCTGAAAGTCCGCCAGAATTTAGACATAGAGCTTGAGTCTGCTAAAATTTGTGGAAAGGACATAACTGACAGAAGAGGTGATAATTCCGAGCTAAGTCGATGCCTAGAGTTCGCCCATCTCCAGGACTGAAGCGTTAAGGAGATCATGGGGTTTTGATGAGTTATGAAGGGGGCAGAGTCTTCAGGGATCCAAACCAACTTATCCCAACTATGTGGAGACATTTGGTAATTTTCCATAAAGACCCAAGATGGATGGTGTTTCGTAGAGTGAGCTCTAGGTAAAGGGGCCAATTGAGCGGCCTTAAGATAAAGTCTTAAATTCGGGGTCGCGAGACCACCTCTATTCTTGGAGCGAAACATCACCTGCCTGGGGATACGAGGGCGTTTATCGTCCCATATGAACCGGGAAATACTATTCTGGAATTTATCTAGGTCTTTAAGGGAGAGAGGGATAGGAAGGGATCTAAATAAGTACAGTAATTTAGGTAAGATATTCATTTTCACAGCCGCAATGCGGCCTGTCCATGAGATTTTAAAGCTCCTCCATTTCTGCATATCCAATGTCAGAGATCTATACAAGGGGGGGAAATTTGCCCCGTACATATCCCTGAACTTGGAGGTAAGTCTGACTCCTAAGTATTTTATAGACTGTGCGGGCCAAATAAACTGATGATTAGCTTTAAGGTTGTCAATCTCACTCTGCGGCAATCTCATCCCCAGTGCCTCAGTCTTCTCAACGTTCAGCTTGAGACCCGAGATTCTGCCAAAATCCTGAACAGTGGACATGAGTGCTGGTATGGATGAGAGGGGATTGGTCAGGGTGCAAAGCATGTCATCCGCAAAGAGAGAGCATTTGAAATTCTGGAGGCCTACCTGTACCCCCTGGATGACAGGATTGGCTCTAATCGCTTGAGCAAGGGGTTCTATGGCAAGAGCAAATAACAGTGGGGAGAGCGGGCACCCTTGCCGGGTCCCTCTTCGAATTTGGATGTCGGCTTTGTGATCCCCTGGGAGTTTTAGATTGGCTGCTGGGGAGTCATAATATCTCCTAAGTAGATTGATAAAGCGTCCCTTGAATCCAAATTTGTCTAGAATCTTATATAAATATGGCCATTCTACCGTGTCAAAAGCTTTCTCTATATCTAAAGCTAAAAGACAGGCTGGTACATTAGACTTCTGAGCCATGAACTGAGCGTTCAGAACCCTCCTAACATTATCCCCGGCCTCTCTAAAGGGGACAAACCCAGTTTGGTCCTTGTGGATCAAATCTGGTAGAAATTTAGAGATGCGGGTGGCCATCATTTTCGCCAAGATTTTGACATCCCCGTTGATTGGGGATATAGGGCGGTAATTTTTCACCTCTAGAGGGTCCCTGCCGTCTTTTGGAAAAACCACTAGATTAGCCCGGTTTAGCTCTGGGGGCATAGGCTCTCCGTTTAATATGGCATTAAGAAGAGATGTCAAGTGGGGGGTAAGAAGGGGTTCAAATTTTTTATAATACAAATTAGTGAAGCCATCCGGTCCTGGGGATTTGCCCAATTTAAGATTCTGGATGGTAAATTTAACCTCCTCCTGGATTATTTCTAAATTCAAATCATCCAGTTTATAATCCGGTATTTTGGGGAGATCGCATAAATTTAGAAAGGAATCTATATCTGATCCATTGCAGTGGGATTGCGAGGAATATATTTCTTGGTAATAATTTTGAAAAGTTTTTTGAATATCATTGGGGCTGTAGGAGATTTGACCGCCAGGTATCCTAATTTAGGTGGTTCTGGGTTGGGAGAATTTATTGTTTAGCCTTTTAGCCAAAAGAGAGTCAGGTTTATTTGCCTTCCAGTAGTAGAGGTGCTTTATTTTTCTCATAGCTCGTTCAGTTCGATGGGACAATATAGCGTCCAGCTCTAGCCTAGTCTGGTCAATTAACTTACGCCCCCGAAGAGAGGGGTACTGTTGGTTTTTCTCCTCTAACCTCTTTAATGAGGTTGTAAGCTCTGTCTCCTTCTGCCTAAGAAGTTTCTTATGTATAGAGGACAGCTTAATGCAAGTCCCTCTAACAAAAGCCTTTTGGGCAGCCCAAAGCCAGCCAGCCCCAGTTTCGGGGGAGACATTAGTCTCAAAAAACAGCTGTATGTCTTTGGATATGGAATCCATACTACTCGGGTTAGACAGTAGGAATTCGTTCAGAGCCCAGTTATAGGGAAGTCGAGGGTTAGGACCCAGATCCAGCTCAACTAGTACCAGAGCATGGTCCGACCAGGGGCAGGGGACTATTTCAGAGTTTATGGTAGAGTCGTACAAGGAGGAAGTGAGAAGAAGAGCGTCAATCCTAGAGTATGTCAGGTGAGTCGGGGAGTAGAATGTGTACTCTCTCCTGTCTGGGTGCTTACCCCTCCAGGCATCGACCAACCCCAAGCCGTTTAGTAAGGACTTAATCTGATTAGTCTGGTTGGGAAATCTGTTGGTCGGTTTTCCAGATCTATCAAGGGTCGGGTCTAAGGTCAGGTTAAGGTCCCCCCCCCCAATTATCAATTTCCCCAAATCCTGAGTCTCTAGTTTTTTCAGCAGGTCTATGAGAACAGAGTAGGGAGAGTTCGTAGGAGTGTACAGGGATACTAGCGTTATTCTTTCCCCTCTTATAGTCCCAGTTGCCATAACATAATTACCGGCCCCATCTACCCGAGTGGTCTCTACCTGGAAGGGGAAGGTTTTATGCAATAAAATTGCACATCCAGCTCTCTTAGTAGGGAGAGAGGCCAGATAGTAGGTGGGGTAATCCTTATGTAAGAATTTAGGTTTGTTGCCGAGGGAGAAATGGGTCTCCTGCATGAAAATGACCGAGGGAGTATGTTTTTTGTAGAATGCAGACATTATGGGTTACTATGGTGTATTTAGAAGTAGCCATTGGAAGTTGGGAGTGGAGTCCTAGATGTATGCGACCTTACCTGGTAGCTGAGCTTGTGAGTGACAAGGAGTGGAGGAGCCCGGAGTGCAAACAGAAGTCCCAGCGAATATGCTGTTGGCGGCTAAAGAATCTCCCTTTTATCAAGAGGGCTGAGAGCAATGAGAAGGGAGAAAGGCAGTTTAATATCAGTGAGGTAGGTAAATCTGAGACAAAAAAAACAATAATAAAAAAAACACAAAATAAAAAACAGAGCAGTAAAACAGCAAGTTTACAGTACGTCTAATCCTCAAAGTGCAATTACAAAAATATAGCAGAATAAGCATAAAACAGTCGTCTACACATAAACCTTCTATCTCTTTTTCTAGAAGATAAAGAAAAAATCATATCCACATAATGTGGGGAATTAGTCTGGCAAACTATAGTAATTCTACATGGCAATAGTTCAAACTATTCTAGCAACATTCTATCTGAACTGTAAATAACGAAAAGTGGACATCAGGCAATCAGCAAAATGTTATCAAAGTCCAGCTAGGTAGGAGGCCTCTCAGGTTGCGGGCCTGACTTTGAAGTGGCAGAGAGACCAGAATCTGCCGAGTATACGAAGCGTTTGTCTTGCAGGTCGCCCACATAGTCCCAGAAGCCGCTGGGCCCCTCCAGGGCAGGAACTTGTTTGCCATGAACTTGTGCTGGCTTTGGAGTCTGCTGCCTCTTAGGGATTAGCGAAACAAGATGCTCTTGGTTTGCTTCTGTCGTGGACTCCGGGCATAGATGTAATCGCTGTAACACATCTAAACAGTCTTCCAGGAAGCTGGTGGTATAAGTCTTGCCTTGAAAAGTGAAAGTCAGAGCAAACGGAGAGTTCCAGCGGTACTGGATCCTGTGCTGAAGAAGAATAGCAGTAGCCGGTTTCATCAGTCTCCGCTTATGCAGGGTATCCGGGCAGAGGTCCGCATAGAACAGCAGGGTTGAATCATCCGGCCCCTTCATAGTATGCAGCTTCCTGGTGGCTGATAGTAGAAGATCTCTGGCCTGCTGCCTTAAAAATCTAACAATAACATCCTTGGGAGCCTCCAAACTTCTCGTACCTCCCAAGGCTCTATGGGCACGCTCAATCTCCCACACACTTTCAGGCTGATTAGGAAGGATTATCGGGATTGTATCCCTCAGGTAGCCAGACAGGTCCTGTATCGCTCTTGGGATGCCACGGATGCGGACGTTGTGTCGGCGCGACCGGTTTTCCAGATCCTCTATCTTATCCGTGAGGTCAGAGATGTGAATGGAGTTTTGAGCAATAGAGGATCGATCCCTTTCTTGCGCCTCGGCCATCCGATCCGTCGTGTCCTCCAATAGTTGAGTACGTTGCCCCAGTTCCTTCAAGTCTTGTCTTAGAGGGTCAATAGCTTTTGCCAGGAGCCGCTCAATAGTAGCCACTGACCTGGCCGAGAGGTCCAGGTATTGGCTAGGAGTGTCAGGAGTACCTTCCCTGTCTGAGCCATCCGAGTGTTCTGAGGCAGATTCCGCAGGGGGGGAGCATCTGGCAGTTTTAGGTGTAAAGTGCTCCCGTATGCCCTTCACAGAAGCAGTTCTTTTGGGTTTCGGCATTTTGGAGAACGGGCCGCAGGAGTCAGCAAAGAGTCCGTTATGGAATCAGCTAGGTATAGTATAGGGGAAAGCTGTGCCCCAAGTGTTCTGAGTGAAAGTCCGCTGACCCAATTAGTAGAGTTTGTCCAGTTTATAAAGTTTAGTTGAGGCAGGTGATAGCTGTGTTGCCAGGCCAAGTCCCCATTCGTCTCTTTATTCCATAATTAAAGTGTAGTCCCCAACTGGGGCACTGAGGAAGCCTTTGGAAATCCGGTCAAGAAGAGAGTAGTTCTTTGGTAGAAGAGTGGCTCAAAAAGTTGTACCCTCTTCGGGTAGCCTGTCTGTTTTTGCTGACAGGAGCCTGTTAAGTAGAACTCAGCTGTAGAATAGGTCAGTACAAATAATAAGCAGCAAAGAATGGCAGGGAGACTACCAATCTTATATTATTCATATAAAGCCAATGATGATCTGCAGTATTGCAAAAGTCCACAGGGTGGCAGCATGTGTGCTGATGTTGTAAGAAATTAACACAGTCCATGTATCTGCCTGTGAAGGCACAGGTTTCAAGTATAGGTAGACACAATATTTTTGTTTGATGTATACAGGGAGTGCAGAATTATTAGGCAAATGAGTATTTTGACCACATCATCCTCTTTATGCATGTTGTCTTACTCCAAGCTGTATAGGCTCGAAAGCCTACTACCAATTAAGCATATTAGGTTATGTGCATCTCTTTAATGAGAAGGGGTGTGGTCTAATGACATCAACACCCTATATCAGGTGTGCATAATTATTAGGCAACTTCCTTTCCTTTGGCAAAATGGGACAAAAGAAGGATTTGACAGGTTCAGAAAAGTCAAAAATAGTGAGATATCTTACAGAGGGATGCAGCACTCTTAAAATTGCAAAGCTTCTGAAGCGTGATCATCGAACAATCAAGCGTTTCATTCAAAATAGTCAACAGGGTCGCAAAAAGCGTGTGGAAAAACCAAGGCGCAAAATAACTGCCCATGAACTGAGAAAAGTCAAGCGTGCAGCTGCCACGATGCCACTTGCCACCAGTTTGGCCATATTTCAGAGCTGCAACATCACTGGAGTGCCCAAAAGCACAAGGTGTGCAATACTCAGAGACATGGCCAAGTTAAGAAAGGCTGAAAGACGACCACCACTGAACAAGACACACAAGCTGAAACGTCAAGACTGGGCCAAGAAATATCTCAAGACTGATTTTTCTAAGGTTTTATGGACTGATGAAATGAGAGTGAGTCTTGATGGGCCAGATGGATGGGCCCGTGGCTGGATTGGTAAAGGGCAGAGAGCTCCAGTCCGACTCAGACGCCAGCAAGGTGGAGGTGGAGTACTGGTTTGGGCTGGTATCATCAAAGATGAGCTTGTGGGGCCTTTTCGGGTTGAGGATGGAGTCAAGCTCAACTCCCAGTCCTACTGCCAGTTCCTGGAAGACACCTTCTTCAAGCAGTGGTACAGAAAGAAGTCTGCATCCTTCAAGAAAAACATGATTTTCATGCAGGACAATGCTCCATCACACGCGTCCAAGTACTCCACAGCGTGGCTGGCAAGAAAGGGTATAAAAGAAGAAAATCTAATGACATGGCCTCCTTGTTCACCTGATCTGAACCCCATTGAGAACCTGTGGTCCATCATCAAATGTGAGATTTACAAGGAGGGAAAACAGTACACCTCTCTGAACAGTGTCTGGGAGGCTGTGGTTGCTGCTGCACGCAATGTTGATGGTGAACAGATCAAAACACTGATAGAATCCATGGATGGTGGGCTTTTGACTGTGTCCTTGCAAAGAAAGGTGGCTATATTGGTCACTGATTTGTTTTTGTTTTGTTTTTGAATGTCAGAAATGTATATTTGTGAATGTTGAGATGTTATATTGGTTTCACTGGTAAAAATAAATAATTGAAATGGGTATATATTTGTTTTTTGTTAAGTTGCCTAATAATTATGCACAGTAATAGTCACCTGCACACACAGATATCCCCCTAAAATAGCTAAAACTAAAAACAAACTAAAAACTACTTCCAAAAATATTCAGCTTTGATATTAATGAGTTTTTTGGGTTAATCGAGAACATGGTTGTTGTTCAATAATAAAATTAATCCTCAAAAATACAACTTGCCTAATAATTCTGCACTCCCTGTATATATTGCATAAAAGTGCCTAAAAATAACGTCAGTTTCTGAAACCAAGTACACCCATAAGGCTTCCAAGTATTGTGCAATTCAGCCTCAGGCACTGCTGCGAGAAAATTTCTCTGTGTCAAAGGCTCAGTCCTTAGTGGATAGCTTAAAGAATTGATTCACACCACCTTAATCCCAGATCTCAGAGTTTTGTGGGGGAGTAGCAATAAGCTGGGCATTGTGTGCCTTGCAAGCTGGGGAGAGTTTAGACAGCTTCCTCCTCCTACCCCACTATGACACTTTTCCCTATGGCAGCCACAGTTCTTTGTCAGTGGGGAGTGTGCTGATCCTAGCACCCCTCTTGCACTCTAATCCCCCTCTACGGGCTTTGGGTGCTCTGCTCCCTCAATTGGGGATTGCTACAGCTCTCCTGGGGCCCCCCTGGGGATCCACAGCACTCTAGGGAAGATCTCCCCTACCTGCAGCCGCCGGACGCCTTTTCAAAATGGTGGCCGAGCTTCGCGGGCTTTCTGCCCCGTCTTCAGTGACCACACTCTGGTCAGAGGGATCACCCTAGGACCCCGGCCGGATCCTGCCGCCACCGGGGTCTGCGCCAACTCCTATCCAGGCGCTGGGAGAGGTCTTCTGTGGCCTCAGGTGTCACCCCACTATCGGAGGCCTCCTGTGCTGCTGGGCCGCCAAAACAGCCCAAAATCAGTCCCCGGGGAATGGGGACAGCCTCCGGTAGTGCCCCTGATGTCAGGAAGGGCCCAAGAGACCGCTCCAGGGAAAAACAACAGGCCCTATTCGGAGCTCTGCACGGAGCTCGTTAAACCACGTCTGTCTTCCTGAAACCTATTCTTTTCAATTTAGCTTTTTTTAAATTCATCAGAAAATATATGTAACAAGCCACTCCACACTGATGGCACAATATTTCTATTCAATAGATCGGATATAAATTGAAAACAATTATTCCACATTGGTCTTATACACGGACAATCCCACAGGACATGAAAATGCTTACCAACCATACCATACCTTCGCCAACATAATTTGTCCGCAGATAATTGTGAAATTTGATAACTTTTATAAGGAACTAAATACCATTTCTTCAATGTTTTAAAATATATTTCTCTTTGTGCCAAGTTTGTAATATATTTATTCCTATTTCTGTGCGCTTTCTCCCAGTTCTCTATTGGAATAGTTTTCCTTATATTGTTTTCCCATGATCTCATACTGCTTGTTTTGCTATTTTCTAAATCTGATCATATGAGATTAAAACAATTTGATATCATGTGGGAATGATCCAACTTTTTGATAATTAATTCAATTTCACTAAACTTGGTTTTGATAATCTTATCCAATGTAAATCTGCTTCCGGAACCAAAGTTTTTTCAATTTGGTACCATATGTACCTATTCTAAGGTTTCAACCATTTCAAAACTTGTACTAATATATTAGCTTCTTGATATACTGTAGTTTTAAAATAGGATAAGATATTCCTCCATTACTAAAACTTCTGGCCATAATTAGTCTCTTCAGCCTTATATGCTTTCTAGAGTGGATAAACTTATCATATTATATAATATATCATATTATATTTGAAATTTTGAGATCCAATGGGTCGGAAATTGAATAGGTACACATTGTAACATGTAATTGATTTTGGGCAAAATGACCATTTTAATGCTCGCAATACTGTCCACAAAGGATAGTCACAAATTTTTCCATCTTCCAATAACTTCTTCACATTCCTGGAAGATATTTTTACAATTAATTGAAATCATTTTGTGTAAATCTTCATTAAAAATTATGCCCAGATGCTTGAATGAATTAGAATCCCATCTAAATGAAAATTTGGATCTTAGTTTTTATCCTTATCGGTGATATTGATATTTGAGAGGTTAACTTGTAATTTGAAATCAAACCATATTCAGAAATCATTTTTAATACTTCAGTGAGTCATTCCTTAGGTTGAGTAAGAGTCAAACTATATAATCAGCAAAGAGGGTTGTTTTATGTTCTCTCTCTCCCACCCCTATCCCCCTGATTGGTGGGGTACTTCTAATAGCTACAGCTAGTGGTTCCAATAATAGTTCAAAAATGGTGGGAGAGAGAGGACATCCTTGCGTAGTACCTTTGCCGATTTTAAAGTATTGTGATTTAAATTTGTGTCCTATTAGTGCGGCAGACGGGGCAGAGTATAATGCCTCTATAGCATTCCTACCAAACTCACCAAAACCCATCCTATCCATTGTTTGTTTCATGTATTCCCACCCTACCCTGTCGAATGCTTTTTCAGCTTTCTTAGACAAGAATAGGGTGGGAGTACTTCTACTTTTAGAGAGATCTATCAAATATTTACGTTTACGAACGTTATCAGAAACTTGTTGTACAGCAATGAAACCAGATTGGTTAATTGGTACTAAATTGTTGATTAGGCCTCTTAATCTGAATGCCAAGTTTTTGGAATATAGTTTCAGGTCCACATCCATTAAGGATATGGGTCTATAGTTGTTACAGAATTGTACTTCTTGATTATATTTAGGGATAAGAATAATATTTGACTTTAACATTTCTTCTGGGATTTTACCTTCTAGTTTTATTTCATTAAAAAGATATTTTAGATAATTCATCAGAATTGTGATGTGAAACGTTTTGTAAAAAAGGTTGGTATAACAGTCCGGACCCGGAGTTGTGTATGGTTTTAGGTTTCTAATAACTTCTAGAATCTCAAGTTCAGTAATAGGTTTATTTAACTCTTGCGGATCTTTAATTAATATTTTGGGTAATTTGTATTTATTGAGAAAGTCATTGATTTCATTCACTGACGGTTCTTTAAAATCTGATTGTTGTGATAAATTATATAATTTTCTATAGTAATCTGTAAATATATTATCAATATATTTAGGTTTAGTATACACGTTACCCTCACTCACCAATGCTTCAACTCTAGATCTATGGTTTTTATTCTTTATTTTGTTAGACAAAATTTTACTTGTCTTATTTTCATGTTGAAAATATTTTTGTTGCATTTGAAATATTGCTTTATCTGAGCTCAATTGGTTAATTTAATTTTATTTTGAATTGTCTTTATTTCTAAAGACACCATGGGCCTCATTCTATTAGCGGCCGCAGCCGTTGCGGGGCCGCAAGGACCGGCCGCAAGCTATTCTGCTATTCTATTCCCTTACGGCCGGAGGCTCCGGCAGGCTTGCGGCCGGTGCCTTGCTATCTCTTGCGGCCGCTCGCGCCAGAGGAAAGCCTTTGATCTAAAACGGCCGCAAGAGTTTTGCAATTCAATTGCTCCGGGAAACCTCTCTGCAAGGCTAAAAACGAGCCGCTGCTTACTTGCAGGAAAGAGGTCCCGCTAGCACCAATTAAGCACATAAAATAGCTCAAATAAAGCCATCCTGCACTTTGAGAAGACTATAAAGGGATTTTAGGTGTTAGAAAAAATAGCACATAATTATCCTATACTCAAATCCGTAAAATATTTTATTTTTAATATCCGTAAAATATCCATGTAAAAAGTCCAGAGTGCTTGGAGCACCTCAGACATGCCCACGCCGCAGCCGGAAAATAAACAGTTAATTTGAACTCGGGTTTGGGCTGATGTGCAAGCTTGAGAGTGGGTTCCTTTTAATCCTCATGTCCCCCAATATGATCCCTAGCATTTACAGAGCTGTACAGTGCAGGCTTGAATTTATTTTTCAGTTTTTATATTTCACAGCTTACGGCCGGTTCCAAGATATGCGGCCGGCCGTAAGATGAGATCCTTGCGGGCCGTATAATAGAATCGCGAGTTAACTGAACCCTCGCAAGGAATCGCAGCCTTACGGCCGATTTACGGACGGTAATAGAATGAGGCCCCATATCATTTAAATCTAGCCTATTTTGTTCTCTAAGTTGTATAATTGGATCAATCGTTTCCTCTCTTTCTTTCTTGATCCGACTTTGCAGTTTGATCAAAATACCTCTAGTTTACGCCTTTTGTATGATCCATAAGGTAGAGTAACTGAGTTCTTATTCAATTCAAAAAAGTTTTTAATTCCTTCATTAAGATACTTTATTTGCATTTTCGATTTTTTTATAGTTCAATTTCCGTGGGGGTCTGACATTATTATTCCCTTTTAAGTTGATACTCATGGTTATATAAGCATGATCGGAAATTGTGAAAGGGACAATTTCTACTTGACCTACACTATCAACTCCAGGATCGACCAAAAACATGTCGATCCTGGAGTGCATCTTGTGGACAGGGGAAAAATAGGTGAAATCTCTTTGTTGGGTATACAGAATCCTCCAAACGTCGTTCATATTATTTTCACTAATCAGGTCTGCAAACTATTTTGAGTTTTTCTGAAGGTTAGATAGTTTTTGGATAACTCTTTGGGTTTTCCTGTCCATTTCAGAGTTCAACACCAAATTGAAATCTCCTCCAATTATTAAGGAACCATGCATATATATATATTTTTTTTTTATGTCTTCTTTATGAACTGTTATGAACTGAGTTGATTAACATTAGGAAAATATATATTTAGTAATGAAAATTTATGTTTTTAATTTCCCCTATGCACAAGATGTACCTACCATTAGAATCAACCTCCAACAACTCCTCTTTAATTGTCAATTTTTTATTAAAGAGCATTGACACTCCCCTATAATTTTTTTATAGGTTGAATTGTATGTAGTAGTAAAAAGCCCTTGACCAAAATATGGAATATTGTTTGTAGCCCAATGGGTTTCTTGAAAAAAGATAACATCAATTGGCTGTTGTTTAGTTAACCTCAATATTGAGCATCTTTTACTGGGTGAGTTCAGCCCCTTTGCATTGAGGCTAAAAAATCTGATCGATTTAACCATTTAATTTCTTTCTGTCAAACCAACCTTTGAGTTCCTTTCTATGACAATAATATATTTGGTACCGTATGTCTTACTGTGTATGTCTTAATTTTTGAATTAACAAAACTCCCTTACCTTTTCGACTCTTGAAATAATTCATAATTCCATTCATACCATTCATACTTACATACACACAATAATAAATACTCATAGCATAAGAAATACCTTTTGCCAGGTTATTTGCCTATGTTAGAAATGAGCGACCATTAGTGGGGATGGGGAATTTTCTTAATTATAGCACCATTAACCTTCAAAATTCTCCTAATTTCTTACTATTCTTGTACCAGAGTTCTCCTAAAGGAAAAACATCTTTTATTTACTTAATTATATTAAATATCTGAGTTTAAGATTATATCCACTTAATCTACTTAAGACCTTGGATATATATTTCCATTTTGTGTATATAAGTACCACATCAACTGTATTATTATTTCTATCTATTATTATTACTCTTACATTTTAATTACAAATTAACTGTTAACATTTGTGTGATAATTGTTTTGCAATCTAATAAACCACTAATAAAAGTTTGTATAGTGTCAGATGTTTACACAATGTCAAATTAATCCCTCTCCAATTATTAGGGTGTTACTCTTGTACATTTCATCCATTATTTTAAAATTTGTAAAACTGGTTTTACGGAATTTCTATTAAGCATCTAGGACTTTAACAAGTACTATAAAAAATAAAAAAAATTAAAATGTTTGACCATAACTTAATTTTCCTAAAGTGACATTGTGATATTATAAAATTAGTTAATATTGTGTCCTATATCTGCTTCTACCTTTGTGATTACATATAAAGTGCACTGTGCTCATTGTTTCTCTTTCTAGTTATAACATACCCTAAAATGAAGTGTGCTTTAGAGATCCAATAGTGATTTATTTCACTATTTTCATCGTTAAATGTATCTATTTATTACTAGTCTACCATAGTATTTATCATAAAGCTTCCATTCTGAATCCTTCCTGTGACAAAGTGGGATACTAGAGAGGTGATTAATTTAGTTAAATATGATTTAAAATAAATGTTTGAGTTCTGTTCTGAAATTCCCATAATCCGCAAATTCCTTCTCCTGGATCTATCTTCTAAGCTAATCATTTTGGTATTTAAATCTTTTATTTTGTCCTCCAATTTGGTAGTATATGTTAGTAGTAAATTATGATCTGTTACCAGTTTGTTGAACTTAATTTCTAAATCTGAGGTTTTCAAATTATCTTCTTTTATCACTAAAGCATTTTCCATTATTTGGTTCTTTAAATCGGTGATTAAATTAATTTGAAACTCTTGTAATATCTCTTTCATTTTAGTTGGAGTCGGAGCCTCTTCATTATCTTATCCCAAGTCACTAGTTTGTGAATTCGCTAATGATATTGTTGTGTTAGATTCTAAAGTTTTGTTCCCTTCAGGGGACATTACCTTAGAAGTTATTTGTGGCTTGTTTGTGTTTTTAGGAGAAAAAAGGGTAGACATTTTTTAAGTTTGTTATTTGTCTTGCGCCTTCGTTCTACCCGGCATATTTACTTTGTTAAAGTTAAATATACTGTTATTTTTATTCTCAAATTTCCACTCACAGCCTTTCTTAAAGAACCCAAAGGGGATTAACTCTTTCATTATTATACCCCTCCCAGATTTAATGTTGTTATTGGGAGGAAGAGTGTCAAATTTGTGGCTGACTATATTATTACCAATCCTATCAGTTTTATCAGAGTTTTTTCGGCTTTCCTTTATAAGGTTTGTCAATTCACCCCTAATTTTCATTATATTATTCTTAAGTTTTTCCTTGTGGCCATTCAGGCTTGTTAATTGGTCACAATAAATTTGGTCTTCAGTACAGACACCATAAATTACCTTATTGCTTACTTTCAGTGGGAAAAAAAATCCCCTTATGATCTTAATAAAGTTGTAAGCTGCACCTCTTAATTATATAATTAATAAATGTTAGAGGTCTTAGGTGTTAGTCTCTTTTGAGGTTTGTAGTGACCCAACTTGTTATTCTAGGTTGTATCAACCTTGTGGATCCAACAATTTGGTGAATTTTATGCAGTGATTGTCAAAGTCTCCTCTGCGTTAATTTCTTCTATTTTTGAACTGAGCCTACACTAAGCTCCAGATAGTGATAGCTATTAACCTATCTCCTTATCCTGCTGCCAGATTTGGGTAGGACATGCTCAGTTGTATCTTAATAATGTCATATGTATCGCATAGTTCTTTATATGCACTACACCCAATTTGTCAAATGGCTTTAATTCTAGAGAGACAAAAGTTTACACCATGTGTGCTTAATAAGCTTTATATTTGTTTTTCTGTGGTTCCAGGGGAATCTAGCAATTTAAATTTTTCCCTCTAGTATGTTCCTTGGGGTCTCATTCAAATATCATGACTGTCATTTACTGCATTTTTTTTTAACAAAGTCCAAAGTTCATTTTGTGTATCTTATCAACTTTTATAAGTAATTTCAATCATATATAATCTTTAGGTTATGTAGCTTGTAGCTCTCCTGAGCTGGTGACATTTTCTGGATTTGCCAGTTCCTCTGGGTGATGATGAAGTGTGCTGGGATACAGAGTTGATGCTGGAACCCTCGTGGGAAAGGGTCAAAAACCCCTTCCGTGCTGCCTATAAAAATTTGGGTAAATATACTCAGGTTAACTCTTCGTTTCCCCAGAAGTACTTTGTTATCTTAGAGTCTCTTTATAGCCGAGACTCACTGCTTGGGAGAGCACTTAGGACACCAGACATTTCTGCTCGGCGACAAACACAGGCATGCACGAAAACACCCGCGTCTTCTCCTTTCCAGCAGGAAACCTCCAGCCAAACGTCGGCATCCGCCACTCTCACACGCATCCACTTCAGTCTGCAAGGAATCTCCCGGAGCTCTCCATTAATCAGGTTGTCAACCGGTATCAGGAACCACTCGCCAGGCGTCATCATCCGCCAATCTCATCCGCCATTGCCTCGGATTGTAGATGTCTCCAGAAGCTATACACATTTGGGCTGTCAGCAGCCACCTGAAACCTCTTGCCAAACTTCGGTGTCTGCCACTCTCACCCGGCAGCCCTTCCGTCCGCTAGGCATCTCCTGAAGGTCTCAAACACTCGGCTTGTCAGCAGCCACAAAGGGTCTATGCTCCTAGACCTGTACAGAAGCTGGGTAAGGCCTGTATATGTTATGACATCTTCAGTGCTTTAGTGCTTCCCATTCACCATCTCCTTCTGTGAATCTCTTTAAGTTCCATCTCTCTGATGGAAATATAAAATGAAGCCGGAAAATTGGTGAATATTGATATTGATCAAAAAACATTGTAGCCTGTACAAATACAGGCTTGCTTATTCAGTTCACAATATAAAGCATGATTCCTCTGAAAGGTAAGAGCAAGAGACCCTGGTTTTTACTTGTCTTGCTTGCTTTTTTATAGTGCAGTATACTTCACTTCACACCAGCCTGCTCCACCACAAAAGAACTTGCTCATGTCACCTGGCTGGAGAGGCAAGGTCTATGTGTGAAACATAAACAAACAGAAATTTAAATGTATTGTTTTGTAAATGAGTCTCCCCCTGGGAGGCACCCTTAGGCAGCTGCCTTATTTGCCTACTTATAAATTAGTACTTCAGAAAATCAAGACAAACTGTTCACCAGAAGGTATAATCATGCTGAAGCTAAAATATTTTGGCCATGTCATGACATGGCAGGATTCCCTAGGAAAGACTCTGATGCTGGGAAAGATTGAAGGCACAAGACGAAGTGGACAATAGAGGCAGATATGCATAATGGATTGATGAGGTCACTGAAGCAATGAACATGAACTTGATGGAGCTCAGAGGGGCAGTGACTGAGACATGTACCTGGCATGCTGAGGTCCATGGAGTCACAGAGAGTTGGACGTGACTGAAAGACTAAACAACAATAGCAAAAGCCTTGACAACCACCTCCTGTAACATAATGAGTTGATGGAACAAGAAGGACAAGCTATGAAGACTGGTACATATTGGTTGATTAATGCATAAATGTTGACCTTATGCTGCAGGAATTATTGGGATGGCCAGTCAGGCGGGTCCGTCTTTTATGTCTAAAAAGAGGCACAGACCAAAGTTAATTATTTGTTGTCTGACAATTAGTATGACAAGGGCAGGGCAGTAGGAGAAGTAACTGAAGCAATGAACATGAACTAGATGGAGCTCAGAGGGGTAGTGACTGAGAAATGTACCTAGTGAGCTGCGGGCCATAGAGTCATGGAGAGTCGAACTCAACTGAACAACTAAACAACAAACAAAATCCGCCCATGTCTGTAAATGGCATTACAGCTCCCATAGCTGCAATCAAAAACATAAGCTTTATTCCTTTTGGTTATTTAAACATTCTAATCTCAAAGTAAAATCATTTGTAATTAATTATTGCAGTAAAAACAAATGTGAACATTTAGAGGGAACTTGTAATTTATGCTCCTCTTAGTACATGTTGGAAAGTGTCCATAATGAGAAATTTGGTGAAGCCAATTCTTGTTTAGGGTCAGATTGAGTACACAGTATGAGTGCCATAAAAGCTATCATTGCAACATGATACACAATTATAATTTGGTGAAAAGCTTCAAATGAAAATGTGTTTGCACAATTTCTGTTTGATGTTACGTGCTCGATGTGATGGTGAAGAGCACTTCACTGGTCCTTTAATAAGCAACACAAATATCTAACTATAATCTGTTGCGTAATTGTAATTTTTTATACTGTAATTTTGTTTCCAAGATATATGACTAAGCGAAATATACTACATTTTGCTTAAATTTCAGAAACATTATGTATACCCTGTGACAAGATGGTAGGTATATTACCGCCAAGCTGAGATAATTATTTTGGATATTTCTACTGCTGTTGTGTTTTTTTCATGATTTAATATTCTCCCATATGTTTTCCCAAGGTGAAAAATCAATTATTTGATTTAAATCTTATTTAAACTTCATGTTGTTTTATAACTTAATGGTCTGATGTAATATTCTTACTATGCAATCTACCATTTCCTCTTGCGTGCTAGCTGCATAACAATTATTATACCGTTCATGTAACACTGCATATTCTGCAAATGTGAGGTATCCTGTAAGTACAATTGACATTCTGTTGTGATGGTAGCTAAATCTTGTCATGATAAATAATATACAGAGAATTTCTTGCTAACATTTGGCTGTTGTCTTATAAGGAGTATGTATAAAACATTAGGATTCATAAAATGAGCCATAAAACTATTTATTCATATCCATCAAATACTCCAGACATTATTAGTATTACTACTTATATTTATAAAACATCCACTTTTCAATAGCCTTAAGTAGGTGTACAGTAAAGTATCTGTATACTAATAATGTGGATATAAGTCATTGATTACATTTATCGAACAATAAATGATTTATATATATATATATATATATATATATATATATATATATATATATATATATATAAATATACAGTGGGGGGTAAGTATTTGGCCCCTGCTGATTTTTGTCCACTGACAAATAAATTATCAGTCTATAATTTTAATGGTAGATGTTTTTTTATAGTGAGAGACAGAATAACAAAAAAAACAAAAAAACAAGAAAAATGCATGTCAACAAAGTTATAAATTGATGTGCAGGTTAATGAGGGAAATACGTATTTGACCCCTTTGTCTTAGTACTTGGTGGCAAAGCCATTGTTGGCAATCACAGAGGTCAGACATTTCTTGCTTCCAGCTTTTCATTTTTCTCGGCTGCCTTCAGCTGCAGTTTCTCTTTGTTAGCTTGTTTCAAATCCAGTTCACTCTGCTTGTAGTGGATATTTCACTGCTTATTCAACTGAGGAACCTCTTCTGACTCTTCTATCAGGTCCTCCCTGAATATCATTGGCTGCTTGGCCATGTTTTCTTGTCCCTTCTGTCTCTCCTGTACAGGCTCCTTCACTATGCCTTGGATATGGCTTTCTGCAAGTATCGCTCTGCATTAAATGTATCATCTTGTGCACACAGTTCCTGAAGATCAGTGTTAGTCTCTTCGAAACAAACTCCACTCTGCTTCAACTGTGCCTCAATATCAGGGAGTGTGCTCACCCTCTGCTCTTTTGGAGTTACTTTTCTATTACAACTGCTTCCCTCTGGGATATACGGTCAGTGACGAGATCTTGCTTCACCTGTTCGCCAAACAGACATCTGCGTCTTCTCCCTATAGGACACTCTGTTGTCCTCACACAAAGGCACACAGTCCCTCTGGGATTGTTTCCCGTCTTGCTTCTCTTTATCCATAGCTCTTTGTTTTGTGGCCAGCTGAGACAGATACTTCATAGTTTTATAAGGACACATCTCCATGCTCAACTTCATATGTCCTCTTAGAGACAGTGGTTCGTCTTTCACCATCTCAATCTCAAGACTCTTTTCTTCCTTATCCTTCACATCAGTAAGGTTTCCAGTGTCTTCATCCTCTATGGCCTGGCTTTAGTCATCCACTTGATCTCTCCTTTCTCTGGATCAGAGATCATTAGCAAGCATTTTCTTTCTGCAACACCACTCTCCATATATATATATACATTTTTCAGGAGAGTATCAGGGAGAAGTGACACAGAAACAAAGCACCAATTATTATATTTAGAAGAATTTATTAACAAGAAGATTACACCAATAATAAATCATCAGCCTACTGCATATAAAAATATACTGGATTTACCAAGGAAATCTTTCACCATGGAACAAAATAATCAGCATTAAAAAGAACACTGTAGTCATATATTTAAAGGACCGCAAAAGTCGACATATGGGCTCTGCACCATCAGTTAGACTGTAAAAAACATATTGACTTAGATATTGTCATTTTAGCTTTGCCATTGAAGCCCCCCCCCCCCCAAGAATAAAGCTGGAGTCTGTAACTGTTACACATTGTATTTACACTGTGAGATTTACACTGTATTTGAGAGCAGAGTGTGGTGGTGTAGTGGTAAGTATTCTGGTTTAAATATTTGTCATAGGTTCCACTTGTTTTTGTATTTAGCTAATGTACATTTTTATGTAAGGTGTGGCCCCTGCGGATCCTCTGTGGCCCTCATGGCTCCCCTGTGGCTCCTGTGGCATTCTAGTGATCCCTACGGACCAATTATTCTCCCCGCGGTTCCTCTGTGGCTCCAGTGGGTCCCTTCTCGACCCCGCAGGTTTCCTGTTGCCCCCAGAGTCACCTTTGGCCCCCATGGCCACTTATTGCCCTTGCTGGCTTCCCATATGTCCCGAGCGCTCCCCACCACTGGCCCAGCCTACCCCCCTGTGCCCACTGCTGGCCATGTGGCCCCTATGAACCCTCTGGGACCTCTGAGGTCTTTTATGGCCACCTTGAGTCCATTGTGCCTCTCCTGTGGCCTCCGTTAGTCTTCTGAGGTCCCTGTGGGCCCTTGTAGCCCCCAGGGACCTTCCATGAATCCCATGTGGCCCCTCATGGACCACTGTGGCCCCCCACAGTCCCCGCTGTGCCCCATGCAGGGCATGTCCCCCCCCCCCCGGCCCCCTGTGTTCCTTCTCAGCCTACTATTGCCCCTCTGGGACCTCTCCGGCCTCCTATGTTCCCCCTTAGCCTCCTGCGGCCCTTTGCCACCCTCTACTGCCTACCTCAGCCTTCCCCCTGCCCCCCCTGGGTCCTCCTTCGGACGTCTATGGCCTCCCTCAACTTTTTGTGGCCCTCTCAGTCCTTGCGGGCCCCCTGCCGGACCTCTGGGGTCGCCCTTTGTCCTCTGGCTTGCCATGGACCCTCCTCACTGCAGGAAGTGGAGTGCAGTATTGGGCAGGTAATAAAGTATTTATACAGGTATATATATATATATAGAGAGAGAGAGACAGGGAGGGAGGGAGGGAGGTAGAGAGAGAGGCAGAGAGAGGGAGGGAGAGGACGATTGAAAGAGAGAGGAAGGGAGGGAGAGAGAGAGAGGGAGGGGAGAGAGAGAAAGGGGGAAGAGAGAGAGGAATGCAGAGTGGAGGAGAGAGAGAGAGGGGGAGGGAGAGACAGAGGGAGATAGAGAGCAAGGGAGGAGGAGAGAGAAGGAGGGAGACAGACAGGGAGGGTGGGAGAGAGAGAAAGAAAGAGAGACAGGAAAGGGAGAGATAGAAAGGGAGAGGAGTAGTGAAAGAGCGGGGGAGAGAGAGAAAAAGGGGGATAGAGGGAGAGGGGGTAGAGAGAAAGAGAGCACACAGAACGCAGACAGAGACAGAGAGCACAGAGATACAGAGGGCACAGGGAGAGAGCATACACACAAAGAGAGGGCACAAAGAGAGAAAAATGCAGAGAGAGAGAGAGAGGGTGCACAGAGAAAGAAGACAGAGAGAGAGAGACAGCACACAGAGACAGAACACAGAGATAGGGAAATCGCAGAGAGAGACAGCATAGAAAGAGACAGAACAGACAATTGAACATAACATATGATACCGTCATTTATGACAGACAAGTTACTAGTTGGATATAAAAGATAAACGTGTTTGTTTCCTAACTCAAAAAAACATTTAGACAAAAAAATGACTACAGGGGTCTTTTAATAAATCTTTTTTGTCATCTGTATGTTGCTGCATAGCTCAAGGTTCTCCCACTCATCTTTTGTAATTGATATTTTCTGGATCTTAAAGGTTTGAATTTCCTGCATCTGTGGGATCCTCCTTTTTCAAATCTTCTAAATACATGATCTTGGGAATCAGTTCAGGTTTGAACACACATAATTATTACTGTTGCTATGGTCTGTAGCACTTATTTATTTATGTCTACAATATGTTCCCAGCAGAGTAGCATAGTTCCAAATGTCTCAACGCTAGAGTTGTTGCTAACATTTAATGACAAAACCAGATCTGCGTGGTTAAAGTGAACTTCCAACAGGCAGAAATCCATTATTTTGTTGTAGAAACACCATTTAGGTCACTATTTATATTTATAAGAGTGCAGAAACAATCAGCTTTTATTTTACCCTCCTGAGCTGAAACAATAATCAGTCCAGTGGAGAGAGAGAGAGGAATAGAGAAAGAGAGAGCTACATGGCCAAAGTAAGCCCAGGAGCAAGCCCATGTCAGAGAGCTTGAGAAGACAACCCCAGTTACCCCAGCAAACAGGATGGTTGTTGTGTTTGAGTAGAAAGCTGCACATATAAGTTAACCCTCATGCAGTTCTGCTAGCAGCACCTCAACTGTGTGGACAAAAGGCAGAGCTAAGTTTAGTACTACTAATTTAAAGCATTGTCTAGCAGCACTAGCAGCTAGCTAGCAGAGCATAGCAACGCTATCTGCTAATCTAAGGCTCCTATTCAGTTGAACAAATTGTAATTACTGGAGCCTGTAATGAAGTCTGTAAAATGTATTGATATTCATTTGGCCTCTTCTAGCTACCCGCAAGTCGATTTGTGGGTTACAGGCTCAAAAATCCTGCGGGTTATCAAAATCGCAACTCCAACCCATCTCCGCCTTTGATCTTTCAAACCCGCAAAAAGTTACAATCGCTAAAATCGTCAATCGCGATTCAATTGCAATAATTCCACAAGGCTGCAATTGCTTTCAAACCCGTAAATGGCAAATGTAGCAAAAATATTACAGGTTACCAATAGGACTCGCAAGTGGGTTGAACAGCTCTTCTTAACACTGCAAAAGCAAAAATAAACACACTAATGTACTTTAAAATATTGGGAAAGCAATGGAAGGCTGTGACGATATGGGGGTAGGGACTGCCCAGGTTCACCTGCTATAGACTACTGGTTAACTAACCTCAAGGACCGTGCGGTTCCTGGAAATCTCAGCACCAGCACCCTAATATCTGGCTTCTGCATCGGTCAGGGTCCATGCATCAGAAATCACTTTCAGGCTACCAAGAGACTCCAGATCTGCTTATTCTTAGGGGGCTTGATAGGACTTGTTACAGTGAAATCTACCCCAGCAGGATCCTACAGAGTCTCCCATTACCTCTCTGCAGCCATCAAGGAGAACAGGAGCAAAATAAGAGGCACTCAATTTCTAAATGTCTCTAGAAGTGAACTGTTTTATTTTTGAAAAGTCAGCAATATTTATAGCAGTTAGATAAACAATGTAACAATGAGAGGGTGTGGCAGACAATTACAGAAGATGACCCCACATGGGTCTAGTAGCTTCCTGAGAGCAATAGGCTTAACCTCCAATACACATCTTGCAGTCTCTAACACATATCAGATGTGATTAACTTTATCTGGCAATCAATGGGACAAAACAGATTACAAATACAATGGAGGTGTATACGTACATAATCCAGATGCTGGAGCCAAGCTGTCTGTCAATTAATGGGCTAAGAGCCAGGAACTGGAAAAGGGGTCCGTGACAAAGACAGTAGAATTAATTGCACAACAATCTCCATGGAACAAATAGGCCTCAAAAAAAAATTCTCTTAATAATTTTGAATGGTCATGCATATTTTAATTTGAAAAGTGTTGCTGCAAAATGCATAAAGCAATTAAAGATACAGTACATGACTAAATTGCAACACAAAAGCATTAAACTGCCTGACAAATGATCCCTTACACTCATAGGCCTAAATTAAATTCCAAGCCAGTAACCCCAATGTGAAGCCTGTAGTGGCTGAGTGATTGAAAATTGGCCGAGTTACAGCGCTATTAAATTAGAAGGGCTGCGAGCTATGAGCTGGAGACGCAAAACTGTAAACCATCTGTCGTCCGGGCTAGCACGTAATCAATTAAGAAAGCCCGTAGTTATGTGTTTAGATGGAGCCAATGGAAACAGAGATCGCCAACATTGATCACAAGAAAATGGAGGATGGATGTCAAAGTGCTACAGGATGATCTACGAGCGAACACACATTCCAGTCACAATGCAATATTAATAAAGCGCAAATATGATATTCTATCTCATGTGAGTTACAGTATATGCATTAACACATTACATAGTTACATAGTAATTATGGTTGAAAAAAGACTTTCAGTCCATCAAGTTCAACCTTTTAAGATCTCCTCTGATATGCAATATGCGGATTAGGTATTAAATAATTAGTTGTTAATTATTAATCAATGATTTAATTATTATTTATTTGTATTTTCTTTTAATTATTCATTAATCCAGAGGAAGGCAAACAGAAAAAAAAACAAGTGAAACTTAGCCAATCATCTCAAAGGGAAAAAAATTGAATTCCTTTCTGACCCCAGATACTGGCGATCGGATTTCTCCCTGGATCAGTACTCTCTCTCTAATTATCCAGGATAACCCTGAATTCCCGTTTTAATTAGAAATAAATCCAGTCCTCTTTTAAAGTTCCTCTTTTAAAGTTATCTATCGAATCCGCTGTCACCACCTCTTCTGGTAGAGATTTCCACAGATTAACCACCCTTGCTGTGAAGAACCCTTTTCTTTCTTTTAGGTGGAATCTTTTTACTTCTAACTTCAATGGATGTCCTCTTGTCAGTTTAAAACCTCTTGGCACAAAAAGCTCCCTTGACAAATCTTTATACTGACCCTGGATGTATTTATATAAGGTAATCATATCTCCTCGTAGACGCCTTTTTTCTAGAGAAAATAAGTTTAATTTGGTTAGTCTTTCTTCATAACTTAGCCCCTCCATTCCCCTTATTAGTTTTGTTGCCCTCCTCTGTAGCTTTTCCAGCTCTAAAATGTCATTTTTATGAAGTGGTGCCCAAAATTGTACTCCATATTCCAAATGAGGGCACACTAGGGATTTGTATAGTGGCAGAATTATATTTGCTTCCCTTGCTTCTATACCCTTAATACATGCTAATATTTTATTTTCCTTTGCAGCTGCTGCTTGGCTTTGAGCACTGTTACCTAGGTGGTTGTCCACAAGCACTCCCAAATCACTTTCAATATTTGATACCCCTAGAATTGCTCCATTAGGATTATAAATTGCATGGCTATTTTTCCTTCCCAGATGCATAACTTTACATTTATTCGTATTAAATCTCATCTGCCATTTAGATGCCCATTCCTCAATTTTATGTAAATCCCTTTGGAGGGAAAGCACATCATTAGCTGATTTAATTACCTTGCACAACTTTGTGTCATCAGCAAAAATGGAGACACTACTTTCCAGTCCAGTCATTAATAAATATGTTAAAAAGGAGAGGACCTAATACAGAACCCTGAGGAACCCCACTTACCACATTAGTCCAATTGGTCCAACATTGATACACGGGATCGATATAACACAAAAAATATACATGAAATTAAGTATTTTTCTTAGCCGATTTGTGGCCTTGAGAATGTTGTGCTATTAATTCTAAGACCTAGCATCACTTTCACTTTTAATAATTGTACAGTAGTGTGTTTTTATCCACAGTAGAAGAGCTACGTATTGGACTTTACCCCCCTTAAGGGTCCTTTGGAGCACACGTTGGGCTTTGGGCTCCATTTGCGGTTATGGGCTTGCTCGCGAGTGACTTCGTTGCTAGTTAATAGCTTGATTCTGGCTGCGGACTGTATCTGCATAAGCTGCACTGGGCATACCCATAGAGGCACTCCCTATTGGATGATTACTCATGAAGTGCCCACTAATGACAGTGATTTGTCAGCTTCATGGATTTAATGATGCACTGATCCATCTATCCCTTGTTAAATCCAGGGTGCTGACATATCAGTATCATTGTTGGTCAACAGTTACATGTGTGGTGTGTTTTCTATGTGTGTGTGATGTACATGTGGTGGCATGTTGGTGTATCTGATATTCAGCTGACATGGTGGCTATTGCGGGCACCCACCTCAGCAACTACTTGAGCACCCTCTCTCACTTATTGTATCACACAGACACTTGGGGTCCACCACCTTGTGCTGCAGCTGCACTTGCCTCCTTGGCCATCATTCTCCTAACCTTGACGTCATCAAAGCAGTGCTTCACGGACCTCACATGCCTTTCAGCTGTGCCCACTGCTGTGAATGAGGCTGATATCTCCTTCCAAGCCTGGGCCCGGGCCTAGCTTCCTTCCCCCAAAAGGATAGCGGGGTGCTCAAGGATGTGTACTAGCGACTTGCCCATCAAAAATGACGGCAATAAAATTGTAAGGCATGGAAGTGCTGTTTACCACACAATGTAAGGCTTTTGATCCTCTGTGGACCGTCTACACTCATTGTGAGCCTCTCCCCTCATGTACTTCAAGTGTCCTGCTTTGCAACAATCACCTTTGGTGCTTATCGCGAAGACAGATATATAAGTACAATGTACAACCAAAATAAATGTGAGTACAGTGAATTAATAACGTAATATGAATTAATAAATGTATATACTTTACCTATTTATATGTAATATTCAGCAATCAATATTGTGAAGAGCTTACAATCTATTTGTATTCTCCTGTATCTGAAAATGTACAGTTGGACTGTTGATCATCTGAGAAGAAAGTGTCAGCAATGTGGCAAGTGTGCAGTGTAAATAGGCTGAGTGCGCAAGTGCAAACTGTTTGTTTAGGCGGGTAAAGCGGCATTTTAGAATCCTAATGTTATTAGTTGAAAGTTATGGCTCACAAGCATTTTCCATCCTTTGTAATGGTATATTGTGTATCTTCTACGTTCCTGTGTAACTTGTAGGTGCCTGGCAGTGATTTTCTCGGCACTGTCTACTTTAGCCTTGTTTAAAAAAAAATTGTACACATGATTTTTTGTTGCATAGCCAATTTTCAAGTGCTGAAACTTCTTAAATGCGATTTCAATTGGCGTGCAACCCCACTCCCAGACGTCCTGGCTGTCCAGACGTGTTGTATGTATGTTTGTTTTATGTTGTATTTTTTTGTTGTGGTGCTTTTTGTGTTTTTCAATGTGTGCGGGTCGGCCGTTGACTTGATTTTTTTGACCTTTTGTGCGCCTCAGGGTCGTGTAGCCTCATTTTCATTTTTTTCGTCCGGAATTTTTTTTGTCGCTTAGGCGATTTTCAAGGGCCAAAACCACTTAAATGCGACTTTAATTGGCTTGCAACCTCAGTTCCAGACGTCCTGGCTGTCCCCCCGTGCTGTGTGTGATGTTTGTTTTTGTTGTGCTTTTTCATTTTTTTCTATGTACGCGGTTCGGGCGTTAACCTCATATTTTTTCAACATCATATTATTTTTTTCTAAGTTCCTCGGGTCGTAATTCTTGTTTTTAAAAGTTGTACATCCTTGTTGGTGTTTTGCATGTTTCGGGTCGTGTAGCCTCGTTTTCATTTTTTTCGGCCCCCATTTTTTTTCTTGCTTAGCCGATTTTCAAGTGGCGAAATTCCTTATATTCAACTTTAATTTGCATGCAACCTCACTCCCAGACTTCCTGGCTGTCCCCCCGTAGTGTGTGTGATTTTTTTATTATGTTTTGTTTTTATTTTTCTGTGTTTTTTGTGTTTTTGTACATACGTGTTTAGGCCGTTAACTTCGTATTTTTTTTCTTTCTAAGTCTCGATGTCCTCATCCCAGTTTTTTTTTCTTAGTCCCGCGGATTGTATTTTTATTTTTTCTAAGTACCGCAGCTCTTTTTTTTTTTGTTAAAGTCCTGCTTTTCTGGGTTTTGGCTCATTGCAGTTTATGTCCACCTCCGCAAATGCGCCCCCCCCCCTGCTTCGGCTGATTGCACCTGACGCTCATTGTGGCCCAAACTGCGACCCTTACTTATAATATGTGATATATTTAGGAGGGGAAACAATTATGTATGTTTTATGTGAAATTCTAATTGTTAGGGTATTTGGTGTGTGTGTATGTAGTGACCTATCTATATGTGTATCTGTGTGTGATATTTACTCTATGTGTACTTACAATATGTGTTATCAGTTGACATGCGTTTTCAAGGATTATATATAAAATAGGTATGTATGAAACATATATCAATAAGCCTGCTCTTAATCAACACCTACTCTCTCTCTCCTCCCCCCCCCCCCCCTCCAAACACCAACTCCTGGTCCTGCGTGCTACTTTTTGAGAAAATACAACACAGTCAATGCTGCTGCGGGTGGAACTCAGCTTTATTATCGCTACATGTCAATCATAATCCGTGAGCTCGCTTTCTATTGACTCACAGGGCTGTGACGCACATTGTAATTATGGAATTGGATTATAACTGAGGACCCAATGTGTTCCAGCCTACAAACAACTTGCGGTGCAGTGAATTAAATACAGTCAGAGTTCTAGCAAATTTCTAACCCGCAGACATGCGACATGTATTAAGGTAGTTACAGGCTTGTAATTGAATGGGGCCCCAGAGTTGAACAGCACTTAGAGAAGTACAGAGGAGCCAAGGACTCAAGAGAGGGAGTTCTTCAAGCTATATGATCTGGAGATAGCTCCTTAAAAAGACCAAACTCTGGTGTGGTTGGATTATGGCAGCAAACCCTCATAGATGTTGCCAGATTATTATGGAGTAATATAGGATGGACCTTCTTCTTGGGAGATGAGAACCCATGTGGATACTATATGTAGAGAGGTGCTAAGATACATAGGGCCTTATTCAATTGCAAGCCCATAGATTACTTTATACAGGCCATATGTCTGCAGGCTTTAAATTTGCTACAATTACAGAGCGATTCAATTGAACAAGCCCGCAATTTACGGGCCGAAAGCCGAAACTGTAAACCATGCAATTGTATGTAGCATTTCAGAGCGTGATTATAATCAAGTAAGCAAGGCTGTAAGTACCGATTTAGAAACAGCCAATAGTAAATGAGACCGTCAGTAAAACATGGATGTTACATGTCAAGCAATTAGCGTTCAGCGGCCACATATGCGATCAGACTCACAATTGAGCAATGTACAAAATATCAAAAATAAATGGCAATACTGTTTCAGTTTATATGGGTGGCCTGATATGTATTAACTCATCGATTCCTGAGATTGATATGACACAGAAATGAAACATAATAAATAAGTTAAAAAATTATTTTCTATTGCAGATTGAGACTGTTGTGCAATTAATTCTTATGTCTTTTATCTCTTTCCCCATCTTTAAAAGTGCAGTATTGATTTCTTATTTGCATTTACAGTGCTATGAACAGGTGTTTAACCCCCTTGCGAGTCCTATTTGGTACCCGTAGGATTTTCTTCTACATTTGCCATTTACGGGTGAGAAAACATTTGCGGGCTTGAGGAATTGTAGCAATTGAATAGCAATTTGCCATTTTAGCAATTGTAACTTTTGGGGCTTAAAAGATCAAAGGCTTAGATGGCCTTTAATTTGCAATGTTAACCATTGCAATGAATCGGAGGCCGAAGCCTGTAACCCAGTCGGAGCCCGCAAAAAAGACACAAAATAAGTTGCAGCCCAAATTACCGAAGCCCGGATCTCCCAATGCCTCAATTGATAGAGGCTCCAAGTGTGGATTAAATATGAGTAAACCCATTTGGGCCATATTCTGTGTGAACTCTTTGAGCATTTTCCCTGTTTGACCCTACAAACTTATACATGTCTGTCTGGAAGCTGCTCTGTTGTTGAATTTTATATTGTTATAGTTTCCCATTTTCTACTCAATAAAAGTTTGAACTTTCTTTAACAAGCTTATTCTTTCCATGAAGGTGTACGTTCTTAAAATTGGAAATATTATACTAAATGTGTGTGATTCTGAGTATGCTACAGTATATATCAGAACAAGATATAGAAATGTTTTATATTAATATCTTAATAAGATGTGTTTTAAGATACAGCACTTAATCGTTATGATTAAAAAATGCAAGCCAAATTAAATGCATTTAAACACTGAATACTCAACTAAAAGCTACATCACTCTTTTAGATAGAAAAACTGATAGATAAAATGTTTTTTTCTTGTAGCAAATACAGCTCTTTTCATTACCAGCTCATTTAATAAACTTTAAATAGTCTAGATATACATCATTTAACTTTTTCATTAGGAAAACGTATATTAAAAACAAATTAAATAATACTTGTGAAAGTGAACTCAGTCATCAAAATGCATTATTTACATATTAAATTGAAATTATCTCAATGGAAAAAGTATTTTGTGTTTATAGTCATAAGCAGTTTTTGAAATATAACATTGTCTTAATCAGTTCATCCTCTAGTCAGTAAGTAATCTGGTATGTACTATTATCATTTCTATGCACATTTCCTTTCTCTCACATTACCTTCTCTTTGACATAGTTATCTACAATATTGTACTGACATTAGGACTAGACTAGGACATGTCCTCTTCTAGGTTTTTGTCCACCAATATGTAATTTCAAGAAAATGGACTTCAAGCAAGTTTTTTCTACATCAATGTAATAAAGAAGTATGTACTTTCATACTGGCCCTGGAGAAAAGCATGTTAATTAACTGATTCAACAATGATGTCAGTGTCTTGTTCTTAAGCAGGTATTTTGCTGCTCTCTTCTATGGACATTGTTCACTTGGGTGTGCGTCGGTATGGACCAAAAACATAGGGAGTGGAGAGAGAAAGTGCATTAACACCTAGTACAGGTCACTTACTTAATAACAAATATCACAATTCCCAGGCAATATTGATACTGTGGAAGCCATCAACAGTGGTAAAACGGTCTTGATCAAACTATCAAGTATTAATAAACATATGATTTCCCTCCATAGAAAGCTTGCCTTTGAAATAAGGTACTCATTAGTACTTTAAGTACTATATTTATAAATACTATTTTAAATATATACTCAGATTTGGAAGACCAATAGTGGTTTGCTATTAAGCAAACAAAAAACAAGAGTTGCAATACATATTGATATCCATAAAACACGTTGTCAGAAGGAAACATTAATCAAGACACAGATCAACTATTCAGTTGACCAGATCAAGGATCTGATGACTGCGCTGTAAATATCTCATTTATGCATGAAGTTTACTCTGGTGAGAATTGAACTATAATTGAGAACTGGGATATTTGTTAGTAAGTGAGTGACCTGCACAAGATGTGATTCTCTTTCTCTTCCCCCTTCCTACTTTTTCTTTCCAAGAAAGTTGGAGTGTATTATATTTCAGATGTCATTTCATATACTCAAAAGAGTATTTTTTCGTGTTTTGGTGCCTCACAACCTGGAATTAACATGGATGGTTTGAGGATTTGTATCATTTAATTTACAGAACATGTCCACAACTTTGAAGATGTGTTTTTTTTTTATTGTGAAGCAAACAACAAATAGGAAAAAAAATAACAGAAAAAGATAATGTGCATATCTATTCACCCCCCTAATGTCAATACTTTGTAGAGCCACATTTTACGGCAATCACAGCTCCAAGTCGCTTTGGATAAGTCTCTATGAGCTTGCCATATCATACCACTGGGATTTTTGCCCATTCCTCCTTGCAAAACTGCTCCAGCTCCTTCAAGTTGGATGGTTTGCTCTTGTGAACAGCAATCTTTAAGTCTGACCACAGATTTTCTATTGGATTGAGGTCTCGGCTTTGACTAGGCCATTCCAACACATTTACATGTTTCCCCTTAAACAACTCAAGTGTTGCTTTAGCAGTGTGTTTGGGGTCATTGTCCTTGCCTCAAATAACTCACAGAGTGGTACAGGTTTTGCTCAAGAATATCCCTGTATTTAGCACCATCCATCTTTCCCTCAACTCTGACCAGTTTCCCAGTCCCGGCTGCTGAAAAAAATCCCCACAGCATGATGCTGCCCCCACCATGTTTCACTGTGAATGGGATGGTGTTCCCTGGATGATATGATGTGTTGGGTTTGTGCCAGACATAGAGTTTTGTTTGATGGCCCGAAAAGTTACATTTTAGTCTCATCAGACCAGAGTACCTTCCTCCATACATTTTGGAAGTCTCCCATGTGCCTTTTCGCAAACTCAAAACGTGCAATTTTGTTTTTTGCTGAAAGTAATGGCTTTCTTCTGGCCACTCTGCCATAAAGCCCAACTCTATGGAGCTTATTGTCATCCTATGTACAGATACTCCAGTCTCTGCTGTGGAACTCTGCAGCTACTCCAGGGTTACTTTAGGTCTCTGTACTGCCTCTCTGATTAATGCCCTCCTTGTCCGGTCCGTGAGTTTTGGTGGGTGTCCATCTCTTGGCAGGTTTGCTGTTGTGCCATGTTCTTATCATTTGGTTATGATAGATTTGATGGTGCTCCTGGCGTCATTAAAGATTTGGATATTTTTTAATAACCTAACCCTGACTTGTACTTCTCAACAACATTGTCCCTTACTCTTTGGGAGAGTTCCTTGTTTTTCATGGCAGTGTTTGGTTAGTGGTGCCTCTTGCTTAGGTGTTGCAGCCTCTGGGGCCTTTCAGAAAAGGTGTGTATATGAAATGACAGATATGACACTTAGATTGCACACAGGTGGACATCATTTCACTAATGATGTGACTTCTGAAGGTAATTGGTTGCACCAGAGCTTTTTTTATGGGCTTCATAACAAAGGGAGTGAATACATACAAACATGACAATTTTCTGTTTTCTATTACTAAAAAAATGTTTATGTATATATTTTTCTCATTTCACTTCACAAACTATTGTGTTCTGGTCCATCACATAAAATTCAGATTAACAAAACATTGAACTTAAGGCTGTAATGTAACAAAATATGTAAAAAGTCAAGGGGGTGAATACTTTTGGAAGGCACTGTATATCTAACCCAATATATTTTACTGATTCTTTATCCACTGCAGCACTGCAGTTTTAAGAAATGTACTTCATAAACATCATGAAACTGTTTACAATATAATTTCCATGTTGAATAAAATATACAAGAAATTTCAAGATGTAAAGGATTTCTGCTTTCGTGACAAGATTGTCATCCTGACATGTGACATACATTATTACACAAACTGTGCTGCTGGTGTGCAGTCTGTGCTAGTTGTTTTTCTCCATTGTACAGTACAACAACCAGACTGTCAGAGACATGCTGCAAAAAAAAATTATTACCCATAAGGAACCTACAAGTCACTGGCTGTCACTGTCATGCTCTTATAGAAAGAACACACAATGAAGTCTAATTCAAAATGGTTTTGCTAATCGTGAGAACAATCTGCTATACCTTGAATATAATTTCTTTCTACAACTGAGACAGACATCAAGACAACTATTACTTTGTTAACACTTTCTCTGCACTTAAAGATTTATAGATAATATTAGGAGATGTGTGAATCGGTTAAAAGAAATGTATAAGCAGCTTCAGTCTGCCTTAACTCTGTGTAAGTGGAGCTAGCACAACAAAATCTATGAACTTATTCAATTAACTAAAACATTTTATATTCATGTTAACATGAAAAATAGTCCATTGAGCAATGATGTGTGCTTTTTTATTTCAATTATTCTTTTATTTTTACTATTCAATTACTACTGAATAGTTTCTGATTTTCTACCTTGGACAAAGGACAATTTTCAGTATATCCAACCACTAATTATAGCAGACTGTTATCCTAAAGTTTTGTTGGTATACAGTCACCTGAAAAATAATTATAATTAACTTACATAGCCGTTTCTCCTAGATGGACCCAAAACGCTTTACAATACTTCCCCAGAAAGGCTTGGATAAACAGATAAGTATTAAACTTCTTTTTGAAAATGTCTGCTGAAAGGAACATTTGAATTCTTATGAGGAGAGAGAACTAAAGATGCATGACTAAAGTCAAGCTCTTGGTACATTAAGTTGTGATGCACTTGCTGATTGAAGTGCACAGGTATGGGCGTAGGGTTCCAAGAGTTATTTTAGGTACCTGTGGCCCTGATCATTTAGAACTTTGAAGATCAGAATGTCAACCTTGACAAATGTAGCCACATCCTTTGTGGGGATCAAGTGTTTAATCCGTGACACATTTTTCAGGTGGAAAAAGAGGTCTTAAATGCCCTTGGCACCTCATCCACTCTAAGAGATCTGCGAAACATTAATTAATAACTGGATCATGCACGCTTGGTTTAAATTATATATACATTTGCATGTCATTCGCATAGCAATGATAGCACTAGACTATGTTGTCTTATTACCGCTATTCAATTGCTACAATACCGCAGTCTCAAGCACGCAAATCGTCACCCTTAACTCGCAAACGTGCAAATCGGCAGTAATTTTAAGTTTGCAAACCACTATTCAATTGCTACAAAGCAGTCTCAAGCATGCAAATCGGCAGTCATTTTACATTCGCGAATATAAGCCGCACACATAATTCGCAAGCTTGCAAATTGGCAGTCATTTGTTTACGGTCGCGAATATAAGCCACACCCGTAACTCGCAAACTCAGAAATCAGAAAAAAGGTGCAGCTTATATTCGGACCAATACGGTATATCACCCACTGGAAGTATAACACAGCACACCACATCAGAGATAAAATGGAATCCTTTGAAACTCCACTTCACAGTGAAGTTTCAGGGGAAGTTACCTGTGAGGATACTCTCAGGGATCTGTCTGATAGGAAGCATTTGAACCAACTAAGTGTTATACCATGCAGTTCAAAGTATTCCTTGTAGTAGTCTATTTAAATATTATGGTCCACAGTACTGAATGCAACAGAAATGTCAAGGAGGATTAGTATAGAATGGTCAGCATTGTCTCTTGCAACTGAAACAAGCACTGTTTCAGTACTATGCTGTTTTCTAAATCCTAACTGGAATTAGTCAAGTTTTTGTATGACAGCCAGGTCTCCAGTTGCATTGCAACAACTTTTTCAATTTTGAATTTTTGTCTGCAAACAGTATTGTATAATTTTATGAAAGTTAAAGGCATATCTAAATTTCCTGGATTATGAATGCATCTACTATAGGAGAATTAGACAAACATTTTTTGCATGAAAAAATACCAAAATTAACAATTAAAAATCTTATCTGGAAGTTAGCAAAATGTCTTGTATTTTTTTTTGACAGTTCAAAATCAGAGTAAACATCCCCTCCAAACTCACGCTAAATTAGCATAAAATTCATAATTAGTTTTGGCCAATCAGGAGGAAGCACAGGCAGCTAAAATATGTATATCAAACTCTGGTGTTCCTGTTTGTGCTGTAAAGCAGCCTGGGATATGTAGTGTGGCACCATGTTAGAAGGTGCAATGTATTTTCATATAAGAGCCTCTCTATGCAGGACATTCACACTTGATTACCACCCCTGCAGAATGTACATTTCCTGCATCAATTACTGCTGCTGGTGTTTTTTCCCTTCCTCTCTCTGTTTGACAGAGCTAAGCAGTAGCCTATGTCATTAACACCCCTGCAGATTGTCCATTCCCTGCATCAACTAATCAACTACTGCTGCTGGTGTTTCTCTTTCTCTATCCCACTCATCTCTCACTCTCTCTCTCTTTCCTACTCTCTCTGGTGACAGTAGCAGGTCTCACACACACACAGCAGCTCTGTCTGTGCTGATCTTTGGTGGGAAGTGAGACCAAGCAGCACAGGAGAGGGCAGGAGGCAGACGGGCAGGTCACATCCCAGCAGTGACTTTGGGGTTGACATCAGTGCTCTACTATTGACTGAGGAAGACACAGCCGGAGTACAATGGAATAAAAATGGTCTCCAAATGCTCCATGTTGATTGGGGGGGGGGAGGTGCCTGTGAAAACACTGCTTTGATGTCAACATAATCATTAGAAGGAGAGAGAGAGAAAGAGAGAAAGAGAGAGAGAGAGAAGGAGCAGCTTTGTAAGTATTTGCCTGTTTTGACTATTAAGAAATATTAACACTTAATTGACAACACACATAATTACTGATATCACATAATTCACACACATTGATAAATACGTACACATAGTGATTGGCCACAGCATATGTTCACTCCCCATACCCATACTATAATACACATAATACACACATTCTTGTTTTACATGTATATTTTATATTGATTTATCCTTATATTTATTTTGTAATTTCCAGGAGGGTAAAGGAGTGGAGAGGAGAAGAAAGAGGAGGAGAGTGAGGAGAGGAGGAGAGAGAGGAGTGGAGGAGAGAGAGGGCAACACAGGAGGAGGAGAGGGGAAGAGTGAGAAGAGGAATAGAGGAGAGAGAGGAGAGAGGAGAGGAGGAGAGAGAGGAGAGAGAGGGCAACACCGTTAGGAGGATGATGATGAAAGGTAGAGTTATGGAGAGAGGGAGAGGAGGAGGCAGATCAGGGAGGGGAGGTAGAGGTGTAGGAGAGCAGGAGGGGGAGGAATGTTCCCCCAGATGTGTAGGGGGGTGTAGAGGCAGAGGGTCAGGGAGGTAGTTGGGATGAGGGACTAGCCTCAGGGAGAGTACAGGAAGGCTAGGAATCCCAGGCACAGTTGGAAGGGTAAAAGGTTGTGCCAAAATACCGGGCCCCCAATTATACCCCAGGGGAGGAAAATCAGGACAACCTCCTCAGGAAAATTTGTGCCCGCTATAGCATCATACATGGTGGGAGGGAAGTGAAGCCACGTCTCTGGATTGAGGTTGCTACAGCTGTTGCTTCATTAGGGGATGCAAACAGGGATGTAAAGTCTGTGAAACACAGATATGATGATAGCTGGATAAGGGTGAAGATGAAGATGGTTGTGGAGGCCAGAGCAGCCTGTGCAATCGGTGGTAGACCACCAGCTGACATTACATACTGCGGATGGGAGCAGACCCTGAAGCAGTGGATCGAGCCAGCATCAGTAGTGGGCCTACAAGGACAGCTGAACTCGGGTTGTCAGGGAACCCTGCAATGTGAGTATCATATACACTATCACTATACACTATGCATACACATGAACCCCACAAACATAGATAATTGACATGCAATAGCACTGTAAGCTCTCCGGTTATGACTAAAGATATATGGGGCAGCAATAACCATGTACATCCAGGAAGTAAACATAGCATTATCTTAATTGTTATCAATGAAATCTCTGTTTAATACCTGCAGTTAAAACTGATTCTGAGCAGCAGATTGATTTGACATCCAAAAGAGAGTACATGTATGGGTGTGCACATTGCAGCATTTGCAGATACAGACTCTGATGGACTGCATGTGAGTGTCATGGACTAGCCTAACCTGGACCATGTCTCATCTGCATGTTAACAACCATTGTTGAAAATTGGTCAAAGATTGGTCTCACACACTGCACAGCAGATTTAGCTGCGCATGTGTCCTAATGAACTGCAGATGGCACACCACACCAATATTACATATATTGATATGAGCCATCATCCACAATGCTCATGATACAGCTCAATGTTTATCTGTGTAAAACAATCACCACAGCTAATTATAAGTGACCATGATTTCAGGGATATGGAAACACACAGCCAACAATTGTTTAGAGAATCCCAACTCAAACACTAGTGTCCTTTCATTTCAGTAGCCAGGAGTAGTGATGTCCCGAACAGTTCGCTGGAGAACTATTTGCGGCGATTTTCACATGTTCGCGTTCACCGCGAACGGCGAACACATGCGCTTTTCGGTTCGCCCCCTATACTTTATCATTGAGGAAACTTTGAACATCATTTATTTTACTTTATAATTTTTTGTGTGTAATCTATGCCTGCCTGCCAGCGTGTGTGTGTGTGACAGGCTAACACCTAACAGCTTATATTGGCTTCTTTTCACTACTCATACCTGGTGGTGTAACATACATTGAAAACAACCATTTTTTTCCTGTAATCTAATTTCAGTTGCCTGCCTGTGTCAGGCTCACAGCTTATATTGTGCTCAGTGAAATAAAACAACACTTTTTTGACTGTAATAGATTGAATAGCAATTGCCTGCCTACGGGCGTGTGTGTGAAGCCTATTGCATCTACTCTGCCAATTTTTGCCAGTGCACAGTGAAACGTCAGATCTGGTGCAACCGTAGTGTACAGTGACATAAAACAACACTTTTTTGACTGTAATCGATTGAATATCAGTTGCCTGCCTACAGGCGTGTGTGTAAAGCCTATTGCATCTACTCTGCCAACTTTTGCCAGTGCACAGTGACACTCATATCTGGTGTCACAGTAGCTTGCACGCATAGTTCTACTAATCGGAAAAAAAATGACAAGCAGAGGCAGGCCACCCCGCAGGGGCCGTAGTGGTCCTGGTGCTGTGATTCCCTTTGGCCCTAGAATAATGCCCAGTTTTCAGAGGCAATGTACCCTGAACTTGAAAAGTTCTGAGGACATGGTTGACTGGCTAACACAGGACACCCAATCTTCTACAGCTTCCACTCGGAACCTAGATGCACCATCCTCCTCCAGCTTAGCTTCGGGCACCTCTCCAGTTACCACTCGCCCGCCTGTCGCCACCACTAACACTAGCACCACAGCCGCTTCACTTGATCCGTCAGCAGAGTTATTTACACATCCGTTGGAAGAAATGAGTGATGCGCAAGCATTATTGCCAGAGTAAGTAGATAACAGGGATATGTCCCAGTCAGGCAGCATTACACACATGGACGTACGGTCTGATGATGATTATGTTGTACCCGGTGCTGCTTCCTTTGTTGAGTTGTCAGATACAAGTGAAGCGGTTGATGATGACGATGTGTCTGTGGATGTCATGTGGGTGCCCGCTATAAGAGAAGAAGAACAGGAGGAAAGTTCAGATGGGGAGACAGAGAGGAGGAGGAGACGAGTTGGAAGCAGGGGGAGGTCGTCGCAAGTAGCTAGTGGCACAGTCAGACAGCATGCATCGGCACCCGGGGTCAGCCAGACAGCACCCCAGTCAACGCATGCTGTTGCCACCACCAGAATGCCGTCATTGCAGAGCTCAGCAATGTGGCAATATTTTGGTGTGTCTGCCTGTGACAACAGTGATGCCATTTGCAACCTGTGCGAAAAGAAACTGAGTCGTGGGAAGTCCAACACCCACCTAGGTACAACTTCTTTGCGAAGGCACATGATGTCACATACGCCTATTGGATCAACACGAGTACAAGCAGCACACAAAGTCAAAGCCGCCATCCTCCTCCTGGTCCAGCATCTTCAGCCACGTCAACCACTGCTGCCCTGCTTGCCCCCTCTCAACCATCCGCCACTCCGTGTCTCGCCCTGAGCAGTCCCTGCTCATCTGCCCACAGTCAGGTGTCTGTCAAGGACATGTTTGAGCGTAAGAAGCCAATGTCACAAAGTCACCCCCTTGCCCGGCAACTGACAGCTGGCTTGTCTGAACTCTTAGCCCGCCAGCTTTTACCATGTAAGCTGGTGGAGTCTGAGGCGTTCAAAAAATGTGTAGCTATTGGGACACCGCAGGGGGAGGTACCCGGCCGAAATTTCTTTGCACAAAAGGCAATCCCCAACCTGTACTCGATTGTGCAAAAGGAAGTAATGGCATCTCTGGCACACAGTGTTGGGGCAAGGGTCCATCTGAACACTGATACCTGGTCTGCAAAGCATGGTCAGGGCAGGTATATCACCTACACTGTGCATTGGGTAAACCTGGTGACAGCTGCCAAGCATGTAATACGTGGCTCAAATTTGAAGTGAGAGGACCGACCAAGCATCTTTTTCCATCTCCCGCTTCCAAAAATCCATGCCATTTTCACGTCCCCTGATAGTGGACGTAACAGGGATTAAACTGATAGGAATACTACTACTTAACAGTACACACCTTATAATAACGCAGACAGAGGCAACGCATATAATCTTCTATGCTGTGCAGTGGAAGCCCCCAGACTCTGACCTGTGTCTAATCTTCCATGCTGGGCAGTGGAAGCCCCCAGACTCTGACCTGTGTATAATCTTCCATGCTGTGCAGTGGAAGCCCCCAGACTCTGACCTGTGTATAATATTCCATTCTGGGCAGTGGAAGCCCCCAGACTCTGACCTGTGTACAATCTTCCATGCTGGGCAGTGGAAGCCCCCAGACTCTGAAGGCAGTCTGAAGAAGAGGAGTCAGAGGAGGAAGGTGGCTTTGAGGAGGTGGAAGACCAAACACAGCAGGCGTCCCAGGGGCCTTGTTGTCACCTTTCGGGGACCCTTGGTGGCTGGGTGGAGGAAGAGACCTTCAATGACATCAGTGAGGACAGGGAACGGGACATGGCTAGCTTGGTATCCAACCTTGTGCAAATGGGGAGTTTGCGGTTGTGAAAAGGGACTGTTTGCGGTGCATTAAACGGGGAGATTGGTCTGTTACTGTGAAGCGGGTGTAACCCTTACACTACCTGATCGATACAACATCATACTGAGGTTTTAAAGCATGTTATTCCAAACAATTTAGGAATGTTAGGTGATTTATGCCCTTTATGGCTTAAAACCAGACTCTGCATCAACTATGTAATTTTCCGTGGGAGTTTTGCCATGGATCCCCCTCCGGCATGCCACAATCCAGGTGTTAGTCCCCTTGAAACAGCTTTCCCATCACTAGTGGCCAGAAAGAGTCCCTGTGGGTTTTGAAATTTGCTTGCCCATTAAAGTCTATGAGGTTTGCTGATGTTCGCCCGTTCGTGAACATTAGAGGGAAGTTCGCGTCCGCTGTTCACAAACCCAAAATTTGATGTTCGCGGCATCACTAGCCAGGAGGCCTACCCCGCCCACAGAGACACAGGCGGTGGATCCACAGGAGGAGAAATCACATCCACCCCTGCAAGTGGTGATTGAGGAAGCTGAGAACATTCCAGAGGGCCCAGGACCATCACAGGAAGCTGGCCCATCAGCAGCAAGACAGCCACCCACAACACCATTGTGGGAAACCACCCCAGTGCCCTCACACACATCATGGGCACATTCTCAGCATTTTCCTCTATCTTCACCTCCACCTCACATGTCGTGGAGCCAGTACCACCATCCTGACAGATTTCCTGGTACTGGAGACCACCATCAGCAGGCCCACCCCTGCCAACTGGTGCGATACCATGGATGCCTTGGCAGTTCCCCATCACTCCTCTACTTCCAACCTGGGCTCACCCTACCTGGGCAACAGCCCTGCCATGGCTGACACCACCACCACGGCCGACACCAACACCACCGCCACAGCCAACATCAAAAACATTGCCATGGCCGACACCATCGCCACGGGAATTACCATCGACACCGGCATCCCTGTCATCATCACAGCCCATCGAAAGTCCCTGTATTTACAGTGACCGACCACACCCCCCTCACAAGCCACTTTAAGGAAGTTCATGCACTAGATCCAGAGGGAGGACGAAAGCAATTCCACCATAATGGTACATCTGACACTTCAGATGAAAAGGCAGGATGACATTGTGACCTCTCTCGTTGATAGCATCAGATCGCTATCTGGTAAGATGAGGAAGCATAATCGAAGGATGAGAGGCATGAGCAAAACACAATAGGGACAGACAAGCCGAGACAAGACTCATTAACAGGCTATTGCAATTGTCATATCTCTCCAGCCTTTGGTTCCACCGGCTCCACCACCATCGCAACCAGAGCCGTTGGCCTCCTCATCTCACTCCTTACCACCAATGCCAGCTGCTACTGAGCCACCCCAGGTGGAAGCAGATTTTACTCCAACACCTCCTCGTCGTGGTAGAGGGAGGCTGCGCGCGGGCATGGAAGGTGGGGGCCCAATGCTGAGGAAGAAGAGGAGGTAGGTGAGAACATCCCCTAAGTCCTCCTCATCCACACTACACAATGTATAATAATTAGTATAAATGTTGACATACCATTGTGTACACATAAGGTTATACAGATTGTGTACACATAAGGTTATGCTGAATATTTGAGCAATTGATGTTCAATGTGGATTGTCATTGAGATAAGGTCAAACCAAAATAGTGTTATGATTGATATCTTGTTCTTGTCTCTGTAGGTCTTAGTAGCCCAATCTCACGACCATGAAGGCATGTTCCTCAACCTCCTATTTCTGTTTTCCAGATTATGATCATCTATTTGAGATAATTCCTTAACATATGAATACACACAGTTTGAAATAGATTTATATTACATTATCCATGATTTATTGCATCTGTTTAATTGAGCAGATGAAAACCAAAAGTAAGTGCTATGCGCATTACTGGTTACTTGGATTAAATGGAGTGATGTCTGATGATCCTTTTCTTTATCAGATTCTGGTTGCAGTGGTGTAGTGACCACATGTGACTTTGGTAGGTGCTATGCATCATGATTATTCTAGACTATGACATTATCCCCTTTAGGTATCCCCTTTTTGCACAAAAAGCCTCTTGCCCTTCAGGGATCTGCTCACATCACACCCATGATGCACAGTCTTGTACATTTCTGAGTGTCCTTTGTTATACTGTTATCACTGTGTCAGTGTGTTTTCAATGGTTGGGGTTTTAGGATATCCACATACATAACATTTGTGTCACATTCCTATATCTGTAAACTAATGAGCCCTAGGTACTGTACAATAGATTATTAAATATGTTAATAATACTACTAATTTAATAATATAGGGTTAATACAAATTAGAGGTCCAATTTGTGATAACATGGAGGTGAGTTGGCTGTTGCTCCATGTGCCTCCGCGCAGCCTCCATGTGTGTTTGCGGCCCTTCCTGATGGTTTACAGTAGATTAGTGTGGTGTATGTTCCCCTGGTACTTAATATATGTCATGTGGGGCTGTAATTTGACCACTATTTATTTTCCCAATGTAGATCTGATGTATGAGATGTATATAAGAATATCTTTGTATTTTTTGGGTCCACATTCAAGCCTCTGTGAGGTATAATATGGCAGGCAGTTTCATGTTTTTATGTTGCAGTTTATTCAAGTAGTGTGTTTTTAGTTGCTTTTGGCATCTTGCAGCCACACTTTTCATATCAGCATGTGCATGACCATTCCAACATATGAGAATTATTTTTTTTAAGGCCTATTTGTTTCTTGGGAATTGTTGTGCAATAAATTCCATTGCTTTCCCCATATTTTAAAGTCCATTGATGTGTTTTAATTGTCTTTTGTAGTGTTACAAACTAATCTGTAAACCCTTTGCGGGTCCTATTTGGAACCTGTAATATATATGGCTACATTTTCCATTTGTGGCTTTGAAGACAATTGGGGAATTGTAGCAACTGAATCGCGATTTGCGACTTTAGCGATTGTACCATTTGTGGGCTTGAAATATCATAGGCTTAGATGGGTTGGGAGCTACGGTTTTTCGATTTTGACAACCACAGGGATTTTCAGCCTGTAACCCGCAAATGGTTTCACCAATTGAATATCAAATTAGTGTACAGGCTACATAACGGGTTCCAATAACCGACAATCGCTCAATTGAATAGGGCCTATGTTTGCAAACTCTTCATATTTTGAAAGAAGGCTGAACCACATCATAGGCTCTGCTTCAGTGTGTCAAAGTACATGGTGGCATTCATGGTTCCTTCAATGAACTGTAGCTCCCCAGTGCCAGCAGCACTCATGCGGGGGGGGGGGGGGGGGCAGCCTGTCAGTACTCAGGCCTTACGCCGCACACTGCTTCAAATTGGTCTGCATGGCTGTTGTCCCAGAAGGAAGACTCTTCTAAAGAGGATGCACAAGAAAGCCTGCAAACAGTTTGCTGGAGACAAGTGGACTAGAACCATGCCCTGTGGTCTGATGAGAACAAGATAAACTTTGGTTCAGATGGTGTCAAGTGTGTGTGGCTGCAACCAGCTGAGGAGTACAAAGACAAGTGTGTCTTGCCTACAGTCAAGCATGGTGGTGGGAGTGTCATGGTGTGGGCCCGCATGAGTGCTGCCGGCACTGGGGAGCTACAGTTCATTGAGGGTACCATGAATGCTAACATGTACTGTGACATACTGAAGTAGAGCATGATCCCCTTCCTTCAGAGACTGGGCAGCATGGCAGTATTCCAACATGATAACGATTCTAAACACACTTCCAAGATGACCACTACCTTGCTAAAGAAGCTGAAGGTAAAGGTGATGGACTGGCTAAGCATGTCTCCAGACCCAAACCCTATTCAGCATCTGTGAGGCATCCACAAATGGAATGTGGGGAAGTGCAAGGTCTTTAACATCCACCAGCTCCGTGATGTCATCATGGAGGAGTGGAAGAGGTCTTCAGTGGCAACCTGTGAAGCTCTGGTGAACTCCATGCCCATGAGGATTAAGGCAGTGCTGGAAAATAATGGTGGCCACACAAAATATTGACACTTTGAGCCCAATTTGGACATTTCCACTTAGGGGTGTACTCACTTTTGTTGCCAACGGTTTAGACATTAATGGCTGTATGTTGAGTTATTTTGAGGGGACAGCAAATTTACACTGTTATAAAAGGCTGTACACTTACTACTTTACATTGTAGCAGAGTGTAATTTCTTCAGTATTGTCTCATGAAAACATATAATAAAATATTTACAAAAATGTGAGGGGTGTAGTTTTGTGATATACTGTATAATCTAATAAAAAATGATAGCATGGAAGGTTAAGCCTATACCCTCAGTGGGTCCTCTTTCCTGCAAGGCACTTTAAGTGAAACCCCAAATTTGGCTACGAGCCCTGTAATAGATAAAAGAAATAGAGTCACATACTCTCAAAAGATATTGCAGACCTTTATTCCAATAATCCAATAATTGATTGTGATAATGAATAATGAGACCACATATATAGCCACAGCCTCTAAGGAAATGGCCATTAGGCTGGCCCCCTTTTTTGGCAGATGGGTCTATTCTCTCACCAGGATAGCGATACCTTTATTGAGTCAGAGGGGAGTCAAAGGGGAGAACACTTTTAGGGAATGACTTTATCGTTCATAAGATTTTTTAGCAACTCTGGCTCCCTATTAGATTGAATGGGGATTCACAAACAATGAGGAAAGTCAAGTACTTCCTAGTGTGATGGAGTGCCATTAGGGGTCGCAAGAGAGCTCTGTAAGACTTCTCCCCTGAGAATGAAAAGAGTTAAATCCAGACAGTTATCAGAGGCTAAATGGAAACCCAGCTGTGTACTGCCTTTAAAAGCAGCAGAGAGATGGGTGGAGTCTCTCTCACTTAGGCTTGGGCCTAAGAGCCGTGGGCTGTGTGTGTTGCAGGAGGAAGCCCTGAACAGCTCAGCTGCCTCTGGGATCCAGAGAGCTGGGATTTGTGCTGGAGCGAGACAGTCAGGAAGACTATTATATTCCAGAGTTTGTTCACAGAAAAGACTCCTGTGGTATCAGAGATACTCCACTGAGAGAGGATTATCTAAAGACCCCATCCCTGGGAAGCCGAACGCAACAAGGGATAAAAAGGTTGGTGACAAATACATGTTTACACCATATGAGGATAAGAAGTACAAAGGCCCCAGGGAAAAGAGTGTGTTCAGAGAAAGTAATAGTCCCTCATCCCAAGAGGGTGACAAGGGTCCCTGGGGTGAAGCAAGGGAGAGAAAGGGTGGGCCCTATGCTTCACCCACTATTGGCAGAAGCCGTAGAGGAAAAGACATTAAAAGACTGTTTTGTTTCCTAGCCACAAGCTGGCATTCTCACTCTCAAATAAGAGACTGTTTGTTCCCTGGCCACAAGGTGGCGATACAATGCAAATAAGAGGCTGTTTGTTCCCTGGCCACAAGGTGGCGATACAACGCAAATAAGAGACTGTTTGTTCCCTGGCCACAAGGTGGCGATACAACGCAAATAAGAGACTGTTTGTTCCCTGGCCACAAGGTGGCGATATATCACAAATAAGAGACTGTTTGCATCCTGGCCACAAGGTGGCACTCCCTGTCACAGATAAGCTGCGCAGGATACAGTCAGGGCGTTCCTGAGTATAGTAAGCACGTTTATGTAGGGTTTTATTTTGTTGCTGAATACAAGCACTGTTTTTGTTCTGTTTATGCAAACAAATAAAATAGCAGTAAAACTCAACTTTGGACAAGCCTGCTGTGTTTTCCTCCCTGTATAAAAGAGATAAGAAAGTGCAGGACGCAAACCCCGCCAGAAGGGGGCGCCCTGTTACACTAGTTAACCACAAGAAAACGGATCAGAGGGGTATAAATTGCAAAAACTTGACACTATTTGACTCTGCTCTGTCGAAATAAAGTGTTTCATTTGCAGTTTTGGCAACCTTGTTAAGAATACTTAATGATGTAATCAGCCACGTGGATCTTTTATTGAAATCTATGGAGCCTAATCTGCTACTTACCACAACCTGGGCACTAGGACTGGGATTGAACCGAGTATCGCAATTGGCAATTACTAGAAATGTCTACTGGTCACCCTTTTGGTAGTACTAACTCCAACATATTTTTATTAGCCCAATATAATAGTTATCCCCCAAACACATTCTACACATAAAAGGAAAAAAGAAATGACCCTTCTAGGCTCAAATGATCTGGTGAAAACGGATCTGAGCGGCCCAGGGCATATAATCAGGGCTTGGGGAAGAATATCACACAATAATACAAGTCAGCAAGTGCCATAGTCCTTTCGAAAGTTCTTATGGCCATTAAAGTATCCCTTAGGTTAGGTAGTCACCTGGCTAGGGTCCATGAGTCCAAGGGGTCAGGAAAGCTTTGGAAAAAATATGTGTTATGAATGCTACATTACTAGAAAATAAATTGACTTTAAATTATAAAGTTTACTAGCTGTTCAGTTGCACCGTTCTCTGTGTCCTATCTGAGGTTAATTATCATGTACAATACTACATTTTATTTCTACTTACCACACTCATAGATTTTTTTAAACAAAATAATGTGTTAACTCCAACAAGTGTATAAGAAAGCTATAGAATAATATATCAATAGAAAGATGAAAAAGCAATGTGGCACACCCAAAAGAGATTGTTATTATAAAGCCAACTATATAAAGCCTACTATATAATGCCAATTAAAAAAAAACTTCTCTAGGCCTCAATAGGATAATGGTTTGGATATTTAACAGGACAGTAACTTCATGGAGGTCACATCGGTTTAATGTATGTAGCCTGTGGGACATGATAATTTTTAAGTGAGCTTAAGGAGCTAAGCGGAAAACAAACTTGGACTAACCACCAGACCTGTAGAGATGAAAGAAAAGTTACATCATAAATTAATGTAAGGTTTTATGGGTATTTTCGGTTTAGATTCCAAAAAAGGAATTTGAGAATCCAAGAATTTTTCTTCTACCTATTAATCTTGGCAAGTAATCTGAAGTGGGAAAGGCAAAAAAATTGTGGGCAGAAAATGGATTATCCATTTGGAAAGGTCATAAAAAGAACAGGATGTATCTAAGAGCTGCAAATGATAGTATCAGAGTAATTTGTTCAGCAATTGAAAAAGGACCACAACATTTTTGGTTAAATTTCAAGAGTACATATTTCAAAGACTTATTCTGGAAACTGAAAACAGAGACTTTTTCAACAGCCTTACATGAATTTTAATGAATATAATGATCTGTCTATTTTTTTTATCAAGCCACTTTTGTGGATGTAGTTAGCCTATCTTTAATTTACATAGAAAAAATTGCAAAAATAAATAAACAAATTACTAAATTAATCAACTTATCTTGTTTGATAATTACTTATAGGACAACCTATGTAATGTCCATGTTCCTTACACATTGTGAAGTGAACATAGTTACTTTATTGGCATCCCTTAATTGGGGTAATGTCATGACGGAAGCAAGACATGTACCTCAGTAATAACACAGGGACTGTATTTGCATGAGTCAACAAAAGTGTTTGGAGAGAGGTGGACAGAGATTTAATAAGTTGCCCTATTACTAAGGTCTGAGCCCTATTCTGTTAAAAACCTATAAATGTCTCCTATAAATGTCTCTAACTGGCCATTTTTGCTGCAGATGTTTTTCTCTCTAAATGTTTAGTATTCTATTGCCACAAGCCCGCAAATTAGCACGCAGATCCCTGAGCTGGAGGTTTTTGGTTTTGGCAAGAATAGGTGATTTTGGAGAGTAGGTTATTGCGCTTTTATTGATTGATTGATTTATATTTCTAAAATACTTATTTTACACTTAATCCATCAAAACACATGTTAACATATAACACATAATATAAATAAACATAGAGTAACAATACATATAGATAAACATATAGATAGGTCACTACATGCCCACACCCCCACCCCATTCCCTAACAAAAAATAAATACACATAAAACATAAACATTTTTACATCAAAAATATATACATATACACTTATTGTTATTTATCCTTATTTTATGTTTGTAATTGTTATGGAGTGTGGAGAGAGGAAGGGAGAGGACGGGAGAAGTGGGTAGGAGATAAGCATGAGAGGAGAGGAGGAGAAAGAGGTGGCTGTGGGGAGTGGAGGTGATGGTGGAGAGAGAAGGAGTGGAGATGAGGGTGGAGGGAGTGAAGGTCAAGATGGAGGGAGTGGTGGTAAGGATGAAGGGAGTGGAGGTGAGGGTGGAGAGGGAGGAGGTGAGGATGGAGGGAGTGAAGGTGAGGGGAGAAGAGGGAGGAAAAGATGGAGTTGAGGTGAGGGGAGGAGAGGAAAGGAGAGGGAGGAAGAGAGGGAGTGAAGGTGAGTTAGCGGGAGGGAGCGATTTGACCATAGTATAGGCACACCAAGCACAGTGTCAGAGGGTAGGGACCTGGCAGAGGAGGGTAGTGGGGAGGAGGGACAGGCCTCAGGGTCAGAGGAGGGGGGACAGTGTTCGGGTTCACTGGCAGGAGGGGAAGAAGTTGGGGGCAGGCACGAGTAGATTGTGGTCCTCCTCAGTGCCCTCAGTCACAGCCCCAGTATAATTGCAGGGAAGAAAGACTTGGACCCGGGGCCCATGCCTAGAAAGGATATAGCAGCCGCAATTACAGCAGTCAGCTTGGAAGAAAGGGATGTGAGGTTGGTTAAGCATCGCTTTGATGACTGCCGGGCCAAGGTGAGGAGAATGATGGGAGAGGATGAGAGAGCAGCGAGAGCTCCAAGTGGTGGCCCCCAGGTGACTGTCAAGTACAACGAGTGGGAGAGGGTGCTCAAGGAGATGCTGAGCCAGGTGCTTGTCGCTGGAGATCCAAGCATTGTGGCCCAACAAGATCCAGCCTCTGTATCAGCTGAATATTAGATACACCAACATGTCACCACATCAACATCGCACACATATAGAAAACAAAAAATACATTTAAAATGTCAGCTCCCTGGATTTGCCAGTGAATATATGGATCACTCATGCATCATTAAATCCATGAAACTGACAAATCACTTTCATTTGTGGGCACAAGTAATCATCAAATAGAGAGTCCAAGTATGGGTGAGCCCAATGCATAATATGCAGTGCAGTGTGGTGTACTATCCTGTCAGGAAACACGTCTCATCAGCATTTTAACAACTATTGCTGACATATGAACACACTGCCCAGCAAGTTCTGAAGAGTATGGGTATGCATATACAGAACGCAGCAGGAATCAACATATCATTATGAGCCAATAACAGCCAAGCTCATAATCCAAATAATTACATCTAGCAAATGTAGCTCCACATAGTAGAATTTAAGTGAACTAACCCAGTTCAAGACAAGATGTCAAATAGATAGGAGCACACAGCAACCAAAGGATCATTCAATATAATTGATACAAATACCATTCTTCTCTGATTTTCAGCTGGCAGGAGGTGTGGGTCCACTAGTGAACCAGAGGCTCCATCAGAGCTGGATGTACACAACAGTGCCCCCGCTCAACAAGAACCCCCAACAGGAACCGTTGCTGGAGGAGGCAAGGAGAGTATCAGAGGGCCTGGGATATAAGGAGGAGGACGACTTCCACTTTATGTGGTCAGTGGGGGCTGTGAGAATGTAAGGAGAAGCCGGGGGCAAATCACAGAGGACCAGTATATAAACCATAGGCTGTACCACTCCTTGTGTCCAGCTCTCAGAGAGTTAAAGCACTTGACTTCACCTGGTCCAGTGCTACACTATAAAAACCCCAGGAAGTCCCAGTAAAGGGAGAGGGGTGTGTGCTGCTTGAGAAGACTGCTAATTAGACTCTGGCCTGAGTGGTGTAGAAGCTAAAGCCAGAAGCTGAGGCCTAGCTAGGAGACAAGCTGTGTGGAGCCTGCAAAGGGCAGCTAGCCAAGAGAACCGTCAGCTGCCTGATATACTGCACAGATAACCAAGGTGAACTTCTGGAGAAGCGGCTTTGTGAGTGGGGTCCTGCGGTTACCTGGAGCTGCAAGGTAAAAGACCTGCTGTGTACCAGAGCCTGAGAGAGAGACTGCAAACACAGTAAGTTTGTACCAAAGGGGACCTCAATCCTAAGCTTCCTGCTGGGTGAGCCATGCCAGTGCTGCTGGAGTTAGAGGCAAGATCTTTTGTTGCACATACCGGTGGGATTTAGTGGACTGCTGTGACCTGTACTGCTTTATTAAAGAGGACTGTACCATAGACTCAAAGCCTCCGGTCACTGGACCATTACCGGAAAGAGAACCCCCCAGGGAAAAAGACTGAGCATTTCTAAAGTGACTCTTTCCTACGGTTTGAGTACCCGAGTACTCTGATTAAGGGCCCTGGGGGGAGGACACTCGGAGAGTAGGGCGGGCTGGTGTCCTGGCCACAAGGTGGCACTCTCACCAGTCTCAAAGACTATTCGTATCCAGGCCACAAGGTGGCACTCTCACAGGTCTCAAAGACTATTCGTGTCCTGGCCACAAGGTGGCACTCTCACAGGTCTCAAAGACTATTCGTGTCCTGGCCACAAGGTGGCACTCTCACCAGTCTCAAAGACTATTCGTATCCTGGCCACAAGGTGGCACACTCACCAGTCTAAGGGACTATTGGTATCCTGGCCACAAGGTGGCAGTCTCCCAAGTTTAAAGGACTGTTTGCAACCTGGCCACAAGGTGGCATTCTCCCACCTCGCGGAGAAGTATTTGTTTATTTTCTGTTATTTTAAGCAGAGCTACTGCTACAGCTGTTATTTTCTTTCTGCAAATAAACCAATTTGCTGCACTTTCAAGCCAGTATCAGCCCTTTATTCAAGAAACCACCGCTATACGCGGCCATCCTGATCAAAGGGCACTTGTTGGACCTCCTGTCACACCAGTGGCATTTGACCTCACTGGCCCTCTCCTGCAACCAATTGACTTGCCATCCGGGCCCTTCTACTGGACTGACCAATGGTTCTTTCCCCTACCACCTCCACCCCTTCCCACCAGCAGCACAACCTGTCTCCCACCACCACCAGGCCCACCACCATGACAGATTCCAGTCGGGCCCCATCCCCTCCCTACTGTTTCACCAATGCTGTTGCCTCCTCACCCAGCCATGCCCTGCCTCAGCAGACCTTCATTGGAGGCTGCCATTGGGGAGATGCTGGTCAAGATGCAGGAGCAAGTGGACTCTACTTGGGGGTCCAGACCTGTGTCTTTTCCAACCATGCCTCTGTGGACAGCAGCCTGTGGAGCATATATAGGGAGGTGAGAAGGCAAAATCTGATGATGGAGTCCTACATGGCCAGGCCGCTTCAGTCGTTGAATAACTAGAGGTTCCAAGTACTGCATTCTCTACCCCAGAGGCCTCTCCACAGAGCCTGGACACTACTCTCTCAATGCCTCTGCCACCTCCAGTGCTGCGGCCTCCTAGGGGAATGCCTCCACATCCAACCCCACTCTCACCTAGGGAGACGGAATGTGGGCATGTGGGGTTAGGGCCCTGTGGCAAGGCGGAGGAGGATGTAGGATCTGAATATATTTTTGGACCTTCTCAATAGCACTCCTCAGTGACAATCTATTGGTCCAAAAATTAACAGAATCTAGCCTGGCTACAGAAATGAGGATCATGGCCTATGTGATGGTGATATTTTGTAAGCAGTTGGCTACGCCCACCACATGGTCCATGATCCTATTCTCTGTGGACATGTAGAGTTATGTTTAACATTTCCCAAATTGAAGGTTACTGAGGAATGCTGTTGAGAAGAGATGGTGCAGTCCCTATTTTTTTTCAGGCCTTAATATTTTATTGTAAAGTTTAGATTTTTGGCACAATTCTTCATCTGCAAGCATTGCTACAAAATCAAGTAATGGAAATATATTCACAGTGGCCATCATATAGACATTCCATCAATGACATCACACACAATTAATTCACATATCCAGTTTTATAATACATGGTTGTTGTTATCATTAATTTAGACCAATGCAGATATGGCGGGCGACTTGCAAGATCCCACAATGGCATGTTAATCAAAGCCACCAATAATACATGCATTAGTACAGCATGTCATCCTCTTCTCAATTTCAATATGAGAACATACATTTTTGTCTGATGTAATTAACAGACATTATGGCTGCTGACCTCTGTGTCCTCTCTGTATTAATTGGTAGGTGTTGAGACATTATGATATCATGAGATTCATTCAAAATGGGATAACACCTGTTTACCAGATGAATGTGATATCAACGTGGCTAAACAATATCATATGGAGATGGTGATAATACTCTTGGACCACTGACTGTAGTCACAGCTAAGCATTCATTGTGGGATAACATATCATTATTAATGTTCATTTGAGCATATGAAGATCAGATGTAAGTACTATGCGAATTACTGGGTAATTCTATTACTTGGAGGGATGTATGATGATATTTGTATTCATCAGATTCTAGTTTCTGTGGTGTAGTGACAACATTTGACCCTAGAAGATGCTATGCATAATTATTATTATACAGTATTACTTTTAACTCCCTAGATTCCCTTTTTTTCCAAACAGACTCTTGTCCTTCCGGGATCCGTCCACACCACACCCATAATATCAATGTCATATACATTTATGAGTGTGCTCTGTGTGTAGAATAAAGTTTTGTTATACCGTTTTCACTGTTTCCATGTGTTTTTAACGGTTAATGTTCAGGGACATCACCATACATTACATTTATATAACAATCAAATATGTTTTATGTATATCATCTTCCTGTATAGCAATCCCTTCATGCATTTGAGTACTGTACGCATATGTTTGCATGTCACTAATCTTCTGTGGGATTTAATGGTGTCATGGCCAAGTGTCTACACTTTCCATGTTAAAAGTGATGTTTATATAATCATTTTTAACATAATTTCACATACTGGTTTCCATGTGAACATTCCATCCCATTCCACCCCAGTGATACAGGCATGGTTTCTAAGTGATCACATGTATTAATATTTCCAAAATGCTTTTGAGTACTATTTTATATGTCATTATCACGATTTTTTATAAAATACTTGAACATCATTATTGGTGATGGATGTGAGGTAATACTCAGGAAAAGTATACATTGTAGCACTGTTTAATATTACCATTCCCCTGAAGGGTTGTTAACCAAATGACAGGTAACACAATAACACTTGCTATCATTTCACATAAATATTATTGGTATACATCTTCCACATGCCCAACAACAATGGCAAGGGAACTAACAGGATGGGTGTAGCCAATATTTGCCTTGATGGTGGTCAGTTTGCTGTTGCTCCATGAGCCTCTCCACAGCCTCATTGTTGTGTTGTTGACCTTCATGAACAGCTTGACCACATTAGTGCAATCCCCCTTGTCATGATTTGTCCCTGAATCCCCATGTCCCTGTGCCTCTAATAGCATATTCCTTACATGCCCCCTGATATATCCATGTAGCCAGCTTCAATGTCACCCACACTTCTCTTTAAATCCCGAGGCTGTCCATGCTGACATTTGTCCACCCCCGTTTTGTAAGAGTTAAGGTTATTTTGTAGATGCCATATCTTCCCATGGATGTGGGTAGATGGTCTGTGTCAGCAGTGTGCTGTGGTGATGATCAATAGTGTTGCTGAGTACTATTTGAGGTGTGTCTATGCCTTTAATACTCATTGCATTATAGCAGCTGTTGTGGTCCATGTGTGTTTCCAGATTGGTACTAACCTCTTGTGTAGTGTGGTGTATGTTCCTCTGGTACTTGATATATTTCAGGTGGAGGTGTAATATTGCCAATAGTTTTTGTTCTAATATTGATATGATGACTCAAATATGTAAATTAATATATACATTTTTCATATTTGAGCCTCTGTTAGTGTTACATATCAGTTTTTTCTTGCATTTCTTCAGTCATGCACGGTGTCTTTAATTGCTTTATGCATCTTTCAGTAACACTTTTAATATTACCATATACATAAGCAGTGCAAAATGTTTTGGGGCATATTTGTTCCTTGGAGACAGTTGTGCAATGAATTCTAATGTGTTTTCATGCCTTCCCATGCTTTTAATGTACAGTATTGTGTGTTTAATTGCTGATCCAGCTATAATAAGTGTTTGAAGTGTTTTGAAAAGAGTTTATCACTCATAATATTTGAACAGAAACGTGACACTTTTTTCATTTGCGGGTCAGACTTTATTTGCGAGCTAGAGCTACGAGTCTAATAGAATATCGATTAACGATTTTGTGGAGCTTTAATTTTTGTGTAGCGTTTCTTAATGTTCGAGCTGTGCTAAAAACGATGTAGTTGCAGCTTTGGCTAGCAAGTAATTGGGGAGGCTAACATGGAGTAAGTTCCTGTAGTTAACCCAGGATGATGGAGGTAAAATAACCTGAAGCTAATGTTGTCAGTGTCAATTATGGTGGTAACTGAGCCACATATACAGTAAAATTGCATTAGTGTAGAAAAAACAAAAAGGCAATTAGTGATGTGCTAGAGTGATTGATTGCTAGCACCATCATCAAACTGAGTATTTGGGTAGAGCTACCGGGTAGGGCATTGAGACTGGTCGCCTGGTTAGATCTACTGGTTAGAGTGACTGGGTAGGGTGCCAAGACTGAGCATCTGGTAAAACGACTCGTTAGGGTGCCAAGGCCGAGCTCCGAGATTGAGCAACTGATAGGGCGCCGAGGCCGAGCGCCAAGACTGAGCATCATGTTAGAGCATCTGGTTGGAGCGACGAGATGGAGCGCCTGGATAGAGTGCAGAGACTGAGCGCCTGGATAGAGAGCCAATACTGAGCAATTGGATAGAGCACCCAGACTGAGAAACTGGATAGTGCGCCGAGACTGAGCATTTAGGTAGAGCAACTGGGTAGGGCACCGAGGGGGATAGTGGGGGCGAATCCCGGTGGGATTGCCGGAGGTCCAGATGGTGACCCCCACCACCCATATTACATCCTCTTCCTCTGAGCCAGGGCCCTCAGGTCCTCTTCCTTTCTCCTCCCCCTGGACTGGTTCCTGCTGGGCGGGGGCTTGCTCTTCCCCTTCCTGCTCTGATGGAGCCTACGCCCTCACCTCTTGCTCGCCACTGGACCCAGACTTCCTCCTGGAAGCTGAAAGATAGAAAAGAAAGGTATATGTCATTAGTATGATGAATAATACATTGTTATGTGTTCATTCCTAACTATCTGACATCTAGGCTTGAACCTGGACGTTTCTCCTAATTGCAACTCAGATTAGCTATCATATGCTAGATATGATCTATTCTTTGGTTCATGGTCTTGGTCATTCTTGGCTCCTAACGCTATCTTGATTCCAGCTGCGTTCTGTAACTGTATAGGCTTCAGTGGGCACACCAATAAATAGACTCTCTATTGCTTGATTACTGTTGTTGTGACCAGGAATGACAGTAATTTGTCAGCTTCATGGATTTAATGACGCATCCATCTATCCCTTGTTAATTCCATGGATCTGACATGTCAGTGTCCTTGTTGGTCATCATGTTCATGTGAAGTGTGTGTAATGCACATGTGGTGGCATGTTGGTGTATGTGATAGTCCCCTGACATGGAGGCTGGGTCCTGCTGGGCCACTCGGCCTAAAGCTTCAAAAGCGGGCAACTGTCTCAGAAGGTCCCTGGCGATCCTCTCCTACTCATTATAGGTCACGCTCTGGTCCTCGTCCTCCTTAGCCATCATCCTCCTCACCTTGGCCCTGATGTCATTGAACCTGTGCTTGACAGACCTCACATCCCTCGGGGCTGTGCCTACAGCAGTAACCTCAGCTGCTACCTCCTTCAAAGTTTGAGCCCTAGGCCCTGGCTTAATTCCACCCCCCCCCGCCAGAATCACGGGGCAGTCACGGATAGCACCAAGGATTAGTACATTCTCACGGTGCGAGTAATTGCAGGCCCTTTGCTTGCCCTTAGCCTCTTGCCCTCTCGACTGTGGATAGGGACCTCTGGGGCCTGTCCCTTCCCTGAACTACCAACCCCCTGTGATCAGACCCCCTTCCCCTCTGTCTATCTCCTATGTGTGCCTGATGATCCGGCCCCTTTACAGCTTGCGTGCACGCAAAGGATTTACGGTATTGCGTCTCAAGCCCATGGTCTAATTTAATAGCTCTGTAACGCAGCCGATTTTCAAGCCTGTAGGCTTTGCGGTTCTCACATTGCCACTACGGGCTTGGAATTTAATGGGGCTGCTAGTCAAGTTATGACTCTGACAACTGGCCTCCATTCATTTTATATATATATGGAAAAATAAGTCTGTAGTGACCTTTTTACTTTTGTTCAACTGGTATTTAAAACGACTAATGTAAAAATAAATATAACTCCAGACAGTTTATTTTTTATTTGCCCTGATGTAAATGTTCTGTAAAAAATGTAAGCAGCTGTTCCAATAAAATTATCCAAATAAAGAACAATTGTTAAACTGAAAGATGAATAATATTTAAGTGAAATAAAAGATAAATGAATCAAAATGAGTATTAGGAATAACATTCATGTGGCAATGATAAATTATATTGCAAGAAGAATGTTTAATAAATTAAATTAAATGACCTTGCATGTTAATTTAATTCTAAATAGAGTCAAAAATAAATTCTGTTTAAAGGGACACTGAAAATAACATGTGTTTGTATAGTGAGTTTATGAGTATTCTGACCAGTAAGTAGGAATAGGTCGTTAGAAAGGTTATTGCAAAATCCTCCATTATATATCCAACTAGGAAATTGCCCCTCAGAAATGACGGTAGTAAAATTGTAGGCCTGGCAATGCTGTTTGCCACACAATGCAAGGCTATGAGCCCTCTGAGCACTTTTGGCGCTCATCGCGAGCCCCTCGCTGAGCGCCTTCAGTGCTCATCACGTGGCTCGCGGACTCGTTTTTGTCGTGTTGCATTTTTCTGGCAGCCATTTTGTTTCTGCTTTGGCGATTTTTCGATCGTTGAAATATGGCAACTTCGCTCACAGGCTCCCTGGCTCTCCCACTGTGCTGTGTGTCAGTCAATTGGAGGCATATTTGTTATTTTCTGGTCTTTCGAGTTCCGTGGCTCGGGCGTTAAAGTTGGATTTTTGCGAGGCGAACAGTGCATGTACGGGTTTCGGACCTAAGTCCAACAGGTCATAAGTCCACTTGCCCACAAGCGCCTTTGGCACTCATTGCAGCCTAAGTTCCGGGTGCCTCAACTGTTGGCTTCTCGAGGCTCGCAGCGCAATGAGCGCCTTTGGCACTCATTGCAGCCTATGTCCTGCGTGGTCGACTGCTCGCCTCACTTCGCAAGGCTTGCAGTTGCGGCCCTATGGGCCTCAAATAGCTCACTTCGCGAGTCTCCCAGTGGCGGCCCTATGGACTGCAATCCGGCTTGCAAATCGTGACCAACATCAGAACCTTTTCCAACAACCCGGCAGATCCCCAACTATATATGTGATAAGGAAAGAAAAATATTTTTTTTGAGTACAATTGCATCTCTCAAGCAGTCTGGAAAGCTTGTTTTCTGGGTAGTGACGCAAATGAAGCTTAAAATGTATATTCTTTTTGTCTCAAGCACACTTTCAATGTAATCTATTAAGGCAGCCTTCAGAAAATAACTTTCGATTAGGTTTGGGCAAATGTAAAAAAAGGCTTAGCTAGGGAGGATGCTCTCACATGATATTGCAGCTGAGATATATTTGAATACATTATGCATTACAGCAAGCAATACGCCACCCTATAAACAGAACTCACCAATACGCCATTCAATATGCTGGAAAACACGTGCACCCAAGTCTGCACCATAAGGAATGGTGAAAAGCTTAAAAATACCTACTGATAAAGCAATGATATCCTTCAACACATTTGCAGCTATTTTATTTTTTATTTCCTGCTGTAAATAAATAAAGCAATGCTTGTAGATTAGAAATAATGGTAAAATAATGGTAAAAATAATATTTTAAAATGTAAAAATAATTTCAATGCTAATATTAATATTAATAAAAAGACATTTAATAATTGTAATGTATAGCAATAATAGTAATATTAATAATATAATGCATAAATAATAATCAATATTTAAATTATTAGATATTATTATTAATAAACATACTGTATATCTAATATATATAATAATAATATTAACAATAATAATATTAATACTATATACAATAATATGTTATTTTAAATACATATATATATATATACACACATCAATTATTATTATTATTTATTGTTGTTATCAAATTATTGTGATTAATAACATTTATTTGCTTTTGTAGTTTTATTATCGTTATTGATATTATTATTAACTTTCTTTGAATATTCAATTGCTATACTTTATTATTATTATTATTATCCTTTATTTGTAATGCTCCAACATATTCAGTAGCGCTATACAGGGGTAAAGTAGAAGTCAAGAATAATTTCAAACAGTGCAAAGGATGGGGGCCCTGTTATTGAGCTTTCAATCAGACATGCACAGTGCTTTCCCTAAAGCACCTAGTGAGATTGAGAACTTGCAAATGTACATATACTCATATATGTAAAATGTTATACAAATATATGTAAAAATTCCCTTTTCTATTATACTATTATATAATACTCCTCTCATTGAAAACCATTACAAGGTATGCTATCTATTGCAAACCTATAACATATGCCATCCATTCCAGCATGCAATACGTAACTTAAATAGAAATAAGTTCAATACTGATGAATTCAAATACGCCATTTGATGAACTTCAGAAATTAGTATGCCAAAGTACATTTGCCCTTTGATAAATCTAAGTATCCCAATGGTAATCTAAAGTATAACAATAGGGGCCCCTATGGACCCCATTGTACCTAATATAAACTCCTATTCCATTGTACCTATTATAAACTCCTATACCTAATCTAAACGCCTATATAACTTCTAAACCCTTATACTATGGATGTCATCAAAAACCCCCATGGCACCCTTAATATCACCACATGGGTCCATATTGGACCCCCATGGAGTCTCTAAACAATTTTAAGACAAGCACATAAAGATTTTTTTTAAACTGAAGAACCAACATAAATCATCCTTATACATATAAACATGATGACCAAGAAATTTACAATATTTTAAATCATCTGATTCATCACAAGGTCTCTTTTAAATATAAAGATTAGTACAAACTATTCCATCTTTTCAATCATTTCCTTATCAAATGATATATTCATAGTCATAAAAATTGGTGAATTAAATTGATCACATAGTATTCACATATAGATGTGCACAAGTCTAATGTTTGATATTTGTATACCTTCAAAAACACAAGTATAAACCCATAGACGTAATAATAATAGAAAAGTATTAAGGCAACAAAGTGAAGATAAAACCATCCAGAGGGAAGGCTCCAGTCAGCTACCAGTTCCAGTTCTTCCCATGGGATTTAGAGACCAAGACACGAGCCAAAAATCTCATGTGATTTGAGGTCCCAAAAGGTGAAAATCGCAAATATTGGTTACGTACATAGATTATAACCAACTATATCGCCCAGAATAATATGCACTAGGTTTTATCCCCCCCCCCCCTTTCTTCTTTGCATTAATACCTGCTGGCCTGCGTGGAATTTGTTAGTCCTGGCTTTCTGATCATACCAGTACATCTGCTTGCCTCGGGCTGTAAACAGGTACTCCTTGGCTAATCCAGCCTATTTCTGAGCTGCAGCATAAAGGAGTTATTCACTGGTTTTCAAAACACCTGTAGCAGGTCCAATGGCCCCTCACCTACCACCCATACAAGAATGGGAAGAAGGAGGAAGGCAACCCATGGGCTCTTGAGGGATCTCTCTGTAGGCAAACATGAGTTAGGGAAGAAACTTTCTTAATCTTTCTCCTGGTACACAGAGATTCTAATCATAGCCTTCAAGGTGCCATTGAACCTCTTCCACAAGCCGTTGGTGTAGGGATGATGTGGGTTAACTTCAGGGGAGTCACGCCACTCTTCTGCCACAACAGCTGTGTCAGCTCAACCATAAACTGGGTGCCCTGATCTGACAAAATTTTACTTTAGGAGCCTTAACCTGGTGAAAATGGCGACCAATGCATCAGCCACTGTTGCTGCTGTAATCCAGATACCCGTAGGCACAATCTATAACAGTGAGGATGAATCTCTTGCCAGACTTTCCTGGCCTGGCAAGTGTGCCAATGATATTTATAGCCACTGGGTGGAAAGAAAATTTCTATGACAGGCAGGGGCTGCAAGGGAGACCTGGACACTTGTCTGCATACCCTAGAGTGCTGACAAGTATCACACAAGACACAGCAACTAGTGTCTCTTGATACTCATGAGTCAGGTACTGATTAGTGTGCCCTGCTAAGGAGATGGGCAATGGCTTACATGGCTACCCAGTACTGCTTGGGGATGACCAGCTTTCACAGTGCCTTCTAAGGCTGCTTGTCCCTCTGCAGGAAGGCCACCCTCTAAAAAGGTCACCTTCTCAAATATGTCTTTCCCCCTCTAGTCTAACCAGCCAGTGCCCTAGCCTTAACCTGCTCTAAAGCAGGATCCTGCTTTACCTCCATCTTAACTTCAGTCAGGTCTGCCCATGGCCCTAACCTTTCCCCAGTTTGCATATGCTTAGTGCAAGTTAGACTGGCTCCAGCTCCTCTTGTGTCTCCCTGGTGGTGACCTGGCTTTGGGTCACGATGGCCACGTAATAACACTCTATGGGCCCTAAGTCGTTTCCCAATACATCTACGAGGAGCCAGGTCATGACTCCCACCACTGTCATACCCTTGTGTCCCAGTTAATACAAACCCGGGTTAAGGGAATGGTCTCTTTGTTTCTTCAGTACAGTGGAAGGGCTCACTAGGCCTTAGTGAATCAGGTTAGACACAATCCAGTGTCTATAAAGCCCATCACGGGCTTGCCATCCACCAGAATAGGCTGGACATGTCGACTATGATAGTAGCCTGTGGGTAACTAGACTGGGGCTACAAAATACCGCACCGCAGACCAGGCTCCATCCTCAGTGCAATGAAAAAAATGGTTCTGCATTACTGTGAGGCCAACCACCCTCTCACCCATACACAGGACAGTGTGAGGGGAACCCCTGGGATATCCTAGGCAGACATGTGGACAGTCCCATTTTAGATGTCCCAGCAGTTGTCACCCAAAGCAAATCGCCTCACTCCTGACTCCTCAAATTTTGAACTGAATGGGAGGATAAGACTCCATAGGATAACCGGCCCCTTCAATACATAGACAGACAATACAATCAGAAATATAACATGTTCTCAAATAAAATGTATATTCCTGTCATGCATACCTCCTAATGTTGTTATTTTGTTACATACTTCACAAGCATGTAGAGTCTTTAACAAACTAAAGTGTAATATTAGGTTATGTAACTAAATATGTAACTAAAAAGTTTAAAGAGTGAATAAAACACAAGTCACTGAACAATTTATAATGTTACAATAATTTTACTATGAACAGGTTAACTGAGCTAGCAAAAAATCTTTGAAACTGTAATAGTGAAATGTTTTTTTTTTTTTAATGCTGACATTAAATGCTTGTTTTCCCTCACATGTGTGTCTCTCTTGCAAAGAGATTTGGTTACCTGACCACAGATGAAAAATGAATGAATTTGATTAGAACAGAACTCCGCCTGCCTGTCAGAGAGAACGAACAAGATGATTAAAATACAGGACAAGGGTGGAAATTTTAGATGAAGAAATAATAGGCAGAAATGAAGAAAATGATTACACTAGAAGATTCATGTTTAGAACAATAATATAATATATGAGTTTTGTTTCCTCTATAATATGAAATTGCTAAACAAACATTTTCCATTTTAAACAGCGTACATTGGATATTTGCTGTTGGCTTTGATTTAATTTTTTCTTAAACCTGGTGTTGTTTTTGTTCTTAGAACAGCAATACAAAGACTAAATTTTACTTTATCATTTATTATCAGTGGACCTCAGAAACAATATAAAACAGTATGATATTTCAGAAAAAATACTTAACTGAACATGGTAGATATGTAACCTCATTGCCAAATGCATACATCATTAAAAGCATCATCTAGCCCTGCTTCCAATTATCATGGAGTGATAACACTGTTCGGTAGTCAGAGCAGTACGGACCATTGATGAGGCTTAGTCATAGAGAGAAAATAGCATATTCTATTTAGTCTTTAAGATGATAAATTATTTCTAAATGTAGTTTTCTTTATACCAGATGAGCAATCTTTTCGGTGTCCTTTTAATTTGCAGCACATACATTCCACAGACACTCTGCTTTTCGAGTTGACACAATACTTCATTTTCTTGAGCCAAACAAAAACCTGTACGGAGCCAATTTCCCCAATGAGATCATTTACAGAGTCAAGATCCTTTACAGAGTCAAGATCCCTAGCAGACAGCAACTGGTTAAGGACTTTTGCTGCACTCAACTTAAATATCTCTCATTGATTAATCTGTGCCATTTTAAAAAGAAGGGCAGTATTGTTGGGTAGCATATAGCTATAGCATCCATTCTATGTTGCCTGTAAAATCCAATAAAACCCTACTCACAACTCCAGGAGCTTTCTCTGTTCTCTGACATTTATATCCAATTTCACATATAGAGTCTTTCCCTGGAAAAATATCTTGCGGGTACACAGAATGGCCAAACTTCATTGTTTTTTCAAAATATTCTTACAGATATTACCTATGCATCTATCTACATAAACCATTTCCTACAACAGGTAAAGGCTGAAATAATAAAAAAATGCAGGGGGTTTATGACCTATCTGCCTATAACCTGCTGTCTGTTTAAGTCTGGGTATTCCCGGAAATTTTTTCTCAACACTGTGGTGGGTATCAGGCCACCTCCCCCACCCCTTGTGCCCCATGGCAATATACATAATAACCATTGAAATCCTTATGGACCCACATGGTACCTAATATTAACTCATTACCATGGGGATCCCTCCACAGAGGAGGAATTCAGTTTTTTTTCTTTTCTAGAGCAGTGTAGTTTATTTTAGTTGGATGCTTTTTCTGTGGGTCAAAATAAGAAGCCAAGAAAGATGAAGGATGATTTGTACTAAAAACATGGATGTGTCCAGGGCTGAATAATAAAGACCAAGGTGTTGGTGATCATTGCAGGAGGAGCATCAAAGGTAGAATAAGTAGAATTCCTCCGCTCAGTTTTTTTTATTTTCTTTTAAATGTTTTTTATTTGTAATTCTGTTTTATTTTTAAATATTATTTTATTTATTTTTTATTTTTTTATTTTCTGTCATTATCTTTTATTTTAATGTATTTCATTTATTTAATTGGGGGTAGCGGTAGGGACTGTTATTGGGATCCTTGGATACTCCATTGTTTGTTAGGGGACATGGGTGTTCCTAAGGATTCCAACATTAGAGTTAGGGTGCCATGGGGTTCATAGGAACCCCCATTGTAGGAGGTTGGTATAGGTACCATAGGTGTCCCGCATGGTTGTAGGCTATTATACAATTTTACTATTGGGGTCCACAAACCCCCCAGGGTTAATGTTAGGAGCCATGGGGGTCCATATGGACCTCTCTTGTTACTCTTCAGTTTACCATGGGGGTCTATAGGGATATTTTGATTACTCAGATAGCATTTCTCAGGGATATGTTTAAGGTTGTGATGTGACAGCTTGGAAGTGAATTTATCATCATTTTTGCTTATGGCAATCATGGTATAGAGGTCTATATACACAGGCCTTTTCCCATTTTATATTTCTACACAATGGTGTGTAACATTTGGGTGCTAAGTTGATGTTGTTTTTGATAATACCATTCACAAAGCGTATTGGTTACTGTGAACCCTTCCAAGTGACCCTGCCTACCAATTGGTCCATTGGTATTCCAGCCTAGTTACCAGGCAAGATAGTTAAAAGACGACTCCATACTGGACCCCAGGTTGAATAACAACTAAGAATGTTAAAGAACTGTCATTTTGGAAAAACTTCACATGAGTGAAGGATGTAACAAACCATGAGTATTAGAAATAGATCTATGCGATAGATAGGCACTTGCAACTTGAAGATAGTTTATTTGTAGCCTGGGAGTTACGCTACTGGGGCTTGCTCTCCAAAGTTCTCCCATTCCTCCAAGGTGAATAATCTTGTTAGGAACAAAAACAAATGACTGCTACCATTAAATTATAATTGAATATAAATACTATAGCAAAATTAAGTGTTAATGTATTAAAGACTGGATTTATTTATTTATTTTAAACTTTCTAAAAACATTGAGCCTCGTTCAATTAGGAGGTGCAAGTTATGGAGGTATAGGTCGTATGTCTGCAGGCCTGCAGTGGGCCTGCAGCGTTCGCAGGTTATGGTGCTATTCAATTGCACAAGGCTGCAAGTTAGGGGCCAATAGTGAAATTCGGAAACCATGCTATTGTATGTAGCATTTGCGAGCTTGAACATGATCAATCAGGCAAGGCCATAACTCCCAATCAGAAACAGCCAATGGAAACAGAGGTCGTCATCCAAAAGGCTTTTGGAAATAGAGATTTGGATTTCAAAGTCCTTCGGGCTTGAATTACAGTTTGCGATCGGACCCACATTGCAGATATAATGCAGAATTGATTGTAAGTCTGCGAGCTTCAATCCTGCAAGGTGCTTTAGGGAAAGCGCTATGGACACCGGATTCCAAGCTCAAAGACAGGGCCATCCACTCTTTGCAATGTGTGAATCTTTAACTTGTCATTGCCTGTAACTTAACTTATGTATAGCGCTACGGAATATGTTGGCGCGTTACAAATAAATAATAATAATAATAATTGATACCACCATATGATATTCTCTTACATGCAAGTTCAATTACATGTATTAACACAATGATTGCCATGATCGATATCACAGAATTTAAACATGAAATAAAGTGTTTTATTTGGCCAATTTGCGAGCTTGAGAATGTTGTGCTATTAATTCTAAGACCTAACATCACTTTCACTTAAATGAAAATTACAATAGTGTGTGTATATTTGCATTTAAAGTGCTCCGGACATGTCATTAAGCCCTTTGCGAGTCCTCCTTGGTACGATTAACTTGTGGTTTGATTTTTGCCATTTGCGGGCATGACGGAGTGGTTAGCGAGGGGGAATCGGAGCAATTGAATAGCGATTTGAGATTTTAGCGTTCGCAACTCTTGCGGCTGTGAAAGATCAAAGGCTTGGAGGGGCATTAACTTGAGATGTTAACCATCGCATTGAATTGGAGGCCGTAGCCCATAGCTCGATCGGAGCCTGCAAAAAGACGCCAATTGAATAGCAAAATAAGTTACTGGCTCCATTTCCGAAGACTGTAACTCCCGAAGCTTAAATTGAATGATGCTCATTTCAGCTTTTATGAAGAAATTGAATTATCAGACAAAATGTTTTTAGAGAGTTTAAAATAAATCCTGTCTTTAATTGTATAAGTAAGAGACTTTAGCTCATTATTTTTAATGAAAACACAATGTTTGAAATTCCCTCTATTAAATGCTTGATAAAAAATATTGGTGTTCAATAAAGACAGAAATACATCCCATAATATATAATAAAAATACATAAAATATGAGAAATTCTTCTTAAACAAAATTAAAGAAGTCCCCACTTTAAGCATACTCCAAGTCAGCATGGTGCTTTCCAGTGGTGTCTATTGCATATCACCAATAAGTAATTATGATAAAATTCAGAATTATGGTTCGTCATCCTAATAATATATTTTAATACAATCCTGCAAGGTGCTTTAGGGAAAGCGCTATGGACACCGGATTCCAAGCTCAAAGACAGGGCCATCCACTCTTTGCAATGTGTGAATCTTTAACTTGTCATTGCCTGTAACTTAACTTATGTATAGCGCTACGGAATATGTTGGTGCGTTACAAATAAATAATAATAATAATAATAATTGATACCACCGTAAATATGATATTCTCTTACATGCAAGTTCAATTACATGTATTAACACAATGATTGCCATGATCGATATCACAGAATTTAAACATGAAATAAAGTGTTTTATTTGGCCAATTTGCGAGCTTGAGAATGTTGTGCTATTAATTCTAAGACCTAACATCACTTTCACTTAAATGAAAAGTACAATAGTGTGTGTATATTTGCATTTAAAGTGCTCCGGACATGTCATTAAGCCCTTTGCGAGTCCTCCTTGGTACCATTAACTTGTGGTTTGATTTTTGCCATTTGCGGGCATGACGGAGTGGTTAGCGAGGGGGAATCGGAGCAATTGAATAGCGATTTGAGATTTTAGCGTTCGCAACTCTTGCGGCTGTGAAAGATCAAAGGCTTGGAGGGGCATTAACTTGAGATGTTAACCATCGCATTGAATTGGAGGCCGTAGCCCATAGCTCGATCGGAGCCTGCAAAAAGACGCCAATTGAATAGCAAAATAAGTTACTGGCTCCATTTCCGAAGACTGTAACTCCCGAAGCTTAAATTGAATGATGCTCATTTCAGCTTTTATGAAGAAATTGAATTATCAGACAAAATGTTTTTAGAGAGTTTAAAATAAATCCTGTCTTTAATTGTATAAGTAAGAGACTTTAGCTCATTATTTTTAATGAAAACACAATGTTTGAAATACCCTCTATTAAATGCTTGATAAAAAATATTGGTGTTCAATAAAGACAGAAATACATCCCATAATATATAATAAAAATACATAAAATATGAGAAATTCTTCTTAAACAAAATTAAAGAAGTCCCCACTTTAAGCATACTCCAAGTCAGCATGGTGCTTTCCAGTGGTGTCTATTGCATATCACCAATAAGTAATTATGATAAAATTCAGAATTATGGTTCGTCATCCTAATAATATATTTTAATACAATCCTGCAAGGTGCTTTAGGGAAAGCGCTATGGACACCGGATTCCAAGCTCAAAGACAGGGCCATCCACTCTTTGCAATGTGTGAATCTTTAACTTGTCATTGCCTGTAACTTAACTTATGTATAGCGCTACGGAATATGTTGGTGCGTTACAAATAAATAATAATAATAATAATAATTGATACCACCGTAAATATGATATTCTCTTACATGCAAGTTCAATTACATGTATTAACACAATGATTGCCATGATCGATATCACAGAATTTAAACATGAAATAAAGTGTTTTATTTGGCCAATTTGCGAGCTTGAGAATGTTGTGCTATTAATTCTAAGACCTAACATCACTTTCACTTAAATGAAAAGTACAATAGTGTGTGTATATTTGCATTTAAAGTGCTCCGGACATGTCATTAAGCCCTTTGCGAGTCCTCCTTGGTACGATTAACTTGTGGTTTGATTTTTGCCATTTGCGGGCATGACGGAGTGGTTAGCGAGGGGGAATCGGAGCAATTGAATAGCGATTTGAGATTTTAGCGTTCGCAACTCTTGCGGCTGTGAAAGATCAAAGGCTTGGAGGGGCATTAACTTGAGATGTTAACCATCGCATTGAATTGGAGGCCGTAGCCCATAGCTCGATCGGAGCCTGCAAAAAGACGCCAATTGAATAGCAAAATAAGTTACTGGCTCCATTTCCGAAGACTGTAACTCCCGAAGCTTAAATTGAATGATGCTGATTTCAGCTTTTATGAAGAAATTGAATTATCAGACAAAATGTTTTTAGAGAGTTTAAAATAAATCCTGTCTTTATTTGTATAAGTAAGAGACTTTTGCTCATTATTTTTAATGAAAACACAATGTTTGAAATACCCTCTATTAAAGCTTGATAAAAAATATTGGTGTTCAATAAAGACAGAAATACATCCCATAATATATAATAAAAATACATAAAATATGAGAAATTCTTCTTAAACAAAATTAAAGAAGTCCCCACTTTAAGCATACTCCAAGTCAGCATGGTGCTTTCCAGTGGTGTCTATTGCATATCACCAATAAGTAATTATGATAAAATTCAGAATTATGGTTCGTCATCCTAATAATATATTTTAATACATTTAAATCATTTTAATACATTTAAAATATTAATGTCACAGGAAGCAACAAATGATTTCTCAGTCTTGGTGGAAGCAATTTCCATTGTGATCAGTAATAGCAGTGCCGGATTCTTCATTTTCATAGACCTGTCATCTGGAAGATGTGCATAATACACTTTTTTCAATATCTCCCTCATTGCATAATGTCAGTAATTGGACTAAACTGCATGCATGCCTTCGCATTTCCGAGATCTAGAATACCTGTCATGTTGATGGCTCTTCCTGCTTTGATAACATCTCTGCTTTGGAATTTTGAAAAACCTGTAGGCTTTAATCAATCACTCAGTATACAGTGTGGTATTAATGGTGACACCACAATTAATTTCTCTCTGTCCAAGGCGATGAAGTGATAATATTAGTGGATAAACAGTTGTATTGTTTTAGAGACATTTTTATGATGTAGACTTTTTGCAAGACTAGTTTATTGTGTTTTGCTGCTATTATGTGTAATGTTGACTCACTAAAGTGTGACTGTCCTCTTATTCCCTTCAATTACTATCCTGATGCTTATATTATAGTATTATAGTTTGTAATGTTATATTAAGAACTGCGAATGCTTCAGACACTTCTAGAAAAGAAGCCTCAAGCAATATGATAAAGTGCACTGTATGTATTATGGGAGATCTAGAATTTCTAAAATCATTATGTTTTTAAAGATAAATCCCTCTATCTAACATGTCTCCAGGAAATTTAAATCATTTAAGCATTGACCAAACTATAAACATTATGAATGAAGTGTAAAAGGAACATACAAACAATATAATAGAATTCAAGATCACAATAAAACCTTTGTCATTAGCTTTTTACAATAGCATTAAAGTCAACATCTGTCGTTATGCCTCTGGCTTGCATTCTTCTAGTCAAGTTTTTAAAGGATTAGCCCATTAATGACTTTAAAAGCTGCGACTGCAAATGTACTTTTAACCTACATGTGCAAAGGTAAAAGGGTAACTGTGTCTGGCATGGATTAGTGATGTTAGTAAAATAACACAATTACCTGTGAACTCAGGGATAATCTCAAAACCATGTAAGCAGAATTAAATATATGTTTTTTTCCCCCCTTTACTCTGCAAACTGATCAACATTAGTGTTTCGCTAATATCGTGAATTATCAAACCACATACAACTAAATCTTGTGCAGTCTTTTAGCTGCTAGCAAGATGCCCTGAAGGTGTAAGGACAAGCATGGAAGGACAAATCATATTGACAAGTGCACCAACAAACTGGATGTTTGGAATGCACATGAGACATTGGCAAGACTGGTAAATTCTGTGTGTAGCACATACAGTGAAAAAAAACTGAAATGTATCTATATTTATGAATAGCACAAAAGAGTAGAACATTTCACTGTTCACTATTCCATTTTTTACTCTGTTTTTAATTGAAAAGAAAGGGATCCCTTTACTGTGGTGCACTCCACAGTAAAGAGATCCATATCTTTTCTCTTTTTTTTTTTTTTTTTGTGAATTCAATTGCTAGATCTCTGAATGCACCCATATATTACCCTGTTTTAGACACCTAGAGCCACCTTGGCCCACCCATTTTTTGTTTTTAATGGAAAAACGACATTTGTTCTCATACATTTTTGTGTAAAATTTAGTGTAAACTAAATATGAAACTGAAATACTTTGACGACGACTGAGGAGATTGGTTTCTTCAGAGGACTTGAAAAGGGCTAGCAATTAAAATTCCTACCTGCAGATCAATACAGTTCTTCCGAATCCCTTCTTCTCAGGAATTGGAAGAAGCGTATCAAGGATTCAGGACAAGTTACAGAATATCTCTGTAGAATAAAATATTCCCTCTAAATGAAACACACTAATTGTAAGTTACTTGAGCCCGTAAGTGAGTTTGTAAGTTAATTTGCTATTCAATTGGCGCCTTTTTCGGGGTCTCCAAACTGTTTATGGGTTACGGCTTTAAAAACTCTGCTGTGTTAAACTTACAGCCTCCAGAAGCCTTTGATCTTTCCAGTCCGCAAGAGTTACGATGGCTAAAATCTCAAATTGCTATTCAGTTGCTACAATTACCTTAAGGCCGCAAATGTTTTCACACCCTTAAACAGCAAATGTAGGAGAAAATCCTACGAGTGCTAGAGAGGACCCACAAGGGGGTTTAAACTCTGTCCGTAGCACTGTAAATGCAAATGAAAAATCAATACTGCACTGTAAATAACGGGGAAAGCGATGAAAGAGATTAGAATTAATTGCACAACAGTCTCAAGATCGCAAATCGGCAATAAAAAGTTTTTGGCACTGCCTTTTTTTTGTGTCTTTTCGGGGTTATATCGATCTTGGGAATCAATGAGTTAATACATATCAGGCCAGTGGAGAAAATATTTGTCCAAATGAATGCAGTATTCCAGAGGATAGCAAGAAGAGATGTACAGAGATTGAAGTAACCAAATAGTTAAATCAAGAGATCTCCTAAAGAAAATTGGGAACCTAAAATGCACCTCTCATGGAAAGTGGGTGATAAAAGACAAAAAAGGGTAGGGACTTACCAGAAAAAAGATCAGATAAAGAAGAGGTGGCAGGAATACACTGAAGATATATACAGGAATGATCTTAACAGCATGAGTTGGAGCCAGACATCTTGGAGAGTGAAGTGAGATGGGCCCTAGGATGTCTTGCTGATAATAAGGCTGCAGGAGGTGATGGAATCCTAAATTAGCTATTCAGAATTCTACAGGATGATGCTGTGAAAGTGTTACTTGCCTTATGCCAACACATTTGGAAAAAAGGCAGTGCCAAAGAGTGCTCCAATTATCGAACAATTGCACCCATTTCACAGGCCAGCAAGGGGATGTTTCAGATTCTACAAGCTCGACTGCATCAATATGATGCATATATGCAAGCTGGGTTCTGCAGAGGAAGAGGCACAAGAGATCAAATTGCCAATATCTGCTGGATAATAGAGAAAGCAAGAGAGTTAAAAAAACATTTACTTTTGCTTCATAGACTATTCTAAAGCCTTTGAATGTGTGGATTGCAGCAAAATGTGGAATGTCCTTAAAGATATGGCAGTACCAGATCATCTCATCCTCCTAAAGAATTTGTATGTCGAACAAGAAGCCATGGTCAGAACCGAACATGGGACAACAGAATGGTTCAAGATCGGAAAAGGAGTTCAACAAGGTATATTGTCACCTTATTTATTCAACTTATATGCAGAATACATCATGTGTAAGGCTGGACTGGATGAATCCAAAGCCAACTAAAGGACTTATTGATGAGGGTAAAAGAAGAGAGTGCAGAAGTTGGCCTGCTGCTCAACATTAAAAAGACAAAGATTATGATAAACAGCAATCTCACTTCCTGGCAAGTAGATGGGGGAGAAGTGGAGGCAGTGACAGATTTTATTTTCCTTGGATCCAAGATCTCTGCAGATGGTGACTGTAGTCATGAAATTAAAAGATGTTTGCTTCTGGTTAGGAAAGTTATGGCAAGCTTGGACAAGCTAGTAAAAAGTAAAGCTATTAAACTATCAACAAAGGTCTGCATAGTTAGAACTATCGTATTCCCAGTAGTAACATACGGATGTGAGAGCTGGACCATAAAGAAATCTAAGCGCCACATAATTGACGCCTTTGAATTTGGGTGTTGGACTGCAAGAAGATCCAATAAATCAATACTTCATGAGGCTGAGGCTCAAATATTTTGGCCATATTATGAGACGGCAGGATTCCCTAGAAAAGACTCCACAACTCACGGTATACAGGCCGTATGTCTGCGGGCTTGCTGCGGGCTTGAAAGCCGAAACCGTAAACCATGCAATCGTATGCAGTATTTCAGAGCGTGAACATGATCAATTAAGTATTTAAACCATTTAGAAACAGCCAATAGAAAATTAGACTGTCATCATTACGTCAGTAAAACATGGAGGTTACATGTCAATCAATTAGATTTAAGAGGTCCAATATGCGATCGGACTTGCGAACCCACAAAATACAAAATAATAAAAATGAATGCCAATACAGTTCTAGTCCATATGGGTGGCCTGATATGTATTAACTCATTGATTCCCGAGATTGATATAACCCTGAAATAAAACTTTATTGCCGATTTGCGAGCTTAAGGCTGTTGTGCAATTAATTCTAATGTCTTTCATTGCTTTCCACATCATTTGCAGTGCAGCTTAGATTTTTTATTTTCATTTACAGTGCTACGGACATGTCTTTAACCCCTTTGCGGGTCCCATCTGGTACCCGTAGGATTTTCTTCTACATTTGCCGTTTGCAGGTGTGAAAACATTTGCAGGCTTGCAGAATTGTAGCAGCTGAATAGCAATTTGCGGTTTTAGCGATCGTAACTCTTGCGGACAGGAGATATCAAAGACTTAGATGGGGCAGAAGTTACGGTTGTAACAACCGCAGTTATTTTTAGCCTGTAGCCTCAGATAATTTGCAGCTTGTAAAAAGACGCCAATTGAATAGCAAATTAGTTTACGGACTACATCACGGGCTCCCGTAAATTACAATTTCTCCATTTAATGAGGCTCTAGGTTTGGTTTTTCAGCATTAATTCAGCTTTCTAGAAGTGTCTTTGGTATTTGTATTATAGGCCATATTTAAAAGATACATGCAGTAGAAAGTAAAAAGGGTCTTTTTGTTTTTGGACTTCTGGAATGTGTTACATGAATTTTATGATCATTTTATTAAACACTTAAAACTGATATTGGAATACACAGTGGGAGTCCTTTACAGTGATCTTAATTGACAGCCTATATTGGCTGATTTTGTTGGGGGGGCTGAATGCTTCACTTGTGATACACTGATTGAAGCAATTCCAAGATATTAGTGCACACCATTTAAATGCACAGCAGTATAATTATATGAGGCTCTAGGTTTGGGTTTTCAGCATTCATTTAGCATTCTAGAAGTGTGTTTGTTATTTGTATTACAGGCCATATAAAAAAGATACATGCAGTAGAAAGTAAAAAGGTTTGCATGGCTGCCTTCACTTGGACACTTGTATGTGGCATGAGGTTAAGTGAATATACAAGACACACCGTATATAACATTTTTAACATACTATGTGATAAAAATGTACGTTTCCCATGAAAATCTGTATGAAATAAATATGTTTCAGAAACTGAGCAATATTAAACTCATATGATGTGTTTGTAGTATCAATTCCAAATTGTTGCATTTGTTGTGGAGAAATGTAATATGGTGGTAACAGGCATCATACGGAAAAATAATTATTTTTTTTATATTCATCTCTGCATTTTACATGGCTTCTCTGCATGCCCTTTTTTTGTTGGAAGGGCTGTTTACCTTTTGCTTGTTGTTTACTCGAGAGATAAGTATTGAGCAAATTAGGAAGTTATCTTTCCCACACCTTGTTAAAAATGCATGTGCCGAAGCCATATCTGCTAATGCCGCCCACAGGGAACCAGGTCTTAACTTCCTGAGAAACAACACCAGGCCTCAATGTGAGCCATGTTCTTCATTTGGATTCTAGCAGTGAGGTCTAGGAGAGGCAGAGGTTTGCCAAGGCCTCAGATTTCTGATATTACCTTATATTTTGAATTTGCAATTATCATTGCATTGGGTATCATTATTATTATTTCCACTTGTGCGTTTTTGCTCTAATAAAAAGCAATCCACTATTAGTCCCCTGTCTTAGTCTTTCTATCCCTCTTTTGTGGTACATACAAGATTCTGGATTTTATCCAGTGGGAAGTAAACAAATCATTTTTAAAGAAGCTGTAATCCAGAAGTGAGAATGAAATCTCCAACATTACTAGATTTACTATACTACTTCCATCATACTTCTGGACTTCTGGAATGTATATATAATATATAACAATTTATAGGGTTGTTACATTAATTTTATGATCATTTTATTAAACACTTAAAACTGATATTAGAATACACAGTGGGATTCCTTTACAGAGATCTTAATTGACAGCCTATATTGGTTTATTTTGTTGGGGGGGGGGGGTGAATGCTTCACTTGTGATACACTGATAGAAGCAATTCCAAGATATTAGTGCATGCTAGTTAACATTTAAATGCACAGCAGTATAATTATAAAATGTTATAACAAACATATATTTGATTGCATTTTAAATTACTTGTGTGACAAATAATTGTTTGTTTAACTAGAAAAAAAGTATAAGAGAAAAAAAAAAAAAATTCTCGGCTCCAGGAATCAATAATAAAAAAAGTTATATTTGGAAGAACTGTGTGTTTCTAAATGCATTGATAGTTGTATTATTTTTTGCCTACTGATGGAATTACTCACTGAAAGGACTCTTCTATTTTAAAAAGTTTCTCCTCTTTTTTGCTTTAGTTTTCAAACACACCATCTGCCCACATTTGAAAGCATTAATTTAGTGCAAGTAATGTTTTATCAGTTCAGACATGAAACCACCACTTTTTCCAAGGCATTTTGACCATTGCAGCTAAACCTATTTCTTCAGAAATTACATACATAATTCAATCTGTCACTTTCATAATAATATTGTCTGTCCCCTTTAGGATGTTTTTGCTCTCTATATATTGCCCTTTCACATATTGGCCCTATTCTTATTTTAAATCAGTCTTATCTCAAGCTTTCATGTTATTTCATCCATGTCAATCCAACATGACATATGACTTCAATAAGAAAAATATATTTATAGATATATATATGATGAACGGAGTGAAAATCATTCACAGGAGAATCAGATTATAATTATGGCAGCTTCTGTCCCCAGAGAACCAAATGGGTGACTGTGCTCCTAACTGATCTCAACCTAAACAATTTCCTTCAATTTTAATCAAAATATTGTGACTACTACTTGTATTTGTGAGGGCATAGCTTTCATTAAATCACCATGCCATTTACTCATTCCCACGCAAGTGTATATTTGGTTGCCTTTCTACCAGGCAATCTCAGTAGCAAGAGGTTAAAATTAATATTTCTAATAAAACCATTCCCTATCATATATCTTGCTGTTTTAGGTGGTTGTCGTGTACATATAAATCATATAGTTAACCCGTTCTGTTTGTTTGGGAAATGTACTTCCTTGGCTGCCAGCACATTTTGATTCTTATTTATACCAAACTTTGACATAAACAATTTTCCTTCAGATATATAATATTGCTCATAAAAATATTGTGTTGTATGCATGTTTGTAGTTCGGTTTTTATTTGTTCAGATGCATATTTGAATATCTAACATTATGGAGCAAAAAGAATGTCTTCGCTTTACAAATAAAATGTATCATTTTTTGTCCCATTTGAATGACAACTAATGACAAATATGTCTTGCATGTATCCATGGTTTAATTTGTATGTATATGTAGTTTTGGAAACACTTTTTGCTTGTGAAGAATTAAACAAGTTAACATTAGCAGCTATGTATAAAAGCATTTTTAGATAAAAATCTGAAATGTTAGTAGATTCTGCTTGTATCTAGGGTCTTAAAAAAATTCTGTCTACAGCACTGCCTGCTGACTGGGACGCAGGCAGGTGAACTACAAAATGTAAATCCTTTTTTGTGCTCTTTATCTGTTTCCTCATGCACTGAACTGGAACTAGCAGAGTTTGCTAAAATTAAAGTTTTATATTCAAAATAAAAAATGTATTTTATACCCCTGGCTTACAAAGCTGCTAATGTCAAGACAGTTATATCATTCTAAAACATGTACATTTTCCCTACAGTGGAAGAGGGAGGTATGCAGAGAGAGAGAGGGAGAGAGAGTGAGGGAGGCAGAGAGAGAGAGAGAGAGAGAAAGAAAGAGGGAGGCAGAGAGAAAGGGAGACAGAGAAAGGGAGGGAGAGAGGAAGAGGGAGGGGAGTGAGGGGGAGAGAGGGATGGAGGCAGAGAGGGAGGGAGGCAGAGAGAGAGACAGAGAAAGGGAGGGAGAGAGGGAGGCAGAGAGGGAGGGAGAGATAGGGAGGGAGAGAGGGAGGGAGGGAGAGGGAGGCAGAGAGAGGGAGAAAGAAGGAGGGAGGCAGAGAGAGAGGGAGACAGAGAAAGGGAGGGAGAGAGGAAGAGGGAGGGGGTGAGGGAGAGAGAGGGATGGGAGGGAGAGAGCACACAGAGCGTAGAGAGAGGGCACAGAGAGAAAGAGCACACACACAAAGAGAGGGCGCATAGACAGAGAGAGGACACACAGAGAGAGAGAGGGAGCACAGAGAGAGAGAGAGAGAGGATGCACAGGCAGAGAGAGAGAGAGCGCAGAGAGAGAGAGAGAATACACACATAGAGAGAGAAGGGAGAAGAGAGAGTACACAGACAGTGCACAGAGAGAGACAGTGCACAGAGAGAGAGGGCACACAAAGAGAGACAGCACAGAGAGAGAAAGAACAGACAATTGAACAATACATTTGATACCGTCAATTATGGCAAGCTACTAGTTTCTTATAATCTACAGAATGTGGTACACTCTACTTGCTACACTAGCATCTTGCAGGGCCTCTCATACAGAAAATACTAAAGCTCCCAACTCTGTTTAACATAATTGACATTATTTTCTTCTTATAAACTACTATTAAGTAAATAAGTGGAAATTATACCAAAATAGCTTTTTTTTGTGCATAGTGTAAAACATGTTGCTAAAACATGACCTGGATAGCCTTATTATTGTGAAGCATATTATTCTATAGTACATAGTAATAGGCTCAGGCTCATACTTTGTATGCATTAAGGTCTGTTAACTCCCTAAAACTTTGTGACTATATATAGAGTAATAGCACCATCATCTTTTTATTACATACCTTCTCTTGCTCTGTCTCGTCCCACATTTCTCCTCTTTTCTTCATTCGTCTTTTTATCTTAAGATGCTTTTGTAACGTCACCAAGGGCATGACTTCTAAAACAAATCTTTATTATTTTCAGAATTATATGCTATATATATTATGAAGTTTCTGAACAAGGAACTGAGACTATTACCAATTTTCATAACCTTGTTGTGGCAAGTCAAGTAGATGTACTGGTTATAAATTTAGTGAAAGGATCTCCAGCAGTCTGTGAAATTTACCAGTTTTTTTAAAATTAAATTATGGAATAATACTTTGTTTAAGAAACACCTCATATTTATGGTTTATTATGATCAGACACAGGTAAACCAAATTTACCACAAATGCTATTACATGTCACCTTCAATAATATGACAATAATAAAGATCTCCTATTCTGATCAAAGTCTTGTGAATGGTCAAGAACATAGCAAAAACTAAAAAATAAAGATATAAAATTGACAATAATCGCATATATAGTTGTGAGCGTACGAGTTGTTGCTAACGCTGCGGGCTGCGAAGCGAGGGCACTGGGCGAGGGTCTCAGTTGCTGGCATGGAGCGCCGAAGGCGCTCCATGCCAGCAACTGCGACCCTCGCAAAGTTCACGTCGCAACCCCAAGAGCACGACACACACATTACGATACCCGCAAACAACATACGACACACGTTCACACACATTACGGCCTCGCAACACTCGGACGCAACTCACGAACATTAAAAAATCTAAAACACAATACATACACACAGCATATACATAAAAACCTTACCTACACCAAGAGGGAGCACCCAGGACCTCAAAAATGCAACTTAGACCTTCATTTTACTCGAAATAAAAGAGTTTAGAGACTAAAAAAAACTCTAAGCGAGAGAAAAAATGGTCGCCGAACAAAACGAAAACGAGGCTACAGCACTCTAAACTCGCAAAACACCACAAGAAACTCGCAAAACGCCACAAACGACCTATGGATATTCATACCACACAGTGCACACATTCAGAATGCTTACGCAGCAGCTCCACACCACTAATGCTCCAGCAACATCAAAACAGATTGCCAGCTCTTCAACACAATGCTTCAAAATAGGTAAAGTATATTCATTTACTAATGTATTACATATTTCATTATTATACACCAAACAGCATTAGCTACCTTACAATTTCATTGCCGTCATTTTTTGACGGGCAATTCGCTTGTACAGTATATAATTATAAGAAAATAATTCCATTTCACAAATTTACAAGGTTAAAGGATCACAGCTTCCATTGCTACATATGCTAACCCCTTTATCCCATCCATCTACATAAACCCATAACAGGAAAGGGTTTAAAATGATAAGAGGTTATGGAGGTCCTGCATGGCACTAATGCTATTCCCAGATGCCATGGAGGTCCTTACAATTAAGGTGGATGTTTATTTATAGTGACAGATTTGAAGCAACCAAACTTCTCAGAGGAATATTTTGTACATCTATTGGAGGCTGAGAGTATTCATAGGTTTTCTTAAAACTTGCCATTTCTGAGAGGTTAGATTTAGGTGTGGGATGTGAGAGCATGAGGGTCATATGCACTTCACTAAGCTTAATATTTAAGGGAGCCATGCAATAGAGATCTTAATTTGGGTGTCACTCTTTGGGGGACAGCAGCCTCACCATGTACCTATCATTATTTGCCCTAATAATATAGGAATCCCCTTTTGGATCTCTACCTTGTCTTGGTGAAGGGGCTTGTGTACCTGAATGAAGCTATACACATAACATTTGTTCACCCAAGATATGAGGTTTTAGCAGAGAGGTGAGACAAATCACGGTCCACTGAAGAAGGAACTGGCAACCCACTCCAGTTCTTTGCAAAGAAAGCCATATGGATAAAGAAAACCAGAAACACAGATAGATGTGCCTGGATGCTGCGGTCCATGTGGTCACCGAGAGTCAGACACAACTGAAGAACTGAACAACAACAACAATATAGGAATACTCAGCAAATGATTGCAAAAGTATTCACCCTCTTGACTTTTTACCTATTTTGTTACATTACAGCCTTAAGTTCAATGTTTTGTTAATCTGAATTTTATGTGATGGATCAGAACACAATAGTCTAAGTTGTGAAGTGAAATGAGAAAAATATATACATAAAACTATTTTTTAGAAATAGAAAAAAGAAAATTGTCATGTGCGTATGTATTCATCCCCTTTGTTATGAAGCCCATAAAAAGCTCTGGTGAAACCAATTACCTTCAGAAGTATCATAATTAATTAAATGATGTACACCTGTGTGCAGTCTAAGTGTCACATGTTCTGTCATTACATACTGCATACACACCTTTTTTGAAAGGCCCCAGAGGCTGCAACACTTAAGCAAGAGGCAACACTTAACCAAGAGGCACCACTAACCAAACACTGCCATGAAGACCAAGGAACTCTCCAAACAAGTAAGGGACAATGTTGTTGAGAAGTACAAGTCAGGGTTAGGTTATGAAAAAAATCCAAATATTTGATGACAGCCAGGAGCACCATCAAATCTATCATAACCAAATGGAAAGAACATGGCACAACAACAAACCTGCCAAGAGACGGCCGCCCACCAAAACTCACGGACCGGGCAAGGAGGGCATTATTCAGAGAGGTAGCACAGAGACATAAGGTAGCCCTGGAGGAGCTGCAGAGTTCCACAGCAGAGACTGGAGTATCTGTACATACAACGACAATAAGCTGTACGCTCCATAGAGTTGGGCTTTATGGCAGAGTGGAAACATGTAAATGTGTTGGAATGGCCTAGTCAAAGCCTCAATCCAATAGAAAATCTGTGGTCAGACTTAAAGATTGCTGTTCACAAGCGCAAACCATCCAACTTGAAGGAGCTGAAGCAGCTTTGCAAGGAGGAATGGGCAAAAATCCCAGTGGTAAGATGTGGCAAGCTCATAGAGACTTATCCAAAGCGACTTGGAGCTGTGATTGCCGCAAAAGAGGCTCTACAAAGTATTGACTTTAGGGGGGTGAATAGTTATGCACATTTACTTTTCTGTTATGTTGTCCAATTTGTTGTTTGCTTCAAAATAAAAATTAAAAACAACATCTTCAAAGTTGTGGGCATGTTCTATAAATTAAATTATGCAAATCCTCAAACAATCCATGTTAATTCCAGGTTGTGAGGCAACAAAACACAAAAAATGCCAAGGGGGGTGAATACTTTTGCAAGGCACTGTAAATGAGCTAAGCTTAATAGTGTGGTCTGTGGTATGGTATTCACTCACAGGTGTTTGTATGAAATATCAAAGTGTATAGATGAAACAGGAAGAAGGCAGCTGTTTTCCTGTCATTTCCATCAGGGTACACTTTTGACAATCTATACTCCCTGCTAATGCTAGTGTGACTTATATTCTGCTTATTCAGTGTTATTTAGAATGAAAACAAACTGATAAAGTGAAAATTACAGGAACTGTTACACTCACAGCTTCGCAAAATCACACATCCTGCAAGAAATCTAAATAAAAACATTTCTAAAACAAGAAGGAAGGACAAATATACATAAATCATAATAAATCATAAAATTATACCAAGCATTATTGATGTATAGTTTGGATTTTATAGCAAATGTCTTATGTGAAATCCTTATCTTTTTTTTAGCTGTAATTAGACTTGAGATCCTCCTTCTTTGGTTAGTCTCTTAGCAGGCACTTACAACTTAATGAGGGCTCTGTTGGGTAGTACCTGTGATACCAGCAATTTGTTAGAGAATGATGATATCAGGATAATTCAACAATTGCTACAATTGGGACTCCACAGAGGTCTTGGACTTTTCTCATTTGTAGTGTTACATCCTGGAAATTAAATGTATTTAACTTGAATGATTACTATTTGATTTACACAGCATAACATTTTGAAGGTGCAAGGTAAGGTGCAACAAGGTAAGGTGCAACAAGGTAAGGTGCAAGAATAGATGGATGACCCATTGGTTGAGAGTGCCTTCCAGAGCTATGCGTGGACCCAGACAATGCCAAGAAAATATTCCCCAGACCATAACATTGCTGCCGCCAGCTTGTGCTCTTCCAACAATGGTTGCAGAATGTTTGTTCTTGGTGGTCTCATGCCTGACACATCAACGTCCATCCTGTCGATGGAACTCATCTGAGAAGGCAACCCTTTGCCAATCAGAAAATTTCCAATTTTGGCATTATTGTGCCAATTGAAGCCGTTTGTGACAATGAACCCTAGTCAGCATGGGTGCAAGTGCACCTGGTGTTCTACAGTTTCCACGCTGTTTATTTTCAATAGTGCCATTTATCCAGAAACGATACATTTTAACTACAGCAGCACACGAACAGTTCAGAAACTGCTCTGTTTCAGAAACACTGTCACTCTTGACCCGAAAGCCAATGATCAACCCCATTTCAAAGTTTGATAAATCGCACATTCTACTCATGACACCGATGGTCGGGGTATACCCACAAAGCCAGCTCATGACATGTGCCATATTTCATTGGCTACACGCTGCTGACATCAAAAGTAGGCAGTGGTCATAATAATGTGACTCTACTCTGTATTTTATCATGCAAATAATACTTATTTATAATATTTGATTCACTTTTTCTAATATTAGTTTCCATTTTCTCTTATTGTTTACACAAACACATATTATTAAGCCACTTATTTTGGCATCATAAATCAATGATTGAATATTCTGCTAAATATTTTGTCAGAATTTCTGTGTGAGCTGATAACTACCTAATATTAAATGCAAATATTACTTGATAAAAGTACAGCTACTAGTCTAATTTCAATGTTATTGATTATTTTACAATTTACTGTGATCTATAATGTGATTAACAGAAAGTTAGTTTTTCGCTTTCCAACCACTTGTACAATAAGCATATCTTACAGACAATATATAATTTTGAAAAATCCTACATTTAAAGTCACTTTATGGTCCAGTATTTAGATACTTGCTCTTCCACAATCTGTAACCCTATTATCTATATTTACATAGAATACAATATGTATAGTGCCAAATGGCTAAAAGTAAATTAAACGATCATAAAATCTCTATTAAAATTCAATAAACACTTATATACTGCCTTAAATACACCAAATGTATTTCACCTGTCCCTTACAGGCTTCCTCAATGGTTTATATCAATCATACATATATCAGTATAATTTGACAGTATTTTTCCTTGTGAAACGCGTTTGGTGTGGAAGAGCAAGTGGCTAAATACTGGACTATGAGGTACCTGACTCTCAATACTGTCTCGTATCATGGCTTATTACCCCTGATTGAGACTCTAGGGAGTAAGGGACTTGATCAGATCTGAAAGGAACTGGAAGTTCCAAGTGAAGCCACCAGTGATATCACTAGGACTGCTGTATATATATGGACATTATACAGGAATTGACCACACCTATATGAACGTATCAAACATGTGGAGTGCTGAGGGTTGGATTTATTTGTGTGCTGTAATACCTCTTGTCTAGTGTTGAAAAATTGTGAGTGAACATCTGTATAATTGGTTTTATTGATTAAAGTGTTCTACAATCTATTTACGATACTAGTGTAGCGACACAACACCAGTGGAGTTCAATATCTGTGACTTTTTTCTATTGGGACTTAAAGGTATGACTGTATTGGTCCTATCTTTGGACCTATAATAATGACCATATATGTGAGATCTATCAAGGTAATATAACTGATTTAGATATATTTAATTTTTTTTATGCAGGAAGCATTGATATATTAATCTACTGTATAATAAGTACCTGATCTAGGTGATATATACTGTATATACATACATATTCCTGTCTCAGTGGCATTGCATTAGCCATTATTTTTATGTATTTCTTACATAGGTTAGTTGTATGACAGAGGTTTAGCCTTCAAAATGTAAGGCTTCAAATGCTCAGATGCTGTGTTTGCTGTTCCCCACTTCTTACATCCATTATCCAATTCTTGCGAGCTGCTGTTACCATGTATAAGTGTATGAAGTATGCCCTAGTTGTAGAACCCTTAAGGTTTACCAGGACAATCACAAAATAAGAAAAGCAGGATGTATATGCTCTACCTACACTATTCTATTATAATAATATATATCACCAACATATATCACCTTAAGGATGGCTACCTTGTTGTGGTGAAGGTGCTTGTATAATTCAATGAAGCTGTGAGCTACACTATGTAGGGTCACACAAGATGAGCAGGTCATAGCATAGAGGCCAGTCAAATCATATTCCACTAGAGAAGGAACTAGTAGCAGCAGTATCTTTGCCAACTATGAATACTGATAAGCACGACTAGACACAAAATATGCCTGGTGTGCTGAAGTCCATGGTGTCACAGAGAATCAGACGCGACTGAACGACTAAACAACAAGATAGATAGATAGATAGATAGATAGAACACAGTAATTAGTTTTACAGCCTGAAGACAACCCAATGCAGATATGTTTACCAAATAAGTTTAATATATAAGAAAATGGCTCCATGACCTTCTCTTAATTGCTTTATCCATGTGTTCTTCCAACCTCAAATATTAATATGAGCCATAAATACACATGTATGCAATTGAATTAGATTATTGAGTATGCATAATTATTTTTTTTTTTAGTATATGAGATATTTATGACACACACACATGCATGCAAAGTGTTATTATAAAATACATGTTAGGGCAAAATTAGCAAATGCCTCTAAGTAATTTTAAATGCATCACAAAAGTGTAGAACTAGGCACAATAATAAATTAATTTAGATAGATAGACAGATAGATAGAGATATAGCTAGATAGATTGAACGATATCGGTACATTCATGGCCATTATACATGTGTAATCACATTCACAGATACACACACAAACTTGTTCATAACACAATTTGCTTATTAAATAAACATTTTTGGACCTTTCCTGTTAGCTGACCGCTCGCAGTAGCCACTAGGTGGCAGGCCAACATTTTAGTGAATTTCTTGGTAGTTAGTGTAAAGCTTATTATCTGGCAGTACCCTTACCCCTAACCCTAAATCTAACCCATAAACCCTAATCCTGACCCTAAAGCTAGGTAATTGACTAAAATCTCTGCTGCTCCACCTAGGAGCCGATGGCAGCCACTGCCAGTGGTCAGTTAACAGGAAAGGTTCCATTTTTTATTTCTTTACCTTGTGGTTTGAGTGAGCGATATCATGCTAATACCTGGAAAAGTCAGTGAGCAATGTATAGTCCTTTAAGGACCTACAGTGAAAGGGAGAGTGCAACGATTGGGACCCTGTCCGGAGTCATTTTCTCCTAGTTAATTCTAGTAAATGACACATGTTGTCCCTCTTCTGGCTACAGGAGCAAAGAGGAACTGGGAGTGGAGAAAAATAGCAGAGTTATATTGTCTAGTATGCAGAAGTGTTGTGATGTAATTCAAAGCAGCTTGCCCAAGCGCTCCTCTACACTTTTCCACACCCAGTTTCCATACAACTCTTTTTTAGTGTCTGTGGGTGTGTTCGCCAAGTGATGGAGCACCTGAGTAATATTTGCCTAGCAGCTCCTCAGATGTAAATCCCTGGTTACAATCTAAGAGCCCGATTCAATTGAGCTTTTGAATGTTACTGTAGCCCGTGAGGTCGCAAGTTAATTTGCTATTCAATTGGTGTGTTTTTGTGGGCTCCAAATAGTTAACGCGTTACAGCTTTGAAAACTCTGCAGTTGTTAAACCCGGAACTTACAACCTTCAGAAGCCTTTGATCTTTCAATTTCGCAATAGTTACGATGGCTAAAATAGCAAATCGCTAATCAATTGCTCAATTTCCCCAAGCCGGCAAATGTTTTCGCACCCGTAAATGGCAAAAGAAGGAGAAAATCCTACGAGTGCTATAAATGCAAATAAAAAATCAATACTGCACTGTAAAAAACAGGGAAAGCGATGACAGACATTAGAATTAATTGCACAACAGCCCGCAAATCGGCAGTATATAAGATTTATTTTTATGTTTCATTTCGGGGTTAAGTCGATCTCGGGTATCAATGCGTTAATAGATATCAGGCCACCCATATGGACTAGAACAGTATTGGCATTTATTTTCATCATTCTTTATTTTGCAGTCTCATTTTCTATTGGCTGATTCAAAATGGGAGGTTACGGGCTTGTTTAATTAATCATGTTCCTGCCCTGAACTGCTACAAACCAGTGCATGGTTTACGGAGTAATCTTTGGGCCAGTAACTTGGGGCCTTGAGCAATCAAATAGCCCTGGATTTGGAGACGAATGGGAGCCCGTAACACACCGACAGACATAAGGCCTACTATGATCGAGTTGCGGGCTTGCAATTGAATCGGGCCCTAAGTAATTAATACTTCAAATAAATCCATTTGCTTGCTTTCTCCTTGAAAAATGTTTTGGATATTCTGGTTCCGATAATATTCTCAAAACACAGAAGGAAGGAACAGGTGCAGCATTATTTGCATAGAAGGGATATATAAGTCTTGAAAAAAGCAGTTAGATTGTCTAAAATAGAAAATGTAAAGGTAATTGTTAAGAAAGGTAAAAATGACCATAAATTGTTTTTTTTTTAAATATAGATGGAAAAAAAAGGCGATAACAGAAAACATTTGAATCTTAAAATGAACAAGAGAAGCCATTTTAATGTTTGTTCAGGTATTATTCTGTGTACAACAGGAAGAATGGGCAGAGCTACCCGTGCATTGCACCGGGGCCTGACTATGGTGCACGACTCACACAGTGCTATGTAACTAGTCTTTTTTTTTTTTTTTTGCGTTTTATATTTTTTAGTAGTGTAGAGGCCCCCTTGGGGAAAGCTACATACATTGATTCAAACACATCATAATACAAGCACCTGGTCTCAGTTGAAATGGGGTGAGGAGGACTAACTTTCATATGATATGATATTAGTAATAACAATAATACTAATCAATGCTTCTTAGAGACATTAAGGATTTATGTTGCTGCTGATAATAATCTGAAAACATTTGCTAAAATCTCAAAAAAAATAAGCCTCCGAAATTATTATTTTTTTATTCACACATATACCTTTATGCAGTGTAAATGATACATACATCAGAAACCTATTACTTACAAAGGAAATATCCTACCATGAGGCTAACGGATTTACAAATGATTCCGGCTCTGGTTGTATCATGCAGTACATGCCTTCTATTTCGGTTTAAACAAAGTGTATTTTGGAACAAAAAAACACGGGAGCAACGGGCAGTCTTGGCTAATCTATTTACTTACATTTGTAAGTAAATTCTGTTGTTTGTTCAATCAAGATGGGACTAGAGTTGGCAATATCACCTAATGAGGCTTATATTTTTCATGTGGGATTGTTATTTCGTCTGTTCCATAAGCCTCAGAGGTTTGGATGTAGTACCCTCTAGTGGTCACCATAGTGCAGCAAAACTGATTAATGGTTAATGTTAATTTCTATCGTCAATACAAATTGTTCAACTTCCACACACTCTCCAACAAATAATTTGAAATCACATCATGTTACAAATCGATATAAATAGTAGTTTCTATAAACAATCCCAAATAAGAATTTTTTTACTAATTTTTGCCAGAATTCTGGCCAAACTATGTTTTCTGTTTAACTTCTATCTACAGAGTATATTTAATTTACTGCTCAAGCAAGTATAATAAATCACTGCGATGTTTACAATTTAAAACAGGTATTTACTTTCTATTTAATTACATAGATAACAGGTAATTTATCTGGTATGTGTATAACCTGCAGAGCACTTGCATTTACATCCTACTCTGATGCAATGGCTGAGCTGGTTAATTTAAAGGGTCACTGTAATGCCATTATAGCAGTAGCTTGATGTTTTTAATCAAGGCATTAATTAATCATTAATAATATTTGATATGATTTTAAATTATTTAAATATGCAATATTTAGTATTAAAATTACTTTCAAAATGCAAAGTCAGATGCTGCTGGCCTCCATACAAAGTCAATAGGGGGAGGCAGCTGTGTCTAGCAGACAGTGCTAACCTTTCTGGAACAAAATTATATCAGCATAATTCTCTGATTGGCTGTAGACTGCTAAAATGCTTTCCCCTAGCAACAAGCTTTTACTGCAGAGGGAGCTTATGAATGATTGTCTACCACTTTATATAATAAAGTGGTATTGCCCGTCAAAAATGATGGGATTAAAATTGTAAGGCTGGCAATGCTGTGGCTTTTGCTCCTCTGAGCACCTTCGGCTGAGCGCCTTTGGCAAGCCTCTCCCGCTCGCGGTCCTTATCGTGAGCCCTGGGATGAGCTCCAAAGGCGCTCATTGCGACCCTTTCGTCACGCCTACTGTTTCGCTTACCTGCTCGTTTTGTGCTTGGGAATGCCATGTGTGTCTTTCCACCATCTCCCCCCTGTCCCTTCCCTGTGTCTTTCTCCTCTGTGTGTCTGCTGAATGTTTGCGTGGTGCGCGTTGACTGCCGTTGGTTTTTTTCCTGCATCCCTGGCGTTGTTGGTTTGTGTTACTGTCTTTAGGTTGTGTATTTTCTAAGTCCCGCGTGCCTGGCTTTTCTTATCCTCGTTTTGAACCAGTTTCAGAATTTTTACGTTTTTTTACGTCCGGCCATTTTTTTTCTCGTTAGCCGATTATGTATTGATGAAAACCAAATATATCTCAAAGTCGCTTGCAACCTAAGTCCTGTGTGCAATGAACGCCTTTGGCGCTCATTGCAGCCGAAGTCACACGTAGTCGACGGCTCGCAAAGTGTGACCAACATTGTGAGCGTTCCCATCACTGACAACTATATATGTGATTGTTATATAATAAACCCTGTCCCTACCCTCTTGATGAATTTAGGCTGGAGACAATCGGATAACATGGAGGCCAGTACTCAATAAGCATTGAGAGTCATTTAGTAATAAATATTGCTATTATAAATCATAAAAGTGTTATTAATCATTTGGGCTTGATAAAAACAACTAGCTCCTCTTTGTAGGGCATTACATTACAGTAGTCCTTTAAATCAAACAAGACTAAGTTAGGTTTAGACACAGCTACTGCATATTTTTTCATTTGAAACTGTTTCATGTGTAACCTTAGAGTTACATTTTGCATTAGTAATGATCACACAATTGCTCTATGTTGAAGTCTTTGTGGTATCCATGAAAGAGTCCTGGAGAGAGGTGATAAGTGTCTGGTGAGGGATTATGACTGTGAGGGAGTGGTCCTAGACTCTGAGTAGTCATTTTAGGGTAAAGGGGAGGTGCCATGGGATTTCTCAAGAGCTATGTTATGGGGCTCAGGGTTCTGTCAATACATTTGGACCTTAAAAATAGATCCATACCAATTTAGTTTGGATTTTTTTTTATATACAATTACAATTATTATTTTTTCGGTACAGCAACTTTTTATGAAATGAATCTGGGATAACAGATCACTTCTAATGAGCGTGTTTGTAAATTAAGAAATGATGGATTTTTCTGGGAGGCAAAGGATTTGCAAACGTTTAAGCAAGTATCAGAAGCTGTCGGTTACTGCTTAGAGAATACTATACTGTAGGAACGAATATGTTAGTGAAGTGATTGCAAATGTTTCTGTTACAATTTCTACAGTACATCAATGTATTTAAAGAAGAAACTAAACAAATCGACCAGTGGGAATCTTCCTTCGTCCATACCATCAAAAATGCAATCATCTCATGAAAGCTTTTACTTTCTGAGTTTCTTGCATTTTTCTTTTTAGTTCCAGTAATTGGAATACACTAGTATTTTGTACATGGTGTACTCTGTTTAGGCCCCATATATACAGGTTGCAAAGCGGTTTTTGTATCAGTTGTTTGAATTTGTGCTTTGCTAATTCATGACTTGTGTCAATATAAATGGTAAGTAACATAGAGAAAAAAAATCATACCACATGGAACTCAAATAATATTTGGATAAATGTGTGTAAGGATCTCTTTTTGACAATTTAGTATCACTCCCAATAATTTGTTGTTAATCTGATATTATTGTTCGCAAATTAAAATTGTCATTTAACACCTAAACACCCAAATAAATTTACCAATTACCCTTACCTAGCTTTACCTATCCAATTTACATAGAAATAAAGAGAACAAATCAAGAGGAGCAAAATCATCACATAATATATTTAAGAGTTAGGGGATATGAACACTGTTATATGAGCAGTAAAGACACCCTGAGGTTCAAGGCCAACCTCAAAGATGCCTTCACATTGGTCCACCAGCCTGAATGCTCAAATCCTATAACACCTTACAAAGCAGTCTCTGCTATCTGTGACAAGTGCCACATCCACCATTAATTGTCTATAACTCTTTAAAATCCAGTCTGTGTTAGTATCAGTAAGAAACGGCCACATTTAATATGAGCAATTAGCTGTCTGTGGGTGTATTTATACACATTGCACAGACATTAATCAGCTAGTCTTGGTGATATTTATTTTATAATTTGGTCTACTCCATGTGTCTACTCATTGAGTGAATTTATCTACAGTACATTTTGCTACTGATGTGGTATAGAGTTTCTCATTTTGACAGCTCAGGTGTGATATGATAATCCAAATAGTACTTTTGTCATAGCAGTACATATTAACAGGTGAAACGTTCCATCTACATCTGTGATGTTTAGAATCCTAAATTCTGCTTGATTAAAGGCAGACTATGTAAGACATATTTGTCTCATTTTACTTTGGCCAATTCCAGCTTCTGATGGTTCCTATATCCTATAAAGTATTTATTTTACTTTGATGGAAGTTTTTAGTTATCTCCAGAAACCACCAATAAAGTATGTTAGCAGATGTTCATGCAATTCAAACAAGGTGAAAAAAGACCAGTAAAATAAACAGTTTTTAATAGGTTATATTTATTTAATTGCTTTCGGACTACATTTTTGTTTAGATGCTGAGGTATCGTTCAATTTTCATAAACCAGATTTCGGAGTATATTGTAAGAGTAAGTATAACCTAAGCAAATTAACTTAGTAATTGCTCTGCGTTGTTGGTGATAATTATATCTCTGTTAATTGGATAATTACATTTAATTAGATACACTTTGAACAAATGGCCTGATTCTTCTTCTTTAGACTTGGAAATGAACTATCTTTTTGTGGGATATTTCTACAATTACTCTTTTTATTGAATGGTCAGTCTTCTATTTGGTTATGTTATTGTTTTTAAAAATAAGCAGTCTAGGTTGCATGTCATGCAAAGCCTATGGAGACTTAATCCCAGTTATAGCCTAGTGTAATGCATATGGCTTTTGCATGATACATCTAGATGTTTAGATACATGGTAAGGGAAATGCCATAAAGCTAATTTCTAAGGGCCTCATTCTATTATCGGCCGTAGGCGCTGCGGAGCCGCAAGGACCGGCCGCAAGCTATTCTGCTATTCTATTCCCCTCCGGCCGGGGATTCCGGCAGGCTTGCGGCCGGCGCCTTGCTATCCCTTGCGGCCGCACGCGCCGGAGGAAAGCCTTTGATCTAAAACGTCCGCAAGAGTTTCGGCCGCAAGAAAAGCCTGGTTGCTATTCTATTGCTCCGGGAACCCTCTCTGCAAGGCTAAAAGCGAGCCGCAGCTTACTTGCAGGAAAAAGGTCCCGCTAGCACCAATTAAGCACATAATATAGCCCAAATAAAGCCATCCTGCACTTTGAGGAGACTATAAAGTGATTGTAGGTGTTAGCAAAAATAGCACAACATTCCCCTATACTGAAATTCGTAAAAAAAAAAAAAATATTATATATGTCAAATATGCATGTAAAAAGTCCAGAGTGCTTGGAGCACCTCAGACCTGGCCACGCTGCGGCCGGAAAATAAACAGTTAATGTAAACTCGGATTTGGGCTGATGTGCAAGCTTGAGAGGGGGTTACTATTAATCCTCATGTCCCCCAATATGATCCCTAGCATTTACAGAGCTGTACAGTGCTGTCTTGAATTTATTTTTGACTTCAAAAATTTTGGAGCTTACGGCCGGGTCCAAGATATGCGGCCGGCCGTAAGGGGAGATCCTTGCGGGGCTGTATAATAGAATTGCGAGGTAACAGAACCCCCTGCAAGGAATCGCAGCCTTACGGACGATTTACGGCCAATAATAGAATGAGGCCCTAAGTAGATAATACAATAATTTGGTGTTTGTGCTGGTCCCTAGAGGTATTGATGATACTTTGGTGCAGTTTGTATACATGAGAGGGGTGCTTACATTTCTGCAGGGGTAGGGTTGTAGTTTACATTGTGACTGCCTACTTAAGCAACAATGCGGGAAGGAGAAAGCGTTAAATACTAAAATCTTCAGTAATATAACTAAGCGCCCTCTGCTCTATCCCTCCTAGTCTCCCACAATAAGATAAGCAAACTCTTCAGACTCCTGAGCTAGCTTCAAGTTCTAAAGAAAGACAATACATAAACAAAGATTTCAAAAACACAGATGCTAATAATGTGAGTTTGTTACATACTTCTAAAGTGTGAAGTTTTTTTTTTTCTTTAACTACGGTGGTCTTTTAAATGAATATGAATCTGGCTTATGTGTCCACCAAGATCCATAGTGAAAGTAGCCCAGACTCTTGTAAAATCTATTATATCTATTTTAACACATATTTGTTATTTTGTTTATGAAGTTTATACTTCTTGTTCATTATTTTGGATAACGTGCACTGTGTCTCAGCTGATAGGTACAAATAATCTTAGACAATTTTTTTGAAGTTAATGTCACGCTATTTGTCCTAATTATATACAGCAAATTGAATCTAGGACTAAATATTTATTTACGTTTGGGACTTTTAAGGAGTGATGAGAACCCAAATCCTATAAGAGTACCTCTATGTCAAACTAATATAATTGGGCATTGCATAATATTATTCTAGTCAACTGGGAATGAAACTGAAACCAGCAATTAATTTCTTTTAAATGACATTTAAGGTAGTATTTTGTGTTTGTCAAGGGACTGAATAATTGTATCCTCACGGGAAATAAATCTCCTGTAATTATAATGATGAATATATTTTCCCTAAAAATCAGTTCCATGGGGAATCCTACCCATCCAATATGAAAGTCATGCTACACAGAATTTTTAAAGGTATGTATTAATGTTTTTTTGTGATATGGCTGAATTACTGCCATCAAGTCTACAGCTATAGCCAACAGGTTGCTGCTCACCAACTGTGAACTGCAGGAGTTTCATTTTTTGATGGTTGAGGTATTGGGAATTAACACCGAAAGCCTATGGCTGTAGTTGTGCTTACTGATAATGCTGTTCTGGTTTCTGTTCTTTAACTACATGGGTTTAAGTGTGTACAAAAACTAATGGCTAATCTATATGGCTGCATATGCCTTATCTGAATACTTAACTTCCATTCCCCCGAGTATGAATGTATTTGAAGCAGCATGAATCTTCTGCCTTTAGCTCGTGACTCTGCTAGCTGGCTGAACTTTTATTTTATTAAGAATAGTTTTCTTTTTATATATTTATAACATTACTTGACTAATATAGGCAAGATAGTGAAATCCCTTTTAAATAAAATATAACATATGTGAGGTAAAGGAGACAAGCTAACCTCATAGAAAATAGATTTACGGACACTAACATGTTCAGGTACATGTACACATTTGTACATAGATAAACAAACATATTGTGCATAAAATGAAAAAGACAAGTATTATGCAATGTGTTTTTATAAAACTAATTTGAATAGTGTAAATGTCAAGGAATCGTGTACGTAAAAAAACATGTTTTAAGCATAACATTAAAGGTTTAAAATGTTCTTTGAATCCAAGTGCAAACAGCTTTGGTGTCAGAACCCTATTGTGAGGAATTGACTCTGCTGGGTTTTGAACCCTGGTCCCCAGGCTGCTGAACCTCTTCCCTACCACTACGTCAGCCTGCTTTTGTGAATTTCCTTGAGATCTGATAAACCTTGACTCTGCTAGCAATAGTATCAGTGACTAGTCTCTTCAGCTGTGTCTGGTCAGGTGTCTGGTCCTTGGCCTATATAAGGCACTTCCTGTCTATGTACCTTGCCAGATTATTGTGGTTCCTGTTCCCTTCAATAAAGCTTATTCCTGTTTCACCTACAAGTTGCTGAATTGGATCATTGCTGACCTAGGCTGCTGGTCTCCAAAACCTTGTGATTCCTATATTATTACACCTATTCTGATTTGTTTTAGAGAAAATAGACTCAAATAGCTGGGGGAGTTTCTGATACACATTAAAGGAGCACTATAGTTCAAGATAAAATGCCAGTATGTATTAAATAAACAATATTAGCAACTGTGTAAGGCCATGGTCATAAAGCAGTTTTGGGGAAAATCTGATTTTTTGAAGACTTTATTTAAAATTACAGAAATTTTGTGTTTGTTACATCACTTATTCACAGCTGAGTCATAAGGATGTGTTTTGGGTGGGGAAAAGGGGAATATAGAACAATTGTAAAGATAATTGGATAAGAATGAAATAGACAAAATGCTGATTCCCTTTCACCGCAGACTCCTTGCATCATTCACTACAATAACAGCTCTCCAGAAATAAAAAAACACCCCTCTCAAACATACATCTTCCACCAACACATAATTGATCACATTAGTGGCCTACAGAGCAATAATAATCTATTTTTTCTTTTCTTATTAAGAACTTCTAGATCTATGAACTTCTAGATATATGATCTTTTCCTGTTTTTTATGTTCTGAATCAGACACATTTTTTCAAACAAATATATGTTTTTCTTTGTGCTGTGGTCCATTAATTGGAGTTAGTCAGATGGAGAACCTTACTTTGTTCCATGAGAAATTTGTACAAAGATCTTTTTAACAATTGAAACCCTCATTTTTCATGTAAAAATATGTCTAAGGTTAACTACTGTTTTTATAAATGCATGATAGCAAATGTGTAATGTCAGTGTCCCATATTGCTGCTATTATGAATGTCAATGATTACATACTTTTGTAGTTGTCTTATATACATTTATACCCTTATCTTGTATACATTTCCAGTTCACATACATACAGTGTAACATATTAATTGGTTGATTTAAGATAGAAAATGGTTCTATCAAGGAAGGGCAGTAGAAATGTAATCTTGTGTGTATGGAGTTGCAAGGGGTGCATGTGGGAGGCAGTGTTAAAATGAGAAGGATCTCAAATTTTGGGCCAGTGCATAACCTGAAGACTTGTCCCAAACATTACAGACTTTCGTACTTTAATGATTCCTTGATTAGGGACTGTATTCATTAACCTATAAAGATAATTTAAGGTTCCCATATTGTTTACTTTGTGCTTGGTTTATCATAACACTGTGACTGATTTACCCATTTCATATACTGTATATATTGTGTCATTTTGGTTATTCAAAATAAGAGGTTTTTAAATGCTATTAAGTTATACTCCTGATTTGTTTTATCTTGCCCATCACATGCCTTGATTTGACCATGTTTGATACAGTGTGTAACAAGAAAGCTGATTTTACATCTTTGTTAAGAGTGCTTACTCATTTTTCTTTAGATTAATCACAAAATTAATGGGATGGACCTTTATTTTGTCCTAGCCCAAGTAGCATCACACATTTATGATTATGGGGCACTGAAATTGTGCACAGACTATGGTTGGATTTGAATGTTAACTCACACGCATGTAAATGGTTAAAGGACCACTGCATGATCAAAGAGTAATTCACTGACAGTGTTTTATTAGCCAGTACAAGGATTTGGTGTCTATTCAACTGTTTTTGTATTGCTTTGAAATGTTGGTGTATTTATATGTTTCTTAATTAATTAAAATGAATTATTAACCTACTAAGTAAATCATTAATAATATTAAGATACAAACTTGCTGTTATTGAACAGGTAATGTTCACAAATTATTTTGTTTAGTATTGTTATAGCAGTGGTTTATTTGATGAAATGCATTGTTGCCTCACGATCCCTTTACTTAGCAATAATTTTACAATAAAGCTGTAGCCATTTACTCAAACATTTTGCTATTCTTGATTTATTTGTTAGGGATTTTAAAGATAAACCAAGCTGTAGTTTTTAAGAATCACTCATAGAGACAGATACACTTTTGAAAAATATTTCTTTATCTAAGAAATGGAGAAAACTAAATGCATGGTCAAGGACTTTACTGGTATCCATTCATTGACTGGTCCAGCTGGTACCTCCTCTTCACATTCCCAATAAATGTAAAGCCCTGTAGTGCAAACACAGCTTTTTAAGCTCTCCTGTGTGGAAGCATAATTCATTTTTTTTTATCTGTATCCCTTATAGTGTCACAAAACATAATATATGTGTGCAACCATGAAACAGTCACTTTCATTATCACTGAAACAGGAACTCACTTATAGTCTGAAAGATATAGCACAATGGAGCAAAAATTAACCACAGATGCAGACATGCAATAAGTGGAGGAACCTCTGTTTTGCAGTCAAATATTTCATGTAATAGAGAACTAATAGTTTAATGACTGCTCCGTTTTGGTAGTTATAGTTATAAAGGAAAAATAATTATTTAGCAAAAAACAGGCCTCCGTTCAATTGCAAGCCCGCAACTCTATCGCAGTAGGCCGTATGTCTGCGGCCTCCCGTTCATCTCCAATTGCAATCCTATTCAATTGAGCAAGGGCGCAAGTTACGGGCCGAAGCCTCAAGCCCGTAAATCCCGCCCACGGCCGCAAACTATTAAGGGGCTGGTCAAGATGCGATTACGATCCAATAGCGGTATAACATAGTGCAACACAGCCTCTCAGCCAATATAAAGTGGTCTAGCTGCAGATGATTGACAGAGGGAGATTATAAAGTTGCGTTCCACCCGCCCATGCGTTGACTTGTATTTTCTGACAAAGTAGCACGCAGGTCCCAGAGTTGGTGGTTGGTTCGAGTTAGAGAGAGAGTAGGAGAGTTTGTAGAGCAGTAATTTGTGGTTTTGTTCATTTATAATATACCATTTACTATTTTACACTTAATCCTTGATTACACATATTTACAGATTACATATAATTGCAATACACAGAATTTACGTATCTGATTAGGAATATACCACCTAGCATATCAAAATATATACTGACATTATTTCAAAAGAAAATAAATTCCTTTATGCTGAGTGGCAAAAAGTATTGTATAAGAAAATAAATCTTAGATAGAGGATTTAAGAGAGGCGGTCTAGCCACACATAACCTTGCTGACTATTATGAAGCCCTACACTTAGTCTACTTCACAAACTTGCAATCACAGGAGATGAAGCTGGCAAATTGGAATATTGAGAGAGCTCTTGTTGGAGAATTAAATATTGAAGCTTTAACCTGGTCAAGAGACCTTCATAAACGTGCATTAAAGAGACTCCCACTGGTGGTCCAGACTGCGATTAGGACCTGGCATAGATGTGCTCAGAGATGGCATTTAGCACCTTTTCCATCTCCAATCACGCCTATGAGGGCAATTAGGCTCCATCAGAGCAGGAAGGTCACCATCCGGCCCTCCTGCCACAGCGCAGGGATCCAACCCCACTATCCTCCTCCTCCTCCAGAAACTGAGGCAGTTGCCAGGGCCCTCCTAGAGTGATGACCCAAGCCTGACACCACCTTGTTGGAGAATTAAATATTGAAACTTTAACCTGGTCAAGAGACCTTCATAAACGTGCATTAAAGAGACTCCCACTGGTGGTCCAGACTGCGATTAGGACCTGGCATAGATGTGCTCAGAGATGGCATTAAGCACCTTTTCCATCTCCAATCACGCCTATGAGGGCAATTAGTGCTCACTTGCCTGAGATTTACTATAATAATCTGCACCAGATGGGAAGTCTGGTCTTGGCTAATTTATATAGAAATGCCAGACTTAGATCTCTGGAGGACATGATGTTAACATATGGTTTACTTTGTGATAAATGTCTTCATCTTTTATCCTGGAAGCAGGAAATTAAGAAATCCAACTTTGCTCTATATCAAGCAAGAGAATTGACTATTTTTGAAAAAATATACAGTATAGATCAAGTTCCCTCAATTTTCAAATACTACAAACGTATTAGAGATATTAAAGATAAAGACAAAACAATCTGTATACAGAAGTGGGAGGAGGAACTAGATATAAGTTACACTAAAGAAACATGTTTTAGAGCATGTGCAAATACAGATAGATGGGTTAGCTGTGTTCCACTTAAAGAGATATATTTTAAGCTCTGCCAGAGATGGTACAGTGTGTCCTGCTATGTGCTTAAAATAACATCAAACAAATCTCCCAATTGTTGGAGAGGCTGTCAAATTCTAGGTAATCAGACCCACATGTGGTGGGAGTGCAAATACATTCAAACAATGTGGTCTTAATGTGTAGAACAATTGTCAGTAATTCTGGGGCATGAGTTGCAACTCACTCCAGTGCTGTTTTTGTTCCATCTAACTCCGGAATCTATGAAACAACCTGAAATAGCCTTAACTATAAATATTCTACTTGTAGTCAAGTAGCTAATTGTAAGGAGAGGGGAAACTTCATATTTTCTGCAGTGGATTGAAATAGAAGCTGCCATTAATTGGAATTGACAGATTGAGGAAGACTACTTAAAAATGGACCCTGCCTCAAGATAGAAAATTAGGTTAATTGGTCAATATGGTACCAACACATGATTAAAAAAAGGGACAAGGTGTGATTTGATCCCCTGAATCTTTTTCTCTCCACCTGAACTTCACCTCTACAAACTACAAAGCACTTATTGTGTTTATAAGTGAAGGCTGGCTTCTTCCTTTTCTTCTTCTTTTTGTATTTTTTTTTGTATTATTTATTGGAGTTTCAGTTTTTTTTTTCTTTGGATGCATGGCTCATTTGGCTGTGTATTAATGCATGTGTTATCTAACGTGAGAATTAATGTATATGTACTGCATTTTATGCTATGTAACAGACGATAGTATACCTGGATGTACTAATATTGTATGTGAAGAAAATAAAATATTTTGGAATAAAAAAACAAAACAATACACAGGATGGCTCTAGCACCAAACACACTTAGAAGAGTGACACAGGGGAAGGAGCCTGATTCCGGGGGTGGGGATTTGTTTGGGGGAGGGACAGGCCTCAGCGATAGGTTAGGGAGGCAAGGATCTCTGTCTACTGTTGGGAAGGCAAGAGGCTAAGGGCAAGCACAGGGCCCACAATTCCTCGCACCAGGAGAATGTGGTCCTCCTCGGTGCTATCCGTGGCCGCCCCGTAATTCTTGCAGGGGGGGGGGGTGAGTTAGGCCAGGGCCTAGGGCTCAGGCATGGAAAGAGGTAGTGGCTGACAGCAGTAGGCTCCATCAGAGCAGGAAGGTCACCATCCGGCCCTCCTGCCACAGCGCAGGGATCCAACCCCACTATCCTCCTCCTCCTCCAGAAACTGAGGCAGTTGCCAGGGCCCTCCTAGAGTGATGACCCAAGCCTGACACCACCTTCTCCCCCCGACATCAGTGCGCTGGACTGGCAGCCACCACCACCATCAGGCCCAACCACACCACCTCCAACACTGCAAGACCCTCCAGCTGGGCCCCAGACACTCCCCACACCACCACCTCCTCATCACGCCACAGTCCAGAGACCTCCTTCCCCAACATCAGGCCAGGCTGCACAGGCAGAGGTGCTGGCTCTCATGCGTCAGCAGGTGAACTGTCTTTGGGAGATCCAGGCCAGCACCTGTGCCTAGACGGAGGAAGACCTAGGGGCTGCACAGGTGTTTGTGCCTTCTCAACAGCACTCATCAGTGACAATCAATTGGTCACAATACTAACCTAATCTAGCCTGGCTACACAGTCTTGGATCTTGGCCTATGTGATGGTGATATTTTGTATGCAAATGGCTACCTCCCATTACATGGTCCATGATCCTCTTCTCTGTGGACACATAGGGTTCTGTTTAACATGTCATCAATTGATGGTCTCTGAGAAATCCCGTTGAGAAGTGATGCTGCAGTCCCTATCTTTTTTTAAGGCCTTATGTTGTAGGTTTTGTCTATTTTTTTTTCTTTTTTTGTTTTAGGTACAATTTAGGTCCATGAAGGCATCTTCTGCAGCTGTAAGCATTGTGCAGGAAATGTATAAGGTGTAAGGTTTGCACAGTGCTATTAGGTAGACATTCCTTCAATGACAGCCCCCCACCCCCCCACCCTTAACAATCTTAAAGTTATTATATAGCCAGACATCTAAGCCATGATGGTTGTTAGCTGAAATGTAGACTAATAACGCTATGGTGGTGGACTTGCAAATACTCACAATGGCATGTTAATGACAGCCAGCATTAATATATGCACTAGTGAAGCATGCGATCCTTACCTCAATATCAGTCTGAGAACAGATTCTTGGGTCTGATGTAAGTAACAGTGAATCTGGCTGCTGACTTTTGTGTCCTCTCTGTATTAATGGGTATTTTCCCATATTGCTGATTATCCAGATACCTAGCTAATAGTAATGCTTGCAGATGGGAATCAGGTGAGTTGGTATATTATTACAGTTACAGTATTTAGCACTGTACTGTACATGCATGTTGATTATTTTTTTTTTATCCTCCTCCGCCTTTTTTTAGTTGACCACTTTTTTCAGATTTTTGTTTTGTCACCACACTGTATGTGAAACTGGATTAGATTACACAGTCCAGAGCTTGAATCATCTGTTTCATTGAGCAGATCTAGAGAAGTTGTGATTTGTCTGACCTCTCTGCTATGACATGCCCACCTACAGTTGCCCTACATGGTATAGCTGACAGCTTCATTCAGGTACACAAGCCCCTTCACCACCACCACTTAGCAATCCAGAAGGGGACCAGGGGAAAATACACCACACTAATGTAAATTGATGAATAGCAAAACATAATGGGAGGCCACCAAATGATAATGGGTATACTGTACATCTTAACACATGGAAACCAGCATTGGTGTGGGACTCTCCAGGATGGGTATAGTGGAGGTGAGTTGGCTGTTCATCCACGTGCCTCTGCACAGCCTCCATGTGTTTTTGCTGCCCTTCCTGATGGGTTAGAGTAGATTAGTGTGGTGTATGTCCCTCTAGGACCACTGTAGGTGGGCAGGTCATAGCAGAGAGGTCAGACAAATCACAGTCCACTAGAGAAGGATTGTAAAGATATGGCCTATATGGATTACTATCCCAGGTGCATAACACCTCTTGGTAATTAATGAAGCAATTTTATTGGGATGTTTTAAAACCGGAAGAAATGTTGCTAAGTGTAAATTAAAAAAGTGCTCGATCAACCTGTATATACATCCTGATGGAAATAATGATAACAGACTTTTTATGGTTATTAACCATAATCATAGAGGTTTTAAACAATACTCATATGCAATGTCAACCTAATCCAAAAGAGTATATGGTTCACTGCTTAATCCCAGGATTGTAATATAGCAAAAAATAATTAGCACTTGTTAAAAAACACTAAAAACAACCTATGAGCAGAAGTAAAAATTCCTGTATGGTTTATATAAGGAACAACGGACATTCTATATATGCATGCACATAAATCATAAATGCAATGTAGTATGCTTGCAGTTCTTGGACTCATTTAATAGCTTGACGCTTATTCAACGTCATGTTCCGATGTCCTTGTTACCTATAGAGGTTATCTGAACTCTAGGATGCTCCTGCTCAAAAAAGAAAAAGCATTGCCAACGGGCCGTTTCGTTCGCTGAAAATAACTTTTTCTAGAGGCTTGTATATGTGGCCATTACTCGTAGGCTTTTAAAGGTCTGCACTTCCGGGTGTGACGTCATTACGTAGCGTGGCGCAATGACGTCACGCATGTAGAATCTATCATGTGATTGAGGTGTTCAAGCTATGAAACTTTATCAAGAGCTACATTAACATCCTTGCAATGTGAATATTTTACCAATCAATAGAAGCTTTGTGCAACGCGATGACGTCACGTCCATATTGTGAATCAATATTATGTAACTTTATAAAAATTGTGCATTCTAACATTTAGAGACATAAACATAGTTGAGATTATTAAATAACTATACTTTTTTTTTACATGATTTTCGATTTAGACTAATAAGTTTGCAAGGTAGAAATGCCAGAGGTGATAATAACTTGGCAGTGATCTAGGACTGCACAATTATAACAAATGGATAGAATACAGTGGATGTTCTTAATTCAAAAGGAGTTATTTAGGGATGATTGTGTGTTGAATGTGCAATAATTGATACAGTGATAATTAAATAAAAGTGAATACCTTAAATTTGAGTTTAATGTGCTATATCTGAGCCAATATGGTACTAATAAAAATATTACCTATCATTCAATGAATTTGTGAGTATTGGGTGAAATTGTGATTTTGCCGTGTGCAATTTTGTAAACAATATAGTATAATATATTTGCAAATGCCTGAAAAAATAAAAAATAAAATAAGGCTAAACCAAACTAATTTGGTGCATGTGTAGTTTATAGAAAAGCTGTGTAGGAGAATCCCATTTGGGAAATTGCAATCTAGGATGGAGATCCACTTGCTTTCTACTTGAAGCAGTTTTTTATGATTGTTGCCTCCTCCTCTAGGTCCTGGGGATACTTGTTCTAATACTGTGAATTTCATAAAATCAGGGTTATTGTTGTGGATTATTGTTGTGGTGGTACTTAACATGCCTGGAGATTGGTGTGTCTAACTCCCTGGTGATAGAATTGACATGTTCAAGGATTCTTAGCCAAAGTTGTCGAAAGGTTTTGCCTACGTAAACTTTAGGACACAAACATGTCATAGCATAAATTACATGTGTAGAATGGCAATTGATTAAACTTCTGACTGGATATTCTATTGCAGTATTCGGGTCAATGAAGGCTTTATTTGTATGGATGTACCTGCATGCTTTGCAACGTCCACACTTAAAAACTCCAATGGTAGGTTGTAACCAAGTGGAGGTGGTTTCAGTAGATTTGAAGAAGCATTGTACCAATTTGTCTCGGATGTTTTTGTTTCGTCTGTAAACAATCATGGGTCTTTCAGGTAAATATTTATTCAAGGTGGAGTCATCTCTGAGAATATTCCAGTAGCGGTTTAAGATGTTATAGTCTTATCTCCAATCATTGCCAAAATACGTGATGCTTCTCACTGTTTCATCATGTTCAGTGCATTTGGCCTTGTATAGGAGATCCTGTCAGCTGAAATGGCCTTCTGATAGGCCTTTTTTAGAACCATATTGGGATACCCTCGTTGTTTGAACCTCCACCGTAATGCATCTGCTTGTTCTTTGAATTTTACAGGGTCATCGCAATTATGCTTCAACCTCAGATACTGGCCGTCTGTATTCCTGATTTTAATGGAATAGGATGTTGACTGGACCAGTGCAAGAGGGAATTTGAAGCCGTTTCCTTTCTACATGTCGAGGAATGGATCTTTCCAAAATCATTTTTATAGAGTTCCAAGTCTGAGAATTCAATCTTAGTCTCATGGAGGTTATAAGTAAACCTTAGACCAAGTTCATTATGATTTAAAATATTCATGAAGATTAGACATTCTTCCTTGACACCTGACCAAAGAATCAATACATCGTCGATGTACCTTGGCCAGAGTAAAATTTTATTTGTATACTCTGATAATTCCTCTAAAAAAAACATGGGTTTTCTCAGAGTACAAATTTGCGTAACTTGGGGCACAGGATGTCCCCATGGCCGTGCCTTTTACTTGATGGTACCACTTTCTGTTGAACATGAAAACATGTTTGGTTAGTCCCCTCTTTTTTAACATATTTATTAATGACTTGGAAGTGGGATTGGGGTGTGGTGTCTCCATTTTTGCTGATGACACAAAGTTGTGCAAGATAATTACATCAGAAAATGATGTACTTTCCCTTTAATACGAATAAATCTAAAGTTATGCATCTGGGAAGGAAAAATAGCCATACAATTTATAATCTTAATGGAGCAAATCTAGGGGTATCAGATATTAAAAGGGATTTGGGAGTACTTATGGACAACCACCTAGGTAACAGTGCTTAATGCTAAGCAGCATCTGCAAAGGCAAGTCAAATATTAGTATGTATTAAGAAGGATAAAGGGAAGCAAATATAATTCTCCCACTATACAAATCCCTAGTACACCTTCATTTGGAATAGGGAGTACAATTTGGGGCACCACTACATAAAAAGGATATTTTAGAGCTGGAGAAAGAACAGAGAAGGGCAACAAAGCTACTAAAGGGAATGGAGGGGCTAAGTTATGAAGAAAGACTAACCAAATTAAACTTATTTACTCTAGAAAAAAGGCATTTAAGAGGGCATATGATTACCTTGAATAAATATATCCATTGTCAATATAAGGCTTTGTCAATTGAACTTTTTGTGCCAAGAGGTTTTCAACTGACAAGGGGACATCCTTTGAGATTAGAAGTAAAAATATTTCACCTTAAAGAAAGAAAAGGGTTCATCACAATAAGGGTCGTTGCTCTGTGGAATTTTCTTCCAAAGGAGGTGGGGTCAGCGGATTCAATAGATAACTTTAAAAAAAAGAGGGAGTATTGATCCATGGATGAATCCGATCGACAGTATCTGGGGTCAGGAAGGAATTTTATATATTTTTTCCCTGTTGAGACAATTGGCAAAGTTTCACTGTTTTTTTTTTCTGTTTGCCTTCCTCTGGATCAATTAATAATAAATCTGCGTATTGCAGATCAGAGGAGATCTAAAAAGGTTGAACTTGATGGACTAAAGTCTTTTTTCAACCTAAATTACTATGTAATTATGTAACTATGTAATGATGAAGTTATTAAACTCCTTTTCTGTGTTACTAAAAATGCTTAGATAATATTCAATAGCCAGAATACCTTGTTTGTGAGGGATGCTGGAGTAGAGTTGTTCACTGTCTACTGTGATAAGTTATGTTTCTTTTAACCGTGCATGTCATCAATATTTTTAAGGACATTGAGTGCATCTCTTAAAAAAGATGGAATTGTGATCATCATTTGTTGAAGATACTCATCCAGGAACATACTTATCTTCTCCGATAGACAATTATTCCCCAAAACAATCGAGCGTCTGCGTATAGGAGATATTTTCTTATGTACCTTGGGTAAGGTTATTGTTTTTAGTGTGTTTTAACAAGTGCTAATTATTTTCTGCTATATTTACAAGTTTGGGATTAAGCAGAGAACCATATCCTCTTTTGGATTAGGTTGGCAATGTGTCATTGCATATGACGATTGTTTAAAACCTCTATGATTAAGGTTATTAACCATAAAAAGCCTGTTATCATTATTTCCATCAGGATGTATATACAAGTTGTTTGAGCACTTTTTAAATTTACACTTACCAGCGTTTTTTCCAGTTTTAAAACATCCCAATAATATTGCTTCATTAACCAATAGAGACGGAACTGGCAACCCACTCCAGTATCTTTGGCATGCAAACCTTGTGGATACGCACAGAGACATTAGTAAGTGTGCTGCAGTCCATAGGATAACAGAGAGTAGGACACAACTGAGGGACTGAACAAACATATGTGAAATGCTCCCCTGGTACTTGATATATAATATGTGGTGGTGTAATTTATCCAATATTTGTTTTCCCAATGTTGATGTGATAAGTGAGATGTATTTAAGACGATCTTTGTCTTTTTAGGGTCCACATTAGAGCCTCTGTGAGTGTGAAAGGGTTAATATGTCAGCCATTTGCATGTATTTGTGTTGCAATTTAATGAGGTAGTCTGTATTTAATAGCTTTCAGCATGTTGCAGCATAGCTTTTCATATTGGCATATGCATGACCATTACAACCTATGAGGAAAATAACATTTATTTCTTCTTAGATTTGATATTTGGGAGTTGTTGTGCATGTAATTGTAATGCCTTCCATGGCTTTCCCCATATTTTAAAGTGCATTGGTGTTTTTTTATATTGTTGTTTGCAGTGTTACAAACTAGTCTGTAAAACCTTTACGGGTCCTATGGAACCCGTAAGCTTTGGTCTTATTGTACAGTAATAGTGTACAATTAGCGTTTGCGAGCTTGATTGTGATCTTCGTGTTCGGAAGTCTTGCAGCCTTGAGAGTTCAAAGGCTTAGAGAGGCTGTAAGTTACGGGTTTAACCATTACCATTTTTTCAAAGCCTTAACTCGGAAACTATTTGGAGCCCTCAAAAAGATGCCAATTGAATAGCAAAATAACTCGCAACCTCAATTACGGGCTACTGGATCAAGCGAAAGGTCAATTAAATGAGGTCCAACTGTCTAAGTAGAACTCATAAAACTTTACAGATTTTCCTAATTTTTTAAGAAGGACTGTTGATCCAAGTACTCTTGAATAAAGGGTTCCTGAGATAATTAAAAAAAAATGGATACACTGCCTTCCTGAGTGGCACTGCGCATAAGTCACGCTAATAATTTTTAGCTTTTGATTGCTGCTTGATCCTAGGAGTTTTATACGACATGCATCGTTATTACTTTTTCTACTGAGTAAATATTTTTTTATTTGACTTGTCTGTGTTTGCTTCAATCTCTGATATGTTTTGTAAGTATCATTTTTTATTTGTCAGTGGTATTTAGAAGGCATATAGGTAAGAAGAACAAAACTCATTACTCATGTAGCATCCCTTTTTATGTAGAACTGAGTTATGAAGACAGAGATAGTCTGTTTTGTCATTGTGGTTGATTTTAATACCAAGACATTTCCATTTTTTGTTTATGTGATTTAGTGTCCTCCTTTCAGCTGTACAATAAAATACTATTACAAAACTGAAAACAACTATTTATAACCCTTTATATAAAGATCTAAATAGCTAATTATTTGAATTTTAATAGAAGATGCACAGTATGTAATGTAAAAAAAAAGGATTTTCCAACAGAGCAAGTGCATTCCCTGGAAGAGGGATAATAACAAGTCATCTACATTTTCCACTGTTGTTTAGAGGGGGAATTAGGTGAGCTGTGATTTTAGAAAGCAAACAAATAAGCTGGAACATGGAGGTTGACAAAGCCAGGGACCCAGGAGAGGAGAAAGCCTATGGTAAGGTGACGATCACCACAGAGATGAGGTCTTAATTTTCCAATAATAAGCATTGTGGCTGTGTATTTTTTTTCGATAAATTAATTGTTAATCCTAAATTTACTATACGTCATTTAATTTAACCTATGCTTGAACTTTGGAGCCAACTCCAGACAAAATATTCTCAGCTTAGAGAGGTCATATCTTGAATTAAACCAGGAGAACTATACAGGAGTTGAAAGGTCTGACCAATATTTATTCAATCCTTCTTCATCCTTACACCTTAGTAAATCTATACCATAATTATTCTAATTAACCACTAGACAAAGAGAACAGTCATTAAACGTATCTCAATAAATTGAACAACCATCCCATAATGCTTCTCTTTACACACTGATGCTAAGATTAAATATATTGCTTAGCTTTACGATATCACAATGAAATAATTAGAATGCATTTGTACAGTAATAGTGTACTATAAAATAGCTACAGATATAATTGCTTACATTTAAAAGGACTTGATGGTATGTTTATATTCATTTTCAAGAGGTGCTTTCTTTCAAGGAGCAATTTTACCTTTATGTGAAAAAGATAAAGAACAAAATGATCCACTGAGAAGTTTCTAATAGCCTAATCACCACCACACTATAATTGTTTTACTCTTTTGAAATAGAATTTCGCTTTTGGTATATCTTATAGCTACTTAGAGTGCACAGAATGTGAACACATTTCAGAAACATTCTGTGATCTGATTCATTAAATGGGCCACTATAATACTCCAGCAACCTACAATATGCTGTGGTCTACAGTAACATTAACATCATTGTAATATACTTTGTTTTTAAAAATGCAATTTAGTGAAATCTTACTGCATTATCTAATTTTTTGATCATACGTTTTTGTAATTAGTTGGATGGCTAATTATAATCAGAAGATTATATATCTTGTTGACTTATAAATCAAATAGCTGTTGTCACTTCAATTTCAATATAGTTTAATCTCAGCAAGCATAATCATTTTTCTTTAGAGTTTACTAAATAGTAATGGAGTTTGTGCTATACAGTCTTGTCCTGTGCTACTCTATACTATTGTAGTCAGTGATTAGCTTATTATCTGATCTTTTAGAAAAGCGACGTCAGGAACAAGGGAAATGTACAAAGGGCTTCATACATCCCATGAAATAATTAGCAACTGTGAAAACAGAAGCACAGTAATAAACAACTATGCTAGTAAGTATACGGATCCTAAACAACAATACAAACTCTCACCTACCTATCTTACTCTCACACATAACCATGTACCCAGATGGGGCAAACAAAAAAAAGGATCCACTTCTTCCAGATAGCGAATCCTTTTTAAACATGAGGTTCCTTTATGGCTTCAGATGTTGACTTCAGTCTCAGTAACTGCTTAAATACTCAGTTCTCCAGGAATTTTAAATTATTTTTCTCAACTGATTTATAAAAAACAGCTAGATGCTATGAGAAAAAGGCCTTCTCCCCCAGAGGATGAATAGTTTGGTTCTTCCTCAACATCAGTTCATTCTGCGTTTGCGCATACAGATCAAGTCCATTAAGTCAGAATCTCATCCATGCATTTAGGCTATAACTATGGATAGATTACTAAAGTTTTACTACTCATCAGCATATAAATTTGTGTATCAGTGTCATAGTGTCATAATATCCTTGACAGTCTTATATCCGAGGCTGAATAGATAGTGCTTTGTGGTTGTTAGATCCCCAATTTTACAGAGCTGTATACAACTAGCCTAAAGTGTAATGCAAAAGCACAATGAAACAGTACAATGAAATGTTTATATTTAATCAGATATTCTACTTAAATGCCAGTGAATGTGTTTAGAATAGAAATGTCGTATTTGGATAAAACTATTTTAAAGAATATTTAAAGGGCTACTGTAGTGATTTAACAAAATGTTAAATTTTCAAAGTATTTGAAATATCAAGTAAATTAAATGTATAACCACAGCACCAAGTCCAAGCAATAAATATAATCAAATTCTAAATGTGATATTTATCCCATAGTGCAAGTAATGTGTACCCAGTCTATTACAAATCCTAATCCATATAACCAATGTTATCTTAATGTCTTGCTGTATAACAAATAATAGATGCTACAATAAAAGTGTTACGAAAAATTCTATAAATCTAAAGCGTATCACAATGAAATATGACACCAGAAAATCTATAGACAGGCTTTAAATGTCGTATGTGGTAAGCAAAAAGTTCCACAATCTTAATTCTTGTGAATTCCACCAAAAACTAAAGCATGAAACACAAGTGTTCTTGTAATGAAATGTATCAAATGAATAGTGTACAGTACATGAAAACAAAATAGAAGTAAATAATCATGTAGATGGTGCAATAAATTGTACACAAATACTTTCAGATGATCTCAAATACTCACTATCATATAACTGCAAAAAGCAGGCTTCTTTCCCCCTCACTATCATATCACTGCATCACACAGGTTACATCCCACCTCACTATCATATCACTGCATAACACAGGCTTCTCTCACTTTACTATATAATCTCTGCATCACACAGACTTCCAACCACCTCACTGCCTTATCACTGCATCACACAGGCTTCTTCCCATCTCACTGTAATATGACTGCATAATATAGGCCTACAAGTGTAAAATATAAATGCAAAAGTCAGGTGTTGTGGTGCAAATATACATGGCTGTTAAAGTATACTAGCAATTACAATGTTGTGTGTACCTTTGTGCAAATACTGTTTCCGATGCATCTGACCAGGTAGCATTCTGAATGCTGGCTGCTCAATGCTAAACAAAGGGGGTGTCAAAAGCCTTCCAGGGTCAAAGCTTTCCTGGGAGAAACATATCCCATAACATCATCTGGTGGCAAACTCTAGTAATGCATAATTAAGTAAAATTTTACTATTTTGTGTGCCCCCTATTCCTATATTCTGGGGGAGATTTGTTCCCCCATCTCCCCGGTTCCTACGACCCTGAGCTTGTGGCATATTCTGCTTTGCTATGTAACTTTATAATTGACCATGTAGATAAAAGTTTCAGAACTATTTAAGAATATTTTTATTATGATTATCCTTTATCTGTAACATGCCAACTTATTCTGTAGTGCTATACATGGGTTACAATCAAGGCAAAAAACAATAGCAGTATTAACATGATGGAGGGCCCTGTCTTTGAGCTTAGAATCCAGTGTCCAACGTGCTTTCCCCAAAGCATCATGCAAGATTGAAAACTTGCGAACTTACAATATCACTACATCCAGAAGATACATTTAGAAATAAAACATTGAAATCTGAAATTATCCTGAAGTGAGATACTATTCAGTCACATTGTCTCTCCACAGTGAGGAAGGAAAAGCACAGATTGTAAGGATGCTTAATAAAAGAGATCAGAAGATAGGTCCCCATTTTACTGTAGCATTATAAGGGATGTAGTTATAGCAAATAATATATTCTTTGTGTAACAATGCAATAGAGGTCTGGAAAAAGTGGACTAGATGCTCTGATCCAGGTCCACCTATTGACTATCTTTGCCTTATATGCAGAGCAATATAAACAGTATAGACGCCAACTTAAATGTGTATGTCACAGCATACTATGCATATTTTCTGAAACTATCAGTAAGGGAAACTATCGGTGAGATTACTAAGCATTTAGGAGCTTCATAGGAGCTACAATGCCAAATGTGCCCCATATTGAAGACATTTGAAGTACATGACTTAATGCTTAATGAATAAGTCCATATGGCCTTAGAATTTAGCTCTTTCTTACAGTTTACGATCATTTAGCTATTCCTTAAAGTTTACAATGAGTTTTTATGTATAAACCTTCAAAACTTATTTAAGGTTTTAAACAGGCTATTTTAAATAAATGCATTATTGTAAAATTGGAAAGGAATATTGCAATTATGTTCTGACCTCAAAGAAGATAGAATTTAAAAAAAACAACACAGTACTACAATTTCAAAACTGTGTCAGTTTATTATATTGTACAAATAATATTCCCTTAGCATGTTTCTGGTACCAGCTCATACTGAACCATGGAAGGGTTACACCTTTAAGTCTCTGGGCAAAGTAGAGTCCCTAAAATAATTACACACTACAAGGTCTATAAAATTTACGAAGGGAATTAAATTATGAAATTCATTTTTTTTCTGAAGAGCTACATTTATTTGTCTAATCTTAAAAAAGAGCAGGATGGAAATTGAACAGCTGTTGTTTACTGAGGAAATAATGACATTTAAAAATGTGTGAATTATCTTTAAAGATTTCATTACAACATTTATCTTTCATAGTTTTATATCATAATGTGTGATTATAAGCTATAAAAACACACAGATCTATCTATCTATCTATCTATCTATCTATCTATCTATCTATCTATCTATCTATCTATCTATCTATCTATCATAAAACAAATCACAAAATAGACCATAAATTGTTCTGCATTATATTTATTACAATGCTTGAAATATACATTTTCACTATTTTAATGTTCTTTAAAAATTAGATGCATATTTTCAATTCTTGTTTTTCTTACCTTTAGAGATACACAGTACAATAGTCCTATGTACAGCTGGTAATTGATTTAACAATTATGTAATAACTGACCAAAATATTTAGATTGTATATTCACTTCAAGCACAGATTTTATAAGTTATATATTATGCATAACAATTGTAATATTTGTAATATTGAAAAAATGTATAGTATTGTTTAAGTTTTTAATGTATATATATATATATATATATATATATATATATATATATATATATATATATATATATAAAGTGTGTGTAAAAATATGGTTAAAGAAGCAAAAAAGGGGGAGGGGGAGCAGAGCAAAGATTCAGATAGTTAGGGATTGTTAATGTTTTTATTCTATAAAATATTTTTACATATATCTACTCATACATATCAATAAACCATGAGGGAGGACAACATTTGTTTTTGTTGGACCCCCTCCCCAATATCTGTTTTTGCATCTATCTATGTATCCAACATTAATGCTTATGATTTTACAATTTGGTTCTTTACTCTTCTCCACATCATGCAATTTGTTCTGTTTCCCCTAATTTTTTGGCTCATCTATTTATGGTCCTGGTCCCTGGAACATTGCTGTCCAACTTCTTTGTTATGGAAGCCAGATTATTTTAGACTATCATACTGGTGGGTCAAATGCAATAAATAAGAAAGAGTATCCTTATGACAAACAGGAGGGCAATGTTATAAGATTCCCATGGCATTCATGCCCTGGCTGAGGTAGAGCACAAATCTATGATAAAACACATCATAGATTCAGAATATTTTATGTCTATTTGTTGCACCACGCAATTCACTTTTTGGTGTTACTTGGGCCCTAGTACTTTGTGCTCACCTATATTATATATTGTATTTGGTAATACAACACGTAACTGTATTAAGGAATAATAAAAAATGTAACCTGAATCAATCCTTTGAATTGATTTCTGTCATCGTAGAAAGACCATCAATTAGTTTCCTTGGGGACAATTGCAAAATCATTGGGAATTACCACAATGTTTTATTGTCAATTAAGTAGGAGAAGGACAAGTGGCTGCAAACAAAATGAAAGCAATTATATGATTAAGCTAAAGAATCCAGAGCACTCAGTATAATGCTTATGCTAAACTGGGACTAAGTCCCTCTAACCATAGCAGAAATACCAAAAAGAGAAGTAGTACACAGCATGAAAAAGCATCTGGCGCTATAAAATATAATTACATTATATTGCTCCATATATCACTGGCAAGAAGTGAATGTATGTTTCATAGAATGCAAACTAAAGTACACATCCTATGATTCAAAATATAATTTATAAAAATATTATCATCAAATACAGAAATGCGGGTGAAAACACCTGTAAAAATGAATACTAATTAATTAGTAATATCCACACCACAATCAGAAGATGTATGAATAAAATAATGGAAATGATTGGATAAAAAAATCACCTCCCACGTACTTTGTATAGCAAACTTCAAAAGAAAAGGTAACATCTCTTAACCTCTAGTGGCTGTGGGGCCCATTCTCTACGCTGATGATCTGCTGTGTCACCTTTCCTAGAAGAAAGAAGTATTGGTTTGCAGTTGTCAGTGGTGGATTTAGAGAACAAGAGCAGAAGGAAGAAAAGGAGTCCAAGTGACTTCAAAGAGGATGAAGAAGTTATATAAGGAAAGATATGAGGAGTGGTGGGAGAAAGCAGGAAAAGTAAAATATCACGTAATGAAAGTATCTCATAGTTTGGGTATTGAAGGGCATTTGTGATAGGCTGTTCATAACATACACTTCTCCGGAAGTTCCTAATATCCCCAATAACAATATTTATTTACATCTTAGATCAAAAAACCTATCAACAGCATGCTTATAACTACTTAAATACAATTTTGCCTGTTTTTCAAGTTTTAGATTATCAGCTTCATTAAATTAGCCTTCGTACTTCCCTCTGCCCTCGCAAAAGACATATGTTTGCTGTTTGCGAGGACCGATTCCTCAAAATGTCCCTCGCAGCCTCCTTTGCGAGATGACACCGAAAAATGGCAGAGAATAGGCTTTGAGAGAGCTACGTAGTAACACTTAGCCATAAATCTATAAGGTGAACCGCGCACCTCGGAAGAATCCCTATGAGCACAAAAAAGGGCCAGCAAGGGCTCCTAAAGCCTAAACGTGCTGCATCGGAGCAGGCCGACACAGCCGTCTGATGCTCCCCGCTGCTTCCTAAACACATCCCATGCTGCAGAGGTCCCTATAGAGACCCCTGAAGCCTCCCCCCATTAACCCCTTGCAGCGGGGGTCCCCGATCGGCATCGATCAGGCCCCTGCTGCATTTACAAATGTAAAATTTCCAGCCGCGGGTCCTTAAAAGGCCTGCGACACACTATTAACTAAATATCGCCGCGGGGATACTGCAAGTACCCCCCGCGGCACCTAACATTTACCCGCTCAATGCAGTTGGTCCCCATCGGGAACCCCAAAGTCTCCCCAATATTAACCTCTTGCTGCAGGGGTCCATAGGGACCCCAGCAGCCCCCCCACATTAACCCCTTGCAGCTATTGTCCACGATCAGCATTGATTAGGCCCTAACTGCATTTAAAAAATGTAAATTTTCCATTGCGGGTTCTTAAATGGCCCGCGGCACACCTAAAATTAACTTCCCCCCGCGGCACCTAACATTTACCCCCTCAATGCGGGAGGTCCCCATCGGGATCCCCAAAGTGTCCCCACATTGACCCCTTGCTGTAGAGGTCCATAGGGACCCCAGCATCCCCCCCCCCCCACAATAACCCCTTGCAGTGGGGATCCCCAATCGGCACTGATCGTGACACTGCTGCATTTAAGAATTCTAAATTCCTGTCTCGGGGGTCCTTAAAGGAACGTAAAGGTCCTCAAAGGACCAGCGCTAAAAAGTATTAACCCCTGCCACGGGGTACTATAAGTACCCACCCAGGTACCTAAAATTAACCCCATCACTCATGGGGCTCTATACAAAGCCCCATGAGCACTTAAATTAACCCTATAACTCATGGAGCTCTATACAGAGCCCCATCAGCTCTTAAAGTAGCCCTATAACTCACGGGGCTCTATACAGACCCCCATAAGCTTTTAATTAACCCTGTCACTCATGGGGGTAAATACAGACCCCCATAAGCCCTTAATTAACCCTGTCACTCATGGGGGTCAATACAAACCCCCATAAGCCTTAAATTAACCCCATCACCCATGAGCACTTAATTAACCCTATAACTCATGAGCACTTAATTAACCCTATAATTCATGGGGCTCTATACAGAGCGCATGAGACTAAAATTAACCCCATTACTCATGGGGGTCAATGCAGACCCCAATAAGCCCTTAATTAACCCTATCACTCATGGGGCTCTATACAGACCTCCATGAGCCCTTAATTAACTCTATAACTCATGGGGCTCTATATGAAGAAAAAAAATACATCACACACAGCACAGGAGGACAGCAGAGTTTCGGCACTCAAAAATCGGCTAAGCACGAAAAATAACGGAGGCCGAAAAAAAAATGAAAACGAGGCTACACAACCCCGAACTACGCAAGACACAGCCAGCCATGAACGACTTTTACCCAGGAACGTACGAGGTACAAAATAGACTATTAGAAATGACAAAAAATGCTTGTGAGCCACGTAACACATAGAAAATCGCCGTCACTTTGCAACTAATAACATTACGAATAGAAAATGGCGCTTTACACAACTAAACAAACGGTTTGGCCTTGCGCACGCAGCCTATTTCGAATGCACACTTGGCACATTGCTGACACTTTCTCATCAGGGCAGCAACAGTCCAATTGTACATTGTATGCTGCAGGAAAATAAAAAGAGATTGTTAGCTCTTCAGGATATTGATTGCTGGATATAATTCGAAATAGGTAAAATATATTAATTTATTAATTAATCAATTAATTTAATATTATTAAACAAAAATATATATATATATAAAAAAAAGCTAAATAGAAAATTTACATTGCCGTTACTTTATGAGTATATTAATGCTTTGCACTTCCTAATACATTTATTCATTCCTAATTAATTATTAACGTACATTTCCAATGCACAATTTTTTTTTACATTTTATACTGCACTTATATATCTGGATTACTGCATATTGGCTGCCAGCGATAGAACTCTCAAAACACTTACATATTTAAATCACTTTATTATGCTCTGAGACCTAAAAACATTTTCAAATTTACACTGCACTAAAAAAATTGTATATTTAACACTGTACTTATATATCTGTCTTTGCGATGAGCACCGTAGATGATCATTGCAAAGCACAAAACTTGAAGGACATGAGGGGAGAGGCTCGCCTGAAGGTCCTCAGAGGAGCAAAAGCTTTACATTGTGTGGCAAACAGCATTGCTATGGCTTCAATTTTTATTGTGAGGTGCTTTAGGGAATGCACAGTGTATATCAGATTGAAAGCTCAATAACAGAGTCTTCCATTGTTTTCATTGTGGGGTATCGTTTATACTTGTACCTAACCCCTGTATTGCGCTACGGAATATGTTGGCGCGTTATAAATAAAGGATAATAATAATAATAATTGCCCCGTCATTTTTGACGGGCAAGTCGCTAGTACTTATGTAAAGTATTATAGTTTTGCATTGCTGTGTGTTTGCATCGCTCAGTCATGTCCGTCTGCCAGTGATCTCATGACACAACACACCATGCTGATCGGTAATCGGTTAATATCCCTCGTTGTGATATCCATGGAGGGGGTGAGTGCCCAAGACTTTGAGGAACTTTTGGACTATGTGGGCCCTTGATTAACTTTGTGGGTAATGGGAATATTTGTATTATTGTGTACATTTATGTATGCAAAGGTGGTACACAGGCATGTTTGATATTGAAATGCTACATTTTTTCCAGTGAGTTTCATATAGTGTATTACCAGGGTCCCAGCAGAGTGGTGTGTGTGTTTGTGTGGGCAGGGAACCTAGTCAATTTGTATGCAAAGAGCATTAATGTGTGAATTAAAACAGGCATCAAAAGACAATTTCCAATATGGGCCAGGGGGCTGCCCCCCTCCCTAAGTGTGGTGATGTGACATGCCTGGAGTGAGTGTGCATAAATAATTGACCACATCAAAAAAGGTTGTTGTCAGTTTAAACAAACATACAGTATTTGAAGTGTGTGTTTCATTCTGAGGGATATAATAATCCTTATTTCTGGGGTTATTGCTGCTGAACCTGCATTGGTGACTATTGGTTCCTGTGGGTTGCTGGATGCTTATGTTGCACTAAGCTGGGTGTTTCTGGGTTACACAAAGTACCAGACAGTCCTACTGGGTAGGTTGGAATTAGATTCTTATCAAACCCAACAGAATGCAGTAGGTTGTCATGCTTGGCTAAAAGGGGTAGCAAGTATAAAGGGGAAATATGCGGTGATCCCCAGGCTCAAATTGGGAAGTGGGTATTGAGGGGGGAATCCCAAGCATCCCCTGGCTCATAGGGGTAGAGGCTACTAATGGTGAATCCCAGGGGGACCTGGGCTCATAGGCAGTAGCAGGTCATCAGATGAGAGGTCATACATCCCCTACATTTGTTTTTTATTACTTTCTAACCCCAGACTACTGTGAAGGCTGCAAGTACATTACAGCTAAATAAGTTTTACAGGATACTTTTTTGCAGAAGCCATAGAATAACTCCGGTAATTAGCTTTTCAAAACACTCTTTACTGGAATGGAATCCAGTGGCGGCTGGTGAACTTTCAAGTTGGAGGGGTGCCAGGGCGAAACGTAGCCCCTCCCCCTTTTTCAAACCACACCCCTTTTATAACTCCTCCCCTGACATCATAATGACCTTTATAAGCTTCGCCCAATGACCTTATACTTGCAACGCCCATTGAAATACATGATCAGCAATGCAGCAATGTCAAGAAGTAAAGTAACAATGTGTTAAATTCATTGGTATTAAATATATATATGAAAAAAACTCATGTGACAAGACTACAGCAATATCATAATTGCACCTATACTCATTAACAGAAAAATTAAAGCAGTGACACTTACCATTAGTCGGCTCGTCTTCTCTGGGTATTCATGTTCAGTAAGTTGACCAACGAGTATAAACAAATCTGCTGCCACAGAGGGTTTGCACCCGGGGTGGAAAGAAAACAAGCAAATCAATCAGACCATTCAAGAACAAAACCATACTTTAAAAACCTTAAAAGACCAAGTGGAACTATATCGGCCCCAAACATACCTTAAAAGACCAAGTGTGACCATATAGGCACCAACCGCACCTTAAAAACATTCAATAATCAAGTGTGACCATATAGGCCCCAACCGCACCTTAAAAACCTTAAAAGACCAAGTGTGACCATATAGGCCCCAACCGCACCTTAAAAACATTAAATAACCAAGTGTGACCATATAGGCCCCAACTGCACCTTAAAAACCTTAAAAGACCAAGTGTGACCATATAGGCCCCAACCGCACCTTAAAAACCTTAAATAACCAAGTGTGACAATATAGGCCCCAACCGCACCTTAAAAACCTTAAGTAACCAAGTGTGACCATATAGGCCCCAACCGCACCTTAAAAACCTTAAATAACCAAGTGTGACCATATAGGCCCCAACCGCACCTTAAAAACCTTAAAAGACCAAGTGTGACCATATAGGCCCCAACCGCACCTTAAAAACCTTAAATAACCAAATGTGACCATATAGGCCCCAACCACACCTTAAAAACATTAAATAACCAAGTGTGACCATATAGGCCCCAACCGCACCTTAAAAACCTTAAAAGACCAAGTGTGACCATATAGGCCCCAACTGCACCTTAAAAACCTTAAATAACCAAGTGTGACCATATAGGCCCCAACCACACCTTAAAAACCTTAAATAACCAAGTGTGACCATATAGGCCCCAACCACACCTTAAAAAAACCTTAAATAACCAAGTGTGACCATATAGGCCCCAACCACACCTTAAAAACATTAAATAACCAAGTGTGACCATATAGGCCCCAACCGCACCTTAAAAACCTTAAATAACCAAGTGTGACCATATAGGCCCCAACCGCACCTTAAAAACCTTAAATAACCAAGTGTGACCATATAGGCCCCAACCGCACCTTAAAAACCTTAAATAACCAAGTGTGACCATATAGGCCCCAACCGCACCTTAAAGACCTTAAATAACCAAGTGTGACCATATAGGCCCCAACCGCACCTTAAAAACCTTAAATAACCAAGTGTGACCATATAGGCCCCAACCGCACCTTAAAAACCTTAAATAACCAAGTGTGACCATATAGGCCCCAACCGCACCTTAAAAACCTTAAATAACCAAGTGTGACCATATAGGCCCCAACAGCACCTTAAAAACATTAAATAACCAAGTGTGACCATATAGGCCCCAACCGCACCTTAAAGACCTTAAATAACCAAGTGTGACCATATAGGCCCCAACCGCACCTTAAAAACCTTTAATAACCAAGTGTGACCATATAGGCCCCAACCGTACCTTAAAAACATTAAATAACCAAGTGTGACCATATAGGCCCCAACCGCACCTTAAAAACCTTAAAAGACCAAGTGTGACCATATAGGCCCCAACCGCACCTTAAAAACCATATAGGCCCAAACAGTACATAAAAAAAAATATATATATATATATATATATATATCTATATATATCAATATATATATATATATATATATATATATATATATATATATCAATATATATATATATATATGTATCTCAATATATGTATCTCAATATATCTACCAATCAATATATCTATCAATCAATATATAAATCAATCAATATATATATATATATATATATATATATATATATATATATACATATATACACACATAAAGCAATATACATAAAACAAAAAAATATATTAATTGATATTTATTAATTGATTAATTGATGTACTTTATTAATTATTTGATTATTGCTCATGTATTTTTATTAGACATTATTTATTATACATATTACAGTGCTATTTATTTGCTATACATGTTACAGGATATTATCCTGTAACATGTATATCACATAAATAGCCCTGTAATATGTATAATACATACAGGGTCACACAAGTTCACACCAACCTTTTTTGCCCTTACAGGCTTCCATACCTGCTTTGCTAATTTTTTAAAGACTCTGGCCCTCATTCAATTGCAATTTGGCCAGTTGAATAGGGGTCTAAATTAGCACATAACATATTTTTTTAAAGAAGTTTTTAGTTAGTGAACTTCTATCCTAAATCAAGGTCTTCGCTAACTAAAAACTTATTTAAAAAAATATGTTATGTGCTTATTTAGAGCACTATTCAATTGGCCAAATCGCAATTGAATGAGGGCCTCTGATTGGTTGAAATTAATGTCAATCAAAATTTCAGCCAATCAGAGTCCTTCAAAAAATAGAATAAAAGGAGGAGCGTGGGAAAAAATCAATTAGTCGCCGGGGGAGCTCCTTGTAGGAGGAGCTTCATTAGATTGTTGTTTTTTGTTTTTTTTAGAGCGTCTGGTTTTTTAGGTGGAGGCCTCTTACAATGGTCCAGAATGGATGGACAATGGCTTCAATCAAGATGAGGACAAGGGCTTCTATCAAGATTGAAGGACATGGGCTTCAATCAAAATTGATTGGAATGCCCGACTATCCAGGGCAGAAGGCCACCGCTGGAGCGGTCAATTTGACAGGTAAGTATGTGCTGTTGTTTACTTTATTATTGTTTTTTTTTTATCTTTAAAAGTGACAGGCAATGTATTCTTTTTATTTTAACTGCAATGTTAAAGATACATTGCCTGTTAGGGTTGGCACGGGGCCCCATGGGCCTCCTGTCCTTAGGGGGAGTGATGACCGGGTCTGGGGGGTAGGAGTGACCGGGTCCGTCAGGCTTATGCTTGGTGGGTGACCACATGGTCCGTCGGCGACTGACGTGGCCAGATGGGCCTCCGGGGGGGGGGGCGGTGGTGACCTGGATGACGGGGTCATCACCGGGCTTGGCACGAGGCCACATGGGTAATTGTGTGGCAGGCAGGCAGGCAGGCATAGTGGGGTACTACTAGGGTAGCCCTATGTTTATTAGGGGGACTAGGGGTTTGGCCAGGGCAGTTAGGACTTACTGTAGTAGGTTGGGTCAGTGACGTCAGTCTGAGTCATTTCAGCCAGGGAGGTCTCAGTCTCAGCGGTAGCAGGAAACGAAAAGAGGGCTGGCTTATGGTGTAAGGTTTATATTAACAGGGGAGCTGTCAACCAAAATTAAACTTGAGGCTCTATTAGCTGGTGGGAGCCCTGGGCTAACGGTCTGGGTGGGCTTAGGTGGTTCTCCTGACAACTGTACAGCCTTCCATCATTGATTGGTCAATGATGGAAGACTGCCAGTCATTGAAATGGATACATTTTCACTGCCCATGCATAGCTTCTCCTTGGTTGGTGGGCGGAATCCATTAACGGTCATGACTCATTCATAGAGTCTAAAGGTTAGTGTAAGTGCAGTGTAATCTGATCACACAGCGTGCAAGGGAAAGCTACAATAGATAGTGTAGCACACAGCAGTTAATGCATACACACAAGGGGTTATCTTAAAGTGACAGTGTCCCAGGGAATAGTTTGCTTCATTCAGATCACGAAAATATTTGGGGGGGCGCTTGCCTCGACGCCCCTATGGACGAGCCGCTACTGATGGAATCACAAACAATAAATGTGCCTCTATTGGAGTCTGGAGGCATTCATGAAATGTTGGTGTAAAATGCATGTTTGAGGGTGCTGTGTTTGGTGTTAATTTCTGTCAGGTCCAATTATTTATCAAAGCTTGCTGGCCTCCTCCTTCACCCTTTCCCCCTTGATAGATACAATGGCTTACACAGCAGCTAATGTTGTTAGTTTGTTACCTACATTAAAAACTACGGTAATTCCCTTTTTCTTGAAGTATAGTGGTCCTTTAAATGCTGCACTTTTGGTTGATAAAGCATGTATGTTTTAAGCTTTGTAAAAACTTAAATGTTCAATACATCTTCTTGAAGTTGCTATCATACCCTTACAATCTAGGTCAGACTATGACTACAAACACACCTATTTTCAGAACTACATTTCTGAGCTTCAAAAATAACACCCAAATGTCAGTCCTGACCCATGAGATTAAAAAGAAATCCGAAGTATTTCTTTAGGGACTGATTATGAGAAAAATGTATTTCTATTATAAGACCTTAATGCAAAATGGAGCTGCCTCTTAACATTTATATATTAAAACACTCATGAGACTAAATGTTTAAAATGACTTACCATGCAAAACAATTATTAAATGCTACAGAAATATATTTCTACAATAACTGTAGTAATATTATCCGCCCCCTAGAAAAAGGCAGCTGCCGTTTAATCTACAATTTAATAAATTATGCATAACTGCAGGTGTTTATATAATTAGGGGGCAATGATGTAATGATGTAATGGCTTGTGAATGTTTTCAGTTTGCTAGGGAAGAACCTCATCCACTAGCCCACCCAGATACAATCTCATGATCCATTATTATTCTTTATAAATCGCCAATATTGTGTATCTCTAGGTTTGGAGATACAGAGAGTATATAAGACAAATGTGACAAAGTGACATACTACAGAATACTACAGAAGGTGTAGAGCGAGGTGGAAGTGTAGAGAATGGAAGGTCTAGGTGCATAAAAAATGCCCCCTCAGGGGGGTTATACAAATGTGTTTGTGCTTGTACCAATTAACTCATTACCCTTCCCCAAGACCCATTTCCATAGCTGCGCCCTTATCTCATCTCCTGCCTGGGCAAAGCTCCAGGACGTGCACACCATTTTCCAGTGACAACCACTACATGGGGGGGGGAGAGAGGGGTTTGGTGCGGCCATGGAAACCAGTTCCTATCAACATTGAGTCCCCACAAAATTCACACCTCTTTGAATCCATTCCTACATAGCAACCTTGTCAGCAGCCATCCCGGCTCAGTATCCATCCCAACACATCAACCACCTCACATAGCTCCCACTCCTATCTCCTTTGCTTCCCCTTCTCTCGCAACTTCTTCCCTGATACACATTCCCAGCGTGTTGAACTGCCCCACACTGCCACCACTTGGAGCTTCAGTAGAAATACTGTTTTTTAAACAGGCCAGCACCAATTAGAGGAGAGTCATGGACCACTGGTAGCTCTGCCCTTCACAAGAATTTATAATCTAAGTGGGTTTAGAGTATTAGAGACAAACTGAAGGGGTGTTGCTTGTCTGTTGTCTAATGAGGCAGCAGGGTCCATGCATATGAGGTGGCCACAATGTTGTTTGAATCCCTGATGTTACCCAAGTAGTCTTTACAACTGTTAAGAGTAGGGCAGAGTCTGACAGAGCAGGGTAAAAATGTGACAAGAGTGTGAAGAGGTGATGACAGGTGAAAAGAAATGTCTGCTAGTGGGAACAGAATGTCAGGATTTTTTACCTAATTCTAGTGGTATGAGAAGCCAGTAAAGGTATTGCCAGAGAGGCAGCAGATAAGAAATGGCTAGATAAATATATGATAAATATATGAGCCTCGCAGAGACATTTAAGATGGATTGGAGTGGGGAGAGTCTTGCAAAGAGAAGACCAGTTAGACGAGGGTTGCAGTAGTCAATGCAGGAAATGATCAGTGAATGAATTATGATTTTGGTTGTTTCCTGTGTGAAAAAATGGATTTTGGACATGTTTTGCAGATGCCTTCAGCAGATTTTGGTAAGTGATTGGATGTATGGAAAAAGAGAGAGTGCTGAGTCCAGAGCCCCAATTTCCAGACATCACTCTTAAAGTCGACAACTGCTCAGCATACTCATGGTGTAGGAGTAACGGAACAGTTATTGACTGTAAGAGTGATGTCTGGAATGGGGAGATGGTAGATGGTGGGAATAGTAAGAGCTCAATTTTTGGCATGTTTATTTTTAGGTTGTGGAAGTGCATCCAAGAGATGTTGTAAAGACAGGTGGTGAAATGAGTTAGTAAGAAGGGAACAGCATAAAGGCTACTGGAAAACAAGAGAGCTTTTAAGTTTACCAAAGGAGGCAGTGCAGATTGAGAAAAGCAAGGGTCCCAACACAGAGCCTTGATGTACTCCAACCAAGTGGTAATGGTGATGGAGTAGAACCCAAGAACATAACAATAGTTGTTAAATACATGAGAATAGCAACAGGAGTGTGCAGTGTCTTTGAGGCCATGGGGGACCTGAGAGTCTGCAGAATAAGTGAGTGGTCAACAGTGTGAAAGGCAGTGGAGAGGTCTAGGAGAATAAGTAGAGAATAGTGTCCTTTTTAACCTCTACACCATGGGTGTTTAGGTAGCCCCATAGTATACTAAAGTAAGACCATGGGGGTCTTCATAGAATAGTGGTATTAAAATATATCTCCTATGGAGGTTCATAAGAACCGCCATGGTATCACTAAATTAAACCTATACCATGTGGGCCCATAAGGCCTTGGACAGGTATTAAGAGGGGGCATTAAAGCCTGTGGAAATGGGCCTTCACCTTAAAAATCCCGCCACTCTATATAAACATTTTTTTATACTAACAGAGCTCCTCAGCTCCATTGCCGAAAAACAGCCTTCAACTTAAATACAATTTTTATGGATTCTGATTGGCTAAAATATGTGGCAATCATATTTCAGCCAATCAGAATCTCTTATTTTGATTAGTTCCCACCCGTGGGCATATTGGTTAATTTGGCAACCAATCAGAATGCATGGATTAAATCAAGCAAAGAGTGGAGAATATTAAAAATACCTAATTCTGATTGGCTTAAAAATTATTGACACATATTCCAGACTATAATAATCCGTAAAAATATATAAGGCGAGGGCTGTGTAAAAAAAACATTATTCTGTGGGGAAGTCCCACCTATGAGGAGCTCTGTTAGTCTAATACATTTTTTTTATGGATCCACAGAACCAAAAGAGGAACCATAGCCTCTATCAAGAAAGAAGAGGATGGATTCTTCTAGCAACATGGAAGTGCCCCCTCATCCACTCTGAAGATTGATGACCAGCTTGTCGGTGATCAATACTGGGGATGTCAAAGAAGCAATAAAACAGATAAAATACACTCACATTCTTCCATCTCCCAATATGAGATATAAGTACAGCATGGTATGTCCCTTTATAACTCTCTTCTGGAATCTTAGTAGAAGCTTCTTTAAAAGAATAATTTTTCTATGGTGAGTGTATTTACTATTAATCCACCTAACAGTAATTTAGGCGCCACTCAGAATCTCCCAACCTGCTTCCAAAGCGATGGCTGTTAGGCTAATTCTTTAGAAGTACATGTGAAGCTGAAATCATATCACATATATAGTTCTCAGCAGCGCGACCTTGCCAAAATCCGTTGGTAGCGCAACGTTAAAACTGCAGGCCGCAACCGCAAAGCTAGTGGAGATGAGCACCATAGGCGCTCATCCCTACGACCCTGTACGACTTAGGCAGGGAGCGCGGAAGGTGCTCACTGCGCTGGTGGAGATGAGCGTCGTAGGTGCTCATCCCTATGACCAAGCACGCTTTGCACATCATACCTACAACCCAAAGAACTACACATCAACACAAAACTCAAATACACAAATCAAAGTGCGAGACCCGTAGCACTTTGAAAAAAATCGCCTATAAAAATTAAGGCCCGTAACACTTACAAAAGAAAACCGCCACTGAGGAAAAAAAAATATGAGCCGCAAAAAATACGAACTTAACAGCCACAACACGCACAGCGTAAGACAAGAAAAACACACAAAATACAAAATATATTTTTTTGAAATACACACACAGCAAGGGGGGACAGCCAGGACGTCTGGGAATGGGGCAACACGCCAATTTAAATAGAATTTAAATATTTTCGCCACTCGAAAATCCCCTAAGCGAGAGAAAAAATGGCAGCCGAAAAAAACTAAAACGAACCCTAAGCATGCAAAACACTGCCAAGCACATACGCCTTTTACACATACCCGTATGACCTAATAAATACACTATTAGGAAGGACGCTAAATGCTCAACACCCGCCTAACACATACACAATCGCAGCCATTTTACAACAATCACTGAAACCTAATAACATTACCATTACAAAATGTGGAAGTACACAGCTAAACAAACGGTTTAACCTCGCGCAAGCAGCCTATTTACACTGCACACATTGCTGACACTTACACCTGCAATGAGCGCCAAAGGAGCTCTAATTACCAAACATACACCAACCAATAGGCTCACAATGAGCGCCAAAGGTGCTCAGCACGAGGCTCGCAATGAGCGCTGAAGGTACTCACACATCCAAAATACTTACTTGTGTACCGAACAGCATTACCTGCCTTACAATTCTATTGCCGTCATTTTTTGACAGGCAAGTCGCTAGTATTTGATATAAAGTAAAGTAGTAAACCCCCTAGGATCAAGATAGAATTCAAATGACATGGACCTTAAAAATCCCATTACTATTAATTTACCAGCAGTTTTAAAAATGGAAAGCTATTTTTTCCATTTTACAAACCCCCATTTGACACTGCAAAGCACCTATGGTAATTTCAGGCTCCCTCTAAATATCATGAGATGTTCTCCCTTATTGAAATCAGCAGTCTGATAAAAAAAACTATGATTTTATACAAGGTCTTATGTATACTGACAAGTCAGTTTTGGAGTACATTTTTTCTGCATCAATGAGGATGAGGAAAGGGGGAAACGATGCCACAAAGGAGATTGGAAAGGGAAATGAAAACAGTGAAGGAAGAAGAGGAGCATAGAAGGCGTGAGAGGAATTCAGCAAGATAATAAGCGAAAGAGAGAGGTGTAAGGGGATAGAGGAGCAAAACAGGTTGAGCAATGATTTACGCATGAGAGCAATGGGTCGATATTGAGATGAAGAATAGGGCAAAGACAGAGACGGAAATGTGGAGAGAAATGGCTGTTGAAAGGAGAAGAGTAGTCGGAAAAATATAATTTAAATTATTTTAGAGAGAATGAAGCATGTTGGATAGAGAAGGAGGTAAGAGGGAGGGAGAGACTAGATGAAAAGATAAAGTTAAGGCGGGTGTCTGGGAGGTGGGAACACATACAGATGTACTGGCATTTCTCCTCAGTGTGTCAAATATTACAGTTCAGAAATACACAGTAATATAGATAAAAAGTTGGATACATTAAACAAGGCCCACAAATTTGCACAAGTTTCAGATTAACAGCAAACATTCCCTGTATGTATCATGATGCCATAGCATGTATGTGTTAGTACCTTGCACACTACTTCATGTTCCTGCTTGCTCAATACCTCTGTGTGGTTTGTAAGACACTCTATAACATAATGGGGTCATGTGAGACTGGAAGAGCAGACACTGAGGCTATAAGTTTTGTAAAATGTAGTTATAAAGTAATAAAAATGTACTGCAAACTAAAAAGAGGAGTTGCACCATGCAGCCCGTTAGCGTTCACTGCTGTCACTTAAAGGGAAATGGAGCTCCGTTCTTTTTTGATGTACTTAAAACAGAATGTTTGAAACATTATCAAAATTGTGCTTATAACAGGTTATAGTTTATTGAATGCACAAAGCATACATACGTCTGCAGATTGTCAGACAAGTTGTACTCATACATATATTACTGCTCACTGGCTGACCCACATCAGTTAATCATCTGAATGTGATTTCTTGTTTGAGGGCATAATTTAGATTGAAAGTCTTCGAGTTTTCAATCTTGATATATACTTTAGGTAAAGCACCATTTACATTTGATTTTAAGCTCAAAAACAGGACCCTCAATTCTTTTGCAATGTGTTGACTTGCACTTAATCCCTGTTTAGGCTACAGAATATTTTGGCACATTGCAAATGAAGGATAATAATAATAATTATCATAATAATAATAATAATGAAAAAAGAAAACTCATAATGGTACATTATCAAACAAGCTCTTTCAGATGCAAAAAAAAGATACAAAATAATTTAATTGTCCCTTTAAGTAATCCTGTGTAGTGAGAACTTTCAGAGGCTAAAAGTGGACAGCTTTCTCACACTGCAGACCCTGAATGAAGATCATTGCCTTGTGGTTGCAGTCGGTTTCTGTAGTAAAGTTAGGGATCTGCAACTTTTATGATTAACGATGACAAAACCTTGGAGAAACAGATAAAAAAAGACACAATATATATATATATATATATATATATATATATATATATATATATATATATATATATATATATATATATGCATAACACTGGGTTTTTATCTTTTTAGAAGTTTACCTTTTTAGAAGTTCACTTTTAGAAATGTATCTTTTTAAAATGTTTTGTTTGTGATTTAGGTTGTGAAGAACACATTCAATAATTTAACAATTTAATTTGAGGCAAAAGAGTCATATTTAGATCTGTACTGAGGAACATTTGACTCTAGAACATGGTTGGGCAAGTTCGGTCCTGGAGGGCCACCCACAGGTCTGGATTTGAGGATTTCCTTTCTGTGCACAGGTGAGTCAATCAGGATGTCTGAAGACACAATAGTCTCACCTGTACACAGTAGGGATATCATCAAAACCAAGCCTGCCAACGGACCTCCAGAACCGATCTTGCCCACCCCTGCTATAGAGCCATAGATTGCAGATGCAAGGTCGGGTTCCATTATATAGGATTAACAATGGAGAAAATGCAGCAAGAACACATACACACAATCTGATATACTACACTACCTAGACCAGGCCCTGCAGCTTTGCTCCTTCTGCCTAGCTCATCTTTTTCATGCATAAATAGGCACTTCCTCTTCCTTACGCACTTTTGCTACAGTCAACAGATGACTCACTATGGCGCAGATGTTTACATTGCACAGATGTTCCCAAACTATGCTCCACAGTGGTATTCTGGTTGTCTAGGTTCATTGTACAATGTTGCACAGAACAACAATTCTATTAGAACAACTTTATTATGTAGATTTTAATCATTTTTATTACATTTTGGATCACCTTGTAATAATAGGCATAACAATTTTATCATGGCCAAAAATGTACAATACAAGTTGCAATTTGTATCATTAAAAAAGAAATTAGTTAGAATTAAAACAATTCACCAGCTGAGCTTGGCATTGACACTAGTCACAATGGGGCTTTCATGGCACATCTGATGCCATATATAAAGTGAAAATAATAGTACACAGCATATGAAATGACAATACTTGTTTATGCCAATCTTTGATTTAATAAGTTTGCAGGGCAGCAGTGATTTTAACTTCCATGGGGAACAATATTGGCAGCTAGAGTTATATTCTCATATTGCCATTATGCCTTCAAGAATTTATTCTAGGCTCTGTGTTCCAGTATAGTACATTCAGTGATGTTCATATTGTAATATTTATAGTTACCTTGAGATTAAAAATACATGTCTGTTACTTAACACTTCACTGCAGAATAAGGATCTGCATGATAAACAGTTGGGTATAGTAAACATAGAGTAATAATGCAATAAATACACATAATCTGGATTGTGGTACTGATAAATTTTGTAATTGAATGTTAATGCACACAGCTCCAGATGGGTAAATGTAGACACATATACATAATCATTTCTCATAATAAATCAAATACATATATAAAACAACAGTTAAATCAAATAAATAAATGAGAATGATAAGAATGATCTATTGGAACATATTTTAATATGTTATTTCAGAGTTTGTCAGTTTATTACATTTGTATTTTTGACATAAATAAGTGTTCAGTTGCAGTCAATAAAAGAAAAGGTTAGGGTTAATAATAACATATGATGCTTTTTGGTGCAGTACACTCTATGTTTGATCAGATAACGTTCTGATGCTGAAAAATGAAAAAAAAATCTTTAGTTTTAGGATTTGTGAACATGATTTGCAAAAGCGATATTTGTAAAAACATCTTTATCAAACATTAATTATATTTGAATAGATAAAAGGTAGTGGCTGATTTTATTTTCAAACATGACTTAATAGATCAGGAGTCGTCAACCTTTAAATACCACTTTTGATGGCAAAATGTCCTTACCGCCCACTGGTGCCTCAGTAACTCAAATATTATCTATCTCATTTCTAGTTACATAAATCATATGACACTAGCAATGTATCGCCCTGTCCTTACTAGATAGTGATCCGGTCATGACTGCTGTCCCTAGGCTCTCTCACCAGCTCTCCAATCAGCCAAGTGTGGTTCTGCAGGTCTCCGGCATGTGACGTCACTCAGCAGGGAAGCCACCTATCGTTTATGCTCCCAACCACCATGAAAGCTTTAATCGCCCACTAGTAGGCGGTAGGGACCAGGTTGACCAGGTTCTAATAAATGTAAAATTGTAAAGTGCATTAGAAGTGCAATACAATTAGAATTAACAATAATTAAAGAAAGTTTGTATAATGTGCCTTGCAAAACTATCCCCCCCCCTTGACTTTTTACCTATTTTGTTATATTACAGCCTTAAGTTCAATGTTTTGTAAATCTGAATTTTATGTGATGGATCAGAACTAGGGATGTCCCGAACAGTTCGTCGGAGAACTATTTGCAGCGATTTTCGCATGTTCGCGTTCGCAACGAACGGCGAACATATGCGCTTTTCGGTCCGCCCCCTATTCTTTATCATTGAGGAAACTTTGACCCTGCACCTTACAGTCAGCAGACACATTCCAGCCAATCAGCAGCATACACTCCCTTCCAGAGCCTTCCATCTGTATGACAGCCTCCATTTTAGAATCATTCAGTAGCTGCATTCGTGGAGAGAGGAGATATATTCTACCTGCTCTCGATTTAATAGGGAAATAGATAGCCAGGCTGTGTATTTAGCTTTAACTACACACCTGAAGGACTCCTTTGATATCTGCTGCAAGGACAGCAACTCAAAAAGCCCTTTTTAGGGCTAGAACATCATTTATTTTATTTTACTATTTTTTTCTGCTGATTTAATAGGGAAATAGATAGCCAGGCTGTGTATTTAGCTTTAACTACACACATGAAGGATTCCTTTGATATCTGCAGCCAAAGGCGCTCCTTGCGCTGGTGGAGATGAGCGCCATAGGCGCTCATCCCTACGACCCTGTACGACTTAGGCAGGGATCGAGGAAGGTGCTCACTGCGCTGGTGGAGATGAGCGTCGTAGGTGCTCATCCCTATGACCAAGCACGCATTGCAACCCCAAAAGCCCTTTTTAGGGCTAGAACATCATTTATTTTATTTTTATTTTTTTTCTGCTTATTTACCAGGGAAATAGATAGCCAGGCTGTGTATTTAGCTTTAACTACACACCTGAAGGACTCCTTTGATATCTGCTGCAAGGACAGCAACCCAAAAAGCCTTTTTTATTTTATTTTATTATTTTTTTCTGTGTAATCTAATTGCATATGCCTGCCTGCAACCCTTTTTTTACTGTAATCGATTGAATATCAGTAGCCTGCCTAAAGGCGTGTGTGTGAGGCCTATTGCATCTAGTCTGGCAACTTTTGCCAGTCCACAGTGACACTCATATCTAGTGCAACCGTAGTGTGCAGTGAAATAAAACAACGCTTTTTTTACTGTAATCGATTGAATATCAGTAGCCTGCCTACAGGCGTGTGTGTGAGGCCTATTGCATCTAGTCTGCCAACTTTTGCCAGTGCGCAGTGACACTCATATCTAGTGCCACCGTAGTGTGCAGTGAAATAAAACAACCCTTTTTTTACTGAAAACGATTGATAATCAGTAGCCTGCCTAAAGGCGTGTGTGTGAGGCCTATTGCATCTAGTCTGCCAACTTTTGCCAGTGCACAGTGACACTCATATCTAGTGCAACCGTAGTGTGCAGTGAAATAAACAACCCTTTTTTTTTACTGTAATCGATTGAATATCAGTAGCCTGCCTAAAGGCGTGTGTGTGAGGCCTATTGCATCTAGTCTGCCAACTTTTGCCAGTGCGCAGTGACACTCAAACCTAGTGCAACCATAGTGTGCAATGAAATAAAACAACCCTTTTTTTACTGTAATCAATTGAATATCAGTAGCCTGCCTACAGGCGTGTGTGTGAGGCCTATTGCATCTAGTCTGCCAACTTTTGCCAGTGCACAGTGACCCTCATAGCTAGTGCCACCGTAGCGTGCAGTGAAATAAAACAACCCTTTTTTTACTGTAATCGATTGAATATCAGTATCCTGCCTAAAGGCGTGTGTGTGAGGCCTATTGCATCTAGTCTGCCAACTTTTGCCAGTGCACAGTGACACTCATATCTAATGCAACCGTAGTGTGCAGTGAAATAAAACGACCCTTTTTTTACTGTAATCGATTGAATATCAGTAGCCTGCCTAAAGGCGTGTGTGTGAGGCCTATTGCATCTAGTCTGCCAACTTTTGCCAGTGCGCAGTGACACTCATATCTGGTGTCACAGTAGCTTGCACGCATAGTACCACTAATCGTAAAAAAAATGACAGGCAGAGGCAGGCCACCCCACAGGGGCTGTCGTGGTCGTGGTGCTGTGATTCCCTTTGGCCCTAGAATAATGCCCAGTTTTCAGAGGCAACGTACCCTGAACTTGAACAGTTCTGAGGACATGGTTGACTGGCTAACACAGGACACCCAATCTTCTACAGCTTCCGCTCGGAACCTAGACGCACCATCCTCCTCCAGCTTAGCTTCGGGCACCTCTCCAGTTACCACTCGCCCGCCTGCCGCCACCACCAACACTAGCACCACAGCCGCTTCACTTGATCCGTCAGCAGAGTTATTTACACATCCGTTGGAAGAAATGAGTGATGCACAAACATTAGTGCCAGAGGATGTAGATAACAGTGATATGTCCCAGTCAGGCAGCATTACACACATGGACGTACGGTCTGATGATGATGTTGTACCCGGTGCTGCTTCCTTTGTTGAGTTGTCAGATACAAGTGAAGCGGTTGATGATGACGATGCGTCCGTGGATGTCACGTGGGTGCCCGCTATAAGAGAAGAAGAACAGGAGGAAAGTTCAGATGGGGAGACAGAGAGGAGGAGGAGACGAGTTGGAAGCAGTGGGAGGTAGTCGAAAGTAGCTAGTGGCACAGTCAGACAGCATGCATCGGCACCCGGGGTCAGCAAGACAGCACGCCAGTCAACGCATGCTTTTGCCACCACCAGAATGCCGTCATTGCAGAGCTCAGCAGTGTGGCAATTTTTTCGTGTCTCTGCCTGTGACAACAGTGATGCCATTTGCAACTTGTGCGAAAAGAAACTGAGTCGTGGGAAGTCCAACACCCACCTAGGTACAACTTCTTTGCGAAGGCACATGATGTAAAACGCCTATGGGATCAACACATCAGTACAAGCAGCACACAAAGTCAAAGCCGCCATCCTCCTCCTGGTCCAGCATCTTCAGCCACGTCAACCACTGCTGCCCTGCTTGCCCCCTCTCAACCATCCGCCACTCTGTGTCTCGCCCTGAGCAGTCCCTGCTCATCTGCCCACAGTCAGGTGTCTGTCAAGGACATGTTTGAGCGTAAGAAGCCAATGTCACAAAGTCACCCCCTTGCCCGGCAACTGACAGCTGGCTTGTCTGAACTCTTAGCCCGCCAGCTTTTACCATACAAGCTGGTGGAGTCTGAGGCGTTCAAAAAATTTGTAGCTATTGGGACACCGCATTGGAAGGTACCCGGCCGAAATTTCTTTGCACAAAAGGCAATCCCCAACCTGTACTCGATTGTGCATAAGGAAGTAATGGCATCTCTGGCACACAGTGTTGGGGCAAGGGTCCATCTGACCATGGATACCTGGTCTGCAAAGCATGGTCAGGGAAGGAATATCACCTACACTGCGCATTGGGTAAACCTGGTGATCGCTGCCAAGCATGGAATACGTGGCTCTGCAGAGGAGTTGGTGACACCGCCGCGACTTGCAGGCAGGCCTGCTGCCACCTCCTCTACTCCTCCTACTCCATCCTCTTCCATAACCTCCTCAGCTGAGTCCTCTTCTGCTGCTGCTATGTCTTGCTCCACATCAATGACACCCCCCCAGCTCCAGAGGTACTATTCCACATCCCGGATACGGCAGTGTCACGGCGTCTTGGGGTTGACTTCCCTGAAAGCAGAGAGTCACACCGGACCAGCACTCCTGTCCGCCCTGAACGCACAGGTGGATCAGTGGCTCCGCACCAACTGGAGATCAGCAACGTGGTTTGTGACAACGGAAGAAATTTGTTGGCGGTATTGAATTTGGGCAAGTTGACACATGTGCCGTGCATGGCACATGTGTGTAATCTGATTGTACAACGCTTTGTGCATAAGCACCCAGGCTTACAGGACGTCCTGAAGCAGGCCAGGAAGGTGTGTGCCCATTTCAGGCGTTCCTACACGGCCATGGCGCACTTTACAGATATCCAGCGGCGAAACAACATGCCAGCGAGGCGCTTGCTTTTAGACAGCCCTACACGTTGGAATTCAACACTCCTACTGTTCGACCGCCTGCTCCAACAAGAAAAGGCTGTTAACGAGTATTTGTATGACCGGGGTGCTAGGACAGCCTCTGCGGACGCTCATGCGCAATGCCTGTAGACTTATGCGTCCTTTTGAGGAGGTGACAAACCTGGTCAGTCGCACCCAGGGCACCATCAGCGACATCATACCATTTGTTTTCTTCCTGGAGCGTGCCCTGCGAAGAGTGCTGGATCAGGCCGTAGATAAGCTTGAAGAGGAAGAGGAAGAGTTATGGTCACCATCACCGCCAGAAACAGCCTTATCAGCATCGCTTGCTGGACCTGCGGCAACGCTGGAAGAGGATTGTGAGGAAGAGGAGTCAGAGGAGAAATGTGGCTTTGAGGAGGAGGAGGAAGACCAACCACAACAGGCATCCCAGGGTGCTCGTTGTCACCTATCTGGTACCAGTGGTGTTGTACGTGGCTGGGGGGAAGAACATAACTTCAGTGAGATCACTGAGGAAGAGGAACGGGACATGACTAGCTCGGCATCCAAACTTGTGCAAATGGGGTCTTTCATGCTGTCGTGCCTGTTGAGGGACCCTCGTATAAAAAGGATGAGGGAGAACGACGTGTACTGGGTGTCCACGCTACTAGATCCCCGGTATAAGCAGAAAGTGCCTGAAATGTTACCGAATTACCACAAGTCGGAAAGGATGCAGCACTACCAAAATAAATTAAAAAGTATGCTTTACACAGCATTTAAGGGTGATATCACAGCACAAAGGCAATCTAACAGCGGAAGAGGTGAACATAATCCTCCTCCTCCCACGACCACGCCGGCAAGGAGAGGACGCTTTACAGACGTGTTTTTGTTGGAGGACATGCAAAGCTTTTTAAGTCCTATGCATCGACACAGCCCTTCGGGGTCCACCCTCAGAGAACGACTCGACTGTCAGGTAACAGACTACCTCGCCATAACTACAGATATCGACACTATGAGGAGCGATGAACCCCTTGACTACTGGGTGTGCACGCTTGCCCTGTGGCCTGAGCTATCCCAATTTGCCATAGAACTTCGGTCCTGCCCCGCTTCAAGTGTCCTGTCAGAAAGGACCTTCAGTGCAGCAGGAGGTTTTGTCACTGATAAGAGAAGTCGCCTAGGTCAAAAAAGTCTAGATTACCTCACCTTTATTAAGATGAATGAGGGATGGATCCCGAAGGGACTGACAGTGGGCGATACATTCGTTTAAAAAAGGCCTGATAGATGAGCTGCCTTGAGCTAATAATGGTCCACACGCTGCTGTATTTTATCCCTGAATGCCGGATGACTTGCGTGACTTATCCACCACCAACTAGGGTTCAAGACGCAATGTTTTAGGGCACTTTCTGCCTGGCAAACTAACATCAATTTTTCTGATCGCTGCAACAATACCTAATTTTTGCATTTAAATTATTTTATTTTAGAAGGCGTACAGCATGTATTGAAAAATAAAGCATTTTTGCATAACAGTTGTGCAAAAATACATATTTACAATAGAGACATTTTGTGAAAGTTAGCTGGCTATTCCTTCTTATTTTTACTTTTTTAGGTTAATAATTTTACTTATTTTTTACTGTGATTGCAATTTAAGAGATACCTAAAACATGGTAAAACAGACAATAGTAAAGAGTATGTCTGCAGGAAACACCAAAGTCCTGTTAGCTATCATCCCTCCAGCAGTATTAGCTTATTATTTACAATATCTAATCTGGGTAATCACCCTTGGGTTACCCTAGGGCAGGCTTCAGTAAGCGACCTCTCCTTTCCTGGGATGATTTTACCGCCGGTTGCTTCTGAAGGGTCTCCAGGGCTCCCCCACTCCGGTCCTTAGCCCAGTGTCGCTTCAACCAGTAATATTTTTATATTTGTAAAGCGACCCAATGATCCCCCTTGATAGAGGTTTATCTTTACAAATTTTGGAGAACCAATTTAAGACCGGTGTCCCCTGTTTCTGGGTCAGGGAGTGTGTGAAATGCCTCAGCCTACAGTAATTGTAATGTTCTGACAGCAGTAGCTCATGCTTGTCCCTCAGTTCCTCATAGGTGAGCATCTGGCCGTTTACTAACCAGTCTCCCAGTCTATCTAGTTTCCTTGACCTCTACCAGTGTTGTGATGTTGTGCTCATGTGTTTCTGGGCCTGAGGGTGGTCAAGAATTGGGGTCATTTGGGTGGATCCAGGGAACAAACCCATGTGTTTCTTGGCCCATTTCCAGTATGATAGTGAGTGTCTGATTAGGGGGTTTGGCAAGTTTTAAGGCTCTGAGGCAATTCCGATAGCCAAGCCACCTTGTCCCAGGTTAAGGGCCTTAAAGTGTGGTTATCTAAATACACACAGGCCGGTTGATGACATATAGAATGTGCTTTTGGGAGGAAAGATAGGTGACGGAACAGGTATTAAACTGATAGGAATGAGTAGTACAACTTAATACACCACTACTATCTGGTGGCACCTTAGATTGCACGTGCAGTGCCCCAAATTCGAAGTAGGAGGTCCGACCAAGCATCTTTTTCCATCTCCCTGTTCCAAAAATCCATGCCATATACACGTCCCCTACTAGTGGACGTAACAGGGATTAAACCGATAGGAATAGTACTACTTAACAGTGCACACCTTATAATAACGCAGACAGAGGCAACACGTATAATCTTCCATGCTGTGCAGTGGAAGCCCAGAGACTCTGACCTGTGTATAATATTCCATGCTGGGCAGTGGAGGCCCCCAGACTCTAACCTGTGTATAATATTCCATGCTGGGCAGTGGAAGCCCCCAGACTCTGACCTGTGTATAATCTTCCATGCTGGGCAGTGGAAGCCCCCAGACTCGGACCTGTGTATAATCTTCCATGCTATGCAGTGGAAGCCCCCAGACTCTGACCTGTGTATAATCTTCCATGCTGTGTAGTGGAAGCCCCCAGACTCTGACCTGTGTATAATCTTCCATGCTGGGCAGTGGAAGCCCCCAGACTCTGACCTGTGTATAATCTTCTATGCTGGGCAGTGGAAGCCCCCAGACTCTGACCTGTGTATAATCTTCTATGCTGGGCAGTGGAAGCCCCCAGACTCTGGGAGTCTGAAGAAGAGGAGTCAGAGTAGGAAGGTGGCTTTGAGGAGGTGGAAGACCAAACACAGCAGGCGTCCCAGGGGGCTTGTTGTCACCTTTCGGGGACCCTTGGTGGCTGGGTGGAGGAAGAGACCTTCAATGACATCAGTGAGGACAAGGAACGGGACATGGCTAGCTTGGTATCCAACCTTGTGCAAATGGGGAGTTTGCGATTGTTCAAAGGGACTGTTTGCGTTTTTTTTGCGGTGCATTAAATGGGGAGATTGGTTTGTTACTGTGAAGCGGGTGTAACCCTTACACTACCTAATCGATACAACATCATACCTGATGTTTTAAAGCATGTTATTCCAAACAATTTAGGAATGTTAGGTGATTTATGCCCTTTATAGCTTAAAGCAGACTCTGCATCAACTATGTAATTTTCCGTGGGAGTTTTGCCATGGATCCCCCTCCGGCACGCCACAGTCCAGGTGTTAGTCCTGTTGAAACAACTTTCCCATCACTATTGTGGCCAGAAAGAATCCCTGTGGGTTTTGAAATTCGCCTGCCAATTGAAGTCTATGGCGGTTCGCCGATGTTCGTCCGTTCACGAACATTTGATGGAATTCGCGGCCGCGAACCGAAAATTTGATGTTCGCGACATCACTAATCAGAACACAATAGTCTAAGTTGGTGAAGTGAAATGAAAAAATATATACATAAATATTTTTTCTTAGAAATAGAAAACAGAAAATTGTCATGTGCGTATGTAGTCACCCCCTTTGTTATGAAGCCCATAAAAATCTCTGGTGCAACCAATTAGCTTCAGAAGTTGCACAATTAGTGAAATGATGTCCACCTGTGTGCAATCTCAGTGTCACATGATCTGTCATTACATATACACACTGTTTTTGAAAGGCCCCAGAGGCTGCAACACCCAAGCAAGAGGCACCACTAACCAAACACTGCCATGAAGGCCAAGGAACTCTCTAAACAAGTAAGGGACAATGTTGTTGAGAAGTACAAGTCAGGGTTAGGTTATAAAAAATATCCAAAGCTTTGATGATCCCCAGGAGCACCATCAAATCTATCATAACCAAATGGAAAGAACATGGCACAACAGCAAACCTGCCAAGAGACCGCCGCCCACCAAAACTCACGGACCAGGCAAGGAGGGCATTAATCAGAGAGGCAGCACAGGGACCTAAGGTAACCATGGAGTAGCTGCAGAGTTCTACAGAAGAGACTGGAGTATCTGTACATAGGACAACAATAAGAAGAAAGCCATTACGGCCAGAAGAAAGCCATTACTTTCAGCATAAAAACAAAATGGCACATTTTGAGTTTGTGAAAAGGCCTGTGGGACACTCCCAAAATATATGGAGTAAGGTGCTCTGGTCTGATGAGAATAAAATTGAACTTTTCATCCATCAAATTAAACGCTATGTCTGGCGCAAACCCAACACATCACATTACCCAAAGAACACCATTCCCATGAAACATGGTGGTGGCAGCATCATGCTGTGGGGATGTTTTTCAGCAGCCAGGACTGGGAAACTGGTCAGAGTTGAGGGAAAGATGGAGGGTGCTAAATACAGGGATATTCTTGAGCAAAACCTGTACCACTCTGTGCGGGATTTGAGGCTAGGATGGAGGTTCGCCTTCCAGTAGGACAATGACCCCAAACACACTGCTAAAGCAACACTTGAGTGGTTTAAGGAGAAACATGTAAATGTTTTGGAATGGCCTAGTCAAAGCTCAGACCTTTATCCAATAGACAATCTGTGGCCAGACTTAAAGATTGCTGTTCACAAGCGCAAACCATCCAACTTGAAGGAGCTGGAGCAGTTTTGCATGGAGGAATGGGCAAAAATCCAAGTGGTAAAATGTGGCACGCTCATAGAGACTTATCCAAAGCTACTTGGAGCTGTGATTGCCGCAAAAGGCGGCTCTACAAAGTATTGATTTTAGGGGGGTGAATAGTTATGCACATTGACCTTTTCTGTTATTTTGTCCTATTTGTTGTTTGCTTCACAATAAAAAAAGCACAAAAAAAAAACATCTTCAAAGTTGTGAGCATGTTCTGTAAATTAAATGATGCAAATCCTCAAACAATCCATGTTAATTCCAGGTTGTGAATCAACAAGACAAGAAAAATGCCAAGGGGGGTGAATAATTTGGCAAGGCACTGTACATTATTGAAATTATAACAATATCACTTGTTTTTGTTACTATTTATAAAACTAAGAAACTACTAATGCAAATCAAATTAGATACTTTGGCCCTCATTCAATTGCAATTTGGCCAATTGAATAAGGCTCTAAATAAGCACATAAAATATTTTTTTTAAAGAAGTTTTTAGTTAGTGAAAACCTTGCTTTCGGATAGATGCTTACTAACTAAATACTTCTTAAAAATATATATGTTATGTGCTTATTTAGAGCCCTATTCAATTGGCCAAATTGCAATTGAATGAGGCCCTTTGTGATTTAAGGTCAAAGGAGTAAAACATTGTTCTCTTTTTGCATTTGTATTGTATAGCAAGTTCTTATAAAAGCTGCTGTAAAATGAATCATTTTATTAATATAATTGATGAAGAGAAAATGGAAAAAAATAAATATATTATGATGTTGTGAGTATTCAGAGTAATAAATTGCTTGTAATTTCTTTTTCAACGTTCGTATTTTAAATGTATTTTTTAATGATATTCAATACAAATTTGTTTTAATAAAAGCACTTGGTCTGAGGGAAATAAATGGAATCCTAAAAGGGTGCTCTTTTTTCTTCTGGTGACTGTCTCTATCTATCCAGTTGAATTTAATTGATCATATACTGTACACTTGGATTAATTCTAATAAGCAGCTATAATTAGAAGTTTAAGTTCTGTTATATTTAAATGATTCTGCTTGTGTGATGGGAATTAATCTTTGACTACTGGTGTGCCAGTAGTTTGAGGGGGAATGTTATCCTACTGCTATGTCTACTCTTCTATTTGTTTTGTTGTCAAGTGACTCTGTGGAGTGGCAGTCTTTCTCAGCAAAAGTGAATTGAGATCCTATCTGAATCCATAGGTGCACTACTCTTTCAACAAAAACAAAACGTATGACTTCATCAAAGCAATATTAAATACAATAACTAAATTATACCTTTTTGAACATCAAGTCAAGTCCTCAAAAGAAAATACTATAAATATGATACCTCAGGGGTCCTTATAAATGTACAAGTTTATCATGAGAAAGTGGCCAGACTGATCAAAAGTCGAGCCCTGCAGTAAATAATATTTTGTTTTTTTTTGGCTTCTTAAAAAATGTATTTATTCATAAGACCACATATACAAAAAAACTGACCACATTGCTTCATCAATATAAAATATATACTTTTTATACTTAAGTTTTAGCTTTAGTATTTTAGTCATATATCAGCCAATGCATATGAGTACAGATATACTCAGGTATCCTGAGGTGCAAATGATGAATTGTTATTTTAAAAGTAGTCATGCTTTAACAATCAACTTTAAACACTGTTATGAGACAACTGGATGCCATGTTTACGGTTCTGAAGAACATTTATTTAGTTGAAACAAAATCACAGGAAACAACTTTTTGCAAGCTTTCTCTTTCATAAATATAACCTGTGAAAAAATCCCATTACATCTAGAGGAGAGGAATTGGTTTCTTGCGACCATTTAGTGAAATGACTTGTGATGTTTTGCAGATAGCTTCAGTTCTCACAAAGATCATCTTCAAAGAGACATCAAATACTGATTAAAGGGTAGCTTAACAACGCTACTTGAATACAACTAAAATCATCAAGCACAGTATATTTGTTCTATGCATATATTATACTATATATATAAAAAAAGCAAAGAAATTAAGTTGTATTGTGTTTATTGGCAGGTTAACAGGTTACATGAATAGTTATGACTATTATTTTTGTAATACTCATATCTCATATTAGGTAGGGTATGACTATCAACATTTTGTTGCACAACTTTCCTGAAACATTCTCAAGCAATTAAATGTATCTTACCGTAGGCAGCATTTTGGCAAAATTGTTTATTTATACACATCTTTAAAGCATGATATGTTGGGCATTGTCTGTAGTTTCTGTTTTAATTATTATATTTCAGGTCATAAAAAACATATTACTTAAAGGTCCTTTTACCTCACTGTAAGTGCTCTTCATGGTGTGAAGGAGCACAAGATTGTATGTTAAAATGTTAAATGTTATGTTATGTTAAAATAATCTATTTTTTAGTTATACTAATAAACTAATAAGATTTAAATGTACGTTTACATACAAGTCTATCCTGCCCACTCCTTATTGCATAAGTAATAACAGAGTGGTTGTAAGTCTGTGTGTTGAAGGCTGTGATTGATAGACTCATTTTACACTGCACTGACCAGTTAACCCATAGCTGACCTGTTTAGGTGATTAAAGCATTCCATGCCTTCACAGATAGATTTGTTAAGTTTTGTTTTTCTTTTGATCTAAACACTGACTGTACCAGAGCAAACAGAGCACTGGTCTGCTTTGTTCAAATTCTAGAGAGGCAAGAGAGCAGAAACCTGAATTGTCTTCCATAAGAAATTACAAATATTACAAAGTCTGTTCCTTGCAAACTGAAAATGTATGCCATGTTACCAGTTACTTAAATGGATCAAACACCTCTGCTACCTCTGCACATATTTAAAAAATGAATAAAGAATGTCATGCTTTTAGAACATGCTTTTAAAGGATCTTTACTGGGATCGTGGTCCAAATTGTTCTAAATTAAATGGTCATTTAATAGTCTTATTAAATAAACCTACATTCAAAACCTATGTATACTCCATAATGCTCTCATTGAATCAGCATTGTTGTTTTGGGAAAATGCTTCACATTTTTGTTAAGTATGAAATAAATTAACAACATTAGCAGCTATATAATCCATCAGCATACAACTATTTTAGAGAGGCAGAATCTGGGGGATTACATTTTAGGGGATTCAATTTTGGAATGCTAGTGTGCCTGAAGCCTGAGAGAGAACGTTATCCTAATAGGACTTGCTCTAGTATTTAAGTCTATTTAGTAAAGAGGCACAATACTCCCACCTGTCTATGAGCAATAGCACAACATCTGCTGCCATTTAAGTAAAATGTAATACAATTGTTAAAATTAAAGATAATGCTTATTTATTTTACATTTTCTAAAAGCATTTTACACATTATCAATTACATTTTTTTTCTGTGCGATGCATTCTGCGCAGGCGTTACTCACATGCTGATTGCCCGGCCCCTGGGACAAACTGTGGATGGGTCGTACAGCAGCACATGCGCAATTGCTGTGTTTGTGCACATGCGGGGCGCTCCACTGCTGGGAGGGAGGAAGAGAGAGAGAGAGAAAGGGAGGGGAAAAGGGAGAGAGGGAGGGAGGATCCAGAGGAAAAGAGAGAGATATAGGAGGCAAAGAGAGAGGGAGAGAGGGAGGCAGGGGGAGAGAGCGGGAGACAGAGAGGGCGAGAGGGAGGTAGAGAGGGAGTAAGAGAGAGAGGGAGGGAGGGAGGAAGAGTGAGAGGTACAGAGATAGAAAGATAAGGAGAAAGGGAGTAGGCAGGCAAAGAGAGAGGGAGGGACAAAGAGAGGGTGGCAGAGAGGGAGAGATAGATAGAAGAGAGAAAGAAGGAGGGAGGTGAAGAGATAGGGAAGCAGAGAGGGATGGGGAGAGACAGAGGGAGAGAGAGAGAGAGAGAACCGTGATGTGATCTCCTTTTTTTTCATATCAGTCATTAACACCTTGTAGTGTCTCACTGTATATATATATATATATATATATATATATATATATATATATATATATATATATATATTAAAGAGTGAAGCAGCCGTGAATGTCCAGTAATTTTAGTAATTTAGTAATTATTAATCCATATATATATATATATATATATATATAAATTCTGTTTCATAGTTGAAGCTCAAACAACAACCACCATAGATACAGAAGAACAGACATCTCTTTTTTATGAACTGTATCTAAAAAGCAAGTGAAAATTATACTGTGTGGTATAAGTGGCCCTGAATACAAATCTGTAGTCCAGGATTGGTTATATCATGATGTGTGCTGTTTGGCACCTCACCTATCCTCCTCCTCCTCACTTTACACCCATTTCTGCCTCTCTTTCTACTCTTTATCATCTTTATACCCTTTAAAAGGCGATCCAATTAGTAATATAAAACTGTGCATTTATAAAGGTACAGAGCAACCAGAGGCTGCTTTTTTTCTTGTATAATGCAATATATTGAAGAACATGATGCACTGTGATATGTTCAGACAGTTTTACATGTGATATAAATGCAGAGCCTGACATATTACCTTGATTATATTTGTTAGTTGTTGTCAAGATCCACCTAACAACCATTTGAGCTCAGTAATTTTATAGTATGTTTATAGTTATGTTATTTTGATTACTCTATGTATGTTAATTAATGTATGTTATGTTGCATGTTTGGTTCAATTAAATAATTTAGAAAGTTGTGATGTCAGTCAGTAACCAGATAGATTCAGTTATGTAGTCAGTCAGTTGGTATCCTGCTGTGTGGAAGAGTCTGCTCTGAATGAAGATATATAAAGTATGTGTATGTTCCTAAAGAAAATGGAGGTAACATATCTTGAAAATATATGAATTATGTGTATGCTCCTAAAGAAAGTAGAGGTAACATATCTTGAAGACATATGAAGTGTGCTCCTAATAAAAGGGGAGGAAACCTATCTAGAAGATATATGTGTATGTCAGCATTCCTAGAGAAGATAATAATGAAGTGGGTGTTATGATACATTATAGATGAAACCTTGTTAATGACTGTAATATCAATTTATACAAAATCCAGAAGACATACAAACTGTTACAGAATGTTATCAGTTGAAGTTTAAATATACATCTGTTGAACCTGTTATGAATTGCAACAGCAATTAAAACAGTTCCTGATTTTTATAATGATGAGCCTGACTTCATATTACTAAATACTGCATCTGAGTAAGGGCATTTTAGAGACATCAGCTGTCTTGGTGAAGCGATCAAAAGAACCTGAAAGGTCTGCTGGGTGGGTTTGTCGATACCAGCCTTATCAAGCCAGACTGAAGAGAGCAGATCTTCACAATTGACCATAAGATTAACACAGTAATGTAGAAAATGTGACATGAGAAATAATTGCTGGTGGTGCATGTAATTTCTTGGATGACAGGCAGCATAAAATCTAAACTAATCAGTGACAATTAATTCAGCAACGTAAAGAGTTCTGTGCTTCACTCTCATATTTTGTGTCCAAACTTCACTTGTTATATCCTAGAACATTATCAGAAGTAGTTGAGCTACTGAGATTGGTGTGTTGGGCATAACTGTCTTTCAATGAAGATCTTCACAGCCCCTATGAAGCTTAGTGAATCTAGTGATATGTTTCAGTGTGACTCTATGTTTCGATGTGCATCTTTGTGTCTGTGTGAGTCTTTATGGCAGCTTGAGTCTTTATATTTCTCTCAATTTTTAAGCCTTCCTTTATAACCCTCGTTGAGAAGCATTGATTGTACTGAGGACATTTTGTACCAGCAGAATAGTACAATCCTCTTTCTATGTACAAGTGATCCCACCCTAAACCCCTCCAATTTTACAATATATTTATAAAACATTGCACAATGCTACAGAACTCTATGAAAGCTGTTTAAAATGACTTTTAAAATAAAGTGATTATGATATTTATGGTTTTGTTCGTTGCTGTAGCTTGATGCAATTGTAAATCTGAGGAGCATTGAAATTCACAGCAGCTCCTCCTGGCTTCCGTTTCTTGTGGAACAGTAAAAACTAAAGCTAGCAAGTTTTACAGGGCTCGGCAGAGATACATTTACATGATCCCTCAATATATTAGAGGCAGGATAGAAAATACATCTAAAAATGTAATCCAAGTAACCATGCCTAAAAAGCACACAAGCTTATAAAATGTCCCTCAATGCAGCTTGTTTATTTTTTATCTATTTGTCCTTTTTGCTAAAAAAGTTAGGTTTTTAAGTTTTACAAACACAAATCTGATATTTTTTCAGATACTAGACTATATCCTTTGGTATAAATATTGCGTGATAAAAGTGTTTACATTTGTAGTTGTTTGAATTATTTCATCATATGCAGTACATTTCTGGAACAGTTGTCTAAGAAAAATAAATGGATATTTAGAAGTATTCTGGCAATTTGTGCATTTCAATGTAAACAATGTTTACATTCATTGTAATAAAAAATAGGGAAAAAATCTACATAGAAAATTGCTCCTTTTTTTGCCATCTTGAATATGCTTCTGTCAAGTTCCATTGAAGAGTGTGATAAAATCTCTGGCTGAATGGACATTGTAATAACTTTTTGATTAAATAGTCTAGCGAACAGCATATAAGAGATGGTGGGAAAGCAGTAATTTACTATATAAATTTGGTCACAAAATATAATTTGTATTACTTATTGTGAATAATTAATATAACTAATAATAATCATAATAAATATAAATTGTACTTTTAGTACTAAAATGTTCATGTTACTAGCACATTATATTACTTATCATCATTTTAAACCAGCAGCTAATATTACTAAAAAAACATACTTGTAATTCTGTGGAAAAGTAGCTCTACAACACTGTCATCTTCTCCCATATAAAAAAATGTATACTGGTGTTTCAAGGTCCTTCAGTGAGTGTCTGATTTCTCCAAAAAGCTTTACATCTTGGACTGTACAAATTATCACAAGGAGGTCCCGGATATTTAGAAATGCAGCTTGCAGAGCAATTAAAATGTTAAATGTATCCTGTGTTTTCATGAAAAAAAATAATTTTGCAATGTTTAAAATATTGTTTGGACTGGTAAATGACTCTGAGGCATATTTAATAGTGAAATGCCCTTTGCTTGAGTTGTTTTTGAAAGTTTTGTACAAATAAAGGACATTGCAAGTTCAATAACCTTGTTTCTCAGTTTTCAAGCTACACAACAAGAAAATCAGGCTATTTTTACATTTCCCCAGTGAATATAATTGCTCACATTAGTTATATGCAAGCAGGGCAATTCCCTTATGAAGGACAATCATGTTAAAACTATCTGCATATTAGCTAAAAATCGTTAAAGATGTACAGGTTGAATAAATGCAAATTACAGATTTAAATACTGAATTGCAATGCAAAATGGACTGTATTTCACAAACAATGTCTCTGGTGTATGGTGATATTCTTATAATCCTCTAAATATGGAATATTAAACATTTCTATTATTAGTCTGATATATGCTAGCATCAGCCTAAATCTGTAATTATAATTCCTCATGTGTTCAGTTTATATAGTATTTTTATTTGTGATTTTTTGGGGGGTTCTTTTTCGTATGTGAAATTAAATACAAGTTAAAGAACTATTGCAAGTAAAATTATTTTCAGCTTTGTGGTAAATAATGGGCTATTTGAAATTCATATTTTCATTAAAAAAATAAATTTCTTCCAATTTAAAAAAAACATGGTGTCAGCTTGGTAGGAAAGTGTGGGACCTGGTACCAGGGTAGAATCACTTTAGCACAAGTACAAGATGACAGGGGGAAAGAGGCAAAAACATAAAAAAGTTTGATAATCAAGGCAGTTGTCAGTCAAGGAAGGTTACAACACAAACCAAGACAGGGAGCCAGGGATTGGAGACTACAAATAACAAAGCCAGAATGGTACCAGAGTTGAGTAGTCAGACAATACCAAAGGTAAGTAATCAAAACAAAATCAAGGGTCAGGTATACAATTTAAGAACAAAATGTAGCACAGGACAAAACAATTTAACACTGCTGCTCAGTTGATGGCTCCCTGAAGAGGTGGCACCTTGACATATTACTTTAAAACAGTTTCTAAGTACAGTGAGAAGTAGGTACTTTCACATAAATGGGCACAAAAGACACTGCCTGTCAAGTGGCGAAAGGGCACCCAAAGAAGCAAAGCAATGTGTGGAGTATTACAAATGACACAGGCCAGACCCATGACTGGAAAAGATCAGACTACTACTTTGATACAAATGGAAATTAATCAGGCGTGTTGAGCAACTAGGCAGCTTATGAAAGTACCCACATAGAAACCAAACACTACCATTGGCTGAAAACGCTGATAACTGCTTTAATAGAGAATATTCAGTGTACTAGCTTGATCAATGATAAAGCATGTACTTGCCCTTGCAGTTATTTTAAGTGCTGAATATAAGAAGTAGGAGGAACAGCATCGTCAACACTGTAGGATATATAGAGCCTTGCAAAAGTATTCACCCCCCTTGACTTTTTACCTATTTTGCTACATTACACCCTTAAATTCAATGTTTTGTTAATCTGAATTTTATGTGATGGATAAGAACACAATAGCCTAAGTAGGTGAAGTGAAATGAGAAAATATATACATAAAACTATTTTTTAGCAATAGAAAACAGAAAATTGACAAGTGTGTATGTATTCACCAACTTTGTTATGAAGCCCAGAAGTCCCATAATTAGTGAAATGATGTCCACCTGTGTGGAATCTAAGTGTCACATGATCTGTCATTACATATACACACCTTTTTTGAAAGGCACCAGAGGCTGCAACACCTAAGCAAGAAGCACCACTAACCAAACACTGCCACAAAGACCAAGGAACTCTCCAAACAAGTAAGGGACAATGTTGTTGAGAAGTACAAGTCAGGGTTAGGTTATAAAAAAAATATCCAAACATTTGATGATCCCCAGGTGCACCATCAAATCTATCATAACCATATGGAAACAACATGGCACAACAGCACACCTGACAAGAGATGGCCGCCCACCAAAACTCACAGACCAGGCAAGGAGGGCATTAATCAGAGAGGCATCAAAGAGACCTAAGGTAACCCTGGAGGAGCTGCAGAGTTCCACAGTTACCTCAGAGACTGGAGTATCTGTACATAGGACGACAATAAGCCGTACGCTCCATAGAGTTGGGCTTTATGGCAGAGTGGTCAGAAGAAAGCCATTACTTTCAGCAAAAAACAAAATGGCACGTTTTGAGTTTGCGAAAAGGCATGTGGGAAACTCCCAAAACGTATGGAGGAAGGTGCTCTAAAATGTAACTTTTTGGCCATCAAAGAAAACGCTTTGTCTGGTGCAAACTCAACAGATCACATCACCCAAAGAACACCATCCCCGTGTTTTTCAGCAGCCGGGACTGTAATACTGGTTAGAGTTGAGGGAAAGATGGATGATGCTAAATACAGGGATATTTTTGAGCAAAACCTATACCACTCTGTTCATGAATTGAAGCTAGGATGGAGGTTCACCTTCCAGAAGGACAATGATCCAAAACACACTGCTAAAGCAACACTTGAGTGGTTCAAGGAAAAACATGTAAGACCTCAATCCAATAGAAAATCTGTGGTCAGACTTAAATATTGCTGTTCACAAGCGCAAACCATCCAACCTGAAGGAGCTAGAGCAGTTTTGCAAGGAGGAATGGGCAAAAATTCCATTGGTAATATGTGGCAAGCTCATAGAGACTTATCCAAAGTGCTTGGATCAGTGATTGCCTTAAAAGGTGGCTCTGCAAAGTATTGACTTTAGGGGGGGGGGGGGTGAATAGTTATGCACATTGACTTTTTCTGTTATTTTGTCCTATTTGTTGTAAAAAAAAACATCTTCAAAGTTGTAGGCATATTCTATAAATTAAATGATGCAAATCCTCAAACAATCCATGTTAATGCCAGGTTGTGAGGCAACAAAACAAGAAAAATGCCAAGGGGGTGAATACTTTTGCAAGGCACTGTACATTTTAATAGATTTTTTTAATGCTTTTAATATTTGTTATTTTATTTAATAGTGGATGTTATTTACCTGTTGCTTTATGTGATTAATATTACACTTTAAAAAAAATATACATTGTGGTTGACTATGGGTTCTTCAGCTCCCTAAGATATCCACCCTATAAATTCCTTTATGTACCGTAACTCAGTTTGTCAACAACAATTCCATCAGCCTGGATGCCAACTTGAAAATTTCAAAATGTGTTCAGAATGCTGGCATCCAATCAGATGCAGATGCTGGGTCGCATTCTATGGCTTGAATGTTTACAAAAGGTGCTCCTAGAATGTAGATTAAGGTAGATTAAGGTAGAAGTCCAGGTTATAACATTGAGATTTAAAAGTGATAAGGAGCATGCTGGTTTAGCTCGTATGGAGATTCAGTTCTCGCTGAGAATGAAGAACAACTTTCCCATTGGCTGTGGCGTTCTTAGTGGGGTTGTAGGAGAGTAGAGGGAGGTATAGATAAGACTTTGTGCTCTGTGTTTAAATGTCTGTGAGGGCAGTGGTCGCTATTGTTTTAAGATTTTATGCCATGTTAGTCTACTGAAAATTATCACATATTGATAAAATCCAGTCTATGCATAAAGCCTCTGCATGACAAAATTGATACAAATGCTGTATATAGACAGGCTTAAATGTAGCTGAGGAAATGTAAGTTATCTTAATAATTTAACATTACTTTTTTTCATTTGCAAAAACAACCTCTATTTATTAACATGGGTGGTTTGAAGAGGGTTTAAGTATTCCTGTAAGAAAGAATAGTAGATAAGTGGAACAAACTTTCAATGGAAGTGGTAGGATCCAAGACAATTATGGAGTTTAAGCATACCAGAGTATACCATGTAACAATTAACAACATTAGCATATGTGTAAATCATTAAATAAAAACATTTTAGAGAAAATCTTAAATTTAGCTGACTTTCCACTTTGGATTGCTTATCCGCAGAAGGGAGTTGGTTACCCTACTGTAGATTGCTCTTCCATTTACTATTATTGTGATGTGGCTATCCATTGTGGCTGTCTTTCAATAGATCTCAGGAATCCAAGGTTCCTTCCTTGTGCTACAAAAGAAAACTTCTGCTGCCATTAAAGCAAATTTGAATATACGGTAATAGTTAAATGTGTTTTATTTATTTATTTTAAATGTTCTATATTTTACACATTATAAACTTAAGCTCTTCCTAACAGCATCCTATAAATTGATCTATAATAATGTCAAAAACCAAAATAAAAGTTATGTGGCTGAAGTTTATCTAAGCCAGCATTCTGCATATGCAACAAAGAGAAGCACAGAACTGCAATATAAATGAAATAGAAAAGTTAATAAATAGTTCATGCAATCTGAATCCCACTTTGAAAAATTTCTGTAGCTTGAAGCCTTATTTTTTCTGTATTTCCTTTGCCCAGGCACCTGTTACAGACAATATTTGTGATTTTTTCACTCTCACTCTCACACCTGCTCCTGTGTTATATTGTGTGATAGGAAATAGGCAGATGGAATATGCTGCTGCTGCTGAAAAAAAAAATATATGTACCAATCTTGAGATACATTCTTTATTATCTATAATTATCATCACACATTTTCTTCCAGACATATTTTTATTCTTTTTGAAACACACACCCTTGTTTAACACATGAAAGAGTAAAAATAAAATTTATTTAGCATATCAGAATATTAATTGGTGTTAGAAGATGCATATACAGTGCCTTGCAAAAGTATTCACCCCCCTTGGCATTTTTCGTGTTTTCTTGCCTAACAACCTGGAATTAACATGGATTGTTTGAGGATTTGCATCATTTAATTTACAGAATATGTCCAAAACTTTGAAGATGTTTTTTTTTTTTTTTTATGGGAAGCAGACAAATAGTACAAAATACTGGAAAAAATCAATGTGCATAACTATTCACCGCCCTGAAGTCAATACTTTGTAGAGCCACGTTTTGCAGCAGTCACAGCTCCAAGTCGCTTTGGATAAGTCTCTATGAGCTTGCCACATCTTACCACTGGGATTTCCTCCTTGCAAAACTGTTACAGCTCCTTCAAGTTGGATGGTTTGCGCTTGTGAACAGCAATCTTTAAGTCTGACCACAGACTTTCTATTGGATTAAGGTCTGGGCTTTGTCTAGCCCATTCCAACACATTTACATGTTTCCCCTTAAACCACTCAAGTGTTGCTTTAGCAGTGTGTTTGGGGTCACTGTCCTGATGGAAGGTGAACCTCCGTCCTAGCCTCATATCACGCATAGAGTGGTAAGGTTTTGCTCAAGAATATCCCTGTATTTAGCACCCTCCATCTTTCCCTCAACTCTGACCAGTTTCCCAGTCACGGCTGTTGAAAAACATCCCCACAGCATGATGCTGCCACCACCATGTTTCACTGTGGGGATGGTGTTCTTTGGGTGGTGTGATGTGTTGGGTTTGCGCTAGACATATATTTTTTTTTTGATGACCAAAAAGTTCAATTTTAGTCTCATCAGACCAGAGCACCTTCGTCCACACATTTTGGGAATCTCCCACATGCCTTTTCGCAAACTCAAAACGTGACATTTTGTTTTATGCTGAAAGTAATGGCTTTCTTCTGGCCACTTTGCCATAAAGCCCAACTCTATGGAGCTTACGGCTTATTATCATCCTATGTATACACAAACAACTGAATATCCTCTCTTCCAAATCATTCAACCATCCTCTACTAGCTATCTCCAACCACCCCCTCGCCACAGTCACTTTCGTCCACTATTTCTGCCTAGCCTTAATCAGCCTTGGGCTCAATACATTTTCAGGAATCAGACCCCAGTCCGCATCATTAAAGCCCTAGGACGGTGGAAATCCTCATGCTACGACCACTACGTCTACAATCCTACTACGGAATTATGTTATGCATTTCAAAACATCATTACATAAACTGCATTTCTTTTCCTTACCTACAGCCTTAGTACTCTTTGGCCTCTAGTACAATGTAGCTACATATGCCACACCTCAAACTACAATCTTTAGAGAGAAAGCAGCGACCACTAATACTTGGTTAATTACCAGGAATTGTGGGAGGGGCTTTAGCCCCTTTAAACAACCTCCCTTCTACTCACCTCCTTACACTCATCAAAATATACCCATCCTCCTCTGCCTTCTCTCTAGCCTATCTACTATCCCTAGCCCTTTAATTAGACTAGGACGACGTAGTTACATATGCCATACCTCAAGCTACATTCTCTAGAGAGAAAGCCCCAACCATAAGTGGGTTTGAGAAACTCTAAATTGCCACTATTCCCACCAAGTCCCTTGATAAGCTGCACAGGTAGATGCAGCTAATGAATTACAAATTAACCTGGCTATTTCTTGAAGTCAATTGAAAATTGATGTGAAATTGGAGCACCCTTCTCTGCTAAAAAGCTGTAGTTAGATATTAGAATTAATGTCCGACCTAATGAAAGAATGGCCATTAAGAGTTTCTAGGAAGGATATCCCGATTTGAATATCCTCCTTTAAAATCTTAGACAATCTAATGGTGAGGATGCATCTCTCCTGCAGTTGCTCGGAACAACCTGATGCAAAAAATCATACCACATGTATAATTTGGCATGCAAACTGTAGTTTGCCCAACACTACGTGAGATTGCGGAGGTCGGTGTGTGAGGTTTTTTTTTGCGAGTAAGGCTTGTTCATGTAAATGTAAATTGTCCACTTTATCTATTGGAAGCCTGCATTCCATTATGCCAGAATCTATGGTGCGTTTCCAATCAAAGCTAATTGCTGCCTTCAATCATGTATGACTCTGTAGGTGTCACAATAGTTAACCTAATTGTGTTACCCAGCATTGGTGAGCAGGGTATTTGAACAAGGTGAACTGGCTCCCTTTGATTGGTACCCCAATAACTGACTAATAATTACGTGGTCGATGGACATGCCCTCCTGATTAGACAGTCTTTATTGGGAAGGAAGTTTGAAGTTATCAATTGTTAATGTTAACCCAATTCTGTTGTTTCATGTCCCTATAAAAGTTGTAAGCAAAAATAATATAATCTGAACCCCTTTAGTTGAATACATGTCTCAGAACTGTATTCTTTAATAGAAGTTAGGGGAAATTAACATTGTTTGCCATGATAATGTCCTTTGTTTTGGTCCTGAATTGCCTCCTTGGTGCCAATCGCCCTTCTTATTGAGGACCGCAACAGCTGGAACCGGTTCCAAATAAATAAATACAATCTCAACTGTTTGTTACTCTCTTTACGTGAGTAGATTAATTAAGTCTTACCAGTGGAGATGATAATAAAGGGCCATATTCAATTGAGCTATTTTGAGATCCGGTAGCCCGTAAATGAGGTTGCAAGCAATTTTTGTTATTCAATTGGCGTCTTTTTTCTGGCTCGGAACGGCTTCCGAGTTACGAGATTGAAAAAATGGATATGGTTAAACTCGTAATTTACAGCCTCCAGAAGCCTTTGATCTGTCACTTTCGCAAGGCTAAAATCGCAAATCGCTATGCAATTGCTCAATTTCCACAAGCTTGCAAATGTTTTTACACCTGTAAATGGCAAGTACTAGAAAGGACCCTCAAGGGGGTTAAACACCTATTTGTAGCACTGTAAATGCAAATAAAACATCAATACTGCACTGTAAATTAGGGGGAAAGCAATGAGAGACATTAGAACTAATTGCACAACAGTCTCAAACACGCAAATCAGCAGGAAATAAGAATTATTTTTATGTGTCATTTTGGGGTTAAATTGGTCTCGGGTATCAATGAGTTAATACATATCAGGTCACCCATGTGGACTAGAAACGTATTGGCAGTCATTTTAATAATTCTTTATTTTTTATGTTTTGAATATGATCACTTATCGGACCCCGAACCTAATTGATTGACATGTAACATCCGGGTTTTACAGACGTCATTTTCTTTTGGCCAATTTGAAATGGGTGGTTACAGGCTTGCTGAATTGATCGGGTTCTCGCCCAGAAGTGCATGGTTTACGGTTTTGGCTTGGGGCCCGTAACTTGCGTCTCTGAGCAATTGAATAGCATCGTAATCTGAGACGAATAGGGACGCGCAACTCACTAGCGCTCATTCGGCTGTCTGCGATCGAGTTGCAATAATATTTATTACATGTGTTCTGCAATAACTGTGATCCTTTTAAGGTAAGACAAAAAAGTTTTTATATAACTGTCACATGGTAGCATTTCAAAGAATCGAACTATCAAATTGGTGAAACTGAAAACATATGTTTATTCTTACACACTGAGAATTATTCCTCCAATCCAACAATCTTGTGCAGGGATAATAATATGATTATATTCACCTTTTAAAATGTGGGACAATTATAAACAAAATGTATTAAAAGAAAGGAAAATGTCAGTCATAAATTCACTGAATACCCATTATGATATTTACAGAGTACATATCAGTTTTTACAGACACAATCTGCTATATACAGTACAATGATATTCGAAGATGCAACCACCTACAATCACACACCTATTCACACATGTAGATATGATATTTCCTATGCAATTTTCAACACATATGGGTGCTGCTTTCTAGCAAATATCACATGCAGAAGAAAAAGGAAATTAAAAATATAATATACAGGCTTACATCATTAACCTCTCTATGTCACTTTTGACCTACTGATTTTTTTAATACCTCTGCAATGACTAGAACCTGTTATTTTGCAGTAGAATCCTGTTCGGTAACATGTTCATATCCAAACCAAGTCAGGAAGCCTGTTTCCAGTACAAAATAAAAAAAAATACAACATTTTGAGATGCTGGGTATGGGACATGCAAACTAGCATGACATATATTTCACTTGTTAAATCAATAACCTGTTTAAGATGACCCCTTTATAGCATATACCTGCTATTATAACACAACCTTTGAGGATAGTACATGATGGATATGCATGAGTTATCTAAACTACAAACAGTCAGTACTATTTAAATCTTTTGGATCGTATCAGTGTGGGGCTGGTTTCTAACTTATAAAAGTGTTTTTCAAATAAAGAGTAAACTCTACAGAATTTTCTAACAAAGTGGAATAAAATGTGATACCTTTATTAGCTAAGAAGGATTACAGTTAGAAAAATAAAGTGCTATTTGCAATGAGATTGCTAATGTGTCTATAAAACACTGTATTAGTGAAAGGCCCATTCAAAGTCCTTATTCTCCAATGTCTTGCTTAACCGGTACAATAATATGTCAGTCCATGTGTAAAATATGGCTTTTATCTAGGTAATTTTTAAACATTAGCACCTTAATAAGTGTATTTTATAAACATAAATGTTACTGTATATAACGCAAGTGAAATTTATTACTGCAATGTTGTGTTTGTTTATTCTTTTCAAGACATTATAATAAATACTTCATATATTTTTGGTATAAATTGAAAAAAAGCCATGCAAATGCATTTATTTTATGTGTGTGTGTGTATTACTGTAATAGTAGTTTGATAAAATAATCGACCAGGCCATGCATAGTAATATACTGTGATAAAAGACAACAGACATGTGAAGCTGCATATCAAAATAAGCCAACAATATTAGATCACAACTGGTTTTTATTTACCCTACAAAGAAGGAAGGTATGGGAAAGACATTTGTAAATTTAGACAACTGAAGACAATAATTGATGGAGTACTTTTGGGTATAAACATAGCCCAGGATGTCCTATGATGTAATATTAGAGTCTGCATGGGAACTAAGAAGAAACTCCAACAAGAGAGCAGTGGTGTAGAGGAGTCCAGTCCTGACCAGTGACCTGATGGAGAATTAACGCGAAGAAAACGCTGACTATAGGGATAGTATAATGTATTTTGTATAACATAATGTATCATTCATACAGGTTTTCCCCTTATAAATAATGTTTTTATACTTATTTAGATTCATGTACACAATCTCAGCTCATCCCTCCCCTCTCTACTACACAAATCCCAGCTCTCACACACATCTTTAACCTTTCCCTAAACACTGGCACGTTTCCATCATCTCTAAAACATGCCATAATTACACCCACTCTCAAGAAACCCTCATTTGATTCTGACGTTGCATCTAACTATCGCCCCAGCTCGTCTATAACCGCCTTGCCAGTTTCATCTCCTCTAACTCTCTTCTGGACACCTTCCAATCTGGCTTTCTGCCCCAACACTCCACTGAGGTAGCCCTCATAAAAGTCACCAATGACTTGCTCACCGCCAAGTTTAAAGGCCACTTTTCCATTTTGCTTCTTCTGGATCTTTCTGCCGCCTTTGACACAGTTGACCATCCGCTTCTACTCCACATTCTCTCCTCCCTCAGCATTCAAGACACTGCTCTCTCGTGGTTCTCATCATACCTCCAAGAACGATCATTTAGCGTCTCCTTCTCCGGCACATCTTCTTCTCCTCACCTCCTGTCTATTGGCGTACCCCAAGGATCAATCCTAGGACCCCTCCTCTTCTCCATCGACACATCCTCACTCGGCACCCTAATAAACTCTTTTGGGTTCCAGTATCATCTCTATGCCGATTACACCCAAATCCACCTCTCAGCACCCTCTCTTCTAGCACACGTCTCCCACTGCCTCTCTAGTATATCCTCTTGGATGTCCGCCCACCATCTAAAACTCAACATGTCTAAGACTGAACTCCTAATCTTCCCACCCTCTACTACAGCTTCAATTCCTCACATATCTCTCTCTGTCAACAATGCCATCATCACTCCCACCTCCCAAGCCCATTGTCTCTGGGTTCTAATGGACCCGCCCTCTCTTTTATCCCATACATACAGTCTCTAACCAAATTCTGTCTTCTCCATCTACAAAACATATCCAAAATACGCCATTACCTTACACAAGACACTACTAAGATTCCAATACACTCTCTCATCATCTCTCGCCTTGACTATTGCAACTCGCTCCTTGTTGGCCTGCCCATCACTCGCCTCTCCCCACTTCAATCCATAATGAATGCCTCCGCCAGACTCATCTTCCGTACACATCGTTCATTGTCTGCAGCTACTCTTCGTCAATCACTTCTCTGGCTTCCCTTAGCCTCCAGAATAAAGTTTAAAATCTTGACCCTAATTTATAAAGCCCTCAACAACAGCGCACCCCCATACATCTCTCATCTCCAAATACTCGCCCACACGCCCTCTTCGTTCTGCTAACGACCTTCTCCTTTCTAGCACTCTTGTCGTCTCCTCTCACTCCTGCCTCCAGCACTTTTCTGTTGCTGTCCCTATTCTCTGGAACTCCTTGCCTCACTTCACCAGACTATCCTCCTGCCTTAAATCCTTCAAAACTTCAATAAAAACACAACTCTTTAAAGAAGCCTATAACATTCCTCCCTAACATGCTCAGCACTACTCTCTCCCTACTGTACCACATACTAACTTCAACCTTTAGATTGTAAGTCTGCAAGTTTCAATCCTGCTTCGGTGCTTTAGGGAAAGCGCTATGGGCACCGGATTCCAAGCTCAAAGACAGGGCCGTCCATTCATTGCAATGTGTGAATCTTGAACTTGTCATTGCCTGTAACTTAACTTATGTATAGCGCTATGGAATATGTTGGCGCGTTACAAATAAACGATAATAATAATATATGTTTTTAACTATACCTTTTTTGTCTGTTCGATTATTCACCTGCCCAAAAGCATATATAAATTGTAGGTATTATACAAACGTCTAGTCCCAGGCCTTTTGCTCCAACCCTCTGTAGTAAACTCACAACAGTGAAGGAAGGAAAGCAAAACAAGACCTGTTGGTGTAGCAATCCATGTAAGGTTAAACACTACTTAAAAATAAATATTAAAAGTTCAGTTGCATAATAGGTTCAATGGCCTAGTATTTGCTCTCCTCCATTTCCTCCCTTCTCCTGTCTTATGGTTTCTAACTTATGCCATCATCTTTGTTTCAAGGCTAACCACAATTTAATTTAGCTTATGTAGGCAAAAGAGGGATAAAGGCTCAACCCCGTACTGTAAGCAAACTAATACATGTGTCAGAAGATCTGCTTCCAGCTAAAATATCCTAAGAAAAGAAAAATATCTTGTACAGAGTTTAGCCATACACATTATATATGAATCTTCAATTTAGTAAATTAAAGGTAAAGGATATATTAATGATCACAAAATACACCAGACTATACTATCACTGTAATAAAAGTAACCACTAGTTTATATTACCAATACCTAGTATATTAGCTCTTTTTTGTAAGCACCGGAAAGCTTACATACCAAACTTGTTTGTTTTATAGGCTTTCTGCCATGTTAAAAAATCTCTCTCACTTCTGCCTGAGAGAGCAGCGGACAGACTGGGTTCATTTATACCTATGTGATTACATAAAAGATGCAACAGTCTGTCTGCAAGCAAAGCCTTTGCACCGATTGATGGAATCTGGAGATGGGTTTTTCTTATTGTAAATGTGCAATACAGAAAAAATCTGTAACTCACCACGAGAGAAATGGCTTGGGAGCAAGATAAAGAGTCTGTGATTTATGCCCAGTGGGATGTTTCTGAGCACATATGTCCTATACTATACACATGAAAAAATATTTTTATTTTAATGATGGGTCCTATATCACTCTAAGCAGTACATATTGGAGGAAGTGAGCATGTATTGTTTGATAATATATCTGTCACTCTTACCATTGAATCCTGCTTTAAAATGTTCATAACTACACCTGCTAAAGACAGAGTATCACCAGGATTATAAAATAGCCTCGGCAGGCATGAATACAAAATTGAAAAATAAAAAGCACATTGTTAGGCAATAAAGCAACTCTAGTATTGGGACTGCACTAAATGTGATGGATAGGCCAGCTGCCCGATAAACCATCTATAAACTTACGAATCTTTATCTCTTAAGGTATCTTGGGAAATTTAATTATATGCAATGGAAAATATACCCAGCTAAACTCTGACATTCTGAGAATGTGGGAAAAAAATCTGCAGCATAAAGTGTCATGAATCTAGTGGTTTGATAGCACTTTAAGGTACAGTAGGCTACATCATTATTGGAAGTAGTCTTAATTGCTTCACTTCCACAGGGGCCCATCAAAGCTGTACAGTGCATCTTAGAGGTTAACATGATAGATAAAAATGCACAGTAAGCGATCCTAGGCTGGGAATGCTATTCCTATTATAAGCTTTTATGTTTGATGCACTTATTGTATCATGTTTCCTTCTGTTCTAATGTCTCTCTTTTCCAAAGCACTGAATATTTTGCTTGTGATATGAGTATATAGAAATTATTTGAAAAGTTTCTTAAATTTTCAAGCACATACTAGGAATGAAGAATTAGATTGATATCTGTATACCACTAGTGTAATTATAAAAAACTGTATATTGTATTGTTTAACAAAAAATAATGAAATATATGAGGAAGCAATAAACAAATATTACAAAGGTTATAGTCTGATAAACGGACATTCAGACACTGATATCATAATATTATAGTTTGTATAAATAAATAGTGTTAGTAAAACATACATTGTTTTTGCTTTATGATCTAAAGAAATTGTGTAACAAATTATTAACATAGACTTTAATCTCATCTGCCATTAAATAACTACCAAAATTGTCAGAGATAAGCAAATGCAAGTTGAACTCTCATAGGCTAACTCAAAGCACAATGGGATAGACTTTTTAATGGACCACTTCACAATGAAAAAAAATATGCTTGAAAATTGTAAGTCTGACAAAAAGCATATTTGGAATAAAAAGATCACAAAGCTAGTTTTTAGACAGGAAAAAATACTATTTGATGCACCTGCAGGACCATGCATGAATCCATAATACACTGGAGGAAAGTTGTGTTTTAGAGGGACATTTACATTTATGGAGATCTGTGTTTGCATTGAATGATGCAAGGTGTTCTGGTCCAGAAAGGAGGAAGGGGTATGGTGTCAGTTTCTGCATCTTTCCTCCTCCCCACTCCTCTTTCCACTGATAACTACAAACACACATCCCCATCATCCAGCTCTCAGGAAGTGATGTGAGAAACACAAAAATGTTTTATTTCCATGGCTTAACCAGTTGCAAGTATTGATAGCTTGATACATACTTGACAAAACAGCACTACGTTTTTTCTTAAACATCAGTGGTCCACTGAAGTGCAATATAGATCAAATGCTCTTTTGTATTTTTATCAAGTATATTCTACTTTGATTTAATGATAAGAACCATATTCTTTTTGTCCTAGCATAATTATTAAATGTTAATCCAATTCACTGTAGGATAACCCTCCACCTCAGGCTCCACATACTTCAAAAAGGTCACTGTAGAAACACTAAAGTACAAAGTGTTTCTTCAGGTTGTAATTTTATTGCTAACTATCAGCCCTATTAAATTCCCCCACCGTGAAAACCCGTAGTCTGTAAAGGAGCCAGCTAGATTTACGGCTATTAAATTGGCCTTGTACAGCTACCTGCAAACGATCTGCAGGTTACATGCGGATAAACTGTACTGGCTGTCGAAGTCAGAACTCTGTTGCCGCAAATCCTTTGATCTCTCAAGCATGTAAAAGTTATGTTCGCAAATCGCTATTAAATTGCTACGAATCCACTGGCGTTCAAACCGGTAACCCACAAATGGAGCCAAAAAAGCCTACGGGTAGTAGGTTCAAGTCCTATCCGTAGCACTGCTATTTCAAATATCAACACACTACTGTACTCAATATTAAAGTTTAAGTGATGGTATTAAGATGAATAGCACAACGTTCTCAAGCTTGCAAATCTGCAATATAAAATACTTTTTTTATATCGATTTCGGCAATCAATATAATATAATGAAACTCGCATGGACTAGAATATAATATTTACTGATTTATTAATATTGCATTATTTCTGGAATGCGGGTCCAATCAAAACTCGTAATTCAAACCCATAAGGGATTGAAATCTAACCTCCATTTTTCAGTGACGTAATGATGACGATCTCTTTTACTATGGGCTCCATCTAAACCTGTAACTACGGGTTTGACTAATTGATCATGTTCACGGCCACACATGCATAGTTCGTAAGAGCGGTTTACGAGTCTCGATGTCAGCCACATCTGTTGCGGGCTTGGCTAATTTAATAGATCTGTAACTCCGCTGAATTTCAAGCCCGCAGGTTTTTAATATGGCCCTAAGTCTATCAACATAGTAAAAACCGTCTTCTAACAACCTCACAGGGGACTTTACACATGTACCAGATGGACAATATAGAAATCAGATTTATTATTATTGTTACTAGTAACTTGCCCGTCATAAATGACAGTATCATAGATTAATATGTTAAATTATCTGTGCTTACTCTCTCTGTGCTGTCTCTCTGTCTGTGTGTTATGTGTTGAGTATGCTGCTTCTCTTTTCTTTTTCTCTCTCTATGTGTGCACTCTCTCTCTCTCTCTCTAAGCTCTCTCTCTCTCTCTGAGCTCTCTCTGTGCTCTTTCTCTCTGTGCGCTCTCTCCCTCTCCTGTCTCTCTCTCTCTATCCTGTGTGTCTCTCTCCTGTCTCTATCTGTCTCTCTGACCCAACGCTGTGTCTCTTTATCTGGCATTTACGTTGGTGTTTGGCACCAAATGCGCATGCGCACCTCCTGGTAATCGCATCCCTTAATTATTGACAATTCTGACGGCTGCACAGATGTTACAGACTCTTGTCATTTATTGTAGTGGATTATTATCCTTTATTTGTTATGTAGAGCTATAAAAGGGTTAAGTACAAGTTAAAAACAATTTGAAAACAATGTAAAAGAATAGGGATCCCTGTTTTTGAGCTTTCAATCAAACAAACACAGTGTTTTCCCTAAACCACCTAACAAGATTGAAAACTGTGTTTTTAATACGTTTTCTAAGGATTTGAGGCAGGAAAATATTCTAGTGGAGTGAGGCCAGGAGTTTAAAAAAATAGGGGCAGCACAAGAAAAGTCCTGAAGGACCGAGTGAGAGGAGGTGACAAGAGAGGAGGAAAGAAGAACGTTATCAGCAGAGCAAAGAGGGCGGGGACAAAGAGTATTGTGAGATGAGAACACAGATATAGGAGGGTGCATTATTTTTGAGGACTTTATACATAAGGGTCAGGATTTTATTCTGGAGGCCAGTGGAGTGACTGACAGAGAGATACTGCAGACACTGATCATTGATTGTGGTATAAGAGTCCAGTGGATGAGTTCAATGTGAATTGGAGTGGAGAGAGACTGGTGATGGGGAGGCCTGCACGGAGAGAGTTGCAGTAGTCAAGGCAAGATTTGATAAGAGAGTGAACTAGAACTTTAGTTATGTCTTGTGCAAGGTAGTGATGCATTTTGTTAGGTGAAAATTACAAGATTTTATGATTGATTGAATGTGAGGAATGAAAGAAAGAACGTGATTCAGTAGAACGCCAGGACAGCTGGCCTGGGAGGTGATGATAGCATTGTCAACAGTGAAAGATATGTGAGGAGTGGAAGCTGAGGGTGAAAAGATAAGGAGCTCTGTCTTAGACATGTTGAGTTTGATTTGACGGGTGGACATCCAGGAGGATATGATAGAGAGGCAGTTGGCAACTTGAGCTAGCAGAGAGGGGATAGTTCAGGTTCTGAGAGGTAGATTTGAGTGTCACCATATAGATGACACTGAAATCCAAAAGATTTTATTAGGGCACCAAGGGAGGATGTATAGATGAAGAAAAGGAGGGGCCTTGGACTTAACCTTGGGGTACGCTGACAGTTAGAGTGCGGGGCAAAGAAGAGGCATCAGAGAATGAGACACAAAATGTTTGATTTTCATGATGTGACCCAATAGAGAATAGTGTTACGGATGCCTAGAGAGCGGAGAGTTTGGATAAAAAGAGGGTGATCAACTGTGTCAAAGGCAGCAAAGAGATCCAGGAGAATTATAATAGAGAAATGACCCTTTGACTTGGAGGTGAGGTCATTAGTAACTTTTGTGAGAGCTGTCTCTGTGGAGTGTTGGGGCAGCAAGCCAGGAAAGAAGGGAGTTGGAGGAAATACATTGGTGATTGTAGACGACACACTCAAGCAGTACAGAAACCAGGGGAAGAAGAGAGATAGAGCGGTAGCTAGATGAGGCAGAAACTGGATCAGATGAGGGTTTCTTAAAAATGGGTGTAATTATGGCATATTTTAAAGGTGATGGAAAATTGCCAGTGTTTAGAGAAAGGTTGAATAGATGTGTGAGAGCTGGGATAAGTGTGGTAGAGAGGGGAGGGATCAGTTGTAATGCAATAGGAGCATGTGGACAAGTTTTAATATAAGAGGTTGATAGAAGAATAGACACTTCATCCTCAGCGTGAGAGGAGTTTTGAGAAGGGTGAAGGCAGGATGCTAGAAGTGCAAGATTACCTTTATAATTGTTCTGCACTGCGGGAGTACCACTGGATGTAGAGTGTTTCACTATGTACTTTACAGTCAACAATGGAGGAGCTCTATACAGTCAGGAAAAACAAGAACTGAAGCTGACTCAGACTTAGATCATGAGTTTGAGAATGCTGAGAATACTGTTTGGTCGAGACATTCATTTTGTTGGTGGTCCGAGATCCTTCGGCGCTCATTGCGAGCCTAGCGCTTTGCGCCTTTGGCGCGTATTACAAGGCTGTTGGATTTATTTTTCTGATAGGCACTTTTGCTGTTATTGTTTTGTCGGCGGTGATCTGCTTTTTGCGCTTATTGTAAGGCTTTGTGTGCTATGAGCAGCGTTGGCGCTCGTTGTGAATCGCGCAGTGAATGGGTTTTGGGGTTTATTGTGAGAGTATTTTTTTTTTTTTTTGTGTATATTTGTTTTTGTATGCCAATGAAATAATTAATAGATTAATAAATTAATATACTTTACCTATTTGGAAGTAATACAGTATATGCAGGAAGCATTGTGCTGAAGAGCTGACAATCTGTTTTGATGTTCCTGCAGCATACATTGTAGGTTTGCACTGTTGTGGAGCTGAGGTGTAATTGTCAGCAATGTGTGCATTGTGCAGTGTAAATAGGCTGCGTGCCCGAGGGAAAGCCGTTAGGATAGCTGTGTACTTCTGTATTGTGCACGTTAGTGTTGTAAAATGGCAGCTAATGTGTATGTGGTACGCGGCTGTGGATGATCTTGCGTCCTTGGTAAGAGTGTATCTTATACCTCGTACGGCTATTTTGAACCGCCGTATGTGCTTGGTGGTGTTTTGCGTCTTCAGGGTCCTGTAGCCTCGTTTTCGTTTTTTTCGGCTGACATTTTTTTTCTCGCTTAGGGGATATTCATGTGTCTAAACTCGTGAATTTGGACTTAAATTGAGGTGTAACTTCACTTGCAGAGGTCCTGGGTGCCCCCCCTTGTTGTGGGAAAGGTTTTTATGTATTTTTTTGTTTGTATTTATTGTGTATTTAATGTTTTTAGGTGCGCGCGGTTCGGCCATTAAGGTTGTATTTTTGCGAGATCGTAATGTTTTTTTTTCTAAGTCCTGCATCTCCTATTTTTTTATGCTAAGTCCATAAATTTTCAGTTCTAAGTACCGCGGTTCGTATTTTTTTGTGTAACTCCTTATATAGTGATTGCGTGTTAGATGTATTTTGGTAAAGTGTCGCTTGTGTGGGTGTTTGTAACCACGTGTGAGGCGCCGTAGAGCCTCCACCTCCACAAATGTGGCCCCTCGCTTCGCAAGGGTCCGCATTTGTGGTCTGAAAGTCGTAGGGGGTAGTAGGGATGAGCGCCTACAGCGCTCATCTCCACCAGCGCAAGGAACGCCGCCGGCGCTCCTTGCCATTAACTGCTGCCCTCGCATCGCAATGGCCACAGTTGCGGCGGGCTCGCTACTCGAGCCCGCAAGCTTTAGCATCAAGCCACATTGCTGACAACTATATATGTGATAGACTAGACATGGCAGATAGAATGCCTGAAGAACTTTGGACAGAAGTTTGTGATGTTGCCCAGAAAACAACAACAAAGAATATAGGAGGCTTTGAAAATAGCCCAGAAAATAAGGAAAGTGAAAGAATTCCAGAAGATAGCAAGAAGACACAAGGAGACATTCTATAATGAAGGAAGTAAACAGAGAGAAGAAGATAACAGAATGACAAAGTCAAGAGATCACTTCAAGAAAATTGGGGATTTCAAGGGAGCCTTTCATGCCAAAGTGTAATTGACATTGGCAATTTGATCTCTTGCGCCTCTTCCTCTGCGAAACCCGGCTTGCACATCTGGTAGTTCCCGGTCCATATATTGATGAAGTCGAGCTTGTAGAATCTTAAGCATGACATATTTAAGACTCTTCCTATTCAAGATAAGGGAGGGGAGATAGAAAAAGGATTCAAGACAAGGGAGATGGCAGAGGAGAAATAGCAGGGAGGCCTAAGATAACTCACTCCATTGAGGACAGACATCCAGAAACACATTTATAAAACATAATTATAAACACACTCCTAATACATACTATTGGGATACCCCAAAACATAGATATTCAAAATGTATACTCCAGAAGCTCCAAAGTGACAGCTCGCTCATAAAATACTTTACACACCTACAAAGAGGAAATTATTTTAAAACAAAAGAAAAGGTTTAGACTTCCTTGGACCTAATTATTTGACAGAACCAAGCACAAGACATTGCATTTGGGTATTGTATCAGTTTTATTTTCTCTATATTACTTTTTACTACAACGCAAAAACGACCTCTCGAAAATCGTCCGAAACACTAGCACATCAAAAATCACCCGAAAATCACCTAAGCGAGAGAAAAAATGGCTGCCGAACAAAACGAAAACGAGGCTAAAGGACCCTAAACACGCAAAACACCGCTATAAACACGCAAAACACCACCAAACAGCTACGGATATTCCGAAAAAGTCGGCCGACATCCAAAACGAAGGACGCTAAATCAGCCACAGCCGCATACCATACATTAGCCACCATTTTAGAACAATAACTTATGCAATGCAGAAGTATACAGCTATGCTAATGGATTTGTCTCGCGCACGCACACTATTACACTCCACACATTCATCACGCTTACACAGCAGCTCCACAGCACTAATGCTGCAGCAACATCAAAACAGATTGCCAGCTCTTCAACAGAATGCTTTCTGCATCTATTACTTCAAAATAGGTAAAGGTAAAGTATATTACTTTATTAATCTATTATTTATTTTATTATTATACACCAAACAGCATTAGCTCACTTAGAATTTAATTGCCGTCATTTTTTGACGGGCAATATTCTAGTTCAATTCTAAATATCATAAATATCAGATGTTGAAGCAATAAAATATATTTTGATTTAGTATCTAATTGTAATAAAAAGTATTTTCTTTTTGTATTGGATAATATTATAATTAGACTGCAGAATTTGTATAAGTTTAAAATAATATGGTATCTTAGTGAATAGATATTTGTGAACATACCAAAAATGATCAAACTAACTTTGATATAATAAATGCCATATCTTATATATTAGACATATTGGGCATGTCTTGTATATTGTGTGGACAATGTGTTAATAACCGATTCTTTATAATTGCGATACCTTGATATTATAACCTTCATCATTATTATACCATTGATTGTTATAATGAAAGATACTATTTTGATATAAATTTTATTAATTAAAAAAACAAATAATTTTCTTGCCATAAATAACAGGATAATATTTAATCTTTTTCCCCCCACCCTCTTCCCCTGTATCTCTTCCTCCTCTCCCTTGCCTGTGTCTCTTTCCTCCACTCTCCCTCCCCTGTGTCTCTCTCCCCCTCTCCCATGTCCCTTTCCCCCCTCTCCTCCCCTGTGTCTCTTGCCCTCTTTCCCCTCCCCTATGTCTCCCCCCTACTCCCTCTCCTAAGTCTCTCCCCCCCTACTCCCTCCCCTGTGTCTCTCCCCTACTATCCCTCCCCTGTGTCTTTTCCGACTGTGTCTCTTCCCCCCCTCTCCCTTGCCCTGTGTCTTTCCCCTCTTCCCTCCCTCTTCCTCCCCTCTCCCCTGTATCTTCCTCCCCCTCTACCCTCCTGCTTCCTCCTTCCTCCCCCTGTGTCTTCCTCTACCCTATGTCTTCCTCCCCGCTCTTCCCTCCCTCTTCCTCCCCCTCCCGTTTTTCAATCCAGCTCAATCAAATACTTTTTTCCTCCACTGTATGCAAATGTGTATTTTATACATTTTTATTGTGTTACACATATATTTAAGGACACTTTCTGCCTTAATTTTCACTGATTTCCATTCCAGCTCAATATCTTGTGATCCCTGTGTTAAACTGGAAAAATGTAATTGCACATCGCGACTGAGTAACAAGTGATGTGATCACAAGGATATTGAGCTGGAATAAAAATCTGTGAAAATCATGACAAAAAGTGCCCTTAAATATATGTGTAACACAATAAAAACGTATAAAATACACATTTCTATGCACACAATCTAATTGGTACCAATGCGTTTCCAAATGTGTGTCTTTTCTCTTGCCTTAAATCTAGTGGCCAGATGCAGCATTACAGTACCAGACCAGGGTATATAATTGCAACATTCCGTGTACAAGACGACCCCCCTAATTTAGACTTAAAAAATTGGTAAAAAATATTGTCTTATACACGGAACAATACAGTATATATAATATGAAATGTTTAATTAATATCAATAATATGACCAAATGAATTGCCAAAAACCACAACATTTATTATTATAATGCATTGTACTACAAAAGAATATCGCCTATGCCAGGCAACCTATTTCACTTGAATGGCCACATGTATGGCCCCTGGGTCCTTGAAAGGACACACAATAAGCAACATATATTAAATAGCAGGTGTTATATGTTAATATCCAAAAAATGTTGTATTAAAAAAGATATTTTAAACATTATAAGAAGTGTTTTTGTATAAAAAATATGTGGTCTAGACTGTAAATAAATTTCATAAAATTGAGCCACAACTGGCACATCCTGACATGTGACAGGAAACAAAGTGACAGTGAATCTTATGCATGTCTGGACTGCAGCTCATTGTACCTTTATTCCCATTCAACTGTGTTGGATAAGAAAACACAATTAACAGGCTGCCCATTAGACTGTTTTTACATTTCCTCTCAGTTCACTTGTGAAAGGACAGGTCAAAGACATTGTTATTTTATCTATTTCTGTTATCTTTATTTGTAATTTTATGAAATTAATATCATTGTTATTAAACATGCAAAACTAAATGTTGGTTACATATAATAAATATTCTTTTAAATGCATGATACAAAGTTTTGGATTACAGTGGCTCTGTAAATACTGCGGTGGCAAGATGGTATGATGTTAATTTTTCAGAGTAAACCTACTGATGCCGGCCTCACTGTGCATCCAGGGATATACTAACTTATTTATATAACTGGCTGATACTGATCACCTTCTCGAAATGCTGCAAGGGATGATATGCACTGTGGGTGCCATTATAAGCATTTAAGCATTTAAGTGACACTGAGTACATCCTATCAGCTTTGCTATTTCAGTATGGTGAAGCTGTATACCCGCAATGATATATGATAACAAATGGCAATATTTTTTAATTAGTACAATTTTATTTGTATCTCCATTGAAGATATTATTGAAATAGAAGCTACAGCTATCATAATTAAACTGCTTTCAGCGATACATGTTTTTTAACAGATTATACAATGCCATGTATGACCACATTTTTTGGGGGGTATAAGTTTCTTTATAGCATCTGTATGGCTCAGTGCTAACTAAAAGGTTCACTGCTCATGACTGCGATGTTCACTGCTCTCCACTGCTCTTAGAATAACAAGAAAATCTTACTACTTATTGCAAACATGGCAAGAACATCACTTATTCCCACTTTGATCTTTAGATAACAAATTACATACTAGAGCCACTCCCCTCAAATTGCTTTCAATCAAATCCCTTCCCTCTCCTACTAAATGAAAAACCTTTCTAACTTTGCACACCTTCTTACCTAAGTCCACTTTAACTTCCTTCCTGACTCTAGCTTTTCCTTATCTGTTATTCTTGATCAGGTTTCTTTCTCTTCCATTTCCTTTAGATTGTAAGTAACAAGTTTCCAATCTTGTAGGGGGCTTCAGGAAAAAAGCACATTCTACAAAGGTTCTAACTCAAAACAGGGCACTCCATTTTCTGCAGCTTGTTAACATTTTATTCTTCCTTTTTCTTATCTACAGCACTACGGAATATGTTGGCACAAATAAAAATAACCTATAATAATAATAATAAAAATAATAATAATAGTACATCCATGCACAGCTGTTTTAACTGGAGTTTTTCAAGGTAATTGGTAATTGTTGTACGTCAGTAGTTTGTGGCAATCTGGTATCACTGGCATCATGCTCATTTCAATATGGTGTATACTAATTTGGATACTTATATCTGATCTGATGTGTGGTTTTTATATCTGGCACCATACTCCCTTGTGTTCATCTCTCTTTTCTCTAAAGCAAAATATTTTAACACTCTAAGGAAAAATGTCATTGTACTTGTGACCTACAGCACAGGAATGGCTTCACTGGGGCTTGGTGTCTTCCATTCGTCAGGTGACTTGACTGCAGAGGAAGCATCTATCTTACAATTGAAAATATGGCAACTAGAACTGCCAGTGCATTCATTAGGTCCAATGGAAAGCTACTTAGTTTACACCTTCCAGAAACAGCAACAGAAAGAATACGCTCTGTAAAGAAAATGGAACCCAACAGTAAAGAATAATTGCATGCAAACGTTAAATATTTAAAGGCTGTATGTATTTATTTGCTTTTAAAAAAACATTAGCCTTTTATCCAAAAATCAGATATAGAAAATTAAAACTATATTGTCAAGGCAGGGGAGTATGGACCGTATACAACAGTTTCCCATGCTTTGTCTCACTAACTTTGTATATGTTTTTAAATGTTTAAAACATGTTCTTCTAAATGTAAGAGTTGCTATTTCAAATTTTAACTCCAAATAATATTTCACCAGTGTTTGTGCATGCAATTTTGATGTGTTGTTTAGTTTATCTGTAAATACTGCATTGTAATGACCTGCCATGGCACCAAAATGATCTTTTACATTTACATATTGTGTATTCTCATGTTATACTATGTGACTGATTAATCAGCAGGGATACATTTATCAAGAAGTGATGTTTATCCCATAATAGATAAATATTACTACCTCATGAATATTACATTTGTTTTTTTCTTTTTTTAGCCCAGAATTGATAATATTTGTACAGTTGCAGGATGACTGCCAGTGATATGATGCAGCATCAGCGCTTTGTGATATCTTGTTACAATGTTGGTTATCTCAGTGGTTTAGATTCATTGGCCCTCATTCAATTGCTATTTTGCCCAATTGAATAGGGGTCTAAATAAGCACATAACATATTTTTTTAAAGTAAGTTTTTACTTAGTAAGCATCTATCTAAAAGCAAGGTTTTCACTAACTAAAAACTTATTTAAAAAATATATGTTATGTGCTTATTTAGAGCCCTATTCAATTGGCCAAATCGCAATTGAATGAGGGCCCTTGAGTCTAACCACTGAGGACCATAATACATCTCTTTTTATTCACAGCAGCCTGCGTCATAGTATTTACTAAGAGTGTTTACATTAGATTAGATGCTCACTGTGAATATAATGAAGTAATAAGAATTTTTTTTATTAGAACTCAGAGTATCTAGGTTTAAATTTGATTTATAATTATTTGATTATGCACTTCATCATCTTTCAGAAACCTTTGGATAGCTGTTTTGCTGTGAGTATAGTGAAGAAAATAACTTAAAGACATGCTGTAGTTTGGAAATAACTTCATGTTTGTAGCAAACTAACAGCATTAGCTGTGTCTAAATTAAAAGCAAAAAATCGCTGGCTCTGCTTGTTTCATGGGAGCTTCCATCTTGGGTTGCTAGTCTGAATGTAGCTTGAGTGAAAACGTTATCCTACTATGACTTGTTCTTCTATTTAGCCCTATTGCCACAGGTTATTCAGTGACAGTCTTTCAACTAAACAAAGCAAAATATCTGCTGCCATCAAAGAAAAAATGCACGAATACAATAGTTAAGTTATAAGCTGTATTTACCTATTATAAATGTGGTAAAAATTGAGATTTTGTCCATTATTAAGTTCTTCATAAGAACATGCTGTAAATATAACAGTTCACTGAATAGTGATAACAATTTGAAAAGGGTCTCTAATATCTGTTCTTCTACCATTGGGCTCAATCCCAAGGAACCTTAGTAAATGTTAGTAAATCTTGGCCCATACTGATACACAACATCAAGTGCAATGAACTATCAGCCTCATTAAATCTGGGCTAAGTTTTAAAACGTAGCCTGTATCGTAAAAAGTCTGAAGACTATTAAATTAGCCACGTAAACCGACCCGCCGACGACTTGTGGGTTAAAATGGAGGACGGACGAAAAATGGCTACGGGACGTGGAACGTGGAACTTCGCAGCCCGCAACCCTTTGATCTGTCATGCCCGTACCCACTACATTCCAATCATGCTATTAAATAGCAACAAAGTCACCCAAGAGCTAGCCCGTAACACGCAAATGGAAGCCAAAGCCCAACGAGTGCTGGGGAGGACTTGCAAAGGCTTGTACAGCCCTTACGTTTGCTGCTTGAGCAGCAAAAGAGACCCCTGCTCTGGCCACCAAACCTCCATCCAGCCCCGAAAGCTCCCCCCTGCTCCTCAAACAAATCCCCATGCTGCAGGGGTCCCGATCAGGACCCCGCAGGCTCCTAATATCACTCCTTGGTGCGGGGGTTGCAATCAGTCGCAAACTAGTTAACCCCTGCTGCGGGGGTACTCCAAGTACCCCCGGCACCTAAATTTAACCCCCCCCCCCTATGCTGGGGGTCCTCATCAGGACCCCCACAGTGTCCCCATATTACCCCTTGTAGCAGGGGTCCCAATGGGGACCCCCACTGCATTTAAAAGTCAATATTTTCACCTCGCGGGTCCTTAAAGGACCTGCACTAGCTAAAAAATTATCCCCTGCCGCAGGGGTACTATAAGTACACCCCCGGCACCTAAAATTAACCCTATCACTCATGGGGGACTATATGGACCCTCATGAGACTATAATTAACCCCTCAGCCCAATAGGGGTCTATATAGACACCTATAGTACACTATTAACCCCTATATTAACACAATAAGTGCCATGAAGGTCCTCCCATAGCTCGCAGCCCCTTCCAATTTAATAGCCCCGTAACACAGGGGAATTTTAAGCCGACAGCCATTGCGGGCCTCACTTTGAAGATACAGAGCTGCAACTTCTCTCTAGAAGAAAGGTGAGACCTTTCCAGTTGCTTTGCCATTTTATGAAGCCTTATTTTCAAATTGGAGTGATTGCTTAATACTGTAGTAACAAGCCTAAGGGGAATAACATAATAACTGGAGAGCCATAAACTTACTAGTGAGTATCCTTAGTGAATACAGTCCATTATGAGTACATACCAGCTTAATATTGTCAATATAACCAAGACTGTAGGTTATGATAATACATTAAAGGACCAATATAGTAATCTTTTTTTCTGTGAGTTATATTGAATGATTATACTTGCTAATAAGCAAAATTATTTTAGAAAGCAAAAATAAATAAATAATAATAACCCAGTTAGTACGGCTGAGTTACTGTTGTTTTCCTCAAGCTCAAGACAAGCATACTGACTATATTTAATGTTGAGTTCAGCAATTGTTATCTCGACTCCCAGCCCATGCAAAAAAAAAAGCAATGAAATGTTTTTTGCATTAACAGAACATTCATTTAGACATGAGCGAATGTACCTGTACACTGTGCAGGGCTCACAATCCATTGTCCTCTCGCGTAAATTAATCAAGACCTTTCCCTGCTGTAATTGAATAGCACATTCTGACAAAGATAAGATCTGTCAAGATTGTAGATTGGTTTCTATCAGAGTTGGTAAAAGTCACAGTGTACCATATCTATATTATATCAGTGACAAAGGCATCACAACCGGAAAAAAATACATTTTTAGTACTGTTTAACCAAAATTTACAGAAAGCAATTTCCTCCGTATTGCAGAAATGACAAACATTTGAAAAATGTCATTTCAACACCTCCTTAATTCAGCAATTTTTCTAATGCCTGATGTAAATAAAATATGATTCCAGTACATGTTTCTGTGTAATTTGAACATGATAGATATTGGGTTTTGTATAGAGAGATGTAATTGTCTTTGCCAGCTATTGAACAATAATGTAATTTACCCATAGCTATGGGAGATGTAAATCAGCAGTATGTTTTCCAGAGATTGTGATATCCAGAGCGCTTGCATATTCAACAAGATGATATTAAAAATTAAATTATTATATCAGTGTCAGTCCATTTGCAGAAAAGCAAAAAAGGCACATAAACTTAAATAGTATGTGATCATCATGCTAACAAGGTCAAAGCAGGATTTTCATTTTTTTGTTTGTTTATTTTAAAGGGCTAGCTCTATCTGCTTTTGAATGTCATCGAGTCACAACCATTTTTGAAGGGTTTAAAGAACGGTGGAGCATCATATTTAAATATACTGATTTGAAGAACTACACTTGAAAATATTCAAAATGTTTTTTAGCATGGAAAATTAAATAAAACCAGTAATATATAACATTTTAGATACAACTTTATTGCTTTGGGTTTTGCCATTTTGTTTTCTGCTGTTCATCTTCAGTTCAGTAAACCTTTACAGCCTTATTAAATTGTGATTTGTCAAATTGAAAAGGGCTCTATTTAAGCACATAGCATATTTTTTTATAGAAGTTTTTAGTTAGTGAAGACCTTGCTTTTGAATAGAAGTTTACTAACTAAAACCTTCTGTAACAAAAATATGCTCTGTGCTTATATAGAGCCCTTTTCAATTTGACAAATCACAATTTAATAAGGCTGTTAATATCTAGTATAGAATACATCTACCAGATACATTCATTAAGTCATTATTTTACAAGGACGCAGGTACTTGAGAAAATAACATGCAGGTACAGCTGATAAAGTGGGTCCCTGTCGTAATGAAGAATTAGGTGTAAAAAGATAAAAATATAAAAGCTGTGTATATTGTGTTGTTTGCTAAAAAACGTTGCCTATTAAGTTTAGTTATAATTCCATTTAATTTTTGTCTGCCAATTAGCCTTTCTTGGGACCCACCAAGGTCTGTCTCTATTTTTGTGTTAGGTATAATCATGGATATTGTGAAAAAAAGCACTTTCTACAAAGATTCTATGCTCAAAATAGGGCCCTCCATTTTCTGCAGTTTGTTAAAATTATATTTTTCCTTGTTCTTTTACCCTGTATAGCGCTAGAGAATATGTTGGCGCGTTACAAATAAAAGTAATAATAATCATGGATATTTACTCCTCATGAGATTTAACAGATTAGTATGTTATCATTTGAATGCTATTTTTGTCTGATCTGTTTCGTATTATGTGTTACTTTGTGGTCTGAATAATGACCATTTGGGAAATTGAGCAGGTGTAATGTAGCACATGGAGATTAGAGCCAGGGGCGTAGGAGCCTCAGATCTGGGGGGGCTAAAGTTTAAAGAGGTGCAATTCAACTCTACTCCTGGGACAGGCAGCCTCCAAGGGAAGAATCTGCATAGAGCAAACATAGCATAAGGAAAAGAGAGATAAATGGAGAGTAGACACAGAAAGGTAGAAATTAAAGGAAAAAGCTTTCCTGGGAGCATCTTACTGTCCCGTAGTGCATGAATAGCTTTTATTTATCTATTTTGTGTGTCCCTTTTTCAAATAATCTGGGAGGGGGCGGGGGTTATCCCCCCCATCTCCCCTAGTTCCTATGACCCTGATTAGACCCCTATATCAACTGTCACAAATCAACTGTAGCTGATAAACTTGACTGAATAGTCTTCATTGCCTTCGCCTTGTATGCTTTAACAAACAGATTATTTGCCATGTCACCAAATAAACCACAATTTCCTTTGTATACATAACATACAGCAATAATCATCACATATAATAGTTGTCAAACTACGAATCGCCGTCACGCTTTGCGAGCCCGCAAAGCGAGCTCGCAAGAACTGCATCCCTCACGAAGCAAGGGGCCGCATTTGCGGAAGGTGGAGGCTCCAACGTCGACTGTGTTTGTCCGCATTCATTTGCGGAGGTGGAGGCTCAAAGGCCCCTCACACGCGGTTAAAAACACACACACACACACGACTTAGGAAAAAAAAAGACTTGGAACCAACCTTAACGGCACAAACACCCACACGCACGAAAAATACGACCATAAGGGCCGAACCACGCGCACCTAAAAACAGTCAAAACACACCAAATACTCACAAAAAATACATAAAAAGCTTACCCATGGCAAGGGGGGGGGGGGGGGCACCCAGGGCCTCTGAAAGTGAAGTTACACCTCCATTTAAGTCCAAATTCCTGAGTTCAGACACACGAAAATCCCCTAAGCGAGAGAAAAAATGGCCGCCGAAAGAAACGAAAACGAGGCTCAAAGCCCAGGACTGCCCAGCCACACACACACACACACATACACGCACCACTTAGAAAAAAAAACGACCTTGGAACCAACCTTAACGGAACAAACACCCACAAGCACGAAAAATACGACCTTAACGGCCGAACCTCCCGCACCTAAAAACAGTCAAAACACACCAAATACTCACAAAAAATACATAAAAAGCTTACCTATAGCAAGAGGGGCACCCAGGACCTCTGAAAGTGAAAATACACCTCCATTTAAGTCCAAATTCCCGAGTTCAGACACACGAGAGAAAAAATGGCCGCCGAAAAAAACGAAAACGAGGCTCAAAGCCCAGCCACGTACAACTTGCCTAAGAAGGGAACCGAGATAAGCTCGGAAACCCGCATTAACCCCACGGGATCCGAGATAAGCTCAGAGACCTGCATTAACCTCACATTAACCTCCGCTGCAATGAGAATTCAAAATTCTGTAAAGGTCCTTAAAGGACCGTTATAAAAAAAAATATACACTATCACCCTGTCACTCATGGGGTTCAATATAGACCCCCATAAGTCCTTCAGTAACCCTGTCACTCATGGGGGTCAATACAGACCCCCATAAGCCGTTCATTAACCCTGTCACTCATGGGGGTCAATACAGACCCCCATAAGCCCTTCGTAACCCTGTCACTCATGGGGGTCAATACAGACCCCCATAAGCCCTTCATTAATCCTGTCATTCATGGGGGTCAATACAGACCCCCATAAGCTGTTCATTAACCCTGTCACTCATGGGGGTCAATACAGACCCCCATAAGCACTTAATTAACCCCCTCACTCATGGGGGTCAATACAGACCCCCATAAACCCTTAATTAACCCCGTCACTCAGGAGGGTCAATACAGCCCCCCATAAGCCCTTAATTAACCCCCTCACTCATGGGGGTCAATGCAGGCCCCCATAAGCCCTTAATTAACCCTGTCACTCATGGGGGTCAATACAGACCCCCATAAACCGCTTATTAACCCCCTCACTCATGGGGGTCCATACAGACCCTCATAAGCCTCTATTTAACCCCATCAGTCCCATAATGGTATATTAAGACCATTATGGGCCTGTTACAACCCAACATTAACCACATAAGTGCCATGACGGTCCTCAAGGACCATTATGACACTAAGTATAAACACTACACTGCACTATACCCCCCCAATAAAACATTAAATACCAATTAACAGCCTCTACACTAACCTATTAACACCTACACTACCTACCTACACTACCTACCTAACCCCTAATAACCCCCACCACTCTAATTACAGAAAATAAAAAAGCCTAAAGTCAGAAAAAATAAAATCTACATTACATAAAATAAAAAACCTAAGTCAGAAAAAATAAAAAATCTACATTACAGAAAATAAAAAAACCTAAGTCAAAAAAAATAAAAAAGGAACATTACAGAAAATAAAAAAACACATTAACCCCCCCCCCCACTATAGAAAAAAAAAGAAATTACACACCTGAAAAGGAAATACATATAATGCATACAATACAATACATACAATATAATACAATACAATAAATACAATATAATACAATACAATACAATACACCCCTATCTAATATACAATACATCCTATCTATCTAATATACATCCCCCAATCTATCAAAATAAATACCATAATCTAATAAACATCCTGTCTATATAATATACATCACACAACCTATATAAATAAAAAACACAATCTAAAATACAATACATGCTATGCTATCTATATAAAACACATACCCCTAGCTAACATACAATAAATGCTATCTATGTATATAATAATCTAATTCTAAGCTAAAAGAAAATAATTAAGACTACTTAGCTTTGCAGATGTCCATTCAGATCAGCCACCTAGGGAAAAAAAATAAAAAAAATAGTGCAACACATTTACAGTAAATAAATAAACATTCTAAATATTATACTCACCTTTCCCGCATGTCCCATCCATCTTCTTTTCTTCTTCTCCGGCGCGGCACCTGTTAAAAAAAACATAACATTAGGACACATACATAAACATAAAAGCAAAATAAAATAAACATAATCTACATTGTACTTACCTCCCAGCGATGTCTCAGGCCTCCTCCTCCTATTCTGCCATGCCCTGGAACCGCACTCTAAAAAAAAAAAGAACTTACATCCGCACTCACGGACATCTCCGACGCTAATGAGGCTCCCAGAGACTTTTCTGGAAGAAAATAGGCAATGGCGCCTTCTGATTGGTTGAAAACGCTGTCTATCAAATTCACCCAATCAGGAGGCACCAATGTGTGAGCCAATCAGAAATTGATACACCCTAAAATCCCGCTCTGATTGGATAATATACCTGTCAATCTTTATTTAAACCAATCACAAGGCGCAGATGCCTTCAGCCAATCACAATAGAATACACCCCCACAGGGTGATTGGCTGGAGGCATCTGCGCATTCTAATTGGTTGCACTGACAATAGCCAATCACAATGGAATACACCCCCACATACTGATTGGTGAAGGCATTTGGGCCTTCTCATTGGCTATTGTCAATGTCAATCAGTAGTACAGCCAATGGGAAGGGGCAGATGTCTTCAGCTAATCACCACGGGGGGGTGTATCCCATTGTGATTCGCTGATGGCAATAAAGCCTTCGGATTGGTTCAAATAAAGATTGACAGGTGCGTTATCCAATCAGCGTGGGATTTTGGGGTGTATCCTTTCTCATTGGTTCACAATTGGCGTCTTCTCATTGGCTGAATTTGATAGACAGCGTTTTTAGCAAATCAGAAGCCGCCCTTGCCAATTTTATTCTGGAACACTCTGTAGGAAGCTCATTAGCGTCTGGGACATCCGCCAGGGTGGATTTGTGTTGTTTTTTTTTGTTTTTGTTTTTAAAGAGCGCGGATGCTTCCAGGGCCCATCCGGGGCAGAACACCAGGAGGCGGGAGACATTTTACTTGGTTTTATGTTTATGTATGTGTGCTAATGTAATGTTTTTTTTTAACAGGGCCCGCGCCGGAGAAGCAAAGATGGAGGACGTGACATGCTGGAAAGGTGAGTAGAATATTTAGAATGTTTAGAATGTTTATTTATTTTATGTAAACGTGTTGTAGTATTTTTTTAAATCTTTTTTACCCTAGGTTTGTGATCTGAAGAAACATCTCAAAGGTAAGTGGTCTTAATTATTTATTTTAGCTTAGAATTAGGGTTGCTATATAGAGATAGCATGTATTGTATATTAGATAGATAAGGGGATGTATAGTACATAGATAGTATTTATTGTATATTAGATAGATAGGGGGATGTTTATTAGATAGATAGTATTGTATATTAGATAGGGGGATGTATATTAGATAGGGGGATGTATATTAGATAGGGGTGTATTGTATTGTATTTAATTGTATTGTATTGTATGTATTATATGTATTTCCTTTTCAGGTTTGTAATTTTTTTTTTCTGTTGTGGGGAGGGGGGTTGTAATGTATTTTTTTATTTTCTGTAATGTTGCTTTTTTTATTTTTTGTGACTTAGGTTTTTTTTTTTATGTACATTTATTATTTTTGGTGATTTTAGATTTTTTTATTTTATGTCATGTAGATTTTAGATTTTTGATGACTTTAGTTTTTTTGATTTCTGTAATTACAGTGGTGGGGAGGGGGTTATTAGGGGGTAGGTAGGTAGGTAGTGTAGGTGTTAATAGGTTAGTGTAGAGGGTGTTTAGTTGATATTTAATGTTTTATTGGGGGGGGTATAGTGCAGTGTAGTGTTTATACTTAGTGTCATGATGGTCCTTGAGGACCGTCATGGCACTTATGTGGTTAATGTTGGGTTGTAACAGGCCCATAATGATCATAATGTACCCTTATGGGACTGATGGGGTTAAATAGAGGCTTATGAGGGTCTGGATAGACCCCCATAAGTGACCGGGTTAAAATGGTGTAGTGCTTAACTTTGGGTCATGAGGGTCCTGGATGACCCTAATGGCACTTATAGTGTTATTACATGGGTTCATTAGTGTGTTAGAGGGGTCTATAAAAGCTGAGGCACACAGTACACTCACAATGTGTGACAAATAGCATTTCAACACTTTCTTTTATTGGTTTATTTGCATTATAGAATTATTTGCATATATGCATTATAGAATCATTAAATACAAGATATGTACATTACTACTATATGTCAGATGTCCGCTTGTATGCCGATATTGAGATTTCAAAATAATAATGGTGGGACATGATTTTCACCTATCACAGAACTACCAAATACTCAAGAAGCTTATATACAAGGGTAGAGCTGCCACCAGCACAGGCTGCACTGTCCCTTCTTTATTTGTTATTTTTTTATTTATTTACTACTTCTGCAGTGTAGTACTGGTGGGGTGAACTTGCTTACAATAAATGGGTGTGCGAGATCACATGAGTGACTAACATTGCGGAAGGAGTAACTGGAGCAGCATGGAAGGAAGGTAGGTAAAGGATGTGGAGCTGTTTTTTGAAGGGGTATTGTAGAGGGGATATATTCTGGGAAGTAGTCAGTGTGGGGAACTGCTTTGAGATAGGTCTTGGGGAAGAAGTTGTTTTGGGTAGGGGTCAGTGGCTAGGAAGGGGGTCTTGAGAAGAAGAGAGCTTCTTTAGGAAGCGGTCTTGATGGGGGGGGGGGGGGTGGTAAGAACATTCAGACAGACCAGTTGATGGGAAAAGGGGTCTTAAAGGAAAGGGAGCTAATTTCGGAAGGGGTCTTTTGTGAGTGGTGCCACAGTGGGGGAGAAGGTGGCACTGAGTTCATTTGCAGCTGGGGGCACTTTTTTTTTTTTTGCCCAGGCCATCCATTCACTACCTCTGCCAATGCAGATATGCATAAGTATTTTTCATGCACATTTGAAGATTTTATCAAATTTAATTGAATAAGAAGCACAGTCCTCAATGTCTGTTCGGTTCTTCATCAATCCATTTTCTTTCACTCGCTCTTCTGACTTTCATTTTTAGTTGATACTTTTGTTCCTCTCACTCAAATTTCAATAGAAAATGAATATTCTATTGGCAGAACCCAAGAGGTATTTTTCTTTTTAGCTTGAGGTTAAAGGTGCAATAAAAGTTTGAGAATAATTGTTGTTCATAAGAAACTTTAAAACTAAAAGAAAAGCAGCAGGGAATTTGGATAAAGAAATGATCTGGCTCTTTGCAAAAGGACATTAATATAGGATGTGAGGCATATTCATTACTAAAGGAAATGAAGGGAAACATTATACATCGCTGTATCAGGATGAGATGGCAAGAGGAAATACTGCATCAAAGATGGACCTTTTATATGCAAATTATAAGTGTTCTATTAATATAGTCTTAAAATATACCTCATGTAAAATGCCTCACCTGAAAGCCTAGTAACACAGCAGTTTGACTTGTTAACGGTCTCTATGTCCATATACACAATCTCTTTTAATAATATTAATTGTTTATTTGCAAAGAAGAGATTAATTCATAGCTAAAACCTACTTATTAATTCAGATTAGCCAAGATAAAAACAATATACTTTGAGACAGTAAAATTAATGGATACCACCACACTATCTATCCAGAGAGATTTAATTTGTGCCTGAGGATTTCAGTAATCATTTCCTGTTTTCAAAATATTTTCTAAAGCCAGTTCTTCTTTTTGCACTTTTTAATTTTGTATATTAAACCAAAAGCTGATTTTTCCCTGTGTAAAATAAGAAAATACCACTGAAAACTAATATGCAGATAATACGTTAGCGTGTAAAATCTTATTGGTTAATCAATCTACAATCTGTAATTTATTTAAGGAGCATAATTAATTAAATAGTAATACTTTGTCTTTCATATACTATAGGATTTATGTATGTATGTAATATGTCAATAAATGTCATGCCTCACAGGTTTTAATAATATGCAAATATTATTATGATATTAGATAACAATGTACATTTGAGAAATCTAAGAGAAATTGTTTTCCCCCTTATATGTGCCACTCATAACTCATTGGTATACATATGCAAAATAAAATAGTAATCTTAATTAAAGGAAATCATGGTGAATTATCTAAATCAAAAAATTAACCAACATTAAGCAAATAATCTAAGCCTATTAGGTATTTAACAATTATTGAAGGTGTACAGATAATATTAGCCCTCCATGTTTCAGCTCAAAATAAACCATTGGGTATAACATTAAGCAAGATAGTTTTAGCAGGGGTCATCTTCTACACATTTCTTCAAGTGCAGACACTTGGGCGAAAAGTATATGATTTCTGAAGCACTGGTGTAGCTGGTGACTGGGCACTACGCCCTGGGCAGCACTTCTTTGGATCCCGGCTCTCTCCTCTGATCCGAGAAAGGAGGAGGTACCAAACCCGGGCTGTACCCTGCAGAGGTGAGAGAGAAATGGGGGTGGCGAGACAAGGGGGAGTGGAGAGACAAGAGTGGGGAAGAGAAGGGAGGAGAGAGGGAGAAGCAGACAGAAGAGAGGGAGAGGCAGAAGGAAGAAGGTGAGAGAGAAGGGGGAAGGGGGAAGAGACAGAGAGGCAGAAGGGAGAGAGAGAAGGGAGAGAGGGAGAAGGGGAAGAGAGCAAGAGGCACATTGTACCTAATAGATTATTATTCTTATTATTTTTTATTTGTGATGCTCATATACATATTACATATTACATATTGTAATGCTCCAACATATTCCGCAGGGCTATACATGGGTTAAGTACAAGGCAAAAAGTGCAAACGTGTGAGGGCCCTGATTTTGAGTTTAGAAACTAGCATACAAAGTGCTTTTTCAAAGCACCTAAAAAGATTAAAAGCTCACAAATGTACAATCTAAAGGGTTTGGGTGTTGTACAGGAGAGTGATAGATGTGGTGTGCATATTAAGGCTGAAGGTGATAAGCTACTTTAAATAGATCTGTTTTTAGTGAAGTTTTTAAGGTCAGGAGGGGCAGCACGAGAAAAGGCCTGAAAGTCTGAGTGAGAGAACGTGATAAGAGAGGAGGAAAGAAGTATATAGAATATTTTGAGATAAAAGATGATATATGGTGTGCACTGATGTGGAGGGCTTGTAAATTTAAATTAGGGTCATGACTTTAAATTATATTCTGAGGCTATGGGAAGCCAGTGGAGTGATCAACAGAGAGGTGATGCAGACACTGAGCATTGAGTTTGGTAGATCAGTCTAACTGAGGCATTCGTTATGGATTGGAGTGACAACCTGGTGATGGGGAGACCAGCAAGGAGTGAGTTGCAGTAGTCAAGCGAGATATGATGAGAGGATGAATTAGAATTTTAGTTGTGTCTGATAGTGACATATTTTAGAGATATTTTTTAGGTGAAAAAGACAAGATTCTGTTAGCAAATTTATATCCGGGAGAATTCAACTAGAAAAATTACCCTTTGACTTAATGGTGGGAAAATCATAAGAGTTTTTTTAAAAGCTGTCTCTGTGGAGTGATCGGGCCGGAAACCAGACTGGAAGGTGTCAATAAGTGAGGTGAAGAAAATAAATTGGGTACAGTGATTGTAGATGTAGATTCTAATGGATTTATTTGCCTTACCATTGGCATTGACATCTAGATAAATTATTGTAGAACATGGAACTCTGGTTATCTCACTAGTGTTATTATGTTGATGAGATAAGCAGCATGATTTTTCTTACAATCTTAATTTATTGTCTTTGGCTGTAAATCTTGACACTACAAGGCCCAGTTAATAAGTTAACTTTTAATGAGTAATATTGAATGTGAAGAATATTGTAAAAAGTCCTGTTTAACTACTAGGTATATAAATTCTTCCAATGGATATTTTAGCAGTATTAATAGAATTGACTCTTTTGAGAACAAACCTCTTTTGTTTTGAAAGCCCTATTACCCACCCCCATATAACATCCCTTTTTCAGATGGTTTTCTAAACGTGTTTTATATTACTATCACAAACTTGCTTTTTCCATAGACCAATAGAATTATTTTTCACTGTATGGGATGATGGTAGACAATTTAAATATTTGTCTGGCTGTATATATATTTTTGGGTTTGAACTTGCAGGACCTTAAGCATTTTTTTGTGAAATTGCTTCTTGGTCAACATACAGATTATTTAGGAGGAGGATGAGATGATCTGGTACTCCCATTTCTTTAAGGACATGCCCCATTCAAACTCTTTAAAATAGTTTATGAAGCTGAAGCAAATGTTTGATGCAAAAGCAAATGTTTTTTTGGAACTCTCTTGTTTCTCTATTATCCAGCGGACACTGGCAATTTGATCTCTTGTGCCTCTTCCTCTGCGGAACCCCGTTTGCACATCTGATAGTTCTTGGTCCATATATTGTTGGAGTCTAGTTTGTAGAATCTTAAGCAACAATTTGCTGGCATGTGAAATGAGTGCACTTGTTCGATAATTGGAGCACTCTTTGGCACTAACGTTTTTTGGGGATTGGGATGTAGACTGACCTTTTCCAGAATACCGGCCACTGTTTAGTTTTCCATGTTTGTTGGCATAAGTCAAGTAACACTTTCACAGCATCATCTTGTTGGATGCTGAATAGTTCAATTGGGATTCCAGCAGTCTTGTTATTAGCAAGGGTTCCTATGGCCCATATCACTTCACTCTCCAAGATGTCTGTCAAACTATTGAGGTTATCAGTGATGTTATGATCTTTCCTGTAGATATCTTCTGTGTATTCCTGCCACCTCTTTATCTAAACTGCTACTGTTAAGACCCTGCCATTTCTACTTTTTATCACAAGCACTTTGGCATGAAATTTTCCTTTCAGATATCCAGTTTTCTTGGTGAAATGTCTTGACTTTCCCATTCTATTTTCTCCTGTCTCTTTATATTGCTCTTTACATAGTCTCTTCTTGCTATTAATTGGAAGTCTGCATTCAGGGGTATTCTTTGTTGCTGTTTTCTGGATAATGTCACAAAATTCATACATTATATTTGCCATGTCACTTATATCTATTATTTACCTACGCTGCATTTTCACAAGGTATTTTATTTATTTTGTATCTGATGATTTTTTTTCAGTTTAATTCTGAACTTTGCAATAAGAAGCTCATGGTCTGAGCCGCAGTCAGCTCCAGGTCTTAATTTTGCTGACTGTATAGAGCTCCTCCATCTTTGGTTGCAAAGTATAGAGTCAGTCAGATTTCTATATTGTCCATCTAGTGATGTCAATGTGTATAGTTGGCTCTGAAGCCGTTGAAAGAGGGTATTTACTATGAACAGAGAATTATCTTGACAGAATTCTACTAATCTCTGACTGGCTTCATATTGCACTCCAGGGCCAAACTTGCCCATTATTCTAGGTATCTTTTGTTTCCCTACTTTAGCATCCTAATCTCCCATAATGAGAGTAACATCTCTTACATCTTTTCTTGGTGTTATACTGTATCTGTGAGGTGTTGAATATCCTCATATAATGGACATCTTCCACCTCTTCAGCATCCATGGTTGAATCATAGACGTGGATCACTGTGATGTTAAATGGTTTGCCTTGAATTCAATTTGAAATCATTTTTATCATTTATTGGGATATAACAGAGCTCTGATTTGACCCTTTGATTGATTATGAGGGCTACTCCATTTATTCTGCAAGATTTTTGACCGCAGTAGAAGATCTGTTGTCTATCAGAGTTCTTTAATTCCCAAGATATCAATGTTTAATCTTGTCATCTTATGTTTGACCACATCCAGTTTTTCTTAGTTCATAGTTCTAATGTTCCAGGTTCCTTTGCTGAAATGTTCTTTGCAGCAACAGACTTGCCTTTCCCCATCCACAGCAGAATGTGCTCTTGACTTTGGCCCAACCCCTTCATTCGATCTGGTGCTAACTGTACTAGCCCTCTGCTCTTCCCCAGTAATGTGGTAGACATCTTTTATCCTGAGGGGCTCATTTTTGGGCCCAATCCCTTCATTCGATCTGTTGCTCACTGTACTAGCCCCCTGCTTTTCCCCAGTAATGTGGTAGACACCTTTTATCCTGAGGGGCTTATCTTCTGGTACCGTAACATCATGGTTGTGCTTATCCATAAGGTTATTTGGAGAGAGTTGCCAGTTCCTTCCCAGTGGACAACGGTTTATCTATGCTAATTTATTGATGTCATAAACATTTAAAATAGATGGGTATTTTTTAATAGTAGTTATTTTGTATATGTTCTTTATATAAAGGTTGGATAGTGTTTACCAGCACTTCACACTTTACTATATTAATTAATTTTTCGCACTAAAATCAGATTTGATTATGTAGAGATTGTTATATATTGATCTATTGTATTGATATTCTGTAATTAGATCTAATTGTTAATCCCCAGTATGATGTATTCATAATATAAATAAAAGTATAGAAATAACATGTAGAGGAAAGCGGCAACTAATAATTTACATAAAAGAGACACAACTTGGCCAAAAAGAGAGAGAGGGTATGAAAAGGGAACCCACAGCTCATACGGTTTGACCACTGGATTGTAGAAGGTAACAATCAATAGAAAAGGTCAAGGGCATACCAAATCATTGCTGGACAGGTGTGATGTGAACACGGACAGGTGTAATATGAACACAGAATAAAATATAACCTTTAATTGAAATGTTAAAAAGGGGGATATATAAAAAGAAAAGGAAAAACACCCCTGAAAAGGAGGTAATTTGTCCAGAAACAGGACCACAAAACCTAAGTGGGGTTGTGTGTGTGTGATTACTGCAAAAAAAAAAAAAAAAAAAAAAGGGGGGAAAAATGCCTGGAAAAGGCTATAAGAAGAAAAGTGAGAGCCCCTGTGCTTGAATTGGATACACGGGACAATAATAAAAGTAAGTTCTTGTAAGCACAATCGTGTCACAGATCAGACTGTACTGAGGTGCGTATAGTGCTTATAATAAGAAAGGTCCCGAGTCTCAAAACTAAAAACAGGCCAGTTTGCAGATTGTGCAGTCTTGCAAAGTCTAAATCGGAATATGCTGCGATTAGGAACTGCAAAAAATACTGGAAAGGCTATATAGGGGGAGGTAGGAACCCCTGTGCCTTCAGGGGATACAAGGGATAAACACAGTGGTGAGTGCTTGTGGACACAATCGTGTCAAAAGTCACAAGGCAACATCAATGTTGGTGTGCATAGAAACATACATGAGTATATGTGGTACTCACCATTGTGAAAGTCCCAGATCTCCAAACCTGAAGAGCGCCCATGTGTGAGTTTTGCAGTCTTAGGTACTGCGCGCCGCTTGCTGTGGTACTGTGGCGCTGCGTCACTCGTCAGTGACGTATTCGCGTGAAGATCGCGACCTGCGCCGACCAGGCGTGCGCGTGCTTGCGCTAAAAGCGCGACCTGGCTGTGTGAGCCGAAAAGTGATCGCGCATGCACTAATCGTGTCGCCCAACGCGCGTTTCGCACCAGGTGGCTTCAACTGGGGCTGTCTTGTTAATAATTACACCTGCCTTATATACCTGGGCAATGGCAATATTAACCCCTCATGTGTCAAATGAATCCTTAAAGGGGTAAACGGAAAAATGTAAGATTGACAACATAAAACAATAACCAACTGTTACTGGCAAACTAGATGTGAGTAACAAAAAAAGTATATGATGCTCATGACTAATTGTCAATAAAAGATGAGTGCACGTTATGAAAAGGAAAATGAAACTGAGGGAAGTAATGAGAGTGTCAGTTAAATGCGAGAAAAAAATGAATGAGTATCTGAAGGAAACAGCAATAGGAGAATATATTGACTAAAGGAAAAACAGGGGGAAACCACTGATACTGGAGGCATGAGTGAGTGGATACTGACCTAGTGTGGTCTAGTAAGTGTTGAGTGAATGATAATAAAACTCTAAGGAAAGAGAGATGTAGAGACAAAGATAAAACTAACCAAAAATAGAAGGTGAGGAGAAAAGATGATTATAAGAATACAGTGTAATTGATGGCCTCGTTGAGACCTGACGGGGCCATGGAATTAAAGAGGAAGATCCATTTACTTTCTGCTTTTAAAAGGGCATTCTCCAAATTCCCTCCTCTTATGCCAAGAGAGATTTGTTGGACCATCCAACATTGCAATAGTGTAGGATCAGAATTGTGGAATTGAAAGAAATGTCTAGCAACCGATGTCAATTTCTTAAAATTTTCCAGGTCTTTCCTACTGTTTTTAATATTTCGAATGTGTTCTCCCAGGCGTTTACGCATTTCGCGTGTGGTCATGCCTACGTATTTCTTGGAGGGTTTACAGGGGCATTCTAGAACGTATATGATTTGTTTGGAACTACAACTGAATAGTTGTGGGACAGAGTGTTGATGTCCAAAATGGTCTTTAAACGTTGTCACATTTTTGATGTGTGAACAAATGCTGCAGTGTGCACAGCGATAATTACCCTTGATCTTATCCTTTTTGTTGGTCCGTTCCTTGATAAAATGACTCGTTACCAGCATATCCCCTAAAGAGGGAGAGCGTTTCCAGCTTGCTGGAATTCCGTCTTTGAACCACAGGTTAAGATCTTCATCGGTTTTCAGGATATGTAGATGTTTATGTAATATGTTTAGGGTTTGTTTCCATTGTGCGTGATAGGATCCAATGAATCTGATCTGATCTTCCGCAAGTTTCTTCGGTTTAGGGGTTAAAAGAGTATCTCGATCTAAATAGAGGGCACGGTGATAAGCTTTCTTGATATGTCTGTTACTATATCCTCTTAATTTGAGGCGATCACGTAATTCTTGTGCCCTTTTATTGAAAATATCGATTTCAGAACAGTTGCACCTTAGGCGAATAAATTCCCCAAAGGGTATACTTCGTTTAGTTGAAGGAAGGTGGAAACTGTCATTATGTAGCACACTGTTTGTAGCAGTTTCTTTGCGGAATAGATCTGTTGTAACTTGACCATTAGGTCCTCGTGAGATGGTAATGTCAAGGAAGTCGACTTTATTCATATCCATTAGATATGTTAACTTAAGGTTAAGGTCATTGTCATTAAGTTTTTGTATATATTCGTCAAAAAGTTCTTTAGGACCGTCCCACAATATGAAAAGATCGTCTATGTATCTTAACCAAATTTGGACATGCTCTGTGTATTGATTCATGTTGTCTCCAAGGGCTATTTGATGCTCCCACCACCCCATGTATAGGTTGGCATACGTTGGGGCACATGACGTACCCATTGCTGTGCCTCTCAATTGTAAAAAGAATTTATCGTCAAAAGTAAAATAATTGTGAGTCAGAATGAAGTGTAAAAGTTGAATAATAAATTCGTTCCTCTCTTGAGAGTACTGAGATTGCATACTCAGAAAAAAACGTACTGCTTCCTCTCCTTTTTGATGTTTGATTGACGTGTATAATGATTCGACGTCGCAGGTTACCAAATATGTAGTTTCATTGAGCATAATATCATCCAACTTGTTGAGGATATCCATTGTATCACGTATATAGGATGGAAGGCTGATCACAAAGGACTTGATACATGCATCAACAAATTTGCTGGCAGATTCTGTCAAGTTGCCTCTCCCGGATACGATTGGCCTACCCGGTGGGTTGGTCTGTCTTTTGTGGATTTTGGGAAGTAAATATAATGTTGCTATTTTTGGTTTGTCAACTTCTAAGAAATCGAATTCACGCTTTGAAATCAATCCATTTGCCAAGGCTTTGGAGATGATTTTAAGGTAAGATGTTAGGAATTCCTTGGTGGGATCTCCTAAGAGCCTTTTGTAGCATTTTGGGTCCAATAGCTGTCTCATAGCTTCCCCAATGTATTGCTCACTAGGCCATAATACCACATTGCCACCTTTGTCTGATGGTTTGATTACGACATCTTTCCATGATTTCATGTCGTCAATACATCTTTGTTCTCGTCTGTTGATGTTAGACGCATAGATCGTAGGTAATTTGTTTAAATCATTGATGACAAGTTTAGTATATATATCTATTTGAGGACAGATATGCATGGGAGGGACAAACTTGGATTTTTTCTTCAAGTTAAGAGTCCCCATATCTGGTGGACAGGGTTTTTGGCCTTCTGTTGCTTCATTTTCTACCAATAAATCACACAGATCCTTAAACATCTGTTTTTCAATATTGTCAGGGTTGGATTCTTCTTTATGGTAAAATTTTTTGAGTAAGATTTTTCTAGCAAAGAGATTGACGTCTTTAGCTACATCGAAAAGTTCAAAAGAGTTGGTCGGCGAGAAGGACAATCCTCTCTCAAGGGTTCTGTGTTGTTCAGGAGTTAGTGTTCTCCCTGTGAGATTAACAATGTGTGATTGGTCCGATGTATTGTTCGGAGTATTAGAGATGACAGTATCATTATGTTGGTCATGTGGGGATGCTAACAAGTTGTTCATTGCAACATTCGATTTAGCTGGTACTAATTGGTTTCCTTGCGTCGTCGACTGGTTGGTGCAGTCGGACGGTACCCCCATGTTTCTCTGTTGCGAAGGGTTCTGGGCGGGCCGTATTCTCCCTCGTCCTGTTCTTTGTTCGTTCCTCTCCTGTTCCATACTGGATCTGGTGGATAGCCTCGTCTTGGCCCCCTGTCTAAAAAAGACACTTGTGTGTATTCTCTCCTATTTAGCGCATTAGTATTAGAGCTATCTGATTCTTCAGGTGCAGATGATTCATAATCTGATGATGACATTCTCATAGAATTGGTTCTTCTTGGTTGTCTAGTTCTGTAATTGTAGCGTTTGTCCTTGTGGTTCCAATTGAAAACTTGTCCCTTCTCAAAGTCCTTTATGTCTCTGTTCATTTTGTTGCGTTTGTTCTGTATGATTTCCCTTTCTTTTTTGTCTATGTCTCGTTTAATGTTGTTATACCCCTCTAAAAATTCTGATTTGGTCTCAAATTTGGTGAGTTCTTCATGTAACTCCTTGATTTCTTTGTCGAGATTGACTAAAATTTCTTTTTCATAGTCTGAAAGGATGGCTAGTAGAGTTTCAGAGCAAGAGATCAATGCATGTTCCCACCTTTCTTTATATGCATCCAAGTGGAAAGCATATGAGGGAAAGACCCTTACTCTTAATCCTCTGGGTACAATGTGCTTGGCAAGGTATTTGTCGAATGTGCTTTTATTCCAAAATGAACGCACATGTTTAAGTAACAAGTGTGACAGTTGTTTAAGACCTCCTTGCCAATCTAATTCATCTCTTGGAGGGGCAACATCTAAATTGTCAAACGCTTTTCCTACTTCTTCCATCATTTTTTCGTTTTTCATCTTAAATTCTTTGTAAAAATCACATTCGGCCATGACAGAAAATTGGCTAAATGTGCTACTAAGCACTAAATGAAGGAAGAATAAATGGCAGGAGGAAGGGAAGGTATCAGTGAGAGAGAGTGACCGCTGATGGGAGAAATGCTATCATAAATAGCTATATAAATATAAAGAGGAAGGAAAGGGGTAATCCACCAGCATTGTCACTCGGCAAAGATGAAATAGAACAGATAGGGAAAGGAGGACTGTGTAAGTGTGCTCAATTGTAAAGGTAGTTGCTAAAATAATAGAAATAACATGTAGAGGAAAGCGGCAACTAATAATTTACATAAAAGAGACACAACTTGGCCAAAAAGAGAGAGAGAGGGTATGAAAAGGGAACCCACAGCTCATACGGTTTGACCACTGGATTGTAGAAGGTAACAATCAATAGAAAAGGTCAAGGGCATACCAAATCATTGCTGGACAGGTGTGATGTGAACACGGACAGGTGTAATATGAACACAGAATAAAATATAACCTTTAATTGAAATGTTAAAAAGGGGGATATATAAAAAGAAAAGGAAAAACACCCCTGAAAAGGAGGTAATTTGTCCAGAAACAGGACCACAAAACCTAAGTGGGGTTGTGTGTGTGTGATTACTGCAAAAAAAAAAAAAAAAAAAGGGGGGAAAAAATGCCTGGAAAAGGCTATAAGAAGAAAAGTGAGAGCCCCTGTGCTTGAATTGGATACACGGGACAATAATAAAAGTAAGTTCTTGTAAGCACAATCGTGTCACAGATGAGACTGTACTGAGGTGCGTATAGTGCTTATAATAAGAAAGGTCCCGAGTCTCAAAACTAAAAACAGGCCAGTTTGCAGATTGTGCAGTCTTGCAAAGTCTAAATCGGAATATGCTGCGATTAGGAACTGCAAAAAATACTGGAAAGGCTATATAGGGGAAGATAGGAACCCCTGTGCCTTCAGGGGATACAAGGGATAAACACAGTGGTGAGTGCTTGTGGACACAATCGTGTCAAAAGTCACAAGGCAACATCAATGTTGGTGTGCATAGAAACATACATGAGTATATGTGGTACTCACCATTGTGAAAGTCCCAGATCTCCAAACCTGAAGAGCGCCCATGTGTGAGTTTTGCAGTCTTAGGTACTGCGCGCCGCTTGCTGTGGTACTGTGGCGCTGCGTCACTCGTCAGTGACGTATTCGCGTGAAGATCGCGACCTGGGCCGACCAGGCGTGCGCGTGCTTGCGCTAAAAGCGCGACCTGGCTGTGTGAGCCGAAAAGTGATCGCGCATGCGCTAATCGTGTCGCCCAACGCGCGTTTCGCACCAGGTGGCTTCAACTGGGGCTGTCTTGTTAATAATTACACCTGCCTTATATACCTGGGCAATGGCAATATTAACCCCTCATGTGTCAAATGAATCCTTAAAGGGGTAAACAGAAAAATGTAAGATTGACAACATAAAACAATAACCAACTGTTACTGGCAAACTAGATGTGAGTAACAAAAAAAGTATATGATGCTCATGACTAATTGTCAATAAAAGATGAGTGCACGTTATGAAAAGGAAAATGAAACTGAGGGAAGTAATGAGAGTGTCAGTTAAATGCGAGAAAAAAATGAATGAGTATCTGAAGGAAACAGCAATAGGAGAATATATTGACTAAAGGAAAAACAGGGGGAAACCACTGATACTGGAGGCATGAGTGAGTGGATACTGACCTAGTGTGGTCTAGTAAGTGTTGAGTGAATGATAATAAAACTCTAAGGAAAGAGAGATGTAGAGACAAAGATAAAACTAACCAAAAATAGAAGGTGAGGAGAAAAGATGATTATAAGAATACAGTGTAATTGATGGCCTCGTTGAGACCTGTTGGGGCCATGGAATTAAAGAGGAAGATCCATTTACTTTCTGCTTTTAAAAGGGCATTCTCCAAATTCCCTCCTCTTATGCCAAGAGAGATTTGTTGGACCATCCAACATTGCAATAGTGTAGGATCAGAATTGTGGAATTGAAAGAAATGTCTAGCAACCGATGTCAATTTCTTAAAATTTTCCAGGTCTTTCCTACTGTTTTTAATATTTCGAATGTGTTCTCCCAGGCGTTTACGCATTTCGCGTGTGGTCATGCCTACGTATTTCTTGGAGGGTTTACAGGGGCATTCTAGAACGTATATGATTTGTTTGGAACTACAACTGAATAGTTGTGGGACAGAGTGTTGATGTCAAAAATGGTCTTTAAACGTTGTCACATTTTTGATGTGTGAACCAATGCTGCAGTGTGCACAGCGATAATTACCCTTGATCTTATCCTTTTTGTTGGTCCGTTCCTTGATAAAATGACTCGTTACCAGCATATCCCCTAAAGAGGGAGAGCGTTTCCAGCTTGCTGGAATTCCGTCTTTGAACCACAGGTTAAGATCTTCATCGGTTTTCAGGATATGTAGATGTTTATGTAATATGTTTAGGGTTTGTTTCCATTGTGCGTGATAGGATCCAATGAATCTGATCTGATCTTCCGCAAGTTTCTTCGGTTTAGGGGTTAAAAGAGTATCTCGATCTAAATAGAGGGCACGGTGATAAGCTTTCTTGATATGTCTGTTACTATATCCTCTTAATTTGAGGCGATCACGTAATTCTTGTGCCCTTTTATTGAAAATATCGATTTAAGAACAGTTGCGCCTTAGGCGAATAAATTCCCCAAAGGGTATACTTCGTTTAGTTGAAGGAAGGTGGAAACTGTCATTATGTAGCACACTGTTTGTAGCAGTTTCTTTGCGGAATAGATCTGTTGTAACTTGACCATTAGGTCCTCGTGAGATGGTAATGTCAAGGAAGTCGACTTTATTCATATCCATTAGATATGTTAACTTAAGGTTAAGGTCATTGTCATTAAGTTTTTGTATATATTCGTCAAAAAGTTCTTTAGGACCGTCCCACAATATGAAAAGATCGTCTATGTATCTTAACCAAATTTGGACATGCTCTGTGTATTGATTCATGTTGTCTCCAAGGGCTATTTGATGCTCCCACCACCCCATGTATTTAAGAAATTGACATCGGTTGCTAGACATTTCTTTCAATTCCACAATTCTGATCCTACACTATTGCAATGTTGGATGGTCCAACAAATCTCTCTTGGCATAAGAGGAGGGAATTTGGAGAATGCCCTTTTAAAAGCAGAAAGTAAATGGATCTTCCTCTTTAATTCCATGGCCCCGTCAGGTCTCAACGAGGCCATCAATTACACTGTATTCTTATAATCATCTTTTCTCCTCACCTTCTATTTTTGGTTAGTTTTATCTTTGTCTCTACATCTCTCTTTCCTTAGAGTTTTATTATCATTCACTCAACACTTACTAGACCACACTAGGTCAGTATCCACTCACTCATGCCTCCAGTATCAGTGGTTTCCCCCTGTTTTTCCTTTAGTCAATATATTCTCCTATTGCTGTTTCCTTCAGATACTCATTCATTTTTTTCTCGCATTTAACTGACACTCTCATTACTTCCCTCAGTTTCATTTTCCTTTTCATAACGTGCACTCATCTTTTATTGACAATTAGTCATGAGCATCATATACTTTTTTTGTTACTCACATCTAGTTTGCCAGTAACAGTTGGTTATTGTTTTATGTTGTCAATCTTACATTTTTCCGTTTACCCCTTTAAGGATTCATTTGACACATGAGGGGTTAATATTGCCATTGCCCAGGTATATAAGGCAGGTGTAATTATTAACAAGACAGCCCCAGTTGAAGCCACCTGGTGCGAAACGCGCGTTGGGCGACACGATTAGCGCATGCGCGATCACTTTTCGGCTCACACAGCCAGGTCGCGCTTTTAGCGCAAGCACGCTCACGCCTGGTCGGCGCAGGTCGCGATCTTCACGCGAATACGTCACTGACGAGTGACGCAGCGCCACAGTACCACAGCAAGCGGCGCGCAGTACCTAAGACTGCAAAACTCACACATGGGCGCTCTTCAGGTTTGGAGATCTGGGACTTTCACAATGGTGAGTACCACATATACTCATGTATGTTTCTATGCACACCAACATTGATGTTGCCTTGTGACTTTTGACACGATTGTGTCCACAAGCACTCACCACTGTGTTTATCCCTTGTATCCCCTGAAGGCACAGGGGTTCCTATCTTCCCCTATATAGCCTTTCCAGTATTTTTTGCAGTTCCTAATCGCAGCATATTCCGATTTAGACTTTGCAAGACTGCACAATCTGCAAACTGGCCTGTTTTTAGTTTTGAGACTCGGGACCTTTCTTATGATAAGCACTATACGCACCTCAGTACAGTCTGATCTGTGACACGATTGTGCTTACAAGAACTTACTTTTATTATTGTCCCGTGTATCCAATTCAAGCACAGGGGCTCTCACTTTTCTTCTTATAGCCTTTTCCAGGCATTTTTTTCCCCCCTTTTTTTTTTTTGCAGTTATCACACACGCACAACCCCACTTAGGTTTTGTGGTCCTGTTTCTGGACAAATTACCTCCTTTTCAGGGGTGTTTTTCCTTTTCTTTTTATATATCCCCCTTTTTAACATTTCAATTAAAGGTTATATTTTATTCTGTGTTCATATTACACCTGGCCGTGTTCACATCACACCTGTCCAGCAATGATTTGGTATGCCCTTGACCTTTTCTATTGATTGTTACCTTCTACAATCCAGTGGTCAAACCGTATGAGCTGTGGGTTCCCTTTTCATACCCTCTCTCTCTTTTTGGCCAAGTTGTGTCTCTTTTATGTAAATTATTAGTTGCCGCTTTCCTCTACATGTTATTTCTATTATTTTAGCAACTACCTTTACAATTGAGCACACTTACACAGTCCTCCTTTCCCTATCTGTTCTATTTCATCTTTGCCGAGTGACAATGCTGGTGGATTACCCCTTTCCTTCCTCTTTATAAATAAAAGTATGGTGATGTTGTTTAACTGAGACAGCGCTCTTGGTAGATTTTACAGTTTTTAATCGGCGTAACTGTGTTTTTTAATGTATTCAATAAAACTCTGTTTCATTTTTATGTAGTGATTTTGATTAATTACCTTTTCTCTTTGGGATTTGTTCTACTGAGAATAAGAGTGTCTTTTCTTTCTGTTTGATGTTATGTCTTGTCTAACTGTCTTATCGTTTTTCCTCTCCTCCACATCCCTCTTTTCTTTCCAGTCACCACCTACTCTACTCTTTTCCTCTGCTTGGCCAATGCTGACATGACCACTTGCTCTATCAGAATGCAGGTATGCTGCAAGGAGTAAAGTAAGGCAACTGTTATATGAGGTACACTGTTCTGTCCTCTACTGTCTATGCAGCCAATTTCCCTCTTCTACTCTTTCCTGCCTTTACTGCCCCCTAGCCCATTGTACTTTATACTGACCCAATGTGCATTTTCTGTTGCATCCTACTCCCTATGGACCCCCTTACCCCACTGCACTTAATACTTTCCCATCTAACTAAGGTATTTAATATTGTTCTACTGTATTGTACCCACCACTGCCCCCTCTGTCCTGTTCTACAACTGCATGCTACTTTAAATGGCACAATGTATCCCACTGCACATTAGACTGGTCCTCTTTTGCCTTGGTGTAATATCCTACTTTCTATTTCCCCCTTTACTCCTCTCTATTCCACCCTGTCCCATGTCTACTGTAACCTACTCTATGCTGCCGACTATTTTCCTGTTTTACTTGACCCAGATTACACAAACTACCCCATTTATGCTCTATCCATGTCTGCTCTATCCTGCTTTCCACTGTACTCTTCACTAACAATTCTACTGTCTTGCTCTCAGCTCTCGCTTCCCCGCTCTCTATCCTACCTCATCTGTGCAAACAATCCTTTGCTGCTCCCCTCTAACCTGCCCTCCTCTGTCCCTTTCCCTCTTTGGCCATTTCTTCCCTTTATCACATTATACCCTAATGTATTTTCCTCTGCACACATTTATACAAATACATACATTATATATATTTAAATATAAATGTGTATTTTATTTACATTTACTGTATAGCTTAAGGAGACTTACAAATGAGCCTAAATACAAGCATCATTGTTTACACTATATAACATTTCCTTACAAAAATTGAATCTAAAACTAAATAAGAAAACAAACATACCATGTTTACACTAAATACGATTTCCTCAAATTTCTTTAAATAAATTTAGATAAAAAAACTCTACTTTATATGTTGATTTTGTGTTTTTTTCCTACAAAAACTACATGTGTAATGAATAACATATAGGGTGGAGTCAAATTGTCAGCAGTGCATAGCCAATGAAATACGGCACGTCTTGTGAGCTGGCTTGTATAAGGTGACATGTAGGCATTGTGCAAACATATCAACCATCTCTGTCATGGGTAAAACGTGTGATTTATCCAATTTTGAAAAGTTGATGATCACTGGTTTTAGGGCCAAGGGTGGCAGTAATTATGAAACAGCACAGTTTGTGAACTGTTCCCATCCTGCTGTGGTTAAAGTGTACCGTGACAGGACAAACAGCACCATTGCGAATAAACAGCATCAAAACTGCGACAACTCACCATCAAAACAAACCAGGGGGCTACCAGAGGTGTGTCTAAAATGACTGGTCACTGCACCCATGCTGGCAAAGTTCATTGTCAGAAGCGGCTTCAATTTGAATGACATTCCCAAAATTGGACCTTTTCTGATTAGCAAAGGGTTACCTTCTCTGATGAGTCACGATTTCTGCTCCATGGATTGGACGCACTTTAGCATGTCAGACACAAAACCTCTGAGAACATACACTCTGCAAGCATTGTTGGAAGAACACAAGCCTGTGGCGGCAGCGTTATGGTCTGGGGAATGTTTTCTTGGTATTGTCCACTCCTCTGGAAGATACTCTCAACTGATTATCTATCCATCCTTGCAAACCCATACATGTTGTCTGTCTTCCCTGGAGCTGATGTGATCTTCCTGCAGGACAATGCAACATGTCATGTCACACTGCCAGAATTGTTGACGAGTGGTTGGAGGAGCATGATGAAGACTTCAAAGTACTTCCCTGGACTCCACATTCCCTGGACATGAACCCTATCTAGCACCTGTGAGACCACCTCCATTGCCATGTTCGCCGTATGGATCCTCCACCACTCACTTTTCCGCAGCTGTTGGATGCACTGTAGTCTGCATGGCTCCAGATACCCTTTCAAACCTTCCAGCATCTTATTGACTGACTACCATGCTGTCTAGCAACTGTCTGTTCTGCACACAGTGGTTATTCAGGATATTAGCTGGTGGTCAAAATAATGTGACTCGACTGTGTATGTTCTATTAAATGCCTGGTCATTCGGAAATACAGTTTGCCTTTAATATAACAATTACTGTGTATTCTTTACTCTGCGGGTGTCTGTATTTGTGTTTGCTCCTGTTTGCTGCTGTACAGTTTCTATTTTCTGGTTTGTTTCTGTACTGTATACAGCTCCCCTGTGTTGCTGTGCAGTAGATATGTTTGTGAGTCAGACATTTCATGAGCATTAGCAACTTTAATTGCATTGTCTTTTATTCTATTCTCATTAGAATTCTTTCTTTATCATATCATCACTGTTTTGGAAAGTAGTCTTTTGCTACAAAACAAAACTGTGTAACCCATTTGTCTATGAGTCAGATATTTTTGTTGTAAGACTGCATTATGTTTCATGCTTTTAAAACAGGATGTTGGGGTCTTTTTCTTCCTAGTACAGAATGATCCACTTGCAATATATGGAGCCACATTCAATTCCAAGCCCGCAACTCAATCATAGACAGCCGAATGTCTGCAGGTGTGTTGCAGGCTCGCACTGTGCAGCAATTCCGGTGCTATTCAATTGAACAAGGCTGCAACTCGCTGCCCGAGATCCGAAATCGTAAAACCTGGTTCCATATGTAAGCAGAGCAAAGGTTGCGCATGCAAGCTGTAGCTACTGCTTACACAGAGCCAATAGTAAATAAGACAGTCATCATGATGGCAATCAAACCTGCAGGAACTTCTGCAGGCTCACTAAAGGAAACCTTGCTGCGGGGTCCCCACAAGAACCCCATGATACAGGGGTCTCAATCGGGAAACCCGCAGGGTCCCCACAGGGTTGATTGGGTACAGTTAGGGTTAAATAGGTACATTTAGGGGTACATAGGTACAGTTAGGGGAAATTACATAGTTAGGGTTAACTTGGTACATTTAGGGGTAATTAGGTATAATTAGGGGAAATTAGGTACAGTTAGGGTTAAATAGAACTAGATAGGGATGACTGGGTCTAGATAGGGTTAAGTGGTTAGGGATAGGGTTAATTAGGTATGGTGAGAGTTAAATAGGGTTAATTACTTAGAGGGGGTTAATTTAGAGTTATTAGTTTATTGGGGTCAATAATAGTGTAGTGTAGGGTAGTGCTTAGACTTAGTGTCATGAGGGTCCTCCAGGACCCTCATGGCACTTATAGTGTTAATGTCAGGGTAAATTATTGTTACTACTATATAGACCCTTATGGGACTGATTGGGTTAATTAGAGGCTCATGGGGGTCTGTATAGAGTCCCATGAGTATTGGGGTTTATTTTAGGCAGGGGTTAAATCCAATTGTAGCGCAGTTCCTTTAAGGACCTTTAAGGTACTTTAAGGACCCGCAAGGCGGGATATTTGAATTTGAAATGCTGTGGGGGTCCCAATCTGGCCCCCGCATCAAGGGTTAATGTAGGGAACCTTGGGGGTTCCCGATGGGGACCCCGCAGCATATGGGGGTTAATGCCAGTATCCAGGTATCTTTTGGTTCCCTACTTTCCCATCTCCTATCATGAGAGTAACATATTTTCTCAATGTTATATCTAAGAGGTGTTAAATAGCCTCAGAGAATTAGACACATACAACTTCAACTGTTGAGCAGCATCCATGGTTGGAACAAATACTTGGGGCCTCATTAAATTCCAAGCCCCCAGTTGACTTCATAAAGCCCTTAAGTCTCTGGGTCTGAAAATTGCAGTTAAAGATCGATTAAATTGACTCAAGCTCGCAAATACATGGTAGAAAGCCAAAATCGTAAATCAAGCTTCTATATGTAGCATTTCAGGGCCTGATCATGATCAAGTAAGCAAGACCCATAACTTAATGCTTAGACAGAGCCAAACCCTTAACTTATGTAGATCGCTACGGAATACGTTGGCACTTTATAAATAAACGATAATAATAATAATAGACAGAGCCAAAAGTAAATGAGACGGTCATTGTGACGTCAATAAAACATGGAGTTTAAAGCACAAATCATTAGTGTTTTTGAAGTCCTATTTGAGATTTGACTCATCATCCAGAAATTTTGAAATGTATAAAAATCAATAAATCTACTGGTCTAGTGCATGCGGGTTCCATAATATGTATTAACCCATTGATTGCCGAGATCGATATAACACAGAAATAAAACTTAAAAAATATATATTTATTTTCTGTTTTCTGCTGATTTGCAAGTTTGAGACTGTTGTGCAATTAATTCTAATGCCCTTGTGAGTCCTCTCTAGTACTGGTAATACTTTTTGCTATAATTACAGGTTTGAAAGCAGTTGCGGGCTTTGAGAATTGTAGCAATTTAATAGGGATTTGTGATTTTAGCACTTGTAACATTTGCGGGCTTGAAAGATCAAAGGCTTTGCTGGGTCACAGTTATGATTTTGGCAACCTGTAGGGATTTTTAGCCTGTAACTCACAAATAGATTGCGAGTAGCTAAAAGTGGCCAATTTAATATTTGTAATTTTTGCGAGCTACATAACGGGCTACAGTAACTACAATTTGGACAATTTAATGAGGCCCTTGGATCATAGTGATGTTTAATGGCTTTAACTTGAATTTAAATAATTCTGTCATTTATTGGGCCTTAACAAAGCACTACTTTTATCATGCTTTGATTGACTGTGAGGGTTACTTAATTACTTCTGTGGGATTCTAGACTACAGTAGAAGTTTGGTGGTTATCTGATACGCATTTAGACATCTACTAAACCTGTAAAAAACATTGGTCAGCAGAAGATTGGTCAGTGAAGAGCTAAACCAAACGTTGCAACAAAAATTATTTTGTAAACTATGTGAGCACATCTGTATATATGGATATGTATGTTTTTGTATCAGTGGCGGCTAGTGACTTTCCAACTTAGTGGGGCGGAAAAAAGAGACCTGGCCCCTCCCCTTACATTGACTCCACCCAACAGTATAAACCCCTCCGCTTCACAACATGTATAGACTGTGCTGAGAGAGTAAAACTGCATAAATAAATAATTTGTTAAATGAGCACATAGATTAATTAAACAAACAGAGACTAAACAACACGTGGGAGGAACATCTTGTACCTACAGAAGTACAGGGTGATAATTCACCAACAACAGACCAGAACAAGAACGTTGGGCCCGACGTTGGTGCATGATTCAGTACTGTTTCGTTTATCCCTCCATTTTAAACACTATTATCTTTAAAAAATACAATTGAATAAATCTTTGTGTTTGTAAAAAATATTTAAAATATATATTTATTCAGTTTATAGGCTGTGTTTACATAATTAATATTAAGTTGAAAAAAACATATTTGAGTGGTTAATTAGCATATATTTCTAATTCTGCTCCATCACACGCACACACACACACATATATATATATATATATATATATATATATATACATATATACACATATATATATATATATATATATACCTAAAACACTATGTATATCTTACACATGCAATAAGAGATCTCCCCCAAAAGTAAGTATACCCTCTTCTTATAAATACATATGGACATAGAGAGAGAGATTAAGGCACAGGACCCCTTCTGGATTGCTACCTTGTCATGGTAAAGTGGCTTGTTACCTCAATGACGCTGTGAGCTATATCATGAAGGGTCACCCAAGATGGGCAGATCATTTTAGAGAGGTCAGGTAAAATGCACTCTACTGGAGTAAGAACTGGCATCCCACTCCGGTATCTTTGCCATTAAAACCATATGGATAAGCACAACCAGAAACACAGGCAGATGTAACTGGTGTGCTGCATCTATGTGGTCACTGAGAGTCAGACACGACTGAAAGACAGAACAACAACAACAAGGCACAGACACATATGGACTCACCTGAGCTCTGCAGCTGCTTCTTTCTGGTATAGGCCGGGGTGGTGTCAGACAGGTCACAAGCTTGGTGTGTGGAGCAGGGTAGTCACAATCAATAAGACTAAAGCTGCCGGAAAATCCAAAGAGATTGTTAGCTTTTCAGGATATTAATTGCTGGATATTAATTACAAATAGTTAAACTATATTAATTTATATTACTAATCATTAATAAATAATTAATAAATTAATTATTATTAAAACATGTATATAACTTCTCAGGTTAAAAAAATGTAGGCACAAACTTATAATTTACACTGCCTTTAACTTTATGAATACATTCATGCTTAGCTCTTTGTAATATATTTATTAATTGATTAATTCATTATTAATGTACATTAATTTATTGATTATTAATTAGTAATCATTATCAAACCATTTTTTTTATTTTAAACTGCCTTTACTTTATTAATATATTAATGCTTACCTCTTTCTAATATATTTATTCATAAATTAATTATTAATATACATTATTTTATTAATTATTAGTTAGTAATCGTTATGAACAACAAATATTGTATATATGATAGGACGTTCAAAGCACTTAAATATTTAAAGCAGTTTCTTACATTCTGACACGTGCTACATTTAATATTTAATACTGCGTTTATTTATAAATATATTGATGATTACGCGTTTATGTTTTGCATGTATGCCAATTAAACATCATACTTTCAATGAGTCAGGATTTAATTGAATGCAAACATTCAAAATCATTTTCATGTAATTTTACAGATTCCTCTTTGCAGCTGACTGAAGACAGAGAGTGAGCTCTGCAGGATTTCATCTGCAATAATATCAATTTTACAGGTATATGATTTAATGATGCCCCTTTTGTTTTGCATTGATGACAGTAATGATTAATTAATTAATTAACCTATATTCATTTAGGGCCTCATTCTATTAGCGGACGCAGCCGTTGCGGGGCCGCAAGCTATTCGGCTATTCTATTCCCCTCCGGCCGGGGATTCCGGCAGGCTTGCGGCCGGTGCCTTGCTATCTCTTGCGGCCGCTCGCGCCGGAGGAAATCCTTTGATCTTAAACGGCCGCAAGGAAATCGGCCGTAAGAAATTCCTATTTGCAATTCAATTGCTCCGGGAACCCTCTCTGCAAGGCTAAAAGCGAGCCGCAGCTTACTTGCAGGAAAGAGGTCCCACTAGCACTAATTAAGCACATAAAATAGCCCAAATAAAGCCATCCTGCACTTTGCAGAGTCTATAAAGTGATATTCGGTGTTAGCAAAAATAGCACATAATTACCCTATACTCAAATCCGTAAAATATTAGTTTTTTAATATCCGTAAAATATCCATGTAAAAAGTCCAGAGGGCTTGGAGCACCTCAGACCCGCCCACGCCGCAGCCGGAAAATAAACAGTTAATTTGAACTCGGGTTTGGGCTGATGTGCAAGCTTGAGAATGGGTTACTTTTATTTCTCATGTCCCCCAATATGATCCCTAGCATTTACAGAGCTGTACAGTGCAGGCTTGAATTTATTTTTGCGTTTTTAGATTTCTGAGCTTACGGCCGGTTCCAAGATATGCGGCCGGCCGTAAGAGGAGATCCTTGCGGGGCCGTATAATAGAATCGCGAGTTAACAGAACCCCCGCAAGGAATCGCAGCCTTACGGCCGATTTACGGCCGGTAATAGAATGAGGCCCTTAGTATTTAATTATTAATCAATAATTAAAAAAATAAATTAGTTATGCATACATATATGCTTACCTATTTACCTTTTAAAGAATGCAAATTACACCTCATAAGTTGTTTGACTTATTAATTAATTAAATAAATAACAAAATTACACATTATTTTAAGGCCAATCTATACTTGCTTTTTGTGTTTGCCCTTCTTTAGGAAAACATAATTACGCCTTTAGGTTTACCATTGATGACAGTTATTGATTCATTCATTAACGTATATTAATTTATTAATGACTTAATAATTAACAAAAAAATAAAAAAAATCACTTATTTATCAATATTTATGAACAGCTGGATAAACTTATGGCCAACAACCCATACAGTCAAGCATCCAAACAATTAGCAGAGGTTAAAAAAGAAAAAATGCAAAATGCTCAAATACATAAATTACCAATGCCAAGTGTAAATATGGTTTTAAAAAGAGATCGCAATACTGATCAAAGACGGTATAATTTACCAACAGTAAATGAGGTTGCCATGGTCTTTAAAAATGAGGATGGTGAACCACCCTTTCAGTAGAATATATCCACGCAATGAAGACCAACCTTTTATAAACATAAATATATTAAGTTGTAATTTGGATCCAATGACATCTCCTATTTTCTTTCCAAATAGTGAGCCAGTGTTGGAACCAAAATTACAATTGCAAAGTTATCCCAATAGTAAATTTTTTGTTAGAAGCAATATTTCTATGCTGGAATATAAAGTGGCACAAACTGCTATTCAGGTTAATTTTATTCATATTTATGTGGGCGCAAACTCACACAAGCAAATAATCTAAAATCTACAATATTATTATCTTTATTTATATCGCGCCAACATATTCCGTAGCACTGATAACAATATTGTGGATTGATGGATTATGTTGCTGAATTGGCTACCAACAGAGACATTCCAGCTGGAAGAGCAATCATTTTGGCATCCACTTTCCAAGGATCTCCTCGCAATATGCGAGAAAGATACAATGATGCCATGGCTATTGTCACAAAATTTGGAAAACCAGATTTATTCATTACATTCACATGTAATCCACAATGGCCAGAGATCAAGGAAAATTTGAATCTTGGACAAAATACTTCTGACCGACCAGGTTTAGTGGCAAGAGTATTCAAAATAAAACTCCATTCATTAATACATGATATAACTAAAGCACAGTTATTTGGAAAATGTGTGGCTTTTGTTTATACCATTGAATTTAAAAAAAGAGGTCTACCACATGCACACATACTTTTAATCCTACAGGACAAAGATAAATTGAAAACTGCAGAGAGAGGGGATTCAGTAATTACTGCTGAATTGCCACATCGAGAAAAATATTCAAAACTTTATGTGATTGTAACACACAGAATGATTCATGGGCCATGTGGAGATATCAATCCATGGATATATGGAAAATAAAAAATGTACAAAAGAGTTCCCAAATCAATTTTAAATGCAAACTTATGCTAACTGTGATGGACACCCTTTGTATAAAAGAAGAGAAGGACAAACAGCTATTATCTGTGGCCAAAAGGTCGATAATAGATATGTAGTTCCATGCAATAAAAATGTGCTGATGAAGTACAATGCACACATAAATGGGGAAGCTTGCACTTCTATTAAATCCATCAAATATGTGTATAAATATATATTCAAAGGATATGATGCAGCAACTGTTGTTGTGCAAGGTGCACAAAACGAAAAGGAAATTCCAAGTTTACATGACGAACTTTCTAATTATTTAGATACTCTCTATGTTAGTGCTCAAGAAGCAATGTGGCGTCTTCTGAAATTTAAGATGCACGATCGGTCACATGCTGTGTATCGATTAGTCAGTTTGTTTGCTTTACTGCAGGCAATGAAAGAAATGCCTTAGCCCAAAGTGAACATCGAGCAACAACTCTTACTGCTTGGTTTCAATTAAACTGCCAGAACACTGAGGCCAGACAATTTTTATACATTGAAATTCCATATTACTATGTATTCGTCAAGGGCCAATGGCGAGAATGAAAAAGCGATACTCAGAAAATGATCCCATAAATTTATACCGTCAGTCCAAGAGACATTGAATGTTTCAGTTTAAGTTACAGTGAATGACAAAGTTTATGATACTTTTCAATTAGCTGCAAAACATCAAAACTTCATAGCATGAACATGATACAGAATGGGAGAGGTGTCTGAAAGAAGCACCACTATGTCAAAGGCCAAAGCAAATGAGAGAACAATTTTCATTAATTTGCATCTTTTGCAATGCACCTAATGCATTTGCTTTGTGAGAAACATTTAAATGTAATTTGTGTGAAGACCTCTTGAAACGTTACAATGAGGCCATTTCACTATTAAAAGCATTAATGGAAATTCAAGAAATATTTCTTGCTCATGGATTAAATTGTGAAAGTTTTAATTTGCCTGATCCAGGAATTCAGATGAAATAAACGTTGATGACTATGACACTGAGCTTTAAAAACAAAAAACACAAGAAATACTTGCAACTTTAAATACATTACAATTGCAAGCATTGAATGCCATCACAAATGCTTTGCCATGATCTTCATCCTTTTAACGTTGAGCAGCAGGCCAACTTTTGCGCTCTCTTCTTTTACCTTCATCAATAAGTCCTTTAGTTCCTCCTCACTTTCAGCCATCAGAGTATTATCATTGGCGGATCTAAGGTTGTTGACATTCCTTCCAGCAATATTGATTCCGGCTTTGGTTCATCCAGTCCGGCCTTACGCATGATGAACTCTGCAAATATGTTGAATTAATAAGGTGACAATATACAACCTTATCGCAATACTTTTCCGATCTTGAACCATTCTGTTGTCCTATGTTCGGTTCTGACCGTGGCTTCTTGGTCAACATACAGATTATTTAGGAGGAGGATGAGATGATCTGGTACTCCCATTTCTTTAAGTACATGCCCCATTCAAACTCTTTAAAATAGTTTATGAAGCAGAAGCAAATGTTTGAAGCAGAAGCAAATGTTTTTTTGGAACTCTCCTGTTTTCTCTATTTTCCAGCGTTCACTGGCAATTTGATCTCTTGTGCCTCTTCCTCTGCGGAACCCGGTTTGCACATCTGATAGTTCTTGGTCCATATATTGTTGGAGTCAAGTTTGTAGAATCTTAAGCATCAATTTGCTGGCATGTGAAATGAGTGCACTTGTTCGATAATTGGAGCACTCTTTGGCACTAAGATTTTTTTGGGATTGGGATGTAGACTGACCTTTTCCAGTCTATTGGCCATTGTTGAGTTTTACAAATGCAGCCTTATGATCAGCAAGACATCCTAGGGCCCATCTCACTTCGCTCGCCAAGATGTCTGACTCCAGCTCATTGGGTAAATTATTGAGGTCATCACTGCTGTTAAGATCCTTCCTGTATAGATATTCAGTGTATTCCTGCCACCTCTTCTTTATCTGGTCTGCTTCTGTTAAGTCCCTACCATTTTTGTCTTTTAGAGATCTCTTGATTTATCCATTTTATTATCTTCTTCAATCTCTTTACATTGCTCATTGTAGAATGTCTCCTTGTCTCTTCTTGCTATCATCTGGAGTTCTGCATTCAGTTGGACAAATCTTTTCCAATCTCCACTAACTTTCACTTTCCTGGGCTACTTTCAAAGCCTCATCAGACAGCCAGTTTGACTTCTTACTTTTCTTTCTTTTTGGGATATTCTTTGTTGCTATTTCCTGGATAATGTTGCAAACTTCGGTCCAAAGTTCTTCAGGCATTCTATCTTCCATGTCTAGTCCCTTAAATCTATTTTTTACTTCCATTGCATATTCACAAGGGATATTATTTATTTCATATCTACTTGGTCTGATGTTTTTCCCTCTTTTCTTCAGTTTAATTTTCAACTTTTCAATAAGAAGCTCATGGTCTGAGCCGCAGTCAGCTCCAGGTCTTGTTTTTGCTGACTGTATAGAGCTCCTCCATCCTTGGCTGCAAAGTATATAGTCAATCCAATTTCTATGTTGTCATCTGGTGATATCTATGTGTAGAATCATCTCGGAGGCTGTTGGAAGAGGGTGTTTGCCACAACGGAATTATCTTGACTAAATTCTACTAATCTTTGACCTGCTTCATTTTGTACCCCATGGCCAAATTTGCCAGTTATTCCAGGTGTCTTTTGGTACCCTACTTTAGCATTCCAATCTCCTATGATGATTTCTTGGTGTTATATCTATGACGTGTTGAATGTCTTCGTATAACTGGACAACTTCAGCCTCTTCAGCATCCGTGGTTGGAGCTTAGACTTGGATCACTGTGATATTAAATGGCTTACCTTGATCATTCTGTCATTTATTGGGTTATAACCGAGCACTGATTCTTGACCACAGTAGAAGATCTGGTGGTTGTCTGATGTGAAATGTCCTATTCCAGTCCATTAAAGTTCACCAGTTCCCAGGATATCAATGTTTAACCTTGTCATTACATTCATGACCTGGTCTTTGCAGCAGCCAACTTTCCTTTCCCCTTCAGACACATCCGCAGCTGGGTGTCCTTTACACTTTGGCCCAACCACTTCATTAGATCTGGTGTTACTTGCACTTGCCCTCTGCTCTTCCTCAGTAATGTGGTAGGCACATTCTGACCTGAGGGACTCATCTTCCGGTGCCATATCGTTATGTCTCTGGTTGTGCCTGTCCATAAAATTTTCTTAGCAAAGATACTGGAGTGTGTTGCCAGTTGCTTCTCCAGTGGACCGTGACTTGTCTCTCTGCCATGACCTGCCCATCTTGGCTGACCCTACATGGTATAGCTCACAGCTTCATTGAACTACACATGACAAGGTAGCAATCCTGTGGGTCTTTCTTTGTATTCCGAACAATTCTTCTGGCAGTTGTGGCTGAAATCTCTCTTGGTCTACCTGACCTTGGCTTCGTATCAAGAGATCCCCGAATTTTCCACTACTTAAGTGATTGAACAGTACTGATTGACATTTTCAAGGCTTTGGATATCTTTTTATATCCCTTTTCATCTTTATGAAGTTCCATTTCCTTGTTATGCAGGCCTTTTTACAGTTATTTTCCCATCCCCTTGGCTCAGTATCTAGCCTGCTCAGAGCATCCATGTGAGAGAGAGCTAACAAACTCATTGACTATTTATACACAGACACTAATTCCAATAAAAAAACCTTGGGTGTGGGAAATTAACCTTTAACTGCCATTTTAACCTGTGTGTGTCACCTTGTGTGTCAGTAACAAGGCCAAAATTCAAGGGTATGTGAACTTTTGATCAGAGCCATTTGGGTGATTTCTGTTATTATGATTTAAAAAGGAGCCAAAACAAGTATGTGATAATAAATGGCTTCATATGATCACTATCCTTTAATAAAATACATTTATTTTCAAAATAAATGCAAACATTTCACAAAATGCAAACTTTTGAGCACAAATGTATGTGTGTGTGTATATATATATATATATATATATATATATATATATATATATATATATATTACATGGCAACATGTGCCACTAGGAGACTTACATTGTATACTCCTCTGTAATTGGAAAGAATGTCCATATTTCACAGTATATAGAACACCCCCTTGGGGAAATAGCACATCATGCTCTATGTCTGAAAAGCCCCTGACAATAAGTTTATTCATTTACCATAAAATCAGTTCTCTCTCACACAGTGCATTGCACTACTTATGTATTTAGAAAAAGAGTTTAAAATGATGTATGGACCATTATATGAAACTGGGGTTCAGCGCGCAGAATGTCAAATAAAATAAATTGCCCAGCACTACAAAATACCATGGTTCTTCATAAAAATATTTTAAAGGTACTTTAATATTAACATTTTCTTTAAACTACTGATCAAGTATAGATAAAACTGGTATGAAACAAGGACTCTATTGTTCACATTTTCACAAATTATTATCCTTTATTTGGAATGCATCAACATAGGGCCCTATGTAAATCAGGTGCTCTAATTTAGGGCACTGTAGTAATCAACTGCAGGAGATTTTTCAAACCAATTTACCAGTCAATGTTAATCTTTTGGTCCCCTGCATTATGACAGTCAGGTCACATGCGTAAACCATGCTTTCGACAATAGCACTGAAGGGGCTGGATTATTGCACCTGCGCAACAGTTCTTGCTGAGCCACAGCCATAGCAGCCAATGGCAAACAGCTAATGGAAAAATGATTGACAGACATACTGTATATATTTGCAAGCATCACGCCCCAGCGTTGACTATGTTGTAGATTTTTACAAATTAGCATGTGTTGGAGTTGGAGGTTTGGTTTGAGAGATAGAGAGAGAGAAAGTAGGAGAGAATAATATTGGAGTGCAGGTTTATCTTCGTTTAATTATCATAGAGAATTATAGTATTATAGAAATATAGTATTTTACACTTAAATTACAATACACATAAATAACCATATCACATAATATACAGACACATGGTTAAAAAAAAAAAAAACACACATATACATTTATAGATAAGACACACCATACACAAAGACCCACACCCCACCCTATACCCAATATATAACAAAACACATATGCAAATGCAATTTTCTAAATGTATCCTTATATTTATTTTTGTCAGTGATGGAGGGAGGAGAGAGGAGGGGAGGAGAGGAAAGAGAGTAGAGAGAGGGTACCGCGGGGACTAGAGGGAGGGACATAGGACGTGGGAGGGAGGTCGAGGGAGGGAGGATGTCGGAGGGAGGTTGTGGTAGGGAGGGAGGTAGAGGTGGTGATGGAGGTAATGGGAGGGAGACATAGAGAGGGTTGAAGTGGAGGGGGAGGGCTAGGAGTGGTTGTTCTGGTGTGGGCAGGTGAGGTTGAAGGAGGATGGAATGAGCCCATAGACTTCAGACTTAGTGCAGGGTCAGGGGGGTAGGCACTTGATCTTGAGGTGGTAGTGGGGGGGGGGCAGGTCTCGGGGTTAGAGCAGGGAGATCAAGAGAACCAAACACAGGGCCCCTAACTACAGCCCAGAGGAGATAATGGTAATCCTCAATGCCATCCATGCCCGTGCCTATATTATCACTGGGAGAAAGGAGGTTAAAGCCAGCCCCAGGTGCCAGGCCTGGAAAAAGGTAGCAACTACAGTAACCGCGGTGTGTTATTTCCACAGGGATGTGAGGTTCCGTTATGACGAAGGTCAGAAGGATGGTGGAGGTGGAGGCCAGAGGAGCAGCAACAAGAAGTGGTGGCCCTACAGTGAGTGTTCACAACAAGCAGTGGGAGAGGATGCTGAAGGCCATGATGCAAGCAGGGACCGTCCACGAAGCTGCAGGCCTGGTGGCTACACCAGATCCAGTCTCCTTGCCAGGTGAATATCACATACAACAAGATACACCCACATGTACACCACATGTACACCTCACACAAATATCTAATTCTAGTGATGGAAATGCTTTCCAACAATGACCATTACATGTCAGCTCCCCGGATCTGACTATTGATAAATGGATCGTCAATCCCTCATAAAATCCAGGAGCCTTACATATTACTCTCAATGTTGGACAGCATCATATATGTCTGAAATACATGCAGCAAATACCAGATAGATAGACAATGAGTAAACATAAATTGACACAGTTATGGTATGGCCATATGCAGATATAGACTCTATAGGGATGGGTCTGCAGTGTTGATTAATAGCTCAGCAGGGAAAACCCCTCAGCAGCATGTTAACAACTATTTCTTAGAGATGCTCACTGATTGGTTAGTATGACACAATGCGCAGCAACTCATGCAGAGTATGTATATGCAAAGGATAACTTCAAATATTAGCTATGAAGTTAACCATGCAGGCAGTAGTGTAGCTGACTGGGGGTGCCAGGGGAGGAGCACCCCGGCATCAGGTTGCTAGGGGTGGCAACACAGCCTGTGTAATGTGTTAAATTAGGGATGTGCTGGGCTTCTGCTTACTGTAGGAATAGGAGGAGACAGATCACATGGGAAGTTGTGATGGTCCTCCTGCCCCTTCCCCCATGCTGGTACTTGCTCTCCTCTGTGCCTCTCTGCTCTTCCTGCACAGATCCCAGCTCTCTCCTCTGCCTGCAGGGAAGAGGAGGAACCTGCTGGAGGAGGAGCCACCAGACAGGGACATGAGGAGCAGCAGCAGCATGGAGGTAAGAGGCAGATGTGTGTGTGAAAGAGAGAGAGCGAGAATGTGTGTGTGAAAGAGAGAGAGAGAGAGAGAGAGAGAGAGAGAATGGGTGTGTAAAAGAGAGAGAGAGTGTGTGTGAAAGAGAGGGTGTGAAAGAGAGAGAAGGTGTGTCTGAAAGAGAGAGACAGAGAGTGTGTGTGTGTGTGTGAAAGAGAGAGTGTGTGTGTGTGTGAGAGAGAGAGAAAATGTGTGTGTAAAAGAGAGAGAGAGTGTGTGTGTGAAAGAGAGATAGTGTGAAAGAGAGAGAGGGTGTGTGTGAAAAGAGAGAGAGAGTGTGTGTGTGTGAAAGAGAGAGTGTGTGTGTGTGAGAGAGAGAGAGAGTGTGTGTGTGTGTGAGAGAGAGAGAATGTGTGTGTAAAAGAGAGAGAGTGTGTGTGTGAAAGAGAGAGAGAGTGTGTGTATGTGTGTGTGAAAGAGACACAGTGTGTGTGAAAGAGAGAGAGTGTCTGAGAGAGAGAGTGTGTGTGTGAAAGAGAGAGAGAGAGTGTGTGTGTGTGAAGGAGAGAGAGCATGTGAGAGAGAGTGTGTGTGTGAGAGAGAGTGTGTGAAAGAGAGAGTGTGTTTGTGAGAGAGAGTGGGTGAGAGAGCGAGAGAGAGTGTGAGAGAGTGTGTGTGTGTGTGAGAGAGAGAGAGTGTGTGAGAGAGAGTGTATGTGTGAGAGAGAGAGTGTGTGTGTGTGAGAGAGAGAGAGTGTTTGAAAGCGAGAGAGAATTTGTGAAAGAGAGAGAGTGTGTATGTTAGAAAGAGAGAGTGTGTGTGAGATAGAGTTAAAGTGAGTGAAAAAGAGAGAGAGTGTGTATGTGTGAGAAAAAGAGTGTGTGTGTGTGTGAGAGAGAGAGAGAATGTGTGTGCAAAAGAGAGAGTGTGTATGTGTGTAAAAGAGGGAGAGTTTGTGTGAGAGAGAGAGAGAGAGAAAGAGAGTGTGTGTGTGAAAGAGAGAGAGTGTATGTGTGAAAAAGAGAGAGAGTGTGTGTGAAAAAGAGAGAGAGTGTGTGTGTGTGAGAGTAGCCCCGGGCGGCAAAAGGTCTCGCTATGCCACTGCATGCAGGTTCAGGATAACTGCATGATATGATCTTACAATGCTGTTAACCATGTACCATTCTTCTCTCATTAAAGCTGCCCGGAGGACTGGGTCCAACTCAGAGGTGGGGGCCTCGGCTCAGTATGAGCCATAGGCTTCTGGAAGTGCCCCCGTTAACCAGGATCCGTGTCAGGAGGAGGAGCCCAGGAGAGGATCCCAGGGGAATTAGGAGGAGGAGGACTCTATGTTCATGGACCTTGTGCGACACCAGTGGCTTTTGACCCCACTGGCCCCCTCCTCCCTCAGATAGGTTTGCCACCTGGAGCCTCCTATTGGACCAACACAAGGGCTATGTCACCTCCACAATCAGCTCCTCCTCCCACCACTGGCACATCCTGGCCACCTACACCACCAGGCCCACCACCACCAGCACTTAGCCCTAAGTACCTCCCCACTGGCCCACCACCACCACCTCCTCCCAGAGACATGTGCAGCCAAGTGAGACCTCCATCCCCAGGCCAACCTTCAGAGGCCACCATGGGGGAGATGCTAGTCCTGGTCAGAGACTGTAGAGACTCTATGTGGGGGATTCAGGCAGGCATCTCCTCACACCAGGCCTCTGGAGCCTATAGAGGGATGCAAGTATACATTACCTTCAGGTGGAGTCCTATATGGCCAGGCTGCCCCAGGCAGTGCAGAACCAGAGCACACTAACTCTAGTGGCTAGAACCACCTCCTCCACCAGAGAGCCTGGCCTTGCATCCCTCCACGCCTCCACTACCACCAGTGCTGCTGCCTCTATGGGGGATGCCTCCCCCTCCAACCCCAACTCGACTAGGGAGTAGGTGCAGAGACACATGGGGTGGGGGCCCTTTGGCAAGGCGAAGGAGGAGATAAGGGCTGCACCTGGGCTTTACCATCTCAACAGCACTCCTCTGTGACAATCGATTGGTCGAGGTGTTAACATTATCTAGCCTGGCTACAGAGTATTGGCCACTGCTGTTGTAAAGAGACGGTGCAGTTCCTATTTTTGTTTTTTCCATTATGACAGTTGGCACAATTCAGGTCCATGAAGGCATCCTCTTCATCTGCAAGCAGTTCTACAAAATATTGTGAGTGACATATATACAAAGCAGCTATCATATGGTCATCATTGACATCCCCCAGCAGAATTATCTCACATCATTATATATAATCATATAGCATGTTTAATAACACATTTCTGTTGCTCAGTATAACTCATTCCAATGTAGATATGGGACTATCAAAGTGCCATAGTGGCCAGTTATCTAAAGCCAGCATTAATACACACGTTAGTTAACCATGTCATTCCCTCATAAATCTGAGAACACCAACTTTAGTCTGATGTAAGCAACAGACATTATGGATGCTGACCTTTGCCTCCTCCCAGTATTAATTGGTACATGATCAGACATTATCATATCCTAACAATCAATTATAATCTGATGAGACCTGTATACAGGATGAATGGGATATCCATGTGGATGAAAGCTCCTAGAGAGATGGTGATAGTAGTCAGGTCCCACTGACTCGGGGCACAACTAAGCATTCCTTGTGAGATGGCACATCATTATACATGGTGATGGCAAGTGATTTCTCATGACAGATATAGTTTGCACTCCTTGCCGATGAAGTTCAGGTAAATAGCTTTAGTGTTACGGTTACAGTATTTACCATTGCACTGTACATACAGATTTTTATAGATAATTTTTTTCTCCTCCTCTGCCCTTTTTAGCTTAGAGCCACCTTTTTCTTTTTGCTTTTTTTGGAACACACTGTATGTGTGTATTTTAATTTTTAATTCTTGATTTTCAGCAGCTGTGTAATGTAACAGAAGACATGATGTATGTGCTATGCGCATTAATAGTTACTTCCATTGTGGAGATTTTCATGATGATCTTTTGTTTCATCTGATTGTGGTTACTGTGGTGTAATAACCACATGTGACCCTAGTAGATGCTATACATCATTTTTATTATACAGTATTACCTTGACCCATTTAGGTTTTGTAATTTTTCCCCAGCCTCTTGTCCTTTCGGATCCACCCACACTGTGCTTTGTGTATACAATAAAGGATATTATTGTTATACCATTATCTATTTTTCTGTGTGTTTCTCAAGCTACTAGATTGGCAAGATCCACATACATAACAATTATTTAACTATTTTGTTTTTGGATATTGGTCATCATGATGTATTTGCATCCCTTCATGCATTTTCTGAATGTAAACATATGTTTGCCTTTCACTAAACCTATGTAAATTATGAATTGATGTTATATTGGCCAAGTGTTTCCACTTTCTTTGTCATATCTGATGTTATAATCATAATTTTTAACATCAATTTGCATATTTGTGCACACAACACCTAATTTCTGCTCGTGTGACATGATGGTGACATATATATTCTTTTTTGTTCTGTGAACATTCTTGAACATCACAGTGTCACAGGCGTGACTTATAAGTGATGGCATGTATTAATATTTCCAATGTGTTTTCTAACACTTAGTGCAAAGTTATTATCAATATACAGTATTCTTCAATATGACTGCACACCATGAATAGTGATTATTGAGAGTTAATACTTTGATACATATGCATTGTGACACTGCTGGGCCTCATCATTCCACTGAAGGAATGTTAAACATATGACATTAGTAATTTATGATTGATAAATTGACACTATCACTTATTGGCACGTGATGGTTCTTGGTGTACATGTTGGCACTTGCACATCATCAATGGCGTGGGACTTGCCCGGACAGGAGTAGCCATGATTCATGTTGAGCTTAAGGAGATGAGCCAAATCCCCCTATGACACCATGCTCCTTAGATGCTCCACATGAAGATCCAGTGTCTGGCCTGTGCCATCTTTTGATCTACCTGGGAGGATTATATCCCGCATTTATCCAGCATCATTGTCAGCCAGTCCTCTGTTTCAGACCTCCTGGTGCCCAGGTTGACAAATCTCCCCCCATCCCCCTCAGTGTATGGTACCTCATGTTATTGTGTAGATGTCACACCTTCCCTTAGATGATCTCTTTGAGTACTGTGCTGTGGTGCTGATCAGTACAGTTCCTGAGTATTGTTTGTGGAGTGTGTATCCCTTTAATGGTGAGTGCCTGATAGCATCTGCTGTGGACTATGTGTGTTTGCTGATTGTTATTAACCTGTTGCGTACTGTGCCTTTGTTCTCCTCTATGTTGTGATATTTAATGTGGAGGTGTGATATTTCCAATAGTAGGTAAAACGTATTGATTTATATATATGATTGTACCATATAAATTTGTGTCTCTGTGTCTGTGAGATTTTGTCTAATTTCTGAGGCTATTTCTGATTGTGCTGTGTCTTTAAGTGATTTCTGCAAATTTGAGCTGATATTTCCTGTTTCCAAATGTCTGATAAGTCACATGTGAGTAGTAACTAGTATAATATTGCTCATTTGTGCCACTAGCCGTGTGAATCTTTCATTTGTGATGATTTAGCATGCTTTTGTATTGTTTTCCTGTCCCTTTAGGAGGTGCTGCTGCAGTCCGCCTTGGTTTACAAAGTCATTGCAAATGGTGTTTTGTATCAGTAATAATTTGATAATTTGTTTGCAGTCACGCGGGGCCCTTATTTATGAGCTATCCATAATATTTTATTAGCATAAGTTTGTGGGGGTGATGGTCACTCGGAGTAACTCATAATCTATAGCCAGTGTGAAAAATCAATGGAAAAGTTATCCGTAATTTCCAACTCCGGTTAGCCGTTATTTCACAATGTTTTAGGAGTGAGTGACTAAGATATCTAGATATAATTTTTTGTGCCACTAAGGCACTCACTATTGTTTTTTCAGGAATTAGCATAGGGCCAATATTCTGTAGCACTATTCAGGGGTAAATACAAGACAAATTTTAGCATATTGCTAAATAATTCAGAGCCTTGTCTTTGAGCATAAAATTAAACATATATAGTGTAGAAAAGGAGGGGCCTAGGACTGAACCTTGGGTTACACCAACAATCAGAGGTCGAGGAGAAGAAGAGGTGTCAGAGAAAGAGGCACTAAATGTTCGAACTACTAGATATAATGTGAACTGTGAAACAGTAGTGTCACAGATTCCAAGAGAGCGGAGAATTTGGATAAGAGGGTAGTCAACTGTGTCAAAGGCAGCAGAGAGATGCAGGAGAATAAGAATAGAGGAACAACTGTTTGACTTGACGGTGCACAAGTCCGTTGTGACTTTTGTGAGAGCTATCTGTGGAGTGATGAGGTTGGAAGCCAGATTGGAAGGGGTCAAAAAGTTAGTTGGAGAAAATGAATTGTGCAAGGTGATTCTCAACCAGTCACTCAAACAGTTTAAAGGTCAGATGAAGTAGAGAGATAGTGAAAATTGAGATCGATCCTTGCCTGTTTTGCCTGCCCATTTTATCTCCAAAGCTACTTCACAGCTTAGTTGTCGGTCCATTGCTGTTCTCTCTCTCTAAACATCCTTGTGGGCACCATAATCATTTATTTTGGAGCTTAGCATCATCTATATGCAGAAGACAAAACTGTTGGGGGGTCTATCTCACTGGGGTCATGTTACCAGCTGAATTCCCACTTCCTTTGCCCCTTTCTATTACAGCGCCAACACTCTAAATATATATTAGCACTGACAATGCTAATGTTATTAAAACCCATAGGGCCCACTTCAATGGACATTACCATCTTTTTCACACCTCAGATATGATCATTAACTAAATAATGAAATATTCACCTAAAAAATATCTACATAATATTTTAACACAGGGCACAACAAAAAACGTATAATTAATACACCGGATCTGTAACTCCCTGTTTGTTGGCCTCTTCACCAATGATCTATATTCACTCACGTTCATAATTAATGCTTTTGCTAGAATCATCTAGCTCTCTTAGAACTATTTGTCTACCATCTCTATTTAGCCACTCCACTGCCTTCTCATAGTCTCCAGAATAAAATGTTAAATCCTAAATTTAACATAGAAAGTCTTTAATAACAGTGGACCCTACTTATTCATTAGCACATACTCTGTAGAAATCTGTGCCTTACAGTGCCACAATATAATTTCATTTTGAAATCTTCAGAAGTTCACTAAAAATACATATTTTTAAAATGCTTATAATCTACAGCCTTAACATGAACACCTTACTGTGCCCAACTGGGTCAAATTCACTCATACACACAGTGGCTACATCCTACTAACTCGATAAATGTACATCATGCATCTGTTATATGTTAATATGTATAGCATAAAGGCATAGCTTGCTTAAAATGAATTGAACTTTACCAAAAAGTATAATACAACCAAACAATGTAATACCATATATTCTAGGTCGGTGGGTAAAATCTGAGTAATTAATCATGTGCCAATGTCACTCACGCACATATATGCCCAAGATGTCACAATTGTCCTCAAGCTTCCAACCTTGTTTGCACAAGACACAAGTATAAAATCTTTAAAGAGCTTAACATTTTTACAAACATCCAACTGTTGTGACAGAAATTGCAGAGATTGCTAACCCATTACAGGTACTTCCAGTAGCAAAAGGTTAAACATATTTCACTACCATTTTGTAACCTTGCCCTGCGGGTCAAGGCATTGTGTCCAGAAAAACAGAAATGCCGGGAATAGCTATATATCAGCTAAATCAGTATTAATAAATAAACCATGAAAGTCATAAACTTTTATATTAGCAGACAATATGAGGTTTTCACTAGAAGCCAATGTTATAATTTCAGTGCGCCATACTAGACAGAAGAATCAATTGATTGTGCTATGTGCAACAGACCTTTGGAGTAAAAGGTGTTGAGAAGAACTCCCTGTACAAATAAATGCAATTAGCAGGTTGTGGAAGAGAAATTTTAGCTTTCAAGCTTCATAATTCTTTTCTATTCTTTGTATGACCCGGTTGTAAGGCAGAGTGAGGATGTACAACATAATATTACACCGATTTTCTCACAATCGGCCTGAGGGGAAAAAGTTTGAGCAAACACATGAATAAAAACAATTGTGTTAAATCCAATAAAAAGGTTACAAGTTATGGAAATTATTACAGAAGTAAACCCTTGTGTTTAACACAATTACTTTTTCAAATGGTTAGAAAACTTCAGGGAATTAAATAATACCGTATTCCCTATTTACTGGTTTATGGATTTCTTTCTACACAGAATGTTTATTTGCCAATACCAAAAATGAGCTCCAATGTTTATTTGAAGTTCTATATGGGTAATAACCTTCTATGGACTAATTATATTCTAGTTTTCAGAATGAAGTATAGCATAGTAAAATCTCCACTTATTTTCTAAACTTCAACCTTGGCTTCTTCCTCCATTTTTTAGTATTTATCTCTGCATGTGAAATGCATTAAATGAGCTGAAGCATAACAATCTCTCTACTATGCAAATGGGAAGAGAAGCATTTACTTCACAGATATGGATGAGTTGATATATCAGTCATTCACTCGTTGGTGCTCTTTCAAGCTTAAATATCTTACATAGACTTAAATGCCAATATCCCCTCACCTGTTTATACTGACTTCTGGATTTCTGTGCAAGCTTGTAAAAAGACATCAAGACGGCTCTCTGAGGATTTAATTAAAATAATGATTTTTCTGTCAGAATTTAATTACACAAGGTTTTTGTCTATAATTCAAGTGTTCTACATACTAAAAGAAACTTTGATCATTTTAAACAACACTTACAAATTCTACTTTTATCATTATAGAGTAAAATTAAAAAAAACATATGTAAAAATTACAAATGATGTGCCAAATACTAAAATATACAGTTTCTGTATGTTTTGGATATGACTTTAATACTATTATTTGGTGAATCCTGCAATAAAGTTGTACCTAATTTCCTAAATATTGAGCCATATATACAGGATAAAAGAATCACAGGTTTTATTATGTAACTAGGAAAATGTTTTCACAATAAAGTATATTGCACAATAAAGCGGTTTATCATATTTTGGAGTGATTAGTGGTTTCTTAAAGGGCACAAAACTCTCAAATGTTTTATCCGAATTAAAAGAGCATGCTTCAAAGAGACACAATATTTTTATGTTACATAAATATTCTAACTAGATTTTTAAATCAGGTTTTTCCTTCATAAATGTGTTTGTGTCGTTCAGTCATGTCTGACTCTCCTTGACCTCATGGACCACAACACAACTTGCTGATCCACTTGGTATTCATGGCAGACATACTGGAGTGGGTTGCCAGTTCCTTCTCCAGTGGGCCACAGCATACAGTTTATACTTTTCCTAGGTGGTCTCCCATTCAAGTACTGACCAGTGCCAACCCTACATAATAGTTTTATTAAGCCAAAAAACTTGCCATCAACTTGAACCTCCCTGTATGGAATGTATGTATTGTGGATATTAAATTAAGGACACACCCACCGGGGCAGGGCTTCACAGTACCAGTGTCTCATGCTGCAAAGACCCTATATACTGACTGGATTTTTTTTTTTTAAACAATAGCTTTGTTGGATAAAATTTTTAAATATGTAAATGCAGAGTTTTAGAATTCTAATATAATTAATAATTATTTAATAATTAATTAACTAGAGTAAATAATGAAATAACCGTGACCGACCTGTGGGAAAACAATGCAAATGTATTTTGTACATGCAATCTATTCTTATTATAAATTATTAAATCTAATGGTTATGATTACAAATGAGGACTTATAGGAAATAGTAATTCACATCACCATTCAGAGTTATAGGATTTTACTGAATATAAAAAGAGTACTTAGTCCATTTTTCCTCCACACTGTTCATTCTTTTTCAGTTTGAAAGAAGGAAACCTTATCAGTATAAGCTGTTTTTTTATCTTGGCAACTTAAGATACTAGTAGTGTAGAGTCCTGCCCTTGTGGGTGTCACTGCACCTTAACCTGGGCCTACAATGCAGTTGGCCAGGTCCCAGATGTTAAACATGGCAGCATGTAGGGGAGCATACAAAGGGAAAGGAGGAGGTTCCAGATGCTGACAAGCTGACAATTTAAAGTAAAGGGAGTGTACATTTTATATGGTGATTGCACTGATAAGAAAACAAAAAATAAACCTAAATGGAACACTTATATGTACTAAATATCTATGTGTTAGCGATTCACATGGAAAGGATTTTTTATTCTCTTCACTGTAGTGAATTTTCCACTGTACACAAAGATTTCCTAATTGACAAGGCCAATCATGTACTCTGAAACTTGTCGTCGCTGTGCAATAAAGATACTATAGAAAGTTTTTGAAAAAAACGTTAAAGCAACACAAAAATAGCCTGCATAAGAAAATTACTGAAATTAAGGGAAGTTTTGGCAAGTAAGCATACATTTATTAACATTCGTAACTAATTGCCCTGTTATGGTTTCTAAATAATGAGAATCGTTCAAAGAAGTGTGAATTTACTGTAGCTTTCTAAGGTCTTTTTGAACTTTATTACCATTTAAGATGCTAGGACAAGCGCGAGGGTCGTTACAAATTCATTTTACTATTAGACAAGTGCTGTAAAAAGTTTTAACTGCCATGTAGCCCCATTAAATTCTGAGCCCCCAGGGGCCACGGTACAGTCACAAAGCCTGCGGGTTTGAAACTCGGCAGAGTTACAGAGCGATAAAATTAGACAATCCTGCAACAGACGTGGCCCACGTCCAAATCCGTCAACCATGCTTCTGCACGTTGCATGATCAATTATTCAAACCTGTGGTTACGGGTTTAGACGGAGACAATTGTAAAAGAAATCGTCATCATTATGTCACTAAAATAATGAAGGTTAGATTTCAATCACTTACGTTTTGAAGTCCGAGTTGCGATTGGACCTGCATTCCAGAAATAATGCAATATTAAATAATCAATAAATATGATATTCTAGTCCATGCAAGTTCTATTACATGCATTAACACTTTGATTGCCGGGATCAATATAACAGTGAAATTAACCATAAAATACATTTGTTTCATTGCAAATTTGCGAGCTTCAGAATAATATGCTATTCATTTTAGTACCTTTCATCACTTTCCCTTTAATTTAAAATACCATATTGTGTTTATATTTGCATTTACAGTGCTACAGACAGGAATTTAACCCCCTTGCAGGTCCTCTCTAGTACCCGTAGGATTTTTGGCTTAATTTGCCACTTACGGGTTTGAACGCCAGTGCGTCCTTAGGGATTCGTAGCAATTTAACAACGGTTTGCTATAGTAATATTTATGGCCGTAACTCTTGTGAGCTCCTGTACGGGCTACGATTTCTAAAGTTGTAGCAATTTAATCTGGCCAACCATAAAATATATAATCCATACAGTTTGAGTCTTGCTTGTATTCTTTGCTTTCCAGTGTTATATTGAGGCTGTGGGTTACATATCATCCTTTACCCACAGCCTCAACTACCATTGCCTAGCTCCAGTGTAAATTATACACAATCTGCTATTTCTGTAACACAATGGATGGTCATTTAAGCAGCTAACTCTGGCATCCTGTGCAGGGCTGTCACTAACATACAGAACATGGCTAGAACATTGGGAGTAATCAATATACTTTTTGAAACTAAGTCATCTAGTTCTGGCAGAAATGCATAAAAATAAATAATCCGGGGACTTCCATAAATCCTACCACAAGCAGTTTTGCTTTATGATAGTATACTAATTACAGAATAGTCACAAATATAAAAAATATTTAAAAACACATAATAAGAGGAATCTACTGGATGGTTATTATTTTATTATTATCTCTTAATTTATATAGCGCCAACAACATTCCCCAGTACTAGGGTACAGTAAATTCATGGGTTTGACAAAACATATTTGAGGGTCCTGACTTTTGATCTAATAATATCAACACTTTAACTCAAAGCACTTTGCTTGACTGAGAGCTCACATGCTTACATGCTAAAGGGGATATTGAAACAAAAGCTTAAGAAATGAAGGGGGCGGGATTAAGGACCTATCCATGTGGCTGGTGTGTTTAAATAGATCGGGGAGCATTGTTAAAGGCATACCTAAGTTTGATGGATTATGAGTGCATCTGATAGAGGAGAATCAGTAGTGTAGGAAAAAATACCAAAATAAACATTTAATTTTTAAGTTAGAAAAATGTCTAGTAATTACTGACAGTTGAAAATTAGGGTTAACAGCCTCTCTAAGCCCAGTTTAAATTAGCGTTAATTTCCAAAATTGTTTTGGCCAATCAGGAGGAAGCAGAGGCTGAAAATTTTTCATCAAAATCTGGGGTTCCTGCCTTTGCTGCAAAGCAGCCTGGGATATGTAGTCAGACTCTTATATGAAAGTACAGAGTACTTTCTAATATGTGCCAATCTGTGCAGCACATTGACACTAGATTACTAGATAACTGCTGCTGTTTTTTTTCTCTCTATACCTGTCTACTATTTCAGCTGTAACCTCACCAACCATGTGACTGGCAACACTTCCTTTGGAGGTCACAACCTGCTCCTAGTTACTCTGCAGCCAGGTACAATGTTAAGTAAGCATCATAGGGGTGTGCAAATCCAGATAGTAAATATGTACTGTAAGTACTTTCAACTCTTCAATATAATACATATTTTCCTACTAATCAGTGGCTGTTTTTTATGAAACATTTGAAACCCAGGAAACTGATATATACCTTTAAGTACTGTATGTGATCTGATTTTTAGCACATGTAAATAATATAGGGTGATATTAACTAAATGCTGGTGGAAGTGTATGAGAAATGAGTAGAGTGTAGGAGTAAGGATCATAAAGAGGTGAGTAGAAGGATCATTATTTTTTGTAATGCTTGTGTTATAGCAACTGTAAGAAATTATATTAATAAAGCAGAGACCTGCAATATAAAACAAGAAGAATTGTAGGTGGGTGGGTGTAGATTTGGCAGGGGAGAGCATGGTTAGTTGTTACTGGACAGTTATACAGACCCGGCTGATCATTTAGATTAAGGTAAAGTCACATTAATCTGCTTTTAGCCAGATCTGCTTTTCCACTACTGGCCTTCATATTCTGCACATGTATACATAGTAAAATGTGAAATAGATTTTAAACATTCTATCAGTTAATTTAACTGACAACACGTATTCAAATAACTATATATGCCCTAATTTGCAATAAAAGACTTTATGTTTGCTGGCATAGTTTTGTGGCTTTTAGAAATATTGCTGCTGACACAACAGGTATTGCACAATGGAAATCTCATTTTCCAGAATATTCATTAAAAGATCTAGTAAATGCCACAAGATCAAATAAAATGTTAATAACAAGTAGTAACTGGGAAATGTCACACAAAATCTTACATTATACATATTATACCTCTAATTTACGACAAAAGTTTAATCCCAATATCTCTTCATTGTGCCAGAGATGCGGGGCAGTCATGCCCATTTATATCAATGTTTGTGTGAATGTCCCGAGGTACAATTGGTGTGGAATCAAATTAAAAATTATTACATAAATCAGCTAAATATCACTATTGAATTAATGCCAGAATGGGTGATATTTGGTAATCTAACACAGACAGAATTTAATATTATTTTAAAAGGTAATAAACAGTTACTTCAATGACTAGCAGTTTCTTCTCACAATGCATTATTATCAATGTGGATACAAAGAGACACCCCCACTCTTTCATTGACTATTAACAAATTAAGATTATTTAATGTGGATTGGGTAGAAACCTACTCTCATGAAGACAATTTGACTGGTACATTTTTACGTGTTGGGGCCCATATGTAAATACCTTGTAAACAGCCACTAAAGCACAAATAATAAATTATTATTATTATTATTATCGTTTATTTGTAACGCGCCAACCTATTTCGTAGCGCTATACATAAGTTAAGTTACAGGCAATGACAAGTTCAAGATTCATACATTGCAAAGAGTGGATGGCCCTGTCTTTGAGCTTGGAATCCGGTGTCCATAGCGCTCTCCCTAAAGCACCTTGCAGGATTGAAACTCGCAGACTTACAAATAATTTTCAATTTAGATACTGGTACTCTATGATGATGGTAGGTGCCCAATTATTGTCTGAGGGCCATCTCTGTACAAATATAAATTATACATTTACCATGGATGCTTATTTACCATGGAGGCTGATGTCAGACTTTTGATATTAATTTTATAAGTAATACCTAATTAAACTATGTCTGTTAAAATATTTCTTCATTATACTATATTTTTCTTATAGATATTCTTCCTAAAGATGCATTATTTATTATTTAACACTGTGGAAATTTTAAATGTATCGTCTTTATTCATTGCTTTTTACACAAAACATGCTTTAAATATTTTTTTTTAACGTGAATTTAAAAAAAATAGAAATGCATTTAAAGAAAAATTATATTTTAAAAATGCTTTCCTTAAAATATAGCTACCAGAAGATACACATATATAAAATCTTAGCTAAATTTAGCTTAGTGTATCTATAGAGTGCAGACTGGTATAAGAATTGGACTGTCAACATCACTAGGATTGGATTGACAAGCAGAATATATGTAGAAGCTTCACTTGGCCAATCAGTGGGGATTCTATGTTGATCAAACTTCCTAAAATCAATAGAAATCACCACTGAGAACAGTGAAAACGTAGACTTAGAATTATATGTTTGTATCTGTTTCAGTGCAGTGGACTGAAACCAAAATACAAGTATTTTTTCAAAGGTGAAGACTGCAGAGTTTTAAAGTACATTAGATAAAAAAAATGTTAAAACTCAAGGTTGTAGCTTTTGTAGGCAGTGGGGTGAAACAGACTAAAACAACATAGAATATTTCAAATGTTATGGCTAGCTGGGCAAAAATCTGCTAATGAGGTGAAAAAAATCCACACAAAGAATGAAACATTTAGTTCCAGAGACCGAAGACTAACCAGATGGAACAACCAGAGAATGAAAGTTATTTTTTCATGACATGAAAAGCTTCTGTTTATATTATATATTAATAAATATGTCAGTGGTAAAACCATAAAAAACCACAAATTCTCTTTAAAGTTTAACAGACAGGATAGTACAGATGTCAAAAGTTTTCAGTTAAATTAAAGCCAAGGTCCAATTGGCCAGTAATTAATAACTGATTCCTCTCAGTGAGCATGTCTAATGACTGTAAATATATCTGGTTCGTTAAGCATTTATATAAATAGTTTCTTCACTGATGGGATCAGTACTTTGTGCTATAATGGAATAAAAACTTCTAAGCTTAATAAAACACAGTTGTACTTGGCATAATTGAGCTACTGCCTATCCATCTATCTATTGTCTCTATGCTAATCCCCTATTTCGCAGATTATACCATGTTTAAGAGCAAAGTAAATCTCCCTATCCCAGAGAGATCTGCTATGAGTGACTGCTGCAAGCTAGAGCCGGAAATTACGCCAAACGTTTCCATTGGTTTTTGCACTGACAAAAAAATCCAATTTACTGTGTTAGACTTTTACACCAAAACCCTATTCTAATCAGACTTTACAGATCACTTGCAAAATAGGGAAGTGCTGTAACTACAAAAAGATGAAGAAAGTATTACGAGTACCAAAGACCACTAGCAAATGGTTTTAAAGCCATTGCAGTGTGTTACAGCATCAGTTATAGAGACAGTATGGCACCACAAAAACAGTAGAAAATTATAAATGTTTATCATTATTTGACAATTAGCAGTTTAATATATGTGTCATTAAAACATATGATATTTTATTATTATGCCTGTTTCATTATACAATATCCAGGTTAACACACAACCCAGTGCTTAAGGAGTTCACACATATCATGTACTAGTAACAGATGCTCTAATACATTTTATATATATATATATATATATATATATATATATATATATATATATAATACATTTGTCACACATATTTAATTTAAATAAATATAAATATATAAATAAAAAAATGAAATATATGCCTATATAAATTTTGTGGTTTCTTGCCACAGTTACCGCACTTGTTCTCCCACATTATATTAATCATGACGTTCTCATTTTCTATTGGTTCCTAGAGCCATTTCTCATCCGTAAAGCTTGGTTTGGTGTAATAAACTGAGTGAACAGACTGAAATCTCTTGAGAACAAGGCAGGATTTATGATTGTGGGCTGAGTGCCATAATATTGTAAGTGAAAATATTAACATAAATGTGTAACGTAGGGTAAGAAAGCTTCCGGAGCTGATATTCGGTTATACCGCAAATTAAACAGCTCGATTAGAATGGGGGCCTGTCAATCTCTATCTATCTATCTATCTACTGTCTGATTGTCCATCTATGGAGATATATATTGATATGCATATATATGCTATAAATTCATTCATTGTTAAACACTATTTTAAATCACAGATAATTTGGAAGTAAAGGTTACATACTCTTCCCCATCCAAAATATATCATTGTATCATTCATGGCAACAAATATGACAGAACTAATGAAATCAGCAATCCTCACAGATGACATTAAGTAGCATCAAAAATGACTTCACCTTCATGACATTACTGATTGCATCACACAAAGATGCTACTAAATTTAAAGGAGCTACGGTAATATTAATATGAATATCTACCCTCATATATCTGAAACTCATCTGCACACAAGCACGTACATGTTCATATACTTCTGACACTTAAAGAGACATAGAGAACCTTAGAGACAATTAAATAAAAAGAAGAGCTAGTGTAGAAACTGAAAAAGTGAGGGCAGAATTGATGCAAGGTCTCTTCATTGGGATGTAGCTTTAAAGCTGAAATAACTTCATTTTTAAAACTTGTCATATACTTTATAACTAGTAGTGCTTGCACTGCCAATAAAGGTGTCACTTTTACCATACCCTTTGCCTTCCCAGTCTATTTACAGATAACTAGCTAAAATTTTACAAAAACATAAAAGTAGCTTTATACATTTGTCAGGCGCATAAGGAAGTAACGATAGTGGGTTGTGCATGAAGCCGACTGCCGGTCTGCTGGCTCAGCCAAAGTCAGTTCTATCAGTATTAAAATACCAAGGCTTTTTAAAGGTGTTTTTTTAATAGCAACAGAAAGTATGAAACTACAGAATTCCTTTAAGTCATGCTTATATGACCAAGCATACATTTTTCATTTCTGAAAGCAGTAAAAAGTAGTTGAAAAGCAGGCGATTTTTAACTAAGAAGAAGAAAATTATTAACGCATGGATATATGTGTGTCTAGATATAATGATGTATCTCTGTGTAATATATAGGTGTTTAATGTTATGCATTTAAGTCTCTATTCTACTATAATATCATCAAATCCTTCTGCTTCCCCCATGCTTTCTATTCCCTGGACTCAACACTACATGTTGCGACATAAATGTATTTGGTGCTTGCCATCCATTCCCTCTCCAATACAATCTAGTTACTCTCTTCTTGAATTAATCTTACATATTGTATGTCCCAAAACAATACAATTCTATATACATAGTGGAAATGTAATACAAGTGTTACTTAATTTAGCACAGATTGGACCACAGGAAAGATCTACTATAAACATGGTGAATAACTTTTTGAATTTTTGAAATCCATGTTTTTTCAGTTAGATACCTAAGATACGAAATACATTTGTGCCTATTTGCCTGACTGCCCGCCCTTGGACTCTTAAATCTTAAAGCGGGGGGGGGGGGGGGGGGGGGGGAGGCGGCCTCCCTCTCTGTTACTTGAACCAATCAGGATGCAGGGGTGTGTGTCCCATCCAGTACCAATTGTAGCAAGTTACTCCGCTTTTCCTCTACACACAGAGCTTGTGTGTGACAGGAGCAGCAGACAGAGTGAGGCTGCACAGTATATATAGATGAATATTCACCCTATTACAGTGTATAGTGATACCTGTTTTATTTAACAAACATTTTATTAAGAAGACTAATTTAAAAAATCCTTATCCAATAAAACAGGTATTACTATATACTGCAATAGTGTGATTATTTATTTGTATATACTTTGTGTGTGTTTTAATCTCTCTCTACATATATACAATGTACATTGGATATGACATCCTATAAATATACCTGCACATCAGATATACACAAAAATAAATGTTCTTACAATATTGCTGCTCCACCCTGTTCTTACAATAATACAGATATATTTGTTCTTGTTTAATTGTTTAGCCGTGTTCGACCCTCTGTGGCCACTATGGACCTCATCATGCAGAGCACATCTGTTTGTCACTGCCTCCCTGAGAATCATCAAGCTCATTTCTATCTATCTATCTAGTTGTTCAGTCATGTTCGACTCTTTGTGGCCCTTTGGACCACTGCACATCAGGCACTCACAGGCTGCACTTGGGCAGCATGCACATTGGCATTTACATGCATAGAGTGCAGATTGGCACTGCATGTAGATTTGTATGTAGATTAACATGCAGATTCGCACAGCACTTAGGGCACAGAGTCTAGATTGGCACTTAGTGGCACAGGATGTGGATTGGCACTTAGTAACTTAGGGGATAGGTGCTAGAGTATAGGATGGTAGAACGGCTGGGGGAGTTTTTAAACTAGTAGGTGGGGGGGGGGGGGAGATAGAAGTAATGGGGTAGTAAGTGTAGAGGGGGAAAGGGATGTATTAGCTAGTCATGGGGGAGAAGATAGGGGAGGGTTAATAAAGTCAATAGGGAGGTATTGCTTAGTAACTCAAGTACAGTGGCAGGCACTTCAGAACTACAGACTCATAACATAAGGTGTAGGCTTGCTACTGCCTGAAGCTTGCCACGAAAAATGGGAGAGTTAGAATTATTAGCAGTTAATGAGAAATGGGATTTAATAGTCATTACTGAAACCATTGCGGATGACTCTCATGATTTGACTGTTAATCTGGATGGCTATAACCTATTTAGGAAAGATAGGGGCAATGGTAAAAGAGGAGGAGGGATTTGTCTGTATATTAAGCCTGAATTTAAGCCTAAAATCAGAGAAGATATTTATGCTGGAACTAGCGGTAATGTTGAATGTTTGTGAGTAGAGTTAAATAGCGGAGCAGCAAATTCCAAAGGAATATTAGTAGGAGTATGCTATAAACCCCCAAATATAGCTGAAAGTGAGGAAATACAATTATTGTTACAGATTGAAAATGCAGCTAGGCATGGTCAAGTTCTAATAATGGGAGATTTTAATTACCCTGAAATAAACTGTATACATGAGACCAGCAGTTTATCTAAGGGGAGCAGGTTCTTGAGTACACTCGGGGATCATTATCTGGCCCAGGTTATACAAGAACCTACTAGAAATAAGGCCATCTTGGATTAAGTTATCACAAATAATATTGATATAGCATCAAATGTTGAAATAGGGCAACCTTTGGGAAACAGTGATCACAACACAGTCTCATTTGAGATTGAATTAAAAAAACAAAACTGTAAGGGGCTAACGAAAACTCTTAATTTTAAAAGGGCAGATATTTAACAGTCTCAGGGAGAGTGATACTGTAATGATATGGAATCACAAGGTTGTGGAGACCAGCAGCCAAGGTCAGCAATAATCCAGTTCAGCAATTTGTAGGTGAAACAGGAACAAGCTTTATTGAAGTGATCAGGAACCACACAATAATCTGGCAAGGTACATTTGACAGGAAGTGCCTTATATAGGCCAAGGACCAGACACCCCCGCCTCTATAGGTGCAGCCTCTGGATGCCCTATTACCTGGTTTAGCAGGGTACTGCACATGAAAAGACCGAAGGAAATCAGGAGCGTGAATATTGTCCACTGGTTCCCACGAACTCTCCTCCTCACCATAGCCTTTCCAGCGAACCAGATACTGAAGCTTGTTAAGGAAGATCCTGGAGTCAAGATTTTTTTCTACTTCGTACTCATCCTCACCATCCACGAGGACTGGAGGTGGGGCAAGCAGGGCTCGGCCAGGGAAAGTATTTTCATGAAAAGGTTTAAGCAGTGCAATGTGAAACACTGGATGTATTCTCATGGAATTCGGGAGTTGCAAACGGAAAGTGACAGCATTGATCTGAGCAATGATCTCAAAAGGTCCCATGAACCTTTGACCCAATTTATGAGAAGGAATCCGAAGCTTAAGATTCTTTGTTGACAGCTACACCTTGTCACCAACGTGATAGACTGGGGCCTCCTTTCTATGCCTATCAGCAGCTCTTTTGGAACATTCCTGAGCCTCCAAAAGAGTCTCTTTCAACAGTGCTTGGGAATCACGTAAGGCGATTAGCCGGTCAGTGACAGCAGGAATGGAAGTAGTAATTGGGAGACTGACTAGAAAGGTCGGATGGTAACCATAGTTGGCAAAAAATGGGCTCAAAGAAGTGGAGCAGTGTTGGGCATTGTTATAGGCAAACTCCGCCGTGGGTAGAAAATCCAGCCAGTCATCCTGCAGGTAACTAATATAGCACCGCAAATATTGCTCCAAAGTCTGGTTGGTTCGCTCAGTCTGTCCATTACTTTGTGGTTGAAAAGCTGACGACAGATTTACATTAATACCTAGATTAGAACAAAAATGTTTCCAAAAACGAGATGTAAACTGCACTCCCCTGTCAGAAACTACTTCATCAGGCACTCCATGCAAGCGAAATATTTCCCGAATAACCAGGTCAGCCGTCTGTTTAGCTGAAGGGAGACCACGAGCTGGTATGAAATGACCCATCTTAGTTAACCTGTCCACAACAACAAGAATGGTAGTGTGTTCCTTAGAGGGAGGTAGTTCCACAATAAAGTCCATGGATATAGATCCCCAGGGACAATGAGGAATCGGAATAGGCTGAAGCAAGCCAACAGGGGATGAGCGAGTAGTCTTATGTCTGGCACATACATCACAAGAGGATACATACTTCTTAACATCCTCATGATACTTCGGCCACCAAAAGGATCGGGCAAGTAGGTCTTGCGTCTTTCGGATTCCTGGATGACCTGCTGGTTTTGAGTCATGGTAGAGACGTAAAAGGTCCAGTCGCACTGACTCCGGAGCAAACAGACGTTGTTGAAAAATCCAAAACCCATTAAGCATCGTCATATGGAGGTCACGAGAAGGATCACGAAGAACTGGGTCTTCAGCGTAGCCCTTTTTAATGCGAGACATCAGATCAGAAGGAAATGTAACTCCTATAAATATGTCCTCCGGCGAGATGGTGGTCTTGGTTACGGTAGTATGGAGGGGGTCAGCTATTCTAGACAAGGCTTCCGCCTTACCATTCTTGGAGCCAGGACGGTATGTAATTAAAAAAATTAAACCTCGAGAAGAATAGGGACCAGCGTGCTTGTCTGGCTGACAGTCTCTTTGCTGATCGAATACATTCCCGATTTTTGTGATCTGTGAGGTCAGTAATTGGATGGGTAGCTCCCTCCAAGAGATGTCTCCATTCGGTGAAGGCAGCTTTTATAGCCAATAGTTCTTTATTCCATATGTCATAGTTTCTCTCTGCTGGCACCATCTGGCGGGAATAGAAGGCACACGGATGTAACAGCATCTTAGGTCCAGTCCTTTGAGACAGTATACCACCAACAGCTGAATCAGAAGCATCAACTTCCACAATAAATGGTAATTCCGGCTGAGGATGTACCAGGACAGGGGCAGAGGTAAACAGAGTCTTCAATCGGGAAAATGCGGTATCCGCCTTATCGGACCACTAAAAAGGAGTCCCTTTACGTGTGAGTTCAGTGATAGGTGTAATAACGGCAGAGAAATTCTTAATGAAACGCCTGTAAAAATTGGCAAACCCCACAAATCTCTGAACATCTTTTTCATTCTTGGGGATGGGCCAGTCCAGCACAGCTTTAATTTTACTTGCGTCCATACTTAAACCTTTGGGAGTTATTACATACCCCAGGAATTGAAGTTCTGTTTGTTCAAACTCACATTTTTCTAGTTTAATGTATAGGCGGTGGGTACGAAGGCGCTCTAGAACTATACGGACCTGTTTTCTGTGGTTTTCAAGATTATCAGAGAATATTAGGATATCATCCAAATATGCCACAACAAACTGATCCCGGAGATCTCGTAGTACAACATTGATAAGATGCTGGAAAGTTGCAGGGGCATTACACAGCCCAAAAGGCATTACTAGATATTCGTACCTGGTACCTGGTTCTGAAAGCTGTTTTCCATTCATCATTGGGTCTTATGCGAACCAGATTATATGCCCCCCGAAGATCAAGCTTCGTAAATATTTTAGCTGAGCGAAGTCTCTCCAAAAGTTCAGGAATCAGAGGCAAGGGGTAGCGGTTTTTAACAGTGATGTTATTAATGTCCCTGTAATCAACGCATGGCCGTAGGCTGCCATCTTTCTTTTCTACAAAGAAAATAGGAGCTCCTGCTGGAGAAGTAGATGGTCGAATAAAGCCTTTGGCAAGATTTTCTTGTAGGTATTCACGAAGAGCTTTCAATTCAGGCTCAGAAAGGGAATATATACGGCCAAATGGGATAGCAGCCCCAGGCAACAGCTCTATTGGGCAATCATAAGGCCTGTGTGGTGGAAGCTGATCAGCATTCTTCTTATCACAGACATCTGCAAAATCCCGATATTGTAGAGGAAGCTTAGTCAAGTTTGTAGCAACCATTTCATTAATTGTTGTGGCAACAGGTGTTACCTTAGAGGGTTGACAATTCATTAAGCAGTGTTCTGAAGGAAAGGACAAAGTTCTGATCTTCCAATCAATCTGTGGGTTATGCAGAGCAAGCCAAGGTACCCCCAAAATCACTGGAAACTGTGTTGAGGAAATTAGGTGGAAAGAGATAGCCTCATGGTGATTCACTTCCACAGTCAACATTAAGGGCACAGTCTCATGTGTAACCGGGCCTGACGTAAGTGGAGAACCGTCAACTGTCTCCATTAACACAGGTGAAGAATTAGGGATAGACTGAATTCTATTTCCTGCTGCAAATTTAATGTCCATAAAGTTTCCGCCTGCTCCAGAATCTATCATAGCTGTAGTTGAAATTTTACGATCACCACATTGCAACGTGATAGGCACCACAAAATGAGGATGTTGAGTCCACATACTCTCTTCACCATGAGCCAGAGAAAACAAGGGTTGTGTGACAGAATCCAGTTGATCTGAAATCTGGGATTGGTGTTGAATCTGTGCACCCTCAGCCGCCATAGCTATTGTTCTTTTGGATTTGCATTGATTTAGGAAACCCCTAAATTTTTTGCGATCTCCTCCAAACTTTTCTGGTAGGGGCAAGCGGGCATCTTGTGCAGGTGTAACAGTAGCAGCCGCAACATCTCGTGCCCTGTAGCTGGTATACTCACTGTGCATTGACTGAATTTTATTTTGCAGTTCAGCTATCTGGTCCTGCAGCACTTGAATGGTCTGTGCCTGGGTCTGCACATTTCTTGCAGTAAAAGCAACCTGTTGGGCCTGCAGTTCAGCTACCTGGTCCTGCAGCACTTGAATGGTCTGTGCCTGGGTCTGCACAGTTCTTGCAAATAAAGCAAACTGCTGGGCCAATGCAGAATCTGACCGGGCGGTCTCCATGAAAGCGGCCAGATTATTCTGTAATGATATGGAATCACAAGGTTGTGGAGACCAGCAGCCAAGGTCAGCAATAATCCAGTTCAGCAATTTGTAGGTGAAACAGGAACAAGCTTTATTGAAGTGATCAGGAACCACACAATAATCTGGCAAGGTACATTTGACAGGAAGTGCCTTATATAGGCCAAGGACCAGACACCTGACCAGACACAGCTGAAGAGACTTAGGTACTGATACTATTGCTAGCAGAGTCAAGCTTATCAGATCTCAAGGTAATTCACAAAAGGCAGGCTGGCGCAGTGGTAGGGAAGAGGTATAGCAGCCTGGGGACCAGGGTTCAAAACCCAGCAGAGTCAATTCCTCACAGATATAATGTATAGACTGGGATAGAGAACTGACATGTAAAAATACTGAACATAAATGGACAACGTTCAAATCCTTACTAAATATTCATACTTATCACCATATACCATGTGGAAATAAAAGTAGAAGGAGTTCATCACCTAATTCATTGCTAAGCCATCCATGTGCCTTAGCAATGAATTAAAGATAATGATGAGGAGTAAAAAAAAGCATTTCAATTATACAAACAAGAGGGGACAGAGACTGCTTTACGTGAGTACAAGTAAATCAACAAGGCTTGTAAAAGGGCTATTAGTCTGGCTAAAATCGAAAATGAAAAGTTAGTTACAAAGGAGAGTAAGACTAACCCTAAAATATTTTTTAAATATATCAATGGGAAGAAGGCCAGGAAGGAAGTTATAGGAACATTACAATGTGGCACAGGCCGTCTGATTAGTTTTCTTCGGTATACACAAGGAAGGTACCAGTGGTCGGGTCACTGCAACATAATGGGGCTACACTACCTTTGCCAAATAATTGGTTAACGCAGGAAGAAATCCAAAAGAGGTTGGAAAAAATAAATGTTAATAAAGCCCCAGGTCCTGTTGGAATACATCCAAGGGTACTGAGGGAACTGGGTTCTGTAATAGCAAAATCATTATATCTAATTTTTCAAGATTCACTCAACACAGGGTCTCTTCCAGATGACTGGAGAAAGGCAGAGGTGATACCTATATTTAAGAAGGGAGCAAGAGCAAATCCAGGGAATTATAGACCAGTGAGTTTCACTTTGGTAGTGGGAAAACTTATAGAAGGGTTAATAAGGTATAATATACAAGAATATGTCTATTCAAACAGGATTAGAAGTAGGAGTCAACATTGATTTATGAAGGATAGGTCAAACAACCCTAACTAGTTTCTATGAGGAGGTTAGTAGGAACCTCGATCAAGGCAACTCAGTGCATGTAGTCTATAAGGATTTTGCAAAGGCTTTTGATACAGTGCCACACTATTGAGCAAACTAAGGGGTACAGGAATTGCCATAAATATTTGCTTATGGATTGAGATTTGGCTAAAAGACAGGAAGCAAAGGGTTGTTGTAAATGGAACATACTCCGATTGGACTAATGTGGTAAGTGGGGTTCCTCAGGGTTCAGTTTTAGTTCTCCTCCTTTTTAACATATTTATTAATGACTTGGAAGTTGTATTGGAGTATGGTGTCTCCATTTTTGCTGATGACAGAAAGTTGTGCAAGGTAATTAAATCAGAAAATGATTTACTTTCCCTCCAAAGGGATTTGCATAAATTAGAGGAATGGGCATCTAAATGGCAGATGAGATTTAATACAAATAAATGAAAGGGATTTGGGAGTACTTGTGGACAACCGCCTAGGTAACAGTGCTCAATGCCAAGCAGCATCTGCAAAGGCAAGTAAAATATTAGCAAGTATTAAGATGGTTATAGAAGCAAGGGAAGCATACATAGTTCTCCCACTATGCAAATCCCTAGTACGCCCTCATTTGTAATATGGAGTACAATTTTGGGCACCACTTCATAAAAGGGAAATTTTAGAGCTGGAAAAAGTACAGAGAAGGACATGGAGGGGCTATATTATGAAAAAAGACAAACAAAATTAAACTTATTTACTCTAGAAAAAAGGCATCTAAGAGGGGATATGATTACCTTATATAAATATATCCAGGGTCAATACAAGGCTTTGTCAAGGAAACTTTTTGGGCCAAGAGGTTTTCAACCAACAAGGGGACATCCTTTGAGATTAGTAAAAAGATTTCACTTAAAAGAAACAAAAGGGTTCTTCACAGTAAGGGTGGTTAATCTGTGGTATTCTCTACCAAAGGAGGTGGTGACAGCGGATTCAATAGATAACTTTAAAAAGGCATCAGGTGTATTTTTAAATAAAAAGGGCATTAATGGCTATCCTGGATAAATAGAGAGGGAGTATTGATCCAGGGATGAATCCGATCGCCAGTATCTGGGGTCAAGAAGGAATTTTATATTTTTTTCCCTGTTGAGACAATTGGCAAAGTTTCACTGTTTTTTTTTCTATTTGCCTTCCTCTGGATCAATTAACAATAAATCTGCGTATTGCAGATCAGAGGAAATCTAAAAAGGTTGAACTTGATGGACTAAAGTATTTTTTCAACCTAAACTACTATGTAACTATGTAACTTAGTGGCACAGGATGTAGATTGGCACATAGTCAAGTAGTGGCACAGGATGTGGATCGGCACTTAGTCACGTAGTGGCACAGCATGTGGATCAACACTTAGTGGCACAGGATGTAGATTGGCAATTAGTCAAATAGTGGCACAAGATGTGGATTGGCACTTAGTCACTTAGTGGCACAGGATGTAGATTGGCACTTAGTCACATAGTGGCACAGGATGTAGATCGGCACTTAGTCACATAGTGGCACAAGATGTGGATTGGTACTTCATTGGGACGGGGCTATCATGGCCGTTCCCTGGAAGAGCTGTCACTCAAAGGCTGTTCCCTATACCAGTACATATTCGAGGTACAGCTCTGATATGCTGTACCCCCCCCCCCCCCCCTCATATAGCTATGCAGCAGAGGTGAAGAGGAGGAAGAGGAGCCTGGAGGGGCCCGGAGGAGACGCTGCCAAATTTTTTATTTTTTTTTGTTGCATTACATTGTCTTAGTGTTGTTCTTCTTTTTCAGGTGGTATAATGCAGTCTATTGGACTTAAGTGGTCCTTTAACTGAAAACAAATTGTAAAGAGGAGGATGGTGGGTCTCAGGGGGAAATGTCAGAAACACCACTTTACTTGAGTCCTGGGTGCTGCATTTTCAGCCATACAAGTCACAGAATGTGCTACCAGGAGATGCATAAGCTGAGCTACAAGTTACTGTATTCATCTTATTTAGTGTAGCTGCTCCTGAACACCTTCAGTTCCACTTGCAGCTATTTAAGGCAGCCAGATTTAGCATCAGTGTTCAGTTGTTGTTCTTCATCTTGACTACAGCCCAGCCTTATATCTTGTTTCTTTGGATTTCTGTGTATGACCTGCTTATGCAATTTCTGGTTACCTGCTGTAATTTTCCATGAATGGTTGGCAATAGATGGGCCCGAGCTTGCACTGAACTTGTTAAATACTTGTTTGCTCTAAACTTTAATAAATACTATTAGAGTGAGGCATGGTGATGTCCAAGATCCTTCTACCGGAGGCCCTATTTGATCTAGGATCGGTCCTGGTGTGATTTTGATCTTTATCACCAACTGGATGAAGCCATTTTAACTGTAACTGTCTTTGTTCTCCTGGAAGCTTAGAGTCACTGAAAAGGCTGGAGGTATTCACAAACTATGGAGGATGTCATTATTACAGTCATTAGTATTATCATTATTATGGTTCTTAATATTAGTGTGAATTTATGTCTGCTATTATATTTAAGACTGACATTTTCTCTAGTTTAATTGTGTATCTCTAACAATACCAATCTGTCTATCCAACTCCCTATACTTTGCTTGCATTACTTTGTATTAACCTCTGTTTTATTGCCTCCTTTTCTCTGTTCTCATCATATCTCTCCTATGACCATATTCCTCCTCTCTATCCTATATCTCAAAAAAACATTATTTCGTTCATCTGAAAAATTATTTGGTAGTCTACTTAGATGCTGGGTTAGGTGATGTAGCTAATCTGTATGTTTTACACGGTTTGCTGCCTTTCATTAGCTGTAAGCACCGATAATAAAGCAAAACTTTTATAGTCTCTAGACCCTGTTTCCTGCTCAAACGCTGACTGTGTCGTTCTTATCTAAGTAATCACACAGGTCTAGGAGTAGTGGGTGCATTTGTTACTTAGAAAAGAGAGGAGAGAGAGTAGTTATTGTCGGTAGGACTTATTGAACGTACATGTAACATACCAATACATATATTAATATACATACAAATATTTACATATTACACCCTATACCCCCATCCTATACACCATTATATCACATATAAAAATACACAAAAAAAACAAGTTTTTTTAAACAAATATGCATATATTATTTTGGATTTATTTCACCTCATTTATTGTTAAGGTGGTTGGAGTGAAGAAGGAAGAAGGAGGAGAGGGTGCCCTGGGGAGAACAGAGGGGGCAGAGAGAGAGCGAGAGGAGTGGAGAGAGGGAGAGATGCTGGGAGAAATGAGGAGAGCAGGAGAAGTGGGAGTAGCAAAGAGAGTTGCGGGAGGAATAACCCAGTGTTGTTGTTGTTTAGTTGTTCAGTCGTGTCCAACTCTCAGTGACCATATGGACCGCAGAACTCCAGGCACATCTGTAAGTTACTGCCCCTCTGATCTCTGTCAAGTTCATGTTCATGGCTTCAATTATCTCATCTATCCATCTCTGCCTTCCTCTTCTTTTAGTGCCTTCAATATTTCCCAGCATCAGAGTCTTCTCTAGGGAATCCTGTCTAAATCAGGGACATAGGGGGTGGAGGCAAGAAATTCCTTTAGGGGAACTTATACCCATTAGTGCTTAACACTACTAAATTGTATGTAAAATTGTAGACTGGGTCATCTTAAAGGTTTAAATTCTTTATTTTATTTTTCTCAGACAGCAACGAAAATAAAATCATTTAAAAAAGGTTAAAACAATGTTGCAGAAACCATTTTGTAGTTAATAACAGTTTGTTATTTCACTTTGTGTAAATTTTTAATTCAGTGTGAATTGTTATATAGTAACAATTTAATCGGTTAATGTGGGTGTCCAAAATTGCTTTAATCCATCTCTATTCACAATCACGGAGGAATAAATAAAAGTCAAATATGATGTAATTCTTCCAATTTAATATCAATTCCATATAAATCATCAATTTTATTAACCATCATTTTTATTTTTCTGTGGGACTAGTCATACCTAACTGAGGTTTGTAATGACACTTCCACAGCTAAGTTGTACCGTTCTTGTTTTTTATAAAGATTTCTGAAACTATTCAATTCACTTTGCTTTTCCTGTAGTTGTCACTAATGTGTATCTCTTTGAAAACTTCTTCCTGGTTTGTAATGTACCAGGTGGATATTAAAGAGAATTTAATTTCATCTCTATAAATTATACAAATGTCCTTCATATTCACATTCTATGCTTTTAGAAACAGTAACATCTAGTTTTTAGGTCAGCTTGAGAATGCACCTCTGACCATATGCAAATCTCTCTTATTCAGATAGAACTAGTGGCAATTAGTACCTTCGTGATAAGTAATAGGGAATATCAAGGGAAAATAGCTTTAACAATATTTAAAGTGTCCCTGGGAGTATCTAAATAGCCTGCTAATGACACACACTCATCTATAGTAAAGCGTTTGCTAGTGCTAACTAGGCTGGTGTGTTCCCCAGTCTATGGCACTCTATGCTGGTGTTGTACAGGCGTTTACTCGTGCTGGCTAGGGTTGTATTATCTCCAGTCTGTAGCACACTTATTGTTCCCATTAGAATTAAGTCTCTTGGATTCACAAGCCCACAGTTGTGGTTCTTAACCCCACATAACCTATTCAGGGATACGCAAGTGTCCTTTGCATTAACACAGACACTTCCTGGCATGCGCTGCGTCCTATGGGTCTGACAGTCAGCGCAACCCCTCCCTAACACATGTTTCTACGTTCAGTGACATTTTCATCCCAGCATCAGAGTCTTCTCTACTGAATCCTGTCTAAATCAGGGACATAAGGGGTGGAGCCTGAACTCATGGGTGAGCCTCAGCTTCTCCATCTAACTATTGCTACTATCTCTCTACTTCTCCTGGCGTCAATACTGCTTGAGCGGCTCATTTACAATTACCTTATCCAATTTATTTCCTTCAAATACCTCCTTGACTCCTACCAATCAGACTTCTGACCCAAACACTCCACAGAAAAAGCGCATACTAAAGTCTCTAATGACTTGCTCACTGCCAAGTCAAAGGGTAATTTCTCTATCCTAATTCTCCTGAAGATCGATCATTTAGTTTCTCCTCCACTGGCACCTCTTCTTCACCTCTCCCTCTGACTGTTGGCATAAACAAGGGTTCAGTCTAGGCCCCCTTCTTTTCTTCATCTATACTTCCTCCCTTGGTACCCTAATACAATCTTTTGGATTTGGTATAATGATACTCACATCTACCTCTCAGCAACAGATCTATCTACCTCTATTCTAGCACAAGTGACCAACAGCCTCTGTAGCATATATTCCTGAATGTCCACCCACTCCAAATCTTCCCACCCTGTGCCACAGCTTCCACTTCACATATATCTCTCACTGCTGTCAATGCTATCATCACTCCAGGCCGGTTATCTTGAATTTCTATTGGACCTTGTCCTCTCTTTCACCCTTCACATACAATCAGTAACAGACTTTTTCACTTAATAAAACATCGGCAAAATATGTCACTACAAGACATAAATACAATTCTAATCCACTCTCTCTCATCATATCCCACCTCGACTACTGCAGCATCTCTCTGCCAGTCACTCCACTAGCTTTCAATAGTCTCCAGAATACAATTTAAATTCATGACCCTAACGTATAATGCTCTTAATAATAGTGCACCCTTTTATAGTCGCTTAATACTCGCCAAACTTGAACTTACCCCTGTATAGTGCTACAGAATATGTTAGAGCATTGCAAATAAAGGAAATAATAATAAATAATCATTGCTAAATATATGTAATTTGTCATGATAACTGATTTTTCATGTATGATAAAGCATTGTTTGCACTGCTTTGTAAATGAACATCAGGCAAGTCAGTTTATTGTTACAGTAACAGTATAAGGCAATGTACTTTGCAGACTTTGCTACAATTTTGTCCTTTTCCTATTTTTTTGACTGACCATACACTGATAATTTCAGAGCTATGTCATACTATTTCAAATGTTTCTTAATCATACTATATGTGTGTAATTGATTTGGATTATATAATCCATAATTAACTGCATCGGTTTCATTGAGCAGATGTGCTACGCACAATAATGTTTGCTTCTAATATATTCATTTTTGAATGATGAAATGTATCTTTATCAAATTATGTTTATTGTGGTGTATTGACCACATCTGTCTGTGGTAAATGCTATGCATTATTATACAGGGTTAGCTCACAGTTTTATACAGCCTCCTGTCCTCTTGGGATCTCTTTGCACCATTGTTACCATTGCAGTTGATATTTGTGATGATGATGTGAATTAGTGATGCTCACAAATGTATGCAGACTCACATATCATACTATCATATTATGTGGTTAGCATGGAACCTATGTGTCTATTAGAATGTTTGATATATTAGCAATCCTGTACTTAAATCTTTTTGAGAGCATATTTGTGGCAGTACTGGCTATTTAAATGGCAATCAGGGCTGTTTACAAGGTCTTTTCTGGTCTCATCAATACACAGTTTTTTTTTTCAGCCCGCAAAAGGACTTACATGCACTCCTTACTTTTACGTGTAGAAATCGGATATGGAATTGGAATTCAAATTGGCTTGGGCAAAATTTCAATAGGCCAGCTACCCCTCGTTTGAAAGTTTATGACATTTTACACATTCAGCAAGTATTTTTCTTAGTGCTGTCTTTTCTCTCGGTTGGAATAGCTATGTGGTCATTTACGAGTCGACTTGACAAGTAAACCCGCCCTTGAAGATTGAAATGGTTGGTGCAAAATAATGAATATCACAAAAAAAAATTGTGGATCCAGGAAGAGTTATTTAAGAAGAGAAATAGAGCAAATCTAGGGATGTATAGACTGGAAAGCCTCATACAAGAAGAGGAGAAGCTCCTAAAGACAATGAGGAATATATCAACAATAAGTGTATGTCATTAAGCTTTTATGGGGGACAAGTCATGACAAACTAATTGGACTAATGCCATACAGTTGATGTAGTCTTTGGAGTTTGCAAATCAATTTGATATAGTGTCACATGTAAGACTAGTTAATAAAAAGGAAATTGATATATGAACGCTGTTATAAAATGTTAAGTACAAGTCCACAGGGTTTTGCACACATCCTTCTTTTTGTAATATGTTTATTAATTTAGAAGGAGTATTGTGGTGTAATCTCTGCAAATTTTCTTATGGCATTAAATTGAAAACATTTCACTGTGCTGCCATTTGTATTTTGATTAATATTCACCCTGCCTATGTTCCCTATTTGGCTGAAAATAGGGGCACCAAACAAGCCACTGTGTCTTATAATTTACATTAATGTGCTGGTAAGGACAATGATGGACTTTCACTATCATCTTGTAATATTCAGCCCTAATAACATCATGCGACATCTTTGACTGAGTTTAACCTTGATATCACTATTTAGTGAAAGTCTGTTATAAGTATGGTAGAAGCACATAGCCAACATTGAAGCCTCAGTTTTCCTGATCTTCTTCACATTATCTCTCCTTATTGTTCACTTACAATAGTGGCAGATATGTTGTGATGCTATTGTTCATGTATTACTTGAGCTAATATCCATTAAAAAATGTTAGGAAGACTTTTACTATTTTTAAGTACATTTGTTTTTTTCCCATTACTAGCCGGGTATTCTTCACTTGCTAGACAGCTAGACCAGAGTTCTTACTACTTTAGATTTCTATTGTATGAGGAATGAGAATAGCAATATTTTTTTATTTATATAAATAGAAGGTTCTGTTTCATTGCGGTCTGTATATTTATAAAATGAGAAACACAGTCTTCATGTCTGAGATTACAGTATTGTATTATTAAATGCCTTTCTTCCCAGATGTCTGTGTGAATGAAATGCGGAGCTGGCAGGTTACCCTATTAGTACTGTAGTGAGAGACAAAACGAAAGAGATAAAATGCATGGATCTGGAGAGGTTTGTTGCTGCAGCTGACAAAAGCTCTTCAAAGATTCAGACCTCTCTTGTGAGAGATTGGTGCCTTTAATTTTCCATTTATTGGCAAATCCTCCATACCGACACTTTCTGCTAATATGGTTCTTTTTGTGCTCAATCTCTGAAATGTATTTCGCATGCACTTGCCTTCTAGCTTTGAATTTGTTTTTTGTTCTCGACAGACAGGATTGTCATTTTCTCTTGCTGCAGATCCTAAACAAATGTGAAAACCTTAATTTCCCGAATGGTACAGACCTTTGGATCTGTCTTTAAAAATTTTTTTTTACAGCCAATACTTTTGTTGGCTTTAGGTCCATCTATATCCAACATTTAGTCTCCCAGTTGTGCTATTGTATAACTATCTATATACACTTGCTGTCAATCTTACAGACAAAAATAAAGCATTATCCCTGGGTATCATAAATTGTTTACAAAGGCGTGGGTAGCGGCTACCTCCTTTTTCCTTTTCGTGAAGACTACTGGCAAATCCTTCAAAATATTTCCCTTTCTCTACTCTTTACTGTGATTCTGATAATAGACTTTAGGCATAGTACTAAAACAATGCTACATTGTGCTATTGGGTTTTGCCCAGTGCTTTCTGAGTGGTGGTGGGTGTTTGGTCCACTACACTATATATATTATTATATAATATATATATATATATATATATATATATATATATATATATAGTGAATAAATCAATAATATATTACAATTCCATTGGTGCATGAACACCTAATTTAAATAGCTCAAATAAAATTGAGTCTATATTGAAAAATATAACCATAAAATCAAGTGCCACATATAGAAGGAATTTATCCAGATAACAGGTACATTATTTGGTCAATATATATAGGGCACAAAAGATAGCAATATGATATAATATATACCGTATATACTCGAGTATAAGCCGAATTTTTCAGCACTTTTTTCAAGTGATTTGCATAAATGCCTATATAACCCTTATTGGGAGAAGTGTATATATAAGATCCCTATATAGGATGAAATACATATAATGTCATTGCAAAAAATGGATATAAAGTGACATGAAATAAATATAATAAATGTGAAGGTAGTGATTAGTGAAAGAATTTTAAACTAAGAGGATGCATCAGTAAGCTAAGACCCAAATAAATGTATCAACACAATAAATCAATAAAGGATCTGTATGTGGCACATAACATATGAACCAGAATCATAGGAAAGCCTTGAGGGTTTAAAACATAAAGTGCTCATTAAAAACAAAAAAGGAGAAACAGAACAATCTAATGTACTGATCTAATCGCAGGCAAGTGTTTTACTCAGTCACATGTGGCGCTGATGCTTTAATATTTGAGAGTTGGAATATACATTGGGGAATATTTATGAAATGCATCAAAAGCAGGGTTTATAAAAAATTGAGTGACTAAAAACAATAGCTGTGCAAGCCATAAACATAAATGCATTTCATGAAAAACAAAAATTTGGTAGGTTCCTTTGGGTTATTTGTTTTTTACAGTTGTATAGTGCTTTGCTCCTTCTGGATCGCTACCTTGTTGTGGTAAAGGGGCTTGTGTACTTTGATGAAGCTATGAGCTATACCATTTAGGGTGAGCCAAGATGGGCAGGTCATGGCAGAGAAGTCAGACAAAGAAGGAACTGGCAACCCACTCCAGTATCATTGCTAAGAAAACTTTATGGATAGGCACAACCAGAGACATAACGATATGGCACTGGAAGATGAGCCCCTCAGGTCAGAAGGTGCCTACCGTAATACTGAGGAAGAGCAGAGGCCAAGTACAAGTAACGCTAGATTTAATGACATGGTCAGGCCAAAGCCGAAAGGATACCCAGCTGCGGATGTGTCTGGAGGGGAAAGGAAAGTCCGATGCTGCAAACACAATTCAGAATAGGAACCTTGAATGTTATGTGGTGCAATGACAAGGTTAAACATTGGGAATTGGTGAACTTAAATGGACTGGAATGGGGCATTTCACATCAGACAACCACCAGATCTTCTCCTGTGGTCAAGAATCCCACAGAAGAAATGGAGTAGCCATCCTAATCAATCAAAGAGTGGACAAAGCAGTGCTCGGTTACAACCCAATAAATGACAGAATTATTTCAATTTGAATTCAAGGCAGCCATTTAATGTCACAGTGATCTAAGTCTATACTCCAACCACGGATGCTGAAGAGGCTGAAGTTGTCCAGTTCTACGAAGACATTCAACACGTCATAGATATAACATCAAGAAAAGAAGATTGGAACAAATAGATATAAGGAACTAGACATGGAAGATAGAATGCCTGAAGAACTTTGGACCGAAGTTTGCAACATAATCCAGGAAACAGCAACAAAGAATATCCCTAAAAGAAAGAAAAGTAAGAAGTCAAACTGGCTGTCTGATGAGGCTTTGAAAGTAGCCCAGGAAAGAAGGAAAGTGAAAGGTAGTGGAGATAAGAAAAGATTTGTACAACTGAATACAGAATTCCAGAGGATAGCAAGAAGAGACAAGGAGACATTCTACAATGAGCGATGTAAAGAGATTAAAGAAGATAACTAAATGGGTAAATCAAGAGATCTCTTCAAGAAAATCTGGAACCTAAAAGGCACCTTTCGTGCAAAAGTGGGTGTGATAAATGACAAAAATGGTAGGGACTTAACAGAAGCAGATAAGATAAAGAAGAGGTGGCAGGAATACACTGAAGATCTATACAGGAAAGATCTTATCAACAGTGATGACCTCAATAACTTGTCCAATGAGCTGGAGCCAGACATCTTGTGAGATGGGCCCGAGGATGTCTTGCTGATAACAAGTCTGCAGGAGGTGATGGAATCACAATTGAACTATTCAAAGTTCTACAGGATGATGCTGTAAAAGTGTTACTTGCCTTATGCCAACACATTTGAGAAATTCAACAATGGCCAATAGACTAGAAAAGCTCAGTCTACATCCCAATCCCCAAAAAAGGCAGTGCCAAAGAGTGCTCCAATTATCGAACAGTTGCACTCATGTCACATGCCAGCAAGGTAATGCTTAAGATTCTACAAGCTCGACTCCAACAATATATGGACCAGGAACTACCAGATGTGCAAGCAGAGGAAGAGGCACAAGAGATAAAATTGCCAATATCCGCTGGATATTAGAGAAAGCAAGAAAGGTCCAAAAAATCCTTTACTTCTACTTCATAGACTATTCTAAAGACTTTGATTGTGTGGTTCACAACAAAATGTGGCATGTCCTTAAAGAGATGGGAGTACAAGATCATCTCATCCTCCTCCTAAAGAATCTGTATGTCGACCAAGAAGCTACCGTCTGAACCAAACATGGGACAACATGGGTTCAAGATCGGTAAAGGAGTGCGACAAGGTTGTATATTGTCATCTTATTTATTTAACATATATGCAGAATACATCATGCGTAAGGCTGGACTGGATTAATCCAAAGCCGGAATCAATATTGCTGGAAGGAATATCAACAACCTCAGATAAGCCAATGATACTACTCTGATGGCTGAAAGCGAGGAGGAACTAAAGGACTTATTGATGAGGGTAAAAGAAGAGAGTGCAAAAGCTAGCCTGCTGCTCAACGTTAAAAAGACAAAGATCATGGCAAACGGCAATCTCACTTCCTGGAGAATCGATGGGGAAGAAGTGGAGACAGTGACAGATTTAATTTTCCTTGAATGCAAGATCTCTGCAGATGGTGACTGTGGTCATTAAATTTAAAGACGTTTGCTTCTGGGGAGGAAAGCTATGGCAAGCTTGGACAAGTTTGTAAAAAGTAAAGATATTAAACTATCAACAAAGGTCCGCTTAGTTTGAACTATGGTATTCCCAGTAGTAACATACAGATGTGAGAGCTGGACCATAAAGAAATCTGAGCGCTGTAGAATTAACTCCTTTGAATTGTGGTGTTAGAGAAGACTGCAAGAAGGTCCAATAAATCAATACTTCAGGAAATCAAGACAAACTGAGGCTGAAGCTCAAATATTTTGGCCATATCATGAAAAGACAAGATTCCCTAGAAAACCCTCTGATGCTGGGAAAGATTGAAGGCACAAGAAGAAGGGGATGGCAGAGTCGGAGATGAATAGATGAGGTCACTGAAGTAATGAACATGAACTAGCTCAGAGGGGCAGTGACTGAGTGATACACCTGGCGTGCTGTGGTCTCATGGAGAGTCGGACACGACTGAATGACTAAACAACAACAAATAGTGCTTTTATCCAAACTGCTTTCTACTCTAAGAGGATTTATGACAACATAGTTTCAAGGTTTATGATGGCAGAGGTTGCAGGGTTAATGACAAAACAGATTTAAACATACACATACAAGAGAAGTTAAGGGCCCTGCTATGAGCAACCATTCTTTGGTGGTTGTATCCAAAGCTCTGAATAACTTATGATCCTTACTAACAAGATAACATACTAAGATACTAAATGAAACCAAAGGGAATTATTGACACAGTAGATGGGGACTAATCTGAAGGGTAGGAGAGTGAATCATGTTAACAGGCGTGCGTGGTTATGTTGGGAGGTCACTGAGTTGGAATTGGTTGAGAAAGGTAAAAAATGTTTTTCTTGGGGAGATTGCAGTTAAAGCCCGCAACTACGAGAATTACAGCTGATGGTAATTGTCTGTTCTATAACAGACCAAAGTGGCTGGTTGTGTAGAGGGATAAGGGATGATTAGTGCTTCTTGTGCTTGTTATAGGCAGATGTGAGACGTATGGGGGTCTATGGAAGATGAAAAAAAGGAATGAAATAAGGCTACACATAGAGATAAATAGTGTCCCAGGTTGGAGGGGGGGTGGTCAGAGATAAACAGTCATGGTTATTATGAGATGCACAAGGGAGCTAGAAATGAAGAATATAAGGTATATTCATATCAGTAAGGTGTAAATGTGCTACCTCAGCAGAGGATTTAAGAATGGTTCCAGTACTGGTTACAGGCAGCTGGGAGAGAAGTGGTATTAGCAGAGGGTCCTAGAGTGCTTCAAGTACTGGTTATAGGCAGATGGGAGAGTAACAGTGGTCTTTGCAGAGCATCCAACAGTGGTTCCAATATTGGTAGGCAGTGTGGACTGGTGTTGCCATGATCCCCCTGACTGCCCTTTGGGTTCAGTAATTGTTATTTAATATGTTTTTAAGTTAATTACCCTATGTATTAATTACTTGTATGTTATGTTGCTTCCCTATGTATGATTGACTTGTTATGTGTGATTCTGTATGTTGCATGTTTGGTTCATGAAGTGTTAAATTATTTAGGTTGTTGTGTAGTCAGTCTGTAACTGTCAGAGAGAGAGTCAGTTGAGATTAAGTTAGAGTGAGATGTAATGGTGTCTCTGAGAACAAGCCAGTCTGAAGGCAGTCTGTGATGATTGTAACAGGAGAGAAGTGAGTTAACCCAGCTTATAGTGACTATGACAAACTTAATATATATATACTAGCGTATTGCCCGTCAAAAAATGACGGCAATGAGATGTGTATGTTTGGAAAGTTGTTTAGTTATTAATATACACATGGAATTGTAAGGTAGCTAATGTTGTTTTGTGTGTACTACTGAAATATAGAATTAAAATTAATAAATTAATTTTGTATATTTTGTTTTTGTATATACCTATTTTGAAGCATTGTGTTGAAGAGCTGGCAATCATCGCTAAGTCGTACGCACTACGCAACGCAGCGTGACGACGAATCGTAGTTAGACAATTATAATATGTGATATATATATATATATATATATATATATATATATATGGAATAAGATATCTGGAAGATATATAAATACTAGCGACTTGCCCGTCAAAAATGACAGCTATAATATTTTAAGCCATGGCAATGCTGTTTGGCACACAATGTAAGGCTTTTGCTCCTCTGTGGGCCTGCGGTGCTCATTGCGAGCAAATGCGGCCCTCGGTTCGTTAGGTCTGCATTTGCGGCCCGTACCGCATCCCTCGCTTTGCAAGGGACGCAGTTCTGCAAGCTCACTTCACGAGCTCGCAAAGCATGATGACAACTCACAGTTTGACAATTATAATATGTGATGTATCAGAATCCATAGTGAAGATAATATTAATATATATATATGGAAAAAGATATCTGATAGATATATATGTGTCAGAGAAAATGGCTGCCCTGATCCTGTACAATTATTGAAGTGTGTATATGCTCCTAATCAACGGGAAGGAGGCGTTCTAAACGGTCACTCAGTGAGAGAAGTTGAGCTTCACTTGAGTTCTGGTGGAAAAGTCTAAAAAAACAACAAAAAATGTACTTTTCAATTGACTATTTTTAGACCAGAGGAATAATTAAACCATCTGCCTACAGTTTTTACCAACCTGTAAGAACCTTTCACCCAGGGCTTGGGGAGGACACCTCCTGAGGCCTATTACATGTAATACAACAGAGACCTAAACTCCACACAGGAAGAGACTCACTTGATGATATACAGAAAAAATTATATCCACCTCTCCATCATCGCTCTAGGCCATGGATCATGAAAACAGAAAAGACATGAAAAAAGCAACAAATATACCTAAAATTTACTTACACACACACCACAGTGGGAGAGGCAGGGAGCCTGAGAGTCAAGTTGCAAGATAATTTGATGCATATTTGCCTTTTTTTCACAATCGAAAATAGCCTAAGCGACAAAAAAAGGCTGCCGAAAAAACGCAAAACCATGAAAACGAGGCCCAAGCACATAAAAATAGCTCGAAGAATGTAAAAAATAGCCCTAAGCAGTAACACTTAATGAAAGCCAGTAACACTTAATCCAACCCACTAAAACTTAACCCAACCCACCAACACTTAACCCAAGGCATTAACACAACCCAAGACAGTAACACTCAAGCACAAAGCCGATAAACTACATAGGGGGAGAGGCGTGCAATGAGCGCCAAAGGCTAGCTCCGCCACTGGATCCAAGGACGCCTTAAGAAACTGATATTCCCCCAAAATTCTAAAAATAAATAACCTACTGGAGAAAAATAGTTTGGTGGATGCATGGAGAAGACATCACCCCACAGAAAGAGAATATACATATTTTTCACCCAATCACAACTAATACTCCAGAATAGATACAATACTACTTGACTCAGGGCTGTTTGACCGCTCAAGTAATGCACAAATTTTGCCCTGCCCTTCTGATCATGCAGCTGTGCTCATAAACATAGATCTAGGTCTGAACCACAAATATCAATATAGCTGGAGATTAAATCATTAGTTAATAACAAACCCTGAATTTCAAAACCAAATAGAAGCGAAGCAGACCTAGATTTATGCTTTATGACCAACCAGAAACAAAAATAGGGTGGCTCTGACTGACTAGCAAAGCATACATAAGAGGGACTCTACCTAGAATAGCATCTACATATAAAAAAAAAGTAGCCTCAAAGAGACTAGAGATTTTTAAGAAACTCTTAAAATAATTACACATACTAGAGAGCCAAAATCAAAAAAGCGCTCTCAAACTCGCTTAGGAAAAAAATAAACAAAAAATCCGGCTAGAGCTGGATAACATAATGTCAGAAAAAACAGAGAAAGCCATCAGAAAAACACAGCATAAATGTTTCCTACATGCAAATAAATGATCCCCTATGCTAGCTAGAAAACAGAGGTCCAAGCAAAATCAAAAACAAATTTACCAGATCAGAACCCCGGGTGGACAGATAGCCCTAAGCCACACAAAAATAAAATAAATATTTCTTAATTATTATCAACAAATATATTCATCCCAATCAAAACCTAGTAACTTCAAAATAAGTGAATTTTTAAACAAATATGATATCCCATCCATCTCAAATCAAGACCTGAAAAAATCTAAATGCTAAAAGAACTGTAGAAGAAATTTTAGAAACCAAAAGAATCTTTAAAACTAGGCAAATCCACTGGGCCAGATGGCTTCTTCAACATTTATTATAAAACTCATGCCAATAAACTTGCTCCATACCTAAATAGATTATATAATGAAATCCTACGAGGGGAACAAATGCCACCCAAATTCAACCAGGTTGACATGGTGTTCTTCCCTAAACCTGGTCGAGACCCATTGGAAGTCAAAAACTTCCAGCCAATCTCATTACTTAATGGAGATATTAAAATACTAGACACGTTGATGGCAACTAGATTCTCCAGGTTCTTACCTAAACTGGTTCACAAAGATGAAATGGAGTCACAGTTGGATTGCAACAATTTAAGTGCAGCATGTTCGCTGATATCTTGTGTCAATGGACGATGGCGTGTCAGTCTCGAAAGCTCAGAGAACAAACACTTTTCAACCATTGTTAGAAGAACACAAGCTGGTGGCGGCGTTATGGTCTGGGGAATGTTTTCTTGCATTGTCTGGGTCCACTCAAACCTCTGGAAGGCCGATTGGGTTATCTATACATCCTTGCAGATTAACTACACCCATACATATCCAGCAGGAGAATGCCACATGCCATATGACCAGAATTGTTTGGGAGTGGTTGAAGGAGCACAACAAAGACATCCAAGTACTTCCCTGGCCTCCAAATTGCCCAGACTTGAACCCCATCTTGCACCTGTGGGACCAGAAGTGCAAATCAGTGCTTCACTGATAAAATAACACCAGGCCTCATTTGGACAATCAGATACAGTCCCTGATAGGCTCCCTAAACTTGCACTGATTTCCAATTTCACTAGTATAGAGATAACTTGTACGTTTCAATTCAATTTTAATTGTTAATGTTAACTTATCTACAGATAACATTTTTATTTGTGAATAATCAGAGACCCAAATCTAAAACAACTAGTCAAATTGTGGATAGTTTCCTTGACTGACAAAGATTCCTCCTCCAGGCCTAAAGCTCCTTTGGAGGACTAGATTTCATTGCAACTGTGGTTGAAGGGACTTACTGGACTCTAGCCGGACAAGTGTGGTGGTGTCCCACAACTGATGCCATCAGTGAATCCTATATCATCGCACCAAATATTTTCTTATCCAGAAACAAAATATTATTTTTAATATTCATAGCAAAGAGCTAAACAAAAATCAACTTGTTTCATTGCAAAACATATTTGATGTCTTCATCACTCAGAGTAAAGCAGATGTTTTCCATTTCTGTTGACAATTTTCTCAGAAATTTTATTTTTTCTGATATTGAGACATAGACATATCATTTGTCTGAACCAAAATAAAGAAAGAAAAATCTGTTTATGCCACCTAACAATATTAGTCCAGCTGTTACTGTTTTTTAGAGATGGTAATTGGGGAAATATACGGAAACTACAGAAAACAGAAAAGTACAAACTGTTATGAATAAATAGTTTAAAAATGAAACCTTATATGCTTGCAAAGAAATGTTTTATGAGAACTGTTGTCTGATGCTAGTGTCACATTTAAACAAAGTCATAAAGGCAGATAATTTTAAAACACAGTACTAAAACCATACTCACAAAAGAGGGAGAAAAACGTAATGATAAAGATTTTGCTTTGCTGCGTTTTGTACATGTATACGTAATGTTTATTAATGGTGAACTAAAAAATTGTTTTCTTTAACTCATGCTTCAAAAGACAATATTACAAGCATATAATGCTTAAAAAGCTATTAATAAACTTGATACATTTAAAATGTCCACAGTGTTAATAATATAAGACATTCAGCTTTTTTACATTTTTCTAATAGTATGGAAGAGTGATTTGGCTGCAGTTGTCATACAAACATGTTGATTTTACATAGTCATATAAATGGTAATATACAGTACTTTCATATATTTTTACTTTTTTTCTTTATTTTTAAAGAATTTAAAAAAGGATAAAAAGGGTGGGGTAATGGAAAGGTGGGAAAGAAAGGGATAGGGAAATCAGTTAAAGGGTTTTTGATAGGGTTGTCTCTGGCCCAAATGAGACTTGCAACTGGAACAGGTCTCCGTTTATCCAAGGTGCTCACTTCTTAAGATAAAGGTCTGAGTGATTCTTTAGCATGTATGTCAGCTTTTCCAGCAAGGCTGTTTCTTCAATTCTATTAAGTATTTGGTGCCATCACATGCTTGGTGATTTCCATTTTGAAGTTTGGTGATGCTAAATAGGATAGATTCCCCTCAGCCCTAAAAGCTTGGAGGGCCATACACAGGCCTGAATTTGAGTACTTCCTTACTGTGCACAGGTGAGTCAACCAGGATGAGGTACTTTCAGCAGTTCGCAGCAGGGATATCCTCAAATCCAGAACTGACCAACCCTGGCATAAACTAACAAAAACAGTATGCAGTTTAAAACAAATAAAAGTAAATATTTTTAGGACTTTTTCAGTTGTCTTTTTTTCTACCTCAATCAGTGCTGCCTTGTTCTGTCAGCTCTGGTGCCACAGCCAACTCAGCCTGGTGGCTGGCTCATTATGGAGTTTGGAAGTAGATTAGGTCTATGAAATCACTGCTTCAACCATTATTGGCTTTACCCCATCCCCTACACAGAGGTGGCAGCTGTCTTGTAACCTCCTTCAAAAGCCCCGCCTAGTGACAGTGCATAAGCCATCATAGTCTATCCCCCTTTTACTGAGAATGCTCCATCTGGACCAGAGTCTGACTGGTCAGTCAGTTTTTTAGTTCATCTTCCAGGCCTAGTTGGCAATGAGGATAAGTGTTATGTGACAATAATGAGGTTGGGTTGTTCATAACATTGCGGCAGCGTTCTGTACCAACTGTAAATTATGCAGTTTGTTATATGGCAGTCCTAGATAAAGGTAGTTGTAGTGATGCAGCTATGACAATATAAAGTATTGAACCAACATATTGAGGTCTTCTGGGGATATGTTCATCAGATGTAAAAATGAGGATGTGACACTTGATGTTTAGTGTCAGATCACAATCTAGAACAACACCAAGGTTGCAATTGTTCAGATTTTAACAGCTGGAAGTCCCAAAACTGAAGGGCCACTCTGTTTGCCTCAAGAGAGCTGGTGTCATCCAACTTGGACCCAACCGAAGTACCTCTGTTTTTTCAGGGCACAGAATGCGCTAATTCCTGCCTATCCAATCTTGGAGTTCTTCTAAGATTAGTAGAAAATGTTGGATGTTTAGCATCTAGGTCAAAGGACAAATAAAGCTGGAATGGAGCCACTTGACCCCTAACCTAAAGATATCTGCATTTATGTGAGTATCAACATAGTTGTTAAATAATACTTCCCTAAAAGAATTAAAAATGATAAAATGTGTACAGCAAATAAAGGCCCTAGTTTTATTCCCCACACCTTATTTGTTTTTCACCAATTTCAGCACTTTCTTCAATTTACAGATACATGAAAGTATTAAAGAATGATCCTATTTTTAAAAATATTTTTTTTTCCATTCATCCAAAGGACAAGCAACAAAGCAGATAAAGAAAATCTTTCATAGTTTTTTGCAACTTTCACACAAAAAAGGACTCTTTGTATTTGTACGTGTTTATGTTCTGTCCTGTAAAGAGACATTAATTAAAAAAAGAACAGGAAAACAGTGTCAGAGATGTATATTTCTGTCTATGCTTTGTACCTGTTTCTTGCCTCATAGACATATTTACAAAGGTGACTCCACAAGACATTTTCTATTAGGGAGAGTGTAACAAAGTAATCGAATCTCTTTTATTTAAGAATTCCAATAGAACCTTAGTCAATGAACCTCTCTAGAATTTGAGGAAGTTTACCCACTGCTTTTTCAGTTAAAAAGAATCAACCAATTAATAAAGAAAAGAAAGAAGGTTTTATATTTTACCACTTGTTATCCGTTTGTTGGGATGCCTTTAATCAAATATAATTTATTTATCAAAGAATCAAATATAGATGCAAAATTGTGTTCCATATGGTATATACATTTAGTGCATTCTCTGTAGTGATCATTCCGAAAACCTCTTCTCAAAGCCCATCAGACAAACCTAGATTTAGGTTTACCACGGTGAGACTATTAATATTAAACAGACTATAGAACGTATATTTGTATCTTCAGTGTGAAACCTAACTCACACTGTGTCTGGTGAACATTGAGGAGAGAGTTGTTATTACTGCTCTATAGTTAGAAGGATAACAGCATGTTATATTTTTTCTATAATTTATGAAATGCAACTAAAAATTATTTTAATTTTTTTATACTTTTTATGAGCATTGTATGGTTTTATTGAATGCGCTTTAAGTTGATGTGTAAGTCAAAGGGCAGGAAACAGTTTGATACATAATTGCCAGTATTTACTCGAGTATAAGATGACCCGAATATAAGCTGAGACACCTATTTTACCACAAAAAAACGTATTGACTCGAGTATAAGCCAAGGGTGGGAAATATGCTGCCCCATGTGTCCCCCTGGCAGATGGAGCGTGTCCGGTGTGAGTGGTGTGTGAGTGCACATTTATAGTGTGTGTGATCACTATAAACTCAGTGAGGAGCCCTCTTGTGCCCCCTGTGTCTCCATGGCTTGCCCTCTTTGCTCCCATTGTGTCACCTCTGTGTCCCCATTCATGCAACACTGGTCACTCATGAGATAAACTGTTTTTAAATTATATTTTCTGGCTAAACGCTTTGATTGCTATTTTTTATGTTAAAAAGGTGTGAACTGTACATGAAAGTGCTTACATCGGTCTTTAAGTATTGTGAACTCCTTACTTTCTAAGATAAGAGCCCTGTGTGCAGAATTGGAGGAGGTTCCGGCCCTACTCCAGGGGGTTAGATCTTTTCCTGGGCTTTAGATCACAGTCCATGAGCTGAGGACCACAAGACAAGGAAGGAGGCATCCAGCTGTGCATTATATTCCTCTCCTGACTTGCTATTGTACAGATTTACTGTGTGAACATGTCTGAATGCTACCAAGCTCTGCACACGTGTGATCTGTCCATAAATATAAAAAAAAAAAATATATATATTTTTATTCTTTTCAAATATATGACAGAATTAACATAATCAAATTACATAACACTGTTTAAAAATAATGTACATCACATATATAGTTGTGAGCATGAGGGTTGTTGCTAACGCTTGTGGGCTCGCATAGCGAGCCTGCCGCTACTGCGGCCCTCGCAAAGCAAGGGCCAAAGTTGCTGGCAAGGAGAGCCAAAGGCGCTCCTTGCGCTGGTGGAGATGAGCGCCATATGCGCTCATCTCTACGACCCCCTACGACTTTCCAACCGCAAATGCGGACCCTCGCAAAGCGATGGGCCACATTTGCGGAGGTGGAGGCTCCCACGTTAGCTGCAATGAGCCGCAAATGCGGTCCCTCACGAAGCAATGGGCCTCATCTGCGGAGGTGGAGGCTCTACGGCGCCTCACAATCAATTAAAAACGACCACACAATCGGGACTCGAAAAAAAAACATAAACACGCAATGACTAACTACTGACTTACACAAAAAAATATGACCCGCGGGACTTCCAAAAATCTATTACGGAGTCGTAAAAAAACGACCTTAATGGACAACCAGCGCACACCGGCAAACATTAAAAAACACATAAATGCACACAAAAATAAAATAAAAACATTACCCACACCAAGGGGGGACACCCAGAACCTCTGCAACACTGCTCAAATCTCGAATTCAGTCAAATTTGCAAAGTTTAGCCACTCGAAAATCCCCTAAGCGAGAGAAAAAATGGCCTCCGGAAAAAAAAAAAATGAGGCCCGGATTGCCCAGCCACGTCCAAAAACCCGAATTAACCCCACGGGATCCGAGATAAGCTCGGAAACCCACATTGACCCACACACACCCCTGCACGGGGCTCTATACAACCCCTAAAAAAAACTGTCACTCATGGGGGTCAATCCAGACACCCATAAACCCTTAATTAACCCTGTCACTCATGGGGGTCAATACAGACCCCCATAAGCCCTTCATTAACCCTGTCACTCATGGGGGTCAATACAGACCCCCATAAGCCCTTCATTAACCCTATCCCTCATGGGGATCAATACAGACCCCCATAAGCCAATAAATAACCCTGGCACTCATGGGGGTCAATACAGACCCCCATAATACATTAATTAACTCTGTCACTCATGGAGGTCAGTACAGACCACCATAAGCACTTAATTGACTCCATCACTTATGAGGGTCAATACAGACCCCCAAAAACCTATAATTAACCCTGTCACTCATGGGGGTCAATACACACCCCCCTAAGCACTTAATTAACACTGTCACTCACTCATGAGGTTCAATACAGACCCCCATAAACCCATAATTAACCCTGTCACTCATGGGGGTCAATACAGACCTCCATAAGCCAATAAATAACCCTGGCACTCATGGGGGTCAATACAGATCCCTATAACACACTAATTAACTCTGTCACTCATGGTGGTCAAAAGAGACCCCCATAAACCCTTAATTAATCCTGTCACCCAGGGGGCCAATACAGACCCCCTAAGCACTTATTTAACCCCGTCACTTATGAGGGTCAATACAGACCCCCATAAACCTATAATTAACCCTGTCTCTCATGGGGGTCAATACAGACCCCCATAAACCCTAAATTAACCCTGTCACTCATGGGGGCCAATAAAGACCCCCTAAGCACTTAATTAACCCCATCACTTATGAGGGTCAATACAGACCCCCATAAACCTATACTTAACCCTGTCACTTATGGGGGTCAATGCAGACCCCCATAAGCACTTAATTAACCCTGTCACTCATGAGGGTCAATACAGACCCCCATAAACCCATAATTAACCCTGTAACTCATGGGGGTCAATACAGACCCCCATAAGACATTAATTAACTCTGTCACTCATGGGGGTCAAAACAGACCCACATAAACCCTTAATTAACCCTGTCACTCATGGGGGTCAATACAGACTCCCATAATACATTATTTAACACTGTCACTCATGGGGGTCAATACAGACCCCCATAAACCTATAATTAACCCTGTCACTCATGGGGTCAATACAGACCCCCATAAACCCATAATTAACCCTGTCACTCATGGGGGTCAATACAGACCCCATAAGCCAAAAAATAACCCTGTCACTTATGGGGGTCAATATAGACCCTCATAAGCCTAAATTTAACCCCATCAGTCCCATAAAGGTATATTATGACCTTAACATTAACCACATAAGTGCCATGACGGTCCTCAAGGACCATTATGACACTAACTACAAGCACTACACGGCACTATAACCCCCAATAAACCATTAAACTAAACAAACCACCCTCTACACTAACCTATTAACACCTACACTACCTACCTACACTACCCACCTACCCCCTAATAAACCCCCCGACCACTCTAATTACAGAAAATAAAAAACCTAAGTCACAAAAAATAAAAAAATCGACATTACAGAAAATAAAAAAAATCAAACTCACAAAAAATAAAAAATCTACATTACAGAAAATAAAAAAAAAACTAAGTCACAAAAAATAAAAAAGGAACATTACAGAAAAAAAATACATTACAAAACTACAGAAAAAAATACATGCCTGAAAAGGAAATACATAGAATACATACAATACAATACAATACAAATAATAGAAAATACAATACCCCCTATCTAACATACAATCAATCAAAGATTGACAGGTGCATTATCCAATCAGAGTGGGATTTTGGGGTGTATCCCTTTCTGATTGGCTCACACATTGGTGCTGATTTTGATAGACAGCGTTTTCAGCCAATCAGAAGCAGCCATTGACAATTTTCTTCTGGAAAACTCTGTAGGAGGCTCATTAGCGTCGAGGAGGTACACGAGTGCGAGTTAGTTTTTTTAAAACATTTTGGATTTTAGAGCGCGGAATGTTTGAGGACAGGGCAGAAGAGGAGGAGGCCGGGGACATCGCGTGAGGTAAGTACAATGTATATTATGTTTATTTAACTTTTTTTTTATGTTTATGTATGTTGTAGAAATTAAATGTTTTTTTTTTAACAGGGGCTGCGCCAGAGAAGAAAAAAAGAAGGACGGGGACATGCTGTTAAGGTGAGTAGAATATTTAGAATATTTAGAATGTTTATTATTTTCTGTAAATTTGTTGTACTTTTTTTTTTTTCTAGGTTGCTGATCTGAAGGGACATCTGCAAAGGTAAGTTGTCTTTATTTTATTTTAGCTTACAATTAGGGTTTGTATATGTAGATAGCATTTATTGTATGTTAGATAGGGGTATGTATTTTACATAGTTATGATTTATTGTATGTTAGGGGTATGTATTTTAGATAGTTAGGATTTATTGTATATTATATAGTATTGTATGTTAGATAGGGTTATGTATTTTAGATAGTTAGGATTTATTGTATGTTAGGGGTATGTATTTTAGATAGTTAGGATTTATTGTAAATTATATAGTATTTATTGCATGTTACATAGGGATATGTATTTTAGAGCGATAGGATGTATTGTATATTATATAGTACTGTATGTTAGATAGGGGTATGTATTTTAGATAGTTAGGATTTATTGTATATTAGATAGATTGGGGTATGTATTTTAGATAGATAGTATTGATTGTATGTTAGATGGGGGGTATTGTATTTTATTTTATTGTATTTGTATGGTATTGTATTGTATATATTATATGTATTTCCTTTTAAGGTGTGTAATTTCTTTTTTTTTCTGTAGTGGGGGGGTTGTAATGTATTTTTTTATTTTCTGTAATGTCGATTTTATTTTTGTGAGTTAGTTTTTTTTATTTTCTGTAATTAGAGTGGTGGGGGGTTGATTAGGGGGTAGGTAGGTAGTTTAGGTAGGTAGTGTAGGTGTTAATAGATAAGTGTAGAGGGGTGTTAGTTTAGATTTAATGGTCTATTGGGTGGGTTTAGTGCAGTGTAGTGTTTGTACTTAGTGTCATGAGGGTACTGGAGAACCCTCATAGCACTTACAGGGTAATGTTAGGCTTCTAAATGTCCAATGAGGGTCTTTAAATACACTTATGGAACTAATAAGGTTAAATAGAGGCTTATGAGGCTCTGTATAGACCCCCATAAGAGACTGGGTTAAAATGGTGTAGTGCTTACACTTTGTGCCATGAGGGTCCAGGATGACCCTTCATGGCCCTTATAGTCTTATTACATGCCTTCATTAGTGTGTTATAGGGGTCTAGTTGAGGCACACAGTACACTCACATTGTGTGACAAACAGCATTTCAACACTTTTTTATTGCCCCGTCATTTTTGACGGGCAAGTCGCTAATAACATATAACAATCATACAATCATTCAGAATGAAGCTTCCACTTTTTTTTTCCTAGAACATACCCAAATTTTAGCTGAGATAAGGTAACTATCCCATTTTGTCCAGTTGATGTGGGAAGTTTGCTTCAAAGGAAAGAACCAATTCAAATTATATGTCAAATCCCTATTAAGTCTAACCTTTAGCCATTTAGCCCCTAATAGGATATGACATATCGGATATCTATCAGCGTATGGTAGGTATTCCAAATCCATGTGAAAAAGGACCAATTGTGGGGTACAAGGAATATGTTTATCAATCACTTTAGATAATAACTGACATATTTCTGCCCACATCTCGTGTATTTGTTTACACTCCCACCAAACATGGGCTTTATTACCTCATATGCCACACTGTTTCCAACATAGAACTTCCCCTTTTGAGTTCATTTTTTACATTCTAACGGGTGTAAAGTGCCACCTGTGCATTAATTTAAAAAACAATTCCAGATATGCTGCTTTAAGTACTGATTTCTTAACCATTTTTATAGCGGTTTCATCTAAGTTCATTCTAAGATCTAATTCCCATCCTTTAATTCCTATACTTTTAATAAAGGGAGCTGTCTCACACATAATCTTCCTGCATTTGGAGATAATATGTGATTTTACTCCCTTAATGATTAGTTCTTCACTTTTCGTTGGCGAATTCATTCCAATGATTTTATAACCCCAGGTAGTTAAAGTTTGTTTCAAGATTTCACAGTTTAACCAGGTAAATTTTGTGATATCAGTTATTCTTTTTATATAATTCAGAAACTAAGGTTATGCCCCTGCTTCGTCAGAGGGAGAGTGCTGAAGAGAGAACTTTTGTATCACCAAAGCAAGGGAACAGCGATGGGGACCTCGTGTGCGCCCAGCTATGCCAACTTATATCTAGGCTACTGGGAGGCAACAGAAATCTTCAATGAAGAAATGCAGAAATTCACGGAAAATATACTACTGTGGCAGCGCTTCATTGATGACATACTACTGTTTTGGACAGGTTCCAAGGAATTATTTCTTGAATTTATCAACATATTGAATCAGAATGACATGGGTCTAAGATTCACATATGTGGTCAACAATAGTGAAGTCGAATTTCTGGATCTTACTATTTGGAAAGACAATATGGGCAAGATACACACATCAGTATTTCGTAAACCCACTGCATCCAATTCACTTCTTCACTGGTCCAGACAACACCCTCTAAGATCAAAATCAGGGATACCGACTGGACAATATCTGCGATTTAAACGAAATTGTGATAATGAATCAGACTTCAAGCAAAAAGCAAAAGAATTACGAATGAGATTCAAACAAAGAGGCTACCCTAATCGTGTACTCAAGAGGGCCTATAGCAGAGCCTTGTCGAGCAAACGTGAAGACTTGATATACAAGGATAAAAGCGAATTTAAAGATCAGGATATGAAAATACGTTGCATAATGCAATATGGGCAAGATTGGCGTGCTATTAAACAAATCCTTAAAAAACACTGGTACATTCTACAAGAGGATGAGGCACTAAAAGAATCATTAACACCTGAACCCTCCATAACATATAGGAGGAACAAAAACATAAAAGATACATTGGTAAGGAGTTATTACAAACCTCCTTGTAAACCATTGAATTGGTTAACTCCAACAACAGGATTATTCGATTGCTGCCACTGCAAAACTTGCAACTACATCCAACCTAGCAAAGAATTCATTGATTATAAGACAGGAAAGAAGTATCCAGTAAAAACCTTCTTAAACTGCTAAACCACACACGTTATCTATGTTATGACCTGCCCGTGTCACAAATATTATGTGGGAAAAAGTTTTCGACAACTACGAAGGCGGATCCTGGAACATGTATATTCAATAACTAAGTTCCTGGATACTCCTGTCTCTAGACACATTAATAATTTCCATCAAAATCAGGCTGGGGTAATGAAGTTCCAAGTTTTAAAAAAACTATCGGTAGGACCCAGAGGTGGAAATATTGACCAAATCCTACTTCAAAAAGAAAGTAAATGGATATTCACACTGAACAGTAAATATCCAATGGGCCTTAATGAAGGATATTCCTATTCTGCTTTTCTTTAGAGCACTTTTTGCTTAACTCCCCTTCCTTTCAATATTATCTCCACACACTATTTATTATTTACCAGCAAATTTTCTTTCCAATTACACAAGTCCCACCTAAACTAGTCACTTATTAGTAGATTCGAATTTCACTTCATGCATTTTTATCATACAACCGTGATAGTTGTCTGTTTCAAATTTCATTTCACAATTTCTTAGATATAATCACACTATTGGGGTATACCGATGCCACCTTCTGTTTTGTTCATGCTTAGGTATCCAAGCCCTATCCACTTTATTTTATTTTGTTTTATAGATATGACATATATCTTTTATTCTAGTATATATTATATCTTCACTTTTGTGATTTAGCAAATTATTGTAATTAATTCAAGATACATTTTTGAGTATATGCACTATTTTTGTCCCTTCTCACTATGGGCACAGCATATGCACAAGCACAATAGGATACTATCTAGTTTCCATTTATAATTATATTTTCTATTCATATCCTAGCCCTAATGTTCATTTCCATAACAACATGCCTTGTATATATATATTTGGTCCCTAATATCCTCAGTCAATCCCTTTAGGACTTCTGCCATCTATTTTGGGCCGTTTTTGAGCCTGTGTTAATAAAATTCATAGACATTTGTATCTCTTGTCAAAAACGATCCTAATAAAGTTGTATAGGATTTGTATGTCCATTTTGCCACTGTTATCAGTACATAAAGTTTATTCACTTTGAAAAACGTCATGATGTCATGATGCTGCGCATCACTGCGTTTCTAATGAGATCCAATTAAGGAAGCGTTCTACAGGCCTTAAATAGGCCTAAAACGCTGTTTAAAGTTAAAAGCCTTTGAAAAAGTCCCCGTGGAGGGACGAAACGGCCCGTTGGCATCATTTTTTGCAACCTTCTGAACCTGGAAACACTGGAAGTTAAGTACAAACACTCTTTGGAGTGTATCTTTTCCTTTTGCACAACTATATTGGCTCAACTATCACTTCATTTATTTATTTATATATATCTAACATCTTTGCTGACCCATTGATAATAGAAAGTCTTCGGAGAACTATATTGGAGAGCTCTAACTACTGAACAGCAAGTATATTGCTATATGTGTGTTTAGCTCATATCCAATAGTGCCATTGTCCTCTTGCAATACTCCATACTATAGTGGACTTGTAGAGCCTTTGATTTATGATTGTATTTACTTCCAGTCTATTTAAGTATTTTCCAAGGTATCAGATTTCATTTTTATGTATATCAGTTTTTATATATATATAGATACTCCCATTTTTTATTTTTCTATATTATAGGTTTATAAATAAATAAATACATTATTGATTAATAATTAATCTGCATATTGCTGATCATAGGAGATCTTAAAACTTGATGGACTGAAAGTCTTTTTTCAACCTTAAATACTATGTAACTATGTAATAGGCGTAGCTAATGATGGGAAGTTTGATATTTGCAATCTCTCTTCATTTTTATACCAACATTTTAAAAGTGCATTTAAGTTTTTGGGGAGTTTGCCAAACAAATGTTTATTATAATTGGGGAACCATAGTACATTTCTTATAGGGGTCTCCCTTATAAGGGCCTCTTCCAGCACCCACTATCTAGGTTTATCTTGGAGGGTATTCCAGCTTATAAGTTGGGCTATAGCACTTTTTTGATGTATATCTTTTATACAGGGTGTATTTAGGCCTCCTTTTTCAAATTTCTTACACAATTTCCTAATTCTGTTTATTTTTTTCCCCATATGTACATTTGTCAAGCTAATCCTGGATGAGTTTTAGGTAGTTATTTGGTATACTACCTGGTATTGATCTCAAGCAATAAGTAATTTTTGGAATAATAATTCAGAATTGAAAGCAGCAATTCTAGCTGACCAACATAAATGAAGAGATCTCCAATTGCTCAGAATGGGTCTGATTTGCTTCATTACCTCATTTAAGTTATTTTTATAGATGTTACTAACTTTAAATGAGAGGTTTATCCCCAAATGAATTATATATCCAGATTTCCAATTGAAGGTGAATGATTTCTCCAATTTTTCTTTGGCTTCTGGCTCTTATCAAAGTATCAGATTTGGATCTATTAATCCTAAAGTAGGATAGTCTGCCAATCTAGTATTTCCTGTAATTTGGGTTGGTCATAGTTATAGTAATGTCATCAGCGAATCCCATAAATTAAAATTCCTCCTGATCTATAATCACGTCCTCAATTTCTCTGCAGTCTCTTATATATGTCGCCAAAGGCTCCATAAAGAGAATGAATAGTAATGGAGATAACGGACATCCATGACAGGTGCCGTTACCTATTTTGAACTTGTTTGATTTAAAGTCAGGGCTCACAACAAAGGCAGATGGGTTCATATATAGGGCTTTTACTGACTTCAAGGCAAACTCCTCAAAACCATATTTCAGAAGGACTGCCTGCAGAAATTCCCAACTGGCCCTATCAAAGGCCAATGATAGGGTCAAAATGGGAAGATCATTGTCCTTAATGTAATTCAAAATATCGATCATTCATCTGGAATTGTCAGAGGCTTGACGGCCTGGGACAAGCCCAGTTTGATCACAATGGATCACCCTGTTAATTATAGTTTTCAATCTATTAAAAAGATCTTCGCGTAGATTTTAATATCCACGTTAATCAATGAAATAGGAAGGTAACTCCTATAATCGTCCGGGTTCTTCCCTTCTTTCAAGATATTGACTATTTTTGTCTCTGACAGCTCCAGAGGAAGATTCCCTGTTTGTTTAATGTCATTAAATAAATCACATGTATAGACATTTATTTCAGGCATGAGTACTTTATAAAATAAAAGGTCAAATCCATCCACCCTTGGGGACTTATTTGGTTTACCACTATTTATCACTTCAGTTATTTCATCAGTAGTTATATCTCTATTTAAATGGCAATGATCTTTTTCTGAAATCTTAGCTAACTTAATTTTGTCAAGGAAAGCCTCGATATCCTCTTTTTTTTACTGGAGGGCTAAGTCAGATATCTTTATCCAAGTTGTATAATTTCATATAAAAATCATGAAACACCTCACTTGTTTTATCTGGATGAAAGTGTAAATTTCCATCTTCATCTTGCATTCTTAGAATCCTATTTTGATTCCGTTGCTTCTTTAATCTGTTTGCTAGATATTTCCCTGTTTTATTGCCATATAAGAAATGTGATTGCTGAAATCTCTATAGGAGATTATCAGCTTGTAACTGAAGGATTATTTTGATTTGGTTATTTACTGTGGATATAAAAAGTCTACACACCCCTGTTAAAAATGTCAGGTTTCTGTGTTGTAAAAAAATGAGACAAAGATAAATCATTTCAGAACTTTTTCCACCTTTAATGTGACCTATAAACTGTACAACTCAATTGAAAAACAAACTGAAATATTTTAGGTGGAGGGAAGAAAAATAAAAAAGAAAAATAGTGTGGTTGCATAAGTCTGCACACCCTCTTATAACTGGGGATGTAGCTGTGTTCAGAATTAAGCAATCACATTCCAAATCGTGTTAAATAGGAGTCAGCATACACCTGACATCATTTAAAGTGCCTCTGATTAACCCCAAATAAAGTTCAGCTGATCTAGTTGGTCTTTTCTGAAATGGCCATAATTCCAAAAGATATGTTTTTGGCGCAAAAACAACACTGCACATCACCAAAAGAACACCATACCCACAGTGAAGCATGGTGGTGGCAGCATCATGCTTTGGGGCTGTTTTTCTTCAGCTGGAACTGGGGCCTTAGTTAAGATAGAGGAAATTATGAACAGTTCCAAATACCAGTCAATATTGGCACAAACCTTCAGGCTTCTGCTAGAAAGCTGAACATGAAGAGGAAATTCATCTTTCAGCATGACAACGACCCGAAGCATACATCCAAATCAACAAAGAAATGGCTTCACCAGAAGAAGATTAAAGTTTTGGAATGGCCCAGCCAGAGCCCAGACCTGAATCCGATTGAAAATCTGTGGGGTGATCTGAAGAGGGCTGTGCACAGGAGATGCCCTCGCAATCTGACAGATTTGGAGTGTTTCTGCAAAGAAGAGTGGGCAAATCTTGCCAAGTCAAAATGTGCCATGCCGATAGCCTCATACCCAAAAAGACTGAGTGCTGTAATAAAAATCAAATGGTGCTTCAACAAAGTATTAGTTTAAGGGTGTGCATACTTATGCAACCACATTATTTTATCTTTATATTTTTTCTTCCCTCTACCTAAAAGATTTCAGTTTTGTTTTTCAATTGAGTTGTACAGTTTATAGGTCACATTAAAGGTGGAAAACGTTCTGAAATGATTTATCTTTGTCTAAATTTTTTATAGCACATAAACCTGACATTTTAACAGGGGCGTGTAGACTTTTTATATCCACTGTATATCCTTTATTTTATTACCAATTTCTTTATTTGGATTATTTTTATTAATCTGGTGTAGGTTTTCTAATTCTATATAAAGGCATTTTAGTGGTTTTCCCTGTTGCCTCTGTATTTCAGCTGATCTAGCAATTAGAATCCCTTGAATAAAGGCTTTAAAGGAGCACCATAGCGTCTTGGCAAATGCTACTGAATCCTTATTCATTTAAAAGAATTCCTGTGTATCTTTTTTAATAGCATTAATATATTCTATTTTTTTTTTTTTAAACATAACAGAGTTAATTTTCCATCTCCTTTTTTTATTTGGCTTAATGACATCCTCTAGGATTACACAATTCATTTAATGATCTGACCAAGGAGTCGGTACAAAATCTGTCTTAATGATTAATCCCATAGTTCTTAGGTCCGCAAAGACATAATCAATACGGGAAGAAGATTCAAATCGATTTGAAAAAAAGGTATATTCTTTTTGATCTGGGTGAAACACCCTCCATAAGTCAAATAACTCGTAGTTAATTATCAGATTTGCAAATTCTGCTGCTGTTTTGATAATTAGGGATTCTGATTTTGCCTTATGGTATACCTGTTTATCCATAGATGCATTTATTGCCATATTAAAATCCCCACATAACATAATCGATCCTTTTTTCAACTTAAATATGTCTATTAAAAGATTCTTAAGATATCTAATCTGATTTTTGTTTGGCAAGTAAGCGTTTACCAGAGTTATTAATCTATTATTAATGAGACCAGTTCAAATTTACACCTCCCCAGGGGGTCTATCTTTGTAAATTCCTCTGACACTGTAAATCTCTTATTAAAGAGAATGGAGACTCCTTTAGATTTATTAGTAAATGTAGCATCTATTCTACCAGGATATTGCTTGTTTGACATATATTGTAGTGCCTCCCTCTTAAGGTGGGTTCTCCTGGAGGCAAAGAATATCGGCTTTAATTTTAGCTTAATTCAGGAAGCCAATTTTCCTCTTTGTCTGTGAGTTTAAGCCGTTATGCAAGATAATTTTTATACCCTCATTCATTTAAACACATATTTGACACTTTAACCTGCTTTAAAAAAAGTAGTTTCATTTAGGTTGCCTCAATCTCTCATTGGGAGTAAACACACACCATAATCTTTGGTTTAGCGGGGCTATTGCCAAATGTTAGGAAATGTCACAAGTGATTTCACACCTATGGTGGGGAGACTTAAATATGGAGGTAGACTATCTAGACACACCATAGCCCTAGTCTTTATAAAGTATCTTTAATTCTTTTAGTATCTGATTTATAATCTCTATAAAGTTATCCTCAAGTGAAAAAAACATTTTTTTTATATATTTTGTTATTTATTTTTTATTCATAGGGTCTAAAACCACCTCAATAATATTCTTACTTAGTTTCCCTCTCTAGGGGTAGTGATTGTGAGCAATTACTATAATCTATATTAATTTAACTAGATCTGAAGATAGTAAATAATTCAAATCATGTGTTTCCTATAATGTTGGGATTTCTCCCCATCTTTTATTTTTATAGTGAATTTTCCCTCATCTATTATATACTTCCTACAGATAAAGCTGCTTATTTAAGAAAGGGGGATAATTATTCTTCACCCAAATACATAATCTTCATTACAATTTTTACTTATTTCACTTTTAGTGCCCCAAAAATTCTCCACCACTTGGCGGCGTGACAGGAAATGGACCACGCGTGAGCGTGAAGCTAACGTCAGGATGGTTGGGAGACGGTTATCCTAGCCATGTCTGCCACCGACGACGGCTGATCGCGAAATACACAATTGGGATCTACCTCTTACCTCTGCTCCCGCGGGCTGACCACCAGGCTGGCGTTGACAACTCCTGCAGGGTGTCGACGGCGGGGTGAATTGAAAAGCTGGTAGGAGCTGCAACGCCCATAGGGAAATTTGACATACGATACCTTGCGAGAGGTTGCGGAGCTACTGTGAGTTCTGGGCTGGTGCTCGAAGCATTGGAGCCTGCGGCATGTGTAGCGTGCTGGCGATAAGGCTGCGCTGAGACTCCTGTGGGAACAGGTGTGCCCCTTGGGGAAGCTGACACCCGACGTCTTGGATCTCGTGAGGGGATGCAAAGCCCCGAGAGAGGACCGCGCTGGCATCCAGAGTATGCGAGCCTAAGGTGTGCACAGTGTGCTGGCAGTAAGGCTGTACTGAGGCTCCGGTGGGAACCGATGTGTCTCCTGGGTATGCTGATTCCCCAAGTCTGCCCCTCAGCGATGTCAGTGCTGACTTCTAGAGCATTGAAGCCGGTGGTGTATGCAGCGAGCTGGCAGTGGGACTTAGTTGCGCAGCATCACACGGGAGCTACCTGGGAGATCGTTGACGGCGTCTGGAGCACCAGAGAAACAGGGGAAAGGATTGCTGGAAGTGATGGCAAATGGCTTGAACTGCAGGTCTAAAGAATTGCGGAAACAGCAGGCAGGGAGGTATGATACACGCTAAGGTGGTGTGAGCGAATTAATCCATGGGATACTGCTGTGGTTGGCAGCAGAGAGGTACCACATATACCTTCTATTAACCACTATATAAATAGTTTAAAACCACACAAAGAGCCAAGGGGACTTTAAAAGACCAATAGGTGGCCGCTGCAAAAGCAACAAAGACTTGTAAAAGACCTTTAAAAGTGCCTAAACCTCCAGCAAAGTCCAAAGCCCAGAACCACAACCATTACTATTAATAAGGGCTCCTAGGTAATGGTGTGAAGCTCAGGAGAGACATCACAGAGAGCTGCAGGGAAACCTAGTGTATACCTGCAATAAAATCCACCCTATAAACCCTACACATAAAGGTTGAAGATATACATAATATATAGAGGTGGTTGAGTATAAGACCCGGTACCACTTATTGAGCTATCCTCCAATAGAAAATCTGCCTATGAGCCCTAAAGTAAAAAAGGGAAATAAATAAAGTTGATAGAGTTCCAGGACAAGATCTTGGGAGGCATAAGGATTGATAATAAAACCTGAAAGCTACAAAAGAGATTAAATCTCGAACTGAGAGAGCAGACTAACAAGAGTTCCAGGTATTGGGGAGGACCCTGTAGGAATATCATATTCCAAGATACAAGCCATATACAACATATTCTCTCCTAGGATTAAGGGCACTACTATAAGTAACCCTGTAGGAGATACGACTTTAAAATCGGAGGTCATTCAGTCTCCAGATAAAGCCTCTCTGTGCGGGGAACTCCTTTTCGGATGAAGAGGAAACTCTTACATACTCCAAAATGAAAGAACTATTACAGAACTTTCAAACAAACCTTATTGCGGATCCGACAAAAAAAATATTGGATAACAGTTGAATCCGTTGAAAATGTTTGTGATAATTTAATCATGTATAATAACACTTTATTAAAATATACATCGGCTCTGGAAAATAAAATCGAGGACTTAATGATTAAAGTTTCCTCTTTAGAAGATCGGAGTTGGATGAACAATTTACGTTTAAGAGGCATACCAGAGACATTACAAGTTAGTAACTTAAAGACCTATGTGGATGACTTACTGAGGATATTGGTTCCAAATGGTTTAAAAACTGAAAATACAATTGATGTAATTCACAGACTACCTTTAGCTAAACACCTAGATAAATCCATCCCTAGGGATGTAATTTTGAGAGTTCACTTTAGATCTTACAAAGAAGCTATAATAAGGGCTTCATACGAAAATAGGTGTTTTGTATCTCCAGATGAGAATATAAAAATATTTTCTGACTTATCAGCCCAGACATTAGCCAGGAGAAGAGAATATTCTGAGATAACCCAGATTCTAAGGCAGAAATAAATAAATATAAATGGATATCTCCAGTGGGCATCTCAGTGTATAAATATTCAAAATGGTTTAGGATTAAAAGAGTCCAGGAGGGAATAAAAATGTTGAATGAATGGCAGATTGAAATAGCTATGGTAAACAAAGGGGTGGAAAAGCCTACTCTGTCTGCCAGTAATTTGAATTGGCAGACAAAATAGGGATGTAGAAGTCAGCTTCAGTTGGCAATAGTAACTAATATACTGTAGGTAGTTTGGACTGTTGCTCATATAGTCTATCCAATTACAATGTGGAAAAATGGGGGGGGGGGGGAGAGAAAACAGAGGAGGAATAGTATTCTTGTAGGCATCATGAGAAGTACAGTATATATATAGTTATTTAGTATTATTCCATAAATATACATCTGATTGTCTCATGTGGATCTATTTGTTCATTGATGTCTTCATACCTCTATTCAATAGATCATCATGGGAGAGCCACAAACATCATAACCGTACAGATAATGGGTACAAGTGGTCCTTATTAGCCTAACAATATGTGTAGATGAGCATATTACCCCCATTTAATGTCTACAGTTGAGCTGTAACATATAGATAAAATATGGCAGTGTATGCAATAAAGATAATACATAGTGTGAGATCAAGTGCCAGCACACCGTAGGCACACACAGATCACACATGAACACAGCCCAGACTCATGGCTTGCATGGCAGCGCCTCCAGCTCCTCCCCAGGCCTCTTCATCTCTGCCACCTTTAACCCTCCATTTCCTAGGCCTCCCCCTCTCCTCTGCATGACCCCTATCTCCTGGTGTCTGACGCCTGCCGCCTCCTCACCCTCTGCCGCCTCCAAAGCTAAAGTAGGCACGATCGTCGTAGGTGCCATAATCCGCCATTGCTGCGCTTTCCTCTCTGCAGCTGAAGCGGCCAGGCTGCAAGGACCCCACAATATAGCATAGGCAGGGCTGTCCGCGGAGGTGCCTGACTGCAGCAATAAAACAGAAGGAAAAGCAGCAACAAGCCATGACATGTACATTGTTGGTGTAGGGGATACAAAAAGTATAAGCATGGCATAAAGATGACATTGTTTTCCGTTTTCCCCAATATAAATATAAAACAAAACAAGGATAATTAGGTGGGGGAAGTGGAAGAGAAGGAAGGAAAGGCGATTTATCTTTTCATATATAATTTTTTTTTTGCATCTTAAATCTGATTCTATAAGAATAGAGAGCGTCAACTCACAGTTCAGTCCGGTCTCCAGTAAGGGTGCCAGGCCCAGCATCTCCCTCGTCGCAGACACACACATGGTAGCCCAATGTTTTTTTTTAATCTTAGATCTATGCTATGGGTTGAGGAAATCCAAGTTTGCAAGTTGGTCAAAAAATTAGAGGGGCGGAAACTATGCGTATGAGTCTTTCATTAATCATTATAAAATGTATATTATTATTTATTTATTTTAGGAAGAGATTGGCATTTTTCCACCTATTGGCAATATGATTTTTTAACAGCTAATAGCATATGTTAGAGTAATTAATTCTGAGGTTTAGTTAGGAAGGGTGATTGGTGTCCCAATAGACATATGTTTGACCTAGAATGTCCTTTGTTAGTGGGGCATCTTTGCAGATGCAGGTGACCCAACTAGCCTTGGGGGAGCCTAATGACCTCCTCAGAGTCATTATGAAGTGTCTAAATTTACAGAAATTAAAATGTTCATTCAGAGGGAGATCAAAGTTGTCCCTTAAGTATTTAAAATTGATACTTTGGTCATTGATTATCCATCTATTCTGTCTAGGCCATGTGTTATCCACCAAGCCTTTGAGTCTGTGGAAAGGTCATTAGAAAAGTAGGGAGAGGTGGTGATGGAGAGAAGGGGAGATAGATCAGGTGTTAATTGACATTTGGAATTGGCCCAGGGCAAGCATGCTAAGGAAGGTCTAATCATGGGATTGAAGCATTTATTTGGTGGACATTGAGGTTTTGGAAGCCATACTATCTTGTCCTACACTTGGGGCTGTAGTTGGTGATTTTCTATTAGTACCCAGATAAGCTGGTGTTCTAAGGAGTGCGCTTGAGGTAAAGTGTGCTGCTCTAGAGTAGAGTTTGAGGTGCTGGCACAAAAGTCCACCCTTATCTTTGTGTCTAAACATTATAGACTTGGTAATTCTAGGGGGTTTATTATTACACCAAATAAATCTCATAATTTGCTTATCATAATTTTCCCTTTAATGGGATCTTTGATAGGTAAGGATCTAAAGTAACAAAAACAAAAAGATCAGGATCTCTGATCACACTATAGCGCCTATCCACAAATAAATTACATTTCTATTGTCACTTCAAACCCAAATTTTGACCGATAGTTATGTCCAGGTCTCAGAGTAACTCAGTTCAATTAGTATATCACAATAAAATTTTTGACTTAAAATCGAGGGAACTTAAGTGAATCCAAGAAAGTCACTGGGGGTAATAACACCTCTCCCGTCTGGATTAGTTCAGATCCCCTCTTGCGTAGACGTAGACGTGAAACAGTTCATATGATCCTCCTCAAATAACGTTGTGGGGCAGCAATCTCTGAAGCTCTGGTCACAGGAGAGCAAAAAACTAGAATCCCAAAGATAAAAAACAAGAGCGCGCACACCACTTCCTAGTGCAGATCAATAAAATCTTTATTATAAAACACACTTAAATAACAAATGCACACTCACATTTAGTATCCTCTAAAACAAGTGGTATTCCACAAGCATATACAGGTGAAGATAACACCTTCCACACGTATGTATCCACGTTCCACTTTATATTGATACTTCCATTACATGATTTAAGATGTAGAAGCTAAGATGGATTCAATGCCTAAAAATACACTATTCTTCCAATGAAGCTTCCACAGTCTACCTTCAGAGTCTTAATACACTCATATCTCCAGTCTCCCTATTTAGAGGATGTTAGGCCCCAATATATGGAGTCTGGGATGGGTGACAGTGTCTTCAATACAGGAGGAATATGTACATCATGAATAGAAAAGAATCGAATGAAACATATACAAAGGATGGTACTTTCAGATATGTATACAAGTATATCAAAAAATATTTAAAAATATAAATACTTAGAATTTAAATATATAAAGACATAAAAATTTAAATTAAAAATTCAGAATATAAAAGACACAAAACAGTGTCTAACTGTACCAGACACGTTTCACCCTTTTCCAGGGCTTTATCAATGGCATAATGCACTTCAGAATTATAAACCGACCACTGTCATAATTTCAGCAATGTGCTATAAACATACAATATGGAAGGTGTTATCTTCACCTGTATATGCTTGTGGAATACCTCTTGTTTTAGAGGATACTAAATGTGAGTGTGCATTTGTTATTTAAGTGTGTTTTATATTAAAGATTTTATTGATCTGCACTAGGAAGTGGTGTGCTCTCTCTTGATTATTATCTTAAGGATCTAAAGTAGTATAAGATTCTAGGGAGAATGTTAATTTTGACATTGTTTATTCGGCCAGACCATGAGATTTGGAATTTGTTCCATTTCTCCAGATCAGCTGAAAGTTCCTTAAAAAGAGCCAAATAATTAAATGTGTAGAGGTCTGTGATATTTCAGGTCATTTGTATTCCTAAATATTTTAAGTGGGCCTTGGGCCAAGAAATGTTGAGTTTCTTTAAGGATTCCCATTCTGAGTTTGGAAGCTGGGACCCTAAAGCTTCTGTTTTGTCAACATTGACTCGTAGGCCTGACATTTATTTATAACTGTTTAAGACTTCCATAAGAGCTGTAATAGAGGTGGTAGGGTTTGTTAAAGTACATAAAATATCCACAAAGAGACAGCATTTGTAATTTTGATTACCCAAAGACAAACCCTGAATCTCGGGGGTGATTCTAATGGTCTGTGCCAGTGGTTCCATGGCTATGGCAAAAAGTAAAGGGGATAAAGGGCATCATTGCCTTGTGCCTCTTTGAATGTTTAAGAGTGTTTTCTTAGGGTCAGGTAATTTTAGATTAGCCTTAGGGGTATAGTAGTAGGTTTTGAGGAGGTTTAAGAAGTTGCCTCTGAAGCCAAATCTTGACAAAACAGCATAGAGATATGGCCATTCCAGAGATTCAAAGGCTTTCTCTATATCTAGTGCTATGTTGCAAAGTGGAGTTTTTGAGTGATGAGCTAAATTAAGTATCTTTCAATACTCTCCTAATGTTGTCTCCAGCTTGTCTGTGTGGAATAATGTCAACTTGATCCTTATAGATAAATTTAGGCAGATAGCTGAAAATCCTAATCGACATTATTATAGCTAGTATTTTGATATCCCCATTTAGCAAGGAGATTGGGCGATAATTTTTGACCTCTAATGGGTCCTTGGGAAACAAGACCAGATTTGCTTGATTTAGTTCCAGAGGCATCTGTTTCCCTTGTAAAATAGCATTACATAACGTTACCAAGTGAGGAGTCAAGACATCTGCAACATTTTTTTAATATAAAATTAGAGAAGCTGCCAGGTCCAGGAGATTTACCTAATTTTATAGATTTAATCATGTCTTTGACTTCTTCTAAGGTTACGTCGGATTTAAGCATCTCCAATTCAGAATTTTCCAAAGCATGGAGGTTCAGTCTATCTAAAAAGTTAGCTAGGTCTTCATCCATTCGTGTGTGTGAGGTCTAAATGTCCTGATAAAATTTAAGGAAAGTTTCCTGAATTTGTGCCTGATTCATCATAGCTGAGCCAAATGTTTTTATCTGTGTGATTTTAGACTGTTGATATATGGCTTTCAACTTATTCGCTAAGAAGAGACCGAGTTTGTTTGCATGGGCAAAAAAATAGTTTGAGGTTTTTCTGAAAGATTTCTCTGTTTGGTCAGAAAGATACTATCTAGTTCTAATCTAACAGTATCAATCTGCGGCCGATTAAATCTGATTGATGTTGCTGGTTTTGTTTCTCGAGTTTAAGAAGTTCTTTTGTTGCGCTTTCTTAAGTTTTTCTTATAAGAAGAGGCTAAGCCTATGCATGTGCCCCTAATAAAGGCCTTGTGCGCCACTCATAGCCAGCCTATGCTACTTTTGTGATTAGGTGAGTAAAACATGTACTCCCTCTCTGTTAGGTGGAGCCCAGGCATCAACCCAGCCTAGTTTTAACATGAATTTCTTGATTTGTTTAGTTTTTTCCGGAAAACCATTAGTGCTCGGGCCTTTGGACCTATCAAGATCTGGATTCAAAAGGGGGCGTGGCCAGCAAGCTAACGGAACGGTCGTGCTACATCAGAGCTCCTGCTCATCGACTGAATAATCCACTATTTGTGGGTTTAATTCCCACCCAAAAGCTCCACAAATACTATATTTATCCCCAGCTACCCTCAGGGATCACGGGGATACATTTCTTTGGTGGCACAAACAACTTTCCGGCGCCACGCAAAAACGGGCCCTGCAAGCGCATGAAGCAGACCGAGTGTCTCCCTTCCTCCCCCGGCTGGGAGATACTTATAAGGCGACCCTACCACCGCAAATAACGCACCTGCACAGCAGCACACTCAGCTGAGGACACGAGCGCTGGTTCGGGAGACTGCGGAGGTCCCACACCGGGAAGCAGTGGCCGCAGTGAGTACGCCCCAGGCCCGGGACAACACCTACCCACCAGACGCCGACTCCCACAGCCCCTAAAGACCGCACATCGGTCGCAACAAAACCGGCGGGAGAGGGCCGGACCATTGAGCCTCCCGCCACGCCGAAGCTGGAGGCCTGGAGTGAGAGAAGACGGCAGCAGGGTAAGAGTTTAACCCGGCACACAGCCCAAATTCCCTCTCCCCCTCACACTACATATATACCACGGACCCAGGGCATCATTGTGAGGCCGACACATAGGCCCAGAGTGAGGGCACACGACGCAACGAAATAACACTACAACCAACAGCAGCCAAACAGATGCCAGTAACACCACTACTGAAGGCAATAGCCAGACCCTCATCAAGAGGCACAAGGGGACCTACAAAAACGGCCCCACTCAGCCCCAGGGGTACATGGTAGCCTCGTGGAACCCAACACTGACGTCCATTTTGGCTCATCCCTAACAACAGAGCGTGAGACTCCTCCCACCAAAACGGCGGCGGCCATTTTAAAGAGCCCAACTTACATTCCCTGACTCTAAGCCCAGTGGACACATACTTCCCCTCCTTTCCAGCAGTGTCATCTAAACACTAAGAGGCCAGTGGAGTCCCACTTCAAAAGTATACCATCATAATAAAGTGGACACCATACAATCACCTTCACAAGCAAAAAATTCCGGGGCCTAACAAAGGAGAGAGTCACTGAAGAACAAATTGACAGATACCGGCGCACTCTAGTGGCCGCTGCACATAGTGCATAAGAGTGAAACTTACTATCAATCTAATAGACTGGCAGCTTATCATTCATATGGAAAGCACACCCCCCTGAAGATGTAAACCACTATCAATGCCCACACAAAGGGGAAGCTTACATCAGACAAAAGTGAAAAGTGACTTATAAAGTATTATGGCTGGAGTGGCTACGAGGAAAAGCAACAAAAACATTCAAGCCTACTATCCACCAAAGACAATAACGGCAACCCCTCAGACCCCCCAGTCAACAGCAAGTCCTACCGAAACAAGAGTAATGGAACAATCCACACCGAGCACCAAAGGTGACATACAAGACCTGAAGGACCTAATCCGAACGTTCAGAGAAGACATTAAAACGGAAATCTCAAAGGTATCTACAGAGCTAAAAGCCGAAATAAAAAAAATAGACTCCAAAACAAGTGTGCTTGAAGAGAAATGCAAAGAACTTCAGCAATCCCATCAGCAGATGGAAATGGAAATATCGGCGCTAAAAGAAGAACAAGCTAACCACCTCTTGTTCCAAGAAGATCTAGAAAACAGATCTAGAAGGCAGAACGTGAGATTACGCAACGTCCCTGAATCGGTAACGGATCTTAAAGGATACTTGTACGAACTATGTGAATTCCTGTTACCAGATCTAAACTCGGAACAGTACAACATTGACCGCATACACAGAGCCTTGGGCGGACGCCCAAACATGAAGGAAAGACCGAGAGATATCATCGCAAGATTCCATTATTTCACCACAAAAGAGTTGTTCATGAAAGCATCCAGAGGAGGCATACCTGAAATTGAGGGGCACCAACCTCAAATCTTTTCCGACCTATCACAACTAACACTCTCCAAAAGGAGAAATATGAAACCCCTATTGGACTGCATCCTTGCCCAGGGCTGGAGATACTCCTGGGGCTTCCCATTCCGTCTGACCATATCGAGAGACAATAATTTTTATTCCATCAGATCTTTGGAAGAAGGAATCAAACTGCTGACGTCTTGGGACATTCAACTACATGCGACCCCTGAACTTCTCATGGAAAGCAGACCACAAGGAGAGAGGAGAAGAGGTTCAACGCGACGAGACAGAGGGAGAAACATCTCACTCCCGGACTCGAGGAACTCTAGGAACCAAAACGTTACAATGTGATATATTATGCTGTCTTTTCTCTCTTACTCTCTTTTTCCAAGAAATCTATAATGCTGCCGATAAGTAATCTTTGTGCAGGGCGATGTGGGCCAAGGCGTTGTAGTGTTAGTTTTCACTGTACTCTTCTAAAATGCTGCCGATACACAACCTACAGGGCCCTTACAGTAAATAACACCCGACCTCAGTAAAGTAAACCTGCTAAACAGCAAATTACCCACGCCTATACTACGTACTAAACAGGTAGACCTTTAAAACATGCAGTAGATGTAGACAAACTAAATATCTTTTGCCCTATCTCTAAGGTGTACTTTATATTGACTACTTGATAGACACCACTGGGTTTACAAACAATCAGTTACTTAAAGCCCTTCAAATTTAACGTTCTTACAGATGTAACGGTCCAACGCCCTGCATTAGACTAATCTCAGAAACTCTTGGAACGGAGAATAGGTGAGACTTATATGGGTTCACTTTTTCACTTTAAAAATTATAGACCGCTCACAAAGTCCCCCGTGGGCAATTTAGTTAGTTCAGAAAACAGGCGAATCCTCACAGTGTCAACTAACGACACGAGTGGATTCACCACGAAAGTTAAGGAGGATAGCGAGTGCTATCCCTTCGATAGTTTTATTACTACTACACTCACAGCTAATCGAAGTAGCTGTAGTTTATTTTCTTGTTACAACAGTTCACATCCCAGTGAAACATCCACATTTTAGATAAAGACGACTCAAATTCCTTGTCAACACAGAGTAGTAGAGAACTCCTCTAAGGTTGTCTTTGTGTTGGTTTATCACTGTGTAAAACTTGTTATTTTTCCCCGTCTTCCCGTTTGCTCCACTAGCACAACCAACCTCCGAGTGTAAGGACACAGTCCCAGCAGGGGGCCTATCGGACAATCTCGACAAAAGAACACCCCGTCACGACCGGCTCCCCATAAGGAACATAGAGCAAAAAGGTAGGACACATCATGAACCTTAACATTATCTCACACAATGCTCAGGGCCTCAATGAACCCGTTAAAAGAGGGATAGCAATAAAAGAATATCACAAGCTAAGAGGGGATGTAGTAATGATCCAAGAAACACACTTTAAAAAATTAGCGATCCCCAAATACTGGGGGAGATCCTACATGCAGACATACCACTCTTCAGCTAAAGAGAAAACTAAAGGAGTGTCAATTTTGGTACACAATAGAATTAATTTTTGCCATTCCAAAACCCAGTCAGACCCAGAGGGCAGATATTTAGCAATTCATGGATCCATCCAAGAACAAAAGGTGACTTTCCTTAACCTTTACGCCCCGAATACCGAACAGGCACAATTCTTCGCTAAAATATCCCGTATTATGTTGGGATGGGAGCCATCTACCCTAGTAGTGGGAGGAGACATGAACACGGTGCTAGACCCAGACAAAGACCGATCTGCCAAATCTCCCGCACACACTACGCCAACGGCCACCAAAGCGTTCAAACACATTCTCAGATCCTACGGTCTGATTGATACATGGAGAGTAATGAATCCCTCAGACAGGACATACACCTTCTTCTCCCCCAGACACCAGTCCCACTCAAGGATCGACCATGTGCTAATACAACAACGACTAACCCATAACTTAATGGGTGCATACACCCCATTGCATGGTCGGACCATGACTTGGTTCTGATTTCCCTGAATGGCTTCATCCCATCAGGACGATCTCCTTCAATGACCTTAAACCCACACCTACTCAATGACGTCACCTCCAAGGACAAAATTATCAGAGCGATAGACGACTACTTCGCACTCAATGCTGAGAGCGAGGTGGGGAAGGGGGGAGTGTGGGCAGCCCATAAAGCAGTCATTAGAGGGGTCTGTATCCAAATAGGCGCAACAACAAAAAAATTGGAACAGGCACAATTGCACACTATCAAGAGTAAAATTTCAGACTTACAAACGCAATTCACTAGGAAACAAGACCCGAAGATTTACAATGAACTCCTGGTTCAAAAGCAATTATTAAACACTATTCTTCGGAAAAAAATGATAACAATCCTCCAACGCACACAGGCCACAATGTTCAGGAGCGCCAACAAACCAGATACCATGTTAGCCAGATAACTGAAAACACAGAGAGCCAATTCCTTTATCCCAAAAATAATTAACAAATTTAACAAGCTAGTCTTTAAGCCAAATGAGATAGCAGAAACATTTCGACACTTCTATGAGGAACTTTACTCAGCCCCCGCACAATCAGGAACCAAAGCCCACAAATCCCAAATAGATTCTTTCTTAAACTCAACAGAGCTCCCACAAATTGAGAGAACCTGATCTATAGAATTAGCAAAACCCATCACGATAGAAGAAATTAAAGAAGCAATTAAAACAACTAAATCACATGGGCCACCAGGCCCGGACGGGTTCACGAATTATTACTACAAACAATGCTCACATCAATTACTCCCGCACCTCCACAAATTATTTAATGAACTATTAAAAGGTCCCCCCATAAAACAGGAATTCTTAGAAGCAAAAATTATTGTAATCCCTAAAATAGGTAAAGATCCGGCCCAATGCGGGAGCTACAGACCAATTTCGTTAATTAATAACGACATTAAAATATACTCAAAGATTCTGGCGAACAGACTGGCCCCATTGTTACCTAGTGTGGTCCACCCGGACCAAGTAGGCTTTATTGCTGGTAGAGAAGCCCCAGACAACACCAGGAGAGTGTTAAACCTAATAGAAATAGCCAAAAAAAACAATATCCACTCAATGCTTCTATCACTAGACGCGGAAAAAGCATTCGACAGAATAGATTGGACATTCATATGGGAAGTGCTAATCAGGATGGGTCTAGGAGAAGGTTTTATAAGAGGGATACAGTCCTTATACACGAACCCTGAAGCCTCCATAGCATATCAGGGATTCAACTCTAAAAGACTTAAAATAGCCAGAGGGACCAGACAAGGCTGTCCACTCTCCCCTCTATTGTTTGCACTATGCCTAGAACCATTGGCGATTGCGATCAGGAAATGTCCGGACATCCAAGGTATAAAAGTTGGCCCTAAGGAATACAAACTCAATCTCTTCGCAGATGATATCCTGCTTTCACTGACAGAACCAACAACTAGCTTGCCCAATTTACTCCACCTACTCACGAAATTCGGTACTATCTCAGGATTTAAAATCAACACATCCAAAAGTCTGGCACTCAACATTACACTATCCAGGGAGATGAAAGAAAATTTGGACAACATTTTTTCCATTAAATGGGCTCAAAAATTCTTGACTTACCTAGGTATTAATATTCCAGGCTCCATAGACCAGGTATATGATGCGAACTTCCCCCAAATCATCAGTAGAATAAAACAGGACATAGAGAAATGGTCAGCCTACAATATATCCTGGCTTGGCAAAATAAACGCAATCAAAATGAATGTTATCCCAAAAATGTTATACTTATTTAGAGCGATCCCGACACCAATTAACTTGACAGCCATAAAAGCACTACAAAAAACCCTTTTCAAATTTACCTGGAACCAAAAAAAAACAAGAGTTAACAAAAATACGATGCACACACCCATACAAAAAGGAGGTCTAGCCTTCCCAAACCTGGTTAACTACTACAAGGCCACAAGATTGGCGCAATTGACTAACTGGTATAAGAAAGAAGCAGTTCCAACATGGGTCGAGATAGAAAAACAAATCTTAGAGGAAAACCACATAACCTTAGCGCATACACTATGGCTCAGCGCACATAAAGAACTGAAAACACAAACCCTTACAAGCTGCATTCGCAACTCGTTAACAGTTTGGAAAGAAATTAATAAAAAATCCCCCCTGTTACATGTAGGTTCAGGTTTAACCCCTCTTTGGCAATCCCATAAGGAAGGCCACGCCACCAAAGCCTCCCAGATGAAATGGTGGATACAGAAAGATCCGACTATAGTCGCAGACACCTGGACTCTGACACAAGGGGGCACACTAAACCAAATACCTAACAATGAATGGCTTAATCTGATGATAATTAAACAAACGATATTTCAGAATGCAAAATCAAATAGAATAAAAAATCAGTATATGAGCAATGTTGCATTAACAACCCTGGAGGCAAGGGCAACATATCGGTTATATACAAACACCTATCGGAGGTGTCTAGCATAAACAAGCCACACTATCAGGAGAAGTGGGAATCAGAATTACAGATCACACTAGACGATAAACAATGGAGTCAAGTTATCAAGCAAGCTAACATTTCATCCTTAAATATCACCTTAAAAGAGAACGCACTAAAAACTGTGATGAGGTGGTACCTCACACCAGCGAGACTTCACCACTCAAACAAATCACTCTCTGACAAATGCTACAGAGGTTGTGGACATGTAGGTTCTCTAATTCACATGCTGTGGGACTGCCCCAAAATTAAACATATTTGGCAGGCAACATACAATACATTAGGTAAACTGTGGGGGAAAACATTAGAGCAAAAACCAGAGGAAGCACTATTGGGACTCCCAAACACAACACTAACAAAGAGTGAGCAATTCCTGACCAATCAGTTATACTTGGCATCTAGATGCATAATAGCCAAACATTGGAAACACACTGACCCCACATTTAAAGAAGTTCTACAGAAAATTGATCACATTCAAACCATGAGCCACTTCTCGGCGGAGTTCGATGCGAGATACAAACGGTGGGCCTCCTGCTGGGACATCTGGAAAGTTAGAGGTCCAAGACGAGGTGAGTCTGAGAATGACTAGACTAACTAGTGGGTTTTTCACGGTAAATTGATAAGAGCAAAGAAAGAAATGCAATTTATAATTTTAGACCCAGATACACCTTGCTTTTAAATGCTCTGGTAAATAACTTAGTCCTGCAAGGACTCACTCTGAGATTCTCATATAAAACTATTTGGAGGAAAGGGACAAGAAAATATTCTCATAAGATAGATATATTGACCCCAATGTCAACTGTAGAGCTTAAGATCTAGGAGAGCCACAAGTTATATCTCCATATCTGTTAACAAACTTGTCCGAACTGTTTAGGATAAACCACAGATTTGTTCACTGTTTTATAGATACGTTTATAAATGCTATACTGTTGACTTTTTCTGTACATTTTGTTATATAATGTAAATAAAAAAAAAATATATATATATATTTAAAAAAAAAAAGATCTGGATTCAAAAACAGATTGAAATCTCCCCCTATGATTATCTTGCTGGTTTCTAGTAGATTTTTTATGTGAAGCTGTGGTGGGGGCATAAATGGATACCAAGGTAAGCTTAGTGCTAAATATGGTACCTGTAAGAATAATGACGTTACCCTCCTTATCTATTTTTTCTGGGTTACATTAAAAGGCAAATGTTTGTGGATCAGAATAGCTGCTCCCGCTCTTTTGGTTTTCTGGCTAGAGGTATAAAATGTTAGATAATCTTTATGTAAAAAAGAAGGGATTTTGTTTTGGGCAAAGTGAGTCTCTTAAAGGAAACATACTGAGGGTTTTTTTTTTTTTTTTGAGATGAAGGATTTCCTCCTCTTGTAGGGTAACCTGAAACCCCTAACATTATGTGTGTTGAAAACATGAAAACGTGAGCTAGTCATTAGGGAGTGCAGAAGTCCGCAAGGACCACAACTGTTTTATTACCATAGAAGATTCAGAGACAAGCTGAATGTTGAGTAACTGCAGGAGTTCCGGCATCGCTCCCTGAAGAATCGGAAGACTCAGACTGGTGCATTTAGGGACACCTTTAGGGAAGGGTTCGGTACAAAAGGTATTTAGCACATTGGAATATTGACCATTAAACCTTGAAAGGAGGAGTTATTGGGCGGCTTGGTTTCTTGGATGTCGACCATATTTTGGATGGTCTTGGGTTAGTTGATTGTTCCTGGGTAGAACAAATCTCATCTTGAGTTGCTAACAGAAGGCAGTGGAGGAGATTAACACTTTCCTCAAGTGAATGAATCGAATGAGAAGTCCCCTTGTATTGGAAAGAAAGGGAGAAAGGGAATCCCTATCTGTAAGGTATCCTATGTTTTATAAGGATGGCTAGAGCTGGTTTTAGGGCTCTACGTTTTTCCAATGTCATTCAGGATAACTCGATATAATTTTGAAAAAGAGAGCCATCTGGTCCTTTGATTGTAGGCATTTTCCTAGTTGCATTAAAGATTAAGTCTCTGGTTCTTTGCCTTAAGAAACGTACAATTATGTCTTTGGGGAGCTCTTGGTTTCTTGAGGCTCCCAAAGCTCTACGAGCTTGTTCGATCTCCCAGAAGCCATCTGAAAGATCTGGTAAGATATTGGTGATTACAGCTGTGAGATATTGTACCAGATCTGGAACTGCTTTCGGTACCCCAATGAACTCTAATGTTGTGTTGCCTCAATCTGTTTTCCAGATCATCTATTTTTTCTTCTTGGGCTAGAACTTTAGAAGCCAAGGATGAAATTTCAGCTCTATAGTGTTCCTGAGCTTCCAAGATTTGGTCTGTCATTTCCTCTAGTAGATTAGTTATTTGGCCCAGCTCATACAGATCTTTCCTGATATCTTTCACCAGTTGCGGCGATTGAGCTTGTAACATTTGCCCTATTATAGCAATTGATTTGGCTGAAAGATTCATGTCAGGCGTTATATTTAATTCATCAACCTCAATCTTTGAGGATTCAGATTGCCTGGAGGGTGAGCTTTGTGGTTGAGAAGGGGGTATTTCAGACTTATTAAAGAGCTCTAATATGCTGTTAGAAGGTAGACTCTTCTTTGATTTGCCCATTTTAAGCGGATGAGGATGATTTTTTGTTAGAGATAGTTAGTATGTGGTGTGAGATATTCATGAGTGATCCTCCTTAGGGTTTGTCATTTATAGCAAGAAGAGTATAGTAGTTCCAGTAGTATTGATGATTGAGGATGTGCCCCTTTAGAGCCCCCTACCGCTCAACTTCTTACCCCATGTTGGTTGTAAGGTTATTATGAAATGTCAAAAGTTGCTCAAACAGGAAAAAATAAGTTTGTGATTCTCCTTTGTTCTAGAGATTAGGTCCAGAAAAGGTCAGGTCTGGACTCTTTATGTGTTATTAAGGAATTTCTTATAGAGAATGCAATTTATATGGATTTGGAAATGCTTGTAAATGAAACTCCAGTGCCTTTATTGATGTAAGGCCAGTAGGTGGCAGCAGAGACAAAATATAAAAAATGTTGAAGATGCAGTATAGAATTTTTATTTTTATGTTGGGTGGCTAAAACAGCAAACTATAAGCTTGTAAATCCAAATGTATGTGCAGTTGAAATGTAACAGAGAAATGGGTAATATCTGTAGAAGTGTTTCATAGAGTACTCAGGGGAGCCTGAATAAAGTCTTCAAGTAGTTGAATACAGTAAAAGTCTTTATTGAGACCTAAGCTGTTATGAAGAAATCAGCTTTGATCTTTTATGTTAAACCCCTTTTATTCAGACCAAAGTCTAGGGTGTGTAAGTTAGGGGTTTAGTTATGTGGAAAGCTTTCCTCCCAATCTTCAAACCAAGATAATGCAGGCAAGGCTAAATGGCATGAGGGCGTCTCAGCCACGTGGGTGAATCAAGATAGCGGCTTTTAGATTTCAGGGCATCCCTCTCACTCATGATGTGCATTTCCTCAGGTTGGGGGTATGTCTGAGGGTAGTGGGTGCAATATAAGGGCCTCTCCTCCAAGGGGTGATTCAAGGGGTCTCTTTAAGCATGTAGGGGTAGCCCCTTCTCATCTTTCTCCTGAGTTGGGGCTTGCCGAGGTGGAGTCCGGGGCCACCTTCACTGTTCTCCTGTGCCCCTTAGATCTTGGGGTGTCGCAGCTCCGGGTGGTGATTTCCCAGGGCCTGTAACGATGCGCGTCACAGCCGGACCGTGGTCTATGGGATAGATGTAGTACCGGGAGACCCGATTCTCGGGTTCTGGCAGGCTTCCCCCGTTCTCCCCCCGATTGGGGTCCATCTTTGGCTAGGTAGGATTTGCAATTTGGGATTTTTGGCGATCCTGCTGCAGGGCCTAACTAGATTGCATCCACCATGTTAGGAAGCTAGCTCCGCCCCCATTGACACCATAAAAAAAAAAAATAGAAAACACGTTTAATATGGTTAGTCTTTCTTCATAATTTAGCCACACCATTCCCCCTATTAGTTTTGTTGCCCTTCTCTTTTGTTGCCCTTCTGTGCCCTGCTCTAAAATGTCCTTTTTATGTAGTGGTGCCCAAAATTGTACTCCATATTCCAAATGAGGGCGTACTAGGGATTTGTGCAGTGACAGAATTATATTTGTGTCCCTTGCTACTGTACCCTTCTTAATACATGCTAACATTTTACATACCTTTGCAGCTGCTGCTTGACATTGAGCACTGCTACCTAGGTGGTTGTCCACAAGCACTCCCAAATTCCTATCAATATCTGATCACTCTAGATTTGCTCCATTAAGAATTTTAATTGCATGGATTTTTTTCCTTCTCAAATGCATAACTTTACATTTATTTGTATTAAAACTCATTTGCAATTTAGTTGCCCATTTCTCTAATTTATGCAAATCCCTTTGGAGGGAAAGTGCATTGCTATCTGATTTAACTACCTTTCACAACTTTGTGTCATTAGCAAAAATGGAGACAATACTTTCCAATCCTGCTTCTAAATCATTAATAAATATTTTAAAAAGTAGAAGACCTAATACTGGACCCAGAGGAACCCCACTGACCACATTAGTCTAATCTCAGTATCTGCAGATTATACATTTTCATGCCTGACACTGTTAGCTATTAATATATACCAACTCCATCAAACTGATTTCTTTTGTTCCATGGTTAACACAGTACCACACCTTGCCTAAGTCAAAACAGTATTTATTTTTAAAATGTATGTTCAATCAACACCTAGTTTCAAATATCATTGTCATTATTTTGTGTCCTAAATTAAAAATATTTTGTAAGAATAGAGTTGCCATTAATTGATACCATAGTGTGTATGGTGTTATATCATCAGTAATATAATGGATTGTGTCATTTTTCATATTATATGTAACTAGCGACTTGCCCGTCAACAATGATGGCAAGAAAATTGTAAGGCTGGGAATGCTGTTTGCCACACAATGTGAGTCTCTGACACTCTTAAGCTTTTTGTTATCTACAAAGAAGTACAACAATTATAATAAATGTGTTTATTTTTTTAACATGCAACTTGTAGTTCAACAACTGGTAAGGCATTTTTTAACAATATTAGCCTTTTTAATTGTCATCTATGCAGGAATAATATAACAATGGATGAAGTGTTTATGAATTCGTATTGTAAACCATTACATGAACCAATTTTTTTTAACAATAGTAACTTTTTCAATTGTGAGCTATGAATGAGTAATATAACAATAGGTCAACTTTGTATGAATGAGTATTGTAAAGCATTACATATTGTTTTGCAACATGCAACTTGTAGTTCAACTACTGGTAAACCACATAGGCATTGAATCCAGAGGAAGGCAAACAGTAAAAAACCCCATTGCAACTTAGCCAATTGTGTCAAAGGGGGGGGGGGATGAATTCCTTCCTGACCCTAGTAACTGGCGATCTGAATACTCCCTGGATCAATACTCTCTATTTAATTATACATTTCCATTTATCAACAAATGATCATCCTCCTACTAAAATGAATTCTTAATTACATACAATGAAACAACAACAACGGTCTAAGTATAGACTGGGACAGAGACAGAGACTGACAGGTAAAAATATTGAACATAAATGGACAACGTTCAAATCATTACTAAATAAACTTATCACCATATACCATGTAGAAATAAAAGTAGAAGGAGTAAATCACAACCCATGTGGCTTAACAATGAATTAAAGATGAAGATGATGAGTAAAATAACAAGCATTTAAATTATACAAACAAAAGGGCACAGAGACTGCTTTATGTAAGTACAAGGGAGTCAACAAGGCTTGCAAAAGGGCTATTAGACTGGCTAAAATCGAAAATGAAAAGTTAGTTGCAAAGGAGAGTAACTAACCCTAAAATATGTTTTAAACATATTAATGGGAAGAAGGCCAGGAAGGAACATTACAATGTGACACAGGCCGTCTGATAATTAGTGACGAGGAAAAGGCAGATGAGCTAAATAGGTTATTTTCTGCGGTGTACACAAGGGAGGTACCAGTGGTTGGGATACTGAAACATAATGGGGCTACACTACCTTCACCAAATAACTGGTTAATGCAGGAAGAAATCTAAAAGAGGTTGGAAAAAATAAATGTTAATAAAGCCATGGGTCCTGATGGAATAAATCCAAGGGTACTGAGGGAACTGGGCTCTGTAATAGCAAAACCATTATATCTAATGTTTCAAGATTCACTCAACACATGGTCTCTACCAGATGACTGGATTAAGGCAGAGGTGATACCTATATTTAAGAAGGGAGCTAGATTAAATCTGGGGAATTATAGACCAGTGAGTTTCACTTCGGTAGTCGGAAAGCTTTTAGAAGGATTAATAAGGGATAATATACAAGAATATGTCTATTCAAACAGGATTAGAAGTAGGAGTCAACATCGATTTATGAAGGATAGGTCATGTCAAACAAACCTAACTAGTTTCTATGAGGAGGTTAGTAGGAACCTCGATCAAGGCAACTCAGTGGATGTAGTCTATAAGGATTTTGCAAAGGCTTTTGATACAGTGCCACATGGGAGACTATTGAGCAAACTAAGGGATACAGGAATTGCAATAAATATTTGCTTATGGATTGAGAGCTGGCTAAAAGACAGGAAGCAAAGGGTTGTGGTAAATGGAACATACTCGGATTGGACTAATGTGGTAAGTGGGGTTTCTTAGGGTTCATTATTAGGTCCCCTCCTTTTTAACATATTTATTAATGACATGGAAAAGGAATTGGAGTGTGGTGTCTCAATTTTTGCGGATGACACAAAGTTGTGCAAGGTAATTAAATCAGAAAATGATGAACTTTCCCGCCAAAGGGATTTGCATAAATTAGAGAAATGGGCATCTAAGTGGCAGATGAGATTTAATACGAATAAATATAAAGTTATGCTCCTGGGAAGGACAAATTGCCATGCAATTTAAAAACTTAATGGAGCAAATCTAGGGGTATCAGATATTGAAAGGGATTTGGGAGTACTTGTGGACAACCGCCTAGGTAACAGTGCTCAATGCCAAGCAGCATCTGCAAAGGCAAGTAAAATATTAGCATGTATTAAGAAGGGTATAGAAGCAAGGGAAGCAAATATAATTCTCCCACTATACAAATCCCTAGTACGCCCTCATTTGGAATATGGAGTACAATTTTGGACACCACTACATAAAAAGGACATATTAGAGCTAGAAAAAGTACAGAGAAGGGCAACAAAGCTAATAAAGGGAATGGAGGGTTGAAGTTATGAAGAAAGACTAACCAAATTAAACTTATTTATTCTAAAAAAAAGGTGTCTAAGAAGGGATATGATTACCTTATACAAATATGTCCAGGGTCAATACAAGGCTTTGTCAAGGGAACTTTTTGTGCCAAGAGGTTTTCAACTGACAAGGGGACATCCTTTGAGATTAGAAGTAAAAAGATTTTGCCTTAAAGAAAGAAAAATTTTCTTCACAGTAAGGGTGGTTAATCTGTGGAATTCTCTACCAAAGCAGGTGGTGACATCGGATTTAATAGATAACTTTAAGAAGGGATTGGATATATGTTTACATAAAAAGGGCATTAAGAGCTATCCTGGATAAATAGAGAGGGAGTATTGATCCAGGTATGAATACGATCGGCAGCATCTGGGCTCAAGAAGAAATTTTAGATATTTTTTCCCTATTGAGACAATTGGTAAAGTTTCACTGGAGTTTTATTTGTCTGCTGTTTGCCTTCTTCTGGATCAATTAACAATACATTTGCGTATTGCAGATCAGAGGAAAACTAAAAAGGTTGAACTTGAAAGACTAAAGTCTTTTTTCAACCTAAATTACTATGTAACTATGTAAAAATTGCTATGTAACTTTCCACACCTTTTAAAATACAATTTTAACATTACAAACAGTAACTTAATGTACTAACATTTAAGCTGGAATTGTAAGAAAATGCAACGTAACTGTTTTGTGGGGCCAATCATGCAAAAAGGCCACTTCCAAGACATTCCAATATGTTACTTTGTCTTTGCTTTTTTATTCTTGTAGTTATTGAAAATGGCTCATAGAGTTTCCTATGGGAAATAGTGGTCCTATAAAAAGAGTCTGAGTGACATCAAAGTTCATCCTCAAAATAAAACTACTGTTCTCTATGTTTGTTGGAGTTTTATTTGTTAATTTGTCATTGACATAAAAGCACTTTTTTTTTGTAATGTAAATTACAGAACCTCATAGTAGCCAATGTTTTTTGTAAAAATTCAGCCATCATCTTATAGATTCCCCTCACTTTGTTTTTTTTTTTAATATAAACTTTAATGTCATCTGGATTTTTGCATCTTGAAAAAGCAACATAGAGTTGGCCACGTGCAAATACAGGTTCCTGTAAAAAAATACCCACAGACTTAAAAGTTTGTCCTTGGGATTTATTTCTGGTCATGGCAAATGTCATAATAATGGGAAGGACAAAAGGCAAACCAAATTCAAGTGGAGCCACATCAATTCTTGGTATAAAAACTTGTACCATTCATGATTTCTGCATGTATAAAATGTTCTCTTAAATCATTTACAATTAATCTGGTCCCATTACAAAGCCCTTTTTTTGGATTCATATTTCTCAGTAGCATGAAAATCGCCCATTTTTTCAATTGCAAAACATATGGTGGCATTCCAGAGGGAGTTAAAGAATTGATAAATTTGATACTAAAGTTAGATTCACTGTTTTTGTCATCAGCCAAAACTGAATCTGCACTGTAATATTTTCTTTTGGGTGCATTGATGAATTTTAAAATTTTGTTATTTAGATTCAAGGCATCTATAAATTTTTATATTAATATCACTTTGTTTGCAATGTCTGAGTAATCCTCGTTATTGATAGTATTTAGAAAGATTGCAGATATAAGTAATTTATTGCAAATAATTTGTGATGGAATTTCATCGGTATCATCAGATAGATTATTTATTTAAGTATGTTTTTCTTTTCCAATTTGAATTAGCCAATCATTTCATTTTGGCCTTCAGATCTCATATTTAGTTCTAATTTAAGGTGTGAAGATATTTTCCACAGTTTACTTGTACATGTTTCGACAATCTGAGTCCTATCTTCATGTGGCACAACAGGTAATGTTTGCCTAAAACCTCCTCCTAAAAACATCACCTTTCCACTAAATGGCAAATTAGTATCTATCACTTCTGTTAGTAATCTATCAATACATTGCAGGGTATGACAGGACATCATTGTTGCCTCATCTATAATAATTAATTAACTTTTTTTAATTTTTTGGCTTGTAAAGAATTTATGCGAGTATCCGACACTAATGTTTATAGAATGGGAACTGGCAGTTTAAATCCACTATGTACAGTTCTGCCACCTTCTAACAAAAGTGCGGCAATTCCAGTGGTTGCAAATGGCAGCGCTATTTGACCCTGTGCTCGAATATAACTCATCAATAAATTATACAGATACGTTTTTCCTGACCCACCAGGGCCATCTAGATAGAAATAACGCTTTTTGAGCATGTCATCATCTATAGTATTTGTGATGGGGTTAAATGCTTGCAATTGCAATGTATTTAAAATTGCATTTTTTTCTTGTGTTTTTTGGTTTTCAAGTCCTGGATCAGGCAGATTAAAACATGCACAATTTAACCCATGACAAAGAAAGATTTCTTGAATTTCCATTAATGCTTTTAATAGTGCAATGGTCTCATTCTAACGTTTCAAAAAGTCTTCACATATATTTAATATAAATGTGTCCCACAAAGCTAATGCATCAGGTACATTGCAAAAGATGCAAATTAATGCAATTTGTTCTCTCATTTGCTTTGGCATTTGACATAGTACTGCTTCTTCCAGACACCTCTCCCATTCTGTATGATCTGCTATGAAGTTTTTATGTCTTGCAGCTAATTGGAAAGTATCATAAACTATGTCATTGACTGTGCACTGGGAACATGTAAAAGAAGTAATCTTAAATCTGTCTCTTGGATTGACGGTATAAATTCTTGGGATAATTTTATTTGTATCTTTTTTTCGTAAATGGCCATTGGCCATTTACAAATACATTGTGATATGAAATCTCATTGTATACAAATTGTCTGGCCTCAGTGTCCTTGTAATTTAATTAAAACCAAGATCATTTATGTAATTCCCTGCAGTAAATTGACTTTGTGGCAAACGTACAGCTAATCGATACACAGCATGTGACCGATCATGCATCTCAAATTTCAAAAGATGCCACATTGCTTCTGGAGCACTGATATAACGAGCATCTAAATAACATGAAATTTCATCATGTAAAATTGGATTGTCTTGTTCATTTTGTGCACCATGCACAACAACAGTTGCTGCATCATATCCTTTGGATATATATTTATACACATATTTGATGGATTTGATAGAAGTGCAAGCTTCCACATTTATGTGTGCATTGTACTTCATCAGCAAATGTGGGTTGTATGGAACTACATATCTATTATCGACCTTCTGGCCACAAATAATAGCAATGTGTCCTTCTCTTCTTTTATACAAATGGTATCCATCACAATTAGCATAAGTTTGCATTTTAAATAGTTTTGGGAACTCTTTTGTGCATTTTTTATTTTCCATACATGGAGAATTTGGATTGATATCTCCATATGGACCATGGATCATTCAATGGGTTACAATGTCATAAAGTTTTGAATATTTCTCTGGATGTGGCAGTTCAGCAATAATTACTAAATCCACTTTGTCTGCCATATTCAATTTATCTTTTTCTAGCAGGATTAAAAGTATATGTGCAAGTGGAAGGCCTCTTTTATGAAATTCAATGGTATAAACAAAAGCCACACATTTCCCAAATAAGTGCCCTTTAGTTATATCATGTATTAATGAATTTAGTTTTATTTTGAATACTCTAGCCACTAAATATGGTCTACCAGAAGTATTTAAGTCTCAAATTTTCCTTGATCTCTGGCCATTGTGAATTACATGTGAATGTAATGAATAAATCTGGTTTTACAAATGTAGTAACAATAGCCATGGTATCATTGTATCTTTCTTGCATATTGCGAGGAGATCCTTGGAAAGAGGATGGGAAAATGATTGCTCTTCCAGCTGGAATTTCTCTGCAGCCAATTTAGCAACATAATCGATCAATACACAGTATTGTTCTAAGCAAAGCTGGTTTTGTTGAAGTTTGACAAAGTTTAGATTATATGAATCAATAATCCATTGTTGTGTGAGTTTTCCCCCACATAAAATAGGATTAAAATGATCATGAATAGCAGTTTGTGCCACTTTACAGTGCCTTGCAAAATTATTTACCCCCTTGACTTTTTACCGAGTTTGTTACATTACAGCCTTAAGTTCAATGTTTTGTAAATCTGAATTTTATGTGATTGATCAGAACACAATAGTCTAAGTTGGTGAAGTGAAATGAGAAAAATATATACATAAAACAATTTTTTAGAAATAGAAAACAGAAAATTGGCATATGTGTATGTATTCCCCCCCTTTGTTATGAAGCCCATAAAAAGCACTGGTGCAACCAATTACCTTCAGAAGTCACATAATTAGTAAAATGATGTCTACCTGTGTGCAATTTAAGTGTCACATGATCTGTTATTACATATACACATCTTTTTTGAAAGGCCTCTGAGGCTGCAACACCTAAGCAAGGGGCACGACTAACCAAACACATGAAGACCAAGGAACTCTCCAAACAAGTAAGGGACAATGTTGTTGAGAAGTCAGGGTTAGGTTATAAAAAAATATCCAAATATTTGCTGATCCCCAGGAGCACCATCAAATCTATCATAACCAAATCGAAAGAACATGGCACAACAGCAAACCTGCCAAGAGATGGCCGCCCACCAAAATTCATGGACCGGGCAAGGAGAGCATTAATCAGAGAGGCAGCACAGAGACCTAAAGTAACCCTGGAGGAGCTGCAGAGTTCCACGGCAAATACTGGAGTATCTGTACATAGGACGACAATAAGCCATAAGTTGGGCTTTAGGGCAGAGTGGCCAGAAGAAAGACATTTCTTTTAGCAAAAAACAAAATAGCAAGTTTTGTGTTTGCGAAAAGGCATGTGGGAGACTCCCAAAATGTATGGAGAAAGGTGCTCTGGTCTGATGAGATTAAAATTGAACTTTTCGGCCATGAAAGAAAACGCTATGTCTGGCGCAAACCCAACACATCACATCACCCAAAGAACACCTTCTCCACAGTGAAACATGGTGGTGGCAGAATCATGCATTGGGGATGTTTTTCAGCAGAAAGGACTAGGAAACTAGTCAGAGTTGAGGGAAAGATGGATGATGCTAAATACAGGGATGTTCTTAAACAAAACCTGTACCACTCTGTGCGTGATTTGAGGCTAGGACGGAGGTTCACCTTCCAGCAGGATAATGACCTCAAACACACTGCTAAAGCAACACTTGAGTGGTTTAAGGGGAAACATGCAAATGTGTTGGAATGGACTAGTCAAAGCCCAGACCTCAATCCAATAGAAAATCTGTGGTCAGACTTAAAGATTGCTGTTCACAAGCGCAAACCATCCAACTTGAAGGAGCTGGAGCAGTTTTGCAAGGAGGAATGGGCAAAAATCCCAGTGGTAAGATGTGGCAAGCATATAGAGTCTTATCCAAAGCGCCTTGGAACTGTGATTGCCGCAAAAGGTGGCTCTACAAAGTATTGACTTTAGGGGGGTGAATAGTTATGCACATTGACTTTTTCTGTTATTTTGTCCTATTTGTTGTTTGCTTCACAATAAAAAAAAAACATCTTCAGTTGTGGGCATGTTCTGTAAATTAAATGATGCAAATCCTCAAACAATCCATGTTCATTCTTGGTTGTGAGGCAACAAAACACAAAAAATGCCAAGGGGTGAATAATTTTGCAAGGCACTGTATATTCCAGCATAGAAATATTGTTTCTAACACGAACTTTACTATTGGGAAAACTTTGCAATTGTAATTTTGGTTGCCATTCTAAAAAAAATGGGATATGTCACTGGATCCAAATTACTACTTAATATATTTATATTTATAAAAGGTTTGTCATGATTACGTGGATATATTCTAATATCCCGCTCAAATGGTGGTTCACCATCATCATTTTTAAAGACCATGGCAACCTCATTTGCTGTTGGTAAATTATACCGTCTTTGATCCGTATGGCAATCTCTTTTTAAGAACCATATTTACTCTTGGCATTGGCAATTGATTTATTTGCGCATGTGCCTGTTGTTCTTTTTCAACCTCTGCTAAAAAAAATTATGCTTGACTATATGGGTTGTTGGCCATAATTTTATCCAGCTATTGAAAGACTATGGGTAAACATTGTTTATTTTCAGAAAGTGTAATCCGTTGTTCAGCAGCTTTCATTGTATTTAGGACATATAACTGTGCAAATTTCCTTTGCTGTCCTTCTTGTGGGTGTAAATGTGAAGTCTGGTGGTAAATTTGTCCTTGTACTTTAAAACAGTACTTTAAAATAGTAAGTACCATGTCCTGGGACATTTTCAGCTAATGTTGCACCCATTGAATCAAATGAAAATGCAGTGTTATAAGACCGAATTTTTTTTTTTAAATTGCTATAATTTGGAAATGTTGAATCACTCATTATACTTTGAGATTATATTTTTTACAAATTTTCCTTTTTTTAGAAGTCTCGGTCTGTCTTCTTCTCTTAACCATTGCAAAGTCTCGGGGGACTGTGCATCTCTCCATCTTTGCTTCCGTTCCCTTGCCATTCTTCTTTGACGCTCATTATTTTCTTCTGCGTTATCCGCTATTGTAATCTGTAATTGTAAATACAGGTGTAAAATCTAATGTGTTTTTTTATTGTGCATATTGTTTTTAGCTGTCATCAATGGAAAACCTAAAGAGCAGTAATGAAACAGTAAAGTTAAAAAAACTCATTAAATTAATTAATTAATCAATCAATGTGTTATTTAAAAATTGGCATACATGAAAACCTTAAAGAGCTAAGCATCTATATAGTGAAATATAAGTTAAATAAATAAATTAATAAACATTAATATACATTAATTAATTAATCAATAATCAATAACTGTCATCAATGCAAAACATAAAGAGGTAATCATGTTTTACTAAAGAAGGGCAAACACAAAGTGCTATGAGTAAACTATAGATTGGCCTGAAAAGGATTTGTAATGTTTTGATTAAATTAATTAATAAATCAATCAAGTTATGAGGTTTAATTGGCATTAATTAAAAAGAAAATGACTAAGCATATATGTATTCCTAAATACAAATTTAATCAATAATTAATTAATGAATATACGTTAATTAGTTAATCAATAAATGTCATCAATGCAAAACAAAAAGACTTAATTCTATTTTCATTCAATCATATACTGGTAAAGTTGATGTTATTGCAGATCAACTCCTGCAGAGCTCACTATTTGTCTTCAGGCAGCTGCAGAGACAAGGAAACTGTAAAATGACATGAATCACATTTTTTTGTGTATGGATTCAATTAATTCATTAAAGTATCATGTTTAATTGGCATACATGCAAAAAATAAAGGCCTAATCATTGATATATTCAAAAATAAATGCAGTATAAAATTTGATATGTAGCAGGTGTCGGCCTAATAAACTGATGTAAATATTTAATAAACTGAATTGAGGGTCCTATACATGTCATTAGTAGTTAATTAAAGTGACACAGTCCTCCCCCAATGGAGGTGTCAGATGCTAATAAACTGATTTAAATATTTAACTACTTTGAGGTTCCTATCCCTGCCAGTCAATGAGCAGTAATACAATTAATAGTTCATAAATTAATATACATTAATGAGCAGTAATCCATATATATAAGTGCAGTGTAAACTCTTCATTATTTTTGTAGTGCAGTTTAAAATGTACAATTTTTTGAATAATGTTTACTAATTAATAATGAATTAATACATTAATATACGTTAAATAATCAATAACTGTCATCAATCCACAACAAAAAGACTTAATCCTTTTTCCTAAAGAAGAGCATCATTAAATCATATACCTGTATAGTTGATCTTATTGCAGATCAAATGCTGCAGAGCTCACTCTCTGTGTTCAGTCATCTGTACAGATGAAGAAACTGTAAAATGACATGAAAAACATTTTTAATGTTTGCATTTAATTAATTCATATATAATTTAAAGTATCATGTTTAATTGGCATACATGCTAAACAAAGGCCTAAGTATGGATATATTCATAAATAAATGCAGTATAAAATATTAAATGTAGCAGGTGTCAGAATATAATAAAGTGATTTAAATATTTAAGTGCTTTGAGGGTCCCTGTCAGGCAATGTGCAGTGCAGTATGAAATCTATTTTTTTTTTAGTGCAGTGTAAAATATACAATATATTTTTGATAATGATTATTAATTAATAATGAATGAACTAATGTACAGTAATAATTAATCAATGAATACATTTATTAGAAGGAGCTAAGCATTAATGTATTCATACAGTAAAGGCAGTGCAAAATATACAATACTTTTTTGATAATGATTACTAATTAATAAATTAATGTATATTAATAATTAATCAATGAATAAATCTATTAGAAAGATATAAGCATTAATGTATTAATAAAGTAAAAGCAGTGTAAAACAGAAGATTGGGCATATATTTTTATTTAATAATAATTAATATTGGTTACTAATAATTAATTTATTAATAAATTAATATACTTTACCTATTTGTAATTAATAGTCAGCAATCAATATCCTAAAGAGCTAACAATATCTTTGGATTTTCCAACAGCAGAAAATGTCCACTCAGCCTGTTCATCACCTGAGGAGAAAGTGTCAGCCACGTGCAAAGTGTGCAGTATATATAGGCTGCGTGTGCGAGACAAAACCGTTGGTTTAGGCAGGAAAGCAGCCAATTCAGATTCGTTATGTTTTTATTTGCAAGTTAGTGTTGTAAAATGGCGACTATAGTCTATGACTTACGCGGCTCGCAAGAATTTTCCGTTCTACCTAACAGTGTATTTTTGTACCTCGCACGTCTCTGGCAAACTCATACGTGCCTGGAGGTGTTTTGCACGCTTCGTGGTAGTGTAGCATCGCATATTTTTTCAGCAGCCATTTTTTTTTTTAGCTCATAAAATTCGGCTTAAATTTGCATGCAAACTCACTCAATTTTTTTCGATTTGCGCGCTTTGGTCGTTATCTTAATATTTTTCCGAGCTTGGATTTTGTTTGCAAAGGGATTCCTCAACTGCTTGCAGCCTAAGGCAATTCCCGCATTTCCTAACTGCTTGGAGACTCAAGTCCTGCGTGCTTCAATGGCTCACAGGAGCGCCTTGGATGCTCATTTCTGCCTAAGTCCTGTGTGTTTCAATGCCTCAACTGCTTGCTTTGCGAGGCTTGCAGGCAATCAGCGCCTTTGGCGCTCATCGCCTAATTCTTCCGAGCTCGAAAGGCTTCTATGCGTTAACGAGCACGTCTCGCAAAGCGTGACAACGAATCGCAGCTTGACAACTATTATATGTGTGATATATATATATATATATATATATATATATATATATATATATATATATATATATATACTAGAGACTTGCCTGACAAAAATGACGGGGCAATAAAATTTTAAGCCATGTCAATGCTGTTTGCCACACAATGTAGGGGCTTTTGGTCCTCTGTGGACCTTCGGCGCACATTGTGAGCCTATCCCCTCATGTACTTCAAGTGTCTGGCTTTGCAACGATCACCTTTGGCGCTCATCGCAAAGACAGATATATAAGTACAGTGTAAAATTGCAAAAAAAATGGGTACAGTGAATGAATAAAGTAATATGAATTAATAAATGAATATACTTTACCTATTTATATTTAATATGGAGCAATCAATATCCTGAAGAGCTAACAATCGATTTGGATTTTCCTGCATCTGAAAATGTACAGTTGGAGTGTTGATCATCTGAGGAGAAAGTGTCAGCAATGTGGCAAGTGTACAGTGTAAATCGGCTGTGTGCGCGAGGCCAAACAGTTTGTTTAGTCGGATAAAGCAGCATTTTAGAATCCTAATGTTATAAGTTGTAAGTTAATGTTGTAAAATGGTGTCTTTTTGCTATGTGTTACTTGGCTCGCAAGCATTTTCCGTCCGTTGTAATGGTATATTTTGTATCTTCCACATTCCTGGCTAACTCGTACGGGCCTGGCGGTGATTTTCGCGGCTGTGTCCTTTAGCCTCGTTTTCATTTTTTTCGTCCGCCATTTTTTTTCTTGCATAGCCGATTTTCAAGTGCCGAAACTTCTTAAATGCGATTTAAATTGGCGTGCAATCTCACTCCCAGATGTCCTGACTGTCCCCTGTGTTGTGTGATGTTTGTTTTATGTGGTATTTTTTTGTTGTTGTGCTTTTCATGTTTTTGGAAGTGCGCGGTTTGGGCGTTAACTTCATATTTTGCGCCCTCTTAGTTTTTTTTCTAAGTTCCGCAGGTCGTAGTTGTTGTTTGTAAAAGTTGTACGTCCTTGTCAGTGTTTTCTGCGCTTCGGAGTTGTGTAGCCTCGTTTTCATATTTTTCGGCCGCCATTTTTTTTCTCGCTTAGGCGATTTTCCAGTGCCGAAACTCCTTAAATTCGACTTTAATTTGCATGCAACCTCACCCCCAGACATCCTGGCTGTCCCCCGTGCTGTGTGTGTTTTTTTCTTTTTTTTTTATATTTTGTTGTTATTTTTCAGTGTTTTTGGTGTTTTTTGATGTACGCGTTCCGGCCGTTAACTTCGGATTTTTGTGACCTCGTATTTTTGATTTTTCTAAGTCCCAAGGTTCGTAATGTTTTTTTGTCCAAGTCTGTATTTCCTCATAACAGAGAGATCAGACAAATTGCGGTCCACAAGAGAAAGAACTGGAAACTTTATGTTGTGTAGGCAGTACTCGAAAAACATAGGGGAAGACTCCAAATAACAGCGGTTGATATTTTTGCTGGGTAGAAAGGACACATCTGATGATGATGCAGTGGAAACAACGAATGCTCTGCCTATGATCAAAACTATATGAAGTGGGGTATCTACTGAAGAAACCAACCATGGAAACATTAGGACTAGGAGTTAGTCAATGAAAGCACAGAAGGATGCAATTACAACCAGAGATTGCATAGATCTCAAAAATGTATATGCAAGTGGGTGAAATATTGCCGACTTGGGGCCTCATTCTAATGATGGCTGCAAAACGGCGATTCCTTGCGATGGTGCTGCGGCCCCTCATAGCCCTACGGCTATTTGATATTCAAAGCAAAGGGGCCACAGCACACTACTTCCTACAGCCGATTGCAAGACAGGCAATCGTCCGTTAGCTTTGATGGGCTTGTACATGATCGCGGGCGTTAGCCCGCAAAATCAGGTTTCAAAGACCGCCAAACTAAGAAGTCAAAAATTCAAGGAAGCACCGTACAAGCACTATAAATAATGTGGGACACATTGGGGGACATGAGGATGACATGTACTACATTGACTAGTTGGCACATCGCCACTAGCCAATACTGTCATTTGTGGTCGCAGTCCGCCGGGCTTGATGATCGAGTTGCTGCCTTGGAGGTCATCCAAGACCGGGACTCCGGACTTGAATGACCCTCAAGGCAGTAACCCGTTCTCCAAGACTTGTGGCCACAAATGACAGTCTTGGCAACCGGCGATATAAGTAGAATAAAATTAATGCTTCATGGAAACAAATGTGAAATGATTTATTAAAAACAGGTATTTCAAAGTTTTATGGTTTGCCCAATGCGGAGTTTTAAAAAGGTTGAGAAAGCTCTCAGGCAAATAAAAGCCAGTGTTGGTATTTAAAACAGAGAGTTATGAAGTCAAGGACAGCGTCCCAAAGAGGGCCGGAGAGAGAACAAGAGGTTGGTAACATTTTAATGGTAACACAATAATGGACTCTGCTTTAAATCAAACAAGAGACACAATTGTGAAATTAAATCAGGAACAAGATCAATTATGAATGGTAACCCTACAGAATTGAATAGCTTTAGAGTATCTGCATGCAGTGAAGGGCATGGTATGTGCCCTACTCGGCAAATAATGTTGCACTTATGGGCAGGGTAATCATAATATCATCCAAACCGACTTGGAGGGATGGTTGAAGTAATTAGGAGAAAAACTGTTGCGTGGGTTCCTAATCCATATAGGTATTTGCATATAGTTTTGTAGCACTATTACTTGTATCAAAGTATTTAACCAACTCTGCCTTACTATAGATGCGGTTGCTGTGCGCATATATGATGCGCCCTCACCTTGGTCAATGGGTGGCATGGTTATGGAAGAAGTTAACTTAGTTTTTGACCATGGTGAAGCATAGTTGCATACCAGGATGACCTTGTATAAACAGCCTGGTAAATCTTAGTATACAACACAGAAACAGCAGACAGAGGCACAACATATAATGCCTATCAATAAACACAAATCAGGCGTATCATAAGTAGGGAGCAGCAAAAAGTATAAAAGTTAGCTGGGAAAGACCTACCCTTCAGAAGCTTAACACAGGACGTTTAGAAGGGAGACACTGTGATCACCACCTCCATCTCCTGCTGATATCCAGGGCTTCCCAGCTGATGTGAAGATGTTGATCCCTGCCTGCATTCTGATCACTTTCTGCTTTGTAGTAAGCATCTAAAACCAAAGCCAAGTGTTAATCTATTAAAGCTGGTGACAGGTTGGAATGATAGTGGCCCTTGACACAACCTCATTGTCCACTCACATATAGTTATATTTTACATTGACATCGGGATAGCATTGTCCCATTACAGATTGTAGGTGACATTGTATGGTTGCAAATCTGTTTAACCATGCTAAGTAATTCTCACCTCATGTATATAATTATAGGATATCTACTTTAGATCTTGCCGTTCATATATGTTACAGTACTCTTATTAGCAATGCTAAAGAATAAGCTTATAAGGCATTGTATTTATTGATTAAAACCAACTTACAAATTTCTTTGGAATTGGGCCTGGCTGTCCCACACTTGCCAACATTATACAAAATACTTGGGTACAGAGACTGGTGATCAAAACTAAAACAAAATTTGTAAAAGTGGGGAAAAACAAGATTTAGCATTGCTGTGCTACAAATCAAATATACATAGGTTTTTCTTGATTATTTATCATGCAAAATAACAAACATCTTTTCCAGTAGCCTAGTGACACATTGTACGTTTAGAAACATGCCCCTTTCCTTTATCTCTCCTCATTCTTATCAAAGCACATAATTATATATGTATGTACATATGCAGTGCTTTCATCCATTTGTGTCAATCACGGTCCTTTGTGCCTGGCAAACTCCATTCGGTTTAAATGATCATAACTATCATCAGTGAATAAAGTCTCATCGTCCAGATATGGATTTAGCATGCAGAGTTATTTATTTGATGTGTGCATTATTAGTGAAATCAGCAGGTGCACTCACTAACATAATCAGTAACTTCTGTAGCTCAATTTTGACTGCCCACTCATCCATCCAAACAAAATCCAATAAACAGTTGGTAGAGATGCAACATTTGAAAAACTGTATCTATATATTATCTATTTCACACCATTTGAATAAAGCAACATGTAATATATGTGACTACAGATTCTATCAATGCATGCTTATAAGGGAATTGATAATTGCTCTGTGCATTAACAAGTAGCTCAAATGTTCCAGTAACTAGAAGGCCACAAACTATTTTTCCTAAAATAATACATTTATGCAGCAAATTTAAATAATCTAAAGAGGTTGTTGCTCCACATATTGTATTCAACATAGCGAGTAGAACTAGAAGTGCCTCATATTATCTACATTTGTGTAAACATATTAACTTTAAATGTAATCTGTTTTTCTACTGCCTATGAATTTTTAATTTCAGTTTTAGTATTGAAACACTTCTGGTCTTGTTCTCATCTATCAAATACCATGATAATTTTACTGGACCATACCTTTATACAAGAAAATTGCACCGTTAAGATTCACCTAGGACAGGGTCATTTACTCTTCTAGAAACCACATTTCAACCGTACACAACAATGTTTCACGCCATTTTATTAAATTATTTCTTACTAGTGCTCATCATTACCCTTATACAACTGGCAACATGTCAATTAAGGCACTACAGGGATATTTTGTAGATTACATACACTTTATGGTATCTGGCACATCATTGAGGTACTAAACCGCAGGAACAGAGTGGCACCAGTCGAGAGTATACCCTTAAAATATTTGGTCTAATCTTGTGCTTGGAAACAAGTTGCAACAATTTTATATAAGAGAACAAAAACACCATTTTTTTTATTTATTTTTTTAAACCTGGTTATAAGTTTTCAATATAACATACACTTAAAAGTTTAATTGTTGGTCCTTCGATGTTGGACTCTGAATACCAGACTTAAGATTCACTAATTTAAGATGGGAATGTGATATTTTGTAGATGAATCGGTGGTCAGCATTTGGGTTTCAATACTTTCCTATATCCATGCCACTGGAATACTTGGAGTTGTGGACTATAGTCTATCAGCTTGACTGGTCATCAATAAAGTTGATATATTATGTATTATATTACTACTGGTGTATCCACTGCAATGGTCAGTTTACATATACACTATTTTTGTTACGTTTTTATGCACATTTTCTTCATAAGACTTATTCACTTATCTGAATGGATGACTTTATTAAAAAACACTGTATGGACACAGATACAAAAAGTGGTATCTGTGAAAGGAAACTATCCTTTTAAGATATGAACATAGGACAGCTGCCAAACACAATATGGGTATCAAAAACATAAAATTTCAGTATTCATGTCATGTTCTGAATGTAGAGGGAATTTCAAGGTCTCAAAATAAAATCTATGTGCTTTTGTTGTCATGTAACTCCGTGAAGATAAGTATTTGAATACACACCATTGCTCTTTGCTATTCAAGCTAGCTTTCCAGTTCTCTTTTTGTAAATGGTATATTAAGTTTTACTGCAATATTGAGAAACAAGTTGCAATAAAAGGAGTCAGAAATTATGAAAAATCCCCTTAACATCAAGTTATCCTCAGGGAGGCTTTAATTTGTTTTCAGTGAATTATTAACATATGTGAAACTAACAATTAGTAAAATTGTCCAGAGTCTTGCAGAGTGTTAAAGGATTTGAGTAGCAATATTACTTTAGCAGCTGTGAACCTATAAGATAATTAGGCAATTTAGGTTAACATTGTTTGTATGATAACCAAAAACGCACTGGTAATCACTTACTGGTAGCAAATAAAATATGAATATTCATATGTATTGTGAACTAATCTTTAATACTATCCTATACATATAAACAGAAAACTTTTTTTTTTTAAGAAAAAAAAAAAAAAAGGATTTTAGACCATTGTATCCAATCAACTGGTTAAATAGTTTATTATCAGGCAAGGAAAATACATTTTTAAATACAAAAAAGTGTTTAGGTCATACATGCGTACAGTCAACTTCATACAGTAACAAAAAAAATGTAACGTATTTGTATAACAACATTAACACAGGGGGAGAAATATTTAGTTTTAATTAGTATTGTGTCTCCAGGTCCTAAACCAAAATACCATGATGCTCATCACTGAGAAGAGTTAGCAAGATGCAGCTCACCGGATTTCTATATAAAAACCGAGATCCAAGAGCCTAGCCGTAAATAGGTGCCAGAAACAAAACAAGATGGTTAGCATGACAGTAAGGAGATTCAATCAGCTTTAGTTCACAGTGGTTTTGGACTCTGTCTGCTGTTATTGATTGAATCGAAGTCTATGACGATCCTTCTGTGCTTGGGAACAAATTTCCTTAAATAAAATAAAAAAATAGAAAAAGTTAGAGACAAGTTCTGGGGCACATTCAATCTGTAGAATCAGAAAAAAAAACCTGCATATTTCCGAGGATTCACGCTTTCTCTAGAGAAGCCAATTATAGTGCCCCATGCAGAGAGAATCCTTAGAAGGGATAGAATGAAACAAAAAGAGACACATGGGGTTGCTGAGGCTGTGTGTTTTTCAGCTAACAGAGATCATAAATTATCAGGGAAAGAAAACATTTCTAACTACTTAGCTCCAGGAGTTGGTTTCATTGCTAAAGTTTTTTCCTTTTGTGCAAAATCTGCTTTTTTTCCCCCTCCACTCTCGTTTTACTGAACTTAATTTAAAAACTTCATAAGCTTACTTCTTTATTAGAAAAAAAATGTAGCTTTACACCTTCTACAGTAACAAAACAACCACAATATTCTTTTGCCAACAAGGATTTGATGCTTAGACGGAAATGTGTGCAAAGTAGAAAAACAACATTTCTGGAATCACTCCCCAGTTGTAGATTTTTATAAGATTTACCAATAAGGGAAATGATTTAAAGTCTCCAATACACTGAATGAGTTAAGGGCAAACAACAATAACAGCATAGAGTGTATATGCCATGTTAAATCTTGCTCAAAATGCACAATGATCAAATAGTTTTTTTTTGCAAGACTGGGTGGGTGAAAGGGGCTGCAGCCCACAGGGCAAGGAGTTCTGAGAGAGGTAATGAATATTTTAAGCACCTTATAAACTGCATAACTTCAAAACTACACCACCTGTGTTATTCTGTATTATCGTGGAGAGTGTACAAAGTCATTCAAATTGAACCGTTATAACAAAACAGGACTACATATTGATCTGTGGAGAATACCGCCAAGAAGCAAAAAAGAGCAATCTAACCAGAAGGGTGAGGACTTCAGATAATAGAAGCACCACTAATGGACAAATGCAGTTGCCCAACTTCACAGGCATATTATGGAAATTGAAATATAACTAAACTCTTAAGGATGCAAACTAATTATGTACCTTAGCATGACAGGTGCATTTCAGTTAAAACATGCTATGTACAAAATATTGGATAATATCAATTCCAAATATTATAAAAAGGCAATTATGCCAAGTTGGTTACCACCTAATAAATTTAAAAAAGTATATGTGTACATACATAAATAAATAAATAAATAAATAGTGTTATTTGCGTCACTGCATATCAAACTTTTTAGGTTGGATTAAAAACTGATTTTTCAAACGTCTAGCAAAATAAAAAGATAAAAAAAAACACATTCTAGCAATATTTTTGGTAAAATGATGCTGCTCAGCGTTGGCAACCTCCTTTGCTTCAATACAATTTAAGACATAAGGCCCATAAATCTTAATTACATTGGCCGAGTGCCTATGAATCTATGCTTTTTTCTTCTTTTGATTTTGTCCCCAACAGGGAATATGTATTAATATTTTTAGTCTTGATCAGATATGCTTTGTTATCTGTTAAGTAACTAACTAGGACCTAAAGGCAGGTCAGCAATTCAGTATAACTTTTGCTCAAGGCGGGCATCCGGAGGGTAATATGTAGGTCAAAGCCCCAAGCCAGGTCTTCTTCAAAATAAAAAAAAATTTAAAAAAAAAAAAGTCCACTCTCCCACGAGAGAAATATGTGGATGGTTGACCATCTATTAGTAAACAGGAGCTTCTTTGAAATAAGCAATTGCCGTGTAAATGTTGAAGTGTCAGTCACCTTTGAACAAATAATAATAATGTATGTGCTTTGTGAGACTAAATTCAAAAATATGAATTTATAAAAAAGCATAGGTTTTTTCCCCACCTGTATGTATGTATGTATGTATGTATGTATGTATGTATGTATGTATGTGTATATATATATATATATATATATATATATATATATATATATATATATATATATATATATATATATAGTGGACCAAGAACGCTGTCCGTTAAGTTTGCGATGTTGGTCATGCAGTTGCAGCCTCGAAGCGAGGTTGCAATCGCGGCGAGCTGTCTACGGCGCACGACTTAGGCTGCATGAGCGCCAAAGGCGCTCATCTGAGAAGCCTCGCAAGGAGAGATGCTAAAGCTCACGGGACTTAGGCTGCATTGTGACTAAGAAACATAAAAAAAAAATATAAGTAGAAAACACACTTCACAGACAGGACAGGGGGAGAGCCAGGAAGCTGGGGAGTGAGCTTACAAGCTATTTTGAGCAATATTTTGGGGTTTTCATCAATCCAAAATCGCTTAAGCGAGGGGAAAAACGGCTGACGAAAAACGTAAAAAATTCTGAAACTGCATGAAAACGAGGCTGAGCAAAGCCAGGCATGCGGGACTTAGAAAATGCACGACAGCAAAGACAGTAACACTTACACCAACAACACCAGGCACGCGGGACTTTGAAAATAAAACGTCCTTCAGCGCGTAATACGCAAACATTCAGCAGACACACAGGGGACAGATGGTGGAAAGACACACATGCCATTCCCAAGCACAAAACTTGCAGGTTAACGAAACCTGCAATGAGTGGACCGTACAGTAGGCAGGAGGAAAGGGCTTGTGAGCCACGAGATGAACGCCAAAGGCTCACAGTGTGGGGCTCGCGATCAATGACGAAGCAGGAAAGTTGAAGTACACGGGGGAGAGGCTCGCAATGAGCACCAAAGATGCTCAGAGGAGCAAAAGCCTCACATTAGTGTGGCAAAAAAGCACTGCCAGCCTTACAATTTTAATCCCTTCATTTTTGACGAGCAAGTTCTAATACTGTGTGTATATAAAAGGTCAAGCAACGTGAAAAAAAAAAACCATCAACTAAAATGACTTTAGAATGGTCTGTGGTTTAAGGGTTGGCCATAACGCAGAGACTACTAACCACTTTAGCAAAAAAAAAAATAGAACACTTTTTCATCTTATAAAAAGATGAGAGGCCTGTACCCAGACTAGCAGACCGCACAATCTCTGCTCAATAAATTATTATGTACACAGGTATTTATTTATATGTTATATAAAGAATCTCAAGAACACCAAGTTAACAAAAAATACCAAGGATTTTACTGTAGGACACAAATCTCTGTGCAAATAATATTAGAAGAACAAACAATATATAGGCCTTACGTGTATTTGATGCCGGATAGATCAAACATGTGTCTTGAAGCTTTCATTTCTGGAGTGTCGTGATACTTGTCGGACATAAAAACAACTTCTTTAATGCCTGGGGAAAAAAAAGAACAAAAACTGAATAAAGTACACACAGCAAATGAGCACCAACACATAATGCAAAGGAAGATTAGATTTGGTGAGATCATAGCAATTAGCATATATTTAAGCATTATTTTCTATATGGGTTGCAGAGGTCAGGTGTATTATGATGCAGAGCTTCTAATAAATGATTAACTCAAAAGCATATCTTTATTTCCCTTTGAAGTCATCACTAATGGGTCTATACGACAGAAAATATTCAAATATGTACACATATAATGTTAGACTTACCATTCTACTTGTTAAGAGCACAAATTCCTTATACAACAAATGTAAATTTTAACATTGTTAAACAAAGAAACCTTGCAAATATCAGTCAGCATTAATAATATACTGTTAAAATATAGGGAGGTCTCCTGTTACTCAAAAATAAGATGTTTTTTGTCATAGATTTTTAGTTTTAAAGTTCTGTAAATCTTCTAGTTTCTGAGATACTGATCTTTGGATATAAATGGGTGTTAAGGTCATTAAAAAAAAAAAAAGCCAATTCTCTCGAAGAGGCATAAACAAGGCACAAAAGTTTGGTTTGATTCATTTAATTTACATTCACTACACTATAACCAATAACTTTGTGTACCATAGAAAACTATGATTTAACAATACACTCATAGCAAGTGCCACAAATACCCTGCTTCTTTAAAATTTTAAAGAATAATAATAATAATAATAATAATAATAATAATAATAATAATAATAAATAAGTATAAGGGTTTTGCGCCATTTAAGAACAGAACGCTGCTCACAATGGAACTTACCAGCCTGGATAATGAGTTTTGCACATTCATTGCATGGAAATAAAGCAACATACATGACACAGCCTTTCACGTCTGCTGAGTTTTTGTTCATAATGGCATTAAGTTCTGCGTGACAGACTGAAAAGTACAAAGACAGGAATATTAAAAAACAAGGTTACAGTAGAACACCTAAGTAGGCAATGTGAGTACTTGAATACCAAACACAGGTCAGGATTTTCACTGCCTCAGACACACTAATACACAAACAGGTTAATTCTGGCCTGTATGTAGCACACAAGGACTAGCCTCATAATATAATATCATTGTTTAAATACTACATGTTCACAGTAATTTGAGTCCATATTCTTAAAATGAGAATCCAAACAGCAGTGAAATATTCAGGAAAATGATTGCAGTAAGCAAATATTGATTCCTACAGGAATAATTCTTCTTAATCTACTAAAGCTGTTCGTATATTACTGTAAATATCTGGGGTCCACTTTTTTCCATGATTTTGTAGGAGTCACATGTATACCCATGAGTGACTATACAATATATTCAGGCAAAACCATTTGTATTACCCAAATGCAACACGAAAAATGCTACACTGTATAGAATTGGTGAATTTTCAACATCAGAAAGAATGAGGAAAAAAAAAAAAAAAAAAACACACATACACAACCAACCCAAAAATAGCAAAATATATTCTATTCTATGTGGGAATTGAATATAGTAACGTCTCCAAGAAACATTGCCACAGCTCACGGAAAATAGACAGATGTATTTTAGACAATAAATAAAGCAAATCCAAAGTAATGCAAGTCTACAAAGTATCCTGTCCAACCCACCACCACGGTTATAACAAAAAATGCATGAAGGAATGCAGTTCCAATTTATGATCTAAAAACTAGTCTATTGTGTTTGAAAGTTTCCAATGACATGAAACAGGGACAATATTATGTTCTCCTCTTGAGTGACCAGTTACATGATACAAACTAGCAACGAGCCCTGGGTATTTATTACACTTCCACAGGTTGGTATTTTATAAACACTATTCAAATTAGACCCTAGCAAAGCAGACACACATCAATGGCTTACACAATGTAATATTCTCCCATATGTTTCAATTCACCAAATTAGTCTACGGCAGAACAAACACATTGCTTGTCATGTTTGTTTTTCTTTATTTTTTTACTAAATATTTTTTCTAATGCAAAAAAGAAAGAAAGTATGTAAAAAACATATTTTAAAATGATAGAAAATAAATGCACAATGTAGTCTCAAAAATATTAAAATATTTAACTGAAAAAGTTAGATGTGAATTTTTAAGCTGTGAAATAGTTCACAGGGAAAACGTGGCAAAGCAATAACATGTATATGCTACATAGAATATGATGTATTTTTGCAAAAATGTAAATGCTCAGAGAATAGTAGTCTCAATAAGAAATGAACTCAAGCATAGACCGTAACAAAAAGGTATATAGAACACACACTAATACGTGTGCTTGGAGACTGAACAAAACAGGACTTCAATCACATCTAATGACAAAGTATTCTGAGATTTAACATATAGAGAAGGTGTTGTAATAAAGATTTATAAATGTATGCAGAAAAGCAGCACAATCTTGTTTCATCCACACACTGCATACATAATGTAGCAGTAGGTGTTATTTTAAATATTAGAACAAAGGGTGTATGTATATTTTTTACAGGTGCATAAATTCTATTTCAGTAATTTGGACTAGAATAAGAAAAAAAAGACAGAATTATTGGAAAACGTTCACTCCTGTCACCTGCTTTTATAAAAGGCAGCTAGGATTTTTGTCAGTGTATCTATTAACCTAATCTACTTTTGAAGCTGACATTTTGTAACAGAAATAGCAAAAACAAATGCACAGTAGAAAAAAAAAACAACTTAAAAAGGGCAACAAAAACTATAGTTTTCAAGTAAATATTAAAGAGATATGCAACTAACATTTGCCTAGGAAAGTGGCTTAAAAGCCAGTTCCTGTGAACTTATTTGATTGTATTCAGGGATGAGGAAAGCCTAACACTGTACAAACCATCATCTTTAGCCATATGTGTAGAGAGGCTACAGAAGAAGTTATCAGTGAAAGTGCACTCTAATCAGTGCAAAGCTAGATGAAAATTTAGAGTCACGTGTATAATCACCGTTTTAAAAATGATCTGAATCTCAGACAGTGCTCTAGGTATTAGAAGCTAACCAGGTCCAAACAAACAAAAAAAAAAAAAGCTTGAGAACTAGGATACATTCAAAAATATTATGTTTTTTTTCTGTGCATAAAAAAAAAAAAAAAGTACAGCAAGTGTTAAAGAGAAAAAAAAGAACAAAAAAAAAAAAGAACCAAAAAAAAAAAAAAACACATCTTACTGGAAATGAAGCTCAGCAGCATTGCCAGGACCTCCCTCTGACAAATTCTGATCTGAGAGTCAGTTGCAGTTAATAGGCCTAGGGGGAGGAAATCATTTTCTATACAGATCTATAACTCTGATGGAGACACACACCAATTACAGTTTATTTGAAGGAAATCTTAAAATTGCTGCAAAAGCATTTTGGAAAGTGCTTTACAGTTAAGTTTTATTTATTATTTTTTAGATTTAAAAATAAAAACTATTTAGAAGTGTTGAAAAGATACTAAATGTGTGCCTTCCCTGGCCAGTACAGTAGCTATAAGCAGCAGAGTAATAAAAATAAAGGCAATTAAAAATACTTCCATACTTTTCCTTTGAAGGACCTCTTCAAAATTGCTGAAGATCTTGTCGACACATTTAAATACTGCCAAGGGTATTGGCGCAACAATATTATTTCCATGCATACTGTTCATCTACAATTCACTATGTCAAAACTTGAGTATCGTATGTGCACTTGTATCTCAGCACTTCTCTACTGTGCTTTTATGTGTATATGTACACACATATACAATCAAATTTATTTAGTAGACCGCTGGAGTAGATCATAGATGACTGATGGTCTACAGACCACTGCTTGAGAATCTATGGTCTAAACCAAATGGGAAGAGCATCTCACAAACGTTCAAAGCATCTGGTTTATTTATCTAGAATGCGGTGCAACTGCTTTTATCTCAATAGGGGGACAACATATGGATAAAGTCATGCTCACTTACCATAGGGATATTTAGTGTCTAGCTTATCTTGTGCTGTCCTAGCCCATGGTAGGATATCATCATGACAACCATTAGGCATCCCATTATATCCAATCCCAACAATCTTGTTCTCTGAATTCACAATACATGCTCCGACCTAAAATGTAGAAAAAAGAATACATTTAACAAAAATCATTATTTTAATTATTTGTAATAAAATAAAAATATTGACATCTGGATAAAATTGCAGTGAAAGTTGACATAAAATGTTATCTTGGTTGAAGAAGGCTCATTGCTCACTGTACCTTAGGGAGTTGAGTTACACCTCACTGACAAGGCCTAACTAAGGCCTGAACTATACATTACCTGGTATTTCTGGGCTGGAACACTCTAGTGAGTGGGACCAGACTGATATACAAAAGGATATTTCTCTCTGACACAAGTGAGCTAAAAGAGGCTGCTCTAAAATAACTAACCTATTAAGATAAGTTTGTTATCTGATTGAGCACCTCTATTTTTTGTAGCACTAGTTTCATTTCACTTTCAGTGTGTTCAATTTTGCCAAAAGTCTACAGAGGAGCACACAGTAAAAAAAGAAATCAAAAGATGCTTGGGATACACAGAGAGTTATAGTTATGGGCCCATATAAATAAATTAATAAATAAATAGATGAGCCTATTTATTTATATTGTGACACAAAATTTTGGATATTATTGGACATTATTATCTGCTGGTCTAGCTTGGATTAAAATGAGAGTTCCACAATAGCTTGAAAATGTACACAGGTTAAAAACCAAAAAAACAAATATTAAGGCACAAGGTTCTTTAACCAGACCATGTAAGCATCTTTACTTGAAAAGGATCACTTAAATCGAATCTGTTTTCAATGAGCCGTACAGAAAGATGGCACTTAGGGCTGCCAAAGTCAAGTGAAACGGTTAATTTCTTCTCTGCATTCAAGGTCCTAACCAAGAACAGAAACAAAAATAACGGCTCCCATAGCAGAATAATATTTTGTAGTAACAAAAAAAAAAAAAAAAAAACATAATATATATATATATATATATATATATATATATATATATATATATATCTGTCTTTTTACTCTTTATCAAGCTTGCATCTATAAGAGCATGTTAAAATATAGAACAGTGGTACTAACTCAGCACAGAACTTGCTTCTTTCATCGGCTCTGAGCTAGTGTAAGCTATTTGTAGTTTTAGATTTCACATGTCACAGAAGACTTGAAAATAATTACAGTGTATGTTCTTGCATGGTTTTGAGTTCTAGTTGTTACTAAAGTACGACAAGGTAATATGCCATTATTAATTAAATGAACAACATTATAGAATACAAATAGGACTGAACTACTATGGACAAAAGGAATGCATACAAGAAATAGAATTAAAGTGTACTTACCTGTGAACTTGGATCTTTACTTCTCTGAGCTGCTAAAAATGCGACCGCCATAAAATATTCACACCATTCTAAATAGTCCTCCCGCTTCTTAGACAGGGCAGCAGCAGCAAGCCTGGCAACCAATAAACAAATGAGATTATGGTCACACGTGTGTATAATACCCAGAGTGCAAATGTCAATTCACTTTTCTTTTTTAACAATTAATTTCATAGCAGTTTCTGTCTCATTTTCTCTGCAGGTTATGTCCTTGTAAATTAAATATTATTCCATTAGTCCTATTAAAAGCACTGGCAGTTTTAGCCACTACATTTTCCCAGTGCAGATAGCTGCCTGTTAAAGTCTCCTCCCATCTCAGGAAGTTGATCAGAAACCAAAATGGTGTATTGAGCTGCAGCATAAGAGAATAGTTTTAAATATATGACTACAGTGATCCAGCAGCAAAATCTAAACACACTAGTAAATTGCTTATCAAAAATGACAGGAATAAAATTGAAAGGCTGGCAATGCTGGTTGGCATAAAATGTGGGGCTTTTGGTCCTCGTTGGTTTTATTTTCAAAGTCCTACGTGCCTGGCATTGTGAGTATAAGTGTTACTGATTGCGCCATTGTTTATTTTCTAAGTTCTGCGTGCCACTCGCTGCAGAGCCTTGTTTTCATCTGGTTTCAGAATTTTTACTTTTTTGGTCCACCAATTTTTCCCCCACACGATTTTGAGAGGCGGAAAATGGCAAATATGGCTCCAATTCGTTTGTAACTTTCCTCCTAGGCTTCCTGGATCTTCCCCTTGTGCTGTGTGTGAGTGTTATTTTTTTATAATTATTCCGCTTGTTTTTGGCTTTTTTGTAGTTACGTGTTTGAAGGAACTGCGTGCTTCGCGAGTCTCGAAGTGCAATGAGCAGCGCCAACGTTCATTGCAGCCTAAGTCCCGCATGCCTCAATTGCTCACCTCGCATTGCGAGGCTTGCAGTGTATTGAGTCCTGCGTGCATCAACAACTCACCTCGCAAAGCGTGCATGCGTCCCATAATCTGCGAGGGACGCAAAAGCCTAAGGCGTGTGTGCGTCAACGGCTCGCAAGGGACACAAGTGCTTTACCAACATTGCAAACGTCCCCAACACTGATAACCAATAGTGATCGGGCTCATTCTAATCTGAGCCGCAAAATGGCCTCAACTCCGATGCCTTGCTACAGCCCCTTGACCCACGTCTACGTTGGTATTCAAATGGACGGCACCGCAAGGAGGTCCCTCTTACGGCCGATCGCAAACCAAGCTATCGCCCGTAAGCCTCGGAGGGCTTGAACAGGATCGCGGCAACCAACATAAACTCCCCCATGCTGCGGGGTCCCCACATGAAACCCATAATGCAGGGGTCCCAATCGGGACCCCCATACAGAGCCCCTAGTTAACCCCCTTCTCGTATGGGGGTCAATACAGACCACCATGAGACTACAATTACTCCCCTCAGTCCAATATGGGTCTATATAGACCCCTATAGGACACTATTAACCCTAGGTTAACCCTATGAGTGCCAAGAGGGTCCTCCAGGACCCTCATGATACCAAGTCTAAGCACTACACTATTAACCCCAACTGTCCCCCTTAAACCCCATCAGTCACAAAAGGGTCTATAAATACCCTCATGGGACAATTAGAACCCTAACATTAACCCCATACGTGCCATGTGAGTCCTCCAGGACCCTAATGACACCAAGTACAAACACTACACTATCCCCCCCATAAACCACTACATCTAAACTAACCCCCCTCTAACTAATTAATCCCCCACCTCCCTATCCTATTAACCTCCCTCTACCCTAACCTATTTATCTCTACCTACCCCCTTATTAATCCCACTAATTACAAAACATAAAAAAGCTGTTAGACAAAATAAAAAAGAACACGATTACAAACAATAAAATATATAACCAACTGCATATACAAATATATATACAACCTGATATAAGGCAGACTCGTGTGTTGTTTTAAACTAAATTCCAACAATAAAATTACATATTCCTGAAAAAGAGAACCACTCCAGGTGAGATCTCTTTATCTGAAACACTGGAGGTGCCAATTACATCACTTGCAACAGAATTTAAAAGTGTAAAAACATAAGTGTCAGATGCGTTATTTTTATGTGCAATTATGATACTGTGCAATCTATCATTTTTGGTTTCTGTTGAGTAGCTTCCTGAGGTAGGAAGAGTTTTTGAATTAAAATAAATGTTCCATTTGTATAATGGGAATGTGGCAGCTACAAACATTCAACAGAATTAATAAAAAAAAAAAACATATCAGTTTACAAAGACACATCCTCTTAAAGTAGCAGCAGGATAAGCTGAGAGAAGAACATTTCTGCTGTACTCATACAAATGAGCAGCCTCTGATAACTATGTGCATGCTAAATTTACGTGTGTTTAGAGAAGGCATGAGTGTTTCTGTTTGTTAAAAACATATATATGCATAAATAACTAATTATCTTGAAATCTATTAAGTTAATTGAATATTTTCTGCAGTTTTAAAACAAAAATGTTATCAAATATATACATGATCTTTTGCAGAAATACATTATGTATAGTTTAACAACCTCAGGTTAATGGAAGAAGGTGATAAGCTCATTAGATTGCAAGTTTGTGAATTTTCAATCTTGTAAGGCACTTCGGTAAAAGCTCGACACACACTAGATTCTAAACTAAATGATTTGGCTCTCCATGCTTTGCAATTTGTAAATTTTTTGAAGAAGGTTGTTGGGGGAGTATATTAAGAGGGACAGAGATATAAGGGAGAGTTGAGGTCTTTATACTTTAGGGTTGTGATTATTTTTTTTTTTCTGGTGGCTATGGGAAGCTAGAGGAGTCAGAGAGGTGATGCTGACAATGGGCCTCATTCTATTATCGGCCGCAGCCGCTGCGGGGCCGCAAGGACCGGCCGCAAGCTATTCTGCTATTCTATTCCCTTACGGCCGTAGGCTCCGGCAGGCTTGCGGCCGGTGCCTTGCTATCTCTTGCGGCCGATCGCGCCGGAGGAAAGCCTTTGATCTAAAACGGCCGCAAGATATTTGCAATTCAATTGCTCCGGGAAACCTCTCTGCAAGGCTAAAAACGAGCCGCAGTTACTTGCAGGAAAAAGGTCTCGCTAGCACCAATTAAGCACATAAAATAGCTCAAATAAAGCCATCCTGCACTTTGAGAAGACTATAAAGGGATTTTAGGTGTTAGAAAAAATAGCACATAATTATCCTGTACTCAAATCCGTAAAATATTTCATTTTTAATATCCGTAAAATATACATGTAAAAAGTCCAGAGTGCTTGGAGCACCTCAGACACGCCCACGCCGCAGCCGGAAAATAAACAGTTAATTTGAACTCGGGTTTGGGCAGATGTGCAAGCTTGAGAGTGGGTTCCTTTTATTCCTCATGTCCCCCAATATGATCCCTAGCATTTACAGAGCTGTACAGTGCAGGCTTGAATTTATTTTTGAGTTTTTATATTTCACAGTTTACGGCCGGTTCCAAGATATGCGGCCGGCCGTAAAAGGAGATCCTTGCGGGGCCGTATAATAGAATCGCGAGTTAACTGAACCCTCGCAAGGAATCGCAGCCTTACGGCCGATTTACGGCCGATAATAGAATGAGGCCCATTGAGTATAGTAGATGAGACAAACCGGTGATTGGGAGACCAGCAAGGAGAGTTGCTGTAATCAAGGCAAGATATGGTGAGTGAATGGATTAGAATTTTAGCTGTAAGATAGTGAATTATTTTGGAGATGTTTTTTGGTGAAAATGAAAATATTTGTATGTGAGGATTGGAAGAGAGGACAGGGTCCAGTAGGACCCCTAGACAATGCACCTGTGAGGTGGGAATGATGATGGCATTGGACGATTAGGAGCTCAGGCTTTACATGTTAATTTTAAGCCAATGGGCAGTCATGCAGGAGGATCTGCATTGACTGGAAGGTGTAGAGTTAGCAGGTGGCGATGAGATAGAGGGAGTGGGAAGATGACATTGGGGATTATGCAGAGATTGGTAAAAAATAAAGGTCAAAGGAGTGTCCATCACTGTGAGTTGGGGGTTCTTACCATTGTGAGAGGCAAAGGGAAGAGGTGAATGCAAGCAATTTTGCATCTTTGGGGGAGGCGAGTGCATCAGTGCCAATGATAAAATTGCCAAGAACGAGTGAAGGAACGCAGGACGGAGAAAATAAGGGAGCCAGGTGGCGAAATGATCCAGAAACACATCAACTTGCAGAGAGACGGGTGATAAAAGGTGGATAATGTGAGCTTCAAAAGAAGACATTTGGAGGGAAGCAACTGGAACTATGCAGTGACAGGTAATACACTCACACATCCACCTTGCTTGTTCCCAGGTCTAGGTGTGTGACTGAAGTGAAAGCTTCCATAAGAGTGCTCTGCAGTGGAGGCCAAGTTTCTGCAATAGCCAATAGTTTAAGGGATTTGGAAACCGATCATGATGCAAATTGAGTGTGCATTCCAGAGGGCACAGGAGAAGGGCAAAGCAGATGGTATGTGACAAGCAATGTACATTAAATTATGGGTGATCTGGGCGTTTACATGGCTGGCAAAAGGTGGAAATAAGTGAGGGTGGTCATAATAGGAGAGTTGGTTATGAACGTCTGAATGGATATCTGCAGTAGACTACTGAATGAGAGCAGAGGCTAACGTCATCTCCTCCCCTGCCCCCTATTAAAACAAAAATGTCTATAGTATATGTTTTCTTGTGATATGAAACGGTCAATTAGGCTTTAATTAACAGTTTTTATGTCATTTGAAAGCTGTGACGTTGCTTTTCTTTTTTTTATTTCCTTTGAATAGGACTAGTATCAGTTGAATCTTACAAATATATATATATATATATATATATATATATATATATATATATATATATATATATATATATATATTATATTATATAAATAAAAGACAGTGATGTGCTGCTCTGTATTAAACCCTATAGTACTGCATAATACTCATCACCATTACCCCTATAGTGATGTTTACTACTGCTCAGCATTACCTCTATAGCACTGCTCCGCGTTGCCCCCATGGTAATCTATAGAGCTGCTCCGCGTTGCCCCCATGGTAATCTATAGAGCTGCTCCGCGTTGCCCCCATGGTAATCTATAGAGCTGCTCTGCGTTGCCCCCAAAGTGTTGTTCAGTATTATCCCTATAGTAATACATAGTGCTGTTCAGTATTATCCCTATAGTAATACATAGTGCTGTTCAGTATTATCCCTATAGTAATACATAGTGTTGTTCAGTATTATCCCTATAGTAATACATAGTGTTGTTCAGTATTATCCCTATAGTAATACATAGTGTTGTTCAGTATTATCCCTATATTAATACATAGTGTTGTTCAGTATTATCCCTATATTAATACATAGTGTTGTTCAGTATTATCCCTATATTAATACATAGTGTTGTTCAGTATTATCCCTATAGTAATACATAGTGTTGTTCAGTATTATCCCTATAGTAATACATAGTGTTGTTCAGTATTATCCCTATAGTAATACATAGTGTTGTTCAGTATTATCCCTATAGTAATACATAGTGTTGTTCAGTATTATCCCTATAGTAATACATAGTGTTGTTCAGTATTATCCCTATAGTAATACATAGTGTTGTTCAGTATTATCCCTATAGTAATACATAGTGCTGTTCAGTATTATCCCTATAGTAATACATAGTGCTGCTCAGTATTATCCCTATAGTAATACATAGTGCTGCTCAGTATTATCCCTATAGTAATACATAGTGTTGTTCAGTATTATCCCTATAGTAATACATAGTGTTGTTCAGTATTATCCCTATAGTAATACATAGTGTTGTTCAGTATTATCCCTATAGTAATACATAGTGTTGTTCAGTATTATCCCTATAGTAATACATAGTGTTGTTCAGTATTATCCCTATAGTAATACATAGTGCTGTTCAGTATTATCCATATAGTAATACATAGTGCTGCTCAGTATTATCCCTATAGTAATACAAAGTGTTGTTCAGTATTATCCCTATAGTAATACATAGTGTTGTTCAGTATTATCCCTATAGTAATACATAGTGTTGTTCAGTATTATCCCTATAGTAATACATAGTGTTGTTCAGTATTATCCCTATAGTAATACATAGTGTTGTTCAGTATTATCCCTATAGTAATACATAGTGTTGTTCAGTATTATCCCTATATTAATACATAGTGTTGTTCAGTATTATCCCTATATTAATACATAGTGTTGTTCAGTATTATCCCTATATTAATACATAGTGTTGTTCAGTATTATCCCTATATTAATACATAGTGTTGTTCAGTATTATCCCTATATTAATACATAGTGTTGTTCAGTATTATCCCTATAGTAATACATAGTGCTGTTCAGTATTACCCCTATAGTAATATATAGTGTAGTTCAGTATTACCCCTATAGTAATATATAGTGTTGTTCAGTATTGCCCCTATAGTAATATATAGTACTGCTCAGTATTACCCCTATAGTAATATATAGTGTTGTTCAGTATTGCCCCTATAGTAATATATAGTACTACTCAGTATTACCCCTATAGTAATATGTATTACTGCTCAGTATTACCCCTATAGTAATACATAGTGTTGTTCAGCATTACCCCTATAGTAATATGTAGTATTGCTCAGTATTACCCCTATAGTAATACAAAGTATTGTTCAGTATTACCCCTATAGTAATATATAGTGTTGTTCAGCTTTACCCCTATAGTAATACATAGTGTAGTTCAGTATTATCCCTATAGTAAATCATAGCGTTGTTCAGCAATACCCCTATAGTAAATCATAGCATTGTTCAGTATTATCCCTATAGTAATACATAGTGCTGCTCAGTATTATCCCTATAGTAATACATAGTGTTGTTCAGCATTATCCCTATAGTAATACATAGTGTAGTTCAGCATTACCCCTATAGTAATACATAGTATTATCCCTATAGTAATATGTAGTATTGTTCAGTATTACCCCTATAGTAATACAAAGTATTGTTCAGTATTACCCCTATAGTAATACATAGTGTTGTTCAGTATTTCCCCTATAGTAATATATAGTGCTGCTCAGTATTATCCCTATAGTAATATATAGTACTGCTCAGTATTACCCCTATAGTAATATGTAGTACTGCTCAGTATTACCCCTATAGTAATACATAGTGTTGTTCAGTATTACACCTATAGTAATATGTAGTATTGTTCAGTATCACCCCTATAGTAATACAAAGTATTGTTCAGTATTGCCCCTATAGTAATATATAGTGTTGTTCAGTATTATCCCTATAGTAATACATAGTGCTGCTCAGTATTATCCCTATAGTAATATATAGTACTGCTCAGTATTACCCCTATAGTAATATGTAGTATTGTTCAGTATCACCCCTATAGTAATACAAAGTATTGTTCTGTATTGCCCCTATAGTAATACATAGTGTTGTTCAGTATTACCCCTATAGTAATACATAGTATTGTTCAGTATCACCCCTATAGTAATACAAAGTATTGTTCTGTATTGCCCCTATAGTAATACATAGTGTTGTTCAGTATTATCCCTATAGTAATACATAGTGTTGTTCAGTATTACCCCTATAGTAATACATAGTGTTGTTCAGTATTACCCCTATAGTAATACATAGTGTTGTTCAGTATTGCCCCTATAGTAATATATAGTACTGCTCAGTATTATCCCTATAGTAATACATAGTGTTGTTCAGTATTACCCCTATAGTAATATATAGTACTGTATTACCCATTGGCTTCAGGCTGGTTGTCGCTCATCCTTCAGTACAAAGTGATGTTCTCTATATGCAGTCAATGCAGGGCAGTCACAACAGGACACATAAACTTCCCAAGTTTCCCGGCAAATCCCCCTGCTAACATTGGCTAGAGCTGAGCCACATGAGCCTGACTCAGCCCAGCACAGCCACATGAGCCAGGCCCAGCCCCACTTCCTCCTTCAGTGGTGAGTCATGTCTAACACACCTCTCAGCTCCAGTGGTATGTTAACCTCTGACGTGCTACAACAAGCCCTGCTCTTACATAGTAATCATGTATAATATGAGCCTGCAGACCATATGCCCTGCAGCTCTGCCCTATGTGTACCTCTATACCTGCACTATCAGGATGGCAAGTGCCCACTACTTATAAATGGAACTCCCTGGTGTGTACATATGTATATTGGTTTGTATGTGCTTGCCTGTGTGTGACTGTACCTGCATCAGTGTTGGGCACAATTGTTTGTGTTCCTGCAGCTAGTTGTGTCTTTCTTTATTTTGGTTAAAATGTTATTTTTGTTTAACCCAGGTTTTTGTTGTTGTTCAGTCCTTCAGTCGTGTCCACCTTTCGGTAACCACAGCACATAACCAGGCACATCTGTCTGTGTTTCTGGTTATGCTTATCCTTATGATTTGCTTGGCAAAGATACTAGAGTGGGTTGACGTTTCCTTCTCCAGTGTACCATGATTTGTCTGACCTCTCTGCTATGACCTGTCCATCTTGGGTGACCCTACATCAGTGGTCACCAAACTCGGTCCTGGAGGGCGGCACCAGGCCTGGTTTTGTGGATATCCTTGCTGCAAACAGGTGAGAATCTTGTTTCTTCAGCCATCCTGATTGACTCACCTGTTTGCAGCAAGGATATCCACAAATCCAGGCCTGGGTCGGCCCTCCAGGATCAAGTTTGGTGACCCCTGCCCTACATGATATAGCTCACAGCTTTACTGATGTACACAAGCCCCTAACGTAAGGAGACTTCCTATGTGTTATCAGGACAGGCTCAGACAGTACTGGGTATCTGCCTAATGTAAGAAGGCGTCCTATGTGTTTTTAGGGCAGGCTCAGACAGTACTGTGTATCTGCCTAATGTAAGGAGGTGTCCCATGTGTTATCCTTCCTATGTGTTACCTAGTACTGTCTGAGCCTGTCCTGATAAAGCACAGTCGGGAGATCTCCTTACATTAGGCAGATACCTGTACTGTCTGAGCCTGTCCTGATAAAGCACAGTCGGGAGATCTCCTTACATTAGGCAGATACCTGTACTGTCTGAGCCTGTCCTGATAAAGCACAGTCGAGAGATCTCCTTACATTAGGCAGATACCTGTACTGTCTGAGCCTGTCCTGATAAAGCTCAATCGGGAGGTCTCCTTACATTAGGCTGATACCTGTTCTCTGTCTGAGCCTGTCCTGATAAAGCTCAATCGGGAGGTCTCCTTACATTAGGCAGATACCTGTACTGTCTGAGCCTGTCCTGATAAAGCACAGTCGGGAGATCTCCTTACATTAGGCAGATACCTGTACTGTCTGAGCCTGTCCTGATAAAGCACAGTCGGGAGATCTCCTTACATTCGGCAGATACCTGTACTGTCTGAGCCTGTCCTGATAAAGCACAGTCGGGAGATCTCCTTACATTAGGCAGATACCTGTACTGTCTGAGCCTGTCCTGATAAAGCACAGTCGGGAGATCTCCTTACATTCGGCAGATACCTGTACTGTCTGAGCCTGTCCTGATAAAGCACAGTCGGGAGATCTCCTTACATTAGGCAGATACCTGTACTGTCTGAGCCTGTCCTGATAAAGCACAGTCGGGAGATCTCCTTACATTCGGCAGATACCTGTACTGTCTGAGCCTGTCCTGATAAAGCACAGTCGGGAGATCTCCTTACATTCGGCAGATACCTGTACTGTTTTTGCCTTTCGTGATAACACATAGGACGTCTCTTCAGATTAGGCAGACAGTACAAGGTATCTGCCTAATGTAAGAAGATGTCCTATGTGTTATCAGGGCAGGCTCAGACAGTACAGGGTATCTGCCTAATGTAAGAAGAAGTCCTATGTGTTATCAGGACAGGCTCAGACAGTACAGGGTATCTGCCTAATGTAAGAAGATGTCCTATGTGTTATCAGGGCAGGCTCAGACAGTACAAGGTATCTGCCTAATGTAAGAAGATGTCCTATGTGTTATCAGGGCAGGCTCAGACATTACTGGGTATCTCCCAACTGTGCTTTATCAGGACAGGCTTAGACCGTTTTAGGTGTCAGTTCTATTTGAGGTGATTTCCAGATAATACTGACACTAGTTGACTAATTGAATACATTAGGTAATTCTGAATAACTGTTGGATATAATTGAAAGCACCAAAATGGCCATTTAACTCCACAGGTAATCATTAAAATAGTTTAGGGCGCGTTTCCAAATAAAAATGCTTTCTATACTCTGCATCTGTATACACAAAGAGCCTCATTCAATTCGAAGGCCGCATGTTGCGGTATATAGGCTGTATGTCTGTGGGCCTGTTGCGGGCTCTCAGTCGTCTACAAATCCAATGCTATTAAATTAAGGAAGGACACAAGTTACGGGCTGAGGCCTCAAGACCATAATCCTTGGTTTCACCTGTAACGCTTCCGAATATCCCATCCGATGAAGCGCGCCAAAATCAAGCAAGGCCGTAATTTGTGAGCCCATCACTGGTCAATTAACCAATAGGAACCGGAGTACGTCAATCAACACCGCGGAAACTAGTTTAAAGGCTACAAAACCAGTAACTCCCTGACTGTGCTGTAACTGAGAAAGTCAACATACAGGTCTAGGCGGTGGTGAGTTTTTATGTGAGATATAGATAGAAAGAGAGAGAATAAGAAAGAGAGAGAATAAAAGAGAGAGAGAGAGAGAGAGAATAAAAGAGAGAGAGAATGAGAGAGAGAGAGAGAATGAGAGCGAGCGAGCGAGAAACACCTGAGGAGGAGAGGTAGAGGTATGGAGAGAGGTAGAGGAGAAAGCAGGTCAGGGAGGGGAGGTAGAGGTTTAGGAGAGAGGCCTGTGCCCCAGATGTAGGCACACAAGATGTAGGAGCAGATGGTCAGGGGCCTGATCCCAGTGGGGCAGGCCCCAGGGAAGCCATGAACCCCAGGCACGATTGGGAGGGCAAGAGGTTGTGCCAAAGCAGAGGGCCCACAATTATAGCCAAAAGGAAATAGATATCCTCCTCAGGGAAATCCGTGTCTGCCATAGCATCATACATGGTGGGAGGGATGGCGAGAAGACACGTGCCTGGAAAGAGGTTGCTGCAGCTGTTGCATTATTAAGGGTTGCAAACAGGGACGTGTAGTCTGTCTAACATATGATGAATGCAGGGTGAAGATCAAGAGAAAGATGGCAGCGGAGGACAGAGCAGCCCGTGCAATCGGTGGTGGCCCACCAGGTAACATCACCTACTGTGGATGAGAGCGGACTCTGAAGGAGTGGATGGAGCCAGCGGCAGTAGTGGGTCTTCCAGGACAGCTGGACACTGGCTTTCAGGAAACCCTGCAATGTGAGTATCACATACACCATCACAGCATCATATGCACACATGAACCCCACATACATAGATAACTGGCATACAATAGCATTGTAAGATCTCTGGTTATGACTACAGATATATGGGGCAGCAATAACCATGTACATCCAGGAAGCAAACATATTATTATCATAATTGTTATCAATGAAATATCTTTCCAATACATGCAGTTAAAACGGATTCTGAATTAGTTGCCAATGCAGTTTGTGTTAGTGTTATGCTTGCTGTTGTTTTATATGAACTTTGACATTTCAATTTTGATTGCAATTGTGTATTTTTTGTCATGAGTTCCCCTATTCCTATCTTCCCCATGTTAAACCGCACCCATTAGAGCTATTTCGCTTAACACTCCTACTTCTTGGAACCTTTCTACAGCGTTAAACGAGGTATAGCTGTAGATCAACATTGATTTTAAATCCAAAAGAGAGTACATGTATGAGTGTGCACACTGCAGCATATGCGGATACAGTCTCATGAGCATGTTAACTGCCCATTGTATTGGTCCCAGATTGGTCAGTCTCACACACTGCACAGCAGATTCAGATGAGCACATGTCCTAATGAACTGCAGCAGCATTACATATATTAATATGAGCCCTGATCCACAATGCTCATGATACAGCTCAATGTTTATCTGCGTAAAACAAATCGCCACAGCCAATTACAAGTGACCATAATGTCAGGTGCTTGAAACCAGGGCTCTTTCTGAGGGGGAAGTGAAGGTTTACCAATATATTAACAAGTTTATTGCTACAGAGTAGAAATTACAAACATAGTTTCATTTTTAATTTAAAACTATAATAACAAGTACTTTGTCAAGTGAATGCTACTAAAAATTGCATTTTCCTAGGTAGCATGCCAATTATTTTTATCTCTGCAGTTGACTTGCCGAAGACAATGAACCAACATGGTCCCAGATTGTACTCCGTAATACTGGGTAATGATTTTTGAATAACAAAGATAATTAAGTTTTTTTTTTTTTCTATGGGTAGATCAAAAAGGCTGATTGACATCTAAAAATTGAGATGAATGGAAGTGCCTCCATCCAAAGTGGTTAGTGATAAAACGAATACAACGAATACAAACACAGCAATACATAGAACCCAATAATGTTATTAAAGAAAAACACAACTGTGCAGCAACAGTAACCCCACGATCCTTCCCATTGTCTTTAAAAATGTAAGGGTATTGTTACTGCCAGTTAGTGCTATCCATGTGGACAAAAATGACCATTCTTGTATTCAGATTGTAGTACAGAGGAAGCAACTGTAAGGTACCAGTTCAAAGCTGTTGGTTCTTACTGTACTGGATAAAGACACTCCTACATCTGGCTTTCTTCCCAATAAGATTTCTCTGGCCTCCTCACTCTGAATCCTAATTAGTGATCAGGTTGTCACAGTCAGAGCCAGGAAGGCATTTTCTAGTTCTTAACATAAGTTATCCTTATGTCACTTTATTTCACCATTTGATTGTATTTTAGATAATGCATCAAAAGTATATATTTACATCTATTTATAGTAAAAACGACAATATTTTAGTCTTTGTATCTGGTTTTTTTTATCGAAAATAAAGTCTGACTTAATTACAGACCCCATTTCGTAAAAATTTTACGCAAATAACCTTGTAAAATTTGATCACCACTTTTTCACAGCATTAAAGCCTGGCAATATAAGTGGTAATTTAACATCAAGTCATAATTGCCATTTGCAAATCACTCCAGTTAGCTAGATGTGACAAGTTGTTATCAAGTCATAGAACAGTGGTGAATGTGCAACACATTGCAACCTACCAGAGTAAGAGTTAATCATAGCCTTTCTAAAGAGAACAGCATATTGCAAAGCTAGCAATGGGTTTGTTATTAAGCAGAAAATCCATAAAAACTACACATGACTTTTATTTTTTGTTAGATCCTACGGTGTAGAAAGCTATCAAAAACTATTTTCCCTTCATTATTTTATTCTTTGGTATATAGTAATTTCAGTCTTACACAGCACCCTTCATAAGAAGGCTACAGGATGAAAAGTGACCTTGGAAATATGGCTTTATTCTACATGTCTCCGGCATATAACTCTGTTGTAGTCATTATCCTAGTAGTAAATGCCCTCCATGTCTTATTGTTTAAAACCTTCACTTCTGACTTTATTAGCCATTATAACCACATGGTACATCTCAGAAGATTATACAAACCCTGGGATGCCATTTCAGATCATATGTAAGTACAGACACCAAAGTGCTTTTTCGCACATGAAGAAATTTTAAAATGGAGTCACACAGCAGCACTGTGCTTCTAGTCTTTTTCTCTTGATCATCCATTAGGTCCATTCCCTTGGCGATCCATATTTGACTCTCAGCACCATATCACAGTTACAATACACATTGCAAGTGCATACCCATAGTGATCTTCCTTTAGATTCACAGAAATGGCTTAAGCAAGCAGCTAAAAAGCGTAGGGAAAAACATGTGTTTGTGAGCCCACTGCACTGTATGAAATGGACTATTTTATCCCTCTGAGGTATCAAGGTGAATCTTCTATCATTTTGTGAGACATATTAAATTTCACATTAAACACAGAGTAGGACAGACAATCCAATGTCATTTGGGTCAAAGTAATATAGTTTTAATGTGTCCAACCTGACCATAATATACTAGGCCCCAGCCTGATCACGTCATAGTGAGAATGCACAGCAGTATGCTTTCAGTTTTTAAACACTTTACTTTCTCCTACTATAGCAAACAGATCACACTAAAACATTGGGATATATTTTATAAACACCTAATTTCATAAACTGCCACTGACTTTCAGGTGTGCAGATAAGGAAAGCAGGTTAAAAAAAATACAATTCACGTTTATGGTGGCATTAAAGCAGAAATTAAGTCTTTAATTGTGACAAAATGAACAGCGCTTCTATTAACCCTATGTCTATAAAATAAAAAATACTCCTAACCATTATCGACTTAAAAGGATATGGAACACAATGAGTATCAAACTCTGATTTTGAAAACTCCAAAAGCTGCAAACAAATTACCAACAGTTTGGCTCTCTCATGCTTCCAATTCTCCAATGTTTTATGTATAAAAAGAGTCCCAGCCTGAGCAGTTGTCCAAGAAAACCTTTACACAAGCAACGGTTACGCAATCTGTAGTCACTTGGTATAGAAAAAGCTCCTGGTCAGTCTTGGACCGTTGCAACCATACAGTTACATGATCAACATGTATCGCAACACCTTGCCTGTTTGCCAAAACTAACTCTCCCATCCTGAAGGCACCAAAGAAGGCAATTGAGATGAGGGGACAGAACAATAAGACTTCATTCTCACTGGTACAAATCTCTTTCAATACTTGAACGAGGAGGGAAATGGTAATAGGTTGCCTGCTATCTTGTCTAGCCATACCACCTGTTAAACTTCGCATCACTTGTTTAACCAAAAGCTCCTTCATCAAGTCCCTGAAACCAGCTAATTTAAAGAAAAAAAGACTGCCACCTGTTACCCCACACTATGTTCCTTACACAGTAATCAGAATCATAGCAAGTTCACTATCCTCTTGTAATCAGTGTCCACTCATGCCTTTTGCCCCAAACTCTCTTGTATGAGAGACCAGTAGGCAGAGCCAAATACATTCTAACCAACCATGCTATCTCTCTGCACCAACTTCCCACAGATGTACCGGAAAGACTCTCTCTCCCTCCATCATTCAGAGAATTACATTTTGGATAGCACAGGTGATCAATAAACCTGAACTCTTCAGGATCCTTTTTTTAGAACCAAACCCATTGGGGTGACACAAAACCTGAGACAAAGGCCAGTTATCAAAAGGACAAGCTATATGACCTCACCTAATTTCTTTTTCTAACTTTTTACACACAACACAACAACATTTTTTTAGGTAGCAACTGTCACATAAGGTAAGTAATCCTATTCTAAACCCAACCTTTCCACCTTACCCGCATTGCGTGGAGCTGAACTAATGTCTTGACCTTTAGAACTTGCTTCCAGAGGTTTGGAGGTACAGTATATCTTTGCTGCTTGAAACATTTTGCAAAAGGTATGGCCTCCACATCTGCAGCAGACATGCTTGAATCTGCAATTAGGTGCCCATTTGCACTGGCCCTCATGGAACGCTTAGCATACTTTTTTACCCATTCCTGGAGATGCGGAAAGGGACCTGCCCCTCACCCCACTTCGAAAGGTCAGCACCACGTGCATGGGGGGCATAACATTTAGCCATTAGTTTATACAGTAGCTTTATCACTTCAGGACATAGACGGTCTGGAGGCCATACACTGATGGAAGTCTTCATCGTACTTACACCATTCCATTCCCCCATAGGTAAGATAAGCCCCAATATCTATGCCAAGTAAATAAAAAAGGTAGAGTACTGCTCTGGAAACGTTGCCAATCAAACAAGCTAGAATGAAAAAAAGCTTGTAACCAGTTATTGAATGTCGGCGGATCTTCTGAAAACTGTGTCTCCTGTCATCTTCTTCTCCCCAGAAACCTGATCGATCACTCTTCCAGATCTCTGAGCATCTCGATGGAGGAGGAAGAGAAAAGATTTCTCCAAATTCCTGCCTCCATATACAATTTTTACCTCCTTAGAAAAAGGGGCACCCAGATTATCTAACCCACGTAGAACCATTGATTTCATGGATCCATCTGATATCCTAAGCACCCCTTTTAGCTGCACCGAATTATCTGAAGCACCCGCTCTCTTCTACGCCCTCTAGTGGATGAGGCCTAAATAACCCCATATACATGATCTGTGACACTTCTCACGGTAAGAGCACCTGTTATGAGTTACTGCCATTGCTAATAGCTGTCCCTATAGGCTACTACCGTTCTCCCCAAGCTGCCTAATACACCTGCAGGGAGAACTACAACTCCCATGAACCCTGCAGGGAGGTGGCCACTCAATCGAGGCATAGCAGCAGCTGGTCAGCATGCTGGGGGACTCCTAGTTTCTGGGGCTCATGCAGGATCCTTTGCTCGATCCTTCTTGGACAAGGCCTTGGCGCGCACCTCATCCAGGAGGTGGGCCAGGACCATCAGAAACATTTTTTCTTCTATCAGCCCGCAGCAGTACTCCAGGGCGAGAAGGAGAGAACAGATAGCAGAAATAACAGACAAATAGGGAATGAGGGAAATTGACAAAAAAGACAGAAATTAAGGAAAACAAACAAAAATGGGAGAGCAGAAATAATAGGAAGAAGGCACAGAAGAAACTTCACAGAAACGTGGGTAGCTATGGGCACAATGGCGCTGAAGATGACCCAACCTAGGAATCCTGGATGGTATCCAGAGCCCTCTAGATCCACTTTCAGATACTACAACTAGGCTCCCAGAGAGAAAGCAGTCATGCAGAGTTCTGTGTTTCATAAAGTGTGTGGGGGGGGGGGGGGGGGCTGTCATACTTGCAGATCCTCCGGATTCTAGTGCCAATGCTATATATGGAGTGCTGAAATCCAGTGAAAAACACCATCAAGTGAGGAGTGTGTTTCCACTGCCACAGATCATGTCCAGAAAGGCCGGCTGTAGCCCAGATAGCCAGTACATGTACAGTAAGTCTTGTTTCTTTGGGGACGATAGACAATGTGGGGCTACAGTAACCAAATATATATAGGAGTGGAATAAACAGTTTGAGAGTTATCTGTAAGACATGCTATCAAGAGACCTATATATGTAGTGCTAAATTCCTGGGGTTTACCAACACTACAGAAAGGCCAATATAAGACAAATTAAAAACAAATTAATCTAATGTGTGTGGCTGCAATTCATTTTTTATGAGGGTCAGTTGTGTTTTGGTTTGATTTATTTATTGCTGTTTCTGAGTAATATAACCCTATTGTGGTCATTTGTATTACGCTGCAACTGAACCAGGAGAATAAGTCTTCCTAGAACATATCAAAACACAGGACCATGGTATATTTATATCACACTTGAAAACCACAATCTCCAGGCCCAAGAATAAAAGATTGGAATTTGTTAAACATTAAAAAATTAAAATAAAACAAACAGTGCTGATAACAAGATCATAAACATAACAATGTATCATCTTGTGTGGCACTCTTTGAACTTTCCTTAAACTTTCTTACTTTCTGGGCATTTGGCTTAAACTGAGTTGTGAACTATCAGCAATGTTACTTGACATGAAAGAAATGATTGGTCCTTATAAGAAAAGGGGGGGGGGGGGGGGGGGGGGGTACCGCGTCAGTGTGCCTGAGCTTAAGGGTTTTCTGTCTTACCACTGGTTTGATCTGTCACCAATTCAGAGAGTTCCAGTAACACTAACTGTGCAGCAAAAATGTCATCTGTCACATATTCAGCATTGACCGAACCCAACAAAAAGTAAGGTATTTTCTGTCAATTCCATACTACTACCAGAGTTATATATTGTGTTTTTGTTGCATGAATATTTTCTTGTAATTCAGTTTCTTTGTTTGTTATAGGTTTTGAAATGGATGTTATTACAAAAATATCAAAAATACTTTAAGGACAATAAGCATCTTTAAAGGACCACCTCTTATATTTACAATATGTTTTTTTAAAGAACTATTATATGCAATTATGCTGCACTGGGAGAAACCATTTTTATTTTTGCTAGTGTACTTACAAGTAGGAGGAGACATTGAATGAAGAGAAGTTTCCAAATACTATTAGGCATATATTAGATGTAATTTCACTTGTGCATTGCAGTTCAGATAATCAAAAAGATACATTTTGTTTGCATAGATATGGCAATGGTTCTATAAAGCCTCCATTCCATGGCTCCTAAAAAAAACTGAGCTCCAGGCAAACCTCCCTGCAGGTCAGTAACTTTTATGGGCTTGTATTTTCCAGAGCCATAGAAGAGCATTTCAAATCTTCTGTAGTTGCGGGTTGGCCTTCCTTTTACGGGACCATGGTTCTTTTCTTATGGGAGTCATTGAATAGAGCCCTATGTTTGCCGTGCTACTGTTTTAAAGAATATGTTTTATTCAACAAATCCCATTATAGAATAAAGTGAAAGTGAAATACGGTCTGCACTGGAGTCAGCCATGTAATGCCAGGCTTGAAGAAGGGGCTGCTTGAACTAGCTTGGAGCTGGGACTGTATTTGGTTGGTTGGCTATTTGGTCGGTGGATGGGTCATGAGGAGCAGAGAATATGGTTGGGAGCAATTTTTGCCCTAGCTTGTATCTTGGTTTTATCAAATTTGTCCCTTATCCAGCTTTCATGGGTCATGTTGTTTCCAGGTAAAATCAAGAGCCAAGTGTGAAGTGTTCGGAAATATTGCATTCAACCTCTCTATCCCTCTGTTATCTAAGAGGGTATATCTACCAAGATCTTACATCTCCAAGGGTTCTTGAATATTTTACCTATTTATGGTGTGGCACATCTAAATACAGCACTATTTGAACAATGTAGCACTTTTGTATATAGCACAACTGTACACTTCTTTTTTGAACTAAATTGAAAAGCTGAAGTAAAATATTATTTGAAGCGTGAATCTTGCAAAAACTTTGTCTGGTACACTTAGCATACACAAGTATTTGTGATGATTTTATTGGCCAGGCAAAAGGAGAATGATGGTTTTATAATGAAAAAAACAAATATGTAATCATGCTAATTTCAATATGTCCATTAACATACACTTTTATAAACTGATGAGGGTGACCGTTTAAAAATAGTCAGCTTGCTATTTCTATTTATACCCACCTTTCTATTTCTTTCCGTATTTTACATGTATTTGATCCATGCTGCACACAATGAAGAGTGCTTTTCAGAATAAAATAACTAAATGTTTCCTAGATTGACAGGTAGGACCGATTCCATTCATGCTGAGATCAGCAAGCATCAGCTGACTGGATAGAGCAGGTGTCATATGCCAGTATGGAATAAGATAATTGCTAGGAATGCTTCTTCCATGTCTGTTAGTCAAAAATTGGCTTTTCGCATGACCAGTGAACCAAGCAAGCCTTATTTGAAACTTGGAATCTGTACATTACAAAAAGTGGCTCAAAATTCATTTTCATTCGGCAATATATTACTCCTATGTATCATGCTTATTTATTTAGCCTCTGTACAACAAACCCCTGTCATGAATTTATTCAGTTAGAGAAAAACTGGAGTCCTGAATGTATAAATGGCTCTCTTTTAAAGAATTAGAATTGATAATTACATACTTATTTTGGAAAGTAAGTAAAAAAGCAACGCTGATATACATTTTTGTATCTGATTAACCATTTGCATGTCAAAGTGGATTTAGAGTCATTTAAAGAACGACTGTGGTTAAATTGTTCATATATAGTGTTTTAATTAAATTAATATTTAAGTTTCCTGGATTATGAAGGCATACTGTAAAATATGAAAGTGTAGTAAAGACTTTGTTTAAGTTTAGACAGCCGGTGGTATGGAGGGGGGATGAGGATGGGGGGGTTGAGAAAGGCAGGGTGAGGGGGGGTGAGGACAGTGGTGAGGATGGGGGAGGAGGATGAGGATGGGGGGTAGAGGGAGGAGGATGAGGATGGGGGTTGAGGGGGTATGATGAGGATGGGGGGTTGAGGTTGAGGGGGGGTGAGGACAGGGTTGAGGATGGGAGGGATGAGGATGGGGGGTTGAGGGGGGAGGATGTGGATGGGGGGTTGAGGGGGGAGGATGAGGATGGGGGGTTGAGGGGGGAGGATGTGGATGGGGGGTTGAGGGGGAGGATGAGGATGGGGGGTGGAGGGAGGAGGATGAGGATGGGGGGTGGAGGGGGGAGGATGAGGATGGGGGGTGGAGGGGGGAGGATGAGGATGGGGGTGGAGGGGGGAGGATGAGGATGGGGGGTTGAGGAGTGAGGTTGGGGGGGGTTGAGGAGGGAGGATGTGGATGGGGGTTGAGGAGTGAGGTTGAGGGGGGTTGATGAGGGGGTTGAGGATGAGGAGGGGGGTTGAGGATGAGGAGGGAGGTTGAGGAGGGGGTTGAGGATGAGGGGGGAGGTTGAGGATGAGGAGTGGGGTTGAGGAGGGTGATAAGGGAGGGGGGAGAAGAGACACGGGAGAGAGAGGGGGGACACAGGGGGCAGCACATTTCCCACCCTCGGCTTATACTCGAGTCACGCATTTTACCCAGTATTTTGTGGTAAAATAGGTGCCTCGTCTTATACTCGGATCAGCTTATACTCGAGTATATACGGTATATAGCTCTCAGCAATACAGGTTGTTGCTGGGATGAGGATGGGAGGTTTAGGATGAGGTTGGGGGGGTTGAGGAGGAGGGGGGTTGAGGTTGAGGAGGGAGGTTGAGGGGGGGTGAGGATGGGGGGTTGAGGAGGGGGGTTGATGAGGAGGAGGGGGGTTGAGAGGGGTTGAGGGGGGAGGATGAGGATGGGGGGTTGAGGGGGGAGGATGAGGATAGGGGGGTTGAGGAGTGAGGTTGAGGGGGGGTTGAGGATGAGGAGGGAGGATGAGGGGGTTGAGGATGAGGGGGGAGGTTGAGGATGAGGAGGGAGGTTGAGGAGGGTGATAAGGGAGGGGGAAAGAGACACAGGGAAGGGAGAGGGGAGAAGAGACACAGGAGAGAGAGGGGGGCCACAGGGGGCAGCACATTTCCCACCCTCGGCTTATACTGGAGTCACTCATTTTACCCAGTATTTTGTGGTAAAATAGGTGCCTCGGCTTATTCTCTGGTCGGCTTATACGCAAAGTATATACGGTATATAGTTCTCATCAATACGGGTTGTTGCTGGTATGAGGATGGGGGTTTGAGGATGAGGATGGGGGGGTTGAGGATGGGGGTTGAGGATGGGAGGTTGAGGAGGGGGTTGATGAGGAGGAGGGGGGTTGAGGTTGAGGAGGGGTGAGGAGGGGGATGAGGATGGGGGTTGAGGGGGGGAGGATGAGGATGGGGGGTTGAGGATGAGGATGGGGGGTTGAGGGGGGAGGATGAGGATGGGGGTTGAGGATGAGGATGGGGGGTTGAGGATGGGGATTGAGGGAGGAGGATGAGGATGGGGGGTTGAGGGGGGAGGATGAGGATGGGGGGTTGAGGAGGGGGTTGAGGATGAGGAGGGGGTTGAGGATGAGGAGGGAGGTTGAGGATGAGGAGGGAGGTTGAGGATGAGGGGGGAGGTTGAGGATGAGGAGTGGGGTTGAGGAGGGTGATAAGGGAGAGGGGGGGAAAAGACACAGGAAAGGGAGAGGGGAGAAGAGACACGGGAGAGAGAGGGGGGCCACAGGGGGCAGCACATTTCCCACCCTCGGCTTATACTGGAGTCACACATTTTACCCAGTATTTTGTGGTAAAATAGGTGCCTTGGCTTATACTCGGGTCGGTTTATACTCGAAGTATATAGTTCTCAGCAATACGTTGTTGCTAACGCTTTGCGGGCTCTCATAGCGAGCCCACAGCAACTAAGGCCCTCGCAAAGTGAGGGCTCCAGTAGCTGGAAAGGAGTGGCGAAGGCGCTCATTTCGCAGGTGAAGATGAGCACCATAGGCTCTCATCCCTACGACCACGCACGACTTAGGCAGTGAGCACCGGAGGCGCTCACTGCGCTGTTGGAGATGAGCACCATAGGCGTTCATCCCTACGACCCGTGGAACTACACATCAACACAAAAATCACAATTCAGAATGCAACACCCATAGCAGTTTGAATAAAAATTGCAAAACAACAAAGTCAGAGGTGCTCATCAGAGAACGTACCAACCTTAATAGGTTAGTTCTATAGCCATGATAAGCCACTCTGAGAGCAACCTCTTTTAGCTCACTTGTGCCCTTCACAGGGAGAAATATCCTGTAGTATATCATTCTGGTGCCACTCAAAAGAGTGACCCAGCCCCGAAATACCAGGCAATTCTACCCTGAACAGGAGAAACAGCAAACCACAGACGCGTTTCGGCCTTTATGGGCCTCGTCAGTGAGGTGCAGCTGAACTCCCTAAGGCACAGTGAGCAAGGGGTCCACGTCTGGAGTCCCCTATTACCCTTAGGGAGACTAAACCCTTTAGGTAAACCCTAAAGGTAATTTGCATACACAAAACAACAAAGTCAGAGGTGCTCATCAGAGAACGAACCAACCTTAATAGGTTAGTTCTATAATTATGTTGAATAAAAATTGCATTAAAAAATTATGGCCCGTAACACATACAAATACGAGGTCCAAAAAATATGAATTTGCGCACATATAAAAACAACAATAACACCACTAAAAGTCAGGTTGCATGACAATTGAACCACAATTTACCTAGTTTAAACACACCAAATTCACCTAAGCAACAAAAAAGAACAGCGCCCAAAAAAACAAAAACGAGGCTACATGACCAATAAACTTGCAAAAACCTGCCACACACATAAGACTTCTACACAAGACCGTATGGGGTATAACGTACACTGTTAGGGAGGATGTGACATGCTCCACAAACCGCCTAACACATAGACAATCGCCGCCATTTTACAACACTAACTTGCAACGAATAACATTACCAATACAAAATGCAGAATTTTATACCTAAACAAACGCCTTGCCTTCACGCACGCAGCCTACTTATCCAACACAGCCTACACGACCAATACACCAGCAAAAAAACGCCAGATACATAAGACTTTTACACAAGCCTGTACAAGGTATAAAATACACTATTAGGGAGGATGCAAAATCATCCACACCGGCGTAACACATACACAATCGCCATCATTTTACAACACTAACTTGCAACTAATAACATTAACATTACCATTACAAAATGCAGAATTACACAACTAAACAAACGGTTTGCCCTCGCGCACGCAGCCTATTTACACTACACAATTCACACATTGCTTATACCTCTGCTCACCAATGGTGCAAATGTACATTGTATGCTGCAGGAACATCAAAAAAGATTGTTAGCTCTTCAGGATATTGCTTGCTGCATACATTAATTACAAATACGTAAAGTATATTCATGTATGATTTTATTAATTACCGTATATTCGAGTATAAGCCGACACGATTATAAGCTGAGGCACCTATTTTACCACAAAATACTGGGTAAAATGAGTGACTCGAGTATAAGCGGAGGGTGGGAAATGTGCTGCCCCCTGTGTCCCCCCTCTCTCTCCCGTGTCTCTTCTCCCCTCTCACTTCCCTGTGTCTCTTCCCCCTCCCTTATCACCCTCCTCAACACCCCTCCTCATTCTCACCCTCCCTCCTCAACCCACTCCTCATCCTCGACCACCCTCCTCAACCCCCGATCCTCAACCCCCTCCTCAACCTCCCATCCTCAACCACCTCCTCATCCCCCCATCCTCAACCACCTCCTCAACCTCAACCCCCTTCCTCATCCTCAACCTCCCTCCTCATCCTCAACCTCCCTCCTCATCCTCAACCTCCCTCCTCATCCTCAACCTCCCTCCTCATCCTCAACCCCCTCCTCATCCTCAACCTCCCTCCTCATCCTCAACCTCCCTCCTCAACCCCCCATCCTCAACCCCCCTCAACCTCACTCCTCAACCCCCACATCCTCAACCCCCCATCCTCAACCCCCTCCTTAACCTCCCTCCTCCTCATCAACCCTCATCCTCAACCCCCCCATCCTCAACACCCTCCTCAACCCCCCCATCCTCATCCTCCCCCCTCAACCCCCCCATCCTCAACCCCCTCCTCACCCCCCTCCTCAACTCCCCTCCTCAACCTCCCCCATCCTCAACCTCCCTCCTCAACCCCCCTCCTCATTCTAAACCCCCCCTAAATACATCCCCATCTACCTTTCCTCTCACTTACCTGCTTCTTCTACGGCCTTTGCTCCTTCCGTCTTGACCCCGGCACGCATGTGACGTCACATGCGCGCTGCGTCATTTGCATATACCGGGTGCCGGCACCCAGTATATGCTAATGATGTGACGTCACATGCGCGCTGCGTCATTAGCATATACCGGTGACATCCCAGCAGCGCTATTCCAGCTCCTCTTCCTGGCACTGCTCCTACATCTGACCCAACTGTAGGCCCGGCAGTTGGGTCCAGTTCACCATCATGCTTACTTCTTCTACTCCACTGCCTACTCCACCTTGCTTTGGATACATTGTGAAATCTTGACCGCCAGTGGATTTTTTTATATTCAGGCAATGATAGAATGCAAGACACACCTACCCCGTCACTCCTTTGGCAAATTGGTCACCTACTTCTCTGCTGCTGGGCCAACATAATGGGAGCATTTCCCAGTTTTAACTAGCCACCTTTTAGTCACCCTATAATTTGTGTTGTGACTATGAAGACTCATCTTCTTCCAATGGCTACTGAAGCTCTGGTGCTATTGGCTCACTTCCAAAAAACAACACTACTATCGGGTTGTTTAAGAATGTTATGAATGGAACTAAGAGCAAAAAAATTGCTTTCTGAAGGAGCATTAAATAAAACCCAGATTGGGGAGGCTCTGACGATAGGGATACCAAAATAGAGGAGAGGAATGGCCAAGGTAACCAACCAGAGTGCACATAGTTCCCACAAGGAGGGAGGTGGAAGCACCCAAGGAGGATCATAGGTTACTTTTTAGGCTTAACCTTTATTAGATATTAGTAATGACCAGATGGCCTCTCGTTCTATCATCCCCTAGACTTGTAACCCCCTTCCCATACAGTACAATGTGCTTAAAACATGTAAAAGTCTAATCTGATTTTAATATTGGGGATACTTCTTCCTTGATGACCGTGGATCTAGGTTAACAAGAATTCCTTTGAAATATTATTGTTAACTGTGAAGCCAGTTGGGATTAAGTACTGAGTATTCCATTGTAATCGCTAACCAGTTGGTGTATCTGGGTCTAAAGTTGTAGAACAGTTGTGGACAAACATTTAAGGACAGATAGTTTAGTATTATTATTATCTATTTTATACTACATGGAGGTTTACCAAGAGTGGAGATAATTCCAACCCTAAAAAAATCTCTACACTTCGGTGTCAATTAATCACACTAGATAACCATTTTATTAATAAAATTCAAAACATCCGCAATGAACTCTTATCTCATAGTGGCTCTCACACTCCACCCTCTAAACCAACCAACAACACCCAGTTTTCTCCCTTCTCCAATACCATATTTACTTTGAACTGCTTTGATCCCGCTACAGAGGATGAAGTCTCCAAACTGCTATCATCCATTCCCTCACTACCTGTCCTCAGGATCCTATTCCATCTCAGATCATCTCTCCCCTCTCTACCACACTAATCCCAGCTCTCACACAGTTGTCTTGGAGTTCTACTGGACCCTGCTCTGTCTTTCATCACTCACATACAATCACTAACTAAATCTTGTCTACTCCATCTAAAAAACATCTCCAGAATTCATCACTATCTTACACAAGAGACAACTAAAATCCTTATACACTCACTTCTCATCTCTCGACTAGACTACTACAACTCCCTTCTTGTTGGCCAAACCCACCACCCGACTATCTCCACTTCAATCGATTATGAATGCCTCTGCTAGACACATCTTCCGTATACAACGTTCAGTGTCGGCATCACCTCTCTGTCAATCACTCCACTGGCTTCCCTTCGCCTCAAGAATAACATTTAATATCTTGACCCTAACTTACAAAGCCCTTAACAATAACGCTCCCCTTACATCTCTTCTCTCATCTCCAAATACTCCCCCATCCGCCCTCTTCGTTCTGCTAATGACCTTCTTCTTTCTACAACTCTTGTCACCTCCTCTCACTCCCGCCTCCAGGGCTGTTCTCGTGCTGCCCCTAGTCTCTGGAACTCCTTGCCTCGCTCCACCAGATTATCCCCTTGCCTCAAAACTTTTCAAACCTCACTGAAAACGCATCTCTTTAAAGAAGCGTATCACCTTCCACCCTAACACACTTATCACCTCTCTCTCCCTCTTTTACCACTCACTATACCTTAGATTGTAAGTCTGCGAGTTTCTACCTAAGTACTTTGGGAATTCACCATGGACATTGGATTCCTAGCTCAAAGACAGGGTCCTCCTTGCTTTGCTATATGTTAATTTATATTTATCCTTGTCTGAACTTTATTTATGTACAGCGCTACGGAATAAGTCAGCGCATTATAAATGAACTATAATAATAATAATAATAATAATATATTATCAGACAAACCAACATTGTCAGAGTAAATTTGTAACTTTATTGCCAAAGATAAATTATCATATTTTTAAAATGGAATAATGTCAATTGCTGACATTTAATTTACGGGAAACAAATAGATACTAATAATAATCCTTTCTAGTGAAACTTAAAAATGTGAATATATCTCTAGTTGCGCATCATTTATTATAAAATGTTATAAATAAGTTATCGTCCTGCTTTTTGGCATATGTGTAGGCATGATATTGGCAAAACCTATACTAGATGAGGATAAGATTTGTTGTTGCATAACTGGCATGAGCTGTGTGCCTCGGAGCAACCAGCAAGATATATCTATCTTACTGGAACTTACTCTTCCATTTAGCCCTGTTGTCCAATGGCACTTCATTGTGTAAATATATATGAACATTAACAAGCAAATCTAATACCGAGGATTATATAGAATGGGGATAATGAGAAAACACTGAAAGCATGTACACCCAGACATTCAACATGCCCAAATGGCAAGTTCCATAAAAAACAAAATAACAGGTATTAATGTTGAAGTATAATGACACCCGCTTCCCTTTATAGAAGTGGGCAGTCTCTGCCAAGAAAAGAGTTATTTTCTTCCTTTTCCCTAACATTTTGTGCATTGTACTTGGTCAGTAAACTTCAATCAACTCTATAACATTTTACACTCTGCTTCAATGCATGTGGTTAATTCATCCTTTTGTGGTACTGTGATTAGATTATATTTAGCCACTATATTTCAATGATTGTACAATAGACCGTGTTTGCATTGTAAATCGCCAATTATGTGCTTGACTGAATGATGTATCAAATACAATAATAAAAAAATAACTGAACAAGCGTTATAATAAGCACTGCTGTGCATGCTGAAATAGTCCCAAAACAGCGTGAGTGTAATTCCTAAAACCGATAATTGGAACCAGTACTGCATCATTTTCAAGAGTAGTGCTGAATTTTGTTTGGGGAAGGAACACTCTCTGTCTTTTTCTATGTGAAGCTGTGGTTTTCTGCAGGTAGCTGTTGAGTATGTAAAGATATATTATTATTTTAGGTAGGAAAGGTCTTCCTTGAGCATCCAAAATCATAAATACTGCACTGTTATGAATCCTCACAGGAAAATACAGGAGCTCTGGAAAAAAGGCTGTGTTTCAGTAAATGTATGTATCTAAATTATAGTTAATCAAGTTAACAGTAAAAAAAACAATAGTCTACGTGATTAAAAAAAAAGAAAAGGTTTCAGTCTTCTTTTTCTTATGAATAATATTTTGCAAGTATAATGCCTCAATTACATGGCCGAAAAATCGCACATTAAAAATAATGCTGCTATTACATGCTGTATATAAAAACCCCTAACATGTAATCCTTTGCAAGTCATTGCGATGTGCTCCCCGCCTTACGTGCAACTTAATCTAAAATAATCACACACCATTCCATGGCAACGTGAGGCATCCTGCCGTCACTGAAATGTTCTGCCCTAGGCCATGGCCTATTTTGTCCTAAAATACACAACAAAATGTAAAATTAAATATAAAACTTAAGTTTTCCGTATGATATAAAAGTCTGTATTAACAAGGTAATAGTGCATGTGACAACTGTTATATAAATGCACATTTTAAACTACTTATTTTTATAAAAAAATGAACATAATCCATCTGTTAAAAAAAAAACATTTCAATCTGCGCTTCTCAGAAAGTGTGAGTGATGTGCGTGTCACTCATAGTGTGGAAAATATGACAAATTGTTTGGTAGATTAGCAGCTAAACACCTCAACATTTGAGAAAGAAAATACTTAATGCAAAAGTACTTCCACAGCACTTAATAATGTCTCAATATGTTGAAATAATGTCAGTCAAAAGAAAAACTCTATAAAAATCAATGCATCAAATAACAGCAGGTGATGATTAAAGGGGCACTGATAAAAAAATCTTAAGGAAGTAGAAAAGTAAATATAAGCTTTTCATTTTGTAATTATGTTGACGTATGAGCTGCCACACGTGTTTATTTGTTTTTACATGTGATTCAATTACTTACACTGAAATTAAGCATTTCTTACAGATAGGACTAATAGAAATGTCATCAATACAAGGCTCTGTTACCTGCTAGAGCTTCTTCAGTTTCATAGCAGGGCTACCAATTACTTGTGTGCATCATCCCAAAGTGAAGTCTGTCCCATGTGAGCTAGATGAATATGATGAAATTGTCACGTCACTAAAGTAATAACAGCTTCACTTTTTGGTGTTCTAGTCAAGCATAATGCCCACATATTCTTCTTAATTTTTTTGGCTTAATTCCTGAGTTCCAGCACAGGAATTTTGTTCATGTCTGCGTACCTGCTCTTTCATAATTCTATTTGGTCTTTCTATGTATGGATCCCCATGGCACCTAATATTAACTCGTTACTATGGGGGTCCCTGTGGATTCCCATGGTAATCTAATCTATAACTATAAAAGTAATTATGGAACATGGCATATAAAATTAACACTTACACCATTGGGCCTTTAGATATCCATGGTATACTATTCTATGATACCTAAACTTTACCCCCTTCCTAAAGTCAACCCAATGGACCTCCATGGTATCTTAACTATTACCATAGTTGTCCCCAAATGACTGCATTACATTTAGAAAATTACAGATAAACAAAAAAATGCCACTGAAGTAAGAATACTAAAATTCAAATATATTTTTTTCTTTTAGAGTGGCAAGAATTTTTTAGGTGGAAACCTTTCTGTGGACCTAAGAGAGAAACCAAGGGTTTTCTAGCAAGAAAGAATAGGAACATTTTCTACAACCAATATGTAGAAATTGGTTCAGGAAAGAGTATTGATGACAAGGGCATCATTAATCATCACTTCAGGGTTGTCCAGGGGGGGGGGGGGTAATTATAATCGCACCCCCTGACACCCCAACAGGTGTATTTTTTTATTTTATCAGTAATTCTTTTTAATTTCTCTGTTATTTCTTTTTCATTTTTCTGCACTTTTTTATTTTTTGTATTTAATTGTATCTCCAGAGGATGTGGCAAGGACTATGGGGATCCTTGTGGACCCTCATGGGTACACAGTGTCCAATGGGGTCTAAAAGGACCTCTATGGTAGTTGTTTGGGTGCTCTGGCACTCCACTAGGACCCCCATTGTAAGGGGCAAGTTTAGGTACCATGGGGACCTGTAGGGACTCCTATGGTGTTGATGTTAATTATAGGTGCCATGGGGGGATGCAATGGGACCCAAATGATATGGGAACAATGTTAGATGGTATGGTGTTCCATAAGATTATACATCAAATTGTCATGGGGTCCTTAGTGGGGTTAATTGTAGGTGTCATTATAGCAGGGCCATAGGAACTGGGGGAGGGGGGCACAAATCCCCCCCCCCCCCCCCAGATTAAAGGAAAATGGGACACAAAAAATAACAAAATAATGAATTAGCAAATTGGCCACTAGAGGGCTATGAAGAAGTTTATCTTTTCCATAAAAGCTTTGGCCCATAATATATATATATATATATATATATATATATATATATATATATATATATTGTGACAGGGCTGGCCTTTGGCTACTGGTTGCTCCTGCGATTTTCCCATAAACCACTGAGGCTTTCAAAAACAAACAATAGCTTAACTTCAGCACAAAAGAAACATCTACACAAACAGGCTTGCTAATTTTCAGGAACACCCTGACTAGACCTGAGACAGTTTCTCGGTCTGCAGGTAAAACAATAACTTTTCACACAGATGGGGGGGGGGGTATTTACCTGACTTTATTCTCCAGGCAATCCAACTTACTTGCCAGTGTCTCTCTGTACTTTAAGCAGTCTTCCCTGCTGCCTTACTTTAGAGCTTATCTCAGCTCAGCTCTCAGGATCCAGTCTTCCTGACTGTCTCACATCACATCTTCTCACATAGACTGCAGCTCCACACAGACTCCTCATGGCACCCAGGCCAGAGCCTAATCAGCAACTCCCTCCCCATGTCTGCTTTCCAGGCTTTAAAGTGAAGTTGCACCTGCACCAATTAGGACTTCTTCAGGAGTTTAACTCCGTCACTCCTGTCAAGAACTCTTTACACTACTTTACTTGGCACCATCTTCTAGGGGGCAAACGCTCATAATATATTATTATAATTGTCGAACTACAAGACGTCGTCACGCTTTGCGCGGCACTAAAACTCACAGCACTTAAGCGATGAGTGCCGAAGGTGCTCATTGCCTGCGAGCCAATGAAATACGCAGGACAGCCTAACAGACTTATTAAATTGCCATTTGCCCAATTAAATAGGGCTCTATATCAGCACATTGCATCTTTTTTTTAAATAAGTTTTTTTTAGTTACTGAAGACCTTGGTTTTGCATAGACGTTCACAAACTAAACACTTCTTTAAAAAAAAAAAAATGCTATGTGCTTATATAGAGCCCTATTCAATTGCCCGATTTCCAATTTAATAAAGCTGTTAGGCTGCAAGCAGTGGACGACACGCGACTTAGAAAAAGAAAACATTACAAGACGTGGGACTTAGAAAAAATAAAATATGAGACCCAGGACTTAGAAAAAAAAAATACGAGGTAGGAAAAATACGAAGTTCACGGCCGAACTGTAAAAAACAAAAATTACACACAAAAAAAAAAGAAAATTACACACAGCACGGGGCTACAGCCAGGACGTCTTGGAGTGAGGTGTAACGCGAATCTAAGTCGATTTTCAAGAGTTTCGAAAATCGGCTAAGCGAGGGGAAAAAAATGGCAGGCAAAAAAAAGTTCAAGCTAGGTACACCACCAACCGCGTACCACTTTCACACAGAAACAAAGGACGACAAATACTCACGAAACGTAGCACATACACAAACGATGCTACTTTACACTCCAAACAACATTACGCATCTACAATATCGCTTTACACAAATAAATCAACGGTTTGCCCTTGCGCACAGAGCCTACTTCTAATGCACACTTGGGACATTCATAAAACCATCTCCACAGGCCAGCAACAGTCCAACTGGACATTATATGCTGCGGGAAAATCAAAAAAGATTGTTAGCTCTTCAGCCTTTTGATTGATGGATATATTAATTACAAATAGGTAAAGTATATTAATTCATTAAGTAACAAATTAATTGATTATTATTTACAAAATATAGACATATGTATCTGTCTTTTGTGATGAGCGCAGAGGTGCAAAAGTACAACAGAGGAGAGGCTCGCAATGAGCGGCGAAGGTCCTCACAGTACAAAAACCTTCACATTGTGTGGCTGACAGCATTGAGAGAGAGATCCATCCCGTCTTCCTGTCCTGGGAGTTGACTTGAATTATCCCTCCAGATTTTTTTGGCTACTACGACCATGGTCTATAGAGACCTCTATGGTAACAGGTTAACTTTCTGTGCCATTGGGATCCATAGGGACCCCCATGGTTATTTATTAGACTAACTTTAAGGTATATAGGGATCACGGTAACAGTGTGCCCGGGAGACAATAGAGAACCCCATCGTAACAGGTTTTAGTTTTTTGTGCTATAGTGGTACATAGAAAAGGCCATGGTTATACATTAGATTGCCATGGGTGTCATTAGGGACCCCGATTGTAAGTGTTAGGTGCCATGGGGGTCTGTAAGAACCTCCATGAGGAAAATGTGCCCTCCACCCCTAAGCGCAAGAGGTATGGTGACACTGTACCCCCTGAGGTATTGAGGGGGTCCTGGGGGATACCTGGCTAATAGGGGGTAACTGCCTTATATTGTTTGGTAACGGTAGATATATCTTTTATTGATATGTAGTAAATTTTACCATGTAGAGGAATGGTATTGTTTTGTCAAGTTTATTGGTGTTATACATCATTTTGACATAGTAGGTTGGCCAACCAATATGGAGCCTTCACTGACAGACAATAATACAAATGTCTGACCCTTAGTACACTATTGGGATATTCCAATTGTGATCTGTGCATGGGTGGTGTATACACAGTGCTACACTGGATATTACCTTGGCTCATCATGGATCTAATTATAGTATGATTTAGTAAATCACAAGGAAACGTGAGCATAGCTGGTGCGAGATGAGCCACAGTAGATTAATGTTCTTGGCTGGAGGTGAATACTTTGACATTCAAAAGTCTGTAAATAATGATAACCAAGATAACAATATTATATTTTTTAAATAAAATCAAATAATAAATTTGGAAATTTAAATACAAAAAATACAAATGTATTCATTTTGTAAATATCAATAGTTATACAGATATTTAATTTTTTACTAATAGCATAGTTTACGGAATAAATTATTATCCATATTTTATAAAAGTAATAAATATAAACTTTTGTAAAAAAGTTTGAAACTAAGATATAATGGCATTTTGTACTTATCTTTGTAATAGCATTCCTAACTTTTGAAGATCACCAAATATAAAACCCTAATTATTTGTGAAGCAACTGTAAAATTGTTTCTGGTGTCTGGAGATCTTAATATGTCTTCAAGGAGTGATATTTCTATTCACTCTTGCATAGTTTCTTCTACAACATTGAGTATGGGCTCCATCACATCTCAGCTGGTGTATAATTTGAATGGAAATCCTGCTGAATACAACGTTTCTTTGCAGTTTTCCTGTCACACTACTCTGCAAAGGAAATGACTATTTACAAGGATTTTCTACTATGTGAAAACAGAAAATTAAAATTCTGATGTTACCATGAATGAACATGACGTCGCTGCCAATATTCAGGGTGCTATATTTATGTCATGTGTTGCAAGGGATCACTGACTCTCTTGCTTCTCCACCATATGGCCAGGGGATTTAGGGGAAAAATAGTATGCCTGCCCTGGTCCTTTTTAAGAAACCGTGGGGGTTGAGGTTGGTGGGTGTAATGACATAAACATTTGGGCTCTCCAGGGCCCCATTAACTCTATTAGACTATTCATTGTGGTCATTACAAGAAACAAATGAGGTGGGTTTACACCGCAGCTGACTAAATAAGAAATGGAGAGTGAAAGAGACTGAAAGATGTGAAAAAAGATACATTTGATGCAGAGGTGGTTAATGGATGAACAGTGATTGATAAAATGATAAACTTGGCCTGCCAATGAAAGGAGATCACCAACAAATAATTTGCAGACCTCTGCAAACTGTATAGAAAATGTAGCATTTGTCCATTACATATGTATTCTGAGGGTACAGAAAATATGATTATCATTAGCTCAAAATTAATAATGACTCTAGGGACTCCAATTGAAAATTTAAATTTGGCTCTGTGAGGGCATAGAGACAGCAGTGGTTAATAATATTGCCTTGTCAATTCTTTGGAAATATAGAGCCTCAATAAACTGAGCAATTGTAAGTTACTGGAGCCCGTAATGGAGGCTGTAAGCTAATTCGCTATTCAATTAGCATTTTTTTTCCTCAAGTTAAAAATGGCTTACGTGTTACGTACCTGAAAACTTTGTGGTTGTAAAAGCCGGAACTTTCAGCCTCCCGAAGCCTTTGATCTCACATGTCCGCAAGAGTTCTGATCGCTAAAATCGCAAATTGATAATATATTGCTAAAATCCCTCAACACCGCACGCACAGTCAAGCTGGCAAATGGCAGCCCAAAGCATTCGGGTTCCACATAAGATCCGCAAAGGGTTTACAGACTAGTTTGGAGCAATGCAAAACACAATAAAAACACACCAATGCACTTTAAAACATGGCCAAAGCAATGGAAGCCATTAAAATTACTTGCACAACTCCCAACAATCAAATCACATATAAAGTTGTGAGCATGCGAGCTGTTGCTAACGCTTGCGGGCTTGCGCTCCTTGCCAGCAACTGCGGACCTCGCAACATTTACGTAGTTACGAAAGGAAAATACAAGACACGTTACAACCCATTACGACCTCGCAAAAATCGTCCAAAACATGCGCACATCAAAACATGAAAAACACAATAAATACACACAACAAATATATAAAAAGCTTACCTACAGGAAAAAGAGGCACCCAGAACCTCGAAAACTGAAGTTACACCTGAATTGTACTCAAAATAAAAGAGTTTAGACACTCAAAAATCCTCTAAGCGAGAGAAAAAATGCCTGCCGAAAAAAACGAAAACGAGGCTACAGCAGTCTAAAGACTCAAAACCCCACCAAACACCTTGGCATTTGCCGAAAAAGACATACCAGATTCAAAAATAAGGACGCAACCCGCGTGACCCCAAAAACATTGGAAACACAATAAATACACACAACAAACATATAAAAAGCTTACACACAGCAAGGTGGTGCACCCAGGGCCTCTGCAAGTAAAGTTACACCTCGATTTAAGTCCAAATTTCAGAGTTTAGACACCCGAAAATCACCTAAGCGAGAGAAAAAATGTCCGCCGAACAAAACGTAAACGAGACTAAAGGAACCTAAACACGCAAAACACCACCAAGCCGCTACGAATATTCCGAAAAAGTCGGGCGACATCCAAAACGAAGGACGATAGATCAGCCACAGCTGCATACCACACATTAGCCGCCATTTGAGAACAATAACTTATACAATGCGGAAGTACACAGCTACGCTAACGGGTTTGTCTCGCGCACGCACACTATTACACTCCACACATTCATCACGCTTACACAGCAGCTCCACAGCACTAATGCTGCAGCAACAATAAAACAGATCGCCAGCTCTTCAACACAATGCTTCCTGCATATATTACTTCAAAATAGGTAAAGTATATTACTTTTATTTTTTATTACTATACACTAAACAGCATTAGCTCGCTTACAATTTCATTGCCGTCATATTTTGCCGGGCAATATTCTAGTAGTTTTATAAAAATGACTTTTTATATTTTTTATATGTTGTAATGGTCATGCCAATATGAAAAGTCATGCTGCAAGATGCTGAAAGCTATTAAAGACACACTACCTCATTAAATTGCAACACAAATACATGGACATGGCTGCCACATTAACCCTTTCTCACTCACAGAGGCTCTAATGTGGACCCTAAAAATGCAAAGATCATCTTATATATATCTCACTCGTCACATCTACATTGGGAAAACAAATAGAGGCCAAATTACACCGCCACATGGCATTTATCAAGTACCAGGGGAACATTTTAGATTTGGTTCAGAGTGTCTGTCTCTTTCTCCTTACGGTTTTCGTGGCCTTTTAAACCCAGTTTCTACGGCATTGATTGGCGTTCTCCGGTTCCTATTGGTTAATTGGCCTGTGAAAGGATCGCAAATTACAGGCTTGCTTGATTTTGGCACGCTTCATAGGATCGGATCCTCAGAAGTGTTACATGTGAAAACAAGGTTTACAGGCTTGAGGCTTCGTGCCGTGACTTGTGCCCTTGCTCAATTGAATAGCGCTGGAATTGGAAACGATCTTGACCCTGCAATAGGCCCACAGAAATACCGCCTGTATACCGCAAGATGCAGTTTTCAAATTGAATGAGGCTCATAGTCTTTCAATAGAATGTCTGTACAGTCTTTTGGTTTGTGCCTGGTGTTTATATGGTTTCTTGGCCTCAAAAAAAAAAGCTATTTCATAGTTTCTGAATAATATTTATAATAAATTAAATCATTCAACAAATCATTACACACAGCTTTTATTTGTTTTATAATTTCATTATGAGAGATATCTATTAAACTATGCTTTTGACTATATTTAACCTTATCATCTCTTTCTGGATCACAACCTTGTCGTGGTGAAGGGGCTTGTGTACCATAATGGAGCCGTGAGCTATACCATGTAAGATAACTCATGATGAGCAGGGCATTGCAAAGAGGTCTGACAAATTGCGATCTACCGGAAAAGGAACTCCCAACCCACTCCAGTATCTTGAAGAATATCCAAGAATACCTTATGGATAAGCATGCACAACACAAGACACAACAATATATGCGCTTGGTGTGCTGCAGTACATAGGGTCAAGGAGAGTCCGACAAAGCTGAATGAATAAACAACGACAAACCTTATCATATAAGAGAAATGTATTTAGTTATATTGTCTTTTCTGTTTAACAACTCCATTATCAGTAAATATAATATACTGCATAACAATGACTGATAGTTCAAAACTGGAGCTAAAAGTTTCTATCACCCCAGCAAAAAAAACAAAATAAGACAAAAACATACCATAGAAAACTATATTCTTCCATGGTTGTAATTGGAAATTCCAATTTAATTCCTTTGAGCCTTTAGTATTTATAAAGCATATAAATTGGGGGCAAAATCAACTATACAGTGGTGATTTGAGAAAACAACAAAGGAAACATTCTGGTCTTAGATTTCAATAAAATGTAGATTACTCTTCATTTCTTTTGATATTTTTGCATGATGTGTAAAGGTGACAATTTTACTCAGCAAGCCAAAACTGGATGAAAACGTCAGCAATAACTTAATAGGCCATCTGCCGTAGTTCTAATGAGGCTAGTAACTATCATTGTTTACAGCTGAGCACCAGGGGTCATATGTATTTGCCATAATGAAGAAACATGCAGTGCATCATTACTGGGACTAAGCAGCATTTTTTTATGTAGCAAAATAATTATATGCACTGTGAAAAACAAATTTCATAACATATAATTTTACAATAGAAAAACAATAGAAGCGTTTTCTTTGTGTTGATAAGTTCAGAATGGTAAAATCATTTAAATAAAAGAAGTCAACAAAATGACATTTTAGATTAGTAAATTATTATTATTATTATTATTATTATTATTATTTTTTTTTTATAGTACCAGAAATATTCCTGTAGCTCTCTACAAAAAAGAAGTACAGGGAGTCTGACAACACATGTTGACACAGAGGAAGGAAACCTTTTAATATAAATACAGGTGTAGGAAATGCCAGTCTTCCCATGCTGTTACCCTCAAGGATCAAATGACTGATGCAGTGGTAAAAACATATTTGCTCCTTAAATCCTGGCCTGTAAGTGGCATTTAAAGATCCATATATTATGAGGACTGAGAATTGAACCAGGGGCAGGCAGAAGAAATTTCAATTAAAGTATTGTTAATTGTCTCTATTGAATTTTACTAATGGGTTCAATAATCTGACTGTCATTATTATGAAGAACCGTTTTATTTGAAAGGTCTATTTGACACTGAAAAAAACTAATATTGTCCATGGATATTTTTACTTATTATAAACATATGACATCAAGGTATATTTGTTCTAGACTAAATAATTCTATTTAGCTAACCATTAGTCATGGCATTAAAACATTTTTTTTAAACTTTCACCCTAACAGCCTAATTATGAAGGAAAAAGGTCATACAGCTATTTGTTTTTGATGCCTCTGCATTCTGGTGCCTCTACAGTACAGTAGAGTGACTCATGATACACTGGTGGTAGCTGTGTGTGTGAGAGGGGAGTTTACATTTTTGGAAAGCTATAGTTGCATCTTCTGCTGGACTCTGGATACATTCATGATACATTCAGGGCAATTGTGTGTGAGTGCATATGTAATCTTGCAGAGCTGTATGTGTCACTTCCTGAAGCAAGCAGTCTGCTTCTGGGCTAGTGAGGGGGTAGGGTGTGGTGTCAATTTTAGTCTTATTCAGTTACCAAACAAATCCTTTAGATGTTTCCTGTTCCATCCTCCTGCTCCCTTTCCTCCACTGATAACTATAAAGACACATCCATCACAAAATGGATCCCTGTAATCATAAACAAAGTCTTCAAAAATTTGGCTTTTCCCAAAAATAGTTTTATGTGCATGACTGACAGCTGCATATATTGTTAGTTTGATATTCACTTGACCTGCAAACATGTGAATACAATCCCCCCTATTATGCAATTCCTAACCTGCTTGCTTGTCTTTGCAGAATTCACCTCCATTACCCAGCTACATACCTTCTGACTCTCCACAACCAATTCCGACCCTGTTTATGCTAAATTTATTGAGCCACACAAACTCCTTACAGCTGATCAATTAGCAACACCTTCTAACTACAGTATTCCTAATTAATCCTTTACACAATGTTTCCTTGTGCCCTCTCCTTCCTCATTACCTCTTGTCTTTTCCTCAGGGTCTTCAACTTATCCACATAATGTTTCCAACCCAACCCTCTCGCCTTCCATGCTCCCTTCTCCTCCCATGAGCTACTCTCCTTTCTCTAGTCATTATCTCCTCCCTCTTGTAAAGTTCTCAAGCAGAAACACTTCTGCAAGTCCCATTCCTATCTACTCTCTGTTCTTCTTCTGGAGATTTATCTCTTAACCCAAGCCCCTCACCTGAAATTCACATTTGCAGGTCCTATTATCTGACCACTAGGGGCAGATAACATATAACACACTAGAGCCATTAACTTCAAATGACTTCTATCATATCCCTCCCCTACTAAATGAAAAAAACTTTCTAACTTTGACACAGCCGGAAGACGCAAAGGAATATCAACAACCTTACATAAGCCGATGATACTACTCTGATGGCTGAAAGTGAGCAGGAACTAAAACACTTATTGATGATGGCAAAAGTTGGCCTGCTGCTCAACGTTAAAAAGACAAAGATCATGGCAAACGGCAATCATACTTCCTGGCAAATATATGGGGAAGAAGTGGAAGCAGTGACTGCTTAGAGTCCCTTGAACTGCAAGAAGATCCAGTAAAAAAATACTTCTGGAAATCAAGACAAATTGTTCACTAGAAGGTTTGATCATGACGCTGAAGCTCAGATATTTTGGACATATCATGAGACGGCCGGATTCCCTGGAAAAGACTGATGCTGGGAAAGAATATAGGCACAAGAAGAAGGGGACGACAGAGACGAAGATGGCTAGATGAGGTCACTGAGGCAATTAACCTGAACTTGATGCAGCTCAGAGGGGCAGTTACTGAGAGATGCACCTGGCGTGCTGTGGTCCATAGAGTCACGGAGAGTCGGACGTGACTGAACGACTAAACAACAACAACAAAATATAACTTGCAGGCTTGCTTAACTGATCATGATCATGCCTTGAAATGCTAGGTATGGGTTCATGGTTTGCGAGTTAGGGCTATGAGCATATAACCCCCTTGTCACCCCCTTGGCATTTTTCATGTTTTGTTGCCTCACAACCTAGAATTAACATGGATGATTTGAGTATTTGCATCATTTTATTAACAAAACATGCCCACAACTTTGAAGAGTTTTTTTATTTTTTATTGTGAAGCAAACAACGAATAGGACTCTATGAGCTTGACACATCTTACCACTGGGATTTTTGCCCATTCCTCCATGCTAAACTGCTCCAGCTCCTTCAAGTTGGATGGATTGTGCTTGTGAACAGCAATCTTTAAGTCTGACCACAGATTTTCTATTGGATTGAGGTCTGGACTTTGACTAGGCCATTCCATTTACAAGTTTCCTGTTAAACCACTCAAGTGTTGCTTTAGCAGTGTGTTTGGGGTCATTGTCCTGCTGGAAGGTGGACCTCTGTCCTAGCCTCAAATCACGCACAGAGTGGTACAGGTTTTGCTCAAGAATATCCCTATATTTAGCACCATCCATCTTTCCCTCAACTCTGAATAGTTTCCCAGTCCCGGCTCCTGAAAAAAAAAACACAGCATGATGCTGCCACCACCATGTTTCACTGTGGGGATGGTGTTCTTTTGTTTTTTTAGCGTTTTCTTTGATGGCCGAAAAGTTCAATTTTAGTCTCATAAGACCAGAGCACCTTTTCGCAAACTTAAAATGTGCCATTTTGTTTTTTGCTGAAAGTAATGGCTTTATAACTGGCCACTCTGCCATAAAGCCCAACTCTATGGAGCGTATGGTTTATTGTCGTCCTATGTACAGATACTCCAGTTTCTGCTGTGGTGCCTCTTGCTTAGGTGTTGCAGCCTATGGGGCCTTTCAAAAAAGGTGTGTGTATGTAATGACAGCTCATGTGACACATAGATTGGACACAGGTGGAAATAATTTCACTAATTATGTGACTTCTGAAGGTAATTGGTTGCACCAGAGCTTTTTATGGGCTTCATAATAATGGGGGTGAATATATAAGCACATACCAGTTTTCTGTTTTCTATTTCTAAAAAATAGTTTTATGTATATATTTTTCTCATTTCGCTTCACCAACTTAGACTATTGTGTTCTGATCCATCACATAAAATTCAGATTAACAAAACATTGAACTTACGGCTGTATTGTTACAAAATAGGCAAAAAGTCATGTGGGGTGAATACTTTTGCAAAATATTTTATATATTTAAAAAAATTGTAACCCACAACAAAAATGTCGGATTACATGTAATTATGGGCTTGTAATTAAATAGGCGCCACAATGCTGAGTCTAATAATAATGGTCTGAGCAGTAACTGTGTTGCAACAGAAAAGACATCTTCGTTCTGATTAGCTAAATAGCTATAATCCCATAATATTAGGGAGGACTGGAAGACATGTAAACATGAAATCATCAAAATAAGATAACTCAGATGGAAAATCTTAAATTTAAAAAATTCTAAACCTTTTTCTGCTTATTTTAATGAGATCAAAATGATGCTGAAATCTAATTTCAACCAAACGTGTGTCCCCTTACCACCAGTTCCCTTCAATTGCAAACACAAGTTTATCAGAGCATCTTACTGTTCTTTTTTTCAGCATCAACTAGGCCAATTCAATAGAGAGAGAGAGAGAGATTATGAAGTGCATCATTTTACACGTACATTTTTTTATCCCCACAAAACACACTTATAATGGATTCCCAGCTCCTCCCAATTCTCAACTTTAAGATCACTTAGTAGAGTTCCCATATGCGTTCCCTGCACTCAGAAGTAACATCATCGTCATCCACTGTAAGTGATTTAACACTATATCCCAGAAGACTAACAAGATCCAGGAAGTGTCTAGATCATCATTGAGCGCCATCCACACATTTTACCTTGAAGATGGCTTTCTCAAGAGTGACTCATAGTTGGCTTGACAACCAGCCCAATGGTTTATTGCAACTCTCTACTGATTTCTCATGGCTAACATTCTATTTAAAAAGGTTAACCCAAGCTTGTATACAGCAACTCCATTCCTTGGTTCCTTGCAAACTTACCAAGCTCAGTTACTGGACATGCTTGTTCTATTTCTCTTACTAATCCAGGCTAATCTTGACCATATTCTAGTCCAGATTTCTGAAGCTTGTGGCTGTACAGATGAATGTATTGCTCTACTATGCTCTACTATGATCCCAAAATGTCAAAGCTTAGCTATCCAGCAACAAGGTGCATGTAACTATAAAAGAACAGTGTAGTTCGGGGAAAAAAAACACATTTGTGAACTATGCAACACTTTAACAACATCAGTGACTGTGTAAATGAGCACATATTTTCATTGTAAAATAGTCCTTTAAGAATCTGCTTTCTCCCAGTTGAACAACAAATAGCAAGTCTGCATTTGTCTTTTGAGTCAGTCATATGTTATTTTAAATTATTGCTTTATTTCTTCTGGAAATATAAATAGTCTTTCATGTATTCTGACTCCTTGTTGAACTCTTGTTCAGCATTTGATATAATCTGATTTAATTATAAAAGGTTGAAGACTGATTCTTTAGTATCATCAGCTTTTCCAAACTGGAAGCTTAACTCTTGGAAATAATCAGTTCAGTTTAGTCCAGTTTATCTGTGTATGTGGCTATTTGTATATATTTAATGTGTGTACTGTATGTGTATCTAAGTATATAGGTGTGTGACTGAATATGTATTGAATTGCAAAGGCAACTGTAAATGCTCAATTGGTTATCTTGATTATACTACCCTATTCAATGCACAATGGATATGAAAGTGGACACACTGATTGGAATATGTGTATTTCCCCTAATTATCATTATTATTTTTATTATTATCGTTTATTTGTAACGCGCCAACATATTCCGTAGCGCTATACATACGTTTAGTTACAGGCAAGTTAAAGATTCACACATTGTAAAGAGTGTATGGCCCTGTCTTTGAGCTTGGAATGCGGTGTCTATAGGGCTTTCCCTAAAGCACTGCGCAGGATTGAAACTCGCAGACTTACAATCTAAAGGTTAAAGTGTGTATGTGGTACAGTAGGGAGAGAGTAGTGCTGAGCATGTTAGGGAGGAAGGTTATAGGCTTCTTTAAAGAGGTGCGTTTTTATCGATGTTTTGAAGGATTTAAAGCAGGAGGATAGTCTGGTGAAGCGAGGCAAGGAGTTCCAGAGAATAGGGGCAGCGCGAGAAAAGTCCTGGAGTCTGGAGTGAGAGGAGGTGACAAGAGTGGTAGAAAGAATAAGGTCGTTAGCAGAACGAAGAGGGCGTGTGGGGGAGTATTTGGAGATGAGAGCAGAGATGTATGGGGGTGCGCTGTTGTTGAGGGCTTTATAAGTTAGGGTCAAGATTTTAAACTTTATTCTGGAGGCTAAGGGAAGCCAGTGAAGTGATTGACAAAGAAGTGATTGACACCCTCCAGTGAAGTGATTGACACCCTCTCTGTCCACTTTGCCAGAATCCCTGGAACAATTATATAGTTTTACACATTTACAGCCTTATTAAATTGCGATTCAGCCAATTGAATAGGGCTCTATATAAGCACAGAGCATATTTTTTTACAGAAGTGTTTAGTTAGTGAACTTCTATCCAAACGCAAGGTCTTCACTGTGCTTTTATAGAGCCCTATTCAATTGGGACAAATCACAATTTAATAAGGCTGTTAATCTGTGGCTTATCTAATAATGAATCGGGCTACAAAAGTAGAGATTATAGGCTGGAATTCACACAGCATTGTCCTAATACTGTTATTTCAGTCACATCCTGGCTCTTTATTTGAGCATTCACTGAACAATGATTAATATCTATATTCAACATACATCACCAGTCCAGTATAATAAGGTCTTTTGAGATTTTGGATATTTTTGTATATTCTGATATTGTAGTTCTCCTAGTGCCATATGTCTTTCCACAAACACAATAGTTCTAATATCTGAGACCAGATGGCTTTAAGTGAGTATGACTAGACTTCAAATCATGGATCGCACAAGTCTATAATTCAAGTAGAAATACATAAAGTCAAAAAAACTACATCTGCTAATACTAAACAAGCAAACAAACAAGGCCAATATTAGGGTTGTGCTTTGGAACCCTGTTAGAAAGAAATGTATTTTCGCACAACTGCACCGCACACAAAGGATATCTTCCTATAGCATATCATTCTGGACACCCAAAATGACAGCCCAGAATTGAAATACCACTAAATTCCCATCTGAATACTTAAAACTAGCTAGGTCTACATGGTCCCTGTTGGTGACGTGTATGATATCCCTAGGCATAGTGACAGCTTGTTTCAGATTGCACGTTTGAATCTCAGTATTTGGGTAGATGTGAAGTATATGCTCATTGTGTTCATAGAGATCATCTGCACCTCAATGACACAAACATACAGAAGACTTAATTACTGTATTTTTAACAAATTAGTCTTGCAATGTATTTGCTGCTTACATTGCTAGTGGATAGAAAGCCTGTTCATCAATAATTCTAAAAAAAAACTCATTATAAACAAGTGAGCATATATATCGATTGTCCTTTGAACATACCTCCAGAGTTTAATGACCTCATAATCCTACCAAACGTCCCTCCTGTGGTTTATAGGTCATTTCACACCTGTGTGTGTGTGGAAAATAATCCAATAAAACAAGCTTAACAAGTCATTAATTACTCTGTTAGAAATTCTAATAGAGGATAACAGTAAGAAGCAGTGTGTTCATAGTAAACTCTATTTAAAATTAAGTATACAATATTAGAAATTAAGTATACAATATCAATAAAATTAAGTTTTCTTCCTGCAGGTGCTTCTGGTTTTAATTCTCCTTATTTATGAAGTTTGCTGCACATTTTACCATTTCCACTGGCAGAAGGATATACTAAGTCCAATACATTATGAGTTCTAAATATGGAAGTTCTTGCAGTAGGGCTAACATTTTGCAATGTACCGATAAAATTCAAGCTGTGAGACTTTATATCACTGTGTGAATTCAGAGCTTGATAAACAGACCCCAGATGGTCAGGAACGGATATATGTCACATTAGTTTATTCACATTGCAAACTTTGGGATATATACACTCCAGTGCTTGGAAATGTTCTTTTTTTGTTGTTGTTGTACTTGCTTGTATATCACTTCAAAGCATATAATCTAATGATTTTCTCTTTTGGAGGGAAAAATTAGTTCAATTTGCTGCCAGCATACAAGAATCCCTTGCAAGGAAGAGAAGAAACATACATGCAGATTATAAAATATTAGATCATTACTTATGGCAATAGAGCATAGGGGGGGGGGGGGGAGGGTTTAAGGGTGGACATATATGAAGAATACATATTCTAAGGCTACACTGGGACTGACGGATCTAGTAATACAGAGTGCAGTCCTGTAGTCTGTCCCCACTTTTTATTCATATCCACTCACTTATCCAGTAGTAGATTCACTGATTTTTTGAGATTTGAAGTTTCCAAATCCTATGATTTTATGAAGAATCTTGTCACACTTTAATGATTGGGCTCTGTAGAATAACATGAAATGGAGAGGGCTCAATCTACTAGCAAGGAACCTCTCAGCTTAGGAACCATTACCCTCTGCTATTATTATTATTATTATTTTATTATTATTATTATTAATAATAATAATAATAATTATTATTATTATTATTATTATAACTTTTATTTGTAAAAGATCGGACATTTTACTCAGCTCTACATTCAAGTAGAATACATTATATACACAGGGGATGTGACACTTAAAAGTACAATACCAAATATTGAAACAAAAGGAGGGGAGGTTACTACTGATGTAAGGAGATGTAGAAAATGGGAATAAGGGTTGAGAAAAGTGTGGCTAAGAGGGTAAGGAGTATTTTTGCTGGAATCCCATCAATGCTGCAAATTGGGAGGTAGAAAGATGATAGAAGGGTAGAGACTTGCTCATCTGTTAAAATTGTAAAGGAGCTGGGTGTGTTTTTCAGGGGTAAGGCAAGGCCTGTCAATGACATTGATGCTCTCCTGTGATGACCAGACTCTGTTGAGGATGGTTGTTAATATAATCTTGTAATGTGAGTTGGTAAGATCAGGACAGGGAAAAGTCAGGTAGTGGGAATGGAGAAGGAAGTTGACATCATGGTGAGTTGGATAATCAATACATTGTGACTTTACAAGTGGGTATATGGCAATTGTCAAGGGCAAAGGGACCTCCTAGAATAATACTGGGCACATCACTAGAAAAAAAGTATGGCTGTCAAGTTGCAAAAGTTTGGCAGCAAGGTTACATCCCAGGAGCAGCCAGGATTTGATAGGAGAGCTGGAATTCTGTAAATGGAAGTGTCATTGATCAGCCATCTTTAGTAATATACCATTTATGCTGTTTTCTAATATTGAGCTTAAAGGTACGGAGCAAAGGTCTCGATTCAGGTATAAATGAAAACGCTAAATCTATTTGCAACTTTTTTTTTTTGTCATTATTTCATTTCAACCAACTTATCATTTTCTTCTTGCTAAACTCCCCCCACTGTGAGAGTTGATCACCTGATACTGCGAAAAATAACAATTTTCAAAGTCAGTTATGTAATGCTAATCAATTATATTTTCACCTTTTTTATTTATTTTAAAGTAATAATCATAATACATTTACAGATATAATATAACCAGTGGCAAAAGCTAGAGAATAGATGGTCCTGGTGCAAAAAAAATAATTTAAGACCCTCCCTTGGCGGGTTGTAAAAAATGTTTTGCGCTGGACCCTGGGACCAAATCACTCAGTGACCCTCCCACAGCCCCCTCCTATAGCTACTTCCCTGCCGAAGACCTCTTCCCATAACAGTAAACCTTTCCATGCCTCATTTCCATAGCTGCTCCCCTAACTGTCTGTGCGAAGCTCCTCTGCCTGCAGCACAGCTCCAGGATCCACTTTCAGCAGCATCCTCTATATATATCCACTTTCCAGCAGCAGCAGCATCATCTCTCTCTCTCTCTCTCTCTCTCTCTCTCTCTCTCTCTCTCTCTCTCTCTCTCTCTCTCTCTCTCTCTCTCTCTCTCTCTCTCTCTCTCTCTCTCTCTCTCTCTCTCTCTCTTTCTCTCTCTCTTTCTCTCTCTTTCTCTTTATATTTATATATATATATATATATATATATACATTTATAAGTATACTATCTCTACATAGCAACCAGTCCCTTTCAACATCCACCCCCACACAGTACCCATCCCTCTTTGCATCCACCCTCACATAGCACCAATCCCTCTTTGCATCCACCCTCACATAGCACCAATCCCTCTTTGCATCCACCCTCACATAGCACCCATCCCTCTTTGCATCCACCCTCACATAGCACCCATCCCTCTTTGCATCCATCCTTACAGAACACCCAGTCCTTGTCTGCAACCATCCCTTCTCAGCATCTATCCACGCCCAGCAACCAGCCCCTCTTAACACAGCCCAAGGAGGCTGTGGCTGGTTGGGCAAGGGTGGGGGCTCCCAGAAAAAAATGCCAAACATTTTTTTTGTTTTAAGTTTACACAGCATTAGGCCCCTTTACTGCACCACCTGCACCACTGGTAGATCTACCCCTGAATATAAGTGATATGTATATCAAGCGGTGTATAAGTGTTAGAGCACCTGTCATTATTCTGATTCAACCACCTGTACATGCTCTGCTTGAGAATTAATTAATCAACTTAGATTGCCTAAAATAGCAACCTTCAAGCTCAAGTATGTAACACTATTGTATTGTACGTAAACCCTGTATAGTGCTAGGAAATATGCTGGTGCATTACAAATAAATCATAATAATAATAACACTAATTTATAATTGACATACATTTAAAAACAACTGATAGCAACATAGCAAATATCTATAATTAAAAATGTTTAATTTCTACAATAATGCAGATGTTTGCTTCACTTATACTTAGCAAGAAAGATATATAAAAAATATTTTTTTAAGTTCAACAACCTTTATTTTATTTTATGGGCACAACATATTTATTAATAATTTAAATTTTTTACAATAATGGACAAATAAGAAGTCAAAATGAAGTAAAAACATCAGAGAACCACAAATCTGAGCTGTAAGGCAGTTTATATAAAGAGCCACTAGGTGGCGGCATTTAGTGTTAGAACTAACATACACTAAGTTAAATTTTTTCATTCTCTGAACTAAACTTAAAATAACACTTACTGTTTTAGTAAGCAGAGTTGCCAAAGGCATTAGGAATTAAGGATATAAATACATTTACAAATATCACCCATGACAATTGTAGGGCCACATTTAGCCAATAAACCTTGAATGCAACATATGTTTGTCGCAAAAACAAACCAAAGGAGACTACTTGAACACATTCTATTCATTGCTGGACATTAAATTAGACAGTTGGACATATCATTCTTGTGGGACAGTCTGCTTCTACATGCAAGCCGCTACCTTACTTCTGAAGTCATAGCTGAATAGAAATGTCGCTTTTTGGCCTTATTGATGGTATACCTTCCTGTCCTAGGTGTAATTTTGCTTGGAACTCTGTTCTCTGGTAACTTTGTGTGGTAACAAATATCTTATTAAGGTTAAGGAGAGTTCAGCCTTAAGAAAAGCTAAACCTTTTAAATTACATAAATGTCCAGCCTTTATTTAAAGATAAACTTTTATTTATTCAAAACTAAAAAGCAGATGACTGGTTAAGATAAAATGTATTGATTTAAAATTGATAAAAACATTCAATAAATGCATGACGGCACTTAAATTTGAAGCCTGGCAATGCTGTTTGCCACAAAATGCGAGGGTATGGCCCCTCTGAGCACCTTAGCCGCTCGTTGCGACCCCCACGATGAGCTGTGTTCTTTATAAGCCTGTGTAGTTTACGGGCCGACTGCCTTGGTTTAAGTGTTACTGGCTTGAGTTAAATGTTACTGCCTTGGTTTAAGTGTTACTGGCTTGAGTTAAGTCTTAGTGCTTACGGCTCGTATTTACGTCCTTCAGCCTTGTTTTACATCCTGCGGCCTCGTTTACGTCTTGTTTACGTTTTTTCGGCAGCCATTTTTTTTCTCACTTCAGCGATTTTCTATTGTCAAAAAAGGCATGATATGCCTCAAATTAACTTGCAACCGCACTCACCGGCTCCCTGGCTCTCCCCCTGGGCTGTGTGTGAGTGTCTAAGTTAATTTGAGGCATATTTGTGTGTTTTTGCAGGTTTTTTCCAGTTTGGTGGTATGACCATTAAAGTCGTATTTTTGCGAGCCCCGCAGTCCATCTACGTTCGCTTAGTCCAGGGGCCTTGCAGTGAGTGCCTTCAGCACTCATTTCAGCTAAGTCTTGCGTGTCTCAGGATGAGCGCCGAAGTCCAGCGGGCCTTCCCACCTCCGCAACTGCATCCCACGCGCCTGCAATGAGCTGTGGCCAGCGAGGGCCGCAGTCGTGGGATACAACTGCGTCCCTCGCTTTGCTGGGGCTGCAGTTGCAGTGCTCGATACACGAGCCCCGCAAATCGTTACAACAACTCGCAGGACAACTATATATGTGATGTTTTGCCCCTGGGTTATAAAATAGTTTTTGACTTCTGTGGTGGCTTTTTCAACTTAACTAGCTTGGCTATATGCCATAACCCCTTCTGGATCGCTACCTTGTCATGGTGAAGGGGCTTGCAAAGGGCTTGTAAGCTGTAAGCTATACCATAACGGACAGGTCATAGTGGAGAGGTCAGACAAATTGCAGTACACTGGAGAAGGAACTAGCAACCCATTCCAGTACCTTTGCCAAGAAAACCTTATGGATAAGCACAACCAAAGACGTAACGGTTGTGCCTGGCATGCTGCAGTCCAATAGGTCACGGAGAGTCGGACACATTTTAATGACATAATAACAAAAATGTGCTGAAACATTACTAAAATATAAAGTTATTTTTACTTTCCAACTTTAACTCTGTTTTTTTGCAATTTTGTAGCAATACTAGTTGTTTTCATATTTACAGACAGTTATGTTGTTTCTGCTAGTTATTTGCTGTTACAACTTTTTTAATTTTGTTTCAATTAATTTGGTCCTGTTTTCAACTGTTGTTCCTAAACAGTGCATCATTTATCTATATCTGGTAAAGACATGTTAGATTATATTTAGCAGGCCCTATTCTTGGGAGTTTAGTTTAGCTCCTGGATCATACTGTGCAGCATCTACTCCTACCATCTATTATTGTGACATCATCAATAGTGGACCCGCCAAGCGTAGTCAGGGCTGTTGGCTGTGACTCGTCATGAGTGAGGCATGTGCTTCACTAGTTATTTTAATTATAGAGATTGATGTGGGTTGGGTCAATTAAATAAAACCCTAAATGTATCAGTAGAAAGTTGATAAACTTTATTTCTATACTTGGATGTCTCTGATGTCGTTATTTCCAAACTTAAAACAAAAATAGCAATTTGAAAATAATCACTGCACATTTGAAGATTTTATATTAAAATTAATTATTTAATTTAGCCAACTGTGGTATAAAAGGAGATAATAGTTACCATTCTCCCGTGCATATAACATTTATACGTATGGAAATTACCTGCATAGTGAGTAATAAAGAATAATGCAGGAGTCGATATGAGCGCTTTCTGTGCTCATGTCTATTTTGTTTTAAAGTCCTGCATGCCTTCAGCGCTTATTGCAGCGTAACTCCCGTAGGCCTTGCAATGAGCACCTGGGCACTCATCGCAAGCCCTGCAATGAGCTCCTTCGGTGCTCATTGCAGCCTAAAAGTCCCACGGGCCTCGCTGTCGCGTGCCTCAACTGCTCCCACAGGCGCTCATTGTGAGCCCTTTGCAGTTGGGTGCCTCGACTGCTCGCTTCGCGAGGCTCGCAGTTGGGTGCCTCAACTGCTTGCCTCGCTTTGCAATGCTCGCAGTTGCGTGCCTCGACTACTCGACTCACTTCTCAAGGCTCGCAATTGCGGCCCTCGCTTTGCGAGGGCCACAATTATTTAACATTGCGTGACCAACATTGCAAACCTGACCACTGACATATACACACATACAAATATACACAGACACATGTACATACATACTTACACATACATATACACAAATACATACATATACAGACACATACAGGTCATATTCAAAGTTATATTGCACATTATTCAATGGTTAGCTTCCCACCTGCTGATTCCTGTCCTGTGTGAGTTGGCAGCCTCTCTGTCTCTCCTGACCTCCTCCCTGTTACTACAGCAGGCAGGAACTCCATTGCTCTGCTGTCATTGGTAGCTGTTTAGCACCAGAAGCAGAGCCCCCCAGTCACTTCCTTCCTGTTCTCCTCCTCCTTCCTCCACAGTCTCCGCATGGGGAGGCAGGGCTGAATCTGATGTGAGCTGTCACATCTCTTATCCCAGTCCTGCTCTGTAGCACATGGCCCGGCTGTTGGAGACCCCTGGATTAGAAGATGTAGCTTTTTTAAGGCTGAATCCGCCTTCAACCGTAATAATATATTTGTTAGTTATAAGAATTATACCTGAAGACAAACCAAAAACTGGTATTATTTTTCGAAGAGATAAACGTTTACCTATATATAGTTATTATTATTATCCTTTATTTCAAACGAGCCAGCATAAACTATAGCGTCTAACGGGCTAAATGCAAGGCAGAAACCATTTTGAAACATTGCAAAAGAATGGAGGTCCCTGTATTTGAGCTTAGAAATTAATGTTAATAGTAACATAGTAATTGAGGTTTAACCTTTTTATATCTCCTCTGATCTGCAATAGGCAAATTAATTGCTAATCGATCCAGAGGAAGCAAACAGAAAAAAAAAACAAGTGAATCTTGACAATTGTCTCAAAAGGATAAAAAAATGAAATTCCTTCCAGATACTGGCGATCGGATTCCTCCCTGGATCACTACCCCCTCTCTAATTAACCAGGATGACACTAAATGTCCTTATTTAAAAATATATCCAATCCCTTTTTATTTATCTATCAAATCTCTTGTCACCACCTGCTTTGGTAGAGAATTCCACAGATGAACCACCCTTACTGTGAAGAACCCTTTTCTTTCTTTAAGGTGGAATCTTTTTACTTCTAATCTCAAAGGATGTCCCCTTGTCAGTTGAAAACCTCTTTGCACAAAAAGTTCACTTAACAAAGCTTTATACTGACCCTGGATATATGTATATAAGGTAACCCTATCCCCTCTTAGACGCCTTTTTTCTAGAGAAAATAAGTTGAATTTGGTTAGTCTTTCTCCATTCCCCTTATTAGTTTTGTTGCCCTTCTCTGTACTTTTTACAGCTTTAAAATGTCCTTTTTATGTAGTGGTGACCAAAATTGTACTCCATATCCCAAATGAGTGCGTACTAGGGATTTGTACAGTGACAGAATTTATTTGCTTCCCTTGCTTCTATACCCTTCTTAATACATGCTAATATTTTATTTGACTTTGCAGATGCTGCTTGACATGAAGCACTGCTACCTAGGTGGTTGTTCCAGTCCTACTTCTAAGTCATTAATAAACATGTTAAAAAGGAGAGGACCTAATACTGAAGCCTGAGGAAACCCACTTACCACATAAGTCCAATCTGAGTATATTCCATTTATAACAACCCTTTGCTTCCTGTTTTTTATCTCAATACATTAATGCAGTTCCTGTATCCCTTAGTTTGTACGGTTCCTGTATCCATTAGTAGTCTTCCATGTGGCACTGTATCAAAAGCTTTCTCAAAGCACCTAACAAGATTGCAAACTCACAAACCTAGATGTGTTGTGCATATTAAGACTGAAGGTGATAAGATTTTTTAAACAGGTGTGTTTTTAGTGAGTTTTAAATATTTTGAGGCAGGACAAGGAGTTCCAAAGGGTAGGGGCAGCATGAGAAAAATCCTGAAGGTGGGAGTGAGAGAAAGTAATAAGACAGGAGGAAATAATAAAATCATTAGCAGAGTGAAGAGGGTGGTTGGGTGAGTATTTTGAGACAAGAGCAGAGATTGCATGATTTAATTTGTTTCTGGAGGATATGGGAAGCCAGTGGAGAGACTGCAGGCAGTGAGCGCTGAGTTTGGTAGATAGGTTTAGCAGAAGTTTTTATTATGGATTGGAGTGGAGGCAGTCAGGCGATGGATAGGCCAGCAAGGAGTGAGTTGTAGTAGTCGTGATGAGAAATGGTAAGAGAATGGATTCGAATTTTAAGAAGATGTTGAATGACGCGATTTTGTGATTATATGTGAGGTCAAGGTCCAGTAGAATCCCAAGACAATGGGCCTGGGAGGTGGGGATGATGACAATAGTGAGAGATATTTGAGGGGTGGAAGCTGTAAAAGTGGGTAGGAATATTAGAAGCTCATTTTGAATATTTTTAGCTTTTTAAATGACCACTGGTTACCATTTTTCTATATAGTATTTTGAATAAATAAACTTGATAATGAACAACATTTTGAAGAAAGCATGGTTTTAGGTTTTGAATTTATGACTTGATTGTGCTATTTTCTTAGAAGGGAATGTATTTGTCAACTAATATGTTTTCCATTAGACATATTACTTGTAGTTATAACTGCCAAGTCCTGACTGTGCAAATATAATTTTCTTCTGCATTCCAATAATATTTTTTAACCTTTAATTACCAAACAGTGACATTTAATATGATGCACCAACTTTTATGTGAATACAGGTGTTATTTAACTAGTTGTAAAAAAGGATCACAATCTTTTAAATACATCAATCTCTGTTTACTTCCTCTATAACTTTAGTACAATTAGAAATAATTTCCCACCGGCTGACTTTTAAGCAAACCCTAAATCATTCGGATGAACACCTGAGGCACTCACTTAATCTAATACAGGACTCCTGAATACTAAGCACGTACTATGCATGAAAGCTTTCCACAATAAACATCAAAACAAAATACTTATTATCTTTTATTTGTGTGTTGTACCTGAAAACTATTTATGTAGTCATTAGATAACAAAGTGATGTTTGATGAATTCTGTAAATATAATTGCCTTCTTAACTGGGAGTCTCCAGCAAAAACTGTATATTTTACACATTGGGTAAGTTTTAAAATAAATGATGTATATAGTAATATAAAAATATTTTGGAACAGGCAATTAATAATGTCTACATATGCAATTAAACAAATAATAAAAAAATTCCTTTCCTCTCTCCTAATACCACTCTATCGCAATATCACCTCTGCACCCTCCACAACTTCTAATAAAAATGCATAGACTTTTTACTTGGAACTCTCCAGTTTTCTGTCTGAACTGACGCTTTCTCAGCTTGACTAAAGCATCATCTATAAGAAGATTGCCCGTTCATTTGTTGTAGACAGGATAATGGCGTGGATAGGATAAACGCAACCAAGAGCAAATATTTTATCCACTCTAATCTGAAGCCTGCAACCTCTGTGTTTAACTGAGTTTAGATGTCCTCTATTCCCTATGTATAAAATTGATTATGTATTACTCGCCCCCTTTGTTCTTTGTGCTGCCCAAATGTATGTATTTTTTCTTCTTGATGTTTGAATAAAAAAAATTCCCAAAAATGGCTTTATGGATCAAGCCCAGAAAACTAATTTTTGACAAGAGCACATTAGACTAGCCCAAGAAAGTATCCCATACACCCTTCCCAGAGACCCAAATAGTGATTTAACTTAGCTCCAGGTAATAAAAAAACAAGGTAGGCTTAGTTACAAAACCTCTAGTCTAGACTACTCTGCAGTAGCAGCAAAAAATAGCATAGTAGCCATTGGAATGAAAGTATAAGATGCATCCCACCTATTGAAAACCCTTTTAGCCCAATTACATAAAGTTAGGAATAATTACTTTTTTTTATTTTCTATTTGCTCATCTCTAGTACCCTGAAATGTTTGTCTCTTCCCAGTCATTTGAATGTGTTACTGTGTGAAGTGGTCAGGTAGCAAGCAGTTAGTCTCCATGTTCTAATACAAATGCAGCAGCTTTCTAATGTCATTTTGTACATGTGATACATCATCTAATGCAGGACTCCGCGCCAAATGTTTAGATGGACCAGTAGTGCTGCATTTGCACTAGAAGATGCCAATAATGCAACCCCATAGAGCCAAAAAAAGGGAATTAATGACCATCAGTCACATTAAATTTCAAGCCCGTAAATGCAAAGTGAGACCTGCAATGGCTGCGGGCTTGAAATTCGGCCTAGTTACAGAGCTATTAAATTCGAGCAGGGCGTGAGTTACAGGCTTGAGACAGAAACCCATAAACCATTTGTCTAATGTTGGATGCGTGCGGTGAAAGTAATCAATTAGTCAAACCCGTAGTTGCGGGTTTAGATGGAGCCAATGGCAACAGAGATCATTATAAAAAATGGAGGTGAGATTTCAAAGTCTTATGGGTTTTAATTACGAGTTACGATCGGACCCACATAATGCCGTAAATATGATATTCTAGTCCATGCGAATTCCATTATATGTATTAACACATTGATTGTTGGGATAGATATAACACAGAATTTAAACATAAAAAATATATTTTATATTGCAGATTTGCAAGCTTCAGAATGTTGTGCTATGTATTTCAATACCTAACATCACTTTCCCTTTTCATATAAGTACAGTAGTGTGTGTATATTTGCATTTAAAGTGCTAGGGATTGGACTTTACCCCACTTGCGGATCCTCTCTGGTACCCATTGGCTTCTTGGCTCCATTTGCGGGTTACAGGGTTGAACACCAGTGAACTAGTTGCAATTTAATAGCATGATTGGAAACGTAACAGTTACGGGCTTGACAGAACAAAGGATTTGCAGGCGCGCAGTTCCACATTCCACGTTCCGTAGGATTTTTTGCTCCAAACCCGCAGATCGGCATTGGCCTGCTTTACGGGGCCAATTTAATAGCCGCAAGTCTTGCGGGCTACAGTTTAAACGTTAGGGGAATTTAATAGGGCTGCATATATAATAGGGTTTCCTCTGTGCTAGCTTCAAGTTATGCTATTAAAGAGCCATACTTTATTTTACCACTCAAGTGTCCCATAAAGATAATACCCTCAGTGACCTTATTTAACAAAACTTTTGCTTTTGTTCTTCTATCATATTCTAGTATCCTCTACCAAGTAACAGAACCACACCAGACTGATTACTTGTAGAGGCTCTATATAAGATAATCTGACACTTACACATACATCTCCAAAAGAGCACAGCAGTGTAATCAACCTCATGAGATATACCCATTCTCAGAATGATAACCAAAATGATAATATCTGCCCGTTACACCATTTAATTCATTTGTATCATTGTTTAAATAGAAAATAATGTTTCTGTTATTTTATTAAAAAACAGCTTAGCAAATACAAAATAAATGTGTTAACAAACTCTTGATAAGACTTCCATTGATGTTTGTTGCAGTTTCGATTCAGTTTGTTAGTGGATCAAATATGTTGCTCCAGAATTATTTTTGTGTTAATTTGTTGTTAGTCTTCAAAACTTAACACTATTAATCTATTAGGCAGAAAATAAAGTGTTATGATGTATTAAGCATACCTTTTTTAAAGTGTGGCTTGCTTCAGTGTAGGACATTTAGATTATGTAGCAGCAACGGTGTCAGGAAATGGTCAAATAGTTATTGTACTAAGGTGTTCATGTGTAATATTAGTAATACAGGAAATATCAGGGTTATATTTTGAGTTGAGTTTGAGGTAAATGAGGTAATATGAATCTATATTTGGAATTACACAATTTGTAATTAATTGTTCAGAAAAAATGCTAAGTATGCATTAGTCATCTACAGATATTAGGAACAATAAACAATAGATGAATGGGAGTGTAAATGTAAACAAACCGTAAATCAGTTGCGGTCATAGGTCTTGTGTTCTGATTGGAAACCTGTGTTGGATAGTATTTAACTGGAATCCAAAAGTGCTTTTATGGTTTAATAAAAATTGTAGTTTATCAATTGAATATTATTAAAATAACTAGGAAATTGCCTGTCAAAAATTACGGGAATGAAATTGTAAGGCTGGCAATGCTGGTTGGCATACAATGTGAGGCTTTTGGTCCTCGTTGGTTTTATTTTGAAATTCCTACGTGCCTGGCATTGTTAGTGTAAGTGTTACTGTTTTCAGTTGTGTATTTTATAAGTGCTGCATGCCTAGCGTTGCCAAGCCTCGTTTCAGAATTTTTCAGTTTTTCGTCCGCTGTTTTTTTCCTTGCTTTTCGATCAGCGGGAAAATGGCAAATATGGCTCTAATTCATTTGCAACTTCACTACTAGGCTTCCTGGCTCATTGCATCCTAAGTCCTGCATGCCTCAACTGATCACCTTGCTTCGTGAGGCTTGCAGTGCAATGAGTGCCTTTGGCGCTCATTGCAGCCTAAGTCCTGCGTGCCTCAGTGGCTCGCCTCACTTCACGAGGCTCGCAATCAACTGCTCGCCTCGCTTTGCAAGTGCGTTACCAACATCGCAAGCGTCCCCAAAACTGACTATTATAGTGATGCATTTTCTTACAATAAACTTACATTGAGGTTTGTAAAATGTACTTGGCAATCAGCCTTTCTGATTCACCTACCAATCACACACATATCACATTCTGCTAGGTGCTTTTTGCTAATAATTACCCCTGTGGAGATTATACAAAATCCAAGGAAAAACGAGGCTACTTGTTATTACCTATAGATTTTAATTATGTCATATATGCAACCTCAACAGCATCACTTTAATTCTGAGAAAGTAAATGGGAAAGGTAGTATAAAGTGATCTTAGTGGAATTTAAATAAAATAATACAAAACAGAGTCAGATATATTCACCTGACAATATACACCATTTAACAGTGTGCCCTGTGGGATAGCGCCCTCTTGTGGTACAGTCTCTTTGAGTTACCTCAATTGTGTCATTACAATGGAGACATGTCTTGTAGCTTATCAGACTAACATTGCCCCGAAAGACAGGCCAAATCTGAAACGCAGCACAAGTCTCCTCTTCGTGGGTCGACCATAAAACTCCAGATATTCAATTCAGTCACAATGGACCTTTGTCAGCGATCTCCCTAGGTACATTGAGCCAACGGGTCCTTATATGTGTTACTCTATATCGCTTAGGTAGACCTTAAGGGAGTTGTATACTATATGCCAAAACAGAAGGAGACTTAGAGGTTCACATCACAGAAAGGATGATGTGTAATAGTGTGCCCTACGGGAGAGTGCCCTGGGAGGGTGCAATCTCTCGAGTTTTAGTTCACTTGTGCTATTATAAAGAACTGATCAGACTGATGTTTAGCTTTAAAGATGAATATACATGTAAATGTACGTAATCAATTTAGCAGCCATTAATAGTCAAAGTAATCTGCAATTTCAAGGTTACAAGTTCATCACCAGACTGTAATTCTAATTAGTATCCTTTTATCTGATATAACATTACAGAGTATAAAGCTATTGGAGTCAGAGTAGTTAAAGCCTGAGTTGCTTATACTACAGGATAAGTGCAGGGGTACAACTTGTTCCCCATTGCCCAATCACTGCAAGCTAAATGCAGTTGTACAAACAACATTATCATACTGGGTGTGAAAGGAACCATTCTTCAGAGGGACAAACATACTTAATTGTATGGGCCACAGTGCTGGAGCAGGAGGGCCCTGGTGCAAAATATGTTGTCCCCCCTTGCAACTTCCCTGACCAGCCTTTGGGGTCAATAAAAAAGCCCAAAATATATGTAGATAACCAGTTCACCCCTATGGTGATCAGATCACGTTCTATAAAGTAACTGTCTAATCTAATAAAGTAGGATTCCTCATATACTACCAATAGCAGAGGACCCCTACCCTGTAGTAGCTCCTCCCCTGGGCCAAAGGAAAGGTACATACCCCTTATAAATCCCCTTCCCTTAACCACATTTTTCTTGTTGTCTGTACATTTAGAAATTGCATGATACAGAATTCAAATGTTAATACAGATTGATGTGTGACATAGAGATGTATGTAGAGTTTGAGCTAGGTACTGTTCCAAAGTATCTGTTATTTTATTGAATCGTATTTTGTTTTCTTCAGTGCCTCCTTCTGACTTTGTATTCTTAAGTGCATTCTCTATTTGTTACATGTCATGTTACAATGCTCGCTAAGGGTTTAGCTGCTCTTAAACAGAAACAATGTAACCAATGTTTTAAGGCTCGATTACATGTTCCTCATAAGAAATCTTACAAGTAAACATTCCACGTGGGGAGCTATGTAGCTATTACATTCCTCCCACAGCACATCCTTATAAGTAAACCCTTGCGAGTGACTGCTTTGTATCATATGTTCCCTGCTGTATGTGAGATTTTACCTAATGTGTCATTTCTACCCTAATCTTACTTGTTCCCTTACAGCCCTGCATGCTTTCGCAGTAAGCCTAAACCCTACATGTACACTCAACCTCCTGCAGCATCAACAACACCCCACTCAAGACATGTTATGTGCTAAGTAACAGCTCTCTCTACATTTAAAGCTATACACTTTCTTGCCACGATCGCGTTAGCGACTGGTTTAAAAATTAATAAAATACAATGAGAGGATCCACACTACTGCTATGAGACCTTCAACACCCCTTTTGCCCCCATCCACTTGTGCTTTGGGGTTGCAGTTCATTAACCCATCCTTAACCTCCCCATCCCTATACATACTATACCCCATGAGGGTACTTAAAAAAAATATGAAAATCTTTACATAAAATACACTGAAACTGAAAGAGATATTATAAAATACAAGCGACTTGCCCGTCAAAAATGACGTCAATAAAAAGTGAAGCCTGGCAATGCTGTTTGCCACATAATGGGAGCCTCTCCCCCACTACTTTACTGGCCTAGAGATAGGGGATAGTATAGTATACTATTAACCTCCACAGGGATCCAATGGTAAGGGGTTTTATTTTGAGTGCCAAGGAGTCAATAAGGATGAACATGGTTGTAGGTTAGAAAACCATTTTATGAGGTTAATTTAGGTCAATTTATGTATAATGGGGTCCATAGGGATGATAAGGGAGTTAGTATTAGGTATATTTCTTTAATTCTTACAGTGACTTGCAAAAGTATTCACCCCCTTGGCATTTTTCGTGTTTTGTTAGCTCACAACCTGAAATTAACATGGATTGTTTGAGGATTTGCCTCATTTAATTTACAGAACATGCCCACAACTTTGAAGATTTTTTTTTTTTTTTTTTATTGTGAAGCAAACAACAAATGGGACAAAATTAAAGAAAAAACTCAATGTGCATAACTTTTCACCCCTCTAAAGTCAATACTTTGTAGCACCACCTTTTGCTGCAATTACAGCTCCAAGTCCCTTTGGATAAGTCTCTATGAGCTTGCCACATCTTACCACTGGGACTCCTTCAAGTTGGATGGTTTGCGCTTGTGAACAGCAATCTTTAAGTCTGACCCCAGATTTTCTATTCGATTGAGGACTAGGCCATTCCAACACATTTACATGTTTCCCATTAAACCACTCAAGTGTTGCTTTAGCAGTGTGTTTGGGGCCATTGTCCTGCTGGAAGGTGAACCTCCGTCCTAGCCTCAAATCACGCACAGAGTGGTACAGGTTTTGCTCAAGAATATCCCTGTATTTAGCATCATCCATCTTTCCCTCAACCTTGACCAGTTTTCCAGTCCCGGCTGCCGAAAAACATCCCTACAGCATGATGCTGCTACCACCATGTTTCACTGTGGGGATGGAGTTATTTGGGTGATGTGATATGTTGGGTTTGTGCCAGACATAGCATTTTCAATTTTAGTCTCATCAGACCAGAGCACATCATTACACTAATTACGTGCCTTCTGAATGTAATTGGTTGTAGCAGAGCCTTCTATGGGCTTCATAACAAAGGGGGTAAATACATACGCACATGCCAATTTTCTGTTTTCTATTTCTAAAAAATAGTTTTATGTATATACTTTTCTCATTTCACTTCACCAACTTATACTATTGTGATCCATCACATACAATTCAGAGTAACAAAACATTGAACCTAAGGCTGTAATGTAACAAAATAGGTAAAAAGTCAAGGGGGGTGAATACTTATGCAAGGCACTGTATGTTCTGTTGCCATCTATCACTGACCTTATCATCAATACCATTATTCTGTAATGTGATTATTTCCATCAGGAAGGTTCATTGACAAATATTAAGTATGAATTTAGCAATTGCACAATGTCTCACTGTACTCAGTTACTTTTGCTTCAATGCTATAACTACGGATCCAAATATCATTGTGCTTTGTAAATCATTATTACAGCTCTTTGAGTCACTGGTGCTGCAAGAACAGTTCTACAGATAGATGTTCATCAATCCAAGCTCATCTAAAACATGCAATTACACATTATTATTTATGCTCTCGCTGTCAGACCAATGAGAAACGTTTCCTATATGTCAAGGAACTTGCATGGCACATTTTATATTGTGTATGTAAAATAGACATAGACAATAGGAAAATAATATTTATTACATCCAATGTTTTTTTTTCTTTATTAAATACTAGTGAATAGAAGAAAAAAATGATAGGGTATGCAGTCAAAAAGAAACATACTAAACGCTTTCATTATATAAGCCCTGTTCTGTCAGATTAGATGCCTGGTATATGGATAGTTTGTTTAAATCACCAGATTACTACCGTCCATAATGTAGACCACATTGGAGACAGGAGGGAATCTCTGCTGTCACAAAAACACCAGTTTTGATAATGGCATAGCTATGAGCTGACCTAGCTGAGCAGTCAGCCAAAACAAAATAATACCTATCATTTGCATTGGAGAAATGCGGAGACACAAGAATGCTGAGACACAGTTATAATAACTGTATGTGAGCTAGAAAATTACACAAGGGAACAGAACAATTATACTGATAATACCTTTCAGCTCCAAACTATTGACATAGACCCTCCAACCCTATCTTGATCTGTTCTCTACTCCATCCCTAGCCTATTATTCAACTCTTTACATCTTCCATCCTCTAACCCTAGCCAATCCATCCTTTTCCCAGCAGAGAAATTCACTCAGCTTAGAAATGCAATATCTACTATTCATAGCTTGTTACTTATACATAATTATATATAAATAAAAAATGTATAATTTGCAAGTAGCCTTTTATCTAATACTCGGGACATGCTCGTCAAAAATAATGGCAATACAATTTGAAGCCTGGCAATGCTGTTTGCCACACAATGCAAGGCTCTCCCCCCTCTACCTAGCGGCCTTGCGATGAGTGCCTTCGTCGCTCATCACGAGCCTTGCAATGAGCACCAAATGCGCTCATCACGGGCCTTGCAATGAGCACCGAAGGCGCTTATCGTGGGGCTCTCCCAATGTCTACTTTACGGGCCTCACTCTGAGCGCCTTTGGCGCCCATCGCGTGCCCCGCAATGGCGAGCCACACCCCCCCCTACTTTATGGGCCTTGCGATTAGCGCCTATGAGCGGCATTGTGTGCTCTGAGGGATGCTCTACAGGCAGGAGAGGAGGGAAGTGGAAAGTAAACAAACTGAAAGAAGGGAAATTAAATAAGTAGCAATATATTTATTAATATATTTATGAACTCAGCACAGGGAAAGAGACCTGATTAAAAGATAAGAAACAAAGGGATCATTGTAAATGGATCATATTCAGATTGGAATACAATGAGTAGGGTTCCTCTGGGATCAGGCTGCACTATAGGGATGAAAGGAGGGAGAGGGGCTAACATGGCAAGAAGGAAATTAAAAAATTAGCAGTATTCGTTAGCTTTATATAATTTCATTAATAGGGTTTTCCTTATGCTGGGTGACTAATATTTCACTGACCAATAAATACTGCACTATTTAAAGTTGGCAAAAAAAATCTTAAACAATCTCAAATCTATCAGAATTTTCCAATGTGGTTTGATTATTAAGCAATGGGCTTAGAGAGTAATTTAATAATTTGTCTTCACTGTGATTTAGTGATTTAGCACTGGAGTGTCTGCATGCTTGCTGATGACACTAAATTGTACAAGATAATTAACACAAACAAAGTGTTTTTGGGAACTAAGCCTACCAATCCTATAATATTTTGCTGTAGATACTGATGAATTTTATGCTAATTTTAGCAGATATGTTCATTATAATTTTGGTATTTTTTTATGCAAAAAATGTTTTTATACACTACTGATTCTCCTCTATCAGATGCATTCATAATCCATGATACTTAAATAGGTCTTTAATCATTACTATTGCCTTTTTATCAAACTTTGACATGTTCTTTTTATAAAAATATGTACTCCAAACGTCATTATCAAGTACAAACACAAGTTAAGTTATTATAACAGGTGGGGATGTAACAAGTCAAACTTCCACAAAATGTTATGAACCATGAAAAACACCCTTTGGCTGTGTTATAAATTTCAGCTGTGAATGGATTAACATCTCAATACTCTTAGTGACCATTGCTACCTAGGCGAAAGATCAGCGGTGATACTTGGACCAACCTACTCCTCAAGAAAATATTAGCTTTCAAAGCAATATTGTTAAGGTGCCTTTGTGCTAGCAAGCTGACAATGCAAAATGTCAAAACGACACACTTTTCACATTCTGTAAAATGGTACTATTAGCATGCGGCTTTTACCTAGGTTAGGGAGAAGGTACCTTTATAAGCACCCTGGCCTGTCACAGATATGTTCTTGCTACTGATCTGTATTCTAGTATTTGCCATGACTGACTTTTGGGGTCACTGTGGGACTCCCCTGAACCCACAAGGAAGGGCCCTTTATGGCACACAGCTGAACTGTTACAGCCCTGAAGTCATGGACTCTGTTCTTGAGACCCTCCTAGCACAAGTGATTGCTAACATCAAAAGGTTATCAAAACGGACAAGAGACTTGCTTTAAGGCAGTGTTTTTCAACTCCAGGGCCCACCAACAGTTCACAGTTTAGGTATGTCCCTGTTTGAGCATAGTAAGAGCTAATCAGAGGCCTTGCAGGTGGCTAAACAGAATTACAGAGCCCCTGATTAGCTCCAGCAGGGATATACCTAAACTGTGAACTGTTGGTGGGACCTGAGGACCGGAGTTGAGAAACACTGTTTTAAGGACTATGACATGTTTTTTATGTGTAATTAAATTTTGGGCACAATAACGATGTTGGGATTACTATATGACATTATAATATGTATTAGGTTACCCACCCACTTCCCTAGTCTCCTATGTGGAATCCAAGCAAGGAAACTTCCTAAATGTTACTCTACCCCATTCCTGCACTCCCTTGCGTGATCAAAGCAGAGGGTCATAAAGTTTGAAGTGACCTAACAAGATAGCCACAGGCCCTGGTGTATCTGGAAACCAGGGAGGGGGGTTGATAGCACTAGTAACAGGGTGGGGAGATTACATGGGGGACACAAGCCTATTAATCAAAATCATGTGGGTTTGAATCTAACCGGCTATTGGTTATTGGCAGGTGGTTTGCCTGTACCCGTAAGGTGGGCTTGTGGGGGTTGGGTCTTTGTACTATTTGAAATATCTATGCAAGAAGAATAAAGTTGAGTCTGTCTGAACACTAATCAATTATGTGTGCTTCTTCTAATTCTAGACAAAGGGATAAAAAAAGAGTATTATTGTCTTTAATAGGTAAGTAACCTTTGGGCTGAGCCTGGAACCTGTGATTTTCTGAGTTTTTCTGAGAAATGTATATGAGGCAGAGCTTGGCACAGAGATTATCCCCAAATTCCCACAACCCAGGAGTGTTCCTATAGTAGAATGCAGGAGGGTTTGGGGAGAATTTGGTCCCCTCACACTGGGTCGCAACATAGTGGAGGAGCTGCTTTTTTGCATTGCTTTTTCCTTCAAATGCATACCCTTTAATGTCTTAATTTATTCTAAGTCTACTTGACACAAGTACAGCTTATAGGATCTGGGAAAGAGCAACCCTGACATGTTCCATTTCATAATTCTTTTCTTTCCTAAATTCTCACTGTAATATCACACGTGGTGATTGAATCGTCTACTGTATAAAGCTGTTAAATCTTGGATAAAATGGGATGGTAACTGAAATGTTTCCATTACTATGAACATGAAGTGCCGTGACATGAGATCAAGAGATCAAATGCTTTCTTGGCATCAAGGAATATAACTGTGTGGCTCCTTGTATTTTTTACTTACAGAGTCTATGATGAAAATGATATTGTCTGAACAATGACAGTGTTTTTTGGGAAAATCTATTTTTTTTTACATGTACTGTATAGTATGAGAGTGTGTGTTTTGGCTATCAAGGAAGAGAGGGTGAAGAATGAGGGAACAAAGCGTCTTTGTTATAATGATTAGGTAAGATTGAAATCAATACAATGATAATTCCATCTCATTGGTCCAACAATAGCTCTTCTGAAATGTAAGCACTCCTCTCACACAACTTTCACAAATATATAATGGATATCACCAGGGTCCTTCAGAGGCATTAACATTTCTTTTTTTCAGGTTAATTATCAAACAAAGCTTTTAAAAGATTTTTTTTATTTTATTTTTTTTATTTTGCGGTGGTCCTTTATGAAGAGAGTCAAGAGCAAATCCAGGGAACTACAGGCATTTAAGCCTAACCTCTATAGTGGTGAAGCTCTTGGAAAGGTTGCTATTGAATAGTATACAGGCTTATATACAAATGAATAAGATAATAGGTATGATAATAAAAGTTTCTACAGATAGGTCATGTCAAACAAATTAAATTAGTTTCTATGAGGAGGTAAGTAGGAGCTTACTCAGTAGATGTAGTCTTATTGGATTATACAAAACGTTTTGATACAGTACCATATGGGAGGCCACTGTACAAAGTAAGGGATACTGGAATTGCAGTGAATATATGTGAATGGATTGAGAGCTGGCTAAAAGTCAGGAAGCAAAGAGTTGTTGTAAATGGAACATACTCAGATTGGACATATGCGGTAAGTGGGGTACCTCAGGGTTCAGTATTAGGTTCTCTCATTTTTAACACATGTATTAATGATTTGGAAGTAGGACTGTAAAGTAATGTCTCCATATTTGCTTATGACAATAAGTTGTGCAAGCTATTTAAAAAATACAATGAACTTTCGCTGCAAATTGATCAAAGCTATCAGAGATAGAAATGTATTTAGAAGTGGTTGAGGACAACCACATGCATAATAGTGCTCAATACCAGGCAGCAGCTCTAAAGTCAAGTAACATATAAGCATGGATTAATAGTGGTATAGAAGAAAGGGAAACAAATATAATTCTGCCACTATATAGATCCCTAGTACTCCCTCATGTGGAATATGTAATACTAGTTTTGGAAATTCTTCAAAAAAGGACATTTTAGAGATGAAAATGTTACAGAGAAGGGCAGCAAAATTTATAAACAGAATGGAGAGACTAAGCCATGAAGAAAGGCTGACTAAATTAAACTTAGTTTCATTAGAAATAAGCAAATAAATAAATACATCCATCCCATGAGGCTAGAAGAAAAAAAGATTCCACCATAGGGAAAGAAAGGGTTTTTCACATTAAGGGCAGTCAGACTATGATGGGAGCGGCCACTGATGATGGTACTAGTCATCGATAACCTGGAACTCTCTAAAGTCTAACCTAGACAGAGTCCAGTGGAGCAGCATAGCTTGACCACATATACAGTCTAGTGTCTGCTTGACCTAGCCCTAGCCAGATGTGAAGTTGCCACCTAGGACCCTTGTTATTTTCCTGAGGATGTCGGTGAGGCTTTGATTGGATGGTTTGGAAATCTTGGAGCCTTCTGGGCCGCTCCTATTGGTTAATCCCTCGAATCATTGACCAATGACAAAGCCCCTAATATTTGTATGACATCCATTGGTTATCGTTTAAGGGAAGGGAAACTAACTTTGATTGTGTTTAATGTTTATCCTTCCATTCTTCTGACCATATTAAATATTGCCCATTTTTGTGCAATAAAATGTGTAGTGTAGTGAAGCTTATTTCAACTGTTATCCATTACTTTCTGTGTTGGTGATTACTATTTTTTGCTAAGGACATTTTATTAGAGATCCTGCTACATTGTCTAAGAAGTTGGTTAAAATGCTAAACAAACCCCCAGAGCTCCAGAACAAAGGGCTAATCAGTGGGATCTCTTCATCAGCTGGTCTAGTTGGTCTAGTAGCAATAAGTATTGGTTTTTTTTTTTCAGTGTATTTATTAACCTATGTTTGCAATTTCCTTGGCAATGGCTGGCTACCCTCTTGTTACACATCCCTCTTTCGCTATTACTTCTTATAGTCTGTGGGTATGTTTTTGTATAAAACAGTATCAGTAAGGCCCATATCTACATTTGCTAGGTTAATTCTCTAAAACACCATTAGACCTATCGGTTGTATTATAATAAAAGTTAGTGTTCATTTTATTTAGAAAGAAATGCTTGTTTCAAAATGATATGTGGATTTATTGTTAGGAATTATTATCAGAATAGGAAATATGAAAAGGTCTCTGCAGAGGAGAGCAGCAAGAAGACTCTCTAGAAAACAGGTCGTAGGTAAAGGTCCAGAAAAACTTGCAATCCAGGTAATATATAAAACGTGTTTAATAGCAGTTAAGGATCAAAAGACCTGCAAATGTTGATCATTCTTTAAGATCGTCTTATGTGTATGCCAGAAATACTTGAATTAATTTACTGTGTTTGCTTGATTTAAGGACAGGCAGATATAAGGTAGAGAGCAGGTCAGGTACAGTTATTAGATTTAACAGATTAGATTTAGGAAAAATCTAATGCTGACCTGGAGGCTCCTTTAACACCTGGCTGAGAACAGGTGCATCTTATTATTTAGATTTTTGCTAGCAAGGTTAAAGGCATATTAAAGTGAGCTGGGTTATTAATACATCTGATAGAGGAAAATGTATAGTGTCTTAAAAAAAAATTGTTTGCATGAAAAAATACCAAAATAAACAGTTAAACCGTTACCCTAAAGTTTGCTGAAATTCTTGCATTTGCAACCAGTTTTCTATCAATGTTGAAACCCCCTGAAATTTCCAGGGAAAACTAGCATACCGAATACATTGTATCCTTTTGGTCTGGGGATTGTGCAGGCAGATTTCCTTTAGATTTCTGTAATACCCAGAACAAGGTCTGTGCCCCTTCATTCACTGATTGTTTTATCTACATCCCAGGTGATAATTCCCCCAGCCCCAGTGAATTGCATCATCACCTGCCCCAGTAAATTGCCCCATCACCTGCCCCAGCCCCAGTGAATTGCCCTGTGACCTCCCCCAGCCCCAGTGAATTGCCCCCATCACCTGCCCCAGCCCCAGTGAATTGCAATCCAGACCCAGTGAATTTTCCTGTGACCTCCACCAACCACAGTGAATTGCCCTCATCACCTACCCCAGCCCCAGTGAATTGCCCTCATCACCTACCCCAGCCCCAGTGAAATGCCCTCCAGCCCAGGTGAATTGCCCCAACACCTCCCCCAGCCCCAGTGAATTGCCCTCATCACCTGCCCCAGCCCCAGTAAATTGCCCTATCACCTGCCCTGTGACCTCCACCAACCACAGTGAATTGCCCTCATCACCTACCCCAGCCCCAGTGAATTGCCCTCCAGTCCCAGTGAATTGCCCAATCCCCAATGAATTACCCTGTGACCTCCCCAAGGCACAGTCAATTGTCCCATCACCTGCTCCAGCCCCAGTGAATTGCCCTGTGATCTCCCCAGCCCCAGGGAATTGCCATGTGACCTCCCCAGTGAATTGCCCTCCAGCCCCAGGTAATTGCCTCATCACCTCCCCCAGCCCCAAGTAATTGCCCCTGTTACCTCCCTTAGCCCCAGGTAATTGCCCCTTCACCTCCCTCAGCCCTAGGTAATTGCCCCTTCACCTCCCCCAGCCCTAGGTAATTGCCCTGTCACCTCCCCCAGCCCCAGTGAATTGCTCCATTACCTCCCCCAGACCCAGTGTTAGGGGTTAGGGTAAGGAGTTAGGGTTTGGGTGAGAAGGTAGGGTAAGGGGGTAGACAGACACAGACACATGCACTCACAGAGCTATGCACTAACACAGACACTAGCACAGACATGCACTCACACACCCACACTCAGACAGGCACATGCACTCACACAGACACTTGCATAGACATGCACTCACACTCAGACACTCACTCTCACACACACACACACACAGACAATCACACAGACATGTACTCACACACACACACAGACACTCACACAGTAAATGGCAAATGAAGAAGAAAATCCTACGAGTACCAGATAGAACTCGCAAAGTGGTTAAACACCTATTCGTAGCACTAAATGCAAATAAAAAAATCAATACTGCTCGGGGAAAGCAATGAAAGACAATAAACTTAATTGCACAACAGTCTCAATCTTGCAAATCTGCAATAAATAAAAAAATTACGTTTAATTTCTGTGTTATATCAATCTCGGTAATCAAGGAGTTAATACATATCAGGCCACCCACATGGACTAGAACATTTCCTTCATTCATTTTTATTATTTTGTACATTGCCAGATTGCGAGTCCAAATGTATATCGGACTTCTAAACGCTAATTGATTGATGTTTAGCCTCCATGTTTTAATGATGTCATGATGAAGGTCTCATTTACTATTTGCTGTTTCTAAATCGGTAGTTACAGCCTTGCTTAACTGATCATAATGATGCTTTGAAATGCTACTTACAGCTGCCTGGTTTATGGTTTATGCTATCAGACAGGTAGCTGCGGGCTTGATCAATCAAATCGCTCTGTAAATGTTGCAATTAATAGGGGCCATTGTCTTTGGTTTCAGTCATCTTTTAATCTAATGTTTTTTTTTTTTAAACATACCACTACATATCTCAACTTCTTTCAGAATTTGTTGTTGCTACTCATGAGTTGCAAAGGTTAAGTGGTATAATAAAAAAGAGAAAGGCAAATGCAGAATATGAAGAACTTAGAGTGTTATAATTTCTTCAGGAAAAATAGATCAGAAAATGTTGAAAAAATGCTAATTTAGTTCAACAATTTACCCTAAAACTGTATTAAAATAGTGGTTTTCTACAGTGAGGAAAAAAAGTATTGGATCCCCTGCTGATTTTGAACGTTTGTCCACTGACAAAGAAATGATCAGTCTATAATTTTAATGGTAGGTGCATTTTAATAGTAAGACAGAATAACAAAAGACACCCAAGAAAAATGCATGTCAAAAACATTATAAATTGATTTGCAGGTCAATGAGGGAAATAAGTATTTGACCCCTTCGACTTAGTACTTGGTGGCAAAACCTTTGTTGGCAATCACAGAGGTCAGACGTTTCTTGCAGTTGGCCACCAGGTTTGCACACATTTCAGGAGGGATTTTGTCTCACTCCTCTTTGCAGATCCTCTCCAAGTCACTAAGGTTTTGAAGCTGATGTTTGGCAACTCGAACCTTCAGCTCCCTCCACAGATTTTCTATGGGATTAAGGTCTGGAGACCGGCTAGGCCACTCCAGGACCTTAATGTGCTTCTTCTTGAGCCACTCCTTTGTTGCCTTGGCTGTGTGTTTTGGGTCATTATTATGCTGGAATATCCATCCACGATCCATTTTCAATGCCCTGGCTGAGGGAAGGAAGTTGCACACCCAAGATTTGATAACACATGGCCCCGTCCATCATCCCTTTGATGCGGTGCAGTTGTCCTGTCCCCTTAGTAGAAAAATACCTTAAAGCATAAGGTTTCCACCTCCATGTTTGACGGTGAGGGGATGGTGTTCTTGGGGTTATAGGCAGCATTCCAAACACGGCGAGTTGAGTTGATGCTAAAGAGCTTGTTTTTGGACTCATCTGACAACAACACTTTCACCCAGTTCCCCTCTGAATCATTCAGATGTTTATTGGCAAACTTCAGACGGGCCTGTACATGTGCTTTCTTGAGCAGGGGACCTTGCGGGCATTGCAGGATTTCAGTCCTTCATGGCATAGTGTGTTACCAATTGTTTTCTTGGTGACTATGGTCCCAGATGCTTTGTGATCATTAACAAAAACCTCCCGTCTAGTTATGGGCTGATTCCTCACCATTTTCATGATCATTGAATCTACACAAGGTGAGATCTTGCATGGAGCATCAGACCGGTGGATTACTGGCAGTTATTTTGTGTTTCTTCCATTTGCGAATAATCGCACCAACTGTTGTCACCTTCTCACCAAGCTGCTTGGCAATGGTCTTGTAGCCCATTCCAGCCTTGTGTAGGTCTACAATCTTGTCCCTGACATCCTTGGACAGCTTTTTGGTCTTGGCCATGGTGGAGAGTTTGGAATCTGATGGATTGATTAGTTCTGTGGATAGGTGTCTTTTATACAGGTAACAAGCTGAGATTGGGAGCACTCCCTTTAAAAGAGTGCTCTTAATCTCAGCTTGTTGTCTGTATAAAAGACACCTGGGAGTCAGAAATTTTGCTGACTGATAGGGCATCAATTACTTACTGTATTTCCCTCATTGACCTGCAAATCAATTTATAACTTTTTGACATGCGTTTTTCTTGTTTTTTTTTTGTTTTTTTGTTATTCTGTCTCTCGCTGTTAAAATACACCTACCATTAAAATTATAGACTGATCATTTCTTTTTCAGTGGACAAACATTCAAAATCAGCAGGGGATCAAATACTTTTTTCCCTCACTGTATGTGCGAACTATAAGTACATTTAAACTGGAGATTCCTCCACGGAGTATAGATGCAAGTCCACAAGGACCACAAGTCTGTGGTAGAGAGTATTGAGGAATACCTATTGTCAAGATCCCTTGCTTTCTTCCCACCAGTCTATCCTATTGTCAAGAATCAACTGGACAGTGTACAAAAGATTCAACCATTGTTATCATAGCTAAAAAAAACTATGACACAAGGTCTTGGGGCTGAATAGATATGCAATACAATCATGAGGCTCAGCAACCCCAATATAATTATCTGTAAATGTCCAGGTAACTCTAGATGTGGGTGGGGGAGAATAAATAATACAAGGATAAGTTCTGAGAAAAGAAAAGGATTTGCTAGTTGTTGTTGTTGTTTAGTCGTTCAATTGTGTCTAACACATTGTGACCTTATGAACCACAGAATGATAGGCATGTCTGTCAGCCACTACCTCTCAGAGCTCCATCAAGCTCGTTTTCATTGTTTCAATGCCCACATCTATCCATTTCTGCCTCTGCTGTCCCCTTCTTCGTGTAACTTCAATATTTCAGTCTTCTCCAGGGCATCCTGTTTTCTCAAAATATTTGAACTTTAACCTCATGATCATAACTTCCAGTGAACAGTTTGGCTTGGTTTCCTGTAGTATTAATTAACTGGATTTTCTTGCAATCCAAGGAACTCGAAGCAGCTTTCTCTAACACCACAATCAAAAGCATCAGTTCTATGGCTCTTCGCCTTCTATATGGTTCAGCTCACACATCCATCTGTTACTACTGAGAATACCATAGTTTAACTATCTGGACCTTTGTTAATAGCTATATCTTTATTCTGTAATAGATTATCCAGACTTGCCATAGCTTTCCTCTTCAAAAGCAAACTCCTTTTAATTTTATTGCTGCAGTCACCATCTGAAGAAATCTTTGAGTCCAGAAAAATAAAATCTGTCACTGCCTCCACTTCTTCCCCATCTATTTGCCAGGAACTGAGATTGTTGTTTACCATGATCTTTGTCTTTTTAATGTTGCGCAGCAGGCCAGCTTTTACACTTTTTCATCATATGCTAATTCTTGGGCTTTAAGAAATTATCCCTGGCCACTCCCCTGGTGTGGGCAATAGCTCTGCCTTGCTACTGCAATCAGCTACAGTATCACTACTGTCAGTGGATGCAGATAGTTATGTAGGCAGTAGAGACAGAGACAAGTTGCATGGAAACATAGCTAACAAGGCAAAATATTTCTCAATGAAACTTGATTGATTAGGAATCAAAGGTTAAGTGTTGTCAAGTACTGTAACTGCTACCCCTTTGATAAGGCGAAGTGGTATAATTGATACTCTTTGTCTGTGATTAACCACAAATTTGCATATGTTCCAGGACTGGAATGGGGTGATGATAGTCAGGATGGAAGGCTACATAAGGTAAAATGGGACCTGGTACAAAAGGAGGCAGTATGGTTGGCTCTGACTCTCCCTCAGTTTAACTCTTCCCAATGGGAAACCCTACGATACACCACCCACTAGCCATGCCCAGTCAATTCATCAGGAGTATTTCCTACAAACTGGACATGTAGCCTGATGGCTTAGCAAGCTGTTCCCGAAAGATCAAGTAGCCCATGTATTGTTAGGGACAGACCCATTGGTGCCTGCCCCACTCCTGGGGAAGTCCCATATCTCTCCCAAGTCCCAAACTTTAAAAATCCCCAATCACACTCATAAACCATAGTCTCTGATTTGTCATCCCCGGGTTCCAGCAGTCAATCAGATTAACGTCTACCATTCTCATTCTGCTTGGCTGCCCAATGACAGTGAGGGACATATAAAAATTCCCCTTATTGCGAAATGTTGTATTTTATGATTAATAATTACTTGTTATGTATTTTTGTAAAGGGGTATAAAAAGGGCATAGGAAAATAAAGTGTATGCTCTCTTTAGAACATATATAAGGTATGTTTTATTCCCAGTGAGCCTTTCCGAGTGAGGAAATATTGAACCGGATCATAGACCTAGGGTGTAGGATTGGTAATATTATTGATTCAAGTGCCATCAGAAGACTAGGTTTTGGCACCTATCAAGCTTGAGTACAAGTCTGATAGGAAGATATGGAATTCTTCAATTTGTTTGGGCCAATGACAGGCAGTCAACAGAGTGATTAGGTCATAATTAAAAGGTCAAGACTGGGTCACAAGTCAAACTCAGAACGAAGAAATCAAAAATAGCTCACCATTGGTACTGCTAAAGTGTAGCAAATTTATAGACAGCAGAGGTCCCCATAGTAATATGATTGGCTGCATTAATATTGGGTGTCTGTGGTTCCACTAACCCTGGGATGACACACGCAGTACCATTAGCATGGTGCTTTACTCTGGGGTGACACATTGAACATCCAAGTTTCTTAGAGATGATACAACCCTCACAAAAGCTTTCTCAAGAACATAGGGTATGGTTCCAAGGTATAATATTAACCTTATAAGAACATTATGCATAGCCCAGGCAAGAGATATTCCTTTATGTATTTGACCCTACATCTTTCAGTGGAAGTCTTTTCCACTAATCTGCAACCATGACCTTAAAGTAGTATTTTAAATATGCATCTACTATGTTCTAACATCCAATCGTAACTTCTTCTTGTGTTCTTCTAATTTCTGAGTTTTCTGAAATCTTTCAAGTAGAAATAAGGCTGAAACGAAGCTCTATTCACGTATTTCTGGAATAAAAAACTATTGGCCGCAGATGGCCGCATGTCTGCGATCAATTTGCAGGCTTCGGTACCCTTCAGTTTGCACAGCCACTCAATTGCTGAAGGTTGCGAGTTACGAGCTGGAGCCTCCAATTCGTAAAGCCAGAGTTCACATGTAACGCTTCCGGGTTGCAGATCCGTAACTCGTGGCAAATCTGTAGAAGGCTGTAACTCGCAATCCCGAAGCAGATCAAATAACCAATAGGAGAGGAGGACACCAATCAATGCAGCAGGAAACTGTTTAAAAGCTTGTGGAGCTTGCAAATCTGTGACTGTGCTGTAACTGAGCAAGTGAACACTCAGGTCTAGGCGTTGGTGGGTTTTTGAGCCTTGGAGAGAGAGGAGCGAGAGCGAGAGAAGAGTATTGTAAGTTTTGATCTTTTGACCTAACAGATAATTTAACCCCTTATTTACAACACACATAAATTACCGATATATAATTCACACACATAGATTAATACCTACACATAGCTATACATAGCGATAGGCCAAAGCGCACCCACACACCCCCTCCCCCCCGCCATACAATTACTATACTACACATAGCACTCACATTCTTTTTTTACCTCATACATATCCACATACATATTATATTTCTTTATCCTTATTTTTGGTGACACGTCCTTCATGCACTGGAGAACAGTGCGCCATCATCAGGGCGCCGAGAACTGCGCTCTGATGGTGCTCTGCACTCCAGCCTGCATTCCATCTGCCACAGAGGCTTTTCATGTGCGCGCCCCCATCTCATATTTACTGGACCAGCTTGCTGGACTCTGCCATGGCCAAGGTAAGGGGCTGACAGTGTGCATGTGTCACTAGGAGCATATTGTATGTAATGTCACTGTCGTGTGCATGTGTCACTAGGAGCATGTTGCATTGCATGTTTTTCACTACATGTCACTGTCATTATTTGCATGTGTGATAAACATGCAATGCAACATGCTCCTAGTGACACATTAAACAATGCCTGGCCCATATGGCACACTGTCAGACCCTTACCTTGCCAAGCAGGCCCAGTAAATATGAGATGGGGGCGCTCGCGCATGAGTCAGATTGTCCTGCAGATTAAGTGGGTTAGAGTGGGGTTAAGGTAAGGGTTTAGGATTTGGGTGAGGGCTAGAGCTTTTGGTTTAGTGTGTAAGGTGAAGATATTGGGCCATATTCTCTAAGCTACTTGCAAATGCCTTGAGCTCATAAACGTGGCTTCGGGTGTTTTTCTATTGACTTAAGAATTCATTAGTGCCAATAAGTAATATTTTCCAAATATGTAGCAATATTAAGAGTGATTTTAATTGTGTATAAATGTACGAATCGGGCAATAGAATAGGGCCCATTGTGGGTGTATATAATAGCAGCAGCGCCATCTAGCAGCCCCTTGTCGCAACTGCTGCTGTCAACATTCATGGTCACATAACAGGAATGATCCCAGCCAGGATCCACAATGATTATGATACAGGTCAATGTTCATCTGCATGAAACTATCACCACAGCCGATTACAAGTGCCCATTATGACAGGGATATGTAAACAAACAGCAAACAATTGTTAACAGAATCAATACTCAAATACTATTGTCCTCCCATTTCAGTACCCAGGAGGCCTACCCCGAACATGGAGACACAGGCAGTAGCTCCATCAGAGCCACCACTATTCCCGCCGCAGGTGGGGGTTGAGGAAGCCTGGGCCTATCCCAGGAGGCTGGAGCATCAGAAGCAGGGCCATCATGAGAATCACCCCCTGGGCCTTCATACACCTCACTGGCATGTTCACAGCCCTTTACGATTCCCTCATGTTTAAGAAGCCAAAGGACCACCCTCGACAGGCCCACTACTGCCACTACTGCCACTAATTGACATCAAGGCTATGTGTGTACTGGACTCCAATCCTCTACAAAAGCTGTTGATTTCCCCGCAGTGTTTGGCCCAGCAGTTGGCCCTGTTGATGTTGCAGCCCTTGGTGCCACCACAGATGTCTCAGCCATTGTTGCCCCAGCTGTTGTTGCAGCTGATGATGCCCCAAAAGACCTGGCCAACACCATGTGCAACAGCATCCACATATCCGGCACCATCTCAAGTTCCCACAGCACTGTCCCAAGAAGTGCCAGTACCTCTGTCCCAAGAAGTGCCAGTACCTGTGTCCCAAGAAGTGCCAGTACCTCTGTCCCAAGAAGTGTGTCTTTAATAGTGTTCAGCATGTTGCAGCATGGCTTTTCATATTGACATATGCATGACCATTACAATCTATGTGGAAAATAAAAATAGATTTTTTGCAATATTTGATAGTTGGGAGTTGTTGTGCACGTAATTATAATGCCTTCTATTGCTTTCCCCATGTTTTAAAGTGTCTTGGTGTCTTTATATTGTCATTTACAGTGTTCAAAACTGTTTTTTAAACCCTTTACGTGTCCTATTTGGAGCCTCTCAGCCAATAGGAAGCGGTCTAGATGCAGATGATTGACAGAGGGAGATTATAAAGTTGCATTCCACCCATCCATGTACTTACTGTGTTGTATTTTCTGACGAAGTAGCACGCAGGCCCTGGAGTTGGAGGTTTTTCAGTGAGAGATAGAGAGAGTAGGAGCAGGATGTACTATGGCTAGTGGGGTCACCATCAGTACCTCTGGCCACACCACCAGGATTGGATCCTACTATCCCCTTCCTCAAGAGACTGAGCATATCCCCAGGCCCCCCCCTGCTGGAGTGAACATCAGCAACAGCCTCCACCTCCTCCCCCCACACCACCACCGGGGCCACCAACACCACCGCTCTTAATGCAGCAGGCTCCAGCGGTGCCACAGACCCTCCCAACTTAAACCACCACCGCCACCTCCTCACCAGGACACACCCCAGGGGCCTCCCTCCCAAAAATCAGGCCAGACTGCACAGGCAGAAATGCTGTCCCTCATGCAACAGCAGTTTGAGTGTCTACGGTGGATCCAGGCCAGCATCTCCACCAATCATGCAGAGGTCATGCGTAGGCTGGTCAGGCACAATAGGGAGGAGAGGAGGCACCACCTAATAACAGAATCCTACCTGGGTTGCTCAGGATTGGGGCGGACCAGAGTGCATTCCAGGGGGTGGCTACAGATGCTATGCAACGCGCTCTGGTCCCCAGACCGGCATCCTCCACCCTGGAGGCATACCCGGGCATCCCGGCTACTCGTCCCACCATGCCCCCACCGCCACTGCAGGTGCGGCTGCCTCCCCCTGAGCCCCCCACCTCCACCACCACCAGGGAGACGTCGGCCAGCTATGGGGGATTGGGGCCCTGTGTCTAGGCGGAGGAAGACCTAGGGGCTGCGCAGATGTTTGTGCCTTCTCAACAGCACTCCTCAGTGACAACCTATTGGTCCAAATGTTAACCTAATCTAGCCTGGCTAAAGAGTCTTCAATCTTGGCTGTGATGCGATGGTGATATCTTGTATGCAGATGACAACCTCACATCAAATGGTCCATGATCCTCTTCTCTGTAGACACCTAGGGTTCTGTTTAACATTTCACCAATTGATGGTCACTGAAGAATGCTGTTGAGAAGAGATGCTGCAGCCCCTATATTTTTAAGGCCTTATTTTGTAGGTGTTATGTTTTTGTTTTGTTTTGTTTTTGGTACAATTCAGGTCCATGAAGGCATCTTCTGCATCTGCAAGCATTGTGAAGGAAATGTATGAGGTTTTCACAGTGCCTCTCAGGTAGACATTCCTTCAATGACAATCCAAGCAACCCCCCCACCCCCACCCTCGGTAACATGTAGCTCCCACAATCTTAAAGCTATCATACAGCCAGATATCTAAGACATGATTGTTGTTATCTTAAATGTAGACTAATATCGCTATGGCAGTGGACTTGCAAAGTCTCACAATGGCATGTTAATGACATCTAGCATTGATATATGCACTAGTGAAGCATGTGATTCTGACCTCAATCTCAGTCTGAGAAGAGATCCTAGTGTCTGATGTAAGTAACATTGAATCTGACTGCTGACCTTTGTGTACACCACATACATACATCACACTAATCTACTCTAACACATCAGGTGGAGCCACAAAAACACATGGAGGCTGTGCAGAGTCACGTGCATCCACAGCCAACTCTCCTCCATCATGGGGTAATCTCCGCTACACCCATCCTGAAAAGTCCCACGCCATTGCTGGTAGCCATGTGTCAAGATGCATACCCATTCCCATTTGGTGACCTCCCATTATGTTTTGCTATTCATCAATTTATATTTGTGTGGTGTATGTTCCCCCCTGGTCCCCTTCTGGATTGCTAAGTGGTGGTGGTGAAGCGGCTTGTTTACCTGAATGAAGATGTGACCTATACCATGTAGGACCACTGTAGGTAGGCATGTCATAGCAGAGAGGTCAGACAAATCACAGTCTACTACAGAAGGAACTGGTAACCCACTCAAGTATCTTTGACATGCAAACCTTTTTTCTTTTTTTTTCATTGTGAGCGTGCCTCTACGTGCCAAAAACAGGTGCTTACTGTTGCATGTAGCCCCAGTTAAGCCGTTTTTGGGTCCCCCTACCTTGAGAGCTTGAGGACCCCTTTGATCTTCTGGGCTCCGGTCTGGAATCCAGGAAGATCCATTTTCATCCCCCTCACCCTAAGAATGAAAGGGACCTTTCCACCATCTTCAGACTGGAGCCCTCCGATGTGGCAAATTTATTTGCCAGGGGGACTGCTCTCACCAGTCCACCCTGGCTCAGATGTCTGGAGGAGAAGCTCTCACCTTTCTCCCCCAGGTGTTTCCAAGGGGTCCCAGGCCATAAGGCCCCGCCCTCAAGGGCTTGTAAGACCCCCCGGCTCCACTGGGTAGTGGAGTACATGGTGCCCAAATCGTGTCCTGTGCCAAAGTCGAAAAAACGGGCCAAAAAATCAATCTGTGATGGTGCCTGCATCTGATGGGGTAGCTCTCACCCAGACTTAGTGCAAGGCCAGAGAGACCTCTCTCACAAGACTCTCTGGCCCAGGGTGCACTGTGTAGTGCTCCCCCAACCCATAGGCCAGGGGCAAAAACAAAAATAAAGGTACCCCCCACGAATCAAAAGGTCCTGGCTGGGGGGCTCGTGAGGTGCTCAAAAGAAATTGTGCTTAGTGCTGTTATGGGGGAACTGGCAGTAGGTTCCCCTAGGCCCCGAAGCATAGATTTCTACCCGGCCCCTGGCCAGACCAAGGTTTCCCCCCTCTTCATAACTGGCGTGGCAGAACAGCTATTTCAGAGGAGGTACTACACTTGATCTTAGCCAAAAGTCCGAGAAGCGATGGCATGCAAACCTTTTTGATACACACAGACAGAGACATTAGTAGGTGTGCAGCAGTCCATAGGGTCACAAAGAGTCAGACACAACTGAGGGACTGAACAACCATATGTGAAATGTCCCACTGATATATGCCATGTGGCGGTATAATTTGTCCACTATTTATTGTCCCAATGTAGACGTGATGAGTGAAATGTATATAAGATGATCTTTGTATTTTTAGGGTCCATATTAGAGCCTCTGTGAGAGAGAAAGGGTTAATATGTCAGTCATTTGCATGTATTCCTCCTCTGAGCACCTAACTAATGTTATTAGTTGCAAGGGTTGTAAAATTGTCTATGTCCTACGCGGCTCACGAGCATGTTCCGTCCTTTGTAATAGTGTATTTTGTACCTTGTACGTTCCTGGGCGAAAGTGGTACGCGGTTGGCAGAGTTTTGCACAGTCCGGAGCCGTGTAGCCACGTTTTCATTTTTTTAGGTTCACATTTTTTTCTCCCTCGCTTAAGCGATTTTCGAAACTCGCCGAAATTTACTTAAATACGCATTCCACCTCACTCCCAGATGTTCTGGCTGTTCCCCCGTGCTGTGTGTGATGTTTTTGTTGTATTTTTTTGTGTGTTTTTCGTGTGTTTTTTGGTTTGTGCGGTTCTGCCGTTAACTTCGTATCTTTCCTATCTGGTATTTAGTCCCACGTTCGTCAACTGCTTGCATCTTATTTGGTGGCTAAGTCCTGCGTATTTCAATGTGTGGCAAAGGAGCAGGGAAAGTAGGATTTGCAATTTGTAGTGCAGCACCCTTTTACTGAGCATGTGCAGGAGAGAAGTGTCAAATAGTAAAATGTAATCAACAATGCAGTCACAAATCTCCCTCCTGTACTGCTGAAAAAAATGGGGGATTACAAATCAGTAAGCAAAACTGAAAAGAAACAGCATGGAACATCACAGTCTCAAGCAAAGAGTGCTAAAAGTAAGATTTTCTCTAAAAATGCATTTATGCTCTATGTTTCCAAAACTATTGTGGTCCATTAACTAAAAGTCTAAAATATTCCATAGTTAAGTAGAGGGATAGACAGAAAGACAGACTCTTTGTCTTACAAATATGTTTTTCAGTTGCATCAGTGCGTCTTTCACGCCCTTTTTTGACATACAGGTTGAAAACAAATAACATAACTATAAATATTTCTGTTTTCCAAGGTAATATCTGTTGTCTCCACATATTTACAACATATTGGCCACTTTCTTTTTTAAGAATCTTTTTTATTGAAAGAGAAATGACACAAATAATTTCTCAGAATATCTGTTTGCAATTTCTGAAGAACAGAAATAATAATAATCATTCTTAGTTTTTTTTTCAATGGGATAGATTGGGGTTGACTGGGGATAGCCTAGACTATAGGTTAAAAAGGTTTGGTTTTGGGGAGAATGTTAAAGAAAGGAGAGTGGAATCGAGGGTGTTGAATTGGGAATGAGCAGAAAGAGCAAGGGGTTTATTGAAACATTTTTGAAACGAGAGCTGTCAACATTGAAGTTTTATTGAGTGAACACAGAGGTAGAAGGAGTGTATGTGATGTAAACTGTAAACTTTTTGGTTTTCTTGTCCTGAGCATTGAAGAAATATGGAAAAACAATGTAGTTGGGCATGCCTTGTGTAGCTCGCAGACAGACTGCACATTTAGCACTGCAAGGAAGTTTGTCAGATGTGTTACACATAGGAGCTAAAACCTCTCTTGTGTAGGAACTTGATCTGTGTCTGGGATGCCCACACTTTCTTTAGATGGAATAATGTAAGTATGTTGTTGAGACCGGAATTCTTTCAGTCTCTATGTAGAAAATGCAAACAAGACATTTGTGTCCATGTATAGAGGTGTCTTAAAGATATAAGATTCCCTCTGATATGCTAGTGCATAGATGTATTGTAGAGTAATCAACACTTATACAGTTTGGTGATAGTATATCATATGATGGTCTAAGTTTTGATCTAAAACTAATGACCCTTTAAGTAGAGCTCTTAGATGGTCTCCCTGGTCTGTGGGAGGTAATAGCAGTAGGCAGATTTATGTACAGGTATGGCAGGCTCCCTCACAGTCATACTTGCCAGTGTCAGAACTAGGCCTAACCATGTCTTCAAGAGGTTCAAAAATAATCAAGGTCAAGCATTAAATGACAGGAGACTAATGCCAATTGTCTTTTGTATTTTTGGTTAAAAGATGAGCCAGGATGGGTTCTTGATCCCTTTCCAAATACACCAAAAAAATAAATAATAATCACAGCCTTTTTAGCTTAATCTTTGAAGTCAGGTGTTTGTTATTTTTAATGGGTTTTGATGCTCATACACTAAATTGTTTTGATATTCACCATTAATTTCCCAGGATGCTGCATGGGGACTTACATAAAGGAGCTGTATAATTCCAAAGGTCTAAATAAAAGGTCTATCACAGTACAAGCAAATTCCATAGTGGTCAAAGCTAATTTGAAAGTACTTCAACCTGACAGAGCTAGTAATAGAATCATAATTGAAGGAGGTTTATGATGGACTCAAGAGGACTAAATGAGAACAGATATAAAATATATATTTATGTAGTATAGACAAAATGGAAAAGAATGTGTTACATTTATATTTTACATACTAGTGGTATTCCTTTGTTTTTTTAATTATTTTTAAAAATATAATTATGAAAGAACCATTGTAGAACAGGAAATTCTGTTTAGGTAATATAAGAGCATAACAAAATTTTTAGAAGCAATGTTAATTTTTGAATACTCTGTGTATAAAATATTACATTTTGTCTAGTTGTCTCCTACTTTGTAGAGTGAGGAGCAGTGATAATATTTCCATAGATGATGGAGGATGGAAGAGGGGAATGGGGTTTGTTATCATTAATTAATGTCACATATATTCCCTTCCCTTGTACATGCTCAGAAGCAGGCAGCTTGCAAAGATAAATGCAAGTCTACATCTGCAGATATAACAAGTCCTCTCTAATAATCCCCTACGCAAACTTCACCACAATCATGGATACCTCTAAAAATATCATTCTAAGTAAAAACTAGCTTTTTTGACACACTAAAAAAGATTAAACATTTTTTTTAAGGGGTGGTAATTTCATTAATATTGTAGAGCTTTTTAAAAACATTTTAAAATGTTAATGTAAGAAAAAGGAGGCCCAGGATTTGAACTCACAGCCTTCCATATCAAAGGTTGTTGCTTTAACTACTTCACTTTCTTTTTACATGACAAACCCTACATGTATAAAGCAAAAATATAATCTGTGTAATAGTCAGATTGAACCTCAATATCTATGCAGTTCACTGTATATACTACTTTATTAGGTCATTGCAAGTCTAAAGTTATCACATTATTTTATATTCCTTTATATCTAGATCTATTATTATATATTAATTATGAAGGATATGCTCATTATAGATAAACAGCCTTATTAAATTGCAATTCAGCTAATTGAATAGGGCTCTATATAAGCACAGAGCATATTTATTTTACAGAAGTTTTTAGTTAGTGAACTTCTATCCAAAAGCAAGGTCTTCACTAACTAAATACTTCTGTAAAAAAATATGCTTTGTGATTATATAGAGCCCTATTCAATTGGCCGAATCACAATTTAATAAGGCTGATAATCTGTTGTTAGTCATGTTTGTGTTGCAACATGATGTGGCATCTCTATGACTTCCTTGTATAAAGATTATTTGGTAATTACAGTCCCTATTTTGATAACCATTATTACTTTAATATTAGTATGTGTATCCATCAGATTTGGCTGACTGTTTTATGGACACTAAACTCTGCAGCCTTGAGTTTATTTATCTATGAACGTATAACATTTAACTCATTCATTGCTGGTTCATAAAAGTATTCAAATGTCTTTTGATTAATACATCAATATCCAATGAAATAGAACATTAAAAGTTTGATATATGTGCAGTGTGATATTTTCTTTTAAGCTTAAACGTACACTAGAGTCACCTAATGTGCTCTCCATCATCAGATAAAGAATTGGAAATTGCTATTAATTTGATTAGGTTATAAATATCTTAGTTAGGGATTTTAGTGTGTTTGTATTCATTCGAAAATATGTTTTTTACATAATCCATTGACTGGTGGAACTAATTGGAACCACTGTGCTGGTTGAGTCAGGAAGTGTTTCATTTCATATGTCTCATATTTACATAATAAAAAATATATAAATTGTAAAGGGTGGTATGAGACAAATATGTATTTTGTAATTCTTTTAAAATAATAAAAAAAAAGAGAGGGTAACACCTAGTTACATTAAATAAAGGTCTTTTATTGTTCTATGTAGTTTATTTTATGTCTAAAATAAAAGTTCAAACTGCCCAAATCAAATAAAACGTGTTTTGCCTCCCAAATTATAAGCCAATAGCAGGATAACTCTGCTTTTATATGGTCAGCAATGGCTATCTTCTTAAAGCAAAATTAATCCGCACTTGACCCTCCGATCTAATGCGTTTCAGCAAAATAAAATACCCTCATATGGCAGGAAAAGATTAATTAATAATAAAAATGCATGCCGGAAGGTTTATAACCCCTCTGTCTATGCCACATTACCCCCTAATATTTGTTACAAGCCTGGGTGTCCACTGGACCATTTTACATCCAGGGTGGCCTTTGGGACCCTTTCTTCCACCCTCTTGTGCTTTGGAGCCCATTAACCATTCATAAACCCTGTTATCTACCCTTACCCACCCTACATAAAAGCTAAATGCCCAATGGAGTACCAATGGACCCTTATGGTACATAACCCCTACAGGGCCCACTACAGACCTCCAATGGCACTTTAGTATTGGCTATGTTGGTTACTATGGACCTCCATGGAGTCTCAAACAATCTCCATGGAGGTTCTTATGGACCCCCATGACATCTAAAATTAACCTCCTACCATGGGGATCCTAATCTATCTCCATTGCGTCCCTATAGACCTCTATAGCATGTAATGTTAATGCCATACCAATGGGTACCCCGGGATACCTTAATCTACCACCATTGCACCCCCCTCCAAAAAAAGCACTACAAAAAAACACAAGCAAATAGAAGAATTACAGAAACAAGAAAACTAATTGCAATAAAATAAAAAATAAGAATTACATAAAAACAAAAAATAAACCTGTAGGAATCAAAGCGGTTATATTACCCTCCATGGATAACCCTCCAGAGATGATCAGCAGTGACCTAGTCCTGGATAAGCAAGCACATACAATGTTGATTAAAGCCATCGAACCTCATCTTCAGGCCATCCATGTAAAAGGCTGTTTATTCTTGTCTGAAGACCTCGCTCCTTATCTTTTGGGCATGGAAAAGCTGCCTCACTAGAAAAACATAATAACATTAATTTAGCTTCTCCACTTAGGAGCTCCCACACCAAATAATGACTTTTGGTTGAGTCCTCACTTTATGTATAGTTTTCTAGGCTGCAGTATATATCAAACACATTTCAACCAATCAGAATTGAGCAATTCAATTTTTGATCTTATTGGTTACTCAGTAACCAATCAGAGAAGGCTACCACCACTTTTCTGATTAATTAAACTTTTAACCTTGAACTTAAAGTGCAAGTGGACATAATATAATGTAACACTGCTCTCAAATCCATCAGTGATATCAGACTACAAGTACTTACAGATCTTCCACATTGTGGTGGATAAAAAAGACTGTCATTTTGTTTATAGAAGAATGATTCATTGTACACAACTTGCTTAAGATAGACATTGTTAGCCCGATTCAATTAAGCTTTTGCATGTTACTGTAGCCCATAAGTGAGGTCACAAGTTAACTTGCTATTCAATTGGCGTCTTTTTGTGGCCTCCAAAACGGGATAGGAGTTACGGCCTTGAAAAAATTGTGATGGTTAAACCTGTAACTTACAGCCTCCCAAAGCCTTTGATCTTTCACTTTCGCAGTTACGATGGCTAAAATCGCAAATCACTATTAAATTGTTCAACTTCCCCAAGCCCGCAAATGTTTTCACACCCGTAAATGGCAAAAGTCGAAGAAGGGGTTAAACACTTATTCGTAGCACTGTAAATGCAAATAACAAAACAATACTGCAATGTAAATAACGGAGGAAACTATGACAGACATTAGAATTAATTGCACAACAGTCTCAAGCCCGCAAATCGGCACTATATTAGACATTTCAGGGTTAAATCGATCTCAGGTATCAATGAGTTAATACATATTAGGCCACTCGTATAAACTAGAACAGTATTGGCATTCATTTTCACAATTCTTTATTTGGGGTTTTTGCGAGTCTGATCGCATATCGGACCCCCAAACCTAATTGATTGATATGTAACCTCCATGTTTTACTGCCTTAATAATGACGGTCTCATTTTCTATTGGATGATTCGAAATGTGACGTTACGGGCTTGCTTAATTAATCATGTTCCCGCCCTGAACTACTACGAACCAGTGCATGGTTTACAGTTTCGGCTTTCGGACAGTAACTTGCGGGCTTGAGCAATTGAATAGCATTGTAATCAGAGACAAACAGGAGCCCGCAACAAACACGCAGACATACGGCCTACAACGATCAAGCTGCGGGCTTGCAATTGAATCATGCCATGTATTTCTTGGCTACATTTATAGTACTATAATATTAATCTACCGAAACTGAGTGACTTAACACATCCTGCTTAGAATCTTCAAAATCAGAATAAGTTTGCCAAAATTCACATTTATTACATTAAAAAATTACAGCTCTGTTTGAAAATGAAAATATTTGGTAGATGTCCAAAACTATTTTTTTCATGCAGATTGGAATTCAAGTTATTTTTATTAAACCCAATAAAATAGGCATTATGGGGCCTTTTTTCTTGAAAAGTAATTTTGTATTTCATACAAAAGAAGTGAACATATCCTTTTAGAGACTTTTCAATACTTACTTACATCTGAGGGATGCATGTTTTGTGCAAGTACTGATTTTCAAGTATTGTGAAGACTTTTATATCAGTACAGTATGTTTGGTGAACATTTAATATATCAAGCCCGCTGGCTTTTGACCTGCCTTTTTATGACACTGTATAGTTAGTTTGGTCCCACTGGGATGGTTTATCTGTTCAGGAACTTATTATCTCTGTCCCCACGGATCTCCTGTCCTAGGATCCCTTACAAGAAGCAGCTCTAGAGCATACATTACAATTTCCCCTCAGCTGCAAAGTCAAAGAGTAATAGGAATGTCCCCTCTGCCACAGCAAATATCCTAGTTCCCACAGCAACTGTCCTCACTGATAGATGGTTTCCTTGAAATAAACTGGTGTATGTTGCAGACAGTGTTCATGGACTATATGGAAAAACCTGAAACACTGGGTGACTTGGGCTATGTTAGCAGTTATGTTCCTATTTGCTTACCGAGGGCCTGCTGGAATGAAACTTAAATGACACAAGCCCAATTGGAGGTGTCATTTAAGGCATGGTTGTGTTTGTTGTATCATGTTGTGTACATTGTGTATAGTAGCTGAACTAAAAACTCATAAATTATATGGGCATCGACATCTTGGGGAAGATTGGGAGGAAGATAAATTCCAGTCAGCTGTCTGAACATCAGCAAATCATTGGAGCTTTCCTGTTAGGTGGACACCAGAAGTTCCCACAAACTCTGGCCCTTGTCCTATTTATTTTCTCATGGTACCCAGCCAATCCTCATGTATGCAGTGGTAAATGATATTACCAAGATATATATGAAAATTCTGTTATACTATAAATTATGTGGCTTTGAGTCGAGTAATCTGTGTGTGATAATAGACGGGCTCTGTTCATTGCTGCAAGCCGTGCAAGACTGTGATCTGCCAATTGCTATCAAGATCCTCTACGATCTGAAAAATGTATTTACTTTTTTCTACCCCAAGGTGAATCTTTAAGCTTCATTTCTACTAATCCATCACAACTATTAATCTGCAAAAAGATTTGCATGAAGTTGCTAATTATGTGTGTTAAAACCTTTTTTTTGTCCCATTAGAAAGAAGCATTAGCTTTTAATGTGAATTTACAATTGAAAAAACAAGTGTTAATTGAAATTAAAACTGAAACTACACCTGTATTTAGGAATGAAAATTTAGTTTTTCATAGTTTTATGTGCAATTATACTACACTGAGAGACGTGATTGTTTTGCAGGTCCTGGCAGTAAGCTTCTGTTGACACTACTGCTTCTGATCAAGCTAGAACTAATGATCTGGATCCAAAATCACTTTTACTTAAGAGAATAATATTTTTTAGGTGTCAACCTCACTTAAACATTATATGCTTATTTTAATGATGGTATGTATGTGAATGATTATGGATTTCTAGTGATTTAGTTTACAGTTAGCACAATGTTATTATTTATTAAATCATCTTATACAAGAAATGTGTTCAAAATGTGGAGCGTTGGTAATTTTGCCCACTGTATAAAGTTTAAAAATATTCACCTAATCCTACATTTTTTTGCTAGCTCAAGGCAATATCTCACAATTGAATTGCAAGGACTCCAGTTTCAGGGAAGATAATGCATATTTGTAATCTTACAAAGTAAAATGGGGTCATGGTAATGTCTCTTTAACAATGTTGTTTTTAAATAGATTTGGTCATGACATACATGACCACATCTCCTCCAGGACAAAAATACATTCTTACCTCCCAGTTAAGGAATGTAATGTATTTGCACAGCAGCACTACACCTCACATTGTGGGACTGAGTCATCTTTAGATAAAATGGCCACATGAAATCAGCTTTACACAATCAGCCCAATCGGTGTCTATTTGAAGGAACCCTTGATAGTATTAAATCACAAATGTTAATAATTAATAATAATTAATGTTGATAATTAATTGTTTAACATACTGGTTCTCACTCACTCTTGTTTTACCTTCATAAAAATATATTTACTTCTCTAGATGAATGGTGACATGGCTAGTAAGAACCCCCTACCACATACTATCCTCATCAGACTTCTAATTACTTTTGACTAGAGAAATTCCTCCCCTTTCTGAAAAAATCCCCCCTGATTTTCATTTTTTTGTCATATACCTGTTATTTGCTAATAATTTAATGTAACAGGTTTTTATGAAGGATTTCCAGGAATGTTTTTTTCCACAAATTATTTTTATTTTATCACATTTTATAAGCATTTTTATACATATAGAAAGAAATATCTGATGTCAGATTAAAAGGCCTAAGAAGTCTGTTCATTCTTAATCTAAAAAGATTATTTTAATAAAGATTAAGGATGGCTGTAGACTTCTGCCAGGCATGCCTGAATTCCTTTGCTGTGGTTGTCACTTCATCTATTTAAAATTAACTTAAATAAAGATATTAGATTGTGAACTCTCACAGACTTCCTTACTGGATGACTGACCTCATAATTAAATTGCAACTGTATAGTGCTTAGTAAAATGTTAGGTCTTTATTAATAATAGGTAATAATAATTAAAATAATAAGGATATAAATCTCTGGTTGAAAACTATTGACCTATTGTAATTGGTAGGACATGAAGTGTGCAACTTGATCCATACATGTTGACTGGCTTGTTTTGTCCCTGGCACTGAATAAGTGCTTTGGAGGAATTAGCTAGAAGTAAATATGAGTAATCTACTTTTAAAATGTTAAAACAATAAACAAAAAACTACTTTTATTATCTACTGTAATAGCATATGCAGTAAGGATGGGGTTTCAGATAAAACACAAGGGGCCTCATTCAATTTCGATTTGGCCAATTGAATAGCGCTCTGTATAAGCACAGAACATAAGTTTTTAGTTAGTGAAGACCTTGCTTTTGAATAGAAGTTCACTAACTGAAAACCTCTGTAAAAAAAATATGCTGTGTGCAATCGCAATTGAATGAGGCCCAAGGTCAATTACTCACACTGAAAGATTTTTTTAGAATGGTTTATTATCTAACTAGTACACATATAGTACACATGTAGAGACTGCGCATACCGTAAATAAAGCATAAATATAAAACATATTGGACAGAATCATTAGTGAAATCTCATGTGGACTGCAGTGATGGTCCTTTTTCTATTTCGGTGCCGCATACCGTCAGAACATTGGGGTTGAGCGCTGTACTGCAGGCAGAGAACTATTTCCACCTACAATCTGGCTCATAAGACACGCCGACAGAAGAGGCCTTGTGCTATGAAAGGCACGCCCATGGCCCTGGGGGGCCGAGTGCCCGGGCCGAACATAACAATGGCCACAATGTCGACTCAGCGGCGTTCGAGTTGTGCCACGTCGGAGGTGGAAATAGTTCTTTGCCCGTAGTACATTTTTTGCACCACCAGGTGGTGCTGCAGCACAGCGCTCAACCCTATTGTTCTGATGGGAATGCGGCCCCGAAATAGACTAGATCCGTAGTGAGCACATACATTGTACAGGCAATGAGGAATGCAAAAATCTAGTTGGAAAGGATGAGAGGACTTATAATAGGGGAACCAACTCCTGAAAACAGGGGTGTCTGATCCTGCTATTGTAATCCGCCTCATAACTATCCAAATGTATAGCACCAATCTGTAATGTATCATCACATCTACAAACTAATCAAATGAGTAAAACTGTTTATATTTTTGACAGTAAAAACCCTTATTATTATGTTATAGACATATATATATGTTGGTGAGGATGTGACAATGACTGCGTGCTAATTGTGGGGTTTGTGGAAGTGTGCATAAAAAGGTTTAGGGAAGTGTGTAACAGAAAGGGATGCAAGTGACATTCTTACTTAGTATATAAATCTCACAAAAATGGTCAAGCTGTTTACTCATTTGTAATTTGCTTTCTGACCCCCCTCTGTGTTATTCTACTTTTGTAAAGAAAATAAAAATAGACATAGAAAATATAGAGTAATAATAACAAAAATTGTGATAAAACGGTGGCCTCTGACCTTAATTGCATTGTACAGAGGAATGTGGCTGTACTGGGACTGACCACTGGATGGTGCCACATAATTCTACTAAAAACTGCAATCGGCTGGATTTGATTTTGGCGTTTTCTGAGTAATGATCCAGTCTACATGAAAAAAACATATTTTTTTTTATTTTTCTCTTTACGTTAAATTTTAGGTTTTTAAAATATAAAATAATATAACAACACCATTTAGTCTATCTTGTTCTGCCTTCCATAATCAATGTATGGTCATCTTGCAACCATATCTCCTTATTAAAGGGCCACAAACAAATGCATAAAAAGTACCCATTCTTACAATTGCTAAACTATGCACTTTAAAATGAAAAAGGAAACCTAACTGCTAACAAAAACAAAATTACCCGTCATCTTTTTAATATTCTAATATATTGAGAGGAAAGACCATACATTTTTCTCTTATTTTTCCTTACTATTTAAGGACTGAATCAGGAGCAGACGAGAATGTTAACATAAGAAAAGAAGGAATAAGGTTAGAAAGAGGAGAGAGGAAAGATAATAAAAAGGGAAAAAAACTTAAATGGGAAAGATAATTAGGACAGTAATACAGTCTATTGTTTAAAGTAGATCACCTATATAGTTGTCGTACTGTGAGTTGTCGCCACGCTTTGCGAGCCTCGCAAAGCAAGCCGTCGACAGAGAGCCTCGCAATGCGAGCAGTTGAGGCACGCGAAACTTAGGCTGCAATGAGCGCCAAAGGCGCCCATTGCCCTGCAAGCCTCGCAAAGCGAGCAGTTGATGCACGAGGGACTTAGGCTGCAATGAGCTACAAAGGCGCTCATTGTACTGGAAGCCTCGCAAGGTGAGTAGTTGAGGCATGCAGGACTTAGGCAAAGGTGCTCATTGCACTGCGAGCCTTGCAAAGCGAGGCAAGCAGTTGAAGCACGCGGGGAAGGCGCTCATTGCAGGGGTGGACACGCGGGACATAGCTGGCGCTCATCCCGAGACACGCGGGACTTAGCTGCAATGAGGCCTCAACGGACTTTTGAGGCCTCAACGAATCAATTTTGATTGTATTGCATTATATTGCACTTTGATTGTATTTTGTCAATGTATTTCCCACTGGATTATTCATATTATGGGAATCAGGTGTACTTAAGTGTTAGTGTAGGTCGCTCTAGCATGGAGTTTTGTGTAACACAATTTAAAATAATTCTACCTGTAAATTAATTTGATAACACATTCTTGTTTCTCTCTATGTATATGTAAGGTGGAATATACTAAATAATGGTATAGGAACTATGAGCCACATTCAATTCGAAGCCTGCATCTCACGGTATATAGGTCTGCGGGCTTGCTGAAAGTGTAAACCCTGCACTCATACGTAGCATTTCAGGGCAAGGCCATAACTACCCATTTCGAAACCACCAGTAGAAAATTATGTCAGTCTAAGATGGAGGTTACATCTCAAACAATTCGCTTTTGGAGGTCCGATATGAGATTGGACTTGCAAAACACAAAATAATAAAAATGAATGCCAATACTGTTCTAGTCCATGTGGGTGGCCTGTATTAACTCATTGATTCCCGAGTCTGATATAACCCCGAAATGAAACATAAAATAAAATTATTTTTGATTGCCGATTTGTGAGCTTGAGACTGTTGTGCAACTAATTCTAATGTCTTTCATTGCTTTCCCTGTCATTTACAGTGCAGTATTGATTTTTTTATTTGCTTTTCCACTGCTACGGATATGTCTTTAACCCCTTTGCGGGTCCTTTCAAGTACTTGCAGTATTTTCTTCTACATTTGCTGTTTACAGGTATGAAAACATTTGCGGGCTTGAGGAATTGTAGCAATTGAATAGCGATTTGGAATTGTAACTCTTGCGGTCTTGAAAGATCAAAGGCTTAGATGGGCTGTAAATTACGGTTGTAACAACTGCAAGGATTCCAAGCCGTAATACGTAGCTCGTTTGTGGCTTGCAAAAAAAATGCCAATTGTATAGCAACATAAGTTACGGCTTCCATTACGGGCTACTACTGTAACTTACAATTTCTCAATTGAATGAGGCTCCATGTTTGTTGAGCAACACATGTTTGCATTCATTTATGTTTTACATTTTTCTCAGATTATTACTCTGTGGGATTAGATTTAAAATAAATATCACACACTGTGTTTTGCTCATCTATATAGCAATGAGCATGATGCATTTTATGTTAACAAGGATCCGTATAATTATATTCATACCTGAAATAGCTTTATGGAGCCATGATAAATAATGTTACAAGGTATCTACCTCACACCTACAGTAGCTGCAAACGTAGTTACACTGCTTGATTTCAGTTTTACATTTTTTTTATGTTACAAATTAATTTACATTTATATGGAAGCTTTTGTCACCTATCCACACACAATACTTTATTTTGTCAAAGTAAAATGCTTATTCTTTTTTTTTTTTATTTAAAATTAAACGAAAACTGATATGGCTTGATTTATTAGATACTCACCCTCTCTAATTTGATACTCCAAATTGTGGTCAGATGCATCCAACTGCTGTGTAAGATCACTCTAAAATAGGCGAATCTCATATAAACATATATTTATATAATTTCCCACAATTTGACAGTGCATGCCAAAGTTGAAACTCTAACATGAAGGTCAAGAATGTGTCCATGGAACTCCATGACTGCAATGTGAGTCAAGTACAACATTAAGAAATTGAAAGAATATAAAGCTACTCATACTACCCTGTTTTCCCCGAAAATAAGACCTATTCCGAAAATAAGCCCTAGCCCGATTTTTCAGGTTACGCGTAATATAAGCCCTCCCCCAAAAAATAAGCCCCAGTTCCGATCGTCAGCCAGACATATGGTAAATGATAATATAAATAATTAAGACAAGATGAGTGCAAAAAGAAAGAGCTATTCTGTTGAGTACAAGAAAGGAATAGTGGAGGACTCCATGGGCAAGAATCTTACAGCTTTCCGCAAAGAGAAGAAGTTGGATCTCTGTATGGTCCGCAAATGGCGAGCAGAGTATGATAACCTAAGGTAACAGGTGGATGAGGGAAATGCTAATAAGCGCAAGTGTGGATGAGGTCGGCATCCATTATATCCTGTGCTGGAAGACATAATTTGTGAATGCATTGCTGAAAGGAGATTAAAGGCTTTAGTTGTGTGCAGGGCTAATATTCAAGCATTTGCCCTTGCAATGGCACCACAGCTGGAATCATCCCCAGAAGAATTCAAAGCATCACAACACTGTCTGGATGGCTTCCTTCAGCAATATGAACTGTCTCTAAGAAGGTCTAAAACACTGTTCAAGCTGGAAAATACTGAGGTTATTAAACGTGCACTTGAATTCAAGTACTTTGTTGATGGCATTGAGTTTTCTAAATACCAACTCTGGGCCAAGGATATCAAGCAACAATTTATCAGAGGGGTGCCTCGTCAATCCACTGGTTATGAAAGCGAATCTGTTACCTGTAGTTTGGCAATTCGACTGGATGGAAAGAAACCCCACCACTAATCATCACTAAGGACAAGAATGATAAGATTGAACGGGTTTCAGGCATTTATGTTTTTGCAACCGAAAAAGCCTGGTGCACAGAAGCAGTTATAAGAAAGTTGGTCGATTTAATGCTGCCACTTGTTTTGCGAGATGGCCAAAGTGGTCGGCTAGTCTGGGATTCAGCCAGCACTCACCGCGCTAAAGACATGAAGAACTTCCTTGCAGAGTGAAGAGTAGATCAAATAATGATTATCGCAGAAATGACTGCCAATCTCCAGACTCTTGATATTGCAATAAACAAGCCATTCAAGGACCATTTGAGCATGGAAATCAAAGACTACATTGAAAATAGTATGGAGAGAAATCAGGGTGTTAACTTTGCGAAACCTAGCCTGCAAGAGGTTGTGACTTGGGTGAAGAATTCATGGGATAACATCACAGCTATGATGCCAATGCACTACAAGCAGGCTACCTGGAAGTGCTTAGTTAAGGAGATCTCTATTGCTGGACATGAGAGATTGGGGCCGATGGTTCTAAAGGGAATGGAGTTGCAGGAAATTCAGGCTGGAATTCGGGATTTTGAGAGTTATGATGACGTTCCAGAAGAAGATGACATGATTGTATTTGAATAAATGTAGATGTTTGTACATGAATAAATGTTGTACAATAAAAAATGAGACATTCCCTGAAAATAAGCTCTATTGCATTATTTGGAGCTGAATTTAATATAAGACGGTCTTCTAAACTTAGAAATTGGACAAGAACAGCCTTAGTTAGGAAATTGAGCAATAACCTAGAGTGTTATGGCTGAGATGGAATATCATATAGAGAGGGCAACAATGTCTACTGAATGTCATAGACACTACCTCTATAGGAGACTGGTTAGGTGGCCAGTCCTGGGCAATGGCATTCATGGTTTTTGCTAACAGATATGGAAGAGATGCATAACTCTTATATACATTTGAAATAATCATCCATGACAGAAAAGATGAATTGATAGTGAAGTGTAAATTTAAAAGGGAAATCTAGAAAATGAAGTACGGTACATTAACGGGTGAAGTAAAGGAAAACATTTTAAATGGACCACCTCTGTGAAGAAAAAAGATACTTGTTTATCAATTATTTACCAAATGAACAACATTAGCATAAGCCATGGACATAAAACCTTTTTTTTTTGTAAAAATATACATTTTTGAAAACTCTGTTTATGAATGCAGGAATCCATTGTATATTTGTTAGGATGACATCCTGAGATCTGGGTGATGGTGAGGAGTGTATTGGCTATCAGTGGAGGCAGGTGCTGGAGGAGAAAACAGGCAGACGTCCAGAGCATCTGTTTCACTCAATGAGAATGACTTTTATATCACACCGCCTCACTGGCAGAAGCAGAACATTTCATCAAGGAGCCTTCCTCCAAGGGGGCCTTCCCCCGAGGGGGGGCTGTATTTTTATTTATTTTTGCACCGGGCCCCCCATATTGTTACTAACTCACTTAGTGCTCTCCCCAAGAGCGCTTGCCATAACTCTCCTGACTGAGACCCTTTCCCATAACAGCACCCCTCCCCAAGACCCTTTGCCACAGCTGCAGCCCCCCAAGACCCCTTTTCATTGCTGGGCCCCCTCAGAGGAGAGCCGTGGTGCATTGCTCTATCTGCACCACTGGTAGCTCTGCCCCTGAAGCTATAGCTCTCCAGAAATGTAAAATCCCTCTCACACACACACAAATTCCACCAATGTAGCATGGACCCCTCCAGGATCTTGTAGAGGCATCAACATGTTTTTCTAATTAAACTCTAGCTGTATGACTATTTTCCTACCGCTCTTAGTCAGTCTCTAAGTTTCCAACCATATATTTGCTTTTTCATTGTGTAGTGGTCCTTTAAGGGAAAAGTGATAGGACATAAGTTGGAGGATAAAAACTCAATACCACTGCAAGAACATTAAAGTTTAGACAAAAAGAATGGCATCAATGTGTTCTTAGTTAAATATATGACCGTTTCTGAATAATGTTTAATATGGTACCGTACTTAATGAATATATTCAATGTCACCAGTGTTTTGCATGAACGATTTTCACATTTTCTCGAACTTCAATAAGAACTAGTGCTCCTTTTCCTGCGGGGAACGTGAACTGAGCAAAACGTACAGTTTTACTAAACATGAACGGTTTGAAAAGTTGTTTTTGAAAAGTTGTTTTTTTTTTCTCCTGCAGCTGACACCTTAAAAGGATGCTCTCACTTCCTGTTTTTGGTTATCATTGATTTGTTGTTATTTGATGCACACAAGAATAGAGTCCAGACAACCATATATCAAGGTTTAATAGTAAAGTGATGATTTTCCTTTTCCTGACACTGATCTACTCACAAGATTATGCCAACAATGTAGCATGCCATCAGGAATTTATAGATAACGTTAGAATATAATCAATAATAACAGTTCACAATGCCTTTAGTATTATTGTTAAGTTGTGCTTAATTTAATATACATTAACTATTTTTATTGAATTCACAAAAAACAATAAATACAATATTTACATGGAAATCAAAATGTTACCAATATTTCAATTAATTGACAATTCATCAACATGTATTCTTTATTTAACAGTACAAATTTTGCCATACTTTGTCATATTAAACATGAACTAACTTTCATGATTGTAAATATTGAATACTTTTGAATTCCCTGAAGATGAACATGAACTGAAGCTTCTCTCCCACAAATGTGAACTTGTTCTTTCTATGTGTGAATGTGTAAAACACTGAATGTTACACTCACATCTTGACAGTCAGGTGCTGACAAGTGCAGAAAGATATGAAATATATCAGCATTGGAAACTGAGAAAATGTTGGATTCTGTTGTATTATTTCATACTTACATTTCTAATATACAATCTTCTTATTTTGAGAAATACACAGTTGGGTGCATATTTATATATACTTGGTAGACCTAAAATGAAATGTTAATAAAAGCAGACTATTCTAACTCAAACATTTTAATAACACATATCTAACTGTATATAAATCTATTCAATTGGAAACTGTATTAAGACACAAAACACACTGCATTAATTGTACAAACACATTTTTTTTCCTATTAAGGGACTCTGTCACCCAAAAATCAAATAGTTTTTTTAGCTTATTCTTAAAGAGTAAGAAAAAGTGGCTAGTGAATCAGTCCTAGGAAATTCCATGTTTTTGTTGTTGCATTTATATGCAAATGAGTGACTCACATATATTGTTTAGCTGCTTTGAGGTGCTAATTAGGATTACAGTTTGCTTGTCTGTCTCTGTAATAGGCAAAATAAAGTCCTGCAATGTTATCTGGCAGCTATAGCCACTCTGAGCCACACATTAGCATACTGTGTGCAACATTAGCATACAGGGGCTGCAAAATATGTCAAAAAATATTTACTGTAGAGAAAAACTGCTAGTACAGACAGTTTTAATGCTTTTTAAAATTAAATCAACTTCCTGTTGGGGTGAGTCCATTTAAAATATCACGGATATATCTAACTAGCGACTTGCCCGTCAATACAATTTTAAGCCATGGCAATGCTGTTTGATACACAATGTAAAGCTTTTTATACTCTGAGGACCTTCAGCGTTCATAGCGAGCCGCTCCTCTCGTTTACTTTTGGTCCTATTAGCGCTTTTGGCTCTCATCAGAAAGGCAGATATATATATGTCTATTTTTTTCTATAATAATTTATTAATTATTTACTTAATTAATATACTTTACCTATTTGTAATTGTTATATCCATCAATGAATAGGCTGAAGAGCTAAATATCTATTTTAATTTTCCTGCAGCATACAATGTACAGTTGGCCTGTTGCTGCCCTGAGAAGAAAGTGTCATGAATGTCCCAACTGTGCATTAGAAATTTGCAGCGTGTGCGAGGGCAAACCATTGGTTTAGATGTGTAAAGCGCCATTTTAGATTTGTAATGTGTTAGTGTTGTACAATGGTGTTGTTTGTTTATGTTCTACGCAGGTCACAAGCATTTTCAGTGCTTCCTAACTGTGTATTTTTGTACCTCGTACGTGCCTGGCAAAAGTTGAACGTGCCTGGCGGTGTTTTGCGCATTTCGGGGTCGTGTAGCCTTGTTTTCATTTTTTTTCTAAGTTCTGCGGGTCGTAACTAAATGTCATACGTCCTTGTGGCAAAACTCCTTCAAATCGACTTTAATTTACGTGCAACCTCACCCCCAGACGTCCTGGATGTCTCCCTGTGCTGTGCGTGATGTTTTTTTTTAGGTTTTTTGTTATTTTTCAGTGTTTTTGGATGTACACGTTTCGTCCGTTAACTTCGGCTCATTGCAGCTGACGTTCGAGCCTCCACCTCCGCAAATGCGTCCAGAACTGCGTCCCGTTCTGCAAGCTCGCAAAGAGTGATGACGACTCGCAGTTTGACAACTAATATATGTGATATTTTGCATCCAAATATCAAATAATTACCTATTTTTTACAAGAATGTTTTTCCTTAAACCAAGTATTTTAATGTATTTAAAATTTCAAGCGGCCTTACTTCCTATACTGAGGATCACACAGCCCATATGCCAAAGGCATCTGCAGATGAGCCAGTGGCAGGATATTGGACAAAAGGGGCGGAGCTACCAGTGGTGCAGGTGGTGAAATGCATCAGGGCCCTCCTCTGGGTGCCCACTGCTGTGTAGTTTATTTGCATTTTTTTTCCCTCTGTAGAACACTTCTATTGAAGCTTCAAGTGGTGGCAGTATGGAAGGCGCTCCATGCCAGCAACTGCGACCCTTGCAAACTTTACGTCGCAACGCAAACAACACGACACACCAATTACGACCCTCGCAAACTTTTACTCGCAACGCAAACAACATACGACACACGTTAACACACATTACGACCTCGCAACACTCGCAACTCGCGAACATTACAAAATTCAAAACAATACATACACACAGCACATACATAAAAAACTTACCTACAGCAACAAGGACCATCCAGGACCTCAAAAAAACAACTTACACCTTCATTTCACTCAAAATAAAAGAGTTTACACACTAAAAAAAATTCATAAGCGACAGAAAAAATGGCCGCCGAGCAAAACGAAAACGAGGCTACACACTCAAACACCATACGAGACACGTTAGCACACATTACGACCTCGCAAAAATCGGACGCAACACGCCAACATACAAACATTTAAAACACAATAAATACACACAACGCACACATAAAAAGCTTACCTACAGCAAGAGGAACCATCCAGCACCTCAAAAAAACAACTTACACCTTCATTTAAATAAAAATAAAACACTTTAGACACTAATAAAATGGCTAAGCAAGAGAAAAAATGGCAGACGAACAAAACGAAAACGAGGCTACAGCACTCTCAACACAGAAAACACCACAACACACTCGCAAAACACCACAAGAAACTCGCAAAACACCACGAAGCACCTACGGATAATCTGCGAAGACGCATACCACAGATAACCCGCCATTTTACGCCAATGCGGAAGTACACCGCTACGCTAACGGTTTCGTCTCGCGCGCGCGCACAGTATTACACTGCACACATTCACCACGCTTACACAGCAGCTCCACACCACTAATGCTGCAGCAACCTCAAAACACATTGACAGCTCTTCAACACAATGCTTCAAAATAGGTCAAGTATAATCATTTATTAATGTATTATATATTTCATTAATACACACCAAACAGCATTAGCTCACTTACAATTTCATTGCAGTCATTTTTTGACGGGCAATTTGCTAGTCACATATATAGTTGTGAGCATGCGGGCTGTTGCTAACGCTGCAGCCCTCGCGAAGCGAGGGCCGCAGTTGCTGGCATGGAGCGCCCGAAACCCGTGCACATGAAAACATGAAAAACACAATAAATACACACAACAAATACATAAAAAGCTTACCCACAGCAAGGGGGGGGGCACCCAGGACCTCGAAAACTGAAGTTACATCTCAATTTAACTCCAAATAAAAGAGTTTAGACACCCGAAAATCCCCTAAGTGACAGAAAAAATGGCTGCCGAAAAAAACGAAAACAAGGCTACAGCACTCTAAAGAAAAAGACGTACGAGATCCGAAAACAAGGACGCAACCCGTCCAACCCCAAAAATATTAGAAACACAATAAATACACACAACAAACACATAAAAAGCTTACCCACAGCAAGTGGGGGCACCCAGGACCTCTGCAAGTGAAGTTACACCTCGATTTAAGTCCAAATTTCGGAGTTTAGACACCCGAAAATCACCTAAGCGAGAGAAAAAATGGCCGCCGAACAAAACGAAAACGAGGCTAAAGGACCCTAAACACGCAAAACACCACCAAACACCTACGAATTTTCCGAAAAAGTCGGACGACATCCGAAAACAAAGTTTCTAAATCAGCCACAGCCGCATACCACACATTAGGCGCCATTTTAGAACACTAACTTATACAATCCGGAAGTACACAGCTACCCTAATGGATTTGCCTCGCGCACGCACACTATTGTACTAGCTCCACAGCACTAATGATGCAGCTACATGAAAACAGATTGCCAACTCTTCAACACAATGCTTCCTGCATATATTACTTCACAATAGGTAAAGTATATTAATTTCTTATTTTATTAACTATTCATTGCCATATCAAAAAAAAACACCAACGCTGCTCATAGCACACAAGCAACCAAGAGCCTCGCAATGAGCGCCGAAGGTGCTCAGCGCCTCGCTCGCAATAAGCGCCGAAGGATCTTAAAACACCAACAAACTTAATTTTGCACGCAAACAACATTACCTGCCTTACAATCTTATTTCCGTAATTTTTTGCTGGGCAAGACGCTAGTAAACCAGTTTCAAAAGTTTACTGAAAAAATCTCATGGAACCCCCAGTTTGAAAATGTAACCCTTACATCATGGGGGTATCACTAAAATGATCCCCTATATCATGAGATCCTGAGGTTTACAAGAACCCCAATGGTATCAGTACAAGGGGGATATAAATTACCTATCCTTTTTGACAATCTCCAGCAACAATCACTGATGCCCTGGTCCTCAATATTCAGCCTTGGATAAGCGGGCAATTCCATGTTGCTATATGAATCTGTCTCTCTTTTTCTTTTCTTTTTTATCGAAACCATGGTTCCTCTCTTTAAACCTATCACCCCCCGGGCCCTCACACGCATCACGGGCACGTTCCCAGCTCTTTCAAATTACCGGAAGTTCAATGAGCCACCAACCACCTGCAGGGATGTCAAGCTCATGGGGACCACTCAACAGTACACTACTACCACCTGGTGACATACAAGCAATACGTGTGCTGGACCCTATTCCTCTCCCACTCCTGACATACTAATGGTTGGCTACAGAGTGTGTACATGTATGGTTATGTTGAATATTTCTGCAATTGATGTTCAATGTGGATTGCCGTAGAGATGAGATGTTGAAGTCAATCCAAATAGTGTTCTGATTGATATCTTGTTCTTTTCTCTGTAGGTCTTCATAGCCCAATCTCACGGCCATGAAGGCATGTTCCTCAACCTCCTCTTTCTGTGTCACATATTCTGCTAATCAATTTCTGATTATTCCTTAATATCTGACAACACACTGTGTGTGGATTAGATCTGTATGGCATTATCCATGATTATGTTCATCTGTTTAATTGAGCAGATATAGACAAGTTGTAAGTGCTATGCACATGACTGGTTTCTCCAATTACATGGAGGGATTTCTGATGATCCTTTTTCTCACCAGATTCCCGTTGCAGCGGTGTAGTGACCACATGTGACCCTGGTAGGTGCAATGCATCATGCTTATTCTAGACTATTACCCCACACCACACCCATGATGTTAATGTTCAGTCTTGTCCATTTCCAATTGTGCTCTGTGTATGAAATAAAGCTTTGTTATACCATTCACACCATGCAAGTGTGTTGTCAATGTGTGGAGTTTTGGGACATCCACATACATCCCATTTGTGTCACATTACTATATCTGTAAACTAAAGAGCCTGAGTTACTATGCAATAGAGTAATACATGACATAACAATAATAATTAGAATAGTACTAATAGCATTAGATATCATATCATAATATATATCATAAATAATAATAATAATAATAATAAAGGGTTAATACACATGGGAAGTCCAATTAGTGATACATTGAAGGCCTGATAGCAATATGACAGGTGATAATGTGAATTGATTGATAGCAAAACTTAATAGGAGGTCACCAAATGGGATTGGGTATACATCTTGCCACATGGCCACCAGCAATGGCGTTGGACTTTCCAGGATGGGCGTAGCGGAGATGGAGGGGAGTTGGCTGTTGCTCCACGTGCCTCTACACAGCCTCCATGTATTTTTACGTCCCTTCCTGATGGGTTAGAGTAGATTAGTGTGGTGTATGTTCCTCTGGTCACCTTGTGGATTGTTAAGTGGTGGTGGTGAAGGGGCTTGTGTACCTGAATGAAGCTGTGTGCTATACCATGTAGGGCCACTGTAGGTGGGCATGTCATAGCTGAGAGGTCAGACAAATCATAGTCCACTAGAGAAGGAACTGGCAACCCACTCCAGTATATTTGGCATGCAAACCTTGTGGATACGCACAGATAGAGACATTACTAAGTGTGTTGAAGTCCATAGGGTCACAGAGAGTTGGACACAACTGAGGGGCTGAACAACCATATGTGAAATGTTCCCCTGGTACTTGATATATACCATGTGGCGGTGTAATTGGACCACTATTTGTTGTCCCAATGTAGATGTATTGAGTGAAATGTATATAAGACGATCTTTGTATTTTTAGGGTTCACATTAGAGCCTCCGTGAGTGAGAAAGGGTTAATATGTCAGCCATTTGCATGTATTTGTGTTGCAATTTAATCCTCCAAGAGCTAATCCGGCTCTGGGTTTATCTTTGCATTATTAGTTCACCAATAAACCAAGATCCAAATTTATCTCGGCTTTTAGATCTCCACCAGAGCAGATAATCTTCATTAACGCCTTTGAGAAATTGTGGATGGGGAAATATGGGTGTTGGGGGGAGAATTTAGGAAATAGAGCAAAATTTGTTTGGGCCCATGTATAGCATGATCATTAAAATTTGATGAATGGGTTTAAATGGTTTTGTATCCTAGTAAGAGAATAAGGACGCATTAGGTAGTTCAATGAAGACCCAGGCCGGTTGATGAAGGGTAGAGTGGATCATATGTCGGAAGGCTTATTGAGCTGCCTTAAAGTAAAGTTTGAGGTTTGAGCATGAGAGATCACCTTGAGATTTGTGTTTACTTTATCAAGAGTACTTGATAAAGTACATTCTTGGGGTTTGAAAATCTTGAAAATCTGTCTTTGAAGCCCATATAAGTCCTTGGAGATAATTGAAATAGGTAAGGTATGGAACAAGTAGAGCAGTCTAGGTAGAATATTCATTTTAACAGCATTAATTAATCCGGTCCATGAGATATAGTATTTAGACCACATGCATAGATTGGTTATAAGTAACTTAAATATTATAATACAGTTGACTTTATATAGGTCTGCTAGATTAATTGTGATATTTATTCCAAGGTATTTAATGAATAACTTACGCCAAGAAAAAATATAATAGTTATGGAGAAACTCAGTTTCAGAGAGGAAGAGTTTTCAGTTTTTATCCAAACTCGTCTGAGAATTGGTTGTATGTTCCTAGAATTTGCATTAAAGTTGGAACAGAGTGAGTTGGATATGTAAGAGTACTAAATAAATCGTCCATGAATAAACAGCATTTATCAAGTACAACCGTTATCCATTGAATATCTGAGCTGGATCTAATGGCCTGGGCTAGAGGTGCCTCCGTCAGGGCAAAAAGAAGGGGTGACAGAGGGCATCTTTGTCTGGTACCTTTCTTAATGTCTATATAGGGTTTATTCCATCCAGTATTAATTAAATTTATAAAATACTCTTTAAACTCAAATTTAGCTAAAAGAATGTGTAGGTAGGACAATTCTCAATGTCTAGTGCCAGGAGATAAGTAGGAGTATTGGATTGTTACGCTAAATGCATGATATTTAAGACTCTTATGATGTTGTCACCACCTGTACAGCGCTACGGAATATGTTGGCGCGATATAAATAAAGATAATAATAATAATTATAATAATAATAATGTTGTCTCCCGCCTACCTGAACGGAACAACGCCTACTTGATCTTTGTGAATTAACCTGGTCATGAAATGGGATATGCTATCTCCCATTATCTTTACTAGGAGCTTGAAATCACCATTAATTAGTGAGATTGGCAGATATTCTTTAACCTCTTTAACCTCTCTTAGCTAGAAGGGAATCTGGCTTGTTGGCTTAGGCAAAAAAATGTGTGCTTGGTTCATCTTTTCAGTTTGATCAGATAAAACTAGATCTAGTTGCCGAATATTTATTTATTTTTACATTTTTTGGTGAGCTGTTTGGGAGGGATGTCTTTGGTTTATTTTCTCTAATTCACTAAATTCCTTGTTTAGTTTTTCTTCTTGTAGCTTTTGCCTTTTTTAATAAGATGCGTCTAGTTTAATGACCCTAATGTAGGCTTTATGGGAAGTCCATATCCACTCAGTCTCAGTTTCTTGATTTATATAAGTCTTGAAGAAAAAGTAGAGATCTTGAGCGATTTATTCGCGGAGAGATGGGTTGGTTAGGACCAGCTCATTGATCCTCTAGAGGGTAAGGGGCGGCAATTCGGTCAAAGTTTTACAACTATTTTTACAGCTGAGTGGTCAGACCAAGAGCACAGATGAATTTCCACTAAGCTAGTGTGATCAATTAAAGAAGAATCAATCAGAAAGGAGTCTATTCTGGAATAGTTACTGTGTGGGGATGAATAGAAGGTGTATTTTCTGTCTCTGGGGTGAGGTTCCCTCCAGTCATCTACCAAATGTAATTCAGTTAATAGGGAGTTAATTTGTTTTAGTTTATTAGAGAAGCGTCCCTCTTTTCACACTTTTGACCTATCGAACTCTGAATTTAAAGTTAAGTTTAGGCCTCCCCCTAGAAGTATCATACCCAATTCCTGTTGTTATAAATATTTAATAGCTTATTTAGATTGCTACGGAGGATAGTTGTTGGGGAATACAATGAAATAAGACAGATTTTGGAGTCTAGAATCTTGCCCATAATGATAATGTTGCTACCATTAGGGTGCACTTTCTTGTTTTCTAATGTACTGTAAAAGGAAAATCTTGATGTAGGAGTTCCTGCCTTTTTGGAAGTTTGAATGGTAGCATATAAGGTAGGGTAGTATTTATGCATAAATGTGGGTATTTTTTTGTGTGCAGAATGTGTTTACTGTAAAAAAGAGCCTTGCACCTCTTAAAAGGGTAATTGAATCCTCTAAAATTGTGTGTCAAAAATACATAATCTGAGTTGGTAATCTAATTGTTAGATATAGGTCAACTATCGTATTGAGCCACATGCCTATCAGGAAGAGGTGTCCAGGACTCTGGAGCAAGACCATCATGGAGATAAGAGAGTCGCTAAGTCAGGGTAAAGAGAGAGTGAAATGATTGAAATCAACATAACAAAATAATAATATTCAACAGGTACATAAACGCTATAACTCCTCATATTTAAACTGTTTTCACGTAGCTGCAGAGGTTTGAGGGATGTATTTTCATCCCTCAATTCTTCCCTATTTAAATGAAGGCATGGTTGAATAAACTAAAAATGTATACCCTTTGTCAGGGTATAGGCACATGCATCCCATTGGTTCATACTTATTTAAGGTTATAGAAATATTCCTCCTATAACTTTCACCTCCTAAACAGGGTTAAGACAACGTTGAATTGTCTTTCTTTCTTTCTATAGTAAGTAATAGTGAACTAAAAGACCTAAATATAACTTTTCTTTTGTTAAGTTAATATAGCTATGTGACAAATTTACATACTCATAAAATTCTTTAAACCAATAAATAATAGTACCTTTTTAAGTAGGTGAAGGTTTGTCTAAGTCTCTTAAAGTGAGGGCATTATCTTCTAGTGTTGGTGTGGTTCCTCCTCTGGTGGTCGTAATTCTTCTTTGATGTTTATTTTTTGGAGCTTCCGTCCATTGTCTAACTGGTCTCGTGGATTGATTTGGCTCTTGTTGCGTATTAGGTTCCTCTTCAGAGACAAGATTTAAATGGCGTAGATGGTTATAACATTCTTCCAAATTGCATGCTGAAAAAGAAGTTCCATTAGTTTGAAAGAGAAGTACAAATGGGAAGCCCCATCTATATTGTATCTTCATTCTTATTGGATTTCATTTGTCTGCACTTTGCTAAGGTAGTTGGGGATAGGTCTGCAAAGTGTGGTAAAGAGGAGCCATCAAGGCCAATAGTAGAAGTTAATCGACTTGAAGTTGATAGGACTAGGTCTCTATTTTTTTGCCTTAGAAAGCATACAATGACATCCTTTGGAAGGAGCAGGAGATGTTCCTAGAGCTCTATGCACTCTCTAAATTTCCCAGTTTCCCTCAATGAGTTCGGGTAGGAGGGTATTTTAAGAAGGGGAAGAGGCCCGTAATAGATTTGGGTATCCCTCTGATTTGAAGATTGTGCCTACGAGATCTGTTATAAGATTTTCCAATTGCTCCTCTAAGGTTGTAATTCCAGAGGTATTTTGGGTTATATCTGTCCTGTCCTTTGAGTATCTATTCTTTGGTCCATAGTGGTTTCTAGTGTTTGAGCCCGCTGTCCTAAATTGTGAAGTTCTCTCTTGAGCTTGATAACAGCAAGAGATAGTTGCATTTCTAGGAGGTTTTTGAATCTTGCCATTGACTTATCAGATATATCAACATTTTGATTTGTGTCTTGGTTATCTTCTTCTGTGTCAAAGCTTTCAGAAAGGCCCAAAAACAAGTTTTTAAAAGGAGATAGGCCAGTTGTGGCAACTTGTTCAGAAGTGTTTTTTGCTGTAATGCTATTTTTTCGATTTACCCGTTATCTGAAGGCGATAAGAACTGCTACCACTTGGAAGATTACTCATATGGGTGAAAGTTTGGAGTATTCAGGTTGCTCATTATTACATAGTCATACATTTTTGAGATTCTGAGTAGGAGTAATTTTTCCTAGATTCTCCCTCTAGGAATGTAGAGTGGTCTTTTTGATGTAAATCTTTGGTCCATTATAGCTGTTCTAATGAAGAAATTGAATATATTTTGGAAAATAATCAGTCTGTAAGTATTATCGATTCAACTCTTTTGAAAGTGTAAAGGTTGTAGACAATATTAGTCTCTCTTTTGGTTACCTTATGGTATTGAAGTATTCAGTTTCATCAGAGATTTACTCCATAAACATTTATTAATGTAGGTGGTTTCTAGAGGAGATGTTTAAGAGCTGTAAAGTTGTAGCCCTGCCTCTTAGTATGTTGTTATCTGTCACTGTTTCACAAGTTTGTGAGGTTTATATTATGCATAGTTTCATGTGGTCCAATTTGGTTTTGAAGATGTCCAGAGCTACTTGGTTGTGTTGGATTGCTAAACATTTTGAAAGAATGTAAGTAGTTCCCAATTGCCTCTATACAGTGGTGTTATAGATCAGTTTTTTCTATGTTAACTTCTCATTTGGAGAATATATAATTTTGCTACCAAATAGTAGTTTGACATACAGGATTACAGTTGGGTAGGTTGTTAATTCCAATTGTGTATATGTTCAGCCTGGAAAGGGAAGGTGATTTTATTATGACATTGTATAGCAGTGGAAATCATTTCTTATTTTTTGAGTACCTTTTGTGGTATAAAGAAGCACAGGTTTTGCAGGCTTATGTTTTCTGGTCAATTTTTAATTAAGCATCAGGCTCCTTCACTATATAATTATTTCACATACGAGGTATGTTCACTTTATGTCCGTTTTCTGAGTGTAAGTGAGGTTAAGAGCTGGAGGAAGTGTAAATTGTTCAGTTCTGTTTACCTTTTCTTCCCTGTACTTCTGTTAGTTCAGTACTTAGTTTAAATAAAAAATATTGTGGGTAGGTAGCCTATGTCAGTTGGAGGTCTCTCACCCCACTCTTTACACGTTTTAAAAGTCCCCTACCTTATATAGGACTTCTCTGGGGAAACCTCTAGATTTGATGTCTTTGCCTTTTTCGTTTATTAATTTCCAGCTTCACCCGGTCAATCTGTATCTGCAATCACGTTTTCAACAAGGCTCTGTGTCATATGGAGACCCCGGTTCCGGTTTATGCTTTTTGGCTATTTTTAATTATGACAATGTTTCTACTTTCTATATTATATTCTGTTTGCCACCAGAGCTCAATCAGTTCACATCAGTTCACTTTGACAGTTGGCTCCTTGTGTAACAATTTTAAGAGAACAACATACAGTATATACTCGAGTATAAGCCGAGCCGAATATAAGCCGAGGCACCTATTTTTACCACAAAAAACTGGGAAAACTTATTGACTCAACTTATTGACCGAGGGTGGGAAATGCAGCAGCTACTGATAAATTTCAAAAATAAAAATAGATACCAATAAAATTACATTAATTGAGGCATCAGCATGTTAAATGTTTTTGAATATTTATTTCAAAGAAAAATAGTAAACTAGCTGTGTAAGTGGGAAATAGGGTCAACAAAAACAATATGGTATCAACAATAAATGTAAAAGTACAAAAACCTTAGCTCAATCAACAACCAAGCTTCCCCCCTCATCCACCTCTTCCCCCCTCTTCCCCATCATCCTCCTCTTCCCCCCTTATCCTCCTCTTCCCCCCTTATCCTCCTCTTCCCCCCTTATCCTCCTCTTCCCCCCTTATCCTCCTCTTCCCCCTTCCCCTCTCACCCTCCTCTTCCTTCCCCCCTCATCCTCCCCTTCCCCCCTCATCCTCCTCCTCTTCCCTCCTTATCCCCCTCCTCTTCCCTCTCACCTCTTCGCTGTAGCCTCCAATCAGCTCCGGCTGCTGATCGGAGCCCCGCAGCATGTCTTATGCCTTTCTCTGGTACTGGCATATGCTAATGACGTGACGCACTTGTGACGTCACGTCATTAGCATATGCCGGTTTCAGAGATAGGCATAAGATGCACTGCGGGGCTCCGATCAGCAGCAAGAGCTGATCGGAGGCTAATAAGAAGAGGCGAGAGGGGGAATGAGGAATGAGGAAGGGGTAAGGTGGAAGGGGGAAGGAGGAAGTAGGAAGGGGGAAGAGGAGGGAGGGGGAAGAGGAGGGAAGAGGAGGAACACCTGCACTGCACCGGAGTACAGGTAAGTGGGATCCTCACTCAAGTATAAGCCAAGGGGGGGCTTTTTCAGCATAAAAAAATGTGCTGAAAAAGTCAGCTTATACTCAAGTATACACGGTAATCACAACCATTTTTTTTGTTTAATTTAGCCCTAAATGATAGTAGCCTTTGCGAATGTCTTTACAGTTTAATGTTGGAAAGTATGTTAAGTGTCCCTATAAAGAACAAATGGTTATGTTTACATTTGTAACAAGGATTCCGTATTGGAATGAAAAGTCAACAAGTACTAACATATCTTCCCAAAGTAGCACAGACCAAGTTCAAAGGATCCAATGGATTTCCATCTCAGTGATCACAACCAGCACCTAACTTTCCTCCCATAAAAATAGAAATCCCTCTTAGTATGATAATTCTAAGTGGATGATCTGAAGCGCTCTTTCTGGATACTATCCAGAGAATTCTGTTGTTTTCAACAAATTCTCAATAGTAATAATAAATATAATAGAACTATGCTTCTGTTGTTTTATAGCAAAATCAGATATGTCTTCCAGTGATCAAGAGGTTATTTAACCAGAGTACACTTTGGTATCTGTGGAGGTTTGCCGCTTGTTCTTTGGATACTGTTCACTCAGTGTCTTAGATCATGTAAAAACAAAAACCGCCTCCCACCTGACATTTGAAATAAAGGAATCTTAAAATGACACCGGAATCACAAATTTGGTATCATACATAAAAGTGCAGGTTTAAACATTACCAGTTATCTGCATAAAAAATAAGTACTGAAAAGATTTAAAAAAAAACTAGAAATGCAGCTTTGCAACAAAGTTATGTCTATCTTGTGATTATCTCTGATTAGTGTGTTTTATGACACTGCAGAAATAAGTTATGGAGCTCTATGGACAAAACAATATGTGAAGGTTTTAAAGGACTTCAGAAAAAGTTGAATTCATTCATCAATCCTACAAATGCCCCTTAATATAAAAATTAAAATTAGAGAACACACCCTCTTATACTCCAAATCTAATCTATTAAGAATATGGTCATGTTTATGCTCATGATTTACATAGCTGTGAAAATGTGTTTCTTATACAGGTATACTGTATATTTTAGATGACAGACACAATACATAATACAAAAAACATGCTTCTATAAATAACTGTACATGAAAATCGAATGACTCCTAGTAAAAACATCCCAAAAGGTCAATGTCTAATCATCAATACAATGTTATAATGCATAACAAATGAACATAATGTTTCAGTGAATACTAATATATGCATATCATGTGGTCACTGAACATCTCAGCTATGAGGTTTATACTATGTTGTAATGTAATGATAAAGAGGAATGACTGGTCACAGTCTTTAGCAAAGACTAGGTAGAAGTTGGATTTATGTGCTCATTACATTGACATACTAAGGAGGAATAATGTCATTTTAGTGATAACTGGTTTTGAAATGCAGAATTCAGTTTTGAGTTGATATCTGCATTCGATTCATGTACCCCATTTTAATTCTTATACTCCCTGCACCTTTTCTCCCCGTTCTTTGCCATTGTCTTCCTTTGTTCATACTTTCTTCCCCTCCAGCTCATCTCTTCTATGGGTCATACTTTTTCTCTAGATCATCATCTTTCACCAACTCTCTTTCTGTGCATTTATTATCCAACCTCCATCACATTTTCTCGCAAAATTTTCCTTAGCATCCACCTCACAATTCCTTCATTATTCTCCCCTTTCCTTCATTCTTTATTCCTAACCAACTTACTCTCCTATTCCCAATTCTACTCATTTACCATCCCCTTTCTTCCTCCGTTTATTTAATTATAAATTCCTCTTTCCCAACCTGCCTGCTTTTTACCCACACAGCATTTCAAACATCCTCTATAATTTTTTATCTTCATTCATCCTTCCAATATTTCCCTTATTCACACATTTTTGTCTTTCTCTCCATTGCATTATTTATTCCCTTTTCTTAATGCATCGTCCATCCATGATTCAATAACTTCTGTTGTCCCACCACCTCAACTGACTCTGATCAGTAATGTGACTAAATACAGCATTTTATTGGAGGAGCAGTTATATATATATATATATATATATATATATATATATATATATATATATATATATATATATATAAATAAATAAACTATATATATATATATATATATATATATATATATATATATATATTTATATATATATATATATGGTATAATTTGATGGAACAGTTTTATGTTGTACAATAATATGTATTACACTTTATTTGTTTAATAAAGTGTTCCTTTCTGCTATGGGGATGAATTACTCATCTAACTATAGAGAAGCTCCCCATGTAATGTGGTAAGTGGAGCCTGCTCAGCTGTGTAGTTGGCTCCACCCCAAACAGTGACATACTTTTTGCAGCTAAAAAAATATGGAGGAGAATGTTGTCATCACATATTCTTACATCATGTTTTATGAGGGACCTCTACATCACACATCCAGTTCATTACTTACCCAATGTATAGTATATTCTTCAAAATTCAAAAATTTGATCTTAAAGCAGCAACATATTTTCACATTAGGTCCATGGTTCACCCCTTTTTGGAAGGTATCATGTTAATCAAGTCAAACCAACAAACCCGCTGGAGGCGGCACAAAATTAGCCAACTTCATTACAGGCACTACCATGACCCTTCTCTCATCCATTAAGGACAAATTCCAGAACTAGGAACATAATAAAAATACTATTTTAGGCTCAATAACCAGATGATCACTAGCGGAGTAAAATAACTTTGGCCACATCACATTTAAATATCAAACTAAGAAAGAAAGAGTATAAGACATTGACCATATGGTACCTCATGAAGCACATACACCTCCAACTGTGATGGTCTCTGTTACAGAGCATATGATAAGGAAGGAACCTTACAACATATGCTGTGGGACTGTGAAACAATTTCCCTCATGACAGGTGAGGTTTACCAAACATTTTTTTTTAAGACTATAAAATGTCTTTTGAATGACTAAACTATATAAAGGACATGTTTATATATGATTGTTCTTTGCTGCAGTCTTCCATTTTCTACTTCCATCCTAGGAAACTAAAATGGTAACTTCTATAGCAGCATATAAAAGTACTAACTTGGGCCTCATTCAATTGCTATTTGGCCAATTGAATAGTGCTATAAATAAGCACATAGCATATATTTTTTAAAGAAGTTTTTAGTCCGTGAAAACCTTGCTTTTGGATAGATGTTTACTAACTAAAAACTTCTTTGAAAAAAATATGTTATGTGCTTATTTAGAGCCCTATTCAATTGGCCAAATTGCAATTGAATGAGGGCCTTAGAGACTGTACTGTGTTTGTTTTACATTATAAAGATATGTAGCATATTTTCAAGTGTGGTTCAAAAAAAGAGAATTGCATTACTGCTTTTACTATTTAAAAAGTAAAAAATGGAGGATAAATGTACTGTCTAGTGAGAGTACCTAACACAAGAAATATATATATAGTAAAAAAAGTCAATTTTTGTTCACATTTGAACATCTAAAATAAGTTAAAATATATATTTCCTGGGCAGGGACATGCAAATGAGCCCACAAAGGTCCCACTTTTTAACCTAATACCGTTTTAAATATTTCTCATTTTACGCATATGTTTTTTGTATTACACAGCATTAAAGCATAGCATAGGATGCACTATGCAGGAGTTAGGAGACCTACCCACAGGCAGCTGTTTTGATCTTAAATGTCTCTCATCAGTGGGGGGGTGGTACCTAACTACTGCTATAGATTTGTGGGAAGGTTATTAACCCATAATCATTTAGCATATGGTATATGTATATATATTGTGTGTGTCTGGATCTGGATAAAAAAAATGATGAGTAAAAAAAATGAATGCATATAAAGTGATCAATTTTAACACAAAAGCCCAAAATATGAATCATTTAACATAGTTTATAATCAAAAATGACATTATTTGAAACAATTAAAAATGCGTTTAATTGAAAAATGTTATTAATATGTGTTTACACTCTTACAGTTATTGCAACAACCATTGGATGAGGTTCTTCTTTGATCCTCAAAAACGTGAGACGAAAAGACATAGTGTAGATTGATTTTTAACTAAAAATTATGGAACACAGATTACAATCAACCAAAAGTATTTATAATCAGCTGAACACCAATATGTTTGTTTGACATCACATGTATTAGAATCAGGTTATTGGGCAGCATATAAAAACCATTGTAACCTATTTTAATAAACGTAATATGTAACAAGACACATACCACCCAACTATCCCTCCTGGAGAGACTTTTAAAACACTTTTAAAACAAAGTATTGTATCACCCTAAAGATTGTGTGTACCTCTTCGGTTAAATATTACATTTTGCGCTGTAAGACTAGTTAACCATATTTCTGGCACTCTGGAGGAACACGATATAAGAGGCTGTAATACTTTTCCAAGTTTTACTAAACTTTTAGCCAGTGATACAAAAATACAAATCAAAAATAAAACAAAATCAAAGAAAATAATATGCTTAGCTTCCCCTGAAGCATAATAAGCTGTTTCCTCGCTAACAACCTCTCATGCAGCTAAATCTGGGGGCGCAAAACAAACAGTCCAATAGTTTGAAAAATCACTGACCCCCTGTGTATTTCTTCAGGTCTCCATTTTGCTCCAAGTGATCATAAGCTGCAGGCTGCTGTCCCGCTGTGGGTGTCTTTCTCCAGCTCAGACAAACTGCATTCAGTCCACAAGCAGCCACACCCATACTCAAGAAAAAGTCTTAAATCAGGTCTGCTCAGGTGCAGCTAATAAACTGAGCAGGAAAGCTAAAACCTTTACAGATCTTTACAGAGTCTGTTACTCACATATGCACCTCGTCACAGGGGATGGTTTGCCTCATACACATTTCTCCACTGATATTGTCAGTAATGGGTATAAGATTTTTTTTAGGGACTGAGTATAGAATGATATCCAATTATTAGTATTGGCATGTTTCATGTACCTTTGGTATGTCATTGTTGCAATGTTATGTATCTTTGAAACACTTTTGTACAATAGCACGTTTGTATAATAGTATATTGGGTATGTGTAACCCCAGTGTGGAGCAATATTTTATTTTGTGAAGAAAGCATACTGAATTGTGATTGTTAACCCTATGTTCATACTCAGAACGGTCAAACAGGAATCCAATAACAATGGTACTGTCAATCCAACTTCTTTAAAACTTCCACAATCCATGTATTTTAAAATCATGACTTGTATATTTTACACTTATTACTAAAATTGTAGACAGTACAGGCTGATGCTTCACTGTTCAGGCTGCTATGTGTTTGTGCAAATAAACGACTGCTAATACACATCGAAACTTAAGCCTATATTCGCAATGGTGATAACATTTGCTCTAGTGGGCTTTTCCTATACTAATGTAATAATGTTGAGTTTTTCAAGTTATGATCCCACACATCTCAATAGCTCCAGGGAATAGCATAGGAGTTAGAGAGGTTTAATTTTACTATTGTGACCCCTCTCAGCTTGCTTACTAGTGTCTTTTAAGAATCTTGAACTTAATTATGTGGCTATATCTATACTTTAGAAAAATTGTACCAACAGGCATGACAAGACAATGACTGATTAACATTATGAAAGGTGATACACTTTGCTCTGTCATTGTAAAGATAAAGAATACCATCTATTTGTATTAAACACAGAAAAAGCTACTTGCAAAAGGGTTAGTAATGGCCTAAAACTCAATTTTTCTAGCCTCTAGTCTAAAATGTGATTCAGTAAAATCAGTTCCCACTTTCCTATGCTTACGTTGTGCAAATGGTAATACAAACAATGCACAGATAAGTAAACTGAGGCCTAATGGATCAAAAGTAATTCATTTATTTCATACCGGAGTGTTATATATATATATATATATATATATATATATATAGATAGATAGATAGATAGATAGATAGATAGATAGGTGTGTGTTTTATTCTCGCTAAAGTTCAAGCATCCCAACTAGTATTATTAACCTTTATTTGTAACGTAGGATGATACATGTTCAGTTATAAGTTATTCTATGTAGCCTATACCCTGACGTATGAAGGTATCTTTCCAACTTAATAAAACAGGAAACATAGAATAACATGCAAAAACAAAAAAGAGGAATTCTTTATTGAATAGCAAAAATATGCCACAAAATTGTAAAAACAAATAGTGATATCAGACCAAAATGGGAGCAGTGTATTTACTAAATTGTTAAAATAAAGGAGGGTATCAAGAGACAAGAACCATTCACAACAGGTTGCCCAATGTGGGGTTAGAATCAACATAACAACATACATTGGATATAAAAAGTCTACACACCCCTGTTAAAATGTCAGGTTTCTGTGCTGTAAAAAAAATGAGACAAAGATAAATCATTTCAGAACTTTTTTCACCTTTAATGTGACCTATAAACTATACAACTCAATTGAAAAACAAACTGAAATCTTTTAGGTAGAGGGAAGAAAAAAATATAAAAATAAAATAATATGGTTGCATAAGTATGCACACCCTTAAACTAATACTTTGTTGAAGCACCTTTTGATTTTATCACAGCACTCAGTCTATCAGCATGGCACATTTTGACTTGGCAAGATTTGCCCACTCTTCTTTGAAAAAACACTCCAAATCTGTCAGATTGTGAGGGCATCTCCTGTGCACAGCCCTCTTCAGATCACCCCACAGATTTTCAATCGGATTCAGGTCTGGGCTCTGGCTGGGCCATTCCAAAACTTTAATCTTCTTCTGGTGAAGCCATTGCTTTGTTGATTTGGATGTATGCTTTGGGTCGTTGTCATGCTGAAAGATGAAGTTCCTCTTCATGTTCAGTTTTCTAGCAGAAGCCTGAAGGTTTTGTGCCAATATTGACTGGTATTTAGAACTGTTCATAATTCCCTCTATCTTAACTAAGGCCCGAGTTCCAGTTGAAGAAAAACAGCCCCAAAGCATGATGCTGCCACCACCATGCTTCACTGTGGGTATGGTGTTCTTTTGGTAATGTGCAGTGTTGTTTATGCACCATAACACCTTTTCCCACATGCTTTTGGGAGACTTCAGATGTGTTTTTGCAAAATGTAGCCTGACTTGGATGTTTTTCTTCGTAAGAAAAGGCTTTTGCCTTACCACTCTACCCCATAGCCCCGACATATGAATAATACGGGAGATTGTTGTCACATGTACCACACAGCCAGTACTTGCCAGATATTCCTGCAGCTCCTTTAATGTTGCTGTAGGCCTCTTGGTAGCCTCCTAGACCAGTTTTCTTCTCGTCTTTTCAGCAATTTTGGAGGGAGCTCCAGTTCTTGGTAATGTCACTGTTGTGCCATATTTTCTCCACTTGATGATGTCTTCACTGTGTTCCATGGTATATCTAATGCCTTGGAAATTCTTTTGTACCCTTCTCCTGACTGATACCTTTTAACAATGAGATCCCTCTGATGCTTTGGAAGCTCTCTGTGGACCATGGATTTTTCTGTGGGATGTGACTAAGAAAATGTCAGGAAAGACCAACTAGAGCAGCTGAACTGTATTTGGGGTTAATCAGAGGCACTTTAAATGATGGCAGGTATTTAACACAATTTGGAATGTGATTGCTTAATTCTGAACACAGCTACATCCCCAGTTATAAGAGGGTGTGCAGACTTATGCAACCACATTATTTATTTATTGTTTTTCTTCCCTCCACCTAAAAGATTTCAGTTTGTTTTTTAATTGAGTTGTATAGTTTATAGGTCATATTAAAAGGTGGAAAAGGTTCTGAAATGATTTATCTTTGTCTCATTATTTTACAGCACAGAAACCTGACATTTTAACAGGGGTGTGTAGACTTTTTATATCCACTGTATAACAGTCAGTAAGGGCATTAACCATAAAACCAGTAGTCATATGACACCTCTAGTAAAGTCAGAGTGAGGACCCTAAGATCCTGACTGAAGGGCAAACCTATGTTGGTGTCCCAGATCTTGGTAAATACCCTATAGCTCAGAAACAAAAGCCTTTAATCTTTCTTAAAACAGACTGGTGTGCTCTAACACACTATTCCTCTTTACTCCCAGAACTGTCTAGTCTGACCTTTTAACATTTTTTTAAAACAAAATGAAAGTGGGTCTATAAAAAGCCAAAAAAAATTATATGAGAAAGACTATAGGCCATCCCAGTTCACATTGGAAATATAGAACTTCGCTTAAGTAATATAGAACTGCAGCCCCCCCCCCCAGTGAGGATTGGAATGTTTTTCTGTGCTGCACCCCGTAGGTGACAATTCACTCAGTTCCCTTCCCTATAATACCCCCCTCCCTAGTACCCCTTCCTATAACTACACCCCTTCTCAAGAACCTTTCCCATAGCTGCTCCCCCCAAGACCAATCTTCATAGCTGCTCCCCTTCTCTTACCTACAGCTTGAATGAAGCACACATATACCGTATATACTCGAGTATAAGCCAAGTTTTTCAGCCCTTTTTTTAAGGCAAAAAAGGGCCCCCTCGGCTTATACTCGAGTCACTCTCCCCCCGTGTCTCTCTAACCCAACCCCGTGTCTCTCTAACCCCCCGTGTCTCTAACCCCCCCCCCCCCGTGTGTCTCTAACCCCCCATGTGTCTCTAACCCCCCCGTGTGTCTCTAATCCCCCGTCTGTCTCTCTACCCCTCCGTGTCTCTTTCCCTCCCCCCCCTCAACCTAAACCCCCCTCAACCCCCCTCCTCCACCTAAACCCCCCTAAATACCTCCCCCTTCTCCCCTCACTTACCTGCTTGTGCTCCGGCCTCCGCTACTTGACCCGGCGCCGGCGCGCATGTGACGTCACATGCGCGCCGGGTCAAGAAAGGGGGCCGGCGCACAAGCAGGTAAGTGAGGGGAGAGGGGGAAGGTATTTAGGGGGGTTTAGGTTGAGGAGGGGGGTTGGGGTTGAGGGGGATTGAGGGAGGAGGTTGAGGGTTGGGGTTGAGGTTGAGGAGGGAGGTTGAGGATGGGGGGTTGAGGATGAGGATGGGGGGTTGAAGAGGGAGGTTGAGGAGGGGGGTTGAGGAGAGGAGGGAGGATGAGGAGGGAGGTTGAGGAGGAGGAGGGGTTGAGGAGGGGGGTTGAGGATGGGGGGATTGAGGAGAGAGGATGAGGATGGGGGGTTGAGGATGGGGGGGTAGATGAGGGAGGTTGAGGAGGGGGGGTTTGGATTGAGGAGGGTTGAGGTTGAGGATGGGGGGTTGAGGAGGGAGGATGAGGATGGGGGCTTGAGGAGGGGGTTGAGGATGGGGGTTGAGGAGGGAGGTTGAGGAAGGGGTTGAGGATGGGGGGGTTGAGGAGGGAGGTTGAGGAGTAGGAGGGAGGTTGAGGATGAGGAGGAGGGGTTGAGGAGGGAGGTTTTGGAGGGGGGTTGAGGATGGGGGTTGAGGAGAGAGGATGAGGATGGGGGGGTTGAGGAGGGGGGTTGAGAAGGGAGGATGAGGAGGGAGGTTGAGGAGGGGGTTGAGGATGAGGAGGGAGGTTGAGGATGAGGAGGGAGGTTGAGGAGTGGGGTTGAGGAGCGTGATAAGGGAGGGGGGAAGAGACACAGGGAAGGGAGAGGTTGGAAGAGACACAGGGAAGGGAGAGGGGAGAAGAGACACAGGGAAGGGAGAGGGGAGAAGAGACACAGAGAGAGGGGGACACAGAGGGACAGCACATTTCCCACCCTCGGCTTATACTCGAGTCACTCATTTTGCCCAGTATTTTGTGGTAAAATAGGTGCCTTGGCTTATACTCGAGTATATACGGTATACTTATACTCAGCCTTATTAAAATGTAATTTGGACAATTGAATAGGGCTCTATATAAGCACACAGCATATTTTTTTACAGAAGTGTTTAGTTATTGAAGACCTTGCTTTTGGATAGAAGTTCACTAACTAAAAACTTCTTTAAAAAAAATATGCTCTGTGCTTATATAGAGCCCTATTCAATTGGCCGAATCACAATTTAATAAGGCTGTTTATCTCTATGTAACAGCCAGAGTTTCTCAGCAGCTATCTTCACATGTCATCCAGTCCCTCTCAACATCCACCTCCATATAGCACCCACTCTTACCTAGCACCCAGTCCATTGCACCAGCCATCCCCTCTCAGCATCCATCCCCACACAGTACCAAACCCCGCTCAGTACCAACCTCACAAAACCCATCTCGCTGAACTTTGCTGTCATCGAGCCTGTGCTCTCTCTCACCTCTTCCCTGATACACACCCCTAGCATGCTGAAATGCTCCAAACTGCCACCTCTTGGAGCTTCAGTACAAATGCTCTACAGAAAATAAATTAAATGCAAAAAAAAAAAATTACACAGTTCTGCCCCCCCACAGAGAAAGGCCCTGGTGCACTGCACCACCTGCATCACTGGTACCGCTGACCCTTCTCAGGGGGCATCAACGTTTTTTCATATGTACTATCTGTACAAGGGGCAATGGTATAAAGTCCCCACCAAAGCCTTATGGCTCGTTTCATCACTCAGATGTGAATTTCTCAAAGGCAAGACGTCTTATAGAAACTGGCGTCAGTGAACTGCAGGTTTAAACAGCCCGTGATTAATTGCTAAGATTCTATCAGTATTTGATAGTTATTATTATTTTATTTACAATTGCTAGAATCTCTTTATTAGTGTGGCAGCTGCTGAGAAATGAGCGCTACAGTATATGTTGGTGCTTTATAAATAATATTAATAATATATTGCGGTAAAAATTGAGCGGAGAAATTATGAAGTAAAAATAGCTCTTTGTAAATGAAACAATTGAAAGTAGAGTAAATATTTAACATTTTCAAAAAGTTGCAGAATAATTGCCATATTCCCTGACTCTACTATCCTATAATGCTAACCAAGAAAGTAAGATTCATCATAGTACGAATTTAAGATTATTCTGATATCTAGTTTAATTTACCATTTTAATTGTTTGTATTTCAAATAAATCAGTTATTTTAGCAGCAATAAATAAAAGTTTGTACGTTTGTGAGTTTTAGGGAAAGCACAGTGTATGTTTGATTTTATGCTCAAATACAGGCCCCTCAACTCTCTGCAGATTTGTATTTAACCCCTGTGCATCAATACCGAATATGTTGGCTCCTTACAAATAATGAATAATAATAGAAATAATTTATATTTTAGTATTATTTCAGGGTTGATAACTCTGGTGTTCTTATTTTGAGGGTTTATACTTTTTATAATTCCCTTTTCTTCACAATAAAAAATAACACTGTTGGACCTTTCCTTATATCTGCCAGCCAGCAGTGGTGGCCAGCGGCCATTAGGTGGTGCAAGGACGACTCTCTGAGACATTCTTTCATTTGTTCATAGGGTTCACGGTTTATGGTTAGACTTAGGGTTAGGGTTTAGGGTCAGGGTTTAGATTTAGAGTTAGGGTTTAGAGTTAGGGTTATGCGGTTAGGGTTATGTTAAATCTCACAATTACACAAAAAAAAAACTGAAAAAAATAAAAATTGTAGCAAAGTGTAATAAAGTAGGGTTGGGTTTAGGGTTAGAGGTTTGGGTTATGGATTAGAGTTAAATCTAACATTTACACTAAGAAGTGGGGAGATAATAGGCTGGCGAGGAGATAAAAGGAAATATCCACACTTTTATGATATTTGTTAAAGTCATAAATAAAAAAAAAAAAATTGTAGCAAAGTGTAATAAAGTAGGTTTAGGGTTAGTGTTGGGGATAGGGTTTAGGATTAAATCTAACATTTACGCTATGAAGTGGGGAGATAACAGGTTGGCAGGGAGATAAAAGGAAATATCTCACTTGAATGGCCTCAAAATCACAAATAATAGTTGTCAAACTACGAATCGTCGCAGTTTGGGCCGCATTTGCGGAAGGTGGAGACTCCAACACCGGCTCATTGGAGGCAGCAAATGCGGACCCTCACAAAGCGAGGGGCCACATTTGCGGAGGTGGAGGCTCTACGCCGCCTCACAAGCGGTTACAAACACCCACAGAAGCGGAACTTGGAACAAAAACACAAAACACGCAATGACTAAATACGGACTTACACGGAAAAAAAATACAAGCTTAAAACGACCGTAAACGGTAGAACCGCGTGCAGCTGAAAACATTAAAAAACAATAAATAGACAGAAAAATGACATAAAAAGCTTACCCACAGCAATGGGGGCACCCAGGACCTCTGCAAGTGAACTTACACCTCAATTTAAATCGAAATTACAGAGTTTAGACACACGAAAATTACCTAAGCGAGAGAAAAAATGGCGCAGAAAAAAACGAAAATGAGGGTACACGACCCTAAAGCTGCAAAACACCACCAAGCACGTATGGCTTTTCAAAAAAGCCGTACAAGGTACAAGATACACTTTTAGCAAGGACGCTACATCATACAAACCCGCCTACCACATACACATTCGCCGCCATTTTACAACACTAACTTACACAATGCCGAAGTGAACAGCTCCACAAACGGCTTCCCCTCGCGCACGCAGCCTATTTACACTACACACATTGCTGACACTTACACCCCAGCTCCACAACAGTACAAACCGACATTGTATGCTGCAGGAACCTCAAAACAGATTGTCAGCTCTTCAGCACAATGCTTCCTGCATATATTACTTACAAATAGGTAAAGTATATTATTTTATTAATTTATTACTTATTTCATTAGCATACAAAAATACATATACACAAAAAAACGTATCGCAATAAACACAAAAGACATTCACTGCGCGCCTCACAACGAGTGCCAACGCTGCTCGTAGCACACAAACTACACCAGGGGACAGCCTTGCAATAAGCGCAAAAAGCAGATCAGCGCCGATCTTACAATGACAGCAAAAGCGCCTCTGATAAAAAAATACAACAACCAAAATGAGTGCTTGCGATGAGCGCCGAAAGCTTTCAGCACAAACCTTGCAATGAGCGTCAAAGGTCCTCAGGGTAAAAAACGGTTTCCATTAGGTCTCAAACAGCATTCCCTGGTTTACAATTTAATGCCAGTCATTTGACAGGCAATTCAATAGTATAAAATAAACATTGTAGCAAAGTGTAATAAAGTAGGTTTAGGGGGGTTAAATCTGACATTTATACTAATAAGTGTGGAAATAACAGGCTGGTGGGGAGATAACAAGAAATATCCACACTAGTTTTATGATATTTGTCATAAATAAAATAAATATAGTAGCAAAGTGTTACTGGGCATGTGGGTGTAATCAGACATACATGTGATGAGGAGGCCGGTTCCTCCCACACCAGCACACACAGGGTTACAGCTCAGGAATGCAGGAGTGTGGAATGTGCATGCAGATGAGACGGATGCTAATCTCATGCTAATGAGGCTGTGGCTGGGAACAGGCCGAGGTTATTGGCTTCCCCGGATCCTAATCCAGACGGCTCCTTGCTGGAGCTCCCCCCCCCACTCCAGGCTGCACACCCGACATGCTGGACTACAAGGCACTGGCTTTCCTGGCTGCATTGCTTTAGGACCCGCACTTTGCTTCCCCCCACCCAACTCCTTTCAGTACTTATGGAGGAGTTTGCAGAGGCTGATCATGCCTAGGAAAGGAAATGGGCAGCTGCCTTTACCGGATGGCTGGGAAGAAGCGAGAGACTACGACGGGAAGGTGTTTTATATCGATCACAACACCAGGCAGACCAGCTGGATCGACCCAAGGGACAGGTATGGTGATAAAGTCCCTCAGATCAGCACCCTGGGGTGCCCATGCTGGGCTGCTGATCACTGGAGTCATATAAGCACACTACAAAGTAATAATATATATAATGAGGCAGCTGTTTGTATCTGTGCTTGGAGGGGGAGGAGGGAATGTTGGAAGAAAGACAGGCAGGGCAGGAGGAGGGGAGGTGGGAGACCAGGGGGAGGCAGATAAGTAGCAGTCACTTTGGGTAATGAAAAGGGGAGGAGGCAGCTCAGGAATGTTGGGCTCTGCAATGAGAAAAAAGGGGGGAAAAATGTGGTGAGGCAACATACAGAGAGGCTTAACCCTGAGGGGGGTGGGATACAGGACAACTAGCCAGCCCCAAGAGGCACAAGGAGCTTTCCCACATTCTCCTTAAGCAGTCTTTTTGCCCACACTCTTCCTTTTAGTAACTCCTTCAGTATAATAGATTGCTAGTAATTTATTCTGTTATAGTGCTTTCCCATGTGTGCAACATAACATGCCAAATACATATTATATGATTGTTATTTATTGTATCCTTCTGCAAATGTGCGATTATTATTAGCAAAGTTATTTGTTGGACATCAGTCGTGTCTGACTCTTGGTGACCACAAGGATGCAGCCGCCAGGCACATCTGTCTGTGATTCTTGTTGTGCTTATTCGTGTGGTTTTCAAGGCAAAGATACTGGAGCGGGTTGCCATTTACTTCTCCAGTGGACTGCAATTTGTCTGACCTCTCTACTATGACCTGCCCATCTTGGGTGACCCTGCATGTTATAGCTCACAGCTTCACTGAGGTACACAAGCCCCTTCACTATAACAAGGTAGTGATCTAGAAGGGGAGCAAAGTAGTTACAGGAGGCGAAATCCAGAAATGATATTATCAGTATTGTAATGTGTTGTATACAGTGGATATGGACCCAAGAAGTTCTTTCCCTTACACAATGTGCGTTTTATTGAGACTGATGACATTAACTGTTGCAGTTTTATGTGATGTCAATAGACATTAATGCATAGGACTGTATTGTAAATAAGGTCATAGTGAACATATTTATGTGTTATATGTAAAAAGCAACATAATCGTAAACAAAGTAAGAAGTATTTTTATCTTTCACATACTTGCTCATAATATTTTGCTTATGGTTCCTAAATTTTAAGGCACATTGGATACATTTTTAGATATATTATATACCCTGGCTCCTAAATTTCGGATAAACCTATCAACTCCTCCTTTAGGGAGTATTTATCAATATATGATAGTCTCAGTATAATAAACTTTGCAAAGTTTTTTTTTTTTTTTTTTCAATTGAGACTATTTTCTTGAAGATATAAAGAATTGTTTGCTGGACACATAAAGAGAGTCTGCAAATAATGGACCACAAAAAGTTATAGTAGACGCCCGAGAAACAGATCTCTGTCTTTGCAGGCACTGCAACAAAAACTTTATTATTAAATAATAGCTATCTAGTTAATTACAGTTTTGCAAATATTCTTTTTTTGAAAATGTACCATAGAGCACACAATTCTTCATGTATGCAGCTGTATTATTGGAAATGAGTTATAACTAGTACTCTAGTCATCATTTGTTTAATGGAAAAGTTTGCAAATATGCATCATATATCTGTGTGTAACAACTTTTCATCCATAGATATCTACAAATTGCACCCATATATAAGTTAATAGTGGAATATATTGAAATCATGGTTGTATTTAGGTGTTATGCTGCCCTAGGCCATTCCTATTTTGTGCCCCCCATTACTAGTGCTCCTGTCGTATGATTACCACACAACTATATATAATATTGTAGGTTTATATACACTATTCCATAGCACTGCACTAGAAATGTCATGCAATCCGCTGGCCTGGGCCTTGTGGGCCTAGGTAGGAACACACCACTGATTTAAATATATTACATATATCATATGACCAGCATTAACTTCCAGTAGGGGTGAGATACTAACGGGCAACCTATCTCACTTGAATGGCCTTAAATGTGGCCCTTAGCCCTTAAATGGGCCTTGCAGTGTTGGTAAATCCTTTTTTTTTATTATAGCAAAATGGTACAGTTATTGTAGGAATAAGATAGAGGTCCATTAAATGTAAAATATGTATAGATAATGAGTAGAAGCAAGTCTGGGTGCACCTGGATATTATTTGCTGGTTTTGGAGAGGTAAAGACTATTGCTGAAGAAAGCCGTGCTCTCCATTACAGAGAACAATTTGGGGACTGCATGCAAAGTATCTGAGGGCCACGTACGGCCCCTGTTCCGCCTGTTGCCCATCACTAATATTTTGCGTTAACATTCGCTTTACAATATTTCTAAAAAAAAAAATGTTTTGTTTTATTTTTTGTCTAAACATTCCAAATGGCAGGTTTTGCAGCTTTTTTTTTGAACATATTCAGGATTCCTATCCGTTATCTGCTATGCCAGAGTTCACTGGTGGGGCAGAACTCATTCCTAATGCTAGTTGTGCTTGTTGCCCCTTGGGAAATTTCCCTAGCACTGTATATTTGTAAGCGGTCCTATTTGAGCTTGTTTCTAGTAATACGTTCAGATAATGTCACATTACAATTGCCGCCTTGGATTTCGTACCTATTTGTGGAGCTTGAATGTTGTTTTGCCTCATTGCTTTTCTGTTAAGTTTCCACGTAGCATATTACAGAGCTCAGTTCATTTTGAATGGCGGTTACACATGTTTCTAGCTGTCCCCAGCTACCCATTGGAGTGTTGCTGAGCTAAGAAGTCTTTTGCTGCACGATTTCTCTGGAAATTATAGCAAACCTTTACGTGCTTCAGAGACTGAATGTTTGTCAGATTCAAGTTTAAAAACATTCAAGTGACCAATGTTTTCTTTGGAGAGGTCATTGCATACCTGTGCTTTATAAAGGCCTTAGTACTACATTATAAATATGGGTCATCTACATGGTAAATGGTACTAAATGTTCCCCATGTTTGATTTGTGTTTTTTTTTTTTTTTTTTTTTTTTTTTTAAGTTAAAATACCAGATCTAAAAATAGTTGTGCTATCTAAGACTTGTGTGGGCACATTCCCACGTGTGTGGAAGAAATAAACAGACTGGTATCTTTACATAGTGGGTGCATAGAGGAGACTCCGTTGTGTGACCTTCTATATAGTTGGAATGTGCCTCACTTGGTAACCTCTGACCCCGCAGTGCACTATCTTACTGCAAGAGCATTGCAAATCCGTGCGGACCTATCAAGAAACTTTTATTTTACACCTGTTTCAATATTTGGATACTTCAGAAGTTTGGCAGTTATTATACATATTGATTGTGGAAAAGAAGTTGGCATTAGATCTGTAGTAAATACTTAAAAGCAGTTAATTATCTGTATTTCACAAAATTTGTATACTGTTTAGTGGCAAGATAAAAAAAAAAAACATACTGGGGTCTGTACTCTAGAATATTTTAGTTTGGGTTTTTAAAATGATATATGGTTCTGTGGTTTGTAACCATTTTATTCATAAGCATAACTTAACGTGAACGGCGCAATATACAGAGTCAAGTCACATTCTTATGACCACCTCCTACTTTTGACGTCAGCAGCGCATAGCCAATGAAATATGGCACGTGTCATGAGCTGGCTTTGTGGGTATATATGGTGTCATGTAGCCATTCTACAAACATATCAACCATTGCTTTCTTTGGTAAAATGTGCGATTTATCCGAAAAGGAAATGGTGGCAGTATTTCTGAAACAGCGCAGGTTGTGAACTGTTCACGTGCTGCTGTGGCTAAAGTGACTGGACAAATGGCACCATTACAAATAAACTGTGTGGAAATTGATGTCAGAGGTGATCGTCGACCACGAAGGTGTGTGAGGGCCAACTGACATGTTACTGTTGAGCCACTCACCGTCCAAACGAACCATATGGCTACCAGACTTCTGTGTCTAAAATGACAGTACAGTGAACCCTGTTGCGCATGGGGCTCCGAAGCAATCACCTGGTCACTGCACCCATGCTGATGAGGGGCCATCGTCAGAAATGGCTTCAGTTTGCAACACTGTAATTAGATATTCTGAATGGAAAAGGGTTGCCTTCTCTGAGTCAAGTTTTCTGCTCCGTCGACTTAACGAACATTGGCATGTCAGGCACAAACCGAGAACAAACACTCTGTAACCAATGTTGGAAGAACACGAGCTGGTGGTGGCAGCGTTATGGTCTGGGGAATTTTTTCTTGGCATTGTCTGGGTCTTCTCATACCTCTGGAAGGTACTCTCAACTGATTGGGTTATCTATCCATCCTTGCAGATCAGGTACACCCATACATGTTGACTTGATTTTCCAACAGGATAAAGCAACATGTCACATCGCCAGAATTGTTCATGAGTGGTTGGAGGAGCATGACAGATACTTCCAAATACTTCCCTGGCCTCTAAATTGAACCCCATCGAGCACCTGTATGACCAACTCGATTACCATGTTTGCCTTTGGATTCTCCACCATGTACCCTTCAGCAGCTGTCTGATGCACTGTAGTCTGCATGTCTCCAGATACCCTGGCCAACCATCTTGGTGACTCACAACCACGGCGTCTAGCTGCTGTCGCTGCTGCACACCACAGTTATTTCTTATATTATCATAATAATGTGACTTGACTGTGTATATGTAATTATTGGTCCTGTGAATGAAGATTGGATTTTTTTTTTAATTATGTAGATAAGCTATATAATTTTTATAGCTTCGTAGGGACTCTATTCTCGTACACTCCATATATAATGTGTGGGCTTGACCAATCCTAACAGCCATAGCTCCTAAAACTTTAGTGCTGGCCCTTAACTTACAGTTAGTGTGTGTATATATATATATATATATATATATATTCCTAAAAAAATACATTTGGTTGCTTGTGTCCTTACTAACCTGACTTCTAAGTTACATATGAATTTGTCAACTCCTCAACGTGTGTGTATACTAAGAAATGCAGTTAGAGATAGTAAGCTTTTTTTGGTTCAGTTTCCAAAGTTTACCCTTGTTGAATAGCTTTAAGTATGTATAATTTAATGAAATTGCTTACATTGCATCTAAAAAATGTTGAATTCATGGAATTTTTTTTGCCAGATCCAAATGACATCAAACACACAAATTTTCCATGGTTTGGACATGTGATTTTGCAAAGTTTGGACACACTCTAAATTCAGCAACACAGTTTTGCTTGAAAGTGCACTTTCTCTGGCATTCGTCTGAAGCGTAAACATATTTTAATTTATGTGTCTATTCACTTTTGTGTTGTCTTGCAAGTAAATAGATAATATATTAGTTGGACGTGTGAAGGGACAAACACTTGTGTACAAAACAGTTATTTATGTGCACCAATTACTGTAAATATGGACATCTTTGCTAATTCTATAATTGTTTGCATTACAATCCACATAATGTTAATATACAGAAACACTTGCTTATTTATTCATCATTACTAATAAATCCCAACCCATTTGTGAATTGTAGAACCACACTTTAATATTATGTGTTTAAAATGATATATTTTTAAATATTTCACATTGCTGTATTTTTACACGAGTGGTCTGATTTTGCTTGTTATCTTGCAGCATCAGTGTCTCTTTGCAATCCTTACTTTAACATTTTCTAGATTAATTTATGATGATTTCTATACATGTTTTCATTGACTCAACAAATTGAAAACTCTTGGTCAAACTGTTAGAGGGTAGAGCTGTTCATGTCTTGCGCATTAGACCTGTTTCTAGCAACATAAACATACGATTTTAAATGCATTTTATAGCGAATTTAGGAGTTCAGTTTTTAGTGACTTTTTCATTAAAGGGGCATTAACCCCTTTTTTTTTTTTTTTTTCTTCTTCATGCGTTTTAAACGCGAAAGCTTTAAACATTACCAAAGCTGTGTTTTGCATGGAAAAATATAAAGTAAAACCTGATTAACTTCATTAAGACTTGCAGGAAGTGCGCAGAGCACATGTAAGAGCGCATACCGATTTGCAAGTCCCCAGTTAAATGTTTGAATCAGATTTATTTTTATTTTTTCCTGCTTTTTAAGAGCATTATTTGAAAAATGAAAATACACAGTGGTACACTATCAAATACCCTCTTCCACATGCAACACAGAAAATAAGTGCTTTCAGTGTCCCTTTAACCTCCTTTGTTTCCAGGTGGGCACTATTGCTGTGTACATACTAAAGCGTATTTGCCTCTTTCCTCTAATGAAGTATAGTCCGTGTTCGTTAGCAGTGTATCCACTTGTAGCTGTTTGTGCTCACAGTGAGGAAAGCAAACAAACGCCGCGCCAAGTACTGAGGACGACCTTTACATTACTACTGAGGAGGAGAGCACTTGGATCCCACTGGTGAACATTTATCCAATACATATAGAAGGCCCTTTCAACATTTAAACGGCTACTGTATTTAAAGAAAATAAGGGACACGTAGATATCGGCACTTTTTTTATTTTATATAACTGGATAATATTGAAATTGACAACACACCATTTCCCACTCACAGGCCCAGAATCAAGGTGTTTGAAGAACAATTGCTCTCAAGTAACATAAATGCTCCTCTCTAACAGAAAACGTCCAGCAAAGTGTCATGGTGGCTTCCAAGTTCCAGTAGAGGCATTAAACTGTATTTTTTCTAACTAAAAAGTAGCTTTTTGACGTTTTCTCTGTTTAATTAGGTTTTTATACTGTATGATTGGTCCTTTAAAGGATTAACTACACAATCTCTCACACTCTTTTTTTTTTTGCACATTATTTTGTGCCTATTAATAATAATAATAATAATAATATCATCATCCTTTTATTTATAAAATGCAAAATGTATGTAGTGCATACATCTTATATAAAGAGTATGTCACATATAACAAAATGAGCTGATGTTCCTGCTCCTGAGAACTTCCTCTCTAAAGAACATGGTTAATACATCAGTAGTAGGTCTATGAGGTGGCAGTGTGTCATTGAATAATAATCTAGTAAGTCAGTTGATATCAGCAAGCAGTAGGTGTGAGCCCTATAGGTCACCTAGACGGTTGTTAGTGGCCTGTAAAAGGGTTATTAGGACACGTTCATAATGGTGCAGGTGGTTCATCAGAGATGTGACAGATACTCTCTCTAACTTGAATTTGAAGAAGAACCATCTTGGTGAGATGTCAATAACAGCAACCGTTACTTTCTGTGTGTGTGTATATATATATATATATATATATATATATTATAGTAAATAAAAAGTACATCTGTGTTCACATTTGAATGTCTAAAGCCAGTTAAAAAACCTGCTTCCAGCTCAGAGTTCCGAGAAAAACAGTTATTACACTGCATTCTGGGAAGTTGAGCTGGGACACACAAATATGCCCACAAATGCCTCGCTCTTCATTCCGTAGCCATCATCAAACATGGCTTCCTTTAAGCTTATGCATGCTGTATTACACAGCTTTAATGCAAAGCCAAGGTTGGAATAAACACAGGCTGAGTATCCAATCCATGTACAGCTGTTTCAAGCTTACTGGCTATCATCAGCATGGAGCGGGATCTCAGCCTGTGTTGTGGACCTTATGAGTAGGTAGTTCACCACAACAATCTATATATATATATATATATATATATATATATATATATATATATATATATATATATATATATATAGGCACATTCACTTTATTTTGTCAACTCTTGCTAATGTGTTCATTAATACGTCCATTCATTGTCAATACCTTACTGATGATACATACATATGAATGAGTAAAATCGGTTCTAATTGTGAACATGCCTTTTTATATGAACATATAACATAAGTTCTTAAAGGAGGATAACCATTATAAATAAATGTATTCAAAATAAATTAACATATGCTTCCTTTTAATCCTGCCTAAACTATTGAATTCTAATTTATTCCTTATCTACTCTTCCCCTGGTCCATTATGTTTAGATTGTAAGTCTTGTGGGGTGCTTTGAAAAACAAACACACACTTTTTACAAGACTTGAAGCTCAAAACAGGGCCCTCCATTTTCTGCCGTTGTCAATATTACATATTGTACATTTCCTTGTTCTTCTCTCCTGTACAGCCCAACGAAATGTTGGCGCGATTCAAATAAAAGATGATAATAATAATAATAATAATAATAATCTGTGCCCATTCTTTCCATTCTTAATGAATTCCTACTGTGTCATGGCTGACTTCTGTATATTTGGTCTATGTGATCATTTGTGTCTACAGCCTAAAATGCTGCCAAGAAATGTTTAGATATTAAGTAAAAAAAAGAATATTTTATGCTGTTCATTTAATTTCGTATTCAAAATGTACGCATGAAACCAATTTACGATGATTGCCTTTTAGCATTGTTCAGTGGGTATTAGGGATGCTAGTCGGGCATTAGGCTCCCTGTCCATTTAAAAAAAAAAAAAAAAAAAAATACATACACACACACACACACATATATATATATATATATATATATATATATATATATAATTTTATTAAAAGTTCTGAAGGCAAGTTTATTTTTTATTTTTTTTAAATGTGTTTTGAAATTAAAAAGAATAGTTTGCATGTGATTACACTTTAGTATTTTTTATAGAGTTTCATAATCTTTGGAAATACAATGTTAGAACCGATCACGTTAACTGAGTAACACATTTTTGCCTAAAATGATTCTCTTATCTTTTCAAGAGCTGTGTAGTTTTACTGTTTGCATTTACAATTGAGATTGCTTTTTATTGCACACTTAGCTATTGCTGTTTAGTTAAAAAATTGTTTTATGGAGTATATAATGTCTGCAATTGCAAGCATTTCTGAATGATATTAGTTACATTGCAACAGAGAGATTAATTTAAAACCAAAATGCAGTAAAATATTAAATGGGATTTAAATAAATAAAACAATGTTTATCTTGTGGCGGCATGAGTTAATAACCCAACTGGTGCATCTTATGAATAGTGTTTCACTGATATTTGTGTGAGGCATCCACCCTCTCAACTCCTGGTTAGTGATATAAAGATTCAAACATCCGCTGTTCAATGAATAAAATATATATGTTTGAAAAGTGACCAAGTCTGACTAATAATAATTAATCAGGAAATATAGTTTTTGATTTAAAAAAAAAAAAAAAATGAAGCCTCTGCAGGACCTTGGAAAAATCTGTGATACTTGAACATTTGCACGTGATAGGGCACTTACATTCCTGGAGAGCTGTGTTTGCATTGAATGATGCAAGGCGTCTGCTTCTGTGCCTGTGACGGGGCACAATGTCCATTTCAGTCTTTTTTCCCCTATTATCTATCAAATGCTCTGGATTTCCTGCTCTTCCCTCTATTTTACCCTCCAATCCATTGATGGCTATTAAGACACCCCCTTATTATCGCGCTCTCTATTTGTTCCTTTACTCAGACAGTCTTGGGGGAAAAAATCTCATTTTCCCCCCAAAAAAGTGTTCACGCCCATGGCTTACACAGCTGCTGATGTTATTTTGGTACGTGCTTAACAAACAAGTGTCTCTTTTTATTTTTTATTTTTTAACTATAGTGGTCCTTTAAATAGCCTGCTATATGAGACCTCTGGGCATAGGTACTGAAGAAAAATCTCTGCATATCTACACTTTTTTATTTTATGTTTTTATAGCAATATCAATAGTTTACTCTTTTAATGCCTATGCTGTCGTTTTGTTTCATTGAGAAAAATATTAAACGGGAAGCTTTGACACAGGTTGCTGTGTTTAACTTTGCAGAACTGTGTGTTTAACATGTTCGTCTGCATCTCACTCTAATTGGGGATTCACATTTTTGGAATGGGTAAAAAACCTTCCGATATTGGCAGTTTTATAACAAAGAGCATAAAAGCATTTAAAAAAAAAAAAATCTTAATTTTAGCATATGTTTGGTTTCAGTCTGAAGCGATGTACTTGCAAATAATACATTTTTAGTATTTGACATGCTCTGATGCAGGCAGATTGCACTACAATCAGTCAATGAGTCCTTGCTCTGTACACACACTGGGCAGGAAGGGACACAAGCATGCCAGCCTCTATATACCAGCAGAGCACTGTTGAATTAAGCTTTTCTTAGATATTGCTCATATTTGTGTTTTTATTTTTTATTTAAACAGCTGCTAATAGTCTCATTTTGTTGCATATTCCACAACAGTGAATTATTTCTTAAACTGCAGTGATCTTTTTAAATAGAAATAAGTGAGCCGTCCTACTGTTTGACAGATTAATTATTGCTGACAAGAGATTTAAAACATTTTAAATGTGTCCATAAATCATAGTACTGCAAAGGCATCACATATTTTTTTTAATCAATCAAAAACTAGCTTTACTTCTATTTACAAAAATCTTCCACTGTTGATTAGTATAATTCTGCAAATAACCCTTTTATTCTTAGGAGTCTTGTAATGACCAGATTTCAATAGGAAATGTGTAGTAGCAGGGAGCACAGGATAGCATTGGTATTGTGTACAAAATAGCTGTAACATTTAAAGTGGAAATCCATCTGTAATCACTTCACTGGGTGAAATCTAATACATTGTATGAAGATACCACTTTCCCAATACAAATGGAAAGGGCAACTGACACTCCATTATATTTAAGAGTTTTATTGTTGTGTGTATGGTAACAATTCAAACATAATTATAGTTCCTACTTGAATTTTGTCGGTTGCTTGATTTTATTATGAAAAGAAGGCGGCTGTAGTAATTATTGTAACTTCTATTCTGTCACTTACTAAAATGTCTAAAAGCAAACAACAAATAAGATTAATTTATTCTGCACTATATTGAATTAGCCATTCTTACTGCCAGACTAATGGCTTTCCAAGCACAAGGGCCATGAGAGGTAAAAACGCTTCTGGCAATGTTTCAGTCTGGTTTAGGCTTATCATGGGATTTGAACTTGTGTAATGTGCAGTGACAGGACATTTCTTATTGTAATCCTTACATATCCTTCTTTGTTACTGTGCCACTCCAGAAGGCTTCTATATACATTTTGGGTGCATGTAGAAGTCTTCTAGAGTGGCACAGTAATAAAGGAGGATGTGTTGCGTACTTCAGAGCTGCCAATGGGATCATGTGGAATATAATTTTTTTTTTTTTTAAATCTTAATTCTCATTCTTTGAAAAACCACGTACACAGCTTTCATACTGTAATTGCTTAAAGGATCACAGTACAATTAAATAAATATTAGAAAACTCGGAGGCTCACTAATAGCAACATTTAACCAGGAAACCTGATTAAGTTTGATGCTTCTGATGGACCCTGGAGGCATCCATGATACACTGGTGGAAGATGTGTATGCTTCTAGGCCTGTGAGGGGGTGGTATGTTCTTAATTTGAATCTTACTTAATTATTTGACTTCTGATCTCTCGAGAAGCAATGCAACGAACACAAAATAAAATAAAATTTGAATTCATATTTCTCCCCATAAAATGTTTTTATCCCTATTTACATATTTGCTAATGTTATTACTTTGTTGTATACTTAACAAGGAAGTGCATTTATCATTACAGCACAAGGAAGGCTCTTTGGACAGTTTTTATGCATGGTTTAAATACATTCATTAATTGTATTCACCTGAGTGTAATTGCCATATAAAATTTACACTTCACTTGTTTCTAAGAATTCTCCAGATTCACAGCTTGTCTACATTTACCTCTCATTGCATTCTTACAGAGACAATGACCTAAGGCCACAAGAATGGAGATATATACTATACGTTTAACGGACCACACATGTATGGTTGAACACTCTCTCTGAGTTTAAAAAAAGAGCATAATTAATTGGGGGGAAAAAAGTTATAAAGCTAGTTTTAAATAAATAAAAAATAATAATAATCTTGACGTCTTGGCTGGACCCTGAAGGCATTCATAGAAATTGTGTTTGTGAGGGGGGCATTTACATTTCTGGCGGGCTGTAATTGCATCTGTTGATGCAACTTGCTTTCTTCTGAGACTGTGAGGGAAAGGGGTGTGGTGTAAATTTCAAGCTTATACCAGACCTTGATAAATTTGTTAAAAATCTAGAAGACATACCCAAAATGCAGGAGCCAACACACACTAGTATGTGCTAGTGTTGTCAGCATTTTTGTGCAGTTAGCATATTTGTATATAAAAATAATATTTTATAATTAATTAACTTATCTTGAAAAGCCAACTTGAGAGTCAAGACAAGATCTACTTCTCACCTATAAAAAAAAGAAGAAAATTATTGGTTTTGTATATGGGGCAGTGCCCATGCCCCTGGTAGATTCTCACTGGAAACTTGTCCCAAATATTTGACAGCTTAGTAATTTGTAAATATATAGGACTGCTTTTGTAACCACTGACGGGAGTAATTACTGCCAAAAGTATGAATCATGTCTCGTAGTGCATCTCATTACCACTTCTCTGTACTATCAGAGCTTTAACACCAGACTTTTCCCTTTTGTTTCTAATGTCCCCAAATGTTAATACAGTATCCGCCTAAATAAATCAGTAGTGTGTGTACATGTTTCTAAAGGATCTATATTTATGGTCAGTATAGCCTTTTTGCATGTTACTACTCGGTATCCTTAGCCTCAGTTGAAGCACTATTTACCAACCCACTGTATGGGGAGAAACACTGGCCTGCGTGGTAAATGTGCTAAAATGGGACCTTTTTTTATTGCTTTAATTAAATAAAAATTGTGTAGAGTTGTGGCTATTAACATTTTGCTTGCACATATATGTATATCCTCTTATGTTTTGGCTCCTGAAACTTCTTTGGCGTGTCTCAAACTTGGCTGTCTTCCAAGTTTCATGTGTAAAAGCATATAATGGACTATAATAACTATAACGTTCGTAAGCACTAATGCAGTAGAATTTGATGGCTGTATCAATAGGCATTTACAATCTAGAGGAGAAGATTATTACTATTCTTTATCTATAAAGAGCCAACATTTTCCATCACACTATTTACAAAGTAGAATAGAGTACAGTGGGTGCAATTAGTAAATTACAAAGGTATAAACCAGATGTGTCCATGCTTGGTCCTAATGGGCTGCACACAGGCCTGGATTTGATAATATCCCTGCTGCCCCCAGGTGAGGCTATTGCTTCTTCAGTGATGCTGTTTGATGCCCCTGTGCACAGAAAGGAAATCCTCAAACACAGACCTGTGTGAGGCCTACCAGGACCGAACTACGACACCCCTGCTATAAATGTTCTAAGGTACAGTGCAATACAAATAGGTAACATGGGGCCCCAGACAACTTGGTGTACCAGCGCTGAGGTCCTACTGCAAAGAGCTTACAATATAGATGATACGGTTGGGTTGTGATACGGGAGGGTGACCAATGCAAGATGGCCGTGAATAAGGCTGAGGCAAGTTATGTTGTTACTATGTAGATTGTGTGAGCAATAACAGTAGAGAATGCAGTTGTGAATTTTAAGGCTGAAGATGATCAGCTTTTTTAAACAGATGAACTTTTAGTGTGTCTTTTTTGAAACCGTAAGATAACTGGCGGAGCAATGCAAGGAGCCCTACAAAGTAGGGGCAACTAGTAAAAAGTCTTGAAGGCAGGATTGAGAGGTGGTGACGAGTGGAGGAAAGAAGAAGGTTGTTTGGGCTGAAATATAAGGGGGTGCACTGTTTTTAATTGTCAGTCACTCCACTGGCTTACAATATACTCCAGAAAAACAGAGCTGCAGACACTGAGGGTTGAGCATGGCAGACGAGTTGAGATGTGGATAATGGAGTGAAAATGACCCATTAAAAACTGTGAAAGTAACTCCGATATGGAGAGGCAGCATTTATTCATTGTTGAAAATTTGAGTTTGTTGGATCCTGGAAAGTCAAAACATGTATGGAGATCCATAAAGTTTGTTCATCAGTGCTGAGCCCAGGCCGAGCAGTTCTCGCACTGCACTACAAAAGTAAACTTATTTGATCCAAGTGTAGTGGGAAATGTTGCTAATATTGGATACAGTTTTGGATTATAATATATTTTCTAAATAACTTTGTTCTTTTCAAAATAAACATGTTACTATGTTTAAGAACTCATAATGCAGAGGACATTTTAATAAAGTACTACTTTATACTGTGTAGCATATTTGTAACGTTATAAATACACCAGGCTAATTTGTATAATTAGGCCTTCCTTATCATTGAAAATGACTTCCTTTATTCTAATCTATCCACCTGGAACAAGTACAAGCATGGAAGAAGCACGTATGTGAAGGTTATGTCGAGTTCTCAATTATTGTGTTCTTATCAGTTTGTAAGCTTTATAAAATACAAAGTAAAAGCAGAATATAGTTAGTTAACGAGTGTGCCAGTGCATTATACATTATTATAATACAATACACATTTATGCCACATGAGACCTATTTTTGACTGTTGCAGATTCAATAAATTCTACTTGTGCAAGTTCATTTGCACATGGAGATCTAGAAAAATTGGTGAAGCATTCATTAGCTTTGTGATCATCCTTTACAGGAGTTTTAAAGGACCACTGTACTGCTCATTTCATGGGACTTAATTAGTTTAACTCATAAATGATTAACAATACAATATTTAAAAGGGGGGGGGGACAATTTAGCCTTTTTACATATATTTGAACATTAGTGTTTCAGACTTCAGCAGTTATGCTTCTCTTTCTGCACCTTAGCAGGTGTCTAGGGGCTGAGAGAAGAACTACTGTCCTAACATCAATCTTTATTTGCTTCCTTGGAGTGGTCAGTGCTGGCAAACCTAGACTTGTCATAAAAAGAACAGGACCACCTCATGGTCTGATCCTACCCCAATCTCTGGACATCTAATGGGGGATACCTGAAACACTAAAGTTTAAGTGTAGGTTATTTTTTTCCTTCAAAAGGTACATTGTATTTATATTATTCAAAAGTTATTTGTAGTGTTTGTTTATTGCAACACCGATATAGTAGCCCTTTTAATTTAATATTGCTGCTACAACATCAATAAAGCTGTACAGCCCTTCCCTTGAAACCTTTGTGAATCTTGTCCATAGTACCAGTAATGTATTAAAGGCCTTTCGGTTGGCAGCAAAATGTTTATCAAATGTAAAACAATCACAATTAAGTTATCGCAAAAACATATGCGGTTTCGATCCATTCAGGTTGTCACACTTGTTTTTCGATTTTTAACGTCCGTTTTTAAAACCTTAAGTAAGATAATATTTAAATACCCAAAGATATTTTATTAAGTAAAAAAACAAAGCGTAGCAGCTATTTATTTATGCACATTAATCTTCTAACCTGTGACTTGGTGACCAACAGGAAACCTGCAATAAATGTCATAGAATTGTTCTAGAATATGCTGCACTATTGTTGATCAGTTGTGTCTGACTCTCAGTGACCCTATTGACCAAAGCCGGCCTAGCACATCTATCATTATGTTTGGTTGTGCTTATCCATAAGGTTATCTTGGCAAATATATTTTGGTTGCCAGTTCCTTCTCCAGTGGACTACAATTTGTCTGACCTCTATGCTATGACCTTACCATCTTGGACTCTACATGTTATAGCTCACAGCTTCATTGAGGTACACAAGCCGCTTCACCACGACAAGGTAGCGATGCAGAAGGGGATACTGTATTATACTGTTAAACATAGCTTGTTTTCACTTGAGTGGAAGTAAATGCATGTTTTTCTTTGTTTTGTAATCTTGGGAACTTGTTACCAGCTTGAATACCAGTGTTCATGTAATCCTCGGACTCATTAGCAGGATACTGTTAGTTAAGAGTAGGTGTCTCTACCCTTGAGACAGACCATACAAGACCATGTATTTTTTTTCTAATTGCTTCTGTTCACTGAAGCATAATAAAAACAACATTCTTGAAGTCACACTTTGCTTCTTTGTGCTAAATCTTATTACTGAAATATTCTGCACAAACCATAATGTGTGAATAAGATAGCCTTCCACCTTGTACAGGATGCACCAGGCAATTTTTACAAATAACTCCCCTAAGTAACAGCCATGCCTGGCTAACCAATACATTCTACCTTATTCCAAAAGCTCTTGTTGAGGGATGCTGTGGCTTTGGTTTTGAGAAGTGCTTAAAGGGATATGGAAGATGTCTGGATGTCAATAGGAATATATTATACCCATGTATCTATTTACTTTTATGTACTTTATTTTATTAAGAAGTATTTAAAAGCTCTGTTTTTTTTCCTACCTAAAATCATACAGATACCTACTTGGATTTGTCCTCTGCTACTCATGCAGCTTATAAAGACACAGACTCTGAAGTGCAGTGTTTCAAGTTGGCCAATCAGTGACCATGTCTCAGTAGCATGTGGCAGAGAAATGGTCACTAATTGGCTAGTATGAGATGCTGTATCTTCATGAGCTACAGTTGGCAGACCCAAACAGGTATTATTTGTATGATTTTAGGCAGGCAAAGCAGAGCTTAAAAACACTTAAAATAAAGTACTTAAAAAGAATAGATACATAGCTATATTTATATTTCTAGTGAAATCCAGAAACCTTCCATATCTCTTTAACTATAATAACTGATTTCCTTTTGGTTTTGTTTGTACAACATGGCAACATGTTCTAAACCAATTATAAATACTGCTCTTTGTCTTGCTAGGCTCTCAAATGGCAAATTATTTTGACTTCATGCATATTTTGTCTGCAAACACAATTTTTAAAAACTTAAATACCACCAGTATAGTTTAGAAAATGAGGAATGCATAATATAGAAATATTCGTGCAAAATTTAGATTAAATGTTTGGAACGGATGGCTATTCATAATAAATACATAAATAAATCAATAAAAAAAAAAAAAAAAAATATATATATATATTCTTATGTTGCGATTTCAGATGGATATTGCTATTTTAATCCTTGCATAGCTAACGACTTCCGTCCCCTTCATTGTGTGACTTCAATCTTTCCCGGCATCAGAGGCAAAGATGGATAGATGAACATGAGCTTGATGGAGCTCAGGGCAGTTGCTGACAGATGTGCCTGTCAGGCTGCAGTTTATAGGGTTATACATGACTCCATGACTAAACAAAGTGTAAACCACCGGCCCATCTAGTCTGCCTGATCTTCTTTCAGGCTATAATGAGCATATCACATATTATAATTGTCTAACTGCGATTCGTCGTCACGCTTCAGACGAATCGCAGTTAGACAATTACAAACTGCTGCGCATTGCGCAGAGCGCGGCGCGAGCCGCGCATGCGCAGAGCGCGGCGCAAGCCGCGCTCTGTGCATTACACAGAGCGCGAGCCGCGCATGCGCAGAGCGCGGCGCAAGCCGCGCTCTGTGCATTACACAGAGCGCGAGCCGCGCATGCGCAGAGCGCGGCGCAAGCCGCGCTCTGTGCATTACACAGAGCGCGAGCCGCGCTTGCGCAGAGCGCGGCGCGAGCCGCGCATGCGCAGAGCGCGGCGCAAGCCGCGCTTGCGCGCAGCGCGGCCCAGTGAGGAAGAGGGGGGGTAGAGGCACAGAGGGAGAGTAAACTGCTGCGCATTGCGCAGAGCCGCGCATGCGCAGAGCGCGGCGCAAGCCGTGCTTGCGCGCAGCGCGGCCCAGTGAGGAAGAGGGGGGGTAAAGGCACAGAGGGAGAGTGGGGAAGAGGGGAGGGAGAGTGGGGGAGAGGCACAGAGGGAGAGTGGGGAAGAGGGGGGGGGAGAGGCACGGCACAGAGGGAGAGTGGGGAAGAGGCACAGAGGGAGAGTGGGGAAGAGGCACAGAGGGAGAGTGGGGAAGAGGCACAGAGGGAGAGTGGGGAAGAGACACAGAGGGAGGGGGGAGAGACACAGAGGGAGGGGGGAGAGACACAGAGGGAGGGGGGAGAGACACAGAGGGATAGGTGGGAAAGAGACACAGGGGAGGTAGAAGAGGGGGAAAAGACACACGGGAGGGAGAACAGGGGGAAGATACACATGGGAGGGAAATGGGGGGGGGGGAGAGGGGAACAGACACAGGGGGAAGGGGGAAAGAGACACAGGCCAGGGGGTAACAGGCACAGAGGGAGAGGGGGGAAGAGGCACAGAGGGAGAGGGGGGAAGAGACACAGGGGGGAGAGATACAGCGGGTAAGGGAGGAAGAGACACAGAGGGAAGGGGGGGAAGAGGTACAGAGAGAGGGGGAAAGAGGCACAGAGGGGGGGGGGGAACAGAGGAAGGGGTGAAGAGACACAGTGGCGAGACACACAGAGAGAGGCGGGGGAAGAGGCAAAGAGGGAGAGGGTGGAAGACACAGAGTGGGGAGAGACACAGAGGGTGAGGGGGAAGAGACAGGGAGGAAGAGGCACAGAAAGAGGAGGGGGAAGAGACACAGGGGAGTGAGAGGAGGGGGAAGAGACACAGGGGAGAGAGTGCAGGGGGGAAGATACACAAGGGAGGGAAATGGAGACACGAGGAAGGCCGTAACAGACACAGGGGGAGGGGGAAAGAGACACAGGCCAGGGGGGAACAGACACAGGGGAGGGTTGGGGGAGACACAGGGGGGGGAAGAGATGCATGGGAGGGAGAAGGGGGAAAGAGACACAGGGGAGGGGTTTAGAGACACGGGAGGGAGAGGGAGGTAAAAACACAGGGGGGCAGGAGATGCAAAGGAGGTAGACGAGGTGGAAGGAGACACAAGGGAGGGAGAGGAGGGGGGAAATAGGACACGAGGGAGGAAGTAGACAGAGGGAGAGACTCGCAATGAGCTCCAAAGGGGCTCATTGCAAGGCCTGTGATGAGCGCCAAAGGCGCTCATCACAAGGCCAGTAAAGTAGAGGGGGAGAGGCTTACATTGTGTGGCAAACAGCATTGCCAGGCTTCAGTTTTTATTGCCGTCATTTTTGACGGGCAAGTCGCTAGTAATTTTATATTCTGCATAGAAGACATGGCGTTAAACAAAAAATGACTTCCACTTGAGAATAACCAAGTGCGGTGTTCTTCACATTGAATAATAGCATGGATAAGTAAAACCTGTGCACACTCAGATACGTCAAAGATATGTACTCGTTCCTGTGTGACCTTTAGTGTTGTGAACACCTGTTGATATTTTAGAGGTTTATGGTATATTTGCATACCACGCCAGGAGAAATGCTTGGCAATTTTGGTAACGACTCGGCACAGCTTTTACATATTGTTACTAGAGCTATGAGAACCCCGGTGGTCCAGTGGTTAGAATTTGTTGCTTTCACTACTGCGACCTGGGTTCAATTCCAAGTCAGGGAACCAAGAAGCCACCCTGCAACTGAGCAGAGTTGGGCCTGGCCAGTATTTGGATGGGAGACCACCTAGGAATACCAGGAGCTGTATGCTATGGCCCACTGGAAAAGGAACTGGCAACACACTCCAGTCTCTCTGCCATGAATACCAAGTGGATCAGCATGACCACGGGCAAAAAGATGTCCTGATGTGTTATGGCTCATGAGGTCACGGAGAGTTGTAAAAATACTAAATAGTAACATTAGTATTTCTACTAGTTGTTTGCCCTTCATAAATGATGGGATAATATATCCCGTGTCTTCTCCCCCTCTCTGCGCATGTGCAGAAGCTATGTATTCGCGCCAATACGTAGAAGTTTTGGATAGGGCTCAGGAGCTATATATTTGTGCGAATATGTAGCTAATACTTGCGAATACCTAGATCGTTTCCAAAGTGCGCCTGCTTTGTGTGTGGAGCGTTACACACTTACGGAAACTATATTAGTGATTTTCAAGTTAAGGTATTTTAATTGCTTACTAGCAGGTCGCCACGGAGCTGTGAGGGGGGTCAGTATACCTTTTTCCATGCTACATAATAATATTTAAGGGGTGCTCTTTTTGTGGTGGTTTGGATTTAATTGTAACTGTGTGAGCCATAATGTGATCTCAAATATACAGTACTGGAGCTTTCTGAAGACTGTAACCTGTCATGTAAAATGGTTTCTTGTATCATTTCCTGCGTTTGATCTTTTATTAGTCATGGATCATGAACAATTTTGGAATAGCAGATCTGAGGAAAGGCTGATCTGGATTATGGTTGCACTTGTGATCTGCTGTCTTTATGCTTAAATGACATTAAGTGTGGAAACTTTCATTACTTATTTATTCGCTTAAGAGTGCGGTGATTTATTAACATTGAAGGTTTTCACAAGCCATAATGTGAGTCCTGTCGCACGATACATAATTTATGCATGTCGTTAAGGGTCTATATTTTAGAATTCTACAGTGGGGCACTGAATAGAAAGGGAAGCAGAGACCCGTGAAGTAGGAATTATTTATTCCTTATTGCATTCGTGAACTGGGCCTGAACTTTGGAATGTTTGCTCTGCAGGTTGATTGTGTGCAGCATTCCACAAGTTCCTCACTGTATTCCTAGTAATGCAGCAAAGACTTCAGGTTTTAATTAGTAAACCCAAACCTGGAGAGTGTGGTAATGCTGGCTATGTAAACGGTAGCTGTCCTGAAGTAGTAATAAAAAGTATAAGTCTTCAATTTGAATGATCTTTTTATGAGAGCACTTAAACTGAAAATCACTGGTTTTCCTCCTATCGTTTTCAAACTGACTCTGTTAGTGAAGCTGTGCAGTTAATAGGCAGCTGCGGGGAAGTATAGACACACATTGACAAAGATTGAAATAGATGTTTCGCAGCTCCAGCCCAGAGATTGTGGAAAAACAAGCAATTTCAGTGCAGGTTTTTGAACAAAAGATTGACTATTTGTAAGCACAATGAATTGAAAAGTTATTTTTTATACTGATCTTTACTATAAAAGGAATTTAAAGGGATGTGGAATTAAATTTTCTATCATTACATATACTATAGATATCATTGTCAGACACTTATATGGCAGCTAAAGCTAATTGCTGCACATTGGCTGACGGGGACAAACCTGAAAGACCGTTGTACATTCAAAACCATATATTCTTTTCAGTCTGCTTCATTTCCAAAGAGGAAAGCCACTGTTCAACAAATATCCTTTTTCATTTGCACCAAACAAAAATGCCTTTTTTTTTTTTTGTTCTTAAGTGCCTTTTGCTAGTATTACCACAAGCTAAAAAAGTGTTTGATTTATAAATATTTGTATTTCTAAAAAGGACAAAAACCACAAAAACATACTAAATACACCCCAAAAAATTACAAAAACATCACAGACCGCATGGGGCAACAGCCAGGACAGGACGCCTGTGAGTAAGGTGGAACGCAAATTTAACTCGATTTAGATGATTTTCGTCACTCGAAAATCAGCTAAGCAAGGAAAAAAATGGCCGCCCCAAAAAAAAAAATTAAAACGAGGCTAAACGACCCGGACTACACAAAACACTGCAAAACGCATAGCACTTTACACATCACACTACAACCTACAAAATACACTATTACAAAAGCAGTAAAATGCTTACGAGATGCGTACCACATTAATAACATTACCACTATACAATGCCGCTTTACACAATAAACCAACGTCTTTACCTCGCGCACGCAGCCAATTTAGAATGCACAGTTCAAACATTCATTACACTTTTTATAAGCAGGGCACTAACACTCACAATTTATATTCTAGGCAGATGCAAAATACAGATTGTTAGCTCTTCAGCCTATTGCTAGCTGCATATATCAATTATAAATAATCAAAGTATATTAATTGATTTAACAAATTATTCATTACTTAACAACATATACATAGAAATATATATCTCTCTCAGAGGACTAAAAGTACACGACAGGAGAGGCTCGCAATGAGCTCCGAAGGTCCTGAGGCTCGCAATGAGCGCCAAAGGTCCTCACAGTACAAAACTGTTTCAATTATGTGTCAAACAGCATTCCAATGGCTTCAAATTGTATTGCCCTGTCATTTTTTGACGGGCAAGTCGCTAGTTTTGTAATAAGATCTATATCCGGGCTCGACAAATCCCAGGAGTCAGTGAGCTGTGTCTCCTAAAGTTTTACTGCTGGCTCCTAACTTTTAGTTCCTATACATATACTAGGAAATTGTAAGGCTAGCTATGCTGTTTGACACACAATGTGAGGCTATGGGCCCCTCTGAGCACCTTCAGTGCTCATTGCAAGCATCTCCCCTTGTGTGGTTTATAGGCCTCGCTCTTGAGTGTTGCTGTGTTAGGTTGTGTTACCGCCTTTTGTTAAGTGCTACTGCTTAGGGCTATTTTTTACATCTTTGGGTCTTGTTTTCATCGTTTTTGCATTTTTTTTTGCAGCCATTTTTTTATTCTTGCTTAGTCGATTTTTGATCGTTAAAGGCAAATATGCATCAAATTAATTTGCAAACTGACTCACAGGCTCCCTGCCTCTCCCACTGTGGTGTGTGTGAGTTAATTTGAGGCATATTTGTTATTTTTTTTCGGTTCTGTGGATCCTCCGTTTTAAAGGTTGTACTTTTGCGAGGCGCACAGTGCATGTACGGGTTTTAGTCTTAAGTCGTATGGGTCGTAAGTCCTGCATGCCTCAACACATTTTAGCCTATGTCCCACATGGTCGACGGCTCGCAAAGCGTGACCAACATCGTAAGCGTCCGGACACTGACAACTATATATATACTAGCGACTTGCCCGTCAAAAATGACGGCAATAAAAACTGAAGCCTGGCAATGCTGTTTGCCACACAATGTAAGCCTCTCCCCCTCTACTTTACTGGCCTTGTGATGAGCGCCTGTGATGAGCGCCAAATGTATTATAGACACAAGCCTGCTGTACATGTAATGTTTATGTAACTGCAACTATTTATACTATTATGATCCACTTTTTTGAATAATAAAAATTCATTTTATTCACAAAGTTACTGCACGTACTCTTTAGGTCCAGTTTGAGAAATGTATCTGAAACTTAGGATCAAGTTATAGATTATATCGACAAATATATGTATAATAACTCAAAAGTTAGGAGCAGGCTGTAACATTTTTGGAGCCGTGCCTCCCAGTTTCCAGGGTTTGCCAAGCCCTGACTTTATGTGAATGTTAAGGTTGCTACTGGTTTATTATAGTTTGGTTGACTTGTTCTAATGAGAAAATTTGTAAACTGTAAATCCCTACAATAAAAATGACTGCATTCCTACAGAGCCGTGTAAATCAGGGATATAAATGGTCTGACCTCGGATCAATAGCTGATGGTGTCATAGGGCTTCTGGTGCAAAAAGAGCTAGAAAATAGTGAATTGCGAATGAAGAAGCAATTGCTTTATGCTGGATTTTGCTCTTATTTATACCGTCTTATGATACAAAGGTACCGTATATACTCGAGTATAAGCAGAGTTTTTCAGCCCCTTTTTTAAGGCTAAAAAGGGCCCCCCTCGTCTTATAGTCGAGTCTCTCTAACCCAACCCCATTCTAAACCCTCCCTCCTCATTCTAAACCCTCCCTCCTCATTCTAAACCCTCCCTCCTTGCTTTACCCCTCTAAATACCTCCCCCTCTCCCTTTCTCCTCACTTACCTGCCTCTGAAGCTTCTGCTCCGGCCCCCGCTACTTCCGGCCAATGCTAATGATGTGGCGCGCATGGGACGTCACGTCATTAGCATATACCAGGTGCCGGCACACGATATATGCTAATGACGTGAGGTTGAGGATGAGGAGGGAGGTTGAGAATGGGGAGGGGGATAAGGGAGGGAGGGGAAGAGACACAGGGGAAAGAGAGGGGGGACACAAGAAAAGGGCACACAAGAGGGGGGACACAGAGGGCACAAGAGGGACACAGGGGGGCAGCACATTTCCCACCCTCGGCTTATACTAGAGTCACTCATTTTCCCCAGTATTTTGTGGTAAAATGGGTGCCTTGGCTTATACTCGGGTCGGCTTATACTCGATATACATTTATTTTTTAAAATACACTGTGAAAATGATTGTCATATGGAAGCAATATGTACAAATAGAATTATTTTTCAAATAGAACAGGGCTGGACTGTGAGTCATGACCCCTAAGATATTACTGCTTGCTCCTTAAGTTTATTAAATATACATTTCTGTATGCAATACATGGGTTCCCTGGTGATCCAGTGCTTAGGATTCGGTGCTTTCACCACTGCAACCTGTGTTCGATTCCAGTCTGGGAACCAAGAGGTCCTACCACCCTGAAGCCAAGCAGGGTTGGGCCTGGTCAGTACTTGGATGGGAGACCACCTAAGAATACCATCAGCTTTATATGGTGGCCCACTGGAGAAGGAACTGGCAACCCACTCCAGTATGTGTAAAAAAAATGAAACCTACATTGCTCCTAAATATTGTTTGACTGGTTCCTGACTAACCTGGCTGGCTGCTTAATTTTCAGATAAAGTTGTCAACCCCAGCTATAGAAAATGTGTTTTATTTTTCTTACTTGCTTTTCTGTAGTACAGAAGCTCTATAAGAATTTTTTTTTTGTCCTTATGGGAACACCATTAATCCACTTTTTTTTTATTTATTATTACTTTTTTTTTTTTACACGAGTTTGCTTCTTTGCTTTTTCTTTTTTTCTGGGATGCATGATATATACAGCACTATTAAATTAAATAAATAATGCAATATTAATAAAGTAAATATGATATTCTAGTCCCATTATATGTTTTAATACATTGATTTCCGGGATCAATAAAAACACGTAAATTAAACAGAAAATGAAGTATTTTATATTGCAGATTTTCGGGCTTGAGGATGTTGTGCTATTAGATTTAATACATAAATCCCTTCCCCTTTAATTATGAGTACAGCAGTGTGTGTATATTTGCATTTATAGTGCTACCGATAGGACTTTAACCGCCTTGTGGGTCCTATCTAGTACCCGATTGCTATTTGGCTCCATTCGCAGGTTACGGGGTTGTACACCAGTGGATTCATAGCAATTTAATTGCGTAACAGTTACGGGCTTGACAGATCAAAGGATTTGCGGCCGCGGAGTTCAAATTTCCGCCTCCCGAAGGTTGTGTTTTTTTTCTTTTTCTCTGCCCTTAACCCACAGATCATTAGCAGGTTGCTTTACGGGGCCAATGTAATAGCCGTAAGTCTTGCAAGCTATGGTTTTACTCGTTGAGGGAATTTAATAGGGCTGTGAGTCCGGCTCTTCAATTCTAATTCCAAAGTGATTGTTACTGCATTTTTAAAAATAGCCATTTTAACATACATTCGTTGTGGCTTTCCAAACTGACACAAACTTCCCCCGGAAGTTTTACCTGCATCTTAGGGCTGGATCTACTCCTATGTTTTTCCAAACCATTTGGTAACGTGAAACACCATTTCCTGCAGCTGCCTATTTTTTGCACAGTTTTGCTGGCAGCATTGAGTAATCCTAATATGGTGGAAAAAATATCTATTTTCAATGTCCATTTTCTTACAAAAGATCAGCATTGTTAATTTATTGTGATTACAATTTGTTTATAGTGATTGTTACTAATTAATATTTATGGAATCTGGACAGTTACAGTAACCCTTTTAAGTAGCCAACATAAAAATCATAAAGTCATCTCTATTGAAAACTAGTAATTTCCAAGTGGTCTCTTTAAAACATCGAATTTTCTTACAGAAATGTTGCTATATTTTGCTGTCGATCAGCCATTCTGATCCTCCCACCAAGGACTGATTGCCTAATGTAGCCAACATTGTCAGTAATTACATATTACCCCTTGCATCTCTCAGCCTATTTCGTATAATATACAAAACCAAAGTGTCAGATCTGAGGGTGATTTATCTGAACAGTCTAGTTACTCCCTTGAGACAATCGCTTCAGAGTTCCAAGGAGTAATTGGGAATTACTGGCAATAATGACCTTATTAGGCAGATATTGCAGTCAGCCCTTGGGGGAGGATCAGAATGATAGCTAAGTAATTCAATGTAAAATTACTGTAAGAATTTTTTTTTTTTTATAAAGTTTAATTGGATTACCAATATTATATTTGGTATAACTTTAAAGAGATATCTTAAGCCGTGATTCCTTAACTAATATGGATCAGTTTAAACTAGTTAAGTCAATTTGATCATTAAGGGGTTAAGATTGAGACTCTAGCCTACACAGTGAAGCACAGGTTTGAGAAATGTTCTGAAAAGTGAACATGTATTCCTGGTACGGATTGAGGCTGTGCAATGCTCTGCCTTTGTTCTGGCACTACTTGTACAAAGGCTCTTTGTTGAATATAAATGACAGTCTACTACATGTAGACATAATCAATGAAGCCTCTTATATCTCGTGGGTAAGACGTCACATTAGAAATGTTCTGCTAAACGTGTGAGTGATGGGTTGGTTTAAACAGTGATGCATGATGATTTGGAGAGACCTTGCAGGTGTGTTCAGATGAAGCCTGCTCACTGTGAGTTTTATGGTCCCCTTTATCATGCAGCACCCTCAGGTTATGCCACTCATCTAACATCCATTATTCACATTTGTCACCGCTGAGACTTTCACACTGAAACGTCTCCGAGACATTGCACGTGACGCTTTTCATGATCTCTCATGTCAGTAGCATAAATCATAACCCTCTGATTGTTGATTTTATTTTCATTTCTTTGATATCATTTTCCAAGATGCATCTAGTAAGACTGTATTTTTATGTGATTCCTAAAATAAAACTGCATAATATAAATCTGTAAACCGGGGATCAAAATGTGACTTGGAGTTTTCTTTTAAAATGTAGGATATGCAGCAACATTTGGAATTCGAATACACGAGCGCAGGGTTTAACAACCTTTTTATAATTAGAGAGATCACCTATGTCTAATTTTAGAGATCTCTAAAATGTATTAAAAACATCAACATGTTCTGAAACCTGCCTGATTTTCTTTTACTGATCAAAGAAGCAAACTAGCACAGTTTTAAATTCACAGCTATCATTGATTTCAGTAAATTGTTCAGCATTTGTGGGTTAAAGAAGAGCTCTACATGTTTTTTGTATATGGGTCGACTTTGTAGCCAGTTAAAAATGTTTAGGATCCAGTCAATACGGGCTTTCGCATGCGCAAAGAGTGCCGAAGGCGATCATTGAGAGGCCCCGGGGTTTGACGGGGCAAATGAGCGCAGACGGTGCTCATTGCGGGGTTCACAAGGAGCGCCAAGGCACTCTTCATGAGGCCCGTACGTGACTGGCTTAGTTACAGGCTTTAAAAAACATACAGGGTTAACGGCCACCATTTTTTTTTTTTTTTTTAAAGCCTGTAACTCGAAAGCCGTTTGGGGGCCGCCAAAAATAAGCCAATTGATTAGAAAATTAACTGACAAGTTGAGGTTGCAAGTTAACTTGCTGTTTAATTTCCATTTTTGGGAGGTCTCAGAACGGCTAGACGAGGGGGAAAAAATAGCGGCTGTGCTTTACAGACTTGAGATGAAAAAAAAAAAAAAAAAAAAAACGGAAACACATATCGGACTTGGTGAAAATGATCAATTTCCCAAGCCTGCAAATGGTTTCATACTTATAAATTCAAACGGGAGCACAGGGGAGGGGGGGGGGGGGGGAGAGAGAGACACAGGGGAGCTCATTGCGGGGCACTACATTTGCGGGTTGGCCGAGGCCTGCAATCGGCGGCGAAGGTGCCCATTGCGAGGCCCATAAAGTAGAGGGGGGAAAGGCTCGCAATAAGCACCAAAGGCGCTCATCGCGAGGCCTGCAATAAAGGTATTTCCACAAATGTTTGAGGAACGTGGCTTCGTTCTCTCTGAGATGTGTTAGGAAACGGTTTCCTTCTAAATGCCATGGGCATTTTAAAGTAACATAAATAAATACCTTCCACTAGTTTACTTTTACTACATATTAAAAAGAATGATTAAGCCAAGGCATTCATTGATCCCCGAGCTCTGGAAGTCATTCACAGACCATTTTATGTACTATCCTAACTGTGTATGGAGTAATTTAGCGTGCAAGTGTTTTATAAACTCATAGTGACAGTTTATGCATGAGCCGCAGTCCCTTAGAAATAAAAAAGCTTTAAATGTGTTACAATCTGCAATTATACAAGCCTTGTTTGAGAACAAACTGAGTCCTTTTAATGTTTTTTGCTATAATTGAAGGAAAAATGCAAATGGCGAAAACATTGAAAAAAACATTAATTCAGAAGTGCTCATAAAGGCATATCCCTAATGATAGAAAGTCACAATAAAGTATCTTAATGTTTCGCAGCTTCCATCATTGCAGCATTGGAGGTGGGGGTCAGCAACTTTTATATTCAAGAGCCAAAAGAGTTTGTATATAAGAAATCATTTGCAAAATTTATAAATCCATAAATTTACATTAGAGGGAATCAACATGTTGTTTAAAGGATCATTGCACAAGGGAAAAAAAAAGGTCTTAAAACGTTAAATCTGACTACGAGCATAATTAAGTAGGAAAAAAGTAAAACCGTTGGTTTTTGAATTAGAAAAATTAATTTGACGCCTGTGCAGGACCCTGGAGTGATCCATGACACATTGGTGGAAGTTGTGAGTGAAATGGTTGCATCCTTTGTTGCAATATCCTACTTCTTGGTGAGTGAAGTGGAAGGAGCGTAGTGTTCATTTCAGCCTGTCCTATTATATAGCAAAGACTCTGGACTTGTGCCTCTTCCCCCTTACTTCATAATCCCCCATCAGACAGCTCTCAGGATGTGATGTAACAAACATAAAATGGGGTCCTGTACTCAAAGATTCAGATTTTCCCAAATATATGTCCATGGCTTACATAACTGCCAATATACTGCCAATAAAATAAGTGCCCTTTTAATAACCCAATAACTTACAGCCTTATTAAATTGCGATTCTGCCAATTTTATAGGGCTCTATATAAGCACATAGCATGTTTTTTACAGAAGATTTTAGTTAGTGAAGACCTTGCTTTTGGATAGAAGTTCACTAACTAAAAACTTCTGTAAATAAGATATGCTCTGTGCTTATATAGAGCCCTATTCAATCTGCCGAATCTCAATTTAATAAGGCTGTTAGTTTCTTGTCACTAACTTTAAATGCATAGGTTCCCTTGGAAAAAAAAATGCACACTGAGAAAGCATCAGAATTTTTATGGAAGGTTATGGAACTTGCCTCTTTTTTTATTTTATTTTATTTTTATTTTTTATGTCCAAGAAAACTGTATTTGACAGGTTGGTGTAACCTGCAGAAAATTCAAAACAAATAACCAACTAAAAATAAACTAATACTGGTTTGAATTCACAGTTGTAATTTTGATTGGCTCAAAAGATCAGTAGGCCAAATCTTCAGCTCAGTGTTTGTTGAAAGCCACTCATTATTCACATGGATAGATTGTAAGTTCTCTCAAGCGCATGGCCCTCATTTTCTCTTGTACCAATGTACAAATGTTCTCCTATTTATCCTGTGTTTAAAATTCATTCTTATATGTAATCTGTGTGTTTATTGTACCGATAGAATTTTGGGATCTGCTGGAACTATATTTATTATTATTATTATTATTATTATACTAGCGACTTGCCCGTCAAAAAATGACGGCAATAAGATTGTAAGGCAGGTAATGGTGTTTGGTTGAGAGATTAATTTTGTTGGTGTTCCAAGATGCTTCGGCGCTCATTGCGAGGCTGTTGGTTGTTTGTGTGCTATGAGCATTGTTTTTTTTTTTTTTTTTTGCTAATGCTAATGAAATAATTAATAAAATAATACATGAATATACTTTACCTATTTTGAAGTAATATCTGCAGGAAGCATTGTGCAGAAGAGCTGGCAATCTGTTTTCATGTTGCTGCAGCATACAGTGTGTGTGAGCTGCTGTGGAGCTGCTGTGTAAGTGTCAGCAATGTGTGCAGTGTGTAGTGTAAATAGTGTGCGTGCGCGAGGAAAATCCGTTGGGGTAGCTGTGTACTTCCACATTGTGTAAGTTAGTGTTGTAAAATGGCACCTAATGTGTGGTACGCGTCTGTGGCTGATTTGGCGTCCTTGTTCTAGGATCGCGTCCGTCTTTTTCGTAAAATCTGTAGGTGTTTTGCGTCTTTAGAGTCCTGTAGCCTCGTTTTTCGTTTTTTTCTGCTGCCATTTTTTCTCTCGCTTAGGGGATTTTCGGGTGTCTAAACTCTTCTATTTCGAGTGAAATTAAGGTGTAACTTCAGTTTTTGAGGCCCTGGATGCCCCCCCTTGCTGTAGGTAAGCTTTTTTTGTATTTGTTTTGTGTATTTATTGTGTTTTTAATGTTTTCATGTCGTGCGACTTTTTCGGAATATCCGTAGCTGTTTGGTGGTGTTTTCCAAGTTTAGGGACCTTTAGCCTCGTTTTGTTCGGTGGCCATTTTTTCTCTCGCTTAGGGGATTTTCGGGTCTCTAAACTTCGAAATTTGTGCTTAAATGGAGGTGTAACTTCACTTGCAGAGGTCCTCGGTGCTCCCCCTTGCTGTGAGTAACCTTTTTATGTGTTTGTTGTTTGTATTTATTGTGTTTGTAATGTTTTTGGGGTCGCGCAGGTTGCGTTCTTGTTTTGTAATCTCGTAGGTGTTTTTCGGCAAATACGTAGGTGTTTGGTGGTGTTTTGCGTGTTTAGACTGCTGTAGCCTCGTTTTTTGTTTTTTTCGGCGGTCATTTTTTCTCTTGCTTAGAGAATTTTTTAGTGTCTAAACTCTTTTAATTTGAGTTAAATTGAGGTGTAACTTTAGTTTTCGAGGTCCTGGATGCTCCCTCTTCCTGTAAGTAAACTTTTTATGTATTTGTTGTGTGTACTTGTTGTATTTTTCATGTTTTCATGTGCGCGTGTTGCGGACGACTTTTGAGATGTCTTAATGGGTTGTAACGTGTCTCGTATTTTCCTTGCGTAACGACGTAAATTTTGTGCTCCTTGCCAGCAACTGCTAGGGCCTCAGTTGCTGGCAAGCAGCGCCAGATCATCAGCGCATTGTACTTCGCGAGGGCCTCAGTTGCTGGCAAGAAGCGCCTTCAACGCTCTGTTGCAGCAACTGCGACCGTCGCTACGCGAGCCCGCAAGCTTTAGCAACAACTCGCATGCTCACAACTATATATGTTATTATTATTATTATTATTATTATTATTATTATTATTATTGAGATCATATTGGTTATGTGAAGTACAGTTGATTTTCAAGAAGTACAATGCGCAGATGATCTGTTGTGATGCCAAGCCAACCATGTACTTAGAGTGTGGACCATTACTTTGATGTTAAGATAACACAATCGGTTGATCCCTAAAGCAGGTCAGGCAGTAGTGTTTAAAGTCCAAATGTCATCTATTTTTTATGCAGATCACTGTTCTCTCTCAAAATTCCATTTTTTACAATTGAAATATATTTTTTTGTAGAAACAGTCTATTGTTGTATACAAATATGTGCTACAGATCTTGCCTTCATCTTCACAAAGATATTTGGAACTTCTGTCTGCTCCAATCTTAAACATTCCTGGAACGATAGTTAAATCGATACCTAGGATCTCCTGCATTACTCATTGAAATGACAGGTGTATTTGTGTGAACTAGCAGTGGTACACCCTCCTGCATAACTCACAGCTACACCGGGCGTATTGCTGCTATGATGATGTTAGGGCTGTGTATGCAGCACTTTTGCAGCTTTATTTTCTAAAACTGCAAAGAAGAACCATTATGAGGCCAGATTTTGTATCCTTCTTCAGAGTATTCTCCAGGTTACCAAATCTACCTAATTAATGTAATATTATCTCAGTGGAAACTATTTGTTTTTAGCAATGAGAGGGCTGGCGATGGGTATAGCGGCAGCAGGCATTCATGAGGTAAACTATATTTTTAAATTATATTTTCTGTCTAAATCTTTGCTCTACTTTGCAAGGTTTATGTGAACTAAAAAAATTACATGAAAAAAGTGCAGTATTTATTTAATTTTTATTCACTAAACCGAACAGACCACCTATAAACTGTAGTAATCATAATTGTGGTCCATGTTGGGTGCATACTTGGGAATGTGCCCTTAACATTCCTAGCCTAGGGACTTCCATAATATCCTTCTAGAGCAGTGTTTTTCAACTCCGGCCTCGAGAGACCAATACGAGGCCAGATTTTGAGCCTGTTTGCACACAGTTTAGTTAGTCAGTGGCTCAGTCATTCTGATTAAAGGACCACAATAGTATATAAAAAAAATCATGTTTTGAAGTATGTAACAAATTAGGAACATTATCATCTATATAAGCATTAGAATAAAAGCATGTTATAACCATCTCCATTAAATACTGTACTTTTTGATGCTTTCTAAAAACATTTTACCCATTATTAAGTCAAGTTCTTCATAAGAGCATATTATACATACTACACTTGAGGGCATTTAATAATGTTGAAGAGTGTGCTTCTTTTTTTGAAAATGAAGCTCCTGTAGCAGAATACACTGCTTTGAATGTCGCGGTCAGTATTCAGCAATGTAGCTGTAGAAGTAATACGTTGTCTGCCAGTGATCTTTATGTGCTCAGGCAAAGGTATTTCCTGTTTTTAATAAGTTTAAACAAGTTTTAATAAATATTTTTTCCATACAAAGACTCTTTAAAAAAAAATAATATTTAAAACATGATATTTTAAGTGCTCCTTGAAGTTGTCTTGAAAATATCACCTATTAGTGGTTACTGAGGGCTGGGGTCAAATAGGTCTGCTTCAGAGAACTGCATGCTGGGATCTCCATTGGTGTGCTATTTCTGTTTCTATTCAGCAGTGGAGGGAAGTGAAGGGGATTTGTATTCTCATTGGAGGGTATGTTTAGCTTTCACCATTTGTCACCCACACAAACAAACTTCCTATATACCTGGTCTGAAGGTAGACAACCTCAGTACAAAGTGAACATCCTGCCTTCCCTGCCCAGGACATGCCCCCTCATGCACTGAACAGGAAGGATATAACCGCACCTAATAAAAATAAGTTTACTTTTAAAAATGGTTTTATATTCATGGTTTACGTAGCTGCTAATGTTGTCATTTTGTTACATACAGTTTGAGCATGCAGTTGTTTTCTAAACTACCATGGTCTTTTAATACCTATGTCATGTAAATGCTGGGCAACAGGCATAGTGTGGACAGTCTATTCTTTTGAGTGGGATCACACTCCCCTTTTAATAGCACTTTGTCCATCATAAGTCTCTAGAACTTGGAAATGACTGTCTTGCATTTCAGGACATTTTCCTCTTATTGTCTCTACACTTTTTCCAAAATATTCCACATCTTACTTTCTTCCACAAGTTTTGCTAAATGTACAAAATACCCTTTTTGTGTCCTTATTTACGTTCTTGTGGCTTTGTATTAAATAAATAGCGATGGTCTTGTGTCCATTCAAGTGCCCATACAATCAAAATAAATGTCTATGTTTTCTATTCGCTCTTAAAGGGATAAAGCATTTAGTTTTATTTAGACTGATCACGTTCTTACATAAATTGCATGTAAGAATGTGATAAAATTAAATAAAATTAAATACTTTATCCTTTTAAATTTTTATCCTATATGGGTTTGTTTTTTTTTTTTTGTTTTTTTTTGCCATTGAGCAATACGAAATATAATATTTTATATTCCTGCAGTGTAAGACTTTATAAATCTATTTGGCACTCTGGATATTTAACTAGTATTTAGCATTAATGAGCATTTACCCTTCGACCTGTCTTTCCAGAAGATTGTAATAATTAATACAGTATGTAGGTAGATCTGATATCCCATTTCAATCAAAGGTAGTAATTAGGTGGCCAGCTCATTTAAATAAGTAGTGCACATAATGAATAGAGAATGAAGTTTGGTGGTACATCTGTCACATTAAAAATGTATCACCTTTAATCACAGTCCTGAAGATTCCTCCCTGTCCTTAATCGCTTACTTAAGACTAAACTTGCAGTTGTGTGAAGGGCAGAAATGAACTAATGTTAGAGTGATTAAGTGGATCAAAGTAACACCAGTTTAGCTATGTGTGAGATTCAGGCATTTTACAGGTTACTGCTTTGGAGAATTTTACTTGATTAAGGGTCAAAATGTTCTTAGAAAGTAAAATAAATACAGACTTTATTAACTTTTCCTACAGTTATGCTTTACTGGGGACCAATGTTGTTTTTTGTTCGCTAACATGACTTTTTACCTGGGTTGGATTTTGACTGTATTTTAGATATCTCCATATAACTGATACAGCTGCAACTTAATAACATGTTCCTCTCTGGGTCAAAGCAAATGGCTATCCAAGCTAAATAATTCTATAAATAATAAATGCATAAAAAATAATATTTTTTATAATATAATAAAGGCTGTATTTAATGTCAGAATTGCTGTTCTTCTAAGCCTTTGGATGCAATGGTTACTATGCTTTCTAATACAAGGTGGTATATACCCATAAACATACTTATGTATGTTTTTAAGACTAAGCCATCAATGTTGCCCCTTTTTTTATATTGGCGTATAAATAAAGGAGGGTCCCCTGGTGGTCCAGTGGTTAGGTGCTTTCAACACTGCGACCTGGGTTCAATTCCAAGTCAGGGAACCAAGATATCACACCACCTTGAAGCTGAGCAGGGTTGGGCCTGGTCAGTACTTGGATGGGAGACTACTGTATGCTGTGGCCCACTGGAGAAGGAACTGGCAACCCACTTCAGTATCTCTGCCATGAATACCAAGTGGATCAGCATGACCATGGACATAAAGATGTCCTGGTGTGTTACAGTCTATGAGTTTGGCGAGTTGGAAATGACTGAACGACGCCAGAGAAAAAAAATAGGATACACATTATTCACAAAATGTCTGAATTGAATTAAAGTGGGTGGGGGGAAATGTGACTGGATTTTTACAAATATTTTATTTTTGTATATGACTGTGTAGATTATTTATTTATTTTCTGCATTTTTTCTTTCGAAACACTTGGCAATATATTTATTTGTAAATCAGCCATACCATTTAGCAGTGTGCGGTAAAAAAAAAAAAAAAGGTCAAGTTGAAACTTCTTTAAGAATAACAAGAAATGCACACAGCATACGTGGTCTGTAAATATCATTGGTGGCAACTATGACTCCTAGGTCTATGTTGCTGCTCATTGGCGGACAGGAGAAAGCCCCCAGATCAGTTAAACATTTGAATATTTTTTTTGCCTCTGCTTGTCAGAGCTTTATTTGTAAATGTAACACGTGTGTTACAGGTGTTTTTATTTATTTTTTCAAATACCCTCTTTCAGATGCAACAAAGAATGAAAATGCTTTAATCGCCCTGACGGGCTGGCCCCTGAGTGTTAAATCGGTACACTCGGGGGTGCTGACACGGCCAGAATGCCTTGTTCCTCCCCCTGCGTCGCCTACGCACGCAGAGAAGGGAACCCAGAAGGCGGATGAGTGTGATCCCGAGCATGGCTCGGGGTTGCAGCTTTAGGTACTGACCATTAACCACGAGCCACGCTTTGGATTACTGCTAAGGCGGTTAAATGTCCTTTTAACCTTCTTGCCCACTTTGCCAGTGAATTCGTCATAAGAATGAAGCATGTGCTGAGAAAATCTAGTAAACTGAAATGCATCAAACTTGTATGTGGCATAAGTGACTGTATCCGTAAATGTCCTGTGTTTATAGAACGGAGTGGGGTCCAGCTGTGTGTGGTTCGATTCCTATGACCTTTGTAACTGATCAAGCCCTGAACTATTATTTAGTGCCAGAATAATTTCATAACAAACAACTAGAGGTAAATGTTTCTCCTTTACACTTTTAGGGTTGCAGAAGCTCTTTACCACAACCTACATATTACGTTCTTACAGAATACTCATTATTACACTCTGACACACTGAATAGTACAAAGTTGCACAAGTGTCAGATCCTCCTGCAAATCCAGTTTTATTTACTCCTGTTGAGTAAAGAGGCCATGGTATGTGGGGAATGAAATAGATAAACAGCCTTCTGGATTCCATTGTGATAAGGCCAGATGATATGGTAGACCGTACATGTTAAGGTAGAAGGGCTGCAATTGCAAAACACTCAATGTGTCAATCAAATTATAGAAGGGCAAATGATTGTGAGAATAATTGAACACACTAACCATAAAAGTTTCCATTAATGGGCCACTGTAAAGGCCAGCATTTATGAATAAAGTAATTGATTATTGGTGCAAACAACGTTTCAGGTTATTGTGTTAAAGAAAAAGTAAATCTTTTCTGAAAAGTGTTGATTTTTACTCCATCAGCAGAGTCAATCATAAAGAAGATAGGAAAATTGGGATTTTTTCATTGTAAGGTTTCTCTTAAAAGACCACCTTTTGGAAAAATGAGTATTTATCTTTATTGCATAAAAGTCATGACAGGTTGGCTATTACATTTCAAGGGATATGTAAGTTTGCTGGATTATAAATCCATCTGATAGAGGAGAATTAGTGGTGTATGCAAACATCTTTTGCATGAAAAAAAATCCAAAATAAACATTTAAACACTTACATTGAAATTGGCAAAATCTCTTGTAATTTTGAAAATGAGGGTAACACCCTCTAAACCCAGGCTATATTAGCATCAAATTTAAAATTATATGTTTTGGCCCATCAGGTCGGCTGAAACTTTTGAATTAACTCTGGGGTTCCTGTTTGTGCTGTAATGCAGCCTGGGATATGTAGTGTATCACTGATATGTGCTATGTATGGCTGCTGACATACAGACAGGAAGCTGCAAAGAGATTGGCTGAGCAAGCAGCATTCTTTTTAGATATTAATAAAAAATAAAATGTTTTTTGAGATGTGCTGCATACATATAGGCTGATTTTTGTTGAAAAAGTACTGAAATCTATTAATACATGAAACGTTCACCAAAAATTCTATTTGACACATTGTTTTTAGGAAAAAAAATATGTTTTGATTTTTCTCACAAACTCTTTATCTCTAATAGAAATTCTTTCTGGTCCCTTTTTACTTTATGTATTTTGTTCATTTAAAGTTATTATGTAGTTAGGCTCCTACACTAGACAAACACTTTGTGGCACAAATTACAATGCTATTTCTTAGGAATGGTTGTGTTAAAATGTCTGGTACAATATGTAGAAATGTTTAATGTTCCTAAAAAAAAAATAAAAAAAAAAAGCAACTTAAGGTAAATGTAAAGTTAAATATGAAGATTTTATCAACTGCATGCTGTTTAAAAAAAAATATTTTCTTACATTTAAACTCTGATTCTCCCACCAATGGGGTGATAATTATTGATAATTATTTACTCTGGCTTTATATGTATTGTTTTCACTGTACAACAATCTGCAAATGAAGGCTGAGCAAACTCCTTACGTCCTGAGGGGTCAGCACATGCTAAGTCTTATTTGCAAAAGAAAAAGTTTTTTTGAACCTTTAATTTATAAAATACAGTACTTATTGTTGTCTGCATATGTAAATTATGCAATATTTGCAACCTTCACTGTGACCCTTTGAAACTTGTGATGGTTATCGTTCTTTCTCACTATGACTTGATAACCATTGCTATGTAAAGAATGCCACTGGAGCCCAGTGAGCCGCAAAGCAAACCTGATCAGCAGCAATGCTTTGGCAAAGTAAAGGGCATTTGTATGTATTACATGCAGAATTTATAAACTGCGAAGAGTAGTGTTGAATGTATTTAATTTCCCTAACACGGAGGACTAAAGCCTCTGTTATTGTTCACTAATCTGTGGCCTTTTTCATTTGATACCAGAAACCTGTAAATCTCATTTGTCTGAAAGAAACATTTGCAATGGCAAGGGAGGGGAAAATATAGTGTTGTTGCTTGTAATTCTATTTTCTTCTGTTTTAAAGAAATAATGCATATAGTAATCATACTGCTCTCTCGCTCTCTCTCTCTCTTTCTCTCGTTCGTTCGTTTGTTCCTTTACTCCTAAACAGATTCTTCAAATATTTATATATATATATATATATATATATTTTTTTTTTTCTAAATAATATTTTATGTTCATGGCTTGCACTTCTGCTAATATTGGTTTGGTACATACTTGGCAAACAACTGTATTGTTTTTTGTTTTTTTTTCTTGAACTGCAGTGGTGCTTTTTAAATATGTCTGGTTTCTAGAACATCAAATGAGAGTACTTTTTCTCTGTCTGATTTCATTATTATATATATTCGATTCGTCTTGCGTTTATTTAATAAGCAAGCAGGCATAGATTGAATGCGGTATGATTGTGGGTTGTGGTGTTTTGACTATTTTTGTACAAAATATTTATCAAAATGTAATTTTGTGTCTGATTATGAAGTTTTCTGCTGATCTTTTTTCAAAATAAATCAAAAAAAAAAAAAAAAGAGATACAAATGACTTTGTACCACATATATAGTTGTCAGTGTTGGGAACGTTAGCAATGTTAGTCACGATGCGCGAGGGGAGCCGTTGACTCATGTATGACTTAGGCTGTAATGACGCTCATTGCACTGCGAGACGAGCAGTTGAGGCATGCGTGACTTAGGTGCGAAAGGCGTTCTTTGAGCTGCGAGCCTTGCAAAGCGAAAGCGAGCAGTTGAGGCACGCAGTTGGAAACACAGGAAAACAACCAAAATACTTTAAAAAAAAAATGAAATAAAATAACACACTCACACACAGCACAAGGGAAGAGCCAGGAAGCCTGGGGGTGAAGTTGCAAATTAATTGGAGCCATATTTTGTGTTTTTCGCTGAATGAAAATCGGTTAAGCGAGCAGGGAAAAATGGCAGACAAAAAACTTAAAAATTGGAAAACAGGATGAAAACCAGGTTCTGCAATGCCAGGCACGCAGAACTGCGAAAATAAAAACAATACAGGTGCTCAGAAGAGCAAAAGCCTCACATTGTATGGCAAACAGCATTGCCAGCCTTCCATTTTTCCCCCCGTTATTTTTGACAGGCAATTTCCTAGTATTTATATAATAATCATGACACAAGCCTTATTAAAATTCTAACTTCAGTCAATGTATAGAAAGCTTTATACAAGAACATAGACTGTTGTATTTTGTTAGGGTAAGAGCATCATAAATAAAATCTTTTTTTTTTTTTCTTCCACATGAGTCTGTTCATTCTTTTCTTTTTTTTTTCTTTCCCTTCACTTGAGTAATTTTGTAACATCTCATTGGTATTGCTTTTTGACTTGATCATCGCGAAGCACACACTACTTTACTGCAATGAGCTACAAAGGCGCTCATTGCAGCCCTCACAATAGTGCCCTTTCAGGGTGCCTCTAAAGGTGCTCTGTCTCGTCCTAGTTGCCCAAGGACACTCAACCGATTAGAGGATGGAAATGGATTGAAGGGGCGCTGTTGCGCTCATTGCGAGGCTCACACGACTTGGTTGCAATGAGCACCTTTGGCGCTCATTGCAGAGCTTATGCTGAGCGCCATAGGGTGCCCTTTCAGGGTGCCTCTAAGGGTCCTCTGTCCCGTCATAGCTGTCATTTGCCCGAGGACGCATCACTGATGGAGGATGGAAAGTGATTGAAGGCGCCCATGGCGAAGGCCGCGAACAGCGACGAAGGACATAGGACTTTGGCGCTGATCGTGAGGCACGCCAGTCTTTGGAAAAAGTTACGAATGTAATGGCCAAAACATTTTCAAGCCCGTAACTTGAAAGTTCGCCAAAAACAGAAAAATAATTGACAAAATAACTTAAAAACCTCCCACACAGCTCAAGGGGAGAGCCATAGAGCCGGTGAGTGAGGTAGCAAACTAATTTGAACCTTAATTGCCGATCGAAAATCGTCTAAGCAAGGAAATAATGGCGTCCGTTACAATATAAATTCTTTAAAAAAGGATCAAAACGAGGCCAAAGCTCGTAACCCTTAGCCGGAAAACTCCAGGCACACAGTACTTTGAACATACAAACAACGTCGCTCATAAGAACCCAAACACTTTGAAAATAAAAGCAACATCGATCAGTGCGAGCCACGAAAGACTAAAAGAGGATAGGTAGAGACAGAGAGGACACAGGGGAGGGAGGGAGTTGAAAGAGACACAGGGGTGTGGGGGGAGGGAAACATGTGGAGAAAAAAACAGCAGAAGGGGGGGGGGAGAGACACGGGGAGGGAAAAATGTGGGGGGAAAAACAGCGGGAGGGAGAGGGGGGGGAAACAGACACAGGGGTCACAAAGTGGGGAGAAGGTGCTCCTTGCGAGTTATGAAAGTGGCGGGCTGCCCAAGCCCTGAATTGAGCATCAAAGGCGCTCAGAGTGAGGCCCGCAAGTTAGAGGGGGGCCTTGCATTGTGTGGTAAACAGCATTGCCAGCCTTCCAATTTTATTGCCGTCATTTTTGACGGGCAAGTCGCTAGTGTATATATAGTGTATATGTATTATGTATACACATAAAGAGTGTGTAATAATTCACATTTAGTAATTTCAAACAGTATGTGTATGAAACTTGTTGAATATCACTAATTCTTTCTTGGAACATGATCTTCTTTCAATCCGTTTAACTTCTCATTCTTTAAAATAAGATATTCTGAGACGTTTCATTTTGAGATCTTCTCAATCTTAACATCTGGAGGTAAATGTTTTCACCTTTGCAAATAGCACAGCTCACAGTATGCAAATGTTCTGATAAATTATTAAGGTCTTTCCAGTGTTTGAGTCTAGGATAACATATAAATAATTGATCTGTCTTTGCTCAGGATTACCCTCTGAAATATACTTTCTTTCTCTACTCAAGCATGAGAGATCCTCAACAATGGGATAGTGAAAGTGAGATCTTGAGATCACAATGGCAGTAGAGCAAACATGGAAACATGCCGTATATTTCACCTCCAGACCATTTTGTTTGGCTTTGGATAAGCTACAATGGAACTTGGGTATCCGATTCCCCTCATGTGAAGAGCGGCAGCAAAAATGACACCTGATTACTTTCAGCCTTTGTCTCTAAGGCCTCTGAGCTTTTGGTTTACCATACCAAACTGTCCTTACTGTAGAACCTGGTTATGAAAACTGAGTAACAACTTTTAGTAGTATGCAAGACAAGAAAATAAGATCCTTTTAGGGATACTTTTTTATTTAGATGATTTTGACGTGGGTTTTTACATGATGGATAAACCCTGTCTGTAGTGTGAGGGGCCTTATTCTGCCATTCTATTCCATTATCAAGGCTCTATTTAAAAAATATGTTTTTTGAGCAGAAGTGAATACAGATTTTTTTTATCATGTCTACAGTTCCTCCCACTCTTCCTAGGTTTCTATTTTTTAGTAAAATACAAAATGTCCTTCCTTATTAAAGCAAAATTGAATAAAATAATTACAAAATAAAGGTTGCCATTATTTATTTGAAACTATGTAGAGCATTATGCACATTATCAATTTAAAAAAAGCAAACTATAAATATGACACTTTTTAGTTGGGTTTTAACCGAAAACTGTATGAAATATGAATTCTTAATATACTAGTACTAATGTCCTGTTCAGGTGACAAGGTTTGTGATGTCATGACTTCTATGCAAACCAGGTTGAGCTCTGTCAGTCATTGCAAGAAATGGGAAATTAAAATGTAGGAGTTGAACATTTATGTTACTTTAATGTTAATTAATTTCTAGGAAACCTGGGCGAGAAATACGTTTTTTTTTGTTTGTTTTTTTTCTACCTTAATTTTAGACTTTCAAATGGGGATACAAATTTGCTATTTATTTTCTGTACTCTGTACGGTAGAGAGCTTTTATCACTCATTTGCTCACCATACGCTAAATGATTAATGTGGTATACTTTGTCCCCACAAAATCAACTGCACAAACTAGGTACCAACCTTACACTGATGAGAGGCATTAACATCAAAACAGTGTCTGTGGGTGGATCTAATCCAATACTGTGCTTTGCTGAAAGCTGTGTAATACAGTAAGTACCATATAAACTCGAGTATAAGCCGAGTTTTTCAGCCCTTTTTTTAAGGCAAAAAAGTAACCCAGTATTTTGTGGTAAAATGGGTGCCTCTGCTTATACTCAGGTCTGCTTATACTAAAGTATATAAGGTATATGCCTAAAAAGCCATGTATGTAGTGTTTTTTGGATACAAGAGTGAGATGCATTGTATTCTCATTTGCATGCCCCTGCCCAGTCTCTGAGTGCAGTACAATGACTGAATTTCTGGGAAACGTGAACAATAAATACTTTTTTTAAAACTTATTTTTAGAGTTTAATTTGGGGTTACAAATGTACTATTTATTTAATATTAATGAAACACAATTACATTTTCCTATGCCGGTTCTCAACATTTAATTTCAATTGCCTAAACTTTTTGTTGTATTTTTATATACCACCATCAACTAAACAAACACGGTATCAACATAACAAGTCATTGGACTGCAGATCCTGATCTGAATCTACTTCTTTGTTACTTATATGTGATGCTTTATACAGTAAATGCTACATACGAGTTGAAATCATGTTTTGTAAACAAATGTGGCTTTTTACTTCAGTTCTGTGGGTAGTTTTTGTCTGTGTTTTGTATACTTCATTAGTTCCCAATGCACCCCTTCCTTGCCTAGAAAGTTGTGATTTCTTCATGCCTTTGTTCAGTTTCGCTTTACAACAAAATATTGCTGGTGCTCAAACTTTTGTGAATACTCTGTTGCTTCGAAGTGTAATTTAATTAGGGATTAATCTCCCTAAGGGTGATGGGGACTCCAGACGTGGACCCCTTGCTCACTGTGCCTTAGGGAGTTCAGCTACACCTCACTGACGAGGCCCAATGATGGCCGAAACGTTCGTCTGGGGTTTGCGGTTTCTCCTGTTCATGCTAGAATTGCCTGGTATTTTGGGGCTGGGTCACTCTAGTGAGTGGGACCAGACTGATATACTGCAGGATATTTCTCCCTGTAAAGGGCACAAGTGAGCTAAAAGAGGTTGCTCTCAGAGTGGGTTATCATGTCCATAGAACTAACCTATTATAGTTGGTTCATTCTCTGATTGAGCGCCTCTATTTTGTTGTTTTGTTTACGTGTAATTCTGGCATAAACATGTAAGGTAAACATGTTTCACAATGCTCAGCCATCTAGCAACATTAGAAAGCAAAATCAATTTTGGCGGTTGTTCTGCAAGTTATCTATAGCATTGCTGCAACTTACCATTGGTGCTGCACATACAGTATGGTATGGCTTCATATCGTTGCAGTTTCCATTACGGAGTATTACTTATACTTTTATTATGCAAAACGCAGACTCATGAGAATTTTCTAATAGGGCGACCAGAAACAACTCCGAAGGTCCACTCATAATACTGAATGTTAAACCAATAAGAGGTTAATGATCATGTGTTACAATGCTCCTTTTATTTGGTATCTACTTTAACCCTCTGTTTTAAATAAAGGGAAGTTAGTCTTTGTTCCACAATCTGAATATGAACTACTTGGGAACAAGGCCTTTGTCCGTATGGGGTAAAGTGGATTCTGTAAACATGTGCCGTCTCAAGTGAAAACAAAATTGTGAGAAGAATTCAAGCTGCTCATGTTTCTCTTTCAGGTGTGTGCATACTATTACAAATGCTTTAAACGTCTTGCCTGCTATCACATATGTATATCAGACATACGTTTCTTGGGTGTTCTTTTTGTGTGGCCAATGCATCAAATATGGAAGCAGGCCACAATACAATGTAGAAAGTGGTATTTACCTTTTTTAAACAAACGTATTCTTTTATGAGCAGACTTTCAGAGAAACTCTCTAACAGACTTGCCTTTTCCACTTCTTACTTGTGGTTCATAGGTCGACTGATTTCATTAGCATTGTGTAATGACCTTTGCACCTTGAGGGCCTGCCAGAAATTCCTCACATTCCACCCCACTGGTAAAGGTGTTTCCTGTAATTAGGTTTAGGTCCTACAAGTGCAAAGACACATTAACTGAAATCTTCATCTCTAGTGTTAGTCATTTATCCTTGTTGAACTTCCTTTTTATCTTCTTAAGCATTAGTACAGTACCAGTAACATTATTGTATTCTGCTTTTGAAGGATCTTTACTTGCACTTGTTACTACAACCACTGAAGTGAAAAAAATGCTTTCTGAAAAAAACAAATGACCTTGGAGCAGCATGTTTTAGTTGTTTACCTTGTGAATAATCTTCATAGATTTTTAATTTTTTTTTACTTTAACTTTGACTATTATTAGGAGTGGGAAAATCATGGGGGGCCTGACTCCTAAAATTTGTACTCCTTAAATATTAAATATTAAATAAAGAAACATACTGTGCCTTGCAAAAGTATCCTCCCCCCCCCCCCATGGATTGTTTGAGGATTTGCATCATTTAATTTACAGAACATGCACACAACTTTGAAGATGATTTTTTTTTTATTGCAAAGCAAACAACAAATAGGACAAAATAACAGAAAAAGTCAATGTGCATAACTATTCACCCCCTAAAGTCAATACTTTGTAGCGCCACTTTTTGCGACAATCACAGCTCCAAGTCCCTTTGGATAAGTCTCTATGAGCTGCCACATCGTACCACTGGGATTTTTGCCCATTCCTCCTTGGAAAACTGCTCCAGCTCCTTCAAGTTGGATGGTTTGCGCTTGTGAACAGCAATCTTTAAGTCTGACCACCGATTTTTCAATTGAATTGAGGTCTGGTATTTGACTAGGCCATTCCAACACATTTACATGTTTCCCCTTAAATCTCTATGCATAATAACACTGGGGGTAGGTTGTTTGTCTGTGTTTACAAATAAGTATGTAACTAATTTGCACATAAAAATCAATGAGGAGTTTTTCTCGGGAAAGATTTACTTTAGAAAAAGTGGCAGTACACATATAGACCGTTTTTTCTCTAAAATTTTAAAAATAAATGCTTGATTTTGAGTCTCTTTAAGGCTATAGTCAATGATCTTCTGTGTTAAGGTGGGTTTTTAAGAAATGTTTAAAGCTCTGAAAGCTTAAAGGTAGTGAGTTCCAAATAATAAATTAATGGTATGTTTTATTGCTGTGTAAGTAATTACAAGAAATCAAATAAATGTAAATGAAGGCATAGGAAATAGCCTGTTCTTTCTGGGTGAAGTACAGCTTCACTTATTGACCCATTATTGAAAAGTCATTATGATCATTAATTCTGTATTTCCCATGCTTCCTGTGTTGGGGCAACATAACATGTTTCAAATATGGTATTACCTGTTTCATTTGCTTGCAGTAAACCGACATTTAAGTTTATAAATTTAATCTGTTAGATTATATATTTCTTCATGGTGATGATTGCTTAGAATTGATAATTATTAGTGGATATTTACATGCATTGGGATTTTTCAGTCTTGTAAGGTGCTCTGCTAACAAGCACATGTACATTTTGATTTTAAGCTCAAAGACCAGGCCCTCCATTTTGCATTGTGTTTTGTTTTTGACCTGTACTTTATCCCTGTAGCGCTACGGAATATGTTGGGCGCCTTACAAATAAAGGCTAATAATCAATAATGATTGTTATCATGGATTTGGGCACACGTAAACCCCAGGGAGTGATTAGGGAAATTAATCCCAGGCAGTGTTATGTATGTGTGTGTGTAATTATTTATATATATATATATATATATATATATATATATATATATATATATATATATATATATATATATATATATATATATATATATATATATATATATATATATATATATATATACTAGCAACTTGCCCGTCAAAAATGTCGGGGCAATACAATTTCAAGCCATGGGAATGCTGTAGATTCCTAATGTTATTAATGTGTTACGCGGCTGGCAAGCATTTTCCATCATTTGTAGTAGTGTATTTTTTTATTTTGTTCGTTCCTGTGTGAAAGTGCTACGCGTTTGGCAGTGTTTTGTGCAGTCCAGGGTTGTGTAGACTCGTTTTCATTTTTTTCGTCAGCCATTTTTTTCTCTCGCTTAGATTTTTGTGTGTTGAAAGTCGTCGTAATCGCCTTAAATTCTGGTTCTACCTCACTCCCTGATGTCCTGGCTGTTCCCCCGTGCTGTGGGTGATGTTTTTGTTGTATTTATTTTTATTTTCTTTGTGTTTTTTGGATTTTCGCAGTTTGGCCGTTAACCTCGTATTTTTACTATCTCGTATTTTTATTTTTTTCAAAGTCTTGCGTTTGTCAAGCTTGTAGGCTAGTGCGAATGCACGTTTTAGTAAGTGCTTGGTGTCTAAGTCCTGCGTGTTTCATTGCCTTCAGTGCTCGCTTTGCGTTAATTGCCTTTGTGCTGCAAGTTTAATTGCCTTAACAGGTCACCTCGCAGCGATGAGCGCTCATCGCTTAAGTGCTACACGTTAACGGCTTGCCTCGCTAGCGATGAGCGCCTGTGATGCTCATCGCCCAAGTCGTACGCAAAGCGTGATGACATCTCGTAGTTCGACAATTATAATATGTGATATAAATATATAGATGATTTTATAAAAACTGGCTTTTTGACCCTGTACAGAATGGGAATACGCAGTGTACTACTCTGTTGCCTAATATATGTGATAATTGGTGGTCCTTGGCTTCTGAAACATGAAAATCAGGTCTCACGGAGCTTGAGGACCACATTTTCAGGTTTTCAAAAGCATATTATACTAGTTATATTTTCATTATTTCATGAAGATTTCATCTTATTAACAGTTCACAGTGTAATTATGTATTAATATTGGAGTAATAGTAAAACTTGCATTTCAATTTAGCATTCTAAATTCAAGCTGGTGTACTTTCAACACTCTGCTAGGTGCCCATTGTAAAACCTCTTTATTCAAATACCATTTTTATTACTACTTAGTAATATGTATATTTATTAAACCTTATTGTTTGGCCACTACGGTGATCCTTTCAGGCAGGGAGATTCTACTGACTATCAACTACTGAAAACTCAATAGCGTAATCTCAATCCGTTTTCAAATTGAAATTAAAGCATGTTGCACAGAATATATAGTCCTCTCTGTGCACTCTGCACTAAGATTCACTGCAACAAACCAGGATGCTGTTCTCTTGGAACAGTGGTTTATGTACATATATATTATACAAACAATTATTGATTTTACTTTTGCTAGTGATACATTTCCCAAACCTCCCATTCTTGCATTTAGACAGCCAAACCTGAACAAAGAGGAGTCACCTGAAGATTGGCCAATGAACAGCCCAACAGAGAAAATGGTACCTAACCTTGCAACATAACTCTTTGCAAACTATGTCAACACATCTGGAAAGATTACACAACCACACATAACAGGATCTATAACATCAGAGGGTCATATTCATTTGCATTGTCTAATGTGGTTTACATAATACAATGCACTGTATGTGAAAGGGCTTGTTAGAGTGGGGTTTTCAGCCAAAAACTGAACCTAAAGATAAATCTATGCATATTTTCCATAGACCAGAATGGTCATTCCATCCAAAACCTGAAAATAAAAAAATTCAGAGGTAATTGCAAAAACATCCAGGAGAGAAAAACATTTGAAATGAAGATGATCAAATTCTTTAACACTAAAGATACAGGACTTAACCAGACTTCGGTTTTGTGGCACTTTATAAACATTTCTTGTGATCCTACCACATACTGTTTTAGGTTTTATTGTTGCTTTTCAACTCCTTAATATGTAGCCCTGACTGATTTATAAGGCAATGGACAGAGAGAACATTTTTTTCTCTTATCTCAACTCAAACCTTGTGTACAGATTCACACAACTGACACACTTGTTTGACCAAGTACTTTATTTATGATGCCTGCCTTCTGTCCAACAGGGGTTTGTTATTTTTATGTATACTTCAGGATTGCTTCTGACTTAATAAAGATAGGTGCAACTGTCGCAAGCTTGTCACTAAAATGCTTGTCCAATAGAAAAAGTATCACTTTGTACTGCAATACTCTGATTATTTATCCGAAATACTGGACATGTCTAACCCACTATACACACATATAATTAAACCTAAACACTTTAGAGGGATTAAAATACTTAAAAATGTATTATGTCTGAAAGGATATTTCACACCATATGTTCTGTTTTTTAGGCTTTACATGCTAAGTAAGTTTCATTTGTCTGGGATAGAAGTTGTGTCTTACGAATACATTTTAAAATAATATGTTTTGGTTAATAATTCTTTAGTAATAACATCAGTCCCTTATAGGTTATAAAGAGAAAATATCTTTGACCCACTGAAGAAATGTCTGTGATCATGGAGAAAAAATAACCATTCATTATACCAAATATAATTTAATATCTCAAGTAATAACTAAATAGAATTGTGAATGTTTTGGAATATACTCATAATACTTGTTAATGCATTATATTATTCATTATATTTGTTTGTGAATTGAATACACTGTTATTTTTGTAATATTTTTATGTGAATATTTGTAAATTTGTCCATTCAAGGCTCCTAAACTAATTTCCATGGCATTTCACTAACCTGGCTGGCTCCTAAGTTTGTTATAAGTTTGTCATCTCCTTGTAATTAACATGAAAGCGAATTTAAAGTAGACAATAGTATTAGATATTTCCAAATGCAAACCTATGATTATTTTGCTACAGTCAATTGTTCTACTTTATTGCTTGTCCAGTTTTCTCATTGGATACTTTTGGTGGAGCCGCAACATAGGTCGAAAAGACATTTTTTTGGTGCCAAATTTGGAGCCAGCCAATTGACTGAAGTACCAATGAAAATTTAGGAGCCATAAGTAAAATTGTAGGAGCCGTGTTTGCTAAGCCTTGAGAGGTTAAGGGTTTCTTCTAAAAAGCATCACATACTTTATCTGGGGGCACAACATACTCAAGGTGTTAAACATGACATATGGCCCAATATTTTTCAATTGAGAGTTACAATGGGTGAATAACTGGAATAGTATCTTGAGCTTGTCAGGTCTGCATTAGGAACAATTCTTCAATATGCTCTGAACATTTAGCATTCCTTGTGAACTCATTATTCCTGTGATTGGAGACAGCTCTGACAGGCATTTTATCATCAGGCTTTCTGTATTCTGAGCATCCTCCTGTAAAAAGCATTGCTAAATGAATGAGCTTGTTTTCCAGATGTGACTGTAGCAATCCCTCACAAAGATTTATTGAGCAAATTACAGCTGCTTGATTTTATGTACATGTTGCTGTTCTGTAAATAATTTATGTGTACATTTTTTGTATATTCAGGTTGTAGAATGTAGGAAAATTATGCACAACTAGGATACAATTACAATATAGTCTTATCTGCAAGATGTTGGTGTGTGAAATTACGGTATTGAATACAACTACAGATGATCATTATTATATACTAGCTCGTCAAAAATAACGGCAATAAAATTTGAAGCCTGGCAATGCTGTTTACCACACAATGCAATGTTATGTCCCCTCTGTGCACCTTCGGCGATCATCGCGAGACCCGCACTGAGCGCCTTAGGGCTTATTGCGAGCCTCTGCTCCCATCTACTTCACTGCTCATTACAGGCCTCTGCAACTTGCCATGTGTATATTTCCACCATCTCCCCCCTGTCCCTTCCTTGTCCCTTTCTCATCTGTGTCTCTGCTGAATCTATGCGTGTAGCGCGCTCACTGCCGTTTGGTCCTGCATGCCCAATGTCATTGGTGTAAGTGTTACTGTCTTTGTCCCGCGTGCCTGGCGTTGTTCGTGTGTGTCCCGCGTGCCTGGCTTTGTTGGTGTGTTACTGTCTTTTGCTTAGTGTATTTTCTACGTTCTGCGTGCCTGGCCTGGCAGAGCCTCGTTTTCATCTTGTTTCAGAATTTTTAAGTTTTTTTTACGGCCGCCATTTTTTCCCTGCTTTGGTAATTTTTTATCGATTTATTAAAAAAGAGAAAATATGCCTCACGTTAACTTGCACCCTCACTCCCTGGCTCTCCCCCTGTGCTGTGTGTGAGTGTGTAAGTGACTTTGAGGCATATTTGTGTCTTTTCGTCGCCTTTTCCAGTTCAGTGGTTTGGCCGTTAAAGTCGTATTTTTCGCGAGCTCGTGCCTCAACAGCTCCTCTCGCTTCCCGAGGCGACAACTCACAATTTGACAACTATTATTTGGTATACATTTGACCATTTTTACATAGATCTGGTTTACAATTTGTTTTGCATAGTTTTTTTTAAATTAGGTTTATTATTAAATGCTATTAATAAGTGGCAATATTTTACACCGTGCTGCATACAAGGGGTAAACATATTGAATACGGTAAAAACAGGATACTGACCATTACAGATTCAAACAAGTCAATAGAGGAGTTCATGTCCCTGATCCTCAGAGGTTGCATTCTGTGTTTTGTTTTTGTTTGTTCAACAGACATATGAGATTTAGCATCTTACTTCTAGTTGTCAATACCATTTTATAGCCTGCACATTTCAACTGAAAACAAAAATAAGAAAAGTCCAGAACTTATATTGATATTAATTTGTTAATTCTTCTCCAGGCTAACCAAACCTTTGTCGTTTGCGGATTGTGTTGGAGATGAACTGCCATGGGGATGGGAATCTAACTATGACCCCCAGATTGGAGTTTTCTTTATTGACCATATTAATCGTAAGTAGCATCACTATTTCTTCTTTTAGGGTTATATCTTTGCTAACACTTACAAAGGATGATTTAATCTTATTGTTTGTGCTTTGACATTTTCTTACTGGATTAAGTAAATAACGTATCTCTTTATTTAAAGGACCACTGTGGTAAATTTTTTGTTTCTATATTGCATTTTAAATAACTTGATGATAATGGGCAGATTGATTTCTCAGAAGGATGTGAATTCCCTATTATTAAAAGAATTGTCAGTTTTGGATGCCACTTTCTCATTGTGCAGATGGAAACTTCCTCTCCAACTTCAGCAAGTTGGTCAGCAGTTGCTAAAATGGTAGATTGTACAGCAGCGTAATCCCATATAAAATGTTACTTTTGTATGTTCTAAAAACATTTACAGCCTTATTAAATTGCAATTCGGTTAGTGAAGACCTTGCTTTTGGATAGAAGTTCACTAACTAAAAACTTCTGTAAAAAAATATGCTATGTGCTTAAATAGAGCTTTATTTAATTAGCCAAATTGCAATTTAATATTTTTTTAAGGGTAATTCTTCCAATGAAAGGATATAGGACCACAATGGTCCTTTAAGCCACCAATAATGTCTATCGCTTTTTTGCAATACAGAAAACTGCTAAAACACAGTGTAAGTCTTAACCAATCTGCATGTGCCTAAAAATACTGGTTACCTTTATTGGTCTTTTAAAAGTTGGTTAAAGCAACAAAAATCAGTTTTGTAAATTAATTACAGAGCTTTGTAAACGCAAATCATTTTTTTTTCAAATGTTGAAGGGGTATGAAAGTTTCATGGATTAATACATTTCTGCACTCTATAGTCAGAAAACAGCCTATTTATATGCAGCACATCTCATACAATTTTTTTTGTATTAATGTCTACACCTCCAGGTGGTTTCTACACAGGCATCTAATCCCCCAATCAGCATGCAGCATCAGGGGAGCAATATTAACCCACTATTTACCTACTGTTGCCTGCTCAGCCAATCTCCTTCCAGCTTTCTGTCTGCTATATATTGCTTATGACATAAACATATCAGTGATACACTACATATCTCAGGCTGCTTTGCACCCTGATTTCCAACTGTCAGAAATTACAAGAGACTTTGCTGACTTCAATGCAAGTGTCTAAATGTTTATCTTTGAATTTTTTTCATGCCAATTTTTTTTTTTCATACCCTACTATTTCTCCTCTATCAGATGCATTCATAATCCAGCAAATTTATATATGCCTTTTTAATAAGACCTACATACTACACTAGGCTCTGGGTATAGAGAAGTGTTTCTGTTAATTTCAATGAGATTTACAGTTGTGTAAGTTTTTGGAAGAAATAACATTATATAAAGAAGCAGGACATTTTTATGTACTGCGCGGCGATTACTGTATAGGTGAATGTATGGAGCACTGGTGTGTTTTATTATTTCATTTTTAATGTATTTTCTCAAATTCACCTGAATCCCCTAATTCAAGAAAAAAATACAAATAATTTTATATATAGATATGCGGGACATACACGTGCTGTCTCAGTTTAGCAGTTAAAATAGCACTGTACTGCACTGCTTAGTCACCACAATATAATGTGTGGGACCTGGTGTAGTCTTTAATTTAGTTTAGTCCTGTGTGGCTGAGCAGAAATGTATTCTATTTTTGAAGACATTTCATCTGGAAGGTAAGAAGCAGCAGCCTTAGGTTTAGCTTGCCAGATGTTGAGGCTTATAGAAACAGATTGGATTGCATGACTTGCTCTTGTTAACAGCACACGGTGACAGGCATCTCAGAATATTAACAATTCTAATTCACAGTGATACTTAATCATCCCATTGTGTTAACAGCGCAGAGAGGCCGGAGGAACCAACGCTTGCACACCATACCAAGTTAATACAAATTCCCTGTTGCCACTGCACTGCATCAGTAGAAATTGTATATGCATGACAAATAATTCAGGCAGCTAATTAAATGAAGAACATTATTGTTTGTGCAAAACAGATCAGATTAGTTCACATTTTTAATACAAAGTCATGCAGCAGATGTTCCAGCTTATCTGCTTCTTTTTGGCAAGTAGGCAAGTTCCTCATGCTGTTATGGCATCATGACTCTGCTTGAGCTAATTGGGATCACAACATAATGACCTTAAATTCAAAGGCAGCTGGTGACTCAGTGCCACAGGGTTTTAGTCCAAGACGGCTGATCAGGACAATGGATCATTTAGGTCTCATTCCTCTATATCGCTTCTCTTCCCATTGCAATAAAAAAATATTACAAGGCAAACAGGTCCAACTATAGACTCCCTTGTTAATTTGTGTCAGCCTTGTGTTAAAGGACAATCTGGTTTGTAATCCTAAAGCATATTTTATTTATCATTGCACTTGAGGAAATATCTATTTGTTGTTCATTGAAAAAAGTATTCTGTGTCCCCAAAATTACGGTTTGTTTTTAAGAACTAAAAATGTTTTTATGATATTGCTCTTAAATATGTCCCCATTATTAACTTGGCATTTCTCCTATATTTACTAATATTTTGACCAAGACCATATACAGAATTGCTTCACCATTGTTCCATTGCATTCTCACCCGATCTCATTCCTGTTATGCGTTCTGAGCACCCTGGTCTTCGTTATTGTGTTTGGGTAATTTGTGTTCTACATTTAACTTTTTGTTTCATAATTACTTTACAGTTAAATGATTGCTGTATAGAGCATATATATACTCACGGTCACCCTTTAAGGCAATTTTAAGGCAAATTTCTTTATAGATTTCTTTTTATATTTATAATAAAGTCTCTGCTTTCCCATAATATTTTGAGCCACTAATTGAATGGCTGGTAAGCAGTCAGTGATGGCTGCGTTTTTTCGGAGGTGATCCGGGGGCAGAAAGCTCCATGGTTGCTGAACATTAATTTCTTAAGGCAGTAGAATGATTTAATCAGTGAACGCTTGGCTTCTCACATCCTCCGTCTCATAAGCCTGAATGTGTTGGATCCTGTGCTGCATGAAGGGTCTTGCTTAAAAGCATTTAACTTGTTATCTGTAATGAGGTTCAAGTTAACATTTTAAGGACGAATGATTTTGTTACAACTTATTTTTAGCTTTTAATCTAACTTTCATGGTGTAAAAAGACTGACGTGATCTGATATATCATCAGTTTGTGTTTTCTTTGTTTGTTTCTATATTTTGCAGTTTTTTTCCCCTAACATACCCAAAGTGGTCATGTAGTTAACTATTTTGCCTTAAAGCTAATGGATTTACTTTCTTCATATATATTTTTATTCTTGGTAGTTATTTCACATTTATTTATTTCAGCAATCTAAGATTGTGGTACCCAAGTTTTTTCCTGTTGCCATTTGATTACTGCTGAAGGTTTCGAATGATCACTTAAAGATCCACCGAAAACACAGATTTAAAAACCCCAAACTGGTTGAGAAGGACCACTTTTGGGGTTCTTTTTAGCATTAAAATGATCTATAGATTGTACTATTCAATTGTTTTCTAAAAAACATACTTGTGATCTACATCCTATTCTCTGCGAGGCCTGGATTATTGTGCGATCAAATGATATAATTGTTTACTTCAGAAATAATAGCTTGTACAGAATTTTGAAAGCTCTTGTCCACTTTGGCAAACTCAAAGTAAGTGAGATACTTCTTGAAGTGTAGATCTATTTTATGAGCAGTGTATTTGAATAAAAAACTTGTCCTATATATTTATTGCACTCTTTGTTTTTTTTCGTTTTTTTTTTTTCTGCACACATCATGTAAGAAAACCAGAAACGGCGCACTTGTAATTCAATGAGCTCAATAATGGAGCTCTGAAGTTTGGGAGAGCAGCTGTGTAAGCCATGAGCATAAAAGCATTTTAGGTTAAATCAGTTTTGAGCATTTGTCTTCTTTCCTCTCTGTATACATGCTCAGAATAAAGCAGTTTGCAAGTAAAGTTACAAGCCCTTCTTGCCCTCCCTCTCGCCTTGAATAAGAAGATATTACTTTCATGACAGCTTCCATACAGATCAGAGTTGGGTAAAACGTAATATTTTCTTGAAAAATGCTTTTATGCCCATGACATTTACAGGTAGAAATGATGTTCGCTTGTGACTTAATTTACAAATGTGAAGTTTTATTTTTTTAAGACTACAATTGTCCTTTAATGGAAACTTGAATAATACCCACAGCTACTAAAAATCTGTGCAGAATAAACCGTATCAGAAACATGATATCCTGCAAATATTTAACAAAAACTATAGTGAAAGTACACAACCAACAGATGAATATTTTATGAATAATTCCTTCTCTCATTGCTGTCCAGCTCCTGATCTTAAGCAGAGCGAAGCAGTAAACGCACAATAATGTTTAAAGGGCTTCAATGAATTCATCTGTGACATTTATTGGTGTTGCAAAAAGCAAACACTTAACATTACGACCAGCGACTTGGCATTCACGATTATGATGCCAGCCAAACTTGCGGCGTCATGACGTGGGTCGGACATGCTCGCTTTGGCTGCAATGTTTACTTAACTGGAGCGCAAGTAAAATAACTCTGATTATCATTTACTAGAAGTGAATGTTTAAGGGGCCAGCAAAGTGAACAGTGCATTGGTATAAATAACTTTCCTTTTTGCCTCATACTGATTGCCATTGCCCTTCTTATTGGTAATTGAGTGTGATAAGATTATGAAAAAATCATTTATCGTTTGGCTATACTAGCATTTTCGTTAGGACTTTTAAAATCAAGATAGGAGATGCACAAAGCTGTTAATAAAGGTTATACTTTTGTCTAAGCTAGAAGATCCTCTATTGATGTTCTAGCTGTACCGATAATGATCCCCTGATAAAATAATATGATGGAAAGGGGTAAACAAGTAGAAAAATGCATTTTGACTAGTAACCTTTCACTAACAAAAAAATGTTAGGGGACAGTCTATAGATCTCTATACTGAGATTTAGGGGCCATGGCTCCAGGGATATAGAACAAGTAACATTTACATAGTCAAAAAGGTTACTAACCATTGTTAAAAGATGATTTAAAGTTTCGTTTACTTTTATTAAAAGCTTTTGCATGCTTTGCAATGGTTTCCCTAGTATTTTGGAATTGCTTGTAATATTTTATCCTATTTTCAATCCTCCTTTTTTTAAAACCATATACTGTACATATGGCATTTCAGCTGTCCTTTTTAAATTAATTACAAATAAATAAATAAGTACACTTTAAACATGTGTAAATACATTTAAATATACTTCCACCCTAGTCTGTATCAAATAATAATTAGTAAATTCACACACATGGAGAGTCTACAAATATGATTGAGGTATTTTATACAAATATTTCTCATTTTGTATCAAAGTCGTCATTATGCATGCTCAGCAAATGAAACAAAAAGGGTTTATATTTCCAAAGATCTCAGGATGATCTCAGTTGGAAAGTTCTCAGACGTTTGTATGTTGCGGCTGCATTTTTAGGCAATTAATAAGCGCTTAGTGGTTTTGAAATTTTTATAGCACTGGGAAAAAAATTGCTATGTGTGCATATTATTATTATTTGTTATTTAATACACTCTTCAGCACTTGTTAAAACCTTCTAAAAATGCATATTTATGTTTATGTGAAGTGTCTCAGCAGTAAATAAGTAGCTCCTTTGCACTCTATTGGAATGGCTTCAAAGCCAAGTATAACCTCTCCTGTGTGACTAGCAGCAGTCAGTTGTATCTCCATGTGCCTCGGGCTCCAAAATTAGAAGCTCCATTGTGTCACAAATTGCCACAGGTTATTTAAAAGCTGCAATCCCATCCAAAATGTAAGTAAAGCAGTAAAACTCTTTAAGTCTGGTAATTGTACAATAACTAAGTGGAGCAGATGGCTGTAAATTATAAATCACCATGTAATTCGAAGCTAATTCTGGATAATCTTGTTCTTACACTTGCTGTCATTCTAGTTCCCCATTGCAGTCATGTTTTTCAAATATACTGTTTTGAAGATCTACACTTCAAAACAAAAAACTGGCACACTCCTTGGGTCTGAACATGGACAGTCTTTTTTTTTTTTTTGCACTCGATTTAAATTGAGGGAAATTGACCCAAATCCCCAGTGGATAGTCGGTAATGATTTAATGGTGTCAATCAAAAAATGACTAAATTATAATATTAAGATTTCATAATAATAAAAACTAAAGTTACTTATTCTTTTTTTGATCACCATAAACTAAATGATTGTGGTAAAATCCGTCCCCACAAAATCTGCTATATAAACCGGGACCAACCTCACAGTGATGAGGCATTAAACTAGACACAGTGGCTGTGGATGGGTTCAGGGCTTGGGCATAATCCAAATCCTATTCTTTGCCTAAAGTTGTGTAATACAGCGGGAATCTGCTTAACGGAGCCATGTCTAAAATAATGTTTGATTTAAGAGTAAGATATATTGCATTTTTATTTGCATGTCCCCGCCCAGACTGCAGAATAAAGACTATTTCTGGAAGACCTGAACGAGAAATACATTTTTTTTTAAACCTTTTTAGACTTTCAAATGGACTAACAAATGTACTTTGGACACTGGAGAGCTTCTCTCACTCTTTTGATTAAATGAATCTTGTGGTAAACTATGTGATTATACCTACTCTCTGCCACAGACTAACATCATATCTACTCGATGGAATCTGTACTTATGCCACCTTTTTCATGTTTATATAAAAGCAAAAAAACACAACAGTCTCCTATCACATATATAGTTGTCAGTTCAAGGACTTGGTCACGTTGAGGCCCCCAAGGAATGTAGGTTACAGAAGGTTCAGTTGTATCCACAACTGAATACAACAGTCCTATCGAATGACAAACACACAAAATGGTGGCTGTCCACAGTAAATATAATTGCTCGTCAAAAATAGCGGCATAATATTTGCACGCCTCACAATGCTATTGTTTGCCGCACATTGCGAGCCTCTACATGCGCGGCAAGCCTTGCTATGCACGGTCTCTCTCCCTCTCCCCCTTCCCCTCCCCTCTCTGCGAGCCTCACAAATGACGGGATAATATTTGCTTTTTCTCCCCCCCCTTCCCCTGTGTCTCTTTCCCCACCTCTCCCTCCCCTGTGTCTTTCCCCCACCTCTCCCTCCCCTGTGTCTCGTCCCCCCCCAGCTCTCCCTCCCGTGTCTCGTTCCCCCCCCACCTCTCCCTCCCCTGTGTCTCGTTCCCCCCCACCTCTCCCTCCCCTGTGTCTCGTTCCCCCCCACCTCTCCCTCTCCTGTGTCTCGTTCCCCCCCACCTCTCCCTCTCCTGTGTCTCGTTCCCCCCCCCACCTCTCCCTCTCCTGTGTCTCGTTCCCCCCCCACCTCTCCCTCTCCTGTGTCTCGTTCCCCCCCCACCTCTCCCTCTCCTGTGTCTCGTTCCCCCCCCACCTCTCCCTCTCCTGTGTCTCGTTCCCCCCCACCTCTCCCTCTCCTGTGTCTCGTTCCCCCCCACCTCTCCCTCTCCTGTGTCTCGTTCCCCCCCACCTCTCCCTCTCCTGTGTCTCGTTCCCCCCCACCTCTCCCTCTCCTGTGTCTCGTTCCCCCCCCACCTCTCCCTCCCCTTTGTCTCGTTCCCCCCACCTCTCCCTCCCTTGTGTCTCGTCCGCCCCACCTCTCCCTCCCCTGTGACTCGTTCCCCCCCCGCACCTCTCCCTCCACTGTGTCTCTTTCCAAACCCTTTCCTGTGTTTCATTCTCCCCCCACACTCTCCCTCCCCTGTGTCTCGTTCTCTCCCCCCCCACACACTCTCACTCCCCTGTGTCTCGTTCTCCCCCCTCACACACACTCTCCCTCCCCTGTGTCTAGTCCCCCCACACACACTCTCCCTCCCCTGTGTCTCGTCCCCCCACACACACTCTCCCTCCCCTGTGTCTCGTCCCCCCACACACACTCTTCCTCCCCTGTGTCTCGTTCTCTCCCCCCCACACTCTCCCTCCCCTGTGTCTCGTTCTCTCCCCCCCACACACTCTCACTCCCCTGTGTCTCGTTCTCCCCCCTCACACACACTCTCCCTCCCCTGTGTCTCGTCCCCCCACACACACTCTCCCTCCCCTGTGTCTCGTCCCCCCACACACACTCTTCCTCCCCTGTGTCTCGTTCTCTCCACCCCCCCCCCCCCACACCCACACACTCTTCCTCCTCTGTGTCTCATTGTCCCCCTCTCCCTTCGGCACCCATTGTGGCCTCGGCATGCGCTATGCTAAACTCGCAGTACGACAACTATATTACTGATATAACACACATGAACCAATCGCAGCTAGGCAAACTGCACAATTTATACCTAATCATTACCTGGACTGCCTAGCTTATATGCACCGTCCAGGTAACGTACTCTTGCCTTATGCACATTCATCTCCTGGACAAACTGAGGAGACACAGGAGCCAAGTAATTCTTGTACTCTCCATGTCCTATCTCTAGCACTGCTGGAATGTGGACTCCTGTGAGCGACATGACATCTTTATCATTGGATGATTTAGTGCATTCTGCATATTGTAGATAACCTGACATATTATGTGTTGTAGCTATGTACTCTGCTTCCCACCATGAGCCTTATCAAAACACTTTCTTTGAACTTTTGCCTGTTTTTCCATGCTCTCTACAAATGCAGCCAGTTAAAACCTCTTAAAAAATGACAAATGCACTGCACTTCCTGCAAAAGCCTGAGAAAGATAGGAGCTTTAGCCTAAATTCTAGAGAGGGCAACCGTTTTCAGTGTAAGCTCTCTAAAAACAAAAAACTATTTAAATCTATGAGCGCTAGCATGGGGGCAAATGATCATGGCAACCATGGTGGCATCACTGCACAATAAAGCATTATGCATCTTACAAACTCCACCCCAACACGGTCACCTTTGCATATTCTTTTGGAAGCAACCAGCTAAAAACATGGAGTAGGATATCTGACAGGGAGAATGTGAGGGGCAAAATAGGCGCCCTATACTGATCAATATGAGAGGCAGAATATATTAAGTAAGCAAATAATATGTCACATGTTTCACCAAAAAGTTTATACCAAGTATAGCAAAGATTCATTTTGATTTAATAACAAAAAAAACAGGGTTCAATAGTCAATTTAAAGTGGTAGTGCCCCTTTTTTGCACAACTTCACTTCTGAATGGTTAGCATTTCTGTGTGTAGTGTCTCTAGTGGAAGTGATAAATATGACATTTTTGCTATACCAGTAACTATTTAAATTTGTTTAGTCCAATCAGGGAATTGTAAAATGATTTTATTTGGTATAAGAGTATCCTTCATAGATAATATATAAATTACAATTGACCGTTATTCCTAAGAGCACAGTGCGCAGTAGGCATTTTGCTGATGTAAGCATTTTAGGTTTAGATGATTATATTTTTATATTGATTGAAGCAACTGGTACATTTTGTATTATTATTATTATTATTATCATCCTTTTTATGTAAAGTGCCAACATATTCCGTAGTGCTATAAAGGAGTTAAGTGCAAGGCAAAACAATATTAACACATTGCAAAACAATGTCTTTGAGCTTAGAAACACTACAGTTTGTTTGTGTATGCCTTCTAACATTTTTTTTTATATATATCTAACTTGATATTTCCCAGTAAACCTCCAGCACTGGATTAGTTTATCTACCTTGTAAATCTGTGTACAGTCCCCTAAATACAAAGGTTGCAGCTAGTAACTGAAGCCAGGCCACATCTAGACTGGAAGTGCAGGTACACAAATACCTAAAATATTTAGGAGACAAATTCAAGTTTTAAGAGCCCAGACTTTTTTTTTTTTACACCCATGGTTATACTGTAGAAATTAGAAATGGTCTCACTGTTAAAGTAAAGCAAATATTAAACTGTTTAGCTATTAACACTAAAAAGGCAACCATAAATCTCCATAATAAGTTTGAGACTGTATGTATGAATAAGCTAATTTTAAGACTACATTTACTATCATTGCGTATGATATTTTGGCCATATCATGAGATGGCAGGATTCCTTAGAGAAGACTCTGATGCTGGGAAAGATTGAAGGCACAAGAAGAAGGGAACGAAATAGATGCATTGATGAAGTCACTGAAGCAATGAGCATAAGCTTGATAGCGCTCAGAGGGGCAGTGACTGAGAGATACACCTGGCGTGCTGCAGTCTATAGAGTCACGGAGAGTTGGACGTGACTGAACGGCTAAACAACTATATGATAATAAATGGCTTCTTATGATCACTATCCTTATCCTATATATACAGTTGTGCTCAAAAGTGTGCATACCCTGGCAAAAATTGTGAAGTTTTGCCATTTTATTTTGAAATAAAATGTCTTTTAGTGAAGGATAGTGATCATATCAAGCCATTTATTATCATATAGTTGTTTTTGCTTTTTTAAATCCTAATTACAGAAATCACCCATATGGCCCTGATCAAAAGTTTGCATACTCTTAGTTCTTAATACTGTGTATTGCCATATATATATATATATATATATATATATATATATATATATATATATATATATATATATATATATATATATATATATATATTGGATAAGAGGCTATCTGTTATTATAGGCTCTTGGCTATATTTGTTTTTTTATTATAAAAGATAAGAAGTATATATAAATAGGCTAATTTAGAAGTGAATTAGTACTGAGTTCTTTAAAAACAATCTAGAACTGCCAACATGAGAGCAAAATGAGCATTAAAAAAAACTCCTGACGTAGACCCCTTGCTCGCTTTGCCTTAGGGAGTTCAGCTACACCTCACTGATGAGGCCCAAGTTAGGCCAAAATGTACATCTGGGGTTTGCTGTTTCTCCTGTTCAGGGTAGAATTGCCTGGTATTTCGGGGCTGGATCACTCTAGTGAGTGGGACCAGACTGATATATTACAGGATATTTCCCCCCTGTGAGCTAAAAGAGGCTGCTCTCAGAGTGGGTTATCATGTCCATAGGTTAGTTCTATCATGGTTAGTTTGTTCTCTGACTGAGCACCTCTGACTTTGTTGTTTTCATTGCTTCAATTGCCTCATCTATCCATCTCCACCTCTGGATTCCCATTCTTTGTTATCCTTCAATCTTTTCGAGTATCGGAGTCTTCTCTAGTGAATGCCGTCTTCTCATGATATGGCCCAAATATTTGATTTCCTGTAGTATGGATTGGTTGGATCTTCATGCAGTCCAAGGGTCTAATCCGTTCCAATACCACAATTCAAAGGCATCAATTCTACAGTGCTCACCCTTCTTTTTGGTCCAGCTCTCACATCCGTATGTTACTTTTGGGAATGCTTTGTAATATCTAGACTGTCTATTAATTAGTAATTGCCACAGTTTACTAATTCGTTTATTTGTTTCCATCAATGGCCAAACTCTGTGTTCCTTTATACACCATGCAGTTAAATTGCCTCCTCAACTAATTAAGCACACTGAGCTCTCAATTCTTTTTTTGTTTTTTACATTGTATTTTGTTTTGTACTTAACCCCTTCAAAGTGCTACAGAATATGTTGGCACATTACAAATAAAGGAAAATAACAATACGAATGATAATAATATTTTGTGCTAATGTTTAATATGTTGTGGCATAAAGATAAAATGGTATATATGTAAAAAATTATTTAATCTAGAAAAAAAAACCAGAGCCAAATAAATGAGAATTCTGCCTCACTACCGAGTTAAAAAAAAGATACATTTTGGTGTCTAAGGTGTAGTCTTATGAGAAAAATGTGAGGATTATAGTTATTATTAAGATTCTTTAGTTTTATCTTCCTTCCTAGTGAGGGCATGGCCACGGCTCTATCTGTCACATTCTTTGCACGTGAAAGCCGGTCAGTCCTCATTGCACTGTCCACATTTCTTGAATATTTCCAGTCTATAGGTTGGGGATGGGCTTAGTAGAATATCACATAATTTACATTTTTTTCTCTTCATTGTTTTCATTGGCTTATTTGTTGGCTTAAACTGAAACAACAAAAAGAATGTCACCAGCACACCTGTAAAACAGCTATATCTGTGTTGTCTGCTTTTTGTACTACTGATGGATTTAGTAAAAATTTGAACCATTGGAATGTTAAGTTAACTAATTAAAGTGAACCCATTACTGAGTTACACAGTATACAATTCTTTGAAAATGAGTCTTAAAGTAATATTAAATGATTTGGCGTCTCAAAACTGGCTTTATTTTGAAGATGCATGTCCAGCTTCTGGGAAGAGAAGGGAGGAAGAATCTCTCTTTACATAATTTGAGTATATATACTAATATAATATAGTACATTTGAAAAACATATTTCATGCCCAGAATTCAGAGAAATACATTATTTACACTGTACTATACGTTATTACACTGCATTCTGGGAACCTAGGCAGGCACATGCAAATCTGGCCACAAAGGCTTTGCTCTTGCAATCCATAACCATTGCAAACATTACTTCCCTTGACCATATGCCAGCTAAGGTTGGATTATTCACAAGCTAGGAATCCCACTCGTGTACAGCCGTTTCAAGGTTACTGCCTCTCATCAGCGTGGGGCGGTTCCTTAGATTCTGTAGTGAATTTTTAGAGGAGGTAGTTTAGCACAACAATCATTTAATTTATGGTGAATTATTCTAAGTTGAAAATATACCTGTAATATGGCGCATATTATATTATATATAGTTTTTCAGCCAGTGTTTCCCCAAATATCATGCATATTGAACTGAACACACACTCACACACCCGACACACACATACGACCCATATTGTATTTTTGGTCTGAGCACATGGGACTCATACAGTGTGTGGACTGACCACATGCACTGGACGCTGTTAAATGAAGGAGGATATGTACAGAAGCCAATCCTGAAATATGCTCACAATGAATTTTTCCTATTCATTTAAAAAACCTTACAGGTTTAAGTGCTGTCTTAATTATGTTACACGTGTAAAGAAAATATAAAAAACATAATACATATTCCTCCAAATGTGGAGAATTATAATGAGGGTGAATCCTAGGCCTGCGTAATAGTAATATACATGTTTGTATACTAAATGAATGTGCATCCTTTGGTAAGTCTATTCAGGCTACTGGATTTGATAATATAATACTAATAAATTACATTATTATTACCTTTTTCTATATTTCCTGCAATATTGTGTACTTCTGGAACAGTTTTAAACCTCACATTTGTGGTCATAGTTGAATTAAACACATATTCAAATTGAAGAATTGAAACCTTCTCAACAGACAACATGGGTCTATTCTGTCAAATGTATATCTGCTAAAGGCTTAGTTTAGTATAATGAGATCTCCGCCTCTTAAAGCTTACAGTCTGCTGTCGTATACCTTATTTGTGTTATTGTGTATATTTTAATTTACGGTACTTTGTGCCAAAGGAGAGATCCTTTCACTGATTCTTCTTGCTTTCATTTGCTCATCAGTCTACATTTTTGTCTCTCTTTCCCTCTTACTTCCCAAGTCTCTCCCTTCTTCCTTTTATCTTATTCTCTCCACATGCTTTCATCTCACTCTCTTTCCTAAGTCAGTACTGAAAAAAATAGTGATGGAGGAAATATCCATGAGTACCACAATATCTGCAATCCTACCACAGGTCTTCATATACAAGACTAGATCTATGGAAATATTATTTGGGCAATCCTAAACTTGCCAACTGTACCTCTTAAGGGAATATCCCCATTTTCGCTTCCGGCTTCCTAAATGTCTCTTTTGTTGAAATCTTCCTCTTACCAACAAATATGAAACCTTCCATATACAGTCTGCTAAAAAAATTGAAGAATTGAAAAATACTTGTTTTATGTCCTTCGATAGATGCTGCAGTTTTCCTAAACTACATTACCCACTAAGAACCAATCTAATAAAAGAACGGTGTTTTGCCTGCTCACTGATGTTTTCTTTAAAAATGGTACATATATTACCAATTCGCCAAGGGTATGCAAGCTTTTGAGCACAACTGTAAATCTCATTGAAATTAACGGAAACACTTGCAGTGCCTTGCAAAAGTATTCACCCCCCTTGGCATTTTTCGTGTTTTGTTGCCTCACAACATGGAATTAACATGGATTGTTTGAGGATTTGCATCATTTAATTTACAGAACATACCCACAACATGTTGATGTTTTTTTTTTTTATTGTGAAGCAAACAACAAATGGGACAAAATAACAGAAAAAGTCAATGTGCATAACTATTCATCCCTCTAAAGTCAATACTTTGTAGAGCCACCTTGGGCGGCAATCACAACTCCAAGTCACTTTGGATAAGTCTCTATGCGTTTGCCACATATTACCACTGGGATTTTTGCCCATTCCTCCTTGCAAAACTGCTCCAGCTCCTTCAAGTTGGATGGTTTGCGCTTGTGAACAGCAATCTTTAAGTCTGACCACAGATTTTCTATTGGATTTATGTCTGGGCTTTGACTAGGCCATTCCAACACATTTACATGTTTCCCCTTAAACCACTCAAGTGTTGCTTTAGCAGTGTGTTTGGGGTCATTGTCCTGCTTGAAGGTGAACCTCTGTCCTAGCCTCAAATCACGCACAGAGTGGTACAGGTTTTGCTCAAGAATATTCCTGTATTTAGCACCATCCATCTTTCCCTCAAATGTGACTGGTTTCCCAGTCCCGGCTGCTGAAAAACATCCCCAGAGCATGATGCTGCCACCACCGTGTTCTTTGGGTGATGTGATGTGTTGGGTTTGCGCCAGACATAGCGTTTTCTTTGATGGCCGAAAAGTTCAATTTTAGTCTCATCAGACCAGAGCAACTTCCTCCATACATTTTGGTAGTCTCCCACATGCCTTTTCGCAAACTCAAAACGTGCCATTTTGTTTTATGCTGATAGTAATGGCTTTCTACTGGCCACTCTGCCATAAAGCCCAAATCTATGGAGCCTACAGCTTATTGTTGTCCTATGTACAGATACTCCAGTCTCTGCTGTGGAACTCTGCCGCTCCTCCAGGGTTACCTTAGGTCTCTGTGCTGCCTCTCTGATTAATGCCCTCCTTGCCCGGTCCGTGAGTTTTGGTGGGCGGCCGTCTCCTGGCAGGTTTGCTGTTGTGCCATGTTCCATTTGGTTATGATAGATTTGATGGTGATCCTGGGATCATCAAATATTTGGATATTTTTTTATAACCTAACCCTAACTTGTACTTCTCAACAACATTGTCCCATACTTGTTTGGAGAGTTTCTTGGTCTTCATGGCAGTGTTTGGTTAGTGGTGCCTCTTGCTTAGGTGTTGTAGGTGTTGCAGCCTCAAAAAAGGTGTGTATATGTAATGACAGATCATGTGACACTTAGATTGCACACAGGTGGACATCATTTCACTAATTATGCAACTTCTAAAGGTAATTGGTTGCACCAGAGCTTTTTATGGGCTTCATAACAATGGGGGTGAATACATACGAACATGCCAATTTTCTGTTTTCTATTTCTAAAAAATAGTTTTATGTATATATTTTTTCACTTCACCAACTTATACTATTGTGTTCTGATCCATCTCATAAAATTCAGATTAACAAAGCATTGAATTTAAGGCTGTAATGTAGCAAAATAGGTAAAAAGTCAAGGGGGTGAATACTTTTGCAAGGCACTGTATCTGTAACCAGAGCCTAGTGTAGTATGTGGATCTTATTAAAGGGATATGTAAGTGAGCTGCATTATGAGTGCATCTGATAGAGAATTAGTAGTGTAGCAAAAAAATGTATGCATGAAAAAATACCAAAATAAGCATCTACAGTTTATAGGTCACATTAAATGTGGAAAAAGTTTTGAAATGATTTATCTTTGTCTCATTTTTTTACAGCACAGAAACCTGCCATTTTAACAGGGGTGTGTAGACTTTTTATATCCACTGTGTATGTGTGTGTATGTATGTATGTATATATATATATATATATATATATATATATATATATATATATATATATATATAATTTTTTTTTTTTTTTTTATACATTTGTGGGCACATTTGCATGTCCCAGCTCAGCTTCCCAGAATGCAGTGTAGTAACTGTTTTTCTCAGAATTCTGATCAGGAAGCAGGTTTTTGAACTTGTTTTAGACATTCAAATGTGAACACAGATGTACTATTTATTCACTATATATATATATATATATATATATATATATATATAATTTCAGATCTTGACTTCATAGTCATGGAAACATTCAGATCTTGTTAAATTTGGTAAAGAATGGAGTATGTCCTAATGTGTGCTAATTTTTGCAAACTATAATACCACCTAATAACTGTAAAGGAGATATTGGCATACCTTTTTTACACACTGTGGAAACTTCCCTGCAATACCAGCTTCCTCCATGCAGACAGAGTTCATGGAGCAGTTTGTGCAGCATTACAAATTCTATGTGTAGGAGTGGGAATGTACCTCTTACAATCAACAAATACTTTAAAGGTTATTTTTGAGGAAGTGTAAAAAATTCCCTTATCTGTTTGAGATAACCGTTTAAAGGTTAGAAAACCGATCTAAAGTAAAATGCACTGTATTGAAACTTTTTTTTAACTTTGAAAGCTTGTACCGTATTGCATTAAACCTCCAGTTTATAGTTATTAAGGTTTACTTGGATTAATAGGCCTGTTTAAACGACAGCTGTCGCCATTTTTTTTATATGGTCTTTTGAATGACAGAACTTGATAATGGGCAAAATGTTGCTACAAAGTAAAGAACTGTTCTTTACGTAAGCCTTCGTTTTTATGTACCGTATTTATCGGCGTATAACACACACTTTTTCTCCCTGAAAATAGGGGGCAAATGATAGGTGAGTGTTATACGCCGATATTCCCTCCCCCCTCCTCATCCTAAACCCCCCCTCCTCATTCTGAACCCCCCCTCCTCATTCTGAACCCCCCCTCCTCATTCTAAACCCCCCCCTCCTCAACCTAAACCCCCCTAAATACCTCCCCCTCACTTACCTGCTTCTGCTCCGGCCTCCGCTCCTTGATCCGGCGCGCTTGTGACGTCACATGCGCGCCACGTCATTAGCATATACCGGGTGCAGAAGAAGGTAAGTGAGGGGGAGGTATTTAGGGGGGTTTAGGTTGAGGAGGGGGGGGTTTAGGTTGAGGAGGGGGGGGTTTAGGTTGAGGGGGGGTGTTTAGGTTGAGGGGGGGTTTAGAATGCGGAGGGAGATTGAGGAGGGGGGTTGAGGTTGAGGATGGGGGGGTTGAGGAGGGAGGTTGAGGAGGGGGTTAAGGATGAGGAGGGAGGTTGAGGTTAAGGATTTTGCTTCAAAGTTCTTTATTTGAAATAAATCATATTTTTTTTTCCCCTGAAATTTCCTTCTTAAAATGAGGTGCGTGTTATACGCCGGTGCGTGTTATACTCCGGTGCGTGTTATACGCCGGTGCGTGTTATACGCCGCTAAATATACGGTACTTAACGTTCTTCTTGCTTCTTCTGGCTCAACCGGGTGTGACTTATAATTGATGCTAACATACCGTGAATCTTGGTTGTGAATGTGTTATCTGCTGTTGTAGAGAGGTGTAAACCAAATCTGTGATTCTTAGAAGACCACAGTAGTGCCCTAAACCTGTGATAGCTATTTAAATTAGGCATGATTTAATGTTCATATTTAATTATTTTAAAAAGCTATATTCAGTATTAAATGTACTGTTAAAGTGTAAACTTGGCTTATGCTGCTATCCACCCACTGTCAGGTCATTGATGGGAGTTGGCTTTTTCTACCAGGAAGCTGCCTAATTTTCAGACATAATAAGGCGTGTCTTAGAGCTTTCCTTGGAAACAAACTTTTGCTGTGGAGGCAAACAATTAAAAATTGTTAATTCTCTTATCATATCTAATTGTTTTTCAAACCAAAACCTAAACTCACCTTAATGACTGATCAGGAAATAGATAAACAGCTGGAGATTCACACTCTAATCCTTGAAAATGAAATAAAATATTAAATATTGCTATTATAAATTATGAAATAGGAATTTGTTTTATTTATGATCTACTGTATATCATTAAAATAACTAGCTCTGCTTGCTAGGGCATTACTATAGTCCTTTAAATAAGCACTTTCTCCAAGTTAGCAATTTTAAGAAGTCTTGTGAATGTATTAATAATTTGTTCCAATGTGGTGATAATCATTGTATTGTTGTAAATACCTGAAATATAAAAATAAAAGAAAAATAACATTTGTATGTGGATTGTTTCCGAAATTTGTACAGGATTCTTGAGGGGAACACTTATTCTGGTATAATTGTGAATAATGTACAGAGGGTCTAATGCTTTCTATTAGATAGGTTTACTTTCCTCTGTTGGGTTAAATTATAATTTTAGTGGCTCTTCAAAGATTAGTTAAGTAGAGTTTCCTATAATAATTGTGTATAGAATATTTATTGTTTGTGTTATTTTTTGTTGTTGATCTTTTATCAGTTCTGGGTTTTACATAGTATATGGATAACATGGGACTACAGTACCTATTTAACAGCGATCCTCATTCAGTAATCAAGTGTGCAGGTAACCCAGCCTTATCCCCTTCCACTCATGGCTGTGGCCTCATTCTGCACCCACAAGTGTTTCTCTGTACTTTGTAAGCTCCCACTTACCGGTTACTATGTTATATTATCGATCTGTTCAGGACTACTGAAGAATGTTTCCATAAATAAAAGATAAATATTAGAAAATATTTTTGTTTCCAGAAGACAATTAATCTTTTTAATGTTTTATTTTAGAAACCACACAGATAGAAGACCCTCGAAAGCTATGGAGGAAAGAGCAGGAGATAATGTTAAAGGACTATCTTATGGTTGCGCAAGATGCCTTAAGTACTCAGAAGGAGCTTTACCATGTGAAAGAGCAGAGGTTGGCACTTGCACTGGACGAGTATGTGAGGCTCAATGATGCCTACAAAGAAAAGTCCAGCTCACGCACAAGCTGTAAGTATGAAAAAGTCATATATTCTCTTTGTTTGAATTTAAATCTCTATGTTTTTTTTTATTATTTATAAAGCGAGAATACAGTGAGAATACATTGTACCTCACTCTTATTATGTAATATTCGTTTTCTGTACTCTGTACGGTGGAGATCTTTTCTCACTCTAGTGCTCACCATACACTAAATGATTGTTGTGGAATACCCAATCCTACAAAATCTATTGCACAAACCAGAATCTACCTCATACTGATGATAGCCAAAAGCTTGAAACAGGCCTGTATATGAGTGATTCTTGGTTTGTGCAAAATCCAACCCGGTGCTTTGCTTGACAGCTGTTTAATACGGCGGGCATATGCTTTAAGGGAGCAATCTATAAAATTGCTATTTTTTGGATTAAAAGAGTGAGGTACATTGTATTCTCTTTTGCATGTCCCCGCCTTTTATATAACTAGCTACTAAAATTTTAAGGCTGGGAATGCTGTACCTTCGGCACTCATCATCATGAGCCTCTCCCTCCGTCTACTATAGGAAATTGCTGGGAGATAAATTGTAAGGCTAGCAATGCTGTTTGCCACACAATGCGAGGCTATGGGCCCTCTGAGCACCTTCTGCGTTAATCGCTTGGCTCACAATGAGCGCCTCTCCCCCTGTGTAGTATATAGGCCTCACACTAGAGTTAAATGTTAGTGGTTTGGATTAAGTGTTACTGGCTTTCGGTAAGTGTTACTGCTTAGGGCTATTTTTTTTACATCCTCCGGGCTAGTTTTACGCCCTTGGGCCTCGTTTCGTCGGTTTTTCGGCAGCCATTTTTTTTTTTTTCATTTTTTTGTGAAAAATTGGCAAATATGCCTCAAATTAACTTGCAACCTGACTCATGGGCTCCCTGACTCTCCCACTGTGGTGTGTGTGTAAGCTAATTTGAGGCATATTTGTTGTCTTTTCATGTATTTTCGGTTCTGTGGTTCGGCTGTTCAAGTCGTAATTTTGCGAGGCACACAGTGTATGTACGGTTTTCGGTCCTAAGTCATACGGGTAGTAAGTCCCGCGTGCCTCAACTGCTCTCCTTGCTAAGTCCTGCAAGCCTTAACTGCTCGCCTTGCTTTGCGAGGCTCGCAGTGCAATGAGCGCCCAAGTCCCGCATGGTCGACGGCTCCGCAATAGGCCTCGAAAAGCGTGACCAACATCGCAAACGTTGCACACACTGACAACTAATTATATATATATATATATATATATATATATATATATATATATATATATATATATATATATTTTTTTTTTTTTTTTTATCCTCTTTTTTGGGGGGGGGGGGGGGGATATCTTATGTAGATTAAGCTGATTAAAATGTTTGTGATCTTGTCCCGAATGTGCAAGTTGCCATGATTTCATTGTCTTGGTTCTCTAATATTAGGCAGCTAGCGGCGGGTATTCTATATCTGTGCATTTATTCTTATTTGTATTCTTTTATTTCCAATCAGTGTTTTCAGGATCATCATCAAGTACTAAATATGACCCAGATATTCTTAAGGCTGAAATATCCACTACACGAGTGAGGGTAAGATTTCTCCTAATTTCTCCTTCTTTTTTTTGTATTGGTTTGTTGGTTTTATTTTTTTTACTATGGTTACAGGTAATTCTGGCACATTATACAAGGTTGAGTCACGTTATTATGACCACCGCCTACTTTTAAAATCAGCAGTGCATAGCCAATGAAATATGGCAAGTGTTATGAGCAGGCATGGTGGGTATGTAAGGTGGCATTCTGGAAACATATCATCCATTGCTGTCATGGGTAAAACGTGTATTTTATCCAACTTTGAAAAGGGGATGATCATTGGCTTTGGGACCAAGGATGGCAGTATTTATGAAACAGCGCAGTTTATTAACAGTTCATGTGCTGATGTGGTTTAAGTGTACCGTCACTGACATCAATGGCGTGTGGTACTCGGCAGTTTTGACACTATTTATTCGTGATAGTACCTTTTGTCCAGAGGTGAACGTCCGCTACAAAGGTGTGTGAGGGCCAACCGATATGCTACAATTGAGCAACTCACCGTCCAAACGAACAAGGGGACTACCAGACGTGTGTCTAAAATGACAGGACAGTGAACCCTGTGGGGCTCCAAAGCAAATGGCTTGTCGTTGCACCCATGCTAATGAGGGTTCATTGTCAGAAACGGCTTCAATTTGCACAACTGTACAGAAATTGGACTTCTTCAGAGAAGGCAACCATTAGCATGTCGGGCGTGAAACCTCTGAGAACAAACACTCTGCAACCATTGTTGGAAGAACACGAGCTGGTGGTGGCAGCGTTTTGGTCTGGGAAATATCTTTTTGGCATTGTCTGGGTTCACTCATATCTCCTGGAATTCGCTTTAAACCCATTGGGTTATCTATCCATGCTTGCAGATTAAGTACACCCATACATGTTTACTTTCTTACCTTGAGCGGATGGAATCGTCCAGCAGGACAATGCAACATGTCCAATCGCCAGAATTGTCCGGGAGTGGTTGGAGGAGCATGACGAAGACTTTCAAGTACTTCCCTTGGCCTCCAAATTCCCCAGACCCTTGGCCTCCAAATTCCCCAGACCCTTGGCCTCCAAATTCCCCATGGAGCATCTGTGGACCACCTCCATCGCCATGTTCACCGTATGGATCCTCCACAATGCACTCTTCATCAGCTGTCTGATGCACTGCTGTCTGCAAAGCTCCAGATTCCTTTGCCAACCTTCCAGCTTCTTATTAACTCCTACCAAGGCGTCTAGCTGCTGTCCATGCTGCACACAGCACTTATTCGGGATGTTAGCTGTTGGTCCTAATAATGTGACTCTAATGGTGCATTGTGTTGAATATATTTCTAATATTCTACTGATTCATTATGTGCATTGTTTAATAAAATACCGGTTAACATATAAAACAATTAATATGGATACTAAAAAAGGTTTTAATTGATTCTGCTGACCGTATTTGCACTAAAGACTGCAAACATTCAATATGCAAAAATATATTTTAATCAAGTATCATGCTACAGTGGGATAAAACCTCCTGTTCCTTAAAAAATAAAACTTTCATTGTTTATTCCTTAGTATTCTCTTAGCTTTTATCTTTCAGATGGTTCTCTGTTTCAGGCAATATGACCTACATGTTCCCACATTGTTAAAGGGACTGCACTGGCGCAACATAAATCAAACCTCTTGACACCCTGGAAGATAGTATAAATTTGAAATATTGTTTTAACATTTCTTAAAACAATATTACATGTACAGGTGAAATAATGATGTGTATGGTATTAGATTAGGGTATGCGTTTGGGATACAGAACGCTGCCCTACTGCATATGTGTCTGTCTAAGTGGAAGTTGCTGTTTTTTTTTTTTATATATAAGGATAGTAAAGTATACCTGATTTTTCGAACACTGTAGTATTGTATGATATCAAATACGACACATTTTATATGCATTATATAAATGGTATATATAGGGTTATTTTAGTCCAACCCCCTTAATCTATTAAAATTGCTTTAAAGCTTGTGAGCCTTTGCCTTCATTGTTCTCTGGCTGCGCCCTGGTTTCCTTACAGTACCGCTGAAGTGGTCATACACTAAGGTCTAATCTACTTCTTTAGTTTCTGATTAGCAATAATATCAATTTTCAAAGTAAATAAATGTTTGAAACTTTAATTTTGAATGTAATGTTTCAGGCACTAGTAGAACTGCTTATCTCCATTCTATATTATTTGATCAGGTGAGAGGATCTGCCCAGGAGGTAATCCTATTTTTTTTTTTCCTGACCAGTTTGGTTTCCTGTATCGGCCATATTGTTTGCCCTGGAAGATGTTCTGACAAAAGTGTTTATCTGTAGTTTGGCATGAGAACCTATTATCTGGAGTAGATTCTCTCCCATCTCAATACACCTGATATTGGGTAAAGAGAAGAATATCTACTTAAAGGGCCAGTGTAAGTGCATCTCATGTTAAATCTATTTTTAGTTCTCCATTCGCTAATATTAAAAATACACGTACAAACAGAAGCAAAGGTTTAGCCAGAAAATATAATTTAAAAAAAAAACGTTTCCCCATTTAATGGGCATTGCTTTACTCCTTCCCCTCTGTCCTAAACACTGCTGAAAGGACCTAAAAGATTTCAACTGTGATAACATTCAAAACCTTCCTTTCAGAGTGAGAGGGGGGAGGTGGGGAAGTGGACATTAATAAGGTAAAGTATGTTTTTAAATTATATGTTCTAGCTAAAGATTTGCTTTGCTGCTGTGTGTACGTGTATTAAGGGTAACTGCAATTAGGTTTCACATGAAGATTGCATGTGCTGGCCTTTTTAAGTCTTAAAAGCAGCACTGAAATATTTTATTGCTAAATAAATAAACAAATTAAACTATTTTATGAGCACTACAATTAAACTTTAATCAAATTTCAAAGCAAAGTAGGGGAATATCTATGACTAAAGGGAAGTAAAAAGCCAAGACCACCAAAGAACACTGGTCAGGAAGCTTGTCTGGAGCGATTGTAACTGTGAGCACTGGAACAGCTCCCCCAGCCAAACAGATGACAACACAGATGGTGGAATAGAATTTATTTTCATAAATGATTTTATAATTGTACTATACATAAAAAAATTTACAGACCAAATCAAATCTTTTAAACTAAAGCGATATAACAGAAGAATATCTGCACGTATCTGGCAATGAGTATCTATCCCCATACAGTGTTTTTATAACATACAGTGTAATAAAAGAACTCTGAGCTGGAAGCAGGTTTTTTTTACTTGCTTTAGACATTCAAATGTGAACACAGATGTACTATTTATTTACTATATATATTTTATTTCACCACAACAATCATTTAATATATGGTGGGCAAAAAAGCGATAGAAGTCCTCCACCATACAGTAATACAGTAATTAAAAAGTACATCTGTGTTCACATTTGAATGTCTAAAACAAGTTAAAAAACCTGCTTCCAGCTCAGAGTTCCGAGAAAAACAGTTATTACACTGCATTCTGGGAAGCTGAGCTGGGACGTGCAAATGTGCTCACAAATGCCTCGCTCTTCAATCCATAGCCATTTTCAAACATGGCTTCCTTTAAGCTTATGCATGCTGTATTACACAGCTTTAATGCAAAGCCAAGGTTGGATTTTACACAATCCGAGAATCCAATCCATGTACAGCTGTTTCAAGCTTACTGGCTATCATCAGCATGGAGCGGGATCTCAGCCTGTGTAGTGGACTTTATGAGTAGGTAGTTCACCACAACAATCATTTATAATATGGTGGGCAAAAGAGCGATAGAAGCCCTCCACCGTACAGTAGTTCAGTAAATAAAAAGTACATCTGTGTTCACATTTGAATGTCTAAAGCAAGTTAAAAAACCTGTCTCCAGCTCAGAATTCCGAGAACAGTTATATATATATATATATATATATATATATATATATATATATATATATATATATATATATATATATATATATATATATATATATACTGCCATTCATAATAAACTGTAGCCTTTTATAATTTAAAAGCAAAAATGTGAAACTTCAGAACTAGAAAGCCATATACGGCGATATATAAGACATTTTATTGACTTAACTGATCATATACAAGGTAACATAACTTTTTTTTTTAAACAATAGCGCCGTGTTTATTTTGTGCTCTTAGATTTTTCTGTATATTATTTGCCCTTAAATGAAACTACACACTGAAGAGTGTTTAACATGTATTTATAAGTTATTCTATTTTGTGTTTTGTTTCTCCAAGTAGTGAGCACTTTATAGGAGACAGTGTTTTTGCTGAAGAGAACAGAGAATAAATGAAGCAAACTGACACTTTGTAGTAACATTTATTGGTTAAAATAATAGAGATGCAAGGTAAAACTTATAGGCACATCTAGCCTGTCTATTCTGTATACTTGAAAAGCTAGACTACAGGGACGTCTGTAGTGCTTGTACAATAGGGTTCCAGATGTTTATTTTAACAGTTTAGTGCAGCCTCCTGGGCAGATCATGTTACAATTACAGGACGCCTGATAAGGGATGGAGAGAAAAAGCTCTCCCACTCCAGAAACTCTAAAAGCTAAAATGTAAGTTTTAAAATTGAATTTTTTTTCCTCAAAATACTTAATTATTTCCAATCCGTTACTAAACAAGCAATGAAACCCTATTGTATGACACCTTCAGTAGCCCTTTAATAAACCCTCAGCTTTACCACCTGTTTAAATGATTTTCTGCCCCTACCACATCTCCTGGAAGGATGCTTCACTAATGTGTTACCCTTTCTGTGAAGTAGTAAGATTGATTATTAGATCTGAACTTACTACCCTCCAGCATCAAATCATGATTTCTTATTCTTGTATCCCTCTTTATCTAAAAGATGCTTTAAAAAGAGGAAACATAATAAATCATTTTAAAGGCATATCTAAGTTTCCCTGTTTTTACCTTTTTCTAATCTAACACATGCTGCTTATATCAGACACACATTACATTGAGTCATTCTATACACCTACAGATTCATTTTATTTATAAATACAACTTGTTTTCCACACCCCCAGAGTTGCTTACATAGGCGCAGTGAACCTCCTAAGAGAAACACTGCATTTGGGTATGGATTTTTACCCCTTTTTAAACCTACAAGCCAATAGCAGCACAATGCAGAGATCCGCATAGCAGTGTCTGACTCCTCCTGGGTAAAAACAGCAACAGGATACTTTGTATCATTCTGTTATGGCAGTTTGTGCAGCAATGTATTAGCTGTCTGTGATTGGCCAAAACAAATGATCATTTATATGCTAATTTTAGCAGGGATTTCAAGGGTTGTTTAACTCACAAAATCATCTGCTTATTTTGGGATGCATTCATAATCCATGAAACTTACATATGCATTTAATATATGTGATTTGTTTTATCAAGTGGCCCCTCTTTGTCCTGATATAACCCTTCAAAAGAGTGGCCTTGCTAGTGTATTCTGTAACAGGTTGCTATCCATTGCCCCACATGTGGAAATGACAGGTCAGCCATGTGTTGGTCGAAACCAAAATACTTGACCCGCTTTAAAGGGGCATGTTGTGTGTGTTGATTTTCCAGCATTCGTTTCTCCTGTGCTCGCGACCGTTTTATTAATATTTTCCTGCTTTTGTCCAAAGCTCAGTACACTCCATTTGTTTTTACAACAGGTTAAAAAACTGAAGAGGGAACTGTCACAAATGAAGCAGGAGCTACTTTACAAAGAGCAAGGCTTTGAAACGTTACAGCGGTGAGTTTGAAACAGATTTTTGTTCTGTCAACACCTCATTGAGCATCTTGGCACGGAGCAACTCTCTCATTCAGCGTAACCTTTTTATTTAAGGACACATAGGAAAACAAGAGTGTTTTCCATCAAAAGTCATGAGATTCTGGCACTTTGCTTTCCCTTGAAATGATAATCCGCTGCTTGTGACATGACACCTTTTTTTTTTTTTTTTTTACGCCATAACAAATCGTGGTGTTATGAACTCAAAAGAGGTTATAACATGATATGAGCAGATAATAAATAACAGATTAGTTCTACTCTTAGACTAATCCCCTACATATCTTTTGACATCCTGACATCCACAGTCATTTGTACAAAAAGGGAAAAAATGAGGCTGTGTTTTTTTCCTTTTTTATTTTTTACTGATTAGCTTATTTCATTTCTTCTAAAATAAACTTGCGCTTTTGAAGTATAAATGTCAGGAGGAGTCACCATTTTTTGCAGTCTATAAATACTTAAGGAAGCATGATCTTTCAAATGTATTGTACATGGAATTCATCTCCATGACTTCGAGAGATTTATGTTTTCTTTGGACATTTAAAAGAACAGGTTTTGAACATTTTTGCACGAAGACTGAGCAATCTGAAGATTTGAAAACTGATATTCAACGCCATAAAAACCCATATTTATAAAACTAGTACTTATGAACAGGAGGAAATATTAATTGGCAATATGATTTTGTTTTTTTGGTTTTAGATTGTAAAAACAATAAAAAAGCCTTTAAAGGGATATAGAATGTTTCTGGATTTTATTACATATGTAATATACCTATTTACTTTTTATAGATACACAGGTATATTACATATGTAGTAAAATCCATATTACATATGTAGTAAAATAAGCTTTATTTTGCTGCCTATAATTGCACAAATATTACCTGCTTGGGTCTGCCCACTGCCAATCATGAAAACACAGACTCTGTAGTACTTGCTGTTCTGAATTTCATACTAACCAATCAGTAACCATCAACATTCTGGATCATGCGTCTGAATCGTAGTCCCTGATAGGCTAGGACACTACACTGCACATTTAGCCCTATAGAGTCTGTGTCTGCAGACCCATACAGGAACTATTTATTTGATGTTTCTGATTTTAGGCAGAGCTTATAAGCACTTCTTAATAAAATAAACTACACAAAAGTAAATAGTTGCATAGGTATATTATATACCTAGTAAAATCCAGAAAACTTCCATATCCCTTTAAGTTGTTTTTCATTATATGTTATGACGGGTGCAGCCTTTCCTTGTCCATTTAAGCCAAACTATATTAACCCAACTAAGGGTTATATTTTACTTTTAACATATTGATGAGTCTAAAGTATTCTGATTTGTTACAATTACTTAAGGGAACTCTGAACTTGTGTATGCTGGGCTACATTATCAAGTAGAGTAGTTAGAATTAAGCAGAGAAGCTGTAAAAACATCTTTATTTGATGCTTTAGAATTGTTTTTTTTTAATGCTGCAGTTTTAGCTGTTAAAAACATGACAGTTTTTACTTCCCTTGAGGGTCATCTCACTTCAGCTGCAGCCACCAATATGACAAGCTCTCGGGTCCTGATGTGACCATAAATTGCAAGGACCTTCTAAATTCTGAAATACTGTCTACTGCAATGATATATTATAATACTTTTCTTAAGTTGGTATACCTAGAGAAAATAAAGGAAAATATGTTTATGCAGCAAGCAGCGTTTATAAGCAGTTGTAATTTTTGGTCCTTTGGAGAACTTGGAAACAAGTTTTAAATTTAAAAATTATGCTTATTTCACGAAGTAAATAATGCTGCTATAGGAGAAAGTAAAATAAAGTCACTTAAAAATATTTACTACTTGCAAGTCTATTTAAAAGAAAAAATAAAGGTGGAAGATCATAACGTTACCTGGGTCAACATTAATTATATCTTTTTAATTTGTTCATAATTTAATCAATAGTATCTTATCTTAAATTGTTATAATTAAAAGGCAATTATGTCTATACAATATAGTAAAGGTATACTTTGGTCTCCATTTGATAATGAAGAGGGGCATTTATAAAGTTAAAGAAAATAGATTGGAAACAAATCTTAAATTGCAGATTAAACATAAAAAAATAATGATCTTGCAGTGTTATACTCTGATTCACTCCATCAGCTATGAGGTGACTAGAAGATGGGAAAGTACCTGCCAAAGACGCTGTCATAATCAGTCTTTATCTGCCACTTCAGGCAGACACAGGTCTGAAAGCAATTTTAAGATTGCCTTCTGAGCATAACCACTCCCATCCCTGGACACTTAATAGGGGTGGAGAAAAGTAGATCTGCCTGAGGCTGCAATGCTGATGTTAAATATAAGTTTTGAAAGCTATGTCATTTTTTTACCTTTTTTTAATATGGATTTAACTACAAATTAATTAATTAAAATGAACAAATGAGAACTACAGTAGTTGTTTAACTCCTACTTCCAGACAAGAGATGCATGTTATCGTGCAGCAAGGACCGATTGTGTGCTTGGTCGTCATAACCCTCTGCAAATGTTTGTATTTAGTTTGTATGTGATCCAGACTGTAGTAGAGGCCACCTTGTTTTCTTTCCTTCTCTTCATTCTGTAGCTTAAGTAATAACACCTCATGCCACAGTGCCAGGATTAAAGGTTAGCCAAGCACTCTGTTATTATTATATTATTACAACAACGGAGTATTGTTTTAAATCAGCTTGCTTGCAAGCAATTTTGATAGGAATCCAAAGCATGTTTGAGAAACTGTCAACAACATACCATACGGAAACAAAGGGCAGTTGTTGAAGAAAGTCAGGCGGCCACATTGAGGCAGCCATCACGCTATTAACTGGAAGACGTGTATGTTCAAATAGGTCATATCTATTGAAGATGTGTGAAAACTAATTAATGTTATGTGCAACTTACTGTCTGGATGTGTTGTAAGGAGAAGCTTCTGCTCCTGCTGGTGTGATACATTAACACTTGGTCAGCCCCATATGAATAAGATGTTATAAAACCAACTTTCCTGTTGTGCATATTTTAAAACATTGCAAATATTGTTTTGCCCCTGCAAGAAAAGTGATTGGTTTATAGTGGGGAAAATTGTACATTATTAAATATTCCTGCTATTAATTGTTAACATTTTGAGTGGACATATCTGAAAATTAAGCTTGAAAATAGGTGTTTTGAGCATGAAACTCCTGAGAAGATCTTCCAAAACTGCTATTCATTAACTCCCACAATCTGGGGTAATAAGCAGGAAAGCATGTCCATTTAGTATAAGAAAGAATAAGGACAGAGCCTGTAACATTTTTAAGCATCTGTGCTTCTCCTGTATAGAACCCTTGACAGAGTTAAGTAATCACCTAATAGAGACATCCAGGATCAGTTATTGGACACTTCCACTCAGATTTTTTAATAACAACCAACTGCAATTATATTTGTTAGATAATTTTTTTAATTTGTTGACATATTTTCATTTTTTGTGATTGCTGGAACCTTTTGCGGTGTTCCTTTTAAGGATGTCACGTCTCTTTTTTTTTTTTTTTATTCTGCTGAATTCTTAGGGGTTTTAAAAAAAAAAATTGTATATGAATTTGTTAATTGTGTATATTTGCACTTAAAATGAATTGTAACCATTTTATGTTGATCCAAGTCCATATGTAGATATTGATGTTTCTGGCTAATTCTTATTTTTCTCTTGCGATTTTCATAGTATTGACCAAAAAATGTCAGGGGGGCAGAGTGGATATGAGCTCCGAGAAGCAAAGGACATCTTATCAGAGATGAAGACTATACGAAAGGCTATTAGCACTGGGGAAAAGGAAAAGCAGGACCTCATGCAGGTTTGTTGGCCCTGTATCTTTCTCATTGCCTGTTAAGGCAACATTAAAGAGTATGTTAAGACATTTTAAGCCTCCATTTTCACTTCACATATTATTTTAATACTTAAAAATGTTCCCAAGTTGAACTAAGATACATAAAACACATATTGTTAATACATCAAATTTAAAATGCTGTGTAATACAGATAATGACTAAAATATATGTTTTGTGTATAAAATATATTATAATAAGTTAAGCAAATTTAACACTAAATCACCACAGAAACAGATTAAAATTAATGTTTTGATCCACCTTTGTCGTGCAAGTAAATTGAGAAGAATGTAAACAGGGATTTGGGGGAGAGCTTGTTAATTGTGCCTATCAATTGAAAGTTTATTGCTGTCTCGAGCTGATAAGACACTCTTCCTCTGTTTCTTGTAAGATGTCAGCAAGAGGGTTAAGAATTAACGTCCAGCCTCTCTACACAATGCACGCTTTTTTATATTTGATGATTACAATGCAGTCCGTTACCAATGAAGTCTGTAACAGATTTAACACGTCCAAAGGGTTATTTTTTTAAAATAGGTTGTAGTACTTAGGAAAGAGGTTTGCTTAATAATGCAGTGTGCATGCTGTTGATGGTTACTTTTCTGAAGGAAGGTATGTTTGTACGAACATGGAGTGGATCTGGTTGGGTTCAGTGAGTGGAAGACTTGAAAATAATTAAAGAGCCACAGACAACTAAAAATAACAAATGCTGTAACCAATAACAAAAATGGGAAAATTTTCATTAAATAAGAAATGTGTTTAATTGTCCCTTTTCCTTTAACAAAGTTAAGATGCTGATAAACCGAAAAAAAAAAAGATATAACTTTTTATAACTTGCAAACAATTTAAAATCAATAACAGTAACAGCTTTGCTGTACATTCTGAATATAGCCAGTCATAAGAATACATTCAGGATGATTTTTTTTTTCTTTTTAAACAGGCAAAGTACCACTACAAAATATAATTTAAGATGTTCGTTATGTTTTTCTGTATGACTCATACCAGTGAAGATCATCACCCTCTGTCCTAGAGATTGGTGTCCTATCTAGACATGTCTGTAATTGCCCAGTCCAATCCAATGTATCTTTTCCGCTTGCTTTACCAGAAGGAAGGGAACTGTCCCAGAGAAGGAAGTACAACTTCTCTGTGTGAATTCTTATGTAGCAGAGATCAGTAATGAGTAACCTGGCTAGGGGCACTCACCTCCTGGAGTTGTTTTGTTGGTATATGTACAGGTAAACATATAATTAAGAAATACAACCCTAATTCTCTCTATTTTCTTTTGTCAGAGTCTTGCTAAGCTCAAGGAGCGATTTCATCTAGACCAAGGCAGAGGAAGATCTGAGCCAGATCTGAGGTCCAACCTGACAAATTCCCATTTATCACTTTCCAGACAAACACTGGATGCGGGATCACAAACGGATATATCTGGAGATGTAAGTTTTCCACAATTGGAAATTTATACCTAGAAACAGGAAATCGTAAGGGGCTACTTGGGAGGTTATCAAGACTTGTAACACTGACTCTTTCATCTAATATGAATAGCATAGTATCTTGGGTGATCTGTGATCTAGACTTTTGGTTCAGAGTTATTAATACTAGAACATGAAAAACATACCCTGCCTATGTAATATACACTTTTTAAAATGCTCTTATAAATCTATTTTATGTTTTTTTTTATTATTTTTTTTTTGTCAGAATGTTGAAATGTGCAGAAATCGCACACTTAGAGAATTTTAAATATTAATTTAGAAGTTCTAGAAACTGCTTTGTAAGAATTTCTTGTTTTAAGAGAGAGTAACATTTCACACAAAAAAAAAAAAACTGACACTGATTTGAATGAACAGCTGTATTTTGATTGGCTATTAGGCGAATAGATCAATTGTTGGACAAGCCATGGACTTGATAAATCCAAACCTTGATGATGACTAAAGCATCATGGGTAGAGCTGTACTAAGCAGTGTCTTGCAGACTTCTTGTTTAGCGTTTATCCTTGCTAAAACATATGTAGATTAATTACTGGCTCATTTTATTAGACAGTTCTTCCTATACAGATTCAAGAATATCCATAAAAGTCACCCTGGAATAATTTAATAGACTGCTGTATTCATACACTGAACAGCCTTAATAAAAAAATAAATCTAAATATCACTCTTTTTGTGGAGGTTGAAGGATCATGTAATTTGGAAATATGTAGTTAACATTAGTAGTCGTGCAAGCCAGGAGCATAAACAATATATTTATTTCATTACAGATCTGAGTGCACTAAACTATTAGCTATGAAATGATACAACAGTAAACTTGCCTTGTCTTTAGGGCAAACCAAGGGCTCAATCTTCCATTTAATATAAAGTCCACTGCTAAAGCCATGGCCATGTTTAAAGGCCATGTTTGTTGACGCTCCTTGTGTCATGGGTTATTCCATTTTATGCTGCTAGTCTACCTGTAGCTTAAGCATTATGGTTATCCTACTTGGACTTGCTATTCTACTGAATTCTGCTGTCAGGGGCAGTATGAAGGGACAGTCTTTCAACAGAAGAGAATATGAATCTTAACTAAATCCTCAATTCCTTCCAGGTTTGGAATTAGTAATATTTGTAACAATTTTAGAGAAAACATGAGTGAGCAGGCAAAACACAGTTCTTTTATTTCTTATGGGATATAATTCAACTGTAGGTTATAACAGAATGACACAATCCTAAAACAAAACATGGCAACAAAGAAAAAAATGAAATGACCCTGTTCAAAAGTTTGCATAACCTTAGTTCTTAATACTGTGTATTGCCCCCTTTACACACTGTCATTGATGCTAGTCTTTTGTAATAGTTGTCTATGAGACCCCTAATTCTTGCAGGTGGTATAGTTGTCCATTATAGGCCATGCAAAGTCTTTGACCTTCTTGCATGAACCGCACATTTCAGATCTCCCCAGAGTGGCTCAATGATATTAATCTCAGGAGATTGTGATGGTCACTCCACAACCAATGCTGGAAAATCCAAGAGTGTCCCATGCATAGCCTTCGTGCAGAAGAATGCAAATTGCATGCCAGTATTTTCTGATAACATGGTGCATTCATCTTGCATCATTTTTCACAAGATTCCCTGTGCCTTTAGATCTTATTCCCCCCCCCCCCCCAAAAAAAAAACACATCAGTGAGCCACCACCATGCTTCACAGTGAGGATGGTATTCTTTTCACTATATGCCTTGTTGACCCCTCTCCATATATAGCGCTTATGGTTGTGACCATAAAGCTCTATTTTGGTCTCGTCACTCCAAATTACAGTGTGCCAGAAGCTGTGAGGTGTGTCAATGTGTTGTCGGGCATATTGTAACCGTGCTTTTTTGGGCGGCATTGGTGCAGTAGAGGCTTCTTTTTGGCATCTCGACCATGCAGCTCATTTCTGTTCAAGTGTCATTGTATTGTGCTCCTTGAAACAACCACACCGTCTTTTTCCAGAGCAGCCTGTATTTCTCTTGAGGTTACCTGTGGGTTTTTCTTTGGATCCAGAACATTTCTTCTGGCAGCTGTGGCTGAAATCTTTCTTGGTCTACCTGACCTTGGCTTGGTATCAAGAGAGCCCCGAATTTTCCACTACTTAACAAGTGATTGAACAGTACTGACTGGAATTTTCAAGGGTTTGGATATCTTTTTTTATCCTTTTCCATCTTTATGAAGTTCCATTACCTTGTTACGCAGGTCTTTTGACAATTAATTATTTTCTGCTCCCCATGGCTCAGGATCTAGCATGCTCAGTGCCTCTACGTGAGAGCTAACAAACTCATTGACTTTTTATAACATGTACTAATTGCAATTTAAAAGGCTACAGGTGTGGGAAATTAACCTTTTAATTGCCATTTTAACCTGTGTGTGCCACCTTGTGTGTCTGTAGCAAGGCCAAACATTCAAGGGTATGTAAACTTTTGATCAGGGCCATTTAGGTGATTTCTGTTATCAGTATGATTTAAAAAGGAGCCAAACAACTTTGTGATAATAAATGGCTTCATATGATAACTATCCTTCAATAAAAGAAATGTGTTTTGCATGATCAGTTATATTTTTTAACTAAATGCCAAAATTTCAAAATTTCTGCTAGGGTATGCAAACTTTTGAGCACAACTGTAGGTACAAACCTAAATGAAGCCTTTAATTTTTGACTATTCACATTCAGTTTAATAGTAGCAGACATTTAGTGTTATTCTTTGGAAACATATTTAGCCTGTTATCAAGTCTAGTTAGTCACAAGAACACACATATATACACATCAGTGGTCCTTTAAACATGGCCATGGCTTTACCACAGTGGACTTTATATTAAATGGAAGATTGAGCCCTTGGTTTGCCCTAAAGACAAGGCAAGTTTACTGTTGTATCATTTCATAGCTAATTGTTTAGTGCACTTTGTAATCAAATAAATATATTGGTGCTAATGCTCTAATATTCTTCCTTTCCTTTATTTTCATTACTCTCTTTATACCCTTTCACTCTTCCTGCCCCAACTGCTGAAAACTGCTTTTTATAAAATCTTAAAATATTTGGTAAAAATGCAAGTCAAACGGAGGTCAAGCATGCAGTTAATCTGATTGCGGAATGTATTTTTCTGAAATCACCTGATATTTTTGCAAGCTCTGTGCCACTGGTATCATCATTACATTAAGAGTTTCACATTCCAGTTTCAAGAAGGTTTTATTTTTCATGTTGTGGTTTGCTGCTTCTTTGTCACGATCCCTTACATTAAGGGGTAAGACTGGATTACCTGAGGCAAAATCCAGCATACAGATATTCAGTTCCACATACCAGTATAGTGCTATTTTACAACAATTTAATATTAGAAAAATGCTTATTACGTTTTCTAATGTGCTTTTAAGAGCTGATCCATCCTATAGATAGATATACCATGGTATTTAAAAAACAATATTTGCTGGTTTGGCGCTAATTGTGTATAGGGTAATTAAGAGTATGTTTTATATTTATATTTTACAGTATTTTTTCATAAATAATGAATTATATAAAAAGGACTCTGAACTTATAGATATTGCTCCATTATACAGAGCAGCAAAAATAAAGTGGAAAATATTTCTAAAAACTGACATTTAAAGTGGCTTTCACTTTTTTAGAATTATGAAATGGTGGTGTAGTCTTTCAGTCGATAAAACAAGGACAGTAAAGTATTTCAAGTATGCTTGGCATATACAAGACATTTTTTTTCTGCAGAAATTAAGGTAGATAGAATGGACACAGTAGATTAGTTTATTGGTTCTTATCTGAGGTTGATAATGCTAGCAAACTTACTAATGAAGCAGCTTTTTATGTATAAACTCTGAAGATGATTATCACATATATAGTTGTGAGCGTACGGGTCGTTGCTCACGCTTGCGGGCTCGCGAAGCGAGCCGCGGCCCTCGCGTAGCGAGGTCACTGGGCAAGAGCCTCAGTTGCTGGCATGGAGCGCCGAAGGCGCTCCATGCCAGCAACTGAGGCCCCTCGCGAAGCGGGGTCGTTGCTCACGCTTGCGGGCTCGCGAAGCGAGCCGCGGCCCTCGCGTAGCGAGGTCACTGGGCAAGGGCCTCAGTTGCTGGCATGGAGCGCCAAAGGCGCTCCATGCCAGCAACTGAGGCCCCTCGCGAAGCGAGGGCCTCAGTTGCTGGCGAGGTCACTGGGCAAGGGCCTCAGTTGCTGGCATGGAGCGCCTAAGGCGCTCCATGCCAGCAACTGAGGCCCCTCGCGAAGCGAGGGCCTCAGTTGCTGGCGAGGTCACTGGGCAAGGGCCTCAAACCCTCGCAAACTTCACGTCGCTACTCAAAAAACACGACACACAAATTACGACACTCGCTAAATTTTATGAGGAACGCAAACAACCTACGAAACACGTTACCACACATTGCGACCTCGCAAACATCGGACGCAACACGCCGACATACAAACATTTAAAACACAATACATACACACAGCACATACATAAAAACCTTACCTACACCAAGAGGGAGCACCCAGGACCTCAAAAATGCAACTTAGACCTCGATTTTACTCGAAATAAAAGAGTTTTGAGACTAAAAAAAAATCTAAGCGACAGAAAAAATGGCCGCCGAACAAAACGAAAACGAGGCTACAGCACTCTAAACTCGCAAAACACCACAAGAAACTCGCAAAACACCACAAGAAACTCGCAAAACGCCACAAACCACCTACGGATATTCATACCACACAGTGCACACATTCATCACGCTTACACAGCAGCTCCACACCACTAATGCTGCAGCAACATCAACACAGATTGCCAGCTCTTCATCACAATGCTTCAAAATAGGTACAGTATATTCATTTAGTAATGTATTACATATTTCATTATTAGACACCAAACAGCATTAGCTACCTTACAATTTCATTGCCGTCATTTTTTGACGGGCAATTCGCTAGTGTTTTATATATTTGATAGATAAAGAAATAAACAAAATGTTAAGGAACCACTGTAGTTTGAGGAAAAAATGCACTTGTTTATTTTTTTTTCATTGTTTGAGTACAGGAAGCCATTTTGTGTTTGTTACATCACATCCTGCAAACTGGATGATGGGCGGGGGGGTGACTTTGTAGCTTTCAATGAATGAAGGGGTGGGGGAGAAGTTGAGCTGCTTATTTATGCTCTTAGCCTCAACATTTATAAACATATATTTTTTTTACAATAGCCCTTTACTGAACAATGATAGTCAAGAGAAAAAAATATGTAATGTGAACCTCATTGGTACAGAAATTAAATTTTGTGATTCTCATAATGTGAAACATAAGGACAAAATACAAAGTATATTACAAAATATAAAAAAAAATATATATTGTGAAGTCTGGGGGGTATGTGTTTATCTTATCTATCTGTGGAAGGAAGCTGTTTTTTCTACCATTTGTGAGTGCGAGATATGTGAGGGGGGGGTGCGAGATATGTGGGGGAGTGTGAGATATGTGGGAAGTGCTTCCTTCCCACACACTTTCACAAGGTAACCTGCAGAGATGGAATCTTTCCTCTCATATATGCAACATTCAACAAAGTATCATGAATGCCTCCAGGGACCAATAGTGGCATCAACAGTATGTTCCTTTTCATCTAACTATAAACTAACTTAATTTTAATTGCCCTGCTTAATTATACTTTTAGTCAGACTCAGATGTTGTTCTTTTTCTAATATTTTTATCATACAGTAGCCTTTAATTTTACATAGATTCTGCTTTGAAAGTTGTGACATAACCAGAATAATCTCATCAGTGTTTAGTTCTTGTATACACAGCTTTCTCATCATGAACACTATAGTTATTCCTGCACTGTCTGCATTTAATATTTAATTGGCTAAAAACTAATTAACCACCACCTCGATTAGCTAGAATGGAATAAGAGGGACGACTATTAAAATGGATCATTCACTGTAAAAATAATGTTGCTGTTAATGTAGTATACAGAGCCATACTTTAATCTTCTTTTACACCTTGGGATCCATTATGCGTTAATGATCTGCACTGTCTTAAAGTTATTAACCTTTGCACTACTGATGTGACCAATTCTCCATATAACCTTTTTGCCCTGAAAGAGCCATTGTATTATGTGTGGGTATATATATATAATGCTTCTGCTCTCCCCTCTACACATCCAATATAATTGGGATGCTTGTATAAGGACTTGCACTTATTGACATTCTTGAGAAACACATATATGTTGTTCTAATAATTATGTAAGTGACTTTACATCACAAAAACAGCAATTTCAATAAGCTTGTGTAGACTATTTATATAATTTGTGTATGTTGAAGTAATGTGGGTGCTGCTTGTAGAGAGTAGACTTATGCCGAATAAAACTCTTACCTGTCATTTCAAGTAAATACAGATGGGTTATTCACCATATCTGTGTCTTATCTTACTGAGTTAAAGTGACACAGCAAAGGTTCCAGTTATTGAATAAATTAAACATACACTTATTAATAAATATTTTTATTAACACATTTTGTACAGTATTTATATGTATACTGTTTAATTTCTGCTGTGTCACATTAATTAAGTGGCTTTTATTTATGTTTTTTTATTTAAAGCAACTGACTTTGATATAACATAGAAATCTTATATATATATATATATAATTGAGTCAAAATAATACCAAAAGGTTATGCATGTATGTTTGAAAAGTGCATGCTATCAAGAAAAAACATACATATATATGCACTGAATAATGTTCTATCAAAACCTTAGTTGAATATAATTTGATATTTTATTACGGTTTACATTTCTTGTGTTTTTAATTAGATTTTTTTTTCTATTTAGATTGGAATGAGGAATAGATCAAACCTGGCAGAAAAAGTCAGGTTAAGCCTGCAGTATGAAGAGGCTAAACGAAGGTACGGTACCACATGCCAAGTTGCACGTATCTCTGTAAATGGTGCACTAGGAGTGTACGCACTGAACGTGTTCCAATAAAAATATGGATCCAGTGACATCTAGTGGTCTCTTAGAGTGCTAAATCAGAACTAAACAATAAGTAACCAAAGACTGATTTTTATTTTATTTTTATTTTTTCGGCCTTGCAACATGTTTTTTTCTTCTTCACTTTTTTAAGAGTGAGATAAAAAACAAAACAAAACCAAGAAAAAATTTGTAGGCCCATTTGTATGGCCAGCAAATAAAGATATATTAATGACAAAATTTAAGCAATATTCTTTAAAAATACACTGGCCAATATTCAGAATTATTTTATTGGGCCTGTCACAGCAGCAATATTGCAATTAAAAAGCATCCAAACCGTTTAAGATTTTAAGATCCTTTGACATCTAGTTTACATGAAATATTTACAATATAAATGTTTTTTTTTAATGGAACTATGGGGCAGAGATAAACAAAGTTGTAGTAAAAAGTTATCTTTTTTTTTTTTTTTGTGTGTGTGTGTTAAATGTGTCAAACATTGTATAGTTAGATTTGCTCGTCCATTTAGTATCTTTGACAAAAATTAAATCAAAACTTCAGCCAGGCACTACACTAATTATTTTATTTACTTTTTGAAAAAGAGAAGATTTCTTGACTTACTAGTTGGTACAATTCACTGACAATCTCTTAAGATGCCGTTGTGTGAGTTAAGGAATACATGCAACATCCTGGTTAATTTCTTGTCTCTGTCTTTGCAGCATGGCCAATCTGAAGATTGAACTAGCCAAGCTGGACAGCGAGGCCTGGCCTGGAGCACTGGACATAGAGAAAGAGAAACTTAAACTTATTAATGAGAAGGAGGAACTGTTGAAAGAGCTTCAGTTCGTAACTACTCGAAAACGTACTCAGGATGAGATGGAACGACTGGAAACCAAAAGGAGGCGCCTGGAAGAGGATCTCCTGTCTGTGAAGAACACCCCCAGCCAAGCACTTGCTGAGAGGTATGATACCATCACTGAGGAGCCAACTTGGCTATTCTGAGTAAAAACACTGATCATTATTGGAATTTACCAAATAAATACAAAATAACCTTTAATAAACTATTATGTGCAGTGCTGGACACTCCATTACTGTGCTATGGCAATTTATAAGGGGGCTTGGAAGGGAACGTTAGTCAGTATTGAAACAGTTCACATATTTTAGTATTTTACAATGATCTATTTAAATGTGCAGATTAATTTACTTTTCTGATAATAACATTTTACAGCAGAACATAAAATTACAAGCATAATTCATATTATTTTTCTGCTTTCCCTATAATGCACAGAAGTATAACATAATATTACATCCTATTTTGTTGTATTTCCATTAAACAGTTCTAAATCAGTACTGCATGATGGGGTAAAATAATAAGGCAGGAAAATGTCATAAGCTATTTTTTATTTTTGTGATGGCTGCATGTATCAGATTTCTGCAGGGGTTGCAGTTAAACTTGCAAGCTGTCAAGTTCTAAGCATGTGAAGGGATTGGGGTAGGTGTCAAATCCCCTTCTGGATCCCTACCTTGCTGTGGTTATGAGACTTGTGTACCTCAATGAAGATGTGAGCTATCCAATGTAAGGTCACACAAAATAGGCAGGTCATAGCTGAGAGGTCAGACAAATCGCAGTCCACTGGCAATGGAACTGGAGAGTCGTCCACAACTTAAAGCTCTAATTATTTAACAAACTCCTTCTCACTTCACTATTCAATAGAGCATGCACTCAGGCACCAAGACTAAGTGCTCATTTCAAACAAGATACAAAAAGAGTCGAACAAAAATTAGATTTTGTCCATAGCTTATACAGTTGGCCTTTTTCCCTAAATTACAGTGGTCATTTTAACATTGCCATAGTATAATCACTAGACTGTACAGCACATCTATTAATGGTGCATTAATTATTTCTGTCTGTGTATAGATAAAAGGTATGTAGCATCCACCTTGGAATGTGTGATGCAAAACTAGCATGGCTATGTTTTATTTTCTTCATTTATGTATATATCAGGGAATATCCAGCATTCTTTAGTAATATATTTTAGATGTGGCCTTAAGAACAGAGCTGTGAAGCCTGAAAATTGCATTTACAGCTATTATTTTTATAGTACTCTAATGATGGTCCTGTCACAACCTGCAGGAAATTTACTATATAATAATTCTCTTTTTCAAGACATTGGTGCTGTATTTTGATGTTTTGATGTTGGTCATTATAGAGACTGTGCTTGTTAAATGCGATGCATACATTATTTATGAGAAGCTGATCTCCACATAACAACAAATTAGAATTTAAATTTTATGGATGCGTTCATGGGTTATTTATAGGTCAACCTCTAATGCTATCACCATTCTCTTATCAGATTTCTTTTTACATATACGTTTTGTAAAAGGCATATTTGCACAGATTTCGCACTGCCAGCCAGCCTTCAATGGAATTAAAAATGACGGTTTTACTTGTAACACCCCCTACACCAAGAAAAGAAGGGAAAAAAAGTATTTGCAAGTACTGTGAAATCTAAATTGGTATTATTCAGGATCTACTGTGCTTTTTGGCCTATTCAGTTATTAGCCTTCCTAAGTTAGTACTCTTGAGAAGTACTATAGGGCAACAACCAGTGATGTAATTGACTATGGGTATAGATGTGACTTATATAGAAAGCACTTTTTTTTTTTTTTTTTTTAAAGGTCTTTAGCTTCATAAAAACTACGTTTGCAAAAAAATCTTCAATTTAGCAGACTTTGCATGTATCACAGGGACTTTTGTATAAATTTGCTAGCCTCCATGTAGTTTAAGAAGGGTGGCTATCCTGGTGGGGATTGCTCTCTATTCAGTCACCTATAGTGGTAGCCTTTCAACAGAACTGATTAGAGATGTTAGCTAAATACACATATATCTAATCCTACCAAGAACAAAGGCAATACCATTCTGCATTAAATTCCTTTATACTTTAGAAAAACATTTGACATATTATTAATTGTTTCTTCATATTCTGATATTCCAGATATTCTGGATATCACTTAAAATACATGGAAATCATAGAATAGACAGATAAATGCATATATATTAACAGTGTGTTTATTTCAGGTTGAAACTACAGGAAAAGAAGAAAGAGCTGGTAAAGAAACTTGAGGAAGCTACTAAATTAGCAACTTATTTGCATTCCCAACTTAAAAGGTAGGTCAATGGACAAATAAGCAATTAGTAACCTAAACATAAGAGTGGCTATTTCCTTTGAGGAGGTCTGATTATATCAGAGATTCATTTGGGTATTAAGAGCCTGAATGTCTAAAAGAAAACACTTTCTTGATTTTTATTTATTTATTAATTTTTTTTTCCAGGGGCAATAGAACTTGTAATTATAAATGTATGAAAACATTTTTTTTAGTAGCAAACTGTTTTAATTTTGTTATGTATGTATATTGTGATAACACGCTTTAATGCTGTCAGGGTTTACAACGTTGGGCTTAATTTATAGAGAAATTAAAGAGTACAATTGTGTTAAATCAGAATTTATGCTTGTCCCTCTCCCCCTGCTTGTCTCTCACCTACTCTCCCCCTGCCTGCCTGTCCCTCCTCTCCTCGCCCCCTGCCTGCCTGTCCCTCCTCTCCTCGCCCCCTGCCTGCCTGTCCCTCCTCTCCTCGCCCCCTGCCTGCCTGTCCCTCCTCTCCTCGCCCCCTGCCTGCCTGTCCCTCCTCTCCTCGCCGCCTGCCTGCCTGTCCCTCCTCTCCTCGCCCCCTGCCTGCCTGTCCCTCCTCTCCTCGCCCCCTGCCTGCCTGTCCCTCCTCTCCTCGCCCCCTGCCTGCCTGTCCCTCCTCTCCTCGCCCCCTGCCTGCCTGTCCCTCCTCTCCTCGCCCCCTGCCTGCCTGTCCCTCCTCTCCTCGCCCCCTGCCTGCCTGTCCCTCCTCTCCTCGCCCCCTGCCTGCCTGTCCCTCCTCTCCTCGCCCCCTGCCTGCCTGTCCCTCCTCTCCTCGCCCCCTGCCTGCCTGTCCCTCCTCTCCTCGCCCCCTGCCTGCCTGTCCCTCCTCGCCACCTTCCCGCCTAACATCTCTCCTTTTTTTCCCCAAGTAACATGACTTTTTCCCTCCACACTACACCAGTTTTGCAAACTCCTATCCATTCCATAATGAATGTCACTCCACAAAATTGTTAAGTCTGTCATGACCTTTTTGGTTATTTAAAGGAGCATACTGTGCTCTGAAATCTTTTTCATCGCTGTACCAAAATTTTTGACATAAATAAACTAATTATGCAAAACTTTACTTGCATGGGGACATGTTTCATAGTAGATCTATAAATATCACACACAATGTTTATCATGTAGACGATGGTAATCGTTCAAAAATATCTGACCTCACCTTTGCTTGAGGTCTGTTAGGGCAACAATATTCTATTAACACAGGAAAATAACTCAATATATCATTATTTGTTTGAATGAACATGTGCACTAATAGGATAATAATGATGTGTTCTCTAGGCTTCATTTTTATAGCAAAATAAACATGTAGATAAAGTTTGAAGAGCTAATTACATTTGACAAGCTTCTTCGTTACAGCCTAAATAATCACCAGGGCTTTGTCAATATGAGGCGTTTTATCTTTCTAGGTTTTCCTTTTAGTATTGTGCACTGTTGGATGGAGTTATATCTCTGCAGTGTGCCACATGCCTCTCCGTTAATGTTAATAATTACAGAAAATGACGATTTACATTCAGCAAATCAGTGCACACGGTATTGTCTTGTCACTTAAGTAGCGTTTAACGTGTAAACAATAGACTGTATCTAATTTTGGTAATACTTGACTCTATCTCACTTCCTCCTTTTGTTTTTCTTTTCTCTGATTCAGAGAATCTCTTGGTAGATTAAAATCACTTTGGGCACCTGGTGTGTTTGCTTCCGATTTTCAGTGTTTGAGCATAACTGGCCATTAACCAATTATAGAACCTTGGATATTGAAATTGGATGGAAAGTAGACTCCTCTAGTCTTACTATTTAATTTAATTTATCATATAAAGCTCAGAAATATTTATTCCTAAGTATAACCGTATGTACGGTATATTCCAGCATTTTGAAAGTATTTTCTCTATTTATCCCTATTGCCTATATTAATAATCTACCACTATTTCTGTAAAATATTACTTCCTCAGTTTGCTTGGAATCTCCTTCCCATCAGTCATTACTTCTTATTGTTTTTTTTATTTTTTTTTATTTATTTTTTTTTAATCTGGAAATATTTTGTTCCTTACATTTTCTGTTTTTGTCACCACTCTCCTTTTTCTCTTCCAAACTGTTAAAGAGACAGATGAGACATCTGTAAAGCAATTAAGACATATAAAACCTTACTTTCATATTGTTTTAGAAATTCACAACCCCTTCTGTGCTTTTACTCAAGTCATCATCTTGTATCTTCAGGCATGACTGTTCCACATTTTTGCTATTTATACCTCTCATGTCTTACTTTTTTTATGTTTTCTTTGTACAGTAAATTCTCTCAACAATGTTTTTGATTTGCCACAGTCCATCAAGATTTTTATCCTAACAACTATGTGCATTTCATTGGCTAGTTATATGTACACTCACACTGGAAAAAGAGACCTGCTTTATACATCGTTTGTAACTGTGATTTAATAAAGTAATTGTATGATTTTGTTGTTGCAGTCTATCGGCCAGCACTTTGTCAGTGTCTTCAGGAAGCAGCCTTGGCTCCCTAGCTTCCAGTCGTGGTTCCTTAAACACATCTAGCCGTGGTTCTCTCAATTCTTTGAGCTCTACTGACCTCTACTATAATCAAGGAGACCCTGTAACAGACTTGGACTATCAGTACAAACTGGACTTTCTTCTACAAGAGAAGAGTGGTTACATTCCATCAGGGCCCATCACTACCATCCATGAAAATGAAGTGGTCCATTGCCACGACAGAACAGACTATACAACATGCCCTTCTGTTCAACAGGATCCACAAGAGGCCAAAACTCCTAAATCTGTGACCTCACTTTCCTCAAGATCTTCACTGTCATCTTTGTCTCCACCAGCATCTCCCTTGGTTTTGGAAGGGGCTTTCTCCTTGTCCACTCTAGACCCTCTCAGTACAGACTTTGAGAGTTGTGACCTTCCTGGAACATTTGCAGAACTGAGCCTCTGTGAAAGCCAGCATTTGCTGGATTCAGTTACTGGAGCATCTTCAGCTTTGACCGAGGGGAAAGGTCTAGTGGACAATACCAGACAGCAAGCATCATCATTACCAGGAGCAAATACAGGTAAGGCTGTACTAATTTATGCCTTTTAGCTTTGTGGTAAATGCAGGTAGCTATGAAGTAGCAGCCATGTAATTCATTGTTATCTCTTGTTATTTTAGAAATAAATAGACCTTTTTATTTTTGTGTTTTTTTTTTATATATACTATGGCACAAGTTCACATGCGAGTCCCCTCCCAGACTTCAGGTCTATTTAAAGTCTAGTTTTTCAGATAGTGAAGGTGAAGTTATCCACGGATCCCAAATAACCGTGAATTGTGAGTGTCGTCTAGAATGTGGGTTATTCTTTAATTTATGAGAATGTAGTTGAGCCTATTCTTAACAGCATGTAAGATCAAGGTATTTGATTTCCAACATTTAGCAATATGGCTCTTAGTTACGAGCATCAAAAACTGGAATCATTTATTTTGTGGTGAGGAGAGTGAAATGCATGGGTGGCCTAGGAAACTAGATTCTGGGTTTGTATTTAATTGGACTTTAAAGATGGTAGCGGCTAGGGCTATAACGTTTGTCCATAACTGCTGGTCTTAGGGACATGTCCACCATATGTGGAAGAAGGATCCCTCCTCTCAGCAACCCCTAAAGCATTTAGGATTAATATTCAGTTTCCATTTATAAAGCTTGTTTTATATATATATATATATATATGTATATGTATATATATATATATATATATATATATATATATATATATATATATTCTCTGCAGTATTTTGATGGAGGTTCTCCCAAAATCACTGTCTCCCACCAAACCCAAGTCACTCTCCCTCTCCCTTATATATGCCAGTTTTTGATCCGGAAGCCCCTCATTGAAGGTGTTATATAGGTGTTTACCACGCTCTATGAGAGTGGGGATTTGTCACACAAGTTTGTGAACCAATTAGCTTTAGGTTCTTTTACGTCAATAAAGTATATTTTAGTTCTTTTTAAATGCATTTTCAACAGGATGCGGTTCTGGTTGGTACTAAGCATGAATAGTAAAAGTTAAGTAAAAGTTTCACAATTGATGGAATAGACATAGGCCCTCATTCAATTGCGATTTGGCCAATTGAATAGGGGTCTAAATAGGCACATAACATATTTTTTTAAAAGAAGTTTTTAGTTAGTAAACATCTATCCAAAAGCAAGGTTTTCACTAACTAAAAACTTCTTTAAAAAAAGTCTGTGCGGAGTGCTGCTGATGTTGTCTAGTTTTCAATAGTTTGAGATTGCTGAACACCGTGGGCATACATCCCCTTCCCAACTGTTTAACCTTGTGGCACTGCCGCAGCCCGTCTGTGATCAATAAACATTTACTGCAGCAGTGTAATAAGAATAAATTTGGATGCTGCTATGCATATGTTTTTTAAGATCTCACCGGTCCATCAGTTAGATTTGCCCATCTAATGATCTAATTAGAGTGGAAATAGCATAGGGTATGTGTTGTTATGCAAATACAAACAAAGGCAGACTAAGTGACTGTGGGCTGTTAGTGTTTCTCGCCTGCTAAGCAGCAGTTTTCAAAACCCGTATCACTTTGTGTCAAAAAATGCAGCTTGATTTCTCATTGAATAGACCCCCTACTGCATTAAAACAGTGTGAATTTAATACTTCAGCTTACTTGGGGTAATTTGTGTTTTTCACCAAAAAAAGAAAATAGTCTTCGAAAGCAGATGCTGTTGTACTTCTCTGCCATCTAGTGGCCTTAAAGATTAGTTTTTGGCTATTTTTTATGAGACCGACACACTTTACAAATAGATTAAATGTAAAAGATAATTAAATATGTTTTTTTTTTTTTTTTTACAATTTTAATGTTTATGGATTTACTAATAATAAATAATTAAGGGCCAATAATTGAGTCCAGTATTGTGCAGTGAGCAGATATTCTACCGCTTGTTAGTTCACCAAATGCGTGTTTATAGAGGCAAAAATAAAGGCATCTGTAATAAAAAATCAAAGGCGGATAAAATTCACTTTTTATGTTCAGCTGGTTTGTCACATTGTCTGACTGTTTTATTCATTTTATATAATTTTCTCAACTCAGGAACAGACAAGGTATATATTAGACGTTTGCGTGTCAAAAAATGCAAGTAAAGAGTATAAAAACAGGCTCTAATATCCTTTTGACTAGACCTAACCAGTGTATATATATAAAATTGATATGTAATTGCCAGAGGTGGCAAAAATAATAAGAGATTTTCAGATGCCATGAAGAAAATAAATTCATATACCTACCTTTTTAAAGTAATGCTAAATTATCTCTCTAATGATAGTACTGTTTTTTTAAACTTTAAAAATATATTATATTATATATTAAAATATTTATATATTATTATTATTATTATTATTGTTGTTTATTTGTAAGACTCCAACATATTCCATATCTATGGCCGGATTACCCATTAGGCCAACTAGGCAGCCGTCTTCACTGTGAGGGGCGCCACTTTAAAAAAAACAAATGGTTCCTGGTTTAAAAAAGCTACATGCTGCAGTTCATAGACTGGCTACTAGGAGGTAACCACCTAGAACAAGAGAGTTACAACAGAAAAAGGAACTTACACACACAGAAAAGGCAAAAATGTGTCCATGCATACCTTGCATACTCACTTGCAGGGGCTCCAAAAAGGTAGATACAGCACTGTCCATAGTGCTGTAGATCGGTTAAGTTCAAGGCAAAACCAAATTAACACATTGCAAAGAATAGAGGGCCATATCTTTGAGCTTAAAATCTAGTGTGCACAGTGCTTTCCCCAACTTGCAGGGATATATATATATTTTATTTATATATATATATATATATATATATATATATATATATATATATATATATAATTTAATAGTTGTAATTACCATGATGCACTGTAAAATTGTCGCATTAGTGCTAAAAATCTAAATACAACTTGACTTTCAGATGTCATGAATGCCAAATATAGATACGTTAGAGGGGTCCATGCCCCCTCTTTGTTCTAAGCACAGAAACTCTACAAGGTAAATGTGACATTGTGCCCCTGGAGCATTATTCAGCGATCAGTGCTGGCTCCTGCTGGCAGGATGCAAACCGCGGAGACTGTGAAGTCCTTCCAGAGTCAGTCTCTGTCATTGTCAGAGTTTCAGGATGGCTGCGGTTATTCCTATGGGTAATCAATAAACCATGTCACCACCTTCACCCTCAACACACAAGAAAGTACAAAAAAAGCGTCTTTATCATGAGAGGGGAGCAAAATCAGCATTCTTCTGTCATAGCTAAAAGAAGACATTCAGAATCAAATCAGCAATCTAAAGCTTTAAAACTTTAAACATCTTAACAAGATGTAAAGGCTTGACTCAGAAGGGCGCGCACTGCATTTCAACACACTTTTCTCACTCATGGATGAAAGCCCCACATGTAACTTCAGAATATGTCTTTAAATGGAGACTTCTGGCTCACAGCAGGAGGCCAGCATGTGAAAATGGGTTAGAGATGAAAAGTTAAGAGGTTCTGCTCATGGTGGAATACATTCATTGGGACAATAAAGGGTTTTCTGTTTGACAGCAGTAGATGTAACCCATGGGGAGTTTTTTTTTATAGAGTTCAGATTTTAAGTAAAATAATATTTCTTTATTATTGGCATAAAGAAAAGTAAAGTTAAGGAAGATGTTTAATTCTAAAAACAACTGTAAATTGAACAACAAATTTTGAAATGGCAATTTTGTGGAAAAATCACATATTATAATTGTCAATTGTCATTTTTTACGAGACGACGTCATGCTATGCGCGGTGCATACGACTTAGGCGATGATCGTTAAGGCATTAAAACTCTCAGCACTTGGGCAATTAGCCCCAAAGGCGCTCATTGCCTGCGAGGCGAGCAGTGGAGGCAATGAAACACGCGGGACTTAGCCTCCAAACACTTAGGAAATGCGGGATCGCCTTAGGCTGCAAGCACTTGAAAAACGCAAAACTTAAGGGAAAAAACTGTGGGACAAAAAAAAAAAAAAAAAAGATAGGAAAAATACGAAGGTAACGGCCGAACCGCGCAAAGCAAAAACATCACACACAGCACGGGGGAACAGCCAGGACGCCTGGGAGTGAGGTGGAACCCGAATTTAAGTCGATTTTGTCGAGTTTCGCCACTCGAAAATTGGCTAAGCAAGAAAACAAATTGCGCCCCAAAAAATTAAAACGAGGCTACATGACCCTTGACCACGCAAAACACCGCCAACAGTGTATCACTTTCACCCAGGAACGTGAGGCGAGCAGTGGAGGCAATGAAACACGCGGGACTTAGCCTTCAAACACTTAGGAAACACGGGATCGACTTAAGCTGCAAGCACTTGACGAACGCGGGACTTAGAAAAAGAAAATACGAGACGCGGGACTTAGGAAAAATACAAAGTCAACGGCCGAACAGCGCAAAGCAAAAAACACGAAACACAAAAACAAATAAAAAATACACCAAAAACATCACACACAGCAAGTCGTCTGGGAGTGAGGTGGAACGCAAATTTAAGTCGATTTTGCCTATTTTCGCCACTCGAAAATCGGTTAAGTGAGAAAAAAATGGCTGCCCAAAAAAATGAAAACTGCGCAAAACACAGCCAACCGCGTACCACTTTTACTCAGAAACGTACAAGCTACAACATACACTATTACACAGGATGGCAAATGCTTGCGAACTGCGTAGCACATAGGATTGTAAAATAGCGACTTTTGTCTAACTTGCCACTAACAACATTATGCATCTAAACTAGCGATTTACACAAATAAACCAACCGTTTGCCCTCGCACACGCAGCCTATTCCAAATGCACAGTTTGGACATTCATAAAGCTATCTCCTCAGGCCAGCAACAGTCCCACTGGACATTATATGCTGCAGGGCAATACAAAGAGATTGTTACCTCTTCAGGCTATTGATTGTTACATATATTAATTACAAAAAGTTAAATTACTGTATATACTCGAGTATAAGACGACCCGAGTATAAGCCGAGGCACCTAATTTACCACGAAATACTGGGAAAACTTAGTAACTCGAGTGTAAGCAGAGGGTAGGGAATCTGCTGCCCCCTGTGTCCCTCTTGTGCCCTCTGTGCCCTTTTCTTGTGTCCCCCCTCTCTCTTCACTGTGTCTCTTCCCCCCCTCTCTCTCCCCTGGTGTCTCTTCCCTCTCTCTCTCCCCTGGTGTCTCTTCCCTCTCTCCCTCCCCTGGTGTCTCTTCCCTCTCTCCCTCCCCTGGTGTCTCTTCCCTCTCTCTCTCTCCCCTGGTGTCTCTTCCCTCTCTCTCTCTCCCCTGGTGTCTCTTCCCTCTCTCTCTCTCCCCTGGTGTCTCTTCCCTCTCTCTCTCTCTCTCCCCTGGTGTCTCTTCCCTCTCTCTCTCTCTCTCCCCTGGTGTCTCTTCCCTCTCTCTCTCTCCCCTGGTGTCTCTTCCCTCTCTCCCTCCCCTGGTGTCTCTTCCCTCTCTCCCTCCCCTGGTGTCTCTTCCCTCTCTCCCTCCACTGGTGTCTCTTCCCTCTCTCCCTCCACTGGTGTCTCTTCCCTCTCTCCCTCCACTGGTGTCTCTTCCCTCTCTCCCTCCACTGGTGTCTCTTCCCTCTCTCCCTCCACTGGTGTCTCTTCCCTCTCTCCCTCCACTGGTGTCTCTTCCCTCTCTCCCTCCACTGCTGTCTCTTCCCTCTCTCCCTCCACTGCTGTCTCTTCCCTCTCTCCCTCCACTGCTGTCTCTTCCCTCTCTCCCTCCCCTGTGTTTCTTCCCCCCTCACCCTTCCCTGTTTCTCTTTCCCTCCCCCTCCTCAACCCCCCTTCTCATCCTCAGCCTCCCTCCTCATCCTTAACCTCCCTCCTCAATCCCCATCCTCATCCTCAACCTCTCTCCTCAACTCCCCTCCTCATCCTCCTCCTCCTCCTCCCCCTCCTCCTCCTCCTCCTCCCCCTCCTCCTCCTCCTCCTCCCCCTCCTCATCCTCCTCCTCCCCCTCCTCATCCTCCTCCTCCCCCTCCTCATCCTCAACCTCAACCCGCCCATCCTCAACCTCAATCCCCCGATCCTCACTTTACCCCTCTAAGTACCTCCCCCTCTCCCTTTCCCCTCACTTACCTTCCATCTGCAGCCGCTGCTCCTCCGCGCTCCTTCCGGCTGCGTCTTGACCCGGCCAATGACGTGACGCGCATGTGACGTCACGTCATTAGCAAATGCCGTTCCCATATCACTTCATTTGCCGGGTCAAGACGCAGCCGGAAGGAGCGCGGAGGAGCAACTGCTGCAGATGGAAGGTGAGGGGAAAGGGAGAGGGGGGGGTAATTAGAGGGCTGAAGTGAGGAGGGGGGTTTAGTATGAGGAGGTGGTTGAGGATGATAAGTGAGGGGGGAGGGAAAGAGAGACACGGGGGGGGAAAGAGAGACACGGGGGGGGGGGGGGAAGAGAGACACGGGGGGGGAAGAGAGACACAGGGGGGGGGAAGAGAGACACGGGGGGGGAAAGAGAGACACGGGGGGGGGGAAGAGAGACACGGGGGGGGGGAGAGAGACACGGGGGGGGGAAGAGCGACACGGGGGGGGGAAGAAGAGACACGGGGGGGGGAAGAAGAGAGACACGGGGGGGGGGGGAAGAAGAGAGACACACGGGGGGAAAGAGAGACACGGGGGGGGGAAAGAGAGACACGAGGGGGGGGGAGAGAGACAGAGAGACACGGGGGGAAGAGAGACACACGGGGGGGGGGGAAGAGAGACACGGGGGGGGGAAGAGAGACACGGGGGGGGAAAGAGAGACACGGGGGGGGGAAAGAGAGACGGGGGGGGGGGGGAAAGAGAGAGACGGGGGGGGGAAAGAGAGACACGGGGGGGGGAAAGAGAGACACGGGGGGGAAGAGAGACACGGGGGGGGGAAGAGAGACACGGGGGGGGAGAAAGACAGAGAGACACAGGGGGAAGAGAGACACACGGGGGGGGGGGGAGAGAGACACCCGGGGGGGGGGAGAGACACGGGGGAAAGAGAGACACGGGGTGGTGACTCGAGTATAAGCTGAGGCGGCCCTTTTCAGCCTTAAAAAAAAAAAAAGGCTGAAAAACTCTGCTTATACTCGAGTATATACGGTATATTAATATATTATTCAATTAATTCATTAATTAGTATTATAGAAAGGAGCCAAAGGACATGCGAGGAAAGGAGCCAAAGGACATGCCAAAGGCGCTCAGCGCGAGGCTTGCAATGAGCGCTGAAGGTCCATAGAGTATAAAAAGCTTAACATTGTGTGCCAAACAGCATTGCCATGGCTTCAAATTTTATTGACCGCCATTTTTTGACGGGCAAGTCGCTAGTATTATTATAATAGTCTATGCAGTACTACTCTGTTGATAATGAATTTCAGTTGGGTCTTTTATTTATTTTAAACAATTATATACTAGAATATTGCCCGTCAAAAAATGACGGGAATCAAATTGTAAGTGCGCTAATGCTGTTTGGTGTATGGTAATGAACTAAATAATACATTAATAAAGGAATATACTTTACCTATTTAGAAGTAATATCTGCAGAAAGCATTATGCTGAAGAGCTGACAATCTGTTTTCATGTTGCTGCAGCATACAATGTGTGTTTTGCTTGCTGTAGATCTGCTGTGTAAGTGTGAGCAATGTGTGCAGTGTGTAGTGTAAATAGTGGGCGTGCGCGAGCCAAATCCGTTTGGGGTAGCTGGGTACTTCCGCATTCTGTAAGTTAGTGTTGTAAAATGGCGCCTAATGTGTGGTACACGGCTGTTGGTGATTTAGCGTCCTTGTTCTTGTAGCTCCTCCGGCTTTTTCGGAAAATCCGTAAGTGTTTGGTGTTTTGCGTGTTTATGGTCCTGTAGCCTCGTTTTCGTTGTTTTCGGCGGCCATTTTTTTCTCTCGCTTAGGTGATTTTCTGGGTGTCTAAACTCTTCAATTTGGACTTAAATGGAGGTGTAACTTCACTTGCAGAGGTCCTGGGTGCTCCCTCTTGCTGTGGGTAATCTTTTTATGTGTTTGTTGTGTGTATTTATTGTGCTGTGAATGTTTTGAGGTTCGTGCGGGTCGAGGTCATAATGTTTTTTTTTTTTTTGTAAGCCTTTGGCGCTCCATGCCAGCAACTGCGGCCCTCGCAACAACTTTTGACAACCCGCAGTTATGACAACTATATATGTGATAATCACAGCTGACGCAGGCTTTAATAGAAAAAACTTTTTAATGTTTTAACCTCTTGCCTATGTTTGTTTTCTTTGTTAAAATGTAATTTTATATGGCATTTAATAAGAAAGTTGCAAATTTTTTTTGCTCTAGACTACATACACATATGTTATTAAGATCCTTTAAACACATTACTTGTGAAAAAAAATTTCTTTATGTAATATGTCCTATCTTTGCAGAAACCAGTAGCTATGTAAGAATTTGACAGTTCTTTTTTTTTTTTTTTATTTAGAAAGTGAGAGGTCAGTAAAACATCTACGGTATCTGTTTTTGTGTAACCTAATATTGTGTTTAACCCTTTTCCTGCTTAGATCATGACTTTCAAAGAAAGTCAATGGGCGACGTCCAAGACGAGAAAGCTGCTTGTGTGTCTGCTGCTGTTTCAGACGAGTCTGTGGCTGGTGACAGTGGGGTGTATGAACCATCTATCAAACCGTAAGTACCCACACTAGAAATCCCCAAACTAAAATGATGGCTAAACTCTCATGGATATAATAGTATATAAAAGATCAAAATGTTATATAGTACTCTATGGTAATAAATAAGGGCATGGGAGAGGTTTATGTAACTATACCACTAAAAATAGAAAAAAAATCTCTGCTTATTGCCATATAGTTCCTCAGAGGGGAGAAACTGTATAATGGCTTTCAAAAGTAAGCCATAAGTAAATATTATATTACCAAGTATAAGGTAAGTGTTCCCAACACAGCTCCTTTTAAAGGGCAGGTTGCTTGTTTTGCTTATTACTGCTCCATGTTGGAGGAGACCAGAAGCAAAAAAGAAAGAAGAAGAAAAAAATCAAGTACATTTAAATCTGTATTCTATCTGAAGTGTTGAAAATGTGGACATTTTATTGGCCACCTGGAAAGAAGTGCAAAGAAATGTTCCTGGTAATGTCCTGTAATACATTAAGGGCTAAAAGTTTACAAACTAAAAACTTAATATAATATGTTAAAATTATCTATTGATTTAGATTTTTTTTAATTACTAATTAATTAATTAATAATAGCTAAAACTTTGCAGTCTTAGGTCTGTTTACAAACAAACTGCTGAATGTTCCATGATCACCGGTGGTGCAAGCTCCATAAACACAAGATTTATGTTTTTTCTCTGCATTCAGGAATGTAATTGACCATCAGTTAACCTGCAAGTAACACATTTGGTAGTTTCCAGAAGTCATTTCCCTGCACAGATGAATTTGGGAAGGGTTAACTCTATTTCTGTTTCTGCTCTCTGCACAGAGCTATTGCTGTCAGTCTGTCTGGGTGACTTGCTAGAGTCTCATGTAAACAGACACTACATTTAAGTTTTTTTTTTCTGTGAAAAAGGCACCTCGAAAATTTAAAAATTATTTCAACATATTTACAGTGGTGTGCTCCACGTTGTGCTGAATTACCTGGCCCTTTAAAAGCTAGTGTATTGCTACTTTCAATAGCTTTTATTCAGATAGAGTTTTAGCCGATGGTCAAAAAGACAGACGGCGAACATACACATGCAAAACCACAAGATAAACAGTGTGTGGTACACACTTTGTCTTTGAAACTATTTTAAGTTTGGATAGCATCAAGAAGCTTATGTCTTTGGTCTGTCAGAATATTACAAGTCTGTCCAAGAATGTACACTTCTTAAAATGGATCATACCAAATAGCATTTCATTGGGCATTGGGAAACTTGTGGAATTTATACCAGCAACTATAAATTGATGGAGTTGAACATAAATAACATTGAATTAGTCATTTTACTAAACTCCATAACGGCACCAGATCAGTTTAACAGCTGTGGTGATTTAACTAGCAACAATCCATTGTAGGCCATACTTAAGAGTGGAGTATTGGAGAACTATTGTTGAAGTCGAACATTAGCACATATATCCTATGTGATAACATAAGAATGGTTAGTAGTACATCTGGCCCATCAATACTGAATGCATAAAGACTTTGTGCTCCCCTTGTATATGCCTTTATACCACACTGGACTCAATCTTCTCTTATCCATGTTAATCTATTCACTAAATTGTAATGAACTACAGGAGAATATAATGTCATCAGGTTTTGACTTCAATTGCAATGGATGTCTGTAAAAAGTATTAAAAATGTCCTTTTCGGCTCCTGACCTGGGATGGTGAAGTGTTGCCATCAGTATTCCCTATTTGACTCCTTTAAAAATAATCGGGTAGAAATGTTTTTGTTTGACTAAAATATCCAAACTTTTTTGTCTCTTTCATGACTACAACATATTGTGTAACATAGGTTGTGACTGGTATTCTTTTATTTACAGGCCACGTGAAGATGTGACATTTAATGAAGACTATTCAGGTCTAGGTGCAGCTCAAGTTCAGTTAATTCTAAGGTGAGTTTCTGGTGGGAAAATAACAACTCATCATTGGAATTGCCACACATCACTGAAATATGGCCATTTTAATAATCCTCTTTTCTATTTCTTTGTTAGATATGATTCAGGAAATTCCAGCTTTGTGATCATAATCGTGCAGATGCAAAATAATCACTCGTGTATCCAGTATGGTTCCAGATTGTAAGTTAATATATTTATGTTTACGTGTCTAGCTGTGATCTCCATTGGTTACAATAAGCCATCTAGCGTGTATAACCTTGAGTAGGAGATCTACTAGATTAATCAAACCTATTTTCAATATGAATGTAATGATAGCAAGGAGTTAAAGCCTTATTTACCTAGAAAAAGTTTTAAATATTTTACTCTCTTTTTATTGTTAATTTGCTTACATGTAAGGGTATTCCACTTTCAGGATCTGTTTTATTCTCCTACTTCCTAGTTTGTCATAATATATTATGTTACATTGTTTACTAGTGGGACGGGCATCTTAGACAGCAATTAAAGGGATATGTTAGTGAGCTGGGTTTCAAATGTTTCCTAAAAAAACAGCTATTGATTAGTAGAAAAATAAGTATTATATTGAAAAGTTGAATGTACTTACATATTTATATGCTAGATACTGATATGTGGATGTGCACACCCCTAGGAAGCTTACATAAAGTGTACACTGCAGGGTACATTGTGTGACCTCTAAGGGAAATGATGGTTGCTGGGGTCACAGCTGAAATTACCCACAAGGAGACAGGCAGAGAGAAAACAGACCGCAACTGCCAGATTGTGATACAAGTGTTTCAGTCTTTACTTCCTCCTGATTGGCCAAAACAATTTTTCAAATTGTATACCAATTTAGCCTGGGTTTGGAGGGTGTTAACCCTACATTTCAACTGACAGAAATTAAAATAGATTTTGCTAACTTCACGGTAAGTGTTTAAATGCTTATTTTGGTATTTTCATAAACTACTAATTCTCCTCTATCAGATGCACTCATAATCCAGCTCACTTACATGTCCCTAGCATAGAGTAAACATAAGTATGCTATGTTTACTCTATGCTAGAACAAAAAAGACCATCCCACCCCATAAGCAGATTATAACACAAGGAAGGTGGATAATGAACCAGATAGACACTGACACTGGAATAACCCTAGAGTTAGGCAAATGAACAATAAAAAAAGTAAGTAAAATAATTAAAACTTCTTTAAGGATGTACATGTGGCTTTACAGTTTTGCAATCAATATTGTTATCAAGCAAGATAATGAAAATATAAATGATCTGTTTTAGAAATGTGTATTTAAAAAACACACCGTCTTCTTGACTAGATAAACATAACCTGCTGACTGGGGCTGGGAACACACTGTGAAATGGTTAAAGTGTTGACATAGTGTGGCTTAACATTGACTTCTACTTCAAGACAAACTTCATAAAAAAAGAGAGCAAGAGACTTCCCTTTGTGAACATAGTTGAAGGCAGAAAAATCCTCTCAAGTACTAAGTGCTTTGTGTTCCTCAAGATATACAAGTTCAAAGGGTAGAAAGCAGATACAATGGAGACCGCTGTTTGGTTGATGTCTGATTTATCTCTTTCATCTTGGTATTGCCTTCTCTAATTGCAACTACATAAGGTTTTTTTCCTTCAGATTAAAATGCTCATAAATGCTTTCAAGAATATAAAAGTATTGTAGTAAAAGAAAATTGCATGCAAAATCTTTAACCCCATCCATTCCAATACTGCAGAGGCTTACATTGCTGTTGGGTGAATCCGACATGATTGCTTTATGTTCCTAGAAAGAAACCAGTTCATCCAAATATCGTACATTCACGTGACAATTTAATGAGTATCATAGGGTGTGTAAAGTTGCAACATTTTACAAATTCTCATAGAGAACGATGCATGTTCCACATACAGTGTGGACTCCATGGTCGTATTCATTTTTTTTTTTTGCTGCCCTAGGCCATTTATATTTGTGTACCGTCCACAACTCACATGCAGCTACTCCTTTCCCCTTTCTGTATCTCAAATCATATTATTATAAGTTTATATACGGTATGTCAGAAACTGCAGACAGAAACAGAACTGCATATAGACATTTCTGTGCATATAAAAACATTTTTCAATGTACTGCACTGTATCTTCAGGCAGTCGGTTGCACCCTAATCATGTGCTATCCTAGGGGGCCTAGGCAGAAGCAACCCCTGGTTTACTCAAACAGTAAATACAAAAATGATCTACAGTCAGGTCCATAAATATTGGGACATTGACACAATTCTAAACTTTTTGGCTCTATACACCACCACAATGGATTTGAAATGAAACTAACAAGATGTGCTTTAACTGCAGACTTTCAGCTTTAATTTGAGGGTATTTACATCCAAATCAGGTGAACGGTGTAGGAATTACAACAGTTTGTATATGTGCCTCCCACTTTTTAAGGGACCAAAAGTAATGGGACAATTGGCTGCTCAGCTGTTCCATGACCAGGTGTGTGTTATTCCCTCATTATGCCATTTACAAAGAGCAGATACAAGCTCCAGTGTTCATTTCGAGTGTGCTATTTGCATTTGTTGCTGTTAACTCTCAATATGAGATCCAAAGAGCTGTCACTATCAGTGAAGCAAGCCATCATTAAGCTGAAAAAAACAAAACAAACCCATCAGAGAGATAGCAAAAACATTAGGTGTGGCCAAATCAACTGTTTGGAACATCCTTAAAAAGAAAGAACGCACTGGTGAGCTCAGCAACACCAAAAGGCCCGGAAGACCACGGAAAACAACTGTGGTGGATGACCGAAGAATTATTTCCCTGGTGAAGAAAACACCCTTTACAACAGTTGGCCAGATCAAGAACACTCTCCAGGAGGTAGGTGTATGTGTGTCAAAGTCAACAATCAAGAGAAGACTTCACCAGAGTAAATACAGAGGGTTCACCACAAGATGTAAACCATTGGTGAGCCTCAAAAACAGGAAGATTAGAGTTTCCAAACACCTAAAAACGCCTTCACAGTTCTGGAACAACATCCTATGGACAGATGAGACTAAGATCAACTTGTACCAGAGTGATGGGAATAGAAGAGTATGGAGACGGAAAGGAACTGCTCATGATCCAAAGCATACCACCTCATCAGTGAAGCATGGTGGTGGTAGTATCATTGCGTGAGCATGTATGGCTGCCAATGGAACTGGTTCTCTTGTATTTATTGATGATGTGACTGCTGACAAAAGCAGCAGGATGAATTCTGAAGTGTTTCGGGCAATATTATCTGCCAAATGCTTCAGAACTCATTGGACGGCGCTTCACAGTGCAGATGGATAATGACCCGAAGCTTACTGCAAAAGCAACCAAAGAGTTTTTTAAGGGAAATAAGTGGAATGTTATGCAATAACCAAGTCAATCACCTGATCTGAATCCGATTGAGCATGCATTTCACTTGCTGAAGACAAAACTGAAGGGAAAATGCCCCAAGAACAAGCAGGAACTGAAGACAGTTGCAATAGAGGTCTGGCAGAGCATCACCAGGGATGAAACCCAGCGTCTGGTGATGTCTATGCATTCCAGACTTCAGGCTGTAATTGACTGCAAAGGATTTGCAACCAAGTATTAAAAAGTGAAAGTTTGTTTTATGACTGTTAATCTGTCCCATTACTTTTGGTCCCTTAAAAAGTGGGAGGCACATATACAAACTGTTGTAATTCCTACACCGTTCACCTGATTTGGATGTAAATACCCTCAAATTAAAGCTGAAAGTCTGCAGTTAAAGCATTCATTTCAAATCCATTGTGGTGGTGTATAGAGCCAAAAAGATTAGAATTGTGTCGATGTCCCAATATTTATGGACCTGACTGTATATTGCATGGAAACAAATATTTTGATAGAAGATAAGGACCAGCTGGCTCATTTAGTTTTTTTTTCTGTTTCCCAAAACACTTTTGCTTAATATTTTATCAGAAAAGCCTTCTGTATATCTCAGCATTTCATTGCTGTATTTATTTCTATCACTTTTGCTAGAGGTCTTTTCTATATATCTATATCGCTTTCTGCTGTTTTGTATACTTTTATTTTGTATATTCATAGTATGAAATAATATTGTATTTTCTGGAAAAAAAGGACAATGTTTTGCTAGAATAATATGACCTGCTTGTTATATACTTAATATTATCCTTGGGTATATATACTATATATACTGGATATGTTTTATATTCCAGTATGTCATCCATTCTGTAAAATACAGTAACCCAAACTGCAAATCTGTTGGCTACAGACACTGTGCAACTACATTATTTTTTTTATGTGTGCTACCAGCTAGTCAGATATAAAGACATCTGATTGGCTGGCAGAGCAAATTACGGAGACTACAAGTCTCTTTTAATTAAAGTAAGTTATTTCAAAATTGACTATCAATATTAAAAAAAACAAGACTGAATACGAACAAATGTATAAAATACTCAATGACAATTGATATTGAATACAACATTTTTATGACTTTATTGTATTATGACTTTATCATTATCCTTAACATATAGTAACCGAACAATAATTATAAGAATTCAATTTATAAAATGTTATTGTAAATTTACCTTTAACAAAAAAAAAAAATCTAAATAAAAAAAATAAATAGAACATTTAAAATCAAAAGAAAATATGAACCCGGAGAATCCCTTTTACTTGTGTTGCTGGTAAAAAAAACGAACTGTATGCAACTGTTGTCTGAAAATTATTCACTAAAATTAGCTTTTTTTTAGTAACTTAATTTGATGTCTGAGAAGCAAAATGTTTTCTGAATTAAATGTAATTGTGGATGTCAAGCTGAATAATCTTATCTGAAAGAGAACACCATATTTCTTGCAGATATTTCAGAGTTGCCGTGCTTCCGTCCTCAAATGACATCAGCTGTCTCTTCCGGACCAAAGTCTATCCAGCTACTGAAAATGTTTTATTTAATGAGTTATTCCGAGTATCGATTTCACAGACAGCCTTGCAGCAAAAGACCCTGAGAGTGGATGTTTGCTCAGTAGGCAGAACCCATCGAGAAGAATGCCTGGTATATACATCTTGGATTACCACATTTATAACTCTTTTAACTGTTCACATCCTCGCTGAGGGCACTTGAAATCTGTTTCACATAAAGTGAATTTTCATTCACACAATCATTGATTGCTGAGAAATACACAGCATGTAGCAAACTTGAAAGAAGTGTTCATTTTGTAATGAAGTAAACAAATTGATGGATGCAAGAGTTAATAAAAGGCCGTTTTTTTTTTTTTTATGTTTTTAGAAGATTTTAATTCTCATTGTGAAGACTAATTTTTCATAAGAATATACTCCTGAATAATGGCAATTTGGTTGTTATTTAGAGGGACTCACTGTGGTTTGTAGTTTTTCTGTAGTTATTCTTAAAGAGTCTGAAAAATTAGCTATGGATTATACTAGCATTTTTTTTCTAAATAAAGTTGTCGCTGAGATATTTCTTATTGTTTGTGCTGTTGCTATGCAAATATTCAGTTAGAGAATACTTATTAGCTGACGTGCTATTTTTGCAAACACATAGCCTACATAACCCACCACCCCAGTGTTATTATTCATTTAGATCTTCTCCCACCATTATCATGCACAATGAGCCACAAGTTGGAATACTGAGCCACCTATTAGTTTAATAATGCACAAATAAATCGAAATATTTCAGGATTGATTTACTGTAGAGAAAACCACTTTAGCAAGCATGAACATTGTACATTGTATTTTCATTTTTTCTGCAGTGAGATATTCAGCATTGCATATGTAGCTGCTTCATGCTAATTTGTGTCTAATTATGCTAATTTCTGCTCAGAGTGCTTGATAAGAGTGGAAAGGGTCTGTCTTTTTGGTAGCAAAAGCAAAGTCAGACAATCTGACTGTGATCCTAATTAGAACATCAAAGCAGCTCATTTGTATTTGTGAGCATACAAATACAGGAAAAACAATTGATTATCTGAAAACAATTTCACTTTTTAGAAACAAATTGCTACTATAGTTTATAGCTAGTTTTTAATTATGTTTAAGAATAACTAAAAGGAACTTGTTTTGGTGACAGTGTCCCTTTAAATTCCAGAATGTTATGTAGTGGTATGCTGAGGTTATTGCCTACTTAAAGGTTATTTTTCAGAAATGGATTGTACACTAAGGATTCTTGTTTAAAAGCACTACTTTGTGTCAATTCTTAGTACTGCATTTTGATGTTCTGGCAGTATGACTTATTTTCACTACATGAATTGCTTGTTTAACGTAGGCATAGTTTTTCTTATTGATCGCAGCATGTCTCTGGGCAAATGGAGGGAACACACAAATTATTCCTTTTGACCTGTGCTGTGCGGAAGACCCAAAAGACTTTATTATAAATGCACTTTGGGTGTATTTGGTAAAATTGTCTAAGACGTAAAAAATACATTTCAACAGCTGAAAGAGCTTTTTGGCAATAGACTACTTTAAGAAAAAATACTAAGTGAAACAAAATGTGTCTTCTTTTTCTTTGTAGGCTGGGATACAGATCAGCTTGGCAGAGATAGCTTTTACTAATGATGTTTTTACACAGTGGTATATGCTGCTACCTTGTAGACCAAATCCTGTTCATAAGGAACACACTGAATCATCAGTATTGGACATAAGCAAGCCATTGGCTACTACTTTGAATTTGGTAAGTCATAATTATTATGTTTTGTGTGATATTACATTGTATACAAAATGTACATGCATGCAGTAATGTGCAGAATATGGATGTACACATGCAAGTACAGGAATGCTCTCTGTAACCACCTAATTTGAATAAGCAGATGCCACACAAACGCACATTGTAGACCTATAAACCCATACTCCTTCATGCCACCCGGCTGGTAAAAAATTCTATTAATTTCTATTCTGTCATTAATTAAATGAAAAACATATTGTATAATCACGTCCGTGGCCTTTTTACAAACCAAAAGCACTGTTTACATTTTTTTTGCTTTTTCTTGATGCACTTTGTCTGTTAAAGGACTTCAGTGGTCCTTCAATATTCAAGATAACATTAATTGTATAAGCATATCTCTGATATTCTTGAATTTTAATTTAATTCTAACTTTCATTTAAATGTAATATCCAACTATCTCTGCGTATCCATAGTCCAGTTTTTATCTACTTTTCTGTTAAAAGCTTTGCTTCTTGTAATTGAAGATATTACAAGAATATACAATCACTAACTAGATGTTCAACTTCCCAGCCTTAGTTGAGAACAATTGCCTCCTGTCCCTTTACATCTGCCTTTGAAACCACAGTCCAAAAGAATACACTGACATCTAAAGAGTAGCTGAGTTTATTACAGATTCCACATTTGTTTTGCAGTCAAAAGATACAAGATAACAGGAGTCAAGCAGCAGTTCAATTAAGGATCAGGGGACTGACTTTAATTATATGAATTGTCCTTGTGATTTTTCTTACATGATCATTATTATATGTGTATATGTCAGGATGCCGTGTCAGCACTGCTGGAGAGGACATCTGCTGAGCTGGAAGCAGTGGAGCAAGAACTGGCCCAGGAGGAAGACGAGGACGGGGAGGAGGATGACCAGGAGCAGAGATGTTCTACTGAGGAATGGTAGGACAATGAAAATCAAACTACATTATTTTATGATATTCTGTCATTCTTAGAATATTAAAGTTCTATTTTTTTAAATAAATCTAAAATAATGTGAGACACCTGAATCCACCATATGTACTCCGTATCATCACATAGAAGGTGGAAAAGTTATTTCTATTGACCAAGAATTGGCTTATTGTCATTTTAAGTTAGTGTGTAGCCCCTGAAGCCTTCCCACAAGAAACTGCATAGATACCGAGGCTATGACTGGCACACTGATTGTATTATAGATTCATTTATTTCTATATTGTTGATTATATAAACCTGGTGCAGTGGTTAAAATATCTACTTTATAGCAGTAGATTGCAATTGTCATCCTTTTTATTACAATAACGTTTCGGTACACAATCATTTTAAAAGCACCCCTTTACAGTTTGTGTGTGTGTGTGTATGTATGTATGTATGTGTGTGTGTGCCGCACCTTTTTTCTGATTTTTGAGTTAGCGAGATACGGGTGCGGCTTATATTCTCGACCGTAAAAAAAAATGACGGCCGATTTGCGAGTTGCACGTTACATGTGCAGCTTATATTTGCGAACATAAAATTACTGCCGATTTGCCTGCTTGAGACTGCATTGTAGCAATTGAGTAGCGATTTGCAAACATAAAATTACTGCCGATTTGCGCAATTGCGAGTTAAGAGTGCCGATTTGCGTGCTTGAGACTGCGGTATTGAATAGCGATTTCCGGTTTTAGTGATTCTAACATCCTGTAACCTGCAAAACAAAGCTACAGTGCTGTTTCTTGCAATGGCTGATCACTTGGAGAGTCTTTTTCTCTCCAATTTTAAGGGTGCGGCTTATATTTTAGTACTATCTTTTTTTTCTATTTTTTTCCCTTGAATTTTACAGATGCGGCTTATATGCGGGTGCGGCTTATATTCAGACCAATACGGTATATATAAATATCCCCGTTATCCAGCACCCACGGTGACTCCCTATCGCTGTATAAAGTGTAGTTGCCGGTTAATCGGAAGTGCCCGAAAAAAAAGGGTCTTAACAAACCCTTAAACCGCCAAAGAAACAAAAAGGCATTAGACCTAAACAAGGCCATTTAGGCCCAGAAAAAACATTTAGAAATTTTTTTTGTATTTTTTTGCAGTCTTGAACTGCTGAGTAGTGCCGATTTTATCCAGCACTCAACCAACCGGGACTCTCAAGCCACCGGCACCTGCCTCCATTCCCCGATTAACAAAAACTCTCACTTAATCGCCATTATCCGGCACAACCGGCATCCAAACGTCTTGGTTTTTTTTGTTGTTTTTTTTGTGTTTAATTTCAGTTTTTTTTAGCTTTAAATTACTTAGATTGGATAGCAGTAGCTGTTTAATACATAGTTTAAGTTTTTTTAGGGAGTTTAGGCTTCATAAAACAGGGACTCTCAAGCAATCGCCAACAGGCAGTCCCCGTGGGTGCCGGATAACGGGGAGTTTACTGTATGTGTGTGTGTGTATATGTATATATGTATATGTGTATATATATATATATATATATATATATATATATATATATATATATATATATATAGTAGAACGGTTCATCTCAAACTACAGACAGACTAGCAGTATAAAATGGCACACGTAGAGTCATCTAAACATATGATTTTCTCAAAAAAATATTTTTGTTCCTGTCTTGCATAGCAGCAAACCTGAAGATTTTCTCAAACTACAGTAGTTTTATGTCCGTATTCGACGTACTGCTGTGTTTTTGTGCCTGGTAAAGATTTTATGGCAATGAATACATGTCCTGCAGATGCTCCACAAAAACCTCCCGTAGATACCCTTCCTGACACTTATTTATGGTGTGACCTGAAAGTTTTGAGCTCAGTACTTGTTTTAATCCTGTTTGTTTGTTTTGTTTACCCTTTTAGTTTAGTTTTGACTAACACAGTCCCTTGGTTTTGGGCTACCCTGGGGCGACACATAATGCCAGGCAGCCTAGAGCTATTTCTGCATCCAGGGTAAACAATAGTACAATTTGCGCGCTATCTAGTGAAAAAGGTAAATGGGGAATTTATTTATCTACTTCAAAGTTCATCAAAAAGATACTGAGGTAAAGCTCTCTTCTTTCCTTCCCCACCCTCTACAAAGCCTTGAGCAACATGCACTTTTCTGCCATAACTTTCTTTGGCAAAACAACAATTATAAAATAGCTGCTCGTTAAATTAACACCTTCATTGCCACCTAGTACAATATAACATTATTTTAACATGGAAAATCTGATAAATATTGAGGGGCTTAAAAGGACCACTGTAGTTAAAAAAGAAAAAAAAGACACTTGTTTAAGTATGTACCAAACTATTAATATAAGCAGCTGTGTCAGCCATGGACATCATTTTTTGATAGTCAATGGCAACTCTGCTAATGCTTTCAATAGAACAAAAGAAAGGATCATTATATTAGAAGGACACTTGCACCAGAGAATCTAACAGACAGTCATGCCAGGAAATAAAAAACTTGAAGTAAACAATAATTGCATATGAAAGCTAAAAATTTAAAGGTTGTATTTGTTTGTTTTTTTACATTTCTTAGAAATGTTGCCTGTTATTTAGTTTTAGTTTATTTATTCAAATAGAAACATATAGAACAAATGTGACCATAGTAGTCCATGTAAATTTAGAAAATGTGTTACTAAATGTTTTTAAGGTCAGAAATACCCCAAGAAGGGCCATATGATATCCTGGAAGAACATGAGTCAGGAGAAATGACCAGTGAAGACTATGAAGGAACATCAATGTTACCTGGTCATCCTACAGAGACACAGGGGGACATCTATGTAGACACAAACTCATGGGATTCTACCTCCTTCCCACTTCCTGCTGTTGAGCACCCAGTGCTGGTAAGCATTAGAAATCATTAGAGACACCAGGTTTTCTTTTATCGTTGCTGGATTGACTTCCAGCATTGTAGCAGAGATTGTTTGAGACTACAACTTCTGATTCTACAAATCCATCAGAGAGAAAGAAAGTTAAGACAAAGAAACTCATTACATTAATAGGCCACTGTAGTCCAAAATGTGCATACATTTGTGATCTCTGCTTGGGATGAATGCTGTTAAGCAAATTATTCTTGCTTCTGTAGAAATTACACAAATGATACAACATAATCGTGTAATATTGAGTATATTATATTATCCTAAAAGGTTCTGCTGAGGAAAAAAGGTAAAACAATAGTGGGAATGTAACTGGTGATCATATGATGACATGGTGTAATAATCTCCTTTTGGACAGATGGCAGCAGAGGCAAACAGAACCACCAGCATGCCCAAAGCTTTTTACATATTATGAACTCATTTTCATTTAAAATTACTGCAATTTAGGTGATCCATAGTACTGTACAATTATATTTAGTACATTTCATTAAAACAATCTACAGGAACTTAAATGTATATGTTTTGATACAAAGAATGTACAGCAACAGTTTCATTCATGTTATTGCCAGTCAATGACAGAAGAAGCCTTGCTCAGTATACTTTTACATATCATTTTATGAACATTAAAATTGTCAATCTACATCCTTTAACCTTACAGGTTGACAAAGAAACAAACACAGAAGGAGCAGTTCGAGAGAATATATCCGTCCGACCCAAGGACAGAAGTAATATCGGTGCCAGGCAGCGCCCATTTGTTCGAAACAGCATGATTGTGCGGTCACAGACATTCTCACCAGGAGAGAGGAACCAGTACATATGTAGGGTATGTAGTTTTATCCATGGTGTCTTTGAATGTAGTAAAAGCAGATGTCATCGTCTTTGAAAATCTGTGATACAACCTTAACAGTTTCTCCATCACCATTGTTTGGTATTTCATATTGGAATACTTGGATAATATATAGAATGTTGGTGTTGGATGCCAAAAATTACCTTTTACTTTGTTTTAAGTGAGCTGGATTATGAGTGCATCTGATAGAGCAAAATTAGTAGTGTATGAAAAAAACAATTTTGAATGAAAAAATACCAAAATAAGCATTTAAACACTTACCTTGAAGTTAGCAAAATATGTTTTAATTTCTGTCCCAGGCTAAACTGGTATACAATTTGAAAAATAGTTTTGGCCAGTCAGGAGGAAGTAAAGACTGAAACATTTGTATCACAATCTGGCAGTTGCTGTTTTTTTTTTTTGTTTAGTTTTTTTCTCTCTCTGTCCATCTTCTTATGGATATTTTCAGCTGTGACCCCAGCAACCATCATTTCCTTTAGAGGTCACACACTGTACCCTGCAGGGTAAACTTTATGTAAGCTTCCTAGGGGTGTGCACATCCACATAACAGTATCTAGCATATAAATATGTAAGTACATACAACTTTTCAATATAATACATATTTTTCTACTAATCCGTAGCTGTTTATTAGGAAACATTTGAAATCCAGGAAACTTGCATATAGCCTTATAAAGTGAAATCCTCATCTCGTTTCCAAAGGAGCTTCACTGTTTATACAAACACAGAGAGTATTCTTGAACTGCCTGCTCTGTAGACTCTCCATGGCTTAAGGAGCAGGTTATTTAGTTCACTGTGAATTTGATTTGAGCTTCTGGAGGGAGACGCATGGTCAAGCCGCACACAAGCATTAAAATAAAGCTAGGTAGTTTTGCATTGCCACATACTTTTAATAACCACATTGCTGATAGGGCCAGTAGTGCACTGCTCTCAACCAAATGTGTTCCTTTATATGGTAGAGAGGTGAAATATGGCCCTGGCAAGGGGGCTAGTAATGTATTACTGATCCTGTGTCAGTAAAATGATTAATAATCTGATTAAATAAACTGCTCATTGACACAAAACACTTATTAATTAGCATGCAAGTCCTTGACTGTTGTACATAAATAAGCAAGTAGTTAACCAGTGAGTTCTCTATTATATTTAAAGTACTATTTATTTATTATTATTATTATCGTTTATTTGTAACGCTCCAACATATTCCGTAGTGCTATACATAAGTTAAGTTACAGGCAATTACAAGTTTAAGATTACACATTGCAATAGCATTGAAATCTACCATTTTGGTTTCTCCTGAAATACTTCCTGAGGTGGGAGAATACATTGCAGGCAGATATTTTATCTGTACAATTGCAATCTAGCAGCTAGAACCGCCAGTACTTTCAACCCGACCAATGGAGAGCTCATTAATTTACAAGAACACACCGTTCTGAGAAAATAGCAGACCAAATCAGCCTCCTACAAGAAAAAAACAGTAATTGAATATTAAAGATGAATGTAAAGATTTTGTTTACTAAGTAATTTTTTTCCAAAACAGTTTCTTTTATTTTTGCTATATATAAACAGCTTATCTCATAGGTCCTTTTAAGCTAATTTTTTTACCTAAACTTTCAAACATGCCTAATCTCAAGAGAAAAAAAATGGTGTAAGAGAAATCCAATTTAAATAGTCTGTCAATGCAAATACCTATTTCTTCAGAAATCAAACCTCTTTTACGTGCTCTAATATAAAATCTGGCATGGGCCCAGCCAACCTCACTAAAGGCCCTATAAATGGGAAACATACTGAATTCAAAATACTGTAACATAAGCCACAACCCTAATGTTATATATATCAAATATCATCAGATAATCTGCTTTCATTTTAAGGAACAATCCACATGGCACAATTTTAAACAAACTAATTTAGTCCAGGGCAGAAGCATTAATCAAACATTTACAATCACTTTTTTCCTGTTGTAAACTGACCCGAATGTCTTTAAATCTTGCATTAAAAGCTGAATCTTGTCCAAAAATGAACATTATCTGCACCTGGAGAACACACCTTTCCTCAGCAATCATTCAGTGCTGGCATTAACCCTTACATTTGCTGGCTGCATTTTAACTGTTTGTTAACACTCATATTATGACAATAATAACTTACCATGGTCTGTAATCGCTTTTCTCTCCCTGTTGCACTCTCTCATTCTGTTCTCTTATTCTCTTCCTCAACCTATTTGTCTCTCTCTCTGTTTCTCTCTCCGTCTTTCGCGCTCTCTCTCCGTCTTTCGCGCTCTCTCTCCGTCTTTCGCGCTCTCTCTCCGTCTTTCGCGCTCTCTCTCTCCGTCTTTCGCGCTCTCTCTCTCCGTCTTTCGCGCTCTCTCTCCGTCTTTCGCGCTCTCTCTCCGTCTTTCGCGCTCTCTCTCCGTCTTTCGCGCTCTCTCTTTGTCTTTCGCGCTCTCTCTTTGTCTTTCGCGCTCTCTCTCCGTCTTTCGCGCTCTCTCTCCGTCTTTCGCGCTCTCTCTCCGTCTTTCGCGCTCTCTCTCCGTCTTTCGCGCTCTCTCTCCGTCTTTCGCGCTCTCTCTCCGTCTTTCGCGCTCTCTCTCCGTCTTTCGCGCTCTCTCTCCGTCTTTCGCGCTCTCTCTCCGTCTTTCGCGCTCTCTCTCTCTGCGTCTCCGTCGCTCTCTCTCCGTCTTTCGCGCTCTCTCTCCGTCTTTTGCGCTCTCTCTCTCTGCGTCTCCGTTGCTCTCTCTTACTCTGCGTCTCCGTTGCTCTCTCTTACTCTGCGTCTCCGTCGCTCTCTCTTACTCTGCGTCTCCGTCGCTCTCTCTTACTCTGTGTCTCCGTCGCTCTCGCTCTCTCTGCGTCTCCGTCTCTCTCTCTGCGTCTCCGTCGCTCTCGCTGCGTCTCCGACGCTCTCGCTGCGTCTCCGACGCTCTCGCTGCCTCTCCGACGCTCTCGCTGCCTCTCCGACGCTCTCGCTGCCTCTCCGACGCTCTCGCTGCCTCTCCGACGCTCTCGCTGCCTCTCCGACGCTCTCGCTGCCTCTCCGTTGCTCTCTGGGTCGATAGCTCTCGCTCTCTCCGTACGTCTGTCGCTCTCTCGCTCTACCTCGCTGGCTCCCTCTGTCGATTGCTTGCTGGCTCCCCCTCTGTCGATTGCTTGCTGGCTCCCTCTCTTAGTGATTTTATCTTTATTGTCATGCATACAAAATAAGTCCTATTGTATATATGACCTCTTGTTCTAGCAGTTTTGCTAAATATGCTTCCCTCTCCTGTCTGAAAACCAGTACTTTCTATTATTTTCCACTATAAAAGAGATTTAAGATCTTTTTTTCAGATACAATTTAAATGTATCCTTGGATGTGAGAATTTCTTTACTGTTTATTTGAAGATTTCTGAAAATCTTTGACAATGTGTAAATTTCAAAAACCCTTTCATAGACTCTAATGGAGAACACATAATCCCTTTGGGCCTTTTTTGTTGTGCCGTTTTTGTGTCACAAAAAAGGTAGGATTGTCAATGGACACCTTCTGCTGTGTTCTAATGTTGATGTAGATAAAAGTGCTCATTGCCTGTAGGGTAATGAATATATTATCAAAAACAAAGGTTTTGATCTTAATAGAATACCACTGATAAGCTGCAATAAGCTTTTTAAAAGTTTAAACAAAAAAATCTAAAGACATTTTGACTTAAATGTTGCCAAGTTATTAGGCAGCATGTGGCATTTTCAAGTAAATGAGTTTTGTCAGACCATATAAGGGAAAGTAAAGAAAGATAACGGAAATATCTTCCTGTGCAATGCTGCTTTTTTTTTTTTTTATAGAGTCCTTTCACCAATAAATGTATTTCTGTTTTCACAGCTTAATCGAAGCGACAGTGACAGCTCGACCTTGGCCAAAAAGTCTCCTTTTGTGAGGAATGCCACAGAGAGACGCAGTTTGAGAGTGAAGAGGGTATGTGCATCATGGTGTTACAAAGACATATTTATACCTAACAGCTATGTACCACTAAGTAGTAAGTGGTCATCTGCCTATGTTGTTTGTGTTTAGCCAAAATAGGAAGTTGCTCAAATCACAGGAAGCGACAGAGTCCACCCATAAAGTAAAAAATTAAGCAAATTAAGGGAATAAAAATCAAGGTAGTTTGTACTTTTCCCTTATTCTATCAATTTCAATAGAGTAATTTGAAATTTAAATTAACACATCAGAGGTTCCAAATACGGTATAACTTAAATATGTAGATAATATCAAATACTTTATCAATTTAATGATTAAAATGCCTTTTTCTATAGTAAGCGAACACTGAAACTTTATAGCAATTTTTAGTTGTCAGCTTTTTCTGATCGACCTATACAAATGCATATCACTTGTTAATTATAAATCCGTACCAGTAATTACTAATGACCCCCTCTGGCTCTGAGTCGCTCTGAATAAAATGAAGTCCTCCTCAGAACAGAAGATTGGGCATGCTTTCTCCAGGGGCAGTGCCCAGTCTTTTATTCTGCATATGACAACGGATTCAATGCTCCAGGGAGTAATTATTTTCTTTAATTAACAAGAAATATGAATTTTTGTGCATGGACTAGAAATGGCAAGCTGCAATATTAGTTTACTTTAGGAAAATGCATTTTTATGATATTCACCTGATAAAGTACTTGTCATTACCTTTAGTTTTAAATTATACCATCATAGAAACCACTGATATGTCATTTTAATCTGCATGGGGAACATTTTGCTTATATTTTTGTGTGCACCTGTGACTGTTCATCTTCATTTTAACAACTGCAGAACTAAACATTTAGACATGTAGTTCTAATTTAGGCACCAGTATATGTTTAGTCGTATAATTGAGTTTGTTGTTAACACTTTTGCATAAAAATGAAACAATTGCTACTGTATATTTTTTTCTGATTTATACTTTATACTTTTTAAAATATTAAATCTTTTTTTTTTTAATAAATGGAATGCACAATTTTTGAAACTACTGTCCTTTTAATGAACAGCCTATCTGCCAGCCCATCAATCGAAGAGCCATGCACGATTGTCACCGTGAGAGGACCTCTTTGGATCTGGAGCTGGATCTCCAGGCTTCACGGACAAGACAGAGCAGACTCAACGATGAGCTGGAGTCCCTCAGAGGCCTGAAGCAAAGACTAGAGGAGATGAAAGCCCAAGGGGAGACTGAGTTACCTCCCTATGTCCTGGAGGATGACCGATTCCAGAAGCTTCTTAAACAGGCTGAAAAACAGGTATTTATTCCAAATCTAGTAGTTCTCTTTTTGCCTGAACAAATCATTTTTTAAATATATCATCATTTGGAAAATGGGGTACAATTTTGGGCACCACTTTATAAACAGGACATTTTAGAGCTGGAAAAGGTACAGAGAAGGGCAACAAAACTAATAAGGGGAATGGAGGGGCTAAGTTATGAAGAAAGACTAACCAAACTAAACTTATTTTCTCTAGAAGAGGAGATATGATATCTTATATAAATACATCCAGGGTCAGTATAAAGATTTGTCAAGGGAGCTTTTTGTGCCAAGAGGTTTTCAACTGACAAGAGGACATCCCTTGAGGTTAGAAGTAAAAAGATTCACCTTAAAGAAAAGGGTTCTTCACAGTAAGGGTGGTTAATCTGGAATTCTCTACCAGAGGAGGTGGTGACAGCGGATTCGATAGATAACTTTAAAAGGGGACTGGATTTATTTCTAATTAAAAAGGGAATTCAGGGTTATCATGGATAATTAGAGAGACAGTATTGATACAGGGAGAAATCCGATCGCCAGTATCTGGGGTCAGGAAGGAATGTTTCTTTTTTTCTTTCTTCTTTGAGACGATTGTCTAAGTCTCACTTTTTTTTTTTTTTTCTGTTTCCCTTCCTCTGGATTAATTAATAATTCATAATAAAATATAAAAAATAATTAAATAATTGATTAATAATTAACAACTAATTAATTAATGAATCTTTAATCCGCATATTGCAGATCAGGGGAGATCTTAAAAGGTTGAACTTGATGGACTGAAAGTCTTTTTTCAACCTTAATTACTATGTAACTATATTATATTATATCATAATATTATTAATGTTTTTTTGTATCGCTCCAACATATTCTGTAGCGATGTACAGAAGAAGAAATGACAATACAATATTAAACACATGTCAAAGATTGAGGGCCCTGTTTTTGAGTTTAAAATCTTACATATATGGTGCTTTTCTCAAAGCATTGTACAAGATTGAAAACTCACAAACTTCAAAACTAAAGGGATAAATAAAACCAATGGAGAAGGAATTAAAAGGAAGAAACAAGGGCTTTGGCAAGTAATTGAAAAGACAGCAGAGGTTTAATTGTCATTCTACACAGTCTTCTAGGTGCTCAAACCATAAACCCAAAATAAAAACAAAATAAAAAAAAGTTACTTCCACACTGGAGCGGCTGACAACAACATTAGTAGCATATATAGAAGGGGATAACTCCCAATTACATGTCTATAGAAATGAATAATTGTATCCGTAATTAAATAATCGCATATTGTAATAGAGTGCCTAGGCACGGGCCTATTGCAGCACATTTTCAGGGAGCAGCAGTAGTGTGTGCGCATTTGCATAGAACGGTCTGTTTGCAGGGTCATTTCTGTGTTGTGTACTGTATGTATACATAAACACATACACACCTTTATTTAGAAAACTAGAATACTGCCCGTCAAAAAATGACGGCAATGAAATTGTAAGTGAGCTAAGGGTGTTTGGTGTATATCATGTGGCTGATGTAGCGTTGTTCGTTTTCTATGTCGTGCAAGTTTTTCAGAATATCCGTAGCTGTTTGCTGGGCTTTTTCGGAATATCCGTAGCTGTTTGTTGGTGTTTTGCGTGTTTAGGGACCTTTAGCCTCGTTTTCGTTTTGTTCGGCGGCCATTTTTTGTCTTGCTAAGGTGATTTTCGGGTCTCTAAACTCCGAAATTTGTGGTTAAATGGACATGTAACTTTACTTGCAGAGGTCCCCGGTGCCCCCCCTTGCTGTGAGTAACCTTTTTATGTGTTTGTTGTTTGTATTTGTTGTTTGTAATGTTTTTGGGTTGCGCGGGTTGCATCCTTGTTTTCTAATCTCGTAGGTGTTTTTCGGCAAATACGTAGGTGTTTGGTGTTAGACTGCTGTAGCCTCATTTTAGTTTTTTTCGGTGGCCATTTTTTCTCTCGCTTAGATAAATTTTTAGTGTCTAAACTGTTTTAATTTGAGTTAAATTGAGGTGTAACTTTAGTTTTCGAGGTCCTGGACGCTCCCTCTTCCTGTAACTAAGCTTTTTATGTATTTGTTGTGTGTATTTGTTGTATTTTTCATGTTTTGATGTGCGCGTGTTGTGGGCGTTTTTTGCGAGGTCGTAATGGGTCGTAACGTGTCTTGTATTTTGTTTGCGTTACGACGTAAATTTTGCGAAGGTCGCAGTTGCTGGCAAGGAGCGCCTTCGCAAGGGCCGCGGGCTCGCTATGCGAGCCCGCAATCGTGAGCAATGGCTCTTATGCTCATAACTATTATAGTGATAGGAAGAGAAAAGGAGGAGGAATAACTGGGTTGAGGGTTGATGTATCGGATTGGTTGTAGGACAGAATAAATACTCCTGTACTGTGATACACCTTTGTTACAGTAGATAACAAAGAAACACAGTCTAAGGTAAAGTATATTTTGTTTAGACCACTGATCAAGTGTAGAAAAATGCTGTTTTACTTTATTTTGCTGTGAAAGATGCATTTTTGTTTACAAGGTATATTTTAAGATTAGTTTATTGGAGACTATAGCATTTTGTATAGTGTTTGGTGCATAGTGGCTTTTGACAATATAGTATACCCCTACTGTATAGTATACCCCTTTTAGTCTTTAAGTTAGGTAATACTTGCATAAAAATTTAAGTCCTGGTCATCTGATACCACAAGACATAGCAAATATCACGGATTTGTGTTTATCTGCAGGCTGAACAATCAAAAGAAGAACAGAAGCAAGGTTTGAGTGCTGAGAAATTGATGAGAAAAGCCTCAAAGGATGTGTGCAGGCTGCGGGAACAGAGCCAGAAAGTGCCTCTACAAGTGCAGTCTTTCAGGTGAGACGCGTAGCTCAGGCACTGCTTTTATGTACACCCACAAACTGATGGATTCATTGTTAATGACTTCGAGCTCAAATACATGACTCCCCATAGGAAATATAACAAATAGAAACCCTGCATAAAGGGACAATGAAAACATTTGTCTTTGTTGCATGTGAAAGAGGGTATTTAAAAACAAAAAGAAAGAAAAAGAAAACACACTAGTACTTTATCAAAGGATGCTCTAAAGGGAGGAAACAACCAATTCAAATGTTTAACTGATCTGTGGGCTTACCCCTGTCAGCCAATGAGCAGTTGATACTTGTCTGCTAATGAAATCTACAGATGTATGTAGACTCTGTGCACTGGCTATTAGTTTCAATGATGTTTTCAGGCAAGTTTTGTAATGAATTGAAATCTTTCAGGCAAGTTTTGTAATGTTTAAAGCTTTTTTTTTATGTGCATGAAAACAAGAATTGTGTTCCATGTCTCTTTAAGCCTTAATGTAAATATTCCTTGCTACACATAACAACCCAATTAAAGTGACACTGTAATCCTAACAGGAAGTTGACTTAATTTTAAACAGCATTAAAAATGGAAATTTTGGACTATCAGTTTTTTCTCTCTTGAAATATTCAGAATAGATTTTTTGACTCAATACACTAATATGCAATTCACTACTGCTGATTTGTTATTATATCATGCATGTGTATTATAGTTTTTGAGCACAAAATAGTAAATTTTGAAAAAATAGTAAATCCTAAAATATGCACAGACTGCCACACCATTGCTGTTACATTATTGCTTCATGACATCATCATGTTTCGTTGGTTAAAAAGAATATACCTGTGTATCTATTTATTTACTTTTTTTGTATTTTATTTTATTAAGAAGAGCTTATTAACTGTTTTTACTACATAAAATCAAACAAATATTATCTGCTTGGGTCTGTCTGTGTAAAATCCAGAAAACTTCCATATCCCTTAAATAGTTTTGGAGCTATTTTTAGAAGTGGTTCCATTACACATTAGTATATTGTGTATGAGAATAAAGGAGCAGGTATTTATACAACATGGTTATTAATTTCCATCTTAATAATACTGCTGTTGTATATTAACTCTATACCTATCGGTACTGCCTTAAAGCAATGCCTCCACCCTATACCTCTGGGATCTAGGATTTCAGAAACATTTTTTATTATGTTTGAGCTATTTTTAACACCTCCCTTTCATTTTCTTTTTTATATGGAAATACTTCGTTTTTTAGTAGTGGTCATGTTACCTGTTTTGTCTTTTGTGTTTGAGAACTTAAGAAAACTATTATTATTATTATTAGAGATTACTATTATTATGTGGTTTAGGAGAACTACTATTTTATACTATGCGTATAGCTCTTGGGATTTTGGACTTGTATATATATAATGCGTTTGAGAGATGTTAAACAAATTATACAAATTAACTCTGTCTTGTGTATAGTAGAATGTTTAGTGGGGTTTTTTTTTGGGGGGGGGGGGGGTTGCTTATATATTATAAACCACAGTTCACCAAATAGAAATAGCTGTAATGATTGTATAAGCAATACAATATCCAAATAAGCCCTAATTTATAATATTCTGTTATAAATAATTACACTTGATAATCATCCGTTAAGTAGAAAATAAAAAAAAAGCCATATGTGCATTTCTGCCGTAGTGGAGCCATCATTGTTTGTATCTGCATTTATTTTGAATGCAAATATTTATTCAACTGCTTCAGTTGACATTTGACAATCCTTAATGCCTATGCTTTCAACAGGGTTAATGGAAATCACATCAGATTATAAACTTCATTCCTGTTCGGGGAAAAAAAGTAAACCATTGAATCAATCGTCCAGTAAAGAATACCTGCATATATAACTTAAGTGTATTTTGTACCGAGATAAATTCTATAGCTTTAAGTAATGTTTTGATCTAAAAAAAATGGTGCTCACTTTAATTTCTTAATATAGACAGTCTCACACAGATAAAGCATTAAACAAATTGTGCCTATTATTTTATTGCATGTTCTACACAAAGGTTTGCTGACCGTGTAATAACAAATGAATTTTCTTTTCTTGCAGGGAGAAGATTGCTTACTTCACAAGAGCAAAAATAAGCATACCATCCCTATCAGCTGATGATGTATAGGTTTATTGTCTTTTTCATAGCTGTATTTTTCCAGTTGCCCATCTTTTTAGATGAACATTTTGTAGTATAGCATTTGCTTTTATGATAAAAAATATTTTTTTACACTAGCCTATAATTTGTAAAATATCTTGTACTGAATTAATACGACTAGAGGCAAAAACAAACAAACACCAAAAGTAAGCAAAAAAAAAAGCAAACAAAAACCAAAGTAGACTTGTTTGGTACATTGATGGGGGTTTTGTACAGTTTGTATGTGCTATACACATGTATTCTTAATATTTTGTAAAGTTAGAGCAAGGAAACAGTGACAGTAACAGTCTTGCTGAACTGAACTATGCTCAAAATTTTATGTTCAACATACTGGTTTAATTATTTTCGCTATTTTCATGTAAGTTGACTGTGAAAATGGCTGATAAGCCACGCAATATAGTGTTGCACCAGAGACTGACTTTTGGGAGTCAAAATCATTTTCCAAACTCCAAGGCTGCCTTTTTCATGAAGTGCTTTTAATTCTTTTAGTAGTAACGTGGTCATCTGTGATATCCATTACAAGCAAATAGTGATAAGAGGAATTGTAAATTACATCAGTTATATGCTATGAAATCATGGAAAATGAGTAAAAACATGCTACCAAACCATAAAGCAAGGCAGATGATTTTGTCTGTGTTTGGTATTTTAAAACATAGTAGTAATATCTACTATACTGTATTATTTAAGAGGATAAGTAGGAGACAGTTAACTTTAGCATCTTGCTCTACATTCACCAGATCAAGTTATTGGCTACTCCTAAGTTTATAATATGTATGTGAAAAAAGGAACACCTTCCTCTAACTAGCATTGGTAATATATGAAGCATTATATAAAATAACCACGTCTTATTTTAACACAGCCATTAGCAGATTTTCCTGCCCCAGCCCCACAATTGAAATTTGTTAAGTAGAGTTAGCACTTTGTAATTAAATATTTGCATTTTTGGGTAAGATCGTAAACTATGGACAAGCCATTGTTTCAAATATCTATAGAGGGTTGATGTGTTGCTGCAGTCCAGCTTTATAGTAATCTTCCAATACTGCGCTAGCAGATACAAAAGGGCACTTATGCAAGATGTTTGAGTAAGGAAGCAGATTTCCTAGATTAACTATACAATCTTTTAAAAACATTTTTTTTAATTCATAAGCAGCTGTCTAGAGTCACAAACTGTGATCATTGGGGTATATATACAAAAGTGTAACTTGTTAAATAAAAAAATTAACTAGTTACAAAAAAAGTAAAAAAATAGATAATTTCTTACTTCCGCCTTTAGTTTTGCGATGAATTCTACCTACATTTACATGTGTGTTTAGCTGCAATGTGTGTACCTTTTGTATTTATATTGCAATTAGAACATACTTTGCATAGGCATATGCCAAATAGGTTAGACCACTGTGCCAAGTCACAGTTGTCTTAAACACCTACAATGAGGCATGCGTTCAGTGTGTTTCCATCAACATCAAATATATGCTTTGCAACTATTTGGTCGCTTGGTATAGTTTTGTATATATACTACTTTTTCTTTATTATTACATGGATGGAATTCTTTTTAGTTAAATTATGTGCTTTATTTCCCATCTTTCAATGAGGCTATAATAGTTTCCAATATCAACCTCATTCTGTACAGAGTTCCAGTCTGTGCCCTTGTTAATGGAAACCACATTAGGAAAGTGCTCAATCCCATCGGAGCCATTGTTTTGGTATTAATGTTAATTATAGGTCATTCCGGGTATAACGTTGTACTGTAGTTAAAAATAAGTAGTTCTACTTTTTTTTATAGTACACATGGGTACCTCTTCAGAATTCAATATGTGATGTATGTTTTTAGAGTCATGCTATACCATTTTAAAATGTACAAAACTGCATCACACAAAGGTTTAAATTCTGAACTGAGTTCTCTCTTTTTAATATTTCAAACAAAACGTTTGTACTATAAGTCTTTTGTATATTCATTGGAAATCTAATTATTTTGAGAAATTTAAAGTGCGACAGTCAATGAATGCCATTTTGTACAAGAAACATTTAGTTTTATAAGAACCTGGACTGTGTTTTATAATATTAAGCTACTGGTAGAGAAACCCATTTGCTCTGTTATATGAATCATAGGGACTGGAGGAACATGTAGTATAGACACAATGCCACTTAGTAAGTATATGACAGCATGTAGTGGGGTTTGAGCTGCCCACTTGCCTAAAGCCATGATCTATCATTCACGTATTCAGACTTCAGTTGATGTGATTTGATGTTAGAGTAATGTTACAGATTTCAGGCACACTTTTATTTGTGGTTTGAATGGGGTTGACCTCAATGAAGCTTTCTTGTGGAAAAAAACTTTTAATACAGTTCTCTACGCACCATTCTGATCTAATGTTTGTATAATATACAAAGGTTTATAATATTGATCATTTAAAAGTATTATGCTGTTCTCTCCATAGAAGTCTTATTTTTGCCACACAGTTTATAACACACTAGACATTTGTTATTTAAGGGTAACGTACAGGAACTTATATGTAAAAGAATTCCTCCACCAAAAGATTATGTTCTGCACGAGCTACCCATGAAAATGATTTATTCACAAAGCTTTTTCACATTTGAAATTTGTTTTCATCCTGTTTTGTACTTCACAATGTTATTGGCACCTTTATATCCTCTTCAAGCCACACTCTGGCATCTGCACAGCGGTGACCTGCCGGAGAATGCCAGGAATAGGAGTCTTTGCATCATTGTCTGTATTTGTGTCATGTGAAATGCTTGTTTGTGAAACTCTTTTCACTTGACAGACAAAAAAAAAATCTATAGAGTTGACAGCTTGTGAAACTAGATTGGAAACATCTTACACTGTGTGTATGTACAGAATTTCCCATTCACTCCACCTGCCATTCTGTGTAATTACTCCTTGTGTGGCTGTCCATCAGTATTGAAGTTTGATGCAAGAAAGGAGATGGAAAAACTAAGTGTTCAGATAGATAAACAAAAGACCAACATATAGTACTAGTGGTATGAATATGGATATTGCTGCTTAACACAAATAATTGTGACTCCAGCTATCTTTTTAAAGATAACGGCATCACCATGAACCCATTGGATTTGATCTCCCTATACTGATTTTTGCTAAAATGTACATTTAAGACTACTAGTTATTACACCATATCATACTTGTAAGGTCAAAGACTGGGGGGTTGGGGCATAATATGAAGTTATTTAATCCTTTAATGCAAAAGAGACTGCACAGCATTGCTTTGCGAGTTCCCTCTGCTTCTAAAGGGGTTAATGCAAAGGTTTGATGAAGGTTGTCTTGTTTTTGTCAGCTTAACTTGTAAAATGTAGAATGACATGTAGAGCTGTTGTATCTTTTTAATGAATTATTTCTCCCATTTATTTATTTACTGTCTTATTTATGTACCGTTTTTGATGTAGTTCAGTTCTGGTCATTTTAATGTTTGTCATAAATGAAGCTAGCAGGATTATTTACAGCTTTGTTCTACATTTGGAGCTGTTACGTATTTATCTGTTCTACATAGTATTACAATGTGGGAGCTGGGTTGGGCCATATTCACAAGTGCAACCGAGATCCATTGCTATGATGTATGTTATGCTATTACTTATATTCACTTCAGAAGGCAGGGCTGCAGTATTGCCGGACAATCTCTGTCACCCTTTTCTCTACTATAAAGCCTGTATCAGGTATGAGACTTAATTGCTGAGAGACCTGCTTCCTTTCTAGTCAATAGTAGGGTTTAGAGTTGCAGTTCTGAATAGAAACCTAATCTGTGTTATGAGATAAATACACTTGCCCTATCTAGTCGGCCCATCTCCCGATCTGATTTTATATGCAAACCCAACCAATCATTTTTTTTAATTACCTTACTGTAATGTCCTCCATTTATTTTAAAATATCTTACTAAATCACTGAAATTGAATGTTACTATCATATGACCCCACTCCAGTATATATTATTCTTCCGTGTCACATAATTATTTTCAAATCAAAGGTCTAATCTGTAATTACCTTTTTACAAGTTCAAAAACTAAGATCTTTTTTGTTGGGGACCATTTTCTTTTTCCATCCCCAAATATACTACATCAAACCATTATAAAACATTGCATCAAGCACATTGGGTGCACATTCTAAGCTCTACTACCAAATCGTGAGATAGCAATGGGACTAGGTTGCATTAAACCGCATAACAAATACAACTTTATTCAAATGTTTTGCCAGTGCAGAAGGAGCCAGCTATAATATTCTGGCACTTAGTGGATTAAGGTCTAGTGAAGTTTGACTTCACATAGTTAATAAAAGTTTGAATCAACATCCCAATATATCTAGTGATTTAGTGGATATGCAAACTCTTGCTATTTAACTATTAATTTGAAAATAAGTACTTATTATATATTATATTTGTATGTATTTTTAATTATTGTTAATATGCTACTGCAATTATGTATCTCACAATCAAAGTATTACAGGCACAAAGACAGACAAATATTATTATTAGCCAAATGAACAAAGTTTTTTTTAGCATCTGTCGCTAAAATCAAATATTTCTTATTTTCCTACTATATTCTCTGTTTAAATTGTGTTAAATATGAAATGCTCAGAACTGAACTTAGTATGTGATCAGGTTTAAATTCTGAATGTGTTTTCATTTTGTCTATATCATTAATAGTATGGAAATGCTACATCACATAGATTAATGTTGTCTCTGCACTTTCCATGTGTTTCAGTGATTTGAAAAAAAATACATTTTTTTTTAACAAAAACTGGTCTTTGTCTATTTATTTTAAAATTAGAAAAATTGATTTTCATTTAAATGGTTATGGCATTTGCATTGCTTTCAGCTGCATTTTAAAGATTATTTGAAAATATCAAAATTTTACTAAATAAACTGCTTTTAACTGTCCAGGTCTGAGTCCTGTTAGCCAGTGAGCAGTAGTTAAATTGTATGCGTTTCAGCAAATAAAATAATAAAAATGCCATGCAATAGTAAACCCCATTTATCGAACTAGAAAAAGCAATTTAAAGTTTCTCACAGTAGAAATAAGTGGAGAAAGTGTAAGCATATACAGTGGATATAAAAAGTCTACACACCCCTGTTAAAATGTCAGGTTTCTGTGCTGTAAAATAATGAGACAAAGATAAATCATTTCAGAACTTTTTCCACCTTTAATGTGACCTATAAACTGTACAACTCAATTGAAAAACAAACAAATCTTTTAGGTAGAGGGAAGAAAAAATATAAAAATAAAATAATATGGCTTCATAAGTATGCACACCCTTAAACTAATACTTTGTTGAAGCACCTTTTGATTTTATTACATCACTCAGTCTTTTGGGGTATGAGTCTATCAGCATGGCACATTTTGACTTGGCAAGATTTGCCCACTCTTCTTTGCAAAAACACTCCAAATCTGTCAGATTGCGAGGGCATCTCATGTGCACAGCCCTCTTCTTCAGATCACCCCCTCTGGCTGGGCCATTTCAAAATGTAAATCTTCTTCTGGTGAAGCCATTCCTTTGTTGATTTGGATGTATGCTTTGGGTCGTTGTCATGCTGAAAGATGAAGTTCCTCTTCATGTTCAGCTTTCTAGCAGAAGCTTGAAGGTTTTGTGCCAATATTGACTGGTATTTGGAACTGTTCATAATTCCCTCTATCTTAACTAAGGCCCCAGTTCCAGCTGAAGAAAAACAGCCCAGAGCACGATGCTGCCACCACCATGCTTCACTGTGGGTATGGTGTTCTTTTGGTGATGTGCAGTGTTGTTTTTGTGCCAAACATATCTTTTGGAATTATGGCCAAAAAGTTCAACCTTGGTTTCATCAGACCATATCACCCTTTTCCACATGCTTTTGGGAGACTTCAGATGTGTTTTTGCAAAATGTAGCCTGGCTTAGATGTTTTTCTTCGTAAGAAAAGGCTTTCGTCTTGCCACTCTACCCCATAGCCCAGACATATGAAGAATACAGGAAATTGTTGTCACATGTACCACACAGCCAGTACTTGCCAGATATTCCTGCAGCTCCTTTAATGTTGCTGTAGGTCTCTTGGTAGCCTCCCAGACCAGTTTTCTTCTCGTCTTTTCATCAATTTTGGAGGGAGCTCCAGTTCTTGGTAATGTCACTGTTGTACCATATTTTCTCCACTTGATGATGACTGTCTTCACTGTGTTCCATGGTATATCTAATGCCTTAGAAATTCTTTTGTACCCTTCTCCTGACTGATACCTTTTAACAATGAGATCCCTCTGATGCTTTGGAAGCTCTCTCTGGACCATGGCTTTTGCTGTGGGATGCGACTAAGAAAATTTCAGGAAAGACCAACGAGCAGCTGAACCTTATTTGGGGTTAATCCAAGGAACTTTAAATGATGGCAGGTGTATGCTGACTCCTATTTAACACGATTTGGAATGTGATTGCTTAATTCTGAACACAGCTACATCCCCAGTTATAAGAGGGTGTGCAGACTTATGCAACCACATTTTTTTTATTTTTCTTCCCTCCACCTAAAAGATTTCAGTTTGTTTTTCAATTGAGTTGTACAGTTTATAGGTCACATTTAAAGGTGGAAAAAGTTCTGAAATGATTTATCTTTGTCTCATTTTTTTACAGCACAGAAACCTAACATTTTAACAGGGGTGTGTAGACTTTTTATATCCACTGTAAATATCACTGCAAATAGTCATTTATGTGCAAATACAGACAGACATACAAACCGTGTTATCAGCTCAGCAATGTCAATCCCGTTAGCATTTTGTGACACACTTAGAGTGGCCCAGTTAACCAGGTCATCTGTATCGGGACCATTGGCCCAACTTTCAAGCCCCACTGGGAGGCCAGTTGGTGAGTCTCATAATATTGTACAGTCTGGTATCTCATTGTTTCTCCAAAGTCTGTTGAAGGTTTGTTAACTAGATTAAAACATTTTATGTTACAGTTTGAGGGCAAAATTACTGCTTCTCGGGCAGCTGCAGTATAATGGTATAGTTGTTTATGGCATACAAGATAAATTTACTGAATTAATAATAATACATTTACTGAATTAATTTACTGAATTAATAATAACCAAATAGAGTGAAGAAAAGGAACCAGATTCTTCTCATAACAGTGATAAACCCTGGAGGGTTCACAATAATTCTTCCCCAAAATGTGTTTTTTTTTGTAAGGCATTAGTCTTATTGGGAAGCATGTGCCACAGGAGTTAAAAGAAAATAATATGGAGTAGGACATTTTACAGCAATAATTTCAATACTTCCTCTTGATAATTTAATTGAAATAAAAAATGAGGAGGGAGAGCAGAAACAGGTATAGAAAATTTTCCCAAACCTTTGCTAATTAATTAGGTGAAAAGTATACTGAGAAATGCCCTGCTCTTTTATGTTATCTGGATTAGACTGAGAGAATTCACAGAACATAAAGAGGTATGACCTGGTTGAATTATGATAAAAAAAAGTCTTCAAAGATTGTTGCACTTCCTGAAATGCAAAAGAAGTACTGGGATATTGACCTAAAATTGTTACAGTATTCCGTCCTAATGTGGGGTGGGCGGGTGGAACCCATCTCTCTCAGTTTCTATGGTCAAGAAGGGTTATTGTTTTGCATACAATGAGAGTACCTGTAAGTGGGTCTTTTCTAGTAAATTCAGATTATTTCAAAGGAGATTCAGCTGCTAAAGGGCATAACTCCAGTGCTACTAAAAAAACATGTACCAATGGTTAAAAATGTAACCTCTTGCTTGAGTGTTTCTCTGAGGTTTTTCACATACCCTTTTCGAATACTCGTTCTTATATGCCCAAAAAAAAGTTGTTTAAAAAATTTTGTGGAAGTTTCAAAACCCAGGATGGCAAGTCCATTTAAAAAAAATCCCTGTTCCTCATTTAAGAATATCCCTTTTGGTTATAGTTCCAAAAAAAGGAGCAGGAAAAATGAAATTTAATACATCACTGCCTTACCCAGAGAATAATGATGGTATTGAGAAGGAACTTTTCTTTCATTCATGAGGTTAAACAAATTAAGCATGTAGGTAAAGGGGTGCTTTTGGCCAAAGTTGTTATAAAATCAGCTTTTTATTGCTCCTGGCACGTCCTTCTTATCTACTGTAATATCATGTTCAGATCATTATTTCATTGATTTATGTCACCAAGGGGGTTGTTCCATTTAATTTCATGTACTTATTTTGAAACATTCTTTTCTCCATTGGTGGCACTTTATGACTTGGGATTGGCCTTATTGTTTCATTATCTCTTTTTTGTTTGTTGATCCTGCCGGATCAGAGGTGTGTTCTCACCTGCTAAAAACTTTCACAACTATAGTTATTGAATTTGGAGTACTTCTGGCTTCAGAAAAATCTGAGGGCCCTACCCATACCCTAAATTTCTTGGGCATCCATATAGACACTATCAAGATCCACTGGCCTTTACTCTGGCGATATAATGACTTGAGGGAGAGCTAAAATATCTAAACTCATATTTATATTGTTTTATAATTACGTTGATTTTCTATGTTATGTTTACCTAAGAGTGTTAGAATTCTGTGTTCACTCTACCTGATGCCATGTATAGCGCACTTATGCTCCAGACTTGAAGTGAGGGTAGCAGATATCACATTCTCTGACTGGAGAAATATGAATATAGTTCTATACAACTACTGAAGTGGATGTTATGATGCCTTGCAGAAGAAATATTTGAAAAATGATTGTATTAGCAGTTTATACAAAATTCAGAAGATCCACAAAATATTACAGAATGTTATCAGTTAAAATTTAAATAGGTTTTGGGATCAAAGCAATACGACTACACCATTCACTCGGATTCTTCAAGTATTCCTGATTCAAGCATTTTCTTAACTTTGGTTCTTACTTCATCTCTTTTTGCTTCCGGCTTTCGATATGGCTTTTATGGCTGTTACTGTCACTCTAGTCTTAGTAATTATGTCATGATAATCCTAACGATAGGCTGAAAAGACATCACTGTTGCAGGCTATCATTTGTAGACCTTCTTCTCTTTGCTGTGAGGATAACGCTGGAGATATCAGTACTTCAGAAGACGGTTCTTACAAATGAGCGCAAAAGGAAACAAAAGCCACTTCAGTGGTTCTCTCCTGCCATGCTTTCAATAAATGAATGTGATATATTTGGTCTGGTTTGCGACGGTCAGGTTGTTTGATCTCACAGTCTACTTCTATGACTCCATAAGATAATTTCATAAGATCCCTGTCATCTTGTCAGAGGTTTACTCTCCACGGTAGGCACTAGTACTATTACTTTGTCCCCTGGTTCAAATCGTTGGACCTGATTATACTAGGTTTTCTGTTGCTCCCGGGCTTATTCCATATATTCTTTCACTAAAGGGCTCACTTGTGCATTTCTCTCTCTTAGTCTTTATAAGTATTCTATAATATTTTCTCCTGGCATACCTTGATCTACCCACTTTTCATGTAGGATATCAAGTATTCCCCTCGGATGGCATCCATATAAGAGTTGAAATGCAGAGAATACAGTCGTGAGGTGACTCTCAAACTGCAAATAAAATACAAGGTCCATAGCAGTCCACCACTTTCATTATCATTCCCTTTAATGTTTGGTTGCATTTCTTCATTTGTTTGGGGATTATACATATATGCTTCCAAAGCTCTGATTCTTAATAATTTACACAGAGCTGTCAACAGTTTAGATACAAGTAGAGTACCATGGTCTGTAAGTATTTATCTTTGAATTCCCACTCTAGAGAAAAGAAGAACCTGTTCTTTAGCCATATTTTTAGAGCTTGCAGTCCTCAAAGGAAAAGCTTCAGGACATTGAGTAGCATAGTCAGCTACAACCAGGATGTACTGGTGCCCCGAGCTGTCTTCTCAAGTAATCCTACTAGATCCAATGCTATCCTTTAAAAATGTTCCTCTGTGATTGGAAGAGGTGTCATTGGAGCCCTTAATTGGGTCTGAGCACTTAAAGCTGGCATTCTGGGACAGATAATAATGGTGTACTTCTGCATAAATTCTAGGCCAATATAACCTTTCATAAACTTATTTAGGGTTTCGTCTATTCCCAGATGGCAAACTTTTTTCTATGTCCCTGAAGTATCCACAGTTGTTCTATAACCTCAATGACAGTCTTGACAATCCAGTACAGGAGATCTCTTTTTAACACAAAACAGGGGCCTTGATGATGTTCTCTTCTCTGTACAGTTACTCCATTCACCTCCAGCACCTCCTTTTGTACATTCCATATAAGTGTATCTTTCACTTGTTCTCTTCTGAATTTTTTCTTATTTACAAGACAGGTTTAATCTTCTATTCTTCACTACCCGGAGTGGTTGTCATCTCCTGTGAAGGAAATGCTACTGTCTCTACCTTACCTCTATTAACCTGGGATGCTGCTAGAGCCTTCAGTCTGTCCTGATTCTTCTTCATTTCTGTTTCCATCTTTTTCTCTTTCCATATCTCTTTTCTTGATTTCTTTACTTTCTTCTGATGGTAATTGCACAGTATGATTCAATTTGATATCCTCTACAAAATCATTGTTTTCTTTTTGTTTTTCTTGTATAAGCATTTGAAAATGTGGAAAATTCTAAGCCTCCAGCAGTGTCATAGCAAAAAAATGAAAAACAAACATTCCCACATTTGAAGCAGTTAAGAGAAAAATTCAATACATATACACAATGAGTACGATTTCAGTGGAACTAAATGAAAATTATAAAAAATGTTTACACAAATCATGTTGGCACATATGCACTCTAAAATTAGTCTGGAACTAAAAAAAGAGAACAATAAAAGTCAACACCCAACCTGCATTATGGAAAGCATCCACGACATACTACTCAAACTGTGTTTAGTTTATGTTTATTTCATACACAATCTATATACAAACAGTTGCTCTGGTGCTGTTTGCAACTCTGTATGTAGTGTCTGGTTAGATTCTGACAGGTTCTATAACGCTTAAAATAACATCCAGCAAACAGTGGCCTCTCTGCCTTGGGAAGTTTGTCTAAATCTAATCAAACTGCTTCATCTCCTGGGTTAGCAAGTAAAAATCCCATATTTTTGACATTCCAAAGTGATAGCAGCTCATGGCCCCTGCTACTTCACCCGGGAAAGGAAACATTCAGAACAGGCAATTTTTTTATTTTCCTTTTAAACATCTGAAACATGATTAGCAAAATAATACACACCATTAAGCCAAAATACTATCGTCTACGCCAAGTGTATCCAATAAGGGGCAGTTTTCCAAAAACTCTCAACCTCAATGTACCATGATTGTGAGAAGCTCTACCAAAATTCCCATCCAAAAGGACCCCTTTTGGTTTGTGGTATATGTTTCCAGCTCACAAATCAAACAACACAAAAGTAAATAATCGTAGCAATGTTTATTATACTTAGCTTCGACTGACAGGGAGCTGTGTACAGCCAGACAAGTCACTGCCTTTGATACAGACTTACAGAGGTTTATTCACAAAATTCTCTATCCGTCTCCACTTGATCTCAGCTGCACTGATCCTCAGCTGCACTGATCCTCAGTGATTACTCTTTCTGCATTAGTCTCTCCTCTCTCTCCTTGTGCCTCCCTCTTCTCTCTGTGTTGCCTAAATAGGACTGTTGCAGCATCTTAGGTGCAGCCTAATTGCTGTGTGAGAGCCTTTTAGCGCCCGCTGGTCTGGATTAAGCAAATGGCTTTATTCATGCTCACGTGCATTCCTTCTATGATTCCCCTGTATCTTTTTGCAGCTTTATCATAGTGAAAGAGTTAATTACTGGAGCACTTGATCAGTTTCACCTCATCACAGGTTTTAAAACTCAGGTGCTGAGAGATGGGTGGGTCCCGTGTAATGCACTAGAGTTCAGAAGTGAGAGAGACCACTTTGTGGACTGCAGGGCAACAGTCTGAGAGCAATCTGTGTGGAAAGCTTGTAGGAAGCTAGCAGTGAGATAGCCTGACAGTGAGAGTCTCTAATCAAGGCTGTGAAAGCAGACTGAGAACATTTTGCACAAATGAAAATACAGACTCATAGAAGTGTATGCTGTTTGCAAAAGACACCCAGAGAGAAAAAGTGTACTGTTTATTGAAGCTGAGATTCAGTGGAGCTGTGAAACAAGCCAAGACACCCAGAGGGATAAGTGTTTTGCGTACAGTAGAAAGGACATAGAGAGACTGCAGCATGGCGCTGTTAAGCAAGCCACTGATCAAGAGAGAACATGTGGGTCAGGGAATTTATATAAAGTTATGGACTGGTTGTTTTGTTTTTGTTCCATCCATACTTAGCTGGATGGAAGCTGTGGCTAGTGAACTAACTTCAGTAATAGCTAGTGCTCCATGGGAGCTAGGCCAATTATTTTCTGGGTTTGTTTTGTTTTCATATGTTTTGTAAAACTGGTGAAGAAACAGTAAAGTTTGAAAAAGTAATTTAAAGCCTCCTGCGTTGTTATGTACCACTTTAAGAAGGTCAGAAACCCGTTCATAAAGAGAGAAGAGCCTGGCAGTATGCTAGTTTTACAATCTATAATTTAGGCATACATTTGATTATATAGGGCACTTTTATTTCTGTTTCTATTTTCTTATTTTCTATGTTTACAGGTTATTTCATGTTGCATGTGGTATCATTTTATCTCTATCAGTTACATTAGAAATTTGTCCTTTGTCCTGGTTTCATACACATCCTATCTACGTGTTTATTCTTTCATGCTCTGCACTCTGTAGCCCTCATTCAATTGCGATTTGGCCAATTGAATAAGGCCCTAAATAAGCACATAACATATTTTTTTAAAGAAGTTTTTATTTATTAAACATCTATCCAAAAGCAAGGTTTTCACTAACTAAAAACTTCTTTAAAAAAATATGCTATGAACTTATTTAGAGCCCTATTCAGTTGGCCAAATCACAATTGAATGAGGCCCTATGTTTCTTGTATTGAATGTTCTGCACTGGGTGCTGATTCACCTGTTTGTGTATACCGTTATTTTCCATGCATGAATGTCTCCACTTTACTAATTTTATCCAAGGCTTCAGAGTCTAAATCCTTAAAGGGAAATGATGTTGAGATTCTACCCTTTATCATTATGAGTTTTTCTGTTTCACTCATTCTGTCAGATATCTGATATTGTCAATAATGGACAAAGTAGTCATTCTTGTTTTCTTTTTAATTTGCATAGTATTTTGAGGAGGAAGGTTTAGGATTAATGTCATTCAGATCCAAAGCTTTTATAAACAGTTTCACCAGATCATAATAGAATTTGGAGGGATCTTGCTCTCCAGCTGCCCTTTTCTCAACATCAGAGTCCTCTTCTCTGTAGAGCAGTGGTTCTCAACCTGGAGGCCAAATGATGATTTGCTAGGGGTCACTTACAGTAGCGTAGCAAGAGGGGGGGGGGGGGGGGGAAGCATCCCGAGTATCATAGTGGTAGAGGTGGCACAGGAGGAAGAAACAATGCTACGTGGAGGAACACCTCAGCCATCTTTTTTTCATACTTGTACTTGTAAGGAACTTGCTCTGGGAAGCAGGGGGTTAACAGCCTGCTAGGGGGCCGGGATCAGATCAGTGCAGTGCCGGAGGAAGCCTCTGAGCACATGGAGGAGCCAGGGATAGAGCTGATCTGCTCACAGGCTGTCCATCCTACCTGCAGCACACCTCAGTCCAGGGGGAGTGTGTGTGATATGACTGTGTGTAACAGGGTGACTGTGACAGGATGAGTGTGTGTGATATGACATGCTGAGTATGTGTGTGATATGACATGCTGAGTACGTGTGTGACATGCTGAGTACGTGTGTGACATGCTGAGTCTATGTGACAGGCTGAGTGTGTGTGACAGGCTGAGTGTGTGTGTGTGATAGGCTGAGTGTGTGTGTGTGTGATATGACATGTGGAGTATGTGTGTAACAGGCTTAGTGTGTGTGATATGTCATGCTGAGTATGTGTGTAACAGGCTGAGTGTGTGTGTGACAGGCTGACTGTGTGTCATATGACGTGCTGAGTACGTGTGTAACATGGTGAGTGTGTGTAACATGGTGAGTGTGTGTGACAGGCTGACTGTGTGTGTCATACGACAGGATGAGTGTGTGTGTGACAGGCTGAGTATGTGTGTAACAGGCTGACTGTGTGTCATATGACAGGCTGACTGTGTGTCATATGACATGCTGAGTACGTGTGTAACATGGTGAGTGTGTGTGACAGGCTGACTGTGTGTGTCATATGACAGGATGAGTGTGTGTGTGACAGGATGAGTGTGTGTGTAACAGGCTGACTGTGTGTCATATGACAGGCTGACTGTGTGTCATATGACGTGCTGAGTACGTGTGTAACATGGTGAGTGTGTGTGACAGGCTGACTGTGTGTGTCATACGACAGGATGAGTGTGTGTGTGACAGGATGAGTGTGTGTGTGCCAGGCTGAGTGTATGTGTGTGATATGACATGCTGTGTGTGTGTGACAGGCTGAGTGTGTGTGATATGACATACTGTAACAGGGTGAATATGTGTATGTGTATGATTGACAGAATGAGTGTGTGTGTCATATGACAGGCAGAGTGTATATGTGTGTGACAGGCTGAGTGTGTGTGATATGACATGCTGAGTATGTGTGTAACAGGGTGAGTGTGTGTGGCAGGCTGACTGTGCCACATGATAGGATGAGTGTGTGTGTGCCAGGCTGAGTGTGATATCTGCTCCTCTTTCAGTATGTAAATCCGGCCCTTTGCGCAGCGAGTAAGAACACGGCCCATCTGCTGTGCTCTACGCAAGAATGCCTCTAGCCACTTTGGGAGAAGAAGACTGGGATGCAGCACAGTCAAAGCAGGGGACAGACGTCACCAGCAGACCTCTCCAGGGGACAGTCACAGAGGTGGTTATTATTATTGTTTATTTATAACGCGCCAAAACATATTCCGTAGCAATGATTAGTGCTTAGTGCCCTGACCTACATGGGAAGGGGAGTAAATCAACATAGAATAAATACTGTTTTCTTCTTTGTCTGGAAAATGCAGATCTATTTCATAATTAGTATAGATGTTGGTAGTGTGCAATATAATTACTCTGACCAATTCAATGACACCATATGTGGGGAATAGTGCCCCTCGTATTGTGATTAGTGCACTCATTGGGTGGTTAATGCCCTCATATGGTGATTAGTGCCTTCATATGGTGGTTAATCTAATCACTATCTGGGGGGGCATTAACCAACATATGAAGCCCACTAATCACCATACAAAGAGCACTAAACGGAAGGGGGACATAAAGGGAAAGGTATTGGGGTGTCGTGAAGGGTGGGTAGGGTTTTGAGGCATGAAGGGTGGGCGGGGGTTGAGGAATCATTTTACTGTTAGGGGTCACCACAACTTGGGAAATTTTATCAAGGGGTCACGGCACTAGAAAGGTTGAGAACCACTGCTGTAGAGCATGTTAGAAGGTCCTTCTCCTGCCCAATGTGAAGAATGTTTAATAGATTTGCAGACGTTCCTGGAGAGATTCTGGCTCTTCCTTGCTTGGGAGGAATTGTCAATCTTTTTTTTCTACTGCACTGTTAACCAAGTATGGGATCACATTTGTAAATGCTTTGCCATTTTAGACTGCAAATCTTAAGGAGCTTTCCCCCTCCATTTGAGTCTTCACAGCCTTTGTCTGTCTTTTTTTTTGTTTGACCCAGGGCTTGGTAAGTTGAAATGTACATAACATAATGCCAGCTTCTATACATATTTTCTTTTTGTTCAAATTTAATTAGAGTAAGAAATTCTAAGAAATACCTATAGTCACTAAAACATAGAGGACTTGCCACAAAATGTTGGTTAACAACATGTTAAGGCCAGAGTCAGAAACTATTTCAGACAATGATCACTTTATTGAATTCGCATAATGTCACTGCTGAGCCAGAAGGTTCAGACAAGTATTATAATTTAATAGCCCAAGTCTTACAGCCTTATTAAATTGCAATTCGGCCAATTGAATAGGGCTCTATATAAGCACATAGCATATTTTTTTTACAGAAGTTTTTAGTTAGTGAAGATCTTGCTTTTGGATAAAAGTTCATTAACTAAAAACTTCTGTAAAAAATATATGCTATGTACTTATATAGAGCCCTATTCAATTAGCTAAGTCACAATTTAATAAGGCTATTAGTACTTAGTGACAAATCCAAGATCCCACACATGGAAAAAAAGATACTACTGTAAAATACTCACAATTTTATTTATTTTTATTTGTTTTTTGTTTTATGATTTTTATGGTTTTCTTTTTTAAAGAAAATATAAAATTGTGAGAAAATAAGCATAAATGAGGGAGAGAGACTTTTTGGTGTTATTTGGCAGTGGAAGGGTTAATGGCTGTTTAAGCAGCCTGTTTGTTTCAGCTGCTTAAGAGAGACAATGAGGCTGTTTGCAGAGAGATTATTTCACACGTGTCTTTCTCTCTTTCATATTTTCATATTTTCCTAACTCTCTATCTTCAACTTTCTCCCTTTTTTACTCACACTCTCTTTTCTCTACTCCTCTGTCTTTCTTTGTTTTTACACAGCCTCCATTTTGTTTACAAACCTCTGATTTTTATCCCTTTCCTCTCTCCCCAAAACACAAAACTCAACACCAAACAAACAAACTAAACAAAACCTGAAAACTTTAACTTAAATAACTAAAAGCTCTAGGAGTGAAGGTGCAGGGGAGGGGTGTGGAAGTATCCAGGAGACAGCTCACCCTCCTGGCATAGAGAGCTGAGCCTGCCTCCCAGAAAACTGAAAAGTAAAACTTAAAAACTAAGAAAAAAACACACAAGAAAACTCCCAAAAACTAATCACACTGTGCACCAAGTGCTGATAAACAAAAAGGTGACAAAAGAAAATTGTAGTTTGAGGGTCTAAGGCCCTAAAAAGCCCTATTTGAAGAGCCTAAAACATACTCTCTGTACTGGACACAGTATATCTTACAGACCTTTTATGGATTGGCCCTATTATAGAGCCAGTCCATAGTTTCTCACATCCCCACCTAGTGGTGGGGAGGGATATGTCCAGTTAAAGAGTTACATGTTAAACTATAAAACAAAAGCATTCTAAGGGTATGTCCCTCAGTAGTCAGGAAGAGGATAAAGCTTGGCTCAGGATCTCTTGACAATTAGAATCTTCATTAAAAAGCAGGCACACCCACAGACACTGGAAATGCAGTCTACTGGTGATCAGCAGGAAAGCCATGAAGTTAGCTAGACAATGGGCAGGCATCAGATAGCAGACAGGTGTCAAACTCCCAGGCCTTCAACAGCAAGATAGCCAAACACCTGTAAGTCACACTCAGGATTTTCAGGAGACTCTGGGACAGAGCAAAAACGTTTAAGCACCTCAATACACCAGGAACAGAGTATAATTTTTTAGGAGCACACTGTGAACTCTCAGAAATTTAAGGGACAGATCAGGATACTTGGAGTTAACCAGGCATAAATCGTGTTAATTCCTGGTCTGTTCCATGTTCCTGAGAACTTCTAACATCCAAACAGTCACCGAATGAACACAAGTAATGGCACTACGTGAGGAGTAATAGCATTACTGCTCTACAGGAAATGTGCAAATAGACAAAGGGTACGTGTGTCAGTTCTGAATTAAAGGTGTGTAAAAGGAGGCAAGGAGTGATCTAGCACTTTATTAGATTATCTATGACAAATGCAAAATATATAGTTGTGGGATCTGTATGACCTACTGACAAACAAGAATTAGAAACTCCAATGTAAGTTTACTGGAAGATTTTATTTTTTAAATAACATTAACTGATAAAGTACTTGTCAATATAGTTTTAAATTATGTCATATTTGGACCTATTACTGTATCCCTTTAAGAGAGGTAGCAAATAACTGGTTCAGCGATACATATACTATCTATCTATCTGTCTGTCTGTCTATCTAAATGATTTAACAAGACTTTACTTTACATTTAGATCTCTCTCTCTCTCTCTCCCTCTCTCTCTCTCTCTCTCTCTCTCTATATATATATATATATATATATATATATATATATATATATATATATATACACACACAGTGGATATAAAAAGTCTACACACCCCTGTTAAAATGTCAGGTTTCTGTGCTGTAAAAAAATTAGACAAAGATAAATCATTTCAGAACTTTTTCCACATTTAATGTGACCTATAAACTGTACAACACAATTGAAAAACAAACTGAAATCTTTTAGGTTGAGGGAAGAAAAAATATAAAAATAAAATAATATGGTTGCATAAGTCTGCACATCCTTAAACTAATACTTTGTTGAAGCACCTTTTGATTTTATTACAGCACTCAGTCTTTTTGGGTATGAGTCTATCAGCATGGCACATTTTGACATGGCAAGATTTGCCCACTCTTCTGCAAAAACACTCCAAATCTGTCAGATTGCGAGGGCATCTCCTGTGCACAGCCCTCTTCAGATCACCCCACAGATTTTCAATCGGATTCAGGTCTGGGCTCTGGCTGGGCCATTCCAAAACGTTAATCTTCTACTGGTGAAGCCATTCCTTTGTTGATTTGGGTCGTTGTCATGCTGAAAGATGAAGTTCCTCTTCATGTTCAGCTTTCTAGCAGAAGCCTGAAGGTTTTGTGCCAATATTGACTGGTATTTGGAACTGTTCATAATTCCCTCTATCTTAACTAAGGCCCCAGTTCCAGCTGAAGAAAAACAGCCCCAACGCATGATGCTGCCACCACCATGCTTCACTGTGGGTATGGTGTTCTTTTGGTGATGTGCAGTGTTTTTTTTGCGCCAAACATATCTTTTGGAATTATGGCCAAAAAGTTCAACCTTGGTTTCATCAGGCCATAACACCTTTTCTCACATGCTTTTGGGAGACTTCAGATGTGTTTTTGCAAAATGTAGCCTGGCTTGGATGTTTTTCTTCGTAAGAAAAAGGCTTTCGTCTCGCCACTCTACCCCATAGCCCAGACATATGAAGAATACAGGAGATTGTTGTTACATGTTCCACACAGCCAGTACTTGCCAGATATTCCTGCAGCGCCTCTTGGTAGGCCCCCCAGACCAGTTTTCTTCTCGTCTTTTCATCAATTTTGGAGGGAACTCCAGTTCTTGGTAATGTTGTGCCATATTTTCTCCACTTGATGATGACTGTCTTCACTGTAATCCATGGTATATCTAATGCCTTGGAAATTCTTTTGTACCCTTCTCCTGACTGATACTTTTTAACAATGAGATCACTCAGATGCTTTGGAAGCTCTCTGTGGACCATGGCTTTTGCTGTGAGATGCGACTAGGAACATTTCAGGAAAGACCAACTAGAGCAGCTGAACTTTATTTGGGGTTAATCAGAGGCACTTTAAATGATGGCATGTGTATGCTGACTCCTATTTAACATGATTTGGAATGTGATTGCTTAATTCTGAACACAGCTACATCCCCAGTTATAAGAGGGTGTGCAGACTTATGCAACCACAATATTTTTATTTTTTATTTTTCTTCCCTCCACCTAAAAGATTTCAGTTTGTTTTTCAATTGTGTTGTACAGTTTATAGGTCACATTAAATGTGGAAAAAGTTCTGAAATGATTTATCTTTGTCTAATTTTTTTACAGCACAGAAACCTGACATTTTAACAGGGGTGTGTAGACTTTTTATATCCACTGTATATATGGATGTTTATATATATATATATATATATATATATATATATAGATACATACAAACACACATGGTTATTTTAAAGGGAAATTATCCATTATATATATATATATACTAACGACTTGCCCGTCAAAAATTACGGGGCAATAAAATTGTAAGGCAGGTAATGCTGTTTGCCACAGACAGTAAGTGTTTTGGTCATCTGAGATACTTCGGCGCTCATTGCGAGCTGAGCGCCTTTGGTGCTCATTGCGTGGCTCGCAATGAGCGCTCATTGCGAGCCTCTCGGTTGGTGTATTTTTTATCAGAGGCGCTTTTGCCTCATCTCATTGTAAGGTCCGTGCTAATGGCCTTTTTTGCGCTTATTGCAAGTCTCTCCCCTGGTGTACTTTGTGTCCTCTGAGCACCGTTGGCTCTCCTTGTGAAGTGCGCAGTGAAGGGCTTTGTGGTTTATTGCGATACTGTGTTGTTTTTTTATTTTTTGTTTATATGTATTTTTTCTTGATCATTAATTAATTAATGAAATGATAAATTAATATACTTTACCTATTTGTAATTAATATATGCAGCAAGCAATGTGCTGAAGAGCTAACAATCTGTTTTAATCTTCCTGCAGCATACAATGTAGATTGGCAGTGTTGGTGAGCTGTGGTGTAAGCGTCAGCAATATGTGAAGTGTGTAGTTTAAATAGGCTGCGTGCGCAAGGGGAAGCCGTTAGTGTAGCTGTATACTTCCGCATTCTGAAAGATAGTGTTGTAAAATGGCGGCGATTGTGTATGTGGTACGTGGGTGTGGTTGATTTAGCGTCCTTGCTAATAGTATATGTTGTACCTCGTACAGGTTTTTTCCTGACCCCAGAAACTGGCGATCAAATTTCTCCCTGGATCAATATTCCTTTGCTAGTTATCTAGGATAACCTTGAATGCCCTCTTTATTTAAAAATATATCTAACCCCTTTTTAAAATTATCTATCGAATTTGCTGTCACCACCTCCTTTGGTAGAGAATTCCACAGTTTAACCACCCTAACTGTGACAAACCCTTTTCTTTCTTTAAGGTGAAGTCTTTTTTCCTCTAACCTCAAGGGATCAGTTGAAAATATCTTGCTACAAAAAGTTCACTTGACAAAGCCTTATATTGACCCAGGATGCATTTAAATACGGTAATCATATCCCCTCATAGACTCCAAAAGTAAGTTTAATTAGGTTAGTCTTTCTTCATAACTTAGCCCTCCATTCCCCTTATTCGTTTTGTTGCCCTTCTCTGTACTTTTTCCAGCTCTAAAATGTCCTTTTTATGAAGTGGTGCGCAAAATTGTACTCCATATACCAAATGAGGGCTTATGTATAGTGGTAGAATTATATTTGCTTCCCTTGCTTCTATAGCCTTCCTAATACATGCTAATATTTTACTTGCCTTTGCAGCTGCTGCTTGGCATTAAGCACTGCTACCTAGGTGGTTGTCCTCAAGTACTCCCAAATCCCTTTCAATATCTGATACCCCTAGATTTGCTCCATTAAGATTATAAATTGCATGGCTATTTTTCTTCCCAAATGCATAACCTTACATTTATTTGTATTATATCTCATCTGCCATTTATCCGCCCATTTCTCTAATTTTAGGAAAATCTCTTTGTAGGGAAAGTACATCATTATCTGATTTAATTACCTTGCACAACTTAGTATCATCAGCAAAAATGGAGACACTACTTTAGAGTCCTACTTCTACATCATTAATAAATATGTTAAAAAGGAGAGGACCTAATACTGAACCTTGAGGAACCCCACTTACCACATTAGTCCAATCGGAGTATGTTTCATTTACAACAACCCTTTGCTTCCTGTCTTTTAGCCAGCTCTCGATCCATGAGCAGATATTTACTGCAATTCCTGTATCCCTTAGTTTGCTTAGTTTGTATCAAAAGCCTTAGCAAAATCCAAAAAGACTACATTCACTGAGTTGCCCTGATCCAAGTTCCTACTAACCTCCTCATAGAAACTAATTAGATTGGTCTGACATTACCTATCTTCTTGTATTCTGTCCCATATTAACCCTTCTAAAAGCTTTCCAACTACAGATGTGAGGCTCACTGGTCTATAATTCCCCGGATTTGCTTGTGCTGCTCCCTTAAATAAAGAAAGGTATCACCTCTGCTTTTCTCCAGTCATCTGATAGAGACCCTGTAGTAAGTGAGTCTTGAAATATTAGATATAATGGTTTGGCTATTACATAACCCAGCTCCCTCAGTACCCTTGGATGTATTCCATCAGGACCTGGGGCTTTATTAACATTTATTTTCTCCAATCTCTTTTGGATTTCTTCCTGCGTTAACCAATTATTTAGTGATGGTAGAGTAGCCTCATTATGTTGCGGTGTCCCAACCACTGGTACCTCCCTCGTGTATACCGATGAAAATAACCTATTTAGCTAATCTGCCTTTTCCTGTTCACTAATTATCAGTTGGCCTGTGTCACATTGTAATGTTCCTATAGCTTCCTTCCTCGCTTTCTTCCCATTAATATATTTAAAAAATATTTTTGGGTTAGTCTTCCTTTCCTTTTGAACTGACTTCTCATTTTCTATCTTAGCCAGTCTAATAGCCCTTTTACAGGCCTTGTTGATTTCCTTATCATCGTCCCTGAGGAAGCGGAAGGGACTTGTCTCGCAGCAGTGACGTCACCAGGACCCGGAGAGGAGTTCAGTGTTTACTGGCGCCAAATTGACCGCAATGGAGTCACAGAACTCAGATATATATAAGAAAGCAAACATCAACCTACAGAATAAGTCACAGTTATATTCCTTTGTCAATATCATGTTCTTGTATAATTGTTATGATAATATACATAGAGAAATGTTGAACAATATCTCCAAATATTAAGTGATTGGATAACAATGATATTTTTATATAATATATAAGGAGACAATTATACTACAGAGATATAATTTGATATAATAATCTTTTCCTCTATGATAAACAAGATAATTATTAAAACTGCTTCAATTTAGAGTACACTTCCACTTATTTATATTATTATTATATCTATTTAACACATTTATTAAAATTTGCTTATTATATAAAATGTAAAGTTTGCACAGCACTTAGTAACTTTTAGAGTAGGTTAGCTTGCCTTGGTATGTTAGATTAGGGGGTAATTGGTGGATCCCCAGTACCACCATCAGGATTAGTTTTTTTTTTTTTTTCAGGTTTGTGCAGATAGTATATTTAGAATTAGTGTAAAGGAGTAAATGGTGGGCTCCGCTACCACCAAATCAGAATTATAATACATTTACATCAAATCATCACCTTATAGCACTGTGCACTTATCACTTTATTTAGGTTATAGTAAAATATATAATTTTTTTGCGGTGTCTCTATAGTAATCACATTATTATACTTAAATTCTTTCAGTGTTCTGTTGTGTGTTCATTGCTGCTATATATTAATTTTAATTGTTTAATTTTAACATGTTGTATTTATATATGTAATGAATAAATTGAAATTTTTTATTTATCAAGATAAAAATGTTTGAATGATAATTGATTAATTACTACCCTACCTTAGGAGGCTAAATTGGTTTGCATATATAGGTGTTCCTTTCTCTTCCTTTGTTTAGTAATCCATTTACACCTTTTCATTCGGAAAAGTATGAATTAAAGAAGTTTAATTGGTATTTACCATTTCAACAGATCTATATAGTTCTTTCATACTACCTCCCCTCAGATTACTAATTTCATATTTTGTATTAAATTTCCGTATAGTCAAATAAAGCTGCCTCTGTTCCCTCCTTCTTGTATAATTTAAATGCATGTTTCATTTTCCTTATCATGATGTGTATATATATATATATATATATATATATATATATATATATATATATATATATATATATATATATATACCCTTCCCTATCACTGTGCAATCAGGGGGATTTGTCATTGCTCCCTCCCAGTTGCTACGATCCTGAACACTGGGACACTGGCAAAAGGAGAGCTATACATATATTTAGACAATGGACAGGTGTCACAAGCAGGCCAGATTACAGGTGTTAAAGCAGAAGAATAGATGGCCACAGAGATGTTGTAATAGGAGCCAGACAGCAGACTGGTGCCATAAGTAGGTATGCACTCAGGATAGCCAGCCCTTAAGACAGGTGTCACAAGCAGGTAGGATCTCAACAGCAGACAATTGTGCCAGGTATCCATATGGGTACAAGGGCAGTAAAGCAAAAAACAGCATTGTTAAACAGAAACAAGTACCAGGGAAGTAGATAAGAACCAGGATAACCAGAGTGGCCAGAAATCTGTAGAAAACACTTTAAAGGTAAATTAAGTTGAGTATTTATGTAATTTAGAACAAAGTTATTAAATTTTATTAATAATTACACACAATATTACTAAAAATAAAAAATATCTTAGAAAATAAATGTGTGTATATTGTTGTTTAAAGGACCAGTGTAGTTCAAGAGAAAAGTATGTAACAAAGTAAAAACACAAGCAGTTGTCTAAGCTACTCGAATTTTGTGGGGGAAAATCAGAATTTTGAAGACTCTGTTTATGAGTAGAAGAATCCATTTTGTTTTTGTTAGATTATTTCCTGAGAGCTGGATCATGAGGATGTGATTTGTCTATCTATCAGTGGGGGAAGGGTCAGAATGATTTGTTAGATAATTTGATCTTACTAGAATTGGCACCACACCCCTCACAGGCTCAGAAGAAGACTGCTTGCAAGTATTCCTCCACAGAAATCTAAACGCCCCTTCCAGTAAAGTCATCAACATTTTTTTTATTAGAAACTAGCTTAATGACATACTGCATACGCAACATTTCAAATGCATATCCCAATTACATACATGACACCAAACTTCTGTGATAGTACAGCCAAATAAAAGTTTGCAAATTATATTTACATTATTGTAATAACATGCATTTTCCTCAAATATGTTTTACATTTGAATCAGGCACACTGTAAAATACATATATAAAAATTTTAACAATAAAATTATGAAAACAAATGTATATATCTATCAACAGGGCAATGAGCACTCATCAAGTTCTGAGTGCTTTGGTGCATCCCATGGCCAACTGGTTATTATATAAAAAGTAACCAAGAAAGAAACATGCTCTCTTGAGGTCTTCTTAAATTCTTTACTTCATTCCAAAAAGACCAACATTCGGTCCTAACATGGGGACCTTTATCAGGTCTCAAAGGATAAAGGTCCTCCTGTGAGGTCCTTAATGTTGCTCTTTTATATATAAAAGAGAATATGAACAAAATCATTTTACGATATTAAATTTCAAACCTTACTGCACTATATAGATATGTTTTGTACAAATCTGTTTCTTTATCGGCTTATATATATTGATATGAGAGAGAAGGTGTAACAGTATTTCAATACATATAAAATGCTTATTCTTTTATATTTATAATTTGTTTATATTTGTGTAGAACCTATGGAAATTAAATTAGCAAAAATAAAAAATTCTCCTTCACTCGTCTCATAAAAATAAGCATGAGATAAAAAATAATCTCAGGCAAACCTCACCACATTTAAGCTGCATAAAATTAAATTAAGTTTATTTAAGCTTTAAGCTTTCTTACGGCAAGGAGCAATAGAAATAACATTTAATAGTTAAACTATAGTCTACATTTAGTTGAATACTTGCAATAAATGGGGAAAGTTCAGAATTCAGTATTTTGTTTGTTTTTAATCCTAATATTTGATTTCTTCAAGTGAATTAATGTGCCTGTACACAGCCTGTTTTGCACATTATTAATCCTCACCAGAAATAGATTAGTAAACAATAATTTGCTTAATTAAGCAAAGGACGAATGGAAACTACATTACATAAAGTCAACAAAAATCAACATACCATATATTTTTTAAATGTTATAGTTTTATTTGACCCATTGTAGTGAACAAACTAATGCATGACTGGGTTAATGGAAATATTTTAAATGATAACTACAAATATCAACATTTAGAAATATAATTCAAGTAATTGATATCTAATTACTGATATATACATATTGCATTTTTTACACAGAACAAAGGTAAAAGACTTCCATAATACTTTGGTGAACCAAACTTTCAATTCGCTCTTAATTTATTTTAGCTCTTTTACAATAATATTAAAAAAAAAAAAAAAATCATTCATAATATTATTTGATACTCACATATTCTTCTTCAAACAAATTATTCATTGTCCGCTTACTGGAATGCCAAATGATTTGTTTATTAGAAGAAAATACTTTCATCTGATTACAATCAACTATTTTTACTACAGCAGATTATGAATTTGATGCAAAGATCGTTCTTTTACATTTTTTGTTAAACATAGATCATTCAGTTAAAGTGTAAAAGGTCCTACTGTAAAGTAAATGCTGCCAGTCTGTAAGTCAAAACAAGTTAAGAGGGTTCATTTTAACATTCATATTTGCAGATCTGCATATTTGGTTTCCAAATGTCCCGGTTGGTAGGAATATTTTACATGTATATTTCCTGTGTAAGGTTGGGTGGCAGAACCGACTGAACAAAACAGCAATGAACCACCCAGCATAAAAAAAACCTCCAAACCAGCCCATGAACATAGCGTCACCAAACTCCCATCTGGGGACAATTTCTGGGACTGTCTCATCCCAAAATTCCTGGACTGTATCATAAGCCACCCAAGACACTGGGATTAGTACAGTGAATGCAGAGATCCAAAACAACACTCCTCCAAAGAGCAACAGCCTTTTCTTCATTTCCACTTTTCCATTCTTCAGACAGTCCAAACCAAGGCTTGAAATTAGGAGGCCAATTACACCCAAACCATCAGATACAAACATCAGAATTCTTGCAATCCTCATATTAAATGGCAGTGCCAAAAAGGAGTCAAAGTCCTTACACTGCATACCCCCTTCATCTTGAACAACACAAGTTTGCCACAGTCCCATTGTCCAATTTTCCAGTAAATTCAGATCTAAATTGAGTTGTTTCCAAAGAGGCACAAAAGTGGCGACACAGGTTAGAACACATCCAAGGACAGAGAAAAACATTGCCCCGTATTGTAGCTTTAGCTTGTTGGACATTATTGCCACTAAATACTGCAGCAAATAGTGGTAAAGCCAGAACCTCAGTGACAGGTGCACTAGTTGATTATGGTGCGTAAACTATATTTGAAGCGCTGTTTGTAAGCTGAATAGACATTTAATATCAGATCTCAGGGCTTTTTAACACATTAAGTATTCAATTACAGGACCTTAGCCAATAAGTCTATTGTGTCGGATACTTTACAGAACCCAGGTATGGAGAAATCTCACCATAAAGGATCAATGGTGGGTGTGACTGGCAGTATTTTTACATTTACTGCTATTTTTAAACCGTTTTTTGAGCATGCTCTTTGTTTGTCCATTGTGAAACCAAAGGAACTGTAATATATAAGCATATATAAGGCAAAATGTAAGGCAAAAAAGCATAATGTTCTTCAAAATGCATTTGTATAATAGAACTATCTGTCTAGAATATGGAAAGAACATTTAAAATAACACAGATGGGGCTACAATTCATTTAAAACTATTGGTAATGTTATTAATGACATCTACTTTATCAATGTAATGTTATTTAAAAATATATATTTTATTATAGAAAACGTACATTTAATTGTGCCTTTTTTTACTTGTCAATCAGCCTTCTGATGCGCTCACTGAGGACACAGTGAAAACTCTGTCTAAGGAGGAGATCACTGACATGGGGGTCTTAATCTACTGTGTTCAGGCTAAAGCCATAAGAAAAAGTATAAGAATGACATGCTCAGTTTTTAATCTTCCTATGACTGTAGAATAAACACAATATACTCAAAGCTCCAGTTGGGTAACTGGCTATTGACAATGATCTCAACATTAGAAAGACACTTCACTCTGTTGTTAGTGTGGGGTAGACAGGTAAACATTGCAAAATTAAATGTATTTTTTTTTAAGAATAGTAATTAGTAATTAAGAGTTTTGATATTAATTTTCAATGAACATTTACTGTAAGAAAATTACATTTTTCTTAATAACTTTCAACTTATAAATAACTTGTCATTGCTAAGTATTTTAAGTATTATATTATATCGTATTTAGAACATTAAACTGTGTGATTGTAGGCTGGGGGTTAGGATAGAAGAAGAAAGCTTATTCTATGAAATAGTCTTTATTCCCTTATAAGGAATAACAGCTCTCACACTTATTTTCTTTAAAAAGGGTATATAATTTTATTCACACAGCCTATGCTTTTAAAACCACACAAAACAATGGAACATATCAAATATTAATTTAAACATATGGCAATGTACAATGGTCTCAGACACAACGTTGGTGCTTTGCTGATAGGCTGTTGTGTCCTTGCCTTAGTCATTGAGAAAGAGGCTGGAAGCTCAAAACTAATCCTATGGAAAAAGCATGGGCAATGCGGCAATGGGGCAGTCCATGTTACGTTGATTACCCTATGTATGTTAATTACTGTATGTTATGTTGCTTCCCTATGTGCGATTGACTTGTGTGATTCTGTATGCTGCATGTTTGGTTCATGAAGTGTTAAATAATTTAGACTGTTGTGTTGTCAGTCTGTAACTGTCAGAGAGGAAGTCAGTTGAGATTCAGTTACATGGAGTGAGATGTAATGTTGTCTCTGAGAACAAGCCAGTCTGAAGGCAGTCTGTGATGCTTGTGAAGAAGTTTGTAAAGAAAAGTGAGGCAGTTGAGATATTGCTTTGTTAAATGTAGATATATGCTCATAAAGAAAAGGGAGGTGATGCATCTTGAAGACATATGCTCCTAAAGAAAAGGGAGGTAATATATCTATAAGATAACATATCTAGAAGATATATGTGTATGTCAGCATTACTAGAGAAAATAAGCGCTATTACTGTATGACTGAAGTGGATGTTATGATACCTTGCAGATGAAAGCTTGTCAATAGTAATTTATACAAAGTCCAGAAGACACACAAACTGTTACAGACTGTTATCACCTCAAGTTTAAATATACATCTATTGAACCTGTTATGAATTACAACAGCAATTAAACTAGTTCCTGATTTTTATAATGCTGAGCCTGAGTTCATATTTTTAAATGGTGCATAAAGAGTAAGGGCATTTTAAAGAGACATTGGCTGTTTTGGTGAAGGGATCAAAAGAATCTGAAAGGTCTTCTGGGCGGGTTGGACCACAACAGCCTTATCAAGCCTGACCGAAGAAGCAGATCGTAACAGTGATCACATTCCCTTTCCTACTACTACCCCCTTGACTTAATAGCACTTCCCCATCAATTATTATATGCAGAAAACATAACTAAATATAACATAATTGGTACCGGCCATTTTGGATTGAGGGAACTCCTGCCTTAATAACTGTGGGAACTAGTTAATGCATTTTCCACCTATTCTAGACAGAGATTTTCATAATGGTAATTCAAAGTAAGTGATATAATCCCATTTGTCGAAATTGGGAAAAGTATTTACCCATCTATTATCATTTAGCTAGTCTAATATGTGGGTACAACTTCTGTCTACTAGTTTTACTTTTGCTATTTACCTTAATTATATCATCTTGTGTGTATTTCAAACCAACTTTCAACAAAATGTTTAGACCTAAACACAATCTAATAGTCTATATAATGTAAAGGTATAGTACAGCTATAGCATAAACAATTGAAAAACAAAATTAAATCATAACCTGTTTTATAAAAATGTAATTTGATATCTTAAAACTTAAAAAATATTTTAGAAAAATGACTGAACAGTTCCCCCCATTAATAAATGTTAACATGGTAACAATGTTGCTGGTCTGTGAAGGTAGAAACAAAGAGCCTCATTCAATTGAGCAATTGTAAGTTACTGTAGCCCATAAGTGAGGCTGTAAGTTAATTTTCTATTCTTTTGCAGGCTCCGAACGGATTATTGGTTACAGGCTTGAAAAATTTGCAGTGGTTAAACCCGGAACTTACAGCCTCTTGAAGCGTTAGATCTTTCACGTCCGCAAGACTTCCGATCACTAAAATCAATTGCAAAAATCACTCAATACAGCACCCGCAGTAAAGGCCGCAAATGGCAAATGTTGGCCCAAAGCTTATGGGTTCCAAATAGGACCCGTAAAGAGTTTACAGACTACTTTGGAACACTGCAAAACACAATAAAAACGCACCAATGGTCTTCAAAATATGGCCAAAGCAATGGAAGGCACAAAAACTCCCAACTATCAAATATTGAAAAAAAAAAAAATTAGGTTGTAATGGTCATGCATATGCCAAAATGAAAAGTCATGCTGCAAGATGCTGAAGCTATTAAAGAAATACTCCTTCATTAAAATGCAAAACAAATACATGGAAATGGCTGCCATATGTTTAGTCCCTCTGTTTTATCTAACTCTCTGTGACCCTATGGACTACAGCATTCTTACTTATATATCTGTCTTTGCTTATCCACAAGATTTGCATGGAAACCATACTGGAGTGGGTTGCCAGGTTGTCAGTTCCTTCTTCAATGGACTGTGATTTTTCTGACCTCTCTGCTATGACCTGCCCACCTACAGTGCCCCTATAGCTCACAGCTTCATTCAGGTACACAAGCCTCCTCACACCACTACTTAGCAATCCAGAAAGGGACCAGGGGAACATACACCACACTAATCTACTCTATCCCATCAGGAAGGGACGCAAATACACACGGAGGCCGTGCAGAGGCACGGGAAGCAGCAGCCAACGCACCTCCATCAGGGATATTCTCAGCTAGGCCCATCCTTCAAAGTTACACGCCATTGCTGGTGGCCATGTTCCCAGATGTATAACCATTATCATTTGGTGACCTCCTATTAAGAGTTTTGATATTAATTCACATTATCGCCTGATATATTCCTATCAGGCCTCCAGGGGAATGTTGATAATCTACAGTATTACCAATTGGACTTTGCATGTGCATTAACCCTTTATTATCAAATATATACAGTATATTACTAGCGACTTGTCCGTCAAAAATGACAGCAATAAAATTTGAAGGCTGGCAATGCTGTTTGCCACACAATGCAAGGCTCTCCCCCCTCTAACTTGTGGACCTCGCGATGAGCACCTTCGCCGCTCATTACCAGCCTCTCCCACCATCTACTTTACGGGCCTCCCATTGAGCCACTTTCATGGCTCTCAATGAGCGCCTTCGCAGGTGTCGTCCAACCTGCCACTTTCATGCCTCGTGCTTAGCGCCTTTGGCGCTCATCACAAGCTCAGCGATGTGCGCCTTTGGTGCTCATCACGAGGCCCGCAAAGAACAACTTTGGCACTCATTGCGAGCCTCTCCCCACTCTATAACCCCTGTGTCTGTTTCCCCCCTCTCTCTCTCTCCCTCCCGCTGTCTCTTTGCCCCCTGTACCTGCCCATTGTTTTTTCCCCTTATTTCCCTCACCTGTGTCTCTTTGCCCCCCTCTCTCACCCCTGTGTCTCTTTGCACCCTCTCAACCCTCTCCCTCATCTGTGTCTTTCTCCTCCATCTCCCTCTTCAAGTCTTGCGTGCCTCGCACTATGTGCCGATCGTGCCATTTTCAAAGACATACGATGAGCGCCTAAGCCCTATTGGCTTCGGCCTCGTTTTAGCCTTTTTTTTTATATTACATCTGTATGGGCACCATATTTTTTTCTTGCTTAGCCGATTTCAGACCTCTCAAAAATGAAATTAAACATCAAATTAGCTTGCAACCTCACTTACAGGCACCCTGCCTCTCCCCCTGTGCTGTGTGTGAGGCTGTAAGTTAATTTTAATTTTAATCTTTTGGCGGTCTTCCGGCAGCTTCCGAGTTACGTACTTGAAAAAAATGTCACCCGGAGGCATCATGACCTTTGCATGATTGGCGGAGATGCTGGCCTGGAGACACTCCATCTGCTGCCACATGAGGGATAGCATCTCCACCTGTGCAGCATGGCTTGGTGGTGGAGATGGAGGTCCCTGGGGCGTGGCCTGGTGAGGAGGTGGCGGTGGCCCAGTGGGGAGGGTCTGGAGCCCGCCTGGAGATTGCCTCAATAAGGGTGGTGGTATTGGTGGGCCCAATGGCGGTGGTGGCAGCCAGTTGGACGCACACACTGCTGAAGGGAAGAGGAGGTGGGGTCAAGCCCAGCTAGTCACTCCAGTAGGAGGGTCCTGGCAAGATTCTGAGTCTCTGGAGGAGGGGTATAGTGGGGTCAAATCCCGGCGGTGTGGCTGCTGGTCACCCCACTAGCCAGATGACATTCCCCTCCTCCAAACCTTGGCCCTCGGTTCCTCTTCTTTCCTCCTCCCCCTGTGCCGGTTCCTGCTGGGCAGGGGCTTGCTCCTCCACTACCTGCTCCAATGAAGAAAGGTATATGTGATTAGTATGATGAATAATACATTGTAATGTGTTCATTCCTAACTATCTGACATCTAGGCTTGAACCTGGATGATTCTTCTAATTGTAACTCAGATTAGCTATCGTTTGCTAGATATGATCTATTCTTTGGTTCTCGGTCTTGATTGTTCTTGGCTCCTAACGCTATCTTGATTCCGCCTGCGGTCTGTAACTGCATACGCTGCAGTGGGCACACCAACACATGGACTCTCTACTGGATAATTACTTTTGTTGTGCCCACAAATGACAGTGATTTGTCAGCTGGACATGGATTTAAATGATGCATCCATCTATCCCTTGTTAATTCCATTGAGCTGACATGTCAGTGTCCCTTTGGTCATCATGTACATGTGTAGTGTGTGTGAAGTACATGTGGTGGCATGTTGGTGTATATGATATTTACCTGGGCCTAAAGCTCCAGCAGCGGGCACCTGCCTGTCTCCCACTTGTTGTAGCACACCGTCACTTTGGGGCCACCACTTGATGCTGCATCTTGCTTCTCCTCCTTGGCCATCATCCTCCTCACCTTGGCCCTGATGTCATCAAATCGGTGCTTGACAGACCTCACATCCCTTTGCGCTATAGCCACTGCTGTTACCTCAGCCGCTACCTCCTTCCATGCCTGGGCCCTAGGCCCTGGACTGACTTCCCTCTCCAACGCAAGGATCAAGGGGCGGCCACGGATGGCACCAAGCAGAACAACATTCTCCTGATGTGTGTAGTCCAGGGCCCTGTGCTTGCCCTTAGCCTCTTGCCCTCCCGACTGTGGATGGGGATCCTTGCCTCCCTGACCTGTCCCTGAGGCCTGTCCCTCCCCCGAACAATCACCCCCTGGGATCAGGCCCCTCCCTGTCCCTGGTCTAGATGTGCAAGTTGCTAGGGTCGCCCTGCCACCACCCACCTCCTCCTCTCCACTCAACTCCTCCACCACTTCCACCACCTCCTCCTCCTCCAACACCTCCTCCTCCAATTTCTGCTGCTCTGCCACCTCCCTCTCCTCCTCCTCCGCCTCCTCTCCTCCACCACTCCCAAACTCCTCCTCACCTGCTCCTCTCCTCCACCACTTCCTAGGGCTACCTCTCTCTCCTCCTCATCTCTCTTCCTCCCCCTCCCCACTCATCTCCCCTCTCCTCCCTCCATTTAAATCCCTGAAAATATATTAATTTAAATCAAAAAAGTTTTTATCTGTATGAGGATTTTTTTTTTTGTGTATTACGGGTATTTATTAATTGTTGGGGGATGGGGTGTGAGGATGGGATATGGGTGTGTATGCATGGAGTGACCTAGATCTATGTGTATCTATGTGTGTAATTTAATTTATGTGTATTGCTATTATGTGTAATCTGTAAATATGTGCAATCAAGGATTAAGTGTAAATTCGTAATAAGGTGACTAGAAAGAAACAAAACCACAATATACTGCTCTCACAAGTCGCTTACTCTCTCACTCAGAATCCTCCAACTTCGGTAACGTATGCTACTTCGGAAGGTAATACAACACAGTCAACGCATGGGCGGGTGGAAACGCACCTTTATTATCTCCCTCTGTCAATCATCTGCAACTAGACCGCTTTCTATTGGCTGAGAGTCCTGTGTCGCACTAGGTTATATGATTGGATCGTAACAGCAGATCGCATCTCGGCTAGCCCAGTAACTGTTTGCGGCCACAGGAGGGCTTTACGAGCTTGACGCCTCGGTCCATAACTTGCGCCCCTGCTCAATTGAATAGCTCCGGAATCGGAGACAAACGGGAGCCCGCAGCATGCCCGCACTTGAATCAGGGCTTGCACTTGAATCAGGCTCTAAGAGAAGTCCGGGCATAGACCAGTCCTAAGCAAAAGAGGAGACACCAACAACTCAGAGCAAAGGAAGTGTGCTCCCTTTCATAGCTTGCAAGACTCCCATCAGTCCAAATTATTGTTCCCAAAATGGTAAACAAGATTCTTATGAATATTTCACCTTTTTTTATAAACAGTTTGCAATGTGTGGTTGTGCTTGATTTATTCCGTTAAGGAACAATGGAAAAATTAATTTATTAGAGGTTGGTAATTTTGAATAGTAATAGTCTTAGCTAAGTTCTGTTTTACTGTTAACTCATGGCTCCTAATGATCAGCTAACCTAAGATACCCTGGGCATCAGAAGATTCTCTCTAATTGTTTCTGATTATTAATTACTGTGATTAATACCTGTTATTTGTTATATGTTATATCTACTGACATCATTGGCATAGTCTCCCAGCCCATGTATTAGCTGCTGAACTCTTTATCACATCCTAAGCTACATTCATTTTTCTTTCAGACGGCTCTCTGGTCACTCTCACACTCTCTCTGGCTCAATCACTCCTCCCCTCCCTCCCCCTCATCCCACCTACCCCTGTTTATCCTTAATTCATTGAGTCACACAAATCTTCTACACCTGAACCATTTATCAGCGGTGCTTTGGGAAAAAAGGACTTCTTACAAGACTTGAAGCTCAAAACATGGCCCACCATTTTCTGCCGTTGTCAATACTACATATTGTATATTTCCTTGTTCTTATTCCCTGTACAGCTCTACGGAATATGTTGGCGCGATACAAATAAAAGATAATAATAATAATAATATACTCTTTGGTGTTCAAAAATTATTTTTAATACAGTCTTTTTTGTTCACATTATTGGTTTATTTACTTTAATAATCTTCCATTATGTAAACAAACTGTGCATGCTTTTCACCTGCACAGGTAGAGTTAATTAATCACCTTGGATAAAACACTCTTCTAGGATATGATGATCTAAAATAGTAATTTATGCCTAAAATAGCAACAATCAAGGTCGCACAGATTTAGATGGTTTTTAGTAACAAACAATTGCAAATATACTTATCTATAGGAAAACAGTTTTCATTGTTTCTTTTTACATGTAATTATATTTTATATATTTGGTACAACAAAGTATCCTTTTCAGAAGTATAAAGATGTTTTGAACATCCCCTAGAGGGCAGCAATACTTTGTTTTTCTTGTTGTTTGTAGGTGGGTATCAAGATTGGTCACATTGCACAAAATATGGTTGTCAGTGGATTTACCTAAAATGAATGCCCACTGTATTCTTTTCTCTCTCCTTTTAGGAAAGACCTAAATGATGCTGTGATAGCCTTTCCACAAGCTAGCAACCATATCACACTCATGAGAAAATTAATTATATATATATATATATCACTTCTTGGCCTTTTGGCTAAGATCAAATGTAGTTCCTCCTCTAAAATGGCAGATGAAGGGCTGCACTTGCCAAATAAGAGAGCAGAAACCTTGGTCTGGCATGGAGACAAGTAGGCACTAATGCCCATGGCCTAGGGGAATACCCTGCAGCATTCCCTCTGTTAAGCACCTTTTGGGCCTCTCAGCTGGGACCTTTTGGTTCGTGGAGTGCTCCCTTATTTTTTTATCTGTCCCCAGCCTTTGGGTTGGAGGAGCACTTATCACCTTATAAGACCACATTTTGATTTTGAGCCACTGATTATTGCACGTCAAAGGATACAAGTAAATTTTTTTGCCAGTCCTCGAGGGGACAGAATCTTTGATGGACCTGGGTGGAGTTGGTGGCAACTGCTCACTCGGGAGCTAGGGTGGACTTTCCCCCTAGTGAACATCCTGTCCACATCGGACGGTAGAAAGACTCCCGCCCCATTTCTAGGGAATGCGGTTGACTATCATGCAAATATCCTGGACCTTATCGTCAGAGCCCAGAAGACAAAGGGGTCCTTGAGGCAAGGGGATCTGAAGGCTTAACTGGAGTACAAGCTTCACAGAGCACTATATATATATATATATATATATATATATATATATATATATATATATAAAATCTAGAATAAATATATTTAACATACACCCATCCCTTTATTGCTTTTAATGACACTGAGAATTTGTGGGGCTTAGCACTTCCTGCAATGAGTTATGTGTTAAGTACAATGTCTGTTCTATGTCTATTCCCAGTTTTAATTGTAAATAGATATTCACCCTGCAGGCAGACACCTTAGGCATGTACCTGTTCCACCCAATGGTAAATCTAGATTTGTTGGATATGCTGACAGATAACACTGAACCTTCTATGCCAAAGCAGTCTCTGAGAAAGTTTAAATTATTTTCTAAAAATACTTTTACACTCATGGCATGCACAGTTGCTAATGTTAATGCTAATAGTTTGTAAGTGTTTCCCTAACTGCAATGGTCAGTTAAAGGCATAGGCTTGTTTGACTGAATGTATTTTACAAAATGATTCAGTGTTATATATTAGTGAAATAGTGACTGCTCTTCTGATTGACCCACTTGTGGTTACTGAGACATATTTGTATAACTGTTTTGTTACTTGAGGACTGATCCAGATACAAAATAAATGAGGTAAATAAGTGAGGCAAAATACGGTAAGTACCGTAATTGGATTAACTGTTAATCACTCACAAAAAACAGGATAATGCATATATAAAACGATGAAGACTATATGTGCAAGATCTCATACTGGGAGACAGATAAATGACATGTTCAGAAAAAAAAAACTGTTGTAACAAGCAGCCAACATAAATGGATATGCAGAAGTACCAGGGGCTAAACAGTAAAATCAATATTCTTGTAATTGACATAAGGCTGGCAAAGCATCAAAAATATGAATCTGATGTTTTAAATTTGTCAGGAAAAGAAGCAAAAAGTTCTTCATATGACTATTTACAGTACATTTTTTTAATAGCTGGATGTACAGTGTTGACTGAGGCGATCCATTAACTGTGCAAGTCCCAACCATTGTTACCAAGACTTCATCCACCCTGATGATATAAGGCAGGTTTTTAGAACAGTAATGCAACTCAGATTTGCAGATCTTCATATCCAGGTTCCATATGTCCAGGATAATATGAAGGTTTTGCAGTTGCCTTGCTACGTGAATATATAGTATACGATGACTCCCCACTGGCAAAACAGATTGAGCAAAACAGCAATGTACCACCCAGCATTAGGAAGAAACCTCCAAACCAGCCCAAGAACATAGCGTCACCAAACTCCCATCTGGGGACAATATCTGGGATTGACTCATCCCAGAATTCTTGGACTGTATCATAGGCCACCCAAGATACTGGGACTAGAACTGTGATTGCAGATATCCAAAATAGTATTCCCCCAAGGAGCAGCAGCCATCTGTTCACTTCCTTTTCTCCATTATACAAAACAAAGCTTGAAATAATAAGGCCAATGATCCCCAAACCATTAGAGACGAACATCAAAATCCTTGAAATCCTCATATTAAATGGCAATGCCAAAAAGGAGTCGAAATCCTTACATTGCATGCCCCCTTCATCTTGAATCACACACGTTTGCCATAATCCCATTGTCCAGTTTTCAAATTCATTTAGTTCCAAGTTGAGTTGTTTCCAGAGAGGCACAAATGTGGTGACACAGGTCAGAATACATCCGAGGATAGAGGAAAAGGTTGCCCCACATTGAAGCTTTAGCCTGTGGGACAAAGCCATTATACAGTTCACCAAAAATAGTACTGCTAGAGTAGTATTGGTAGTTGCACAAGTTATTTGTGGTGTGCAGATGCTTGTTCTTTGAGGTGCTGTATATAAGCTGCATATACTTCAAAAGCTTGTGAGATCTAAGTCTTACAAAATGAAGCGTTTCACTTCAATTAATGGATCTCTGCCAAAGGATTATTATGTCACATATTGTACAGATTGCAGAGTGGGTGTAGTTGACATCATTTTCACACCAGTAATTTAACATTTTTCTAAATACTTTTTATTAGCGGATAATAGGGAGTTGCACCAAATGAGCCATGGCTGTTTCATAAAGTAATTTCACTGTCCATGGAATTAGCTTGAAAAGATGCAATGAAATGCCATATTTAAGCTAAGTCCACTGGAAGTACTGGACTTTATAAAATGGAGAATAGCAAAAATTTACACAGTGTTAGTAATTTACTTTTTAAATTTTAAATTACAAAGAAAGTTCAAATCATATGTCGATCTTCAACTCCAGTCATTTGCATATGTCTTACCAAAGCACAAAATTATCTGTAGTTTTTTCTAGTCCCAAAGATTGCTAACACTCAATTGAATATGCTGAAGACATCGAAAAACCTGAATAAAATACTATGGCCCTCATTCAATTGCAATTTGGCCAATTGAATAGGCGTCTAAATAAGCACATAACATATTTTTTTAAAGACGTTTTTAGTTAGTAATCATCTATCCAAAAGCAAGGATTTCACTAAGTAAAAACTTATTTAAAAAAATATGTTATGTGCTTATTTAGAGCCCTATTCAATTGGCCAAATCGCAATTGAATGAGGGCCTATATGTTTTAGAGATCTGAGAAGCAGCATTCTCAGGAGTGAATGAAAGAAAAGAACCTGAGTTGAGGAACTTTTTATTTTTTGAATTGACAGTGCAGATAAACATCTCCCCACAAAAAACCATTAAGAACATCACAAATATCAGTATCCAAAATACACTCCTTGACAAGGAAGGCAAGTAATAGCAATGCCTAGTGCAGCAGATAACAGTTAATAAAATACAAATGTGTTGACTTATTGTTTTCTTTCTTTACACTGTGATAATAATCAAGAGTAGTTCTTCAAAAAAGCACATACTATATATTGGGCAATAGTGTTCCTTTAACAATAATAATAATAATAATAATAATAATAATAATAATGGTGTTGATTAGCAAAGAATTGTAGAAAGTGTACACATGTAGTAGAAGTATGCTACCGTTCCTTAAACATATTCTGTGTAAAATATCTGTGTGTCCAACTGTAATGCTTAGAACTACACCTACCTCATGGATCATTGCCCTTACAGGTGACATAGTTAGCCCCCAGGCCTAACTGCTTGTGACTCACTGAGCCAGCAGGTGTGACTTAGTATTTTGTTCTGATGCACAGGTTGTGAAACACAGGTTTTTAGCAAAGTTCACTCTTCAATTTGCAGCTATTCCTTTCAGTTTTTACCTCTGAGCCCACCAGGAGAACCAAGAAAAAAGAAAGGATAATTTAACAAAACCCCAATTAAGTGCAACCTCCATTTCAGAATTTATGCTTGTCAGTTTATATCTAAGAACTGTAGCAATTGAGCATTATAGCATTTAACATCAGGTGACCTCATAGTCTGGCACCAGACTACTTCAGTTTTCATCTCTAATGATGCAAAGCGATGAATACATTAATTGAGGATAATTGAGCTAGGAACCTGCTCTTTCATGTTTTTCTAATGATATGAAGAGATGTGGAAAATGTCTATTATTTGATTGTGATTAAACCACTATAACTATATATCACCTATTAAGTACTTGATGACTTGGAAGAAAGATTGGTGCTTTCTATCAATAAATAATAATTTTGAAGGTTTATAGAAATAAATTAATTGGATATTTCTGCAATGTATTGTATTACTAAACTGTTTGTAATTTCCTTTTAATACTCCAGGCTTATCTAAGAACATTACCATGGTGTTATGGTCCTCAGTGTCTGGTGAGTGATTATCTCTAGCCATTTATTAGCATTACCTTATGTTATTCTGCTGGTTACAGCATTTTTGTAATACTTTTAATAACAGTTATGTTTTGATATTATTTCTTTGATATTCATGTAGTGTAACCCAACTATTGATTTTTCTTTAACTACCGTACTTTATTACAAAATTATCTCTTCCATTAGGATTTGATATTTCTTTGATTTTCCTTCTTTCGGTCTCTCTTAAGCACAGTTATGCAGTTAAACTGAACTGTTGCTAACACCAACCAAACTGCGGCCTTTTTATGTGACTCTTTAATCCTGTTATTGTCACAAGTCTCAGAAATTTAATGTTCCCCTTTCCCTAACTTCTATGCTAATTCAAATCATTCACGCCCCCAGATTACAGCAGTCAGGTCAGATCTGTAAATCCTGCTCTGTTGCTGCAACAGATATCTGTGCAGGGAGCAGCCAAACCAAGCTTTACGGATGAGACAGCCCTAAGAGCCAATGGGAAATGTTAACATCATAAATTTTATAATGAGGGGGAAGTGCAGGAACAACTGCCCAACTATCTACAGCAAGGGAACAGAGAGAGATATATAAAGTAATTATTTTTATTAATATATTTTGATATTAAAAAGATGTTGTCATAGGTTCAATAAATAAAGATGTGTTTATTTTGTGTTAAAATATGATATATATATATAGACAATGCATTAGAGTATTGGTTCCTATTGGTTTTGTGACTTGTATTAACCCCTTGTATAAAACGGCTTAATACCAACATATCATATTTTTTTAATTACACATATTTTGATATTGGATTGTTAAGTGTCAAATAATTTTGAAATATCATCATTGTATAGTGTTTTTTGTGCTAAACTGTTACTTTAAAAGCTTCTGGGAGACTCAGCAAAGGTTTTCAATTCATTTGCGAGTGGTTTTTGGTACATGTAAATCGTTGTTCTGTTTTTTCAATTACGGCAGTGCCCTGATTTGCGTGTGAAATGTAAAATCTTATTAGCATAGGGTTTGGGTGTCAAAATAACTCGTAATTTTGTTTTCAGTGCAAAACTCAATGGAGATGTAAGCCTTGCTTTTTGTCTGTGCTGGGAAGTTCACTGGTAGCAATGATGATTAACATAGCTAGGTAGGGTTTACTCTGCAGTTAGGGCACTCCTAAATGCTTTTTCAGGGATTAGCATAGGGCCCATGATGTTAGCATCTACAGCCAGTAAGGAGGTAGATTTATAACATTCACATTGACTTGTGTCTTTTCTCTCTTTGGGGAATACAATTATTTGAGCTACATACATTATATTATTTGTTTTGCAAAGGGCATACACCATTCCACTGATTCCATAGAAGATTTATTATAAGGCAAATGTTTAGTTCTATCTCACTTATATTTGAATCCAGCTATAACCTACCCTCATCGTATAGGTATGCTCAGGAAGTTTGCTGGGTGTGCTCGGGTACTTTCTATTGTAGAGCATGACTACACACCCTAATAACAAAATTGTTAATGCAAGCTTGAGAATTGCTGAGAAGATCACGGACAATGATTTACTCCACACTAAAAGCTTCCAGATGCACATTGGACAAAAATAACTAAAAGCAAGTCACTAACCTATACCTTTGCAGTTTGCAGAGGGAGTAGCTTCCACTACAGGTACCAGACAGTATTCTAAAGCACTCTATTACTCAGTCTCAACAACATCAGTCACTGCATCTATAACAATGGTGCCAGAAGGCAAGGAAGAAAGTATAGAATTAAACAAAACACACCATTTACAAATGGACCTCGTTAAACTGACTAACCATAAGAAAATAATTTAAAGTACTATACAATTATAAAATGTATACAAATAGTCAAATAAAGGGACATGAGAACTGAAATATATTGGGACATAAGATAAAGGAAAATGGTTAATAAGGACTTTACTGTCTCAGCAGTAAAATATTAGAATTGACAAACGTTATGCACCTCACTGCTGTGCTTTCTAATGCACTACAAACACCTATTATATCTGGACAAAAGGAGATATTAGTACTGGAGTCATTGCAGAATGTCCCCATTGGTTCTCATTAAACCAAATAGCAATTGGAAAAGAAAATAATTGAAAATATTCTAAAAATAAATATCTTTAAAATTCATAAAAACCTAAGCTGTAAGAACTAGGACCCTAAGAAATTAAATACAAAGAAAAAAGCAAAGGGGAAAGAAGCAGTAGCAAAGTAATACAAGTAAAAGATCATGGGGGGAAAGACAAGACCCATGAACTGTAACTTGACAGAAAAAAAGGAAGTACTTACATAAATAAAGATAAAAAATGGGCAGACATACAGCATAAACACTAAAGGGAAATAACATAACATGCCTAGGGTTTTATATTTAAATTAAATCATATGATACACCTTTCAATTATAAAGTATGGATTGTTGAAGCAAGAAACAGGCTTACAGATTGACTTATAATGAATGCGCCGATAGTAGTGACAAATATAAGTTCCTCAGTTAAGAAATGGCATGAAGGTAATGCTGCACCTGTTACAGAGCTTGAAATAAACAGAATAGTGACCAATAGAAACAAATTTGGAGTCCTATTCTATTAGAAGCCCACAAATAATTTTTGATGTGGGTATTTATTTCTCTAAATGTTTAGATGCATTCTATTGCCGCAATCCCACAATTTAAGTCTTTCAGCCTCCACAAAGTCACATCCTGACTTTTTAAGTAAAATATCAGGGGGTGTGATCATATGATCTGACAATATTTAAGCAAGCCTGTAATTTATTTCTTAGACAATGCTAACAGTAAATGAGACCTCCATCATGACGTCAGTAAAAAATGGAAGTTAGACATAATCTGAATTCGAACGCTATGAATTAATGAGAGTAAGTAATATTTGCCGGTCAGCAGCCACATTAAATTAGAAGCTTGTAACACGAGACCCACAATGGCTGCAAGCTTGAAGAGTTTCAGATTTACGGTGCTATTAAATTAGAACAGGCTGATCAATTAGTCTAACTCGTAGTTACAAGTTGGGATGGAGCCAATGGAAAAAGAAATTGTCAGAATTACGTCACTGAAAAATGGAGGTGGGATTTCCAAAGTCTTACGAGGTTCAATTACGAGTTACGATCGGACCCACATTCCAGATGTAATGCAATATTGATAAAGCCGTAAATATGATATTCTATCACATGCGAGTTACAGTATATATATTAACACATTGATTGCCAGGATCGATGTAAAAATTATACATGAAATAAAGTATTTTTCTGTGCCGATTTGCAGGCTTAAGAATGTTGTGCTATTAATTCTAAGACCTAACATCACTTTCCCTTGTAATATTAGTACAGTAGTGTGTTTTTATTTGAAGTTAAAGTTTTACGCATTGGACTTTACCCACTTGAGGGTCCTCTCCAGCGCTCGTTGGGCTTTGGGCTCTATTTGCGTGTTATGGGCTTGCTCGCAAGAGACTTTGTTGCAATTCAATAGCATGACTGGAATTGTAGCTGTTACGGGCTTGACAGATCAAATTATTTCTGTCCGCAACGTTCCACGTTCCGTAGGCTTTTTTCGGCCTTAACTGCGTCTTAACCCGCAAGTTTTCTGAGGGCTGCTTTAAGAGGCTAATTTAATAACACTAAGTCGTATGGGCTACGTTACGAGCTACGATTCATAAAATCATAGCAATTTAATGGGGCTGTAGGTTTACAATCAAGAACTCTATAAAAATGCATTAGATCATCTGTTCTAGTGCATGTGGGTTTCATGATACCTATTAACCCCTTGTGTCCGATATTATGCAGAAATAACTGTTTTATTTGTGGGTTTGAGACTGTTCTGAAATTAATTTGAATGTGTTTCCATGCCTTCCCATGCTTTTAAAGTATTGTGTGCTTAATTGCTGCTACAGCTCTAATAAGTGTTTGAGAAAGGCCTTGCGAGTCCTATTTAGTACTCGTAATATTTTTGACAGACACTTGATACTTTTACTAGTTGCAGGTCTGACTTAATTTGCGAGCTAGAGCTACAATTCTAATAGAATATCTATTTTGTGTAACCTTAATTATTTAGATCTCAAAATGTTCGAGCTGTGCTAAAACCAATGGAGTTCTAAGGCCGATCTTGGGCTTTGGCTGGCCCGTAGTGATTGTTGGCGTGGAACACGTAATTGGATTGCGAGTAGCTAATAGAATATGTGGCAATATTAAGAGTGATTTCGAATGTGTATACATTTACGATTTGGGTAATAGAATAGGGTTCATGGTCTCTTAGATTCTGTCAGTGTTGTCTCTATTTAAAGGCATCAAACACTCTATCTGATGACCCTATCTGTGATATTCCAAAAAATAGGCTAGAATGACACTCTTGATTATCTAGAGGTCTTTATCAGCCGAAATTAAGCAAGCCTCTTAAAAATATAAAAAGGAAATAAAGAAAAGTTTTATGACCAATTGATATAAAAAAAGTATAGTTGGTTAGAATATAGCCTATAAAATAATGCAGCATTTTGCTTTTACTGATATTTTTTCCCATTTAAAGATGCAGCAAGAAAAGGTCACAAGCAGTTATTGCTAAGGGATTCTAAGGGATTCAGAAACTGATATAGAGATATTAAGTGTTTTAAAAGCCGCCAACCATCAACATTTATTATACTGATATGTTCTTTGTGGTCAAGTTCTAAAGAAGAGGAATCTATTGAATGAGGGTGCCACAGAATGGCACCATCTGGACTAGCCTATGAGAGAATTCCACCAATTAGGTGCTTGATTCGGATCTGAAGAAGGTCATCTCAGTGCCCAGACAGGCTAAGGGAATATAATCAGAGGGACTTTGACCTAAAAAATACAGTGTTCCGTGCATTGTATTTTCCTACAGAGTGTAATTCTTTAAAGCATTAAGTTAAGGCAAAAATAAAGCATTTTTGAATTCCCCGCCAAAATAGCAGGTGGCCAATCAGTATTAGGCCTGTGTTGCAGGACTGTGATTTGGACCACTCAGCAAGATGTCACCAACTTGGTTTGTTTAATTTACCTGCCTTGAATTGGTTGGCTCATCGTGGGAGTGCTGACTTTGGCTGGAGCCTTCACTAGAAAAGCTGACATTAGATTACTGTGTCTCCATTTGCCACAATGAGACTGTAACAACTGCGATGTATGTTACCTCATACCTTTCATCTAATTTCTGTCAGCAACAATTTCCTTTATTTTCAGGTATCCTTAAATGAACACTGAAAGTATTTTTTTTTTCTGGCTTCTGAAATATTTAATAATGTACCACTGTGGGTTTTCTTTTTTCAAATGAACCTCTCAAAGCCCCTGTCAGCCAGCGGGCAGTAAAATAGTGGTATACTGCTCTGCCGATGAAATCTACACAATTACTTCTGCTTTATGAATTTCCTGTTAGTTTCAAGCTTAAACAGGTTTTACTTAATATTTTTCAGCCAAAATACAACTTTGGTAATGCATAAAGCATAGTTTTTTAAATGCATAAAAAAAAAAAAAGAATTGTGTTCCATGTCCGTTTTAATAAATTTGGATAAACTGTTTTTGTCTATTTGTTTATTTATTTACCTTCATGTTATATATTATAATCCTCTGCCATTAAATAAAACAAATATGGGTTGTTTGTATTGTGACTTCATCAGTGTATTATGTATTTTACACATCACAATAGTATTCAGTTTTGAATATGTTTTAATAAATGTTAAAGATTTGTTTCTTAATATTTCTGGGAGTTGTATGTGACTGGATATTTTTTTTGACAATAATCCACTTGTAAAAAATAAAGAGTTTTGGAACTGAGCTCTAACAATAAATAGATGAAAAATCACAATAAAAGGGGAATCTGAACCCATAAAGCAGTGATGAATATATTAATTTATTTGATGGCAATTACTTCAAAAAAAGGAAAATATGTACAGAGTAAGAGTTGTTTAATATTACATTTTGTCAGATTTGTAAAAGAGAATTCTTTAGCTATGTACTTCATAAATAGTTCTGTGGAACTAATAGTTTTGTTTTGTATGAACTATTCCAAAAGGTTCTGGGTAGGGAAGTTAAGGCCTTAGCACCTGCTTTGGTATCCTAGAAGATGTTTTGAACCACTGGCTTGTGGAGTTCCACAGGAGCCATTTTGGAGATCAACTGTACAAATACTTTAAATATAAAATAGTTAGGAATGAATTCCAATCTACAAAGGATATTTTCACAGCCAAAGTAATATTATTAAAGAACAAATTAATATACCGTATTAACTTGAGTATAAGCCAAGTTTTTCTGCACTTTTTTTAAGGCTAAAAAGGGCCCCCTCGGCTTATACTCGAGTCACTCTCCCCCCGTGTCTCTCTAACCCCCGTGTCTCTCTAACACCCCCGTGTCTCTCTAACCCCCGTGTCTCTCTAACACCCCCGTGTCTCTCTAACACCCCTTGTGTCTCTCTAACCCCCTGTGTCTCTTTCCCTCCCCCATCCTCATCCTCAACCCCCTCCTCATTCTAAACCCCCCTTAATACCTCCCCCTCTCCCTTTCCCCTCACTTAACTTCATCTTCAGCTTCTCCTCCGGCAAGGGGAGAGGGAGAGGGGGAGGTGTTTAGAGGGGTAAAGTGAGGAGGGGGGTTTAGAATGAGGAGGGGGGTTTAGAATGAGGAGGGGATTGAGGATGAGGAGGGGGGAGGGAAAGAGACACGGGGGGTTAGAGAGACACGGGGGGGGGGGGGTAGAGAGACACCTCTAAATACCTCCCCCTCTACCTTTTCCCTTCACTTACCTTCATCTGCAGCTTCTCCTCCAGCCTCCGCTCCTTCCTGCGTCGGCACCCGGTATATGCTAATGACGTGACGTCACATGCGCGCCACGTCATTAGCATTGGCCGGGTCAAGACTCCGGAAGGAGAAGAAGCTGAAGATGAAGGTAAGTGAGGGGAAAGGGGGGGGGGGTATTTAGGGTGGTTTAGAATGAGGAGGGGGGTTGAGGATGAGGAGGGGGGTTTAGAATGAGGAGGGGGGTTTAGAATGAGGAGGGGGTTGAGGAGGGAGGTTGAGGAGGTAGGTTGAGTAGGGGGTTGTGGATAGGGGGTTGAGGATGAGGATGGGGGGTTGAGGATGAGGATGGGGTGGTTGAGGAGGGGAGTTGAAGAGGGGGTTGAGGATGGGAGGTTGAGGAGGGAGGTTGAGGATGAGGACGGAGGTTGAGGAGGGGGTTGAGGTTGAGGAGGGGGTTTGAGGAGGGGGTTGAGGATGGGGGGTTGAGGAGGGGGTTGAGGATGGGGGGTTGAGGATGAGGATGAGGGGTTGAGGAGGGAGTTTGAGGGGGGGGTTGTGGAGGGAGGTTGAGGAGGGGGTTGAGGATGGGGGGGTTGAGGAGGGAGGATGAGGAGGGAGTTTGAGGATGAGGAGGGAGGTTGAGGAGGGGGTTGAGGATGAGGAGGGAGGTTGAGGATGAGGAGGGAGGTTGAGGAGGGGGTTGAGGATGGGCGGGTTGAGGATGAGGATGGGGGGTTGAGGAGGGGGGTTGAGGATGAGGGGGTTGAGGAGGGTTGTTGAGGATGAGGAGGGAGGTTGAGGATGAGGAGTGGGGTTGAGGAGGGAGGTTGAGGATGAGGAGGGGGGTTGAGGAGGGTGATAAGGGAGGGGGGAAGAGACACAGGGAAGGTAGAGGGGGAAGAGACACGAGAGAGAGAGGGGGGACACAAGAAAAGGGCACACAAGAGGGGGACACAGAGGGCACAAGAGGGACACAGGGGGCAGCTCATTTCCCACCCTCGGCTTATACTCGAGTCACTCATTCTACCCAGTATTTTGTGGTAAAATACGTGCCTCTGCTTATACTCGGGTCGGCTTATACTCAAGTATATATGGTATCTGGAAAACAGCAAAAAAAATAAGAATATACAACAAAATCCTATAAAGATATACAAGTGTTTCACAGAATCTTTCAGTATATAATTAATCTGTCTTTGCAACAATTTAGCAAGTAGCAAAGTTATTTCAGACATATTACACAGACCAGGAAAACAAACACTGGGTAAACGTACTTTACTGACACGGACTCTCAGCTCATCTGATGGTTAAAGGGTTGCAACAAAGGTTTGGAACTGATAATAGAATTACCAAAAAGCCATGAAAATTTCAACTTACAACAGGATCACCATCCTTGGTGGCAAATCAAGAAAGCAAATAAAGAAAAACGGCATTCAATAGTTGATAAATGAAAGGCTTTATTGATTTTTATTACAAATATATTCTAATTATAAAGAAAAGTACTTCAAAAGTACAAACCATAAATATGAGACTTTATTTTTTTTTAGCATTGTTTAATATATATTTAAATATTGGTTTGTAGAACCTACCTTTTGAGTATCTGTATTTGTTTTTGTAACATATACTATTTGCTTATTTTATAAAGTATTGTAGGCACTTTAAGAGGGTCTAATTTTTTAATTTGTAACAATAATTTTTTTACAATGATCAGATTGTTTTGCATTATTGTTAATTTGTGTTCTATAGTCTAGTCAATCAAATCCTTTCCAATATTTACTTTTATTTTATTGCCGGCATTATATGAGTCAAATAGTCTGCTTCTGTACTGCAGATTCTTTTATCAACTTAAACTGTCTATTCAGTACATTATTCAAAAAAAGCATATTTTCTTTGCAGGCAGCTAAGTACACCCAGAGCAGGGTTTACTAGCGACCATAATGGCTAAGTTTATACATTCACATTGACAATTGGATTTGATTGTATGCCCTCCTTGATTTTTAACACAGACTGTGAGGCAATTCTGAGTTAATAGGATGCATATACCTATTACATAAGAACCACTACATAGTACAAAAAATTTCTGGGACTACTGTATGTCCTGTATGAAATCCATGCAAATGTTCCATTTATGATTGGAGCTGACTTAAAGCATCACTAAAGAAGGTTATATTTGAAATCACTTTCCCCAACTATGCTCAGATTATTGATTTGGAATATACTCATAGATGCATGTCTGTTCTTTGTTTAGTAATGTTGTGTTCAGTGCATATAGCTTAATAAATTGGTAATAATAATCCACACATCATAAAGTCACGTACAAACTAACACACGCAGATGATATGTGTATAACATGTTGGATGCTGATACAATTTTATCTGGAGAACACATGGTCTTGGAATGCTGCCCCACTAATGCGACCACCGCCAGCATTGGGGCAAACTGCATCACCACCACCAATGCTGCCAAGACCACAACCACTAATGTTGGCAAGTCCACCACCACCATCATCAATGCTGGCAAGACCCACCTTCACCAATGATGCAAAGCTTGCCATATCCCCAGCACAACCTGCAACATCATCACCCTGATGGAGGAGGAGGAAGCTGATCTGTTGGCATACAGGAGCAGGCAATGGCCAGGCACTTTGAGCGAGTGGAAAGCCCACGGGATAACATAATCCATATGCTCTGCCATTTGGAACAGGAAACCAAGAAATAGGCAGATGAGTGGCACTGAATGTACCTCCTGCAATCTGTCATTGCACAGCCCATTATAAGGGGCTTTGAGCAAATGACGGGCCTCCCCCAAATTCAATTAACCTCCAACATTGAGGGAAGGAGTCCCAATCAACTACCCTAGAGGAGAGGTCCCCCTGACAATGTCCTCAAAAGGTGCCTGGGGCATCAGCGTCTGCACTCCCCTCCAACAGCAGCTCCTGCCAGACAATCCCAAGTTGTTACTAGGAGGAGGAGGAGGAGATAGGGGCTGCATCCATTTTGTTTAACTCTAATGCATTCCTCAGTGAACATCTATTTGTCAAAATGTTAATTTAGCCATGTTTGGATTCAGAGAATATAGTAATGTGATATATACAAGTCGTGTGGCTTATCTGCATCACATTGGCCATGAAAATGTTAACTGTGACCTAGTATGGATATAGCTAAGTTTTCACCAATTAATGGTCACTGATAAATCCAGCTGAGAAGAAATAATGTATTCTCTATTTTACTTTTATTTTCTTCTCAATCTAATCTTAATGCAATTTGTTTTATCTGCAAGCATAATATTGTAAGTAAACCATAGACAGTGGTTATCATATAGCTATCATAAATGTAAACATATCTTCTGCTTCAAGATCTCACAAGCCATAAATAAACACATGTATCAAGTTTGTCCCACAAGGCTTAATGTCCCATTGAACATGTACCACTGCACAAATGGCATGTTGAATGCAATAGTCCTTCATATATATGTTATATATGTAAAGGAAAAACAGCAATAATAACTGCTTGAAGTAGACATGACATCCTTCCTAACAGTATGAGTCCGGTTAACCATTTTTAGTTCAATTACAGGACATGAATGAACATCATCTTTGTTTATCAGGCATTAATCATGTCCGGCTATCATAAGAAACACTGGTTCAATATGATAACACAATATATCTTGCAGATGTCAAATCAATGTGGCTTCACAGTTTCAATTGTCCACAAAGTAAAAAGTATGGTATTCCCAGTAGTAACATACGTGTGTGTCAGATTTGGACCATAAAGAAGGCTGAGCGCCGGAGAATTGATGCCTTAGACTGCAAGAAGATCCAATAAATCAGCACTACAGGAAATCAAGACAAATTGTTCACTAGATGGAATGATCATGAGGTTGAAGCTCAAATATTTTGGCCATATCAAGAGGAGACAGGATTGCCTAGAGAATCTCTGATGCTTGAAAAGTTCGAAGGCACTCAATGTAGGCAGAGGTGAGATGGATAGGAGATAGGAGATAGATAGATTAAATCACTAAAGAAATGAATACGAGTTTGATGGAGCTTAGAGTGTCAGTAGCCGACAGATGTGCCTGGCGTGCCTCGATCCATAAGGTCATGGAGAGTTGGACATGACTGAATGACTAAACAACAACAAACAGTTTCATTTTAGAGATAGTGATAGGAGTCTTGACCGCAATGAGTTCAGAACTATGCATTCATTGTAAAGTCAGAAGCCTGGTACCATCCTGTCTGTAGGTAACAGCTGTCACAACATTAGCTCAGGAGGTGAGAGTAGCGAATACGCAGCAGCTATGCATTGTTTTTACACTACTGCATGCATGAGCGTTTTACACACTACTGCGCATGCGTGGCAAAGACCTTACTATTGCATATTATAGTTTCCCGAGTGTGAATGCGCTTGCTAGCGTTATACACAATGGAAACTATATTAGTGATAAGACATTGGGATATTCATTATATTGACGTTTTTTTCGATTTGACAGTATCTTGCTTTTATAATTTTTTATTTGGTGATTTTGTATATTTATTTTAATGAACACTGATACAGTCTATTTATAATTTAATAGTATTTGTCTTTATTAATGGTCTAGCATTTTCTACCAAATAAATATATATATTTAGCAATAGAGAAGGCATTGGTTACTTTTGAAGTTCATTTTCTCTCTCTATAAATGAATAATGCCATTAACGTCAGTGATAACCTTTAAATACCTAGGTTGATCAGGATGAATTCCTGTTTTTGTTATTAGGTATTTTGCCTTAGATTGTTGGGATTATTATATTGCATACACAGGAGTATATATAGACATGGAGGTGAACATGCATACTGCCATGAATAGTGATTTTGCTCACATAACTAGACTCTTCAGTGAAGATAGCACGCTTCATTATAGCAATGTAACATTAGCAGGCAGCAGTTCACAGCATAACAATACACTCCAACAACAATATATAGAACAAGATTATAAAATAACATCTACACTGGTTAGGTTTAATCCACCCTTCATTGTTCCTCATATGTACCAGGAAGTCACATTAGCACAAAAAATGAGATCAGGACGTATGATGCAGGCTTCTGTGTAAGCGAAGCAGAGGAGAGGTGAAAAGGTACCACTCAGTAGGTACATATGAACTCTATGGAGCGTATGTATTTCAACTAGAGATGTCGCGAACATAACATTTTCGGTTCGCAAACTGCGGACGCGAATTTCATCAAATGTACGCGAACGGGCGAACCGCCATAGACTTCAATGGGCAGGCAAATTTCAAAACCCACAGGGACTCTTTCTGGCCACAATAGTGATGGGAAAGTTGTTTCAAGGGGACTAACACCTGGACTGTGGCATGCCGGAGGGGGATCCATGGCAAAACTCCCACGGAAAATTACATAGTTGATGCAGAGTCTGGTTTTAAGCCATAAAGAGCATAAATCACCTAACATTCCTGAATTGTTTGTATCGATCAGGTAGTGTAAGGGTTACACCCGCTTCACAGTAACAGACCAATCTCCCCGTTTAATGCACCGCAAACAAACGCAAACAGTCCCTTTGCACAACCGCAAACTCCCCATTTGCACAAGGTTGGATACCAAGCTATCCATGTCCCGTTCCTTGTCCTCACTGATGTCATTGAAGGTCTCTTCCTCCACCCAGCTACCAAGGGTCCCCGAAAGGTGACAACAAGCCCCCTGGGACGCCTGCTGTGTTTAGTCTTCCACCTCCTCAAAGCCACCTTCCTCCTCTGACTCCTCTTCTTCAGACTCCTCTCTCTGCGTTGCCTCTGTCTGCGTTATTATAGGGTGTGTACTGTTAAGTAGTACTATTCCTATCGGTTTAATCCCTGTTACGTCCACTATTAGGAGACGTGTACATGGCATTGATTTTTGGAAGCGGGAGATGGAAAAAGATGCTTGGTCGGTCCTCCCACTTCAAATTTGGGGCACAGCGCGTGCAATCTAAGGTGCCACCAGATAGGAGTGGTGTGTTCAGTTGTACTATTTATTCCTATCGGATTCAATAAAGCCAATAAACCTGGCCCGTTACTAGCCAGGAAACTACAAACCAAAACAACACAAAATAGGATACTTCAAATTAAGACCTCGAAGAGAGAAAAAAACAACAAACCCCAATAATCCAGAAGATTTTTACAAAATGTTACAATACCCTTTATACAGCAACAAAACACATAGATCTACATAAAATGAGGGGATTTCTTAATTCCTGTGATCTCCCCTTAAGAGAAGAAAATGACTTAGAGACTTTAAATGCCAAAGTGACCCTAGAGGAAGTGAGAAAAGCAGTCCAGAACCTCAAACCTGGCAAGTCACCAGGCCCAGACGGGTACACCAATTTATATTATAAAAAATGTATAGACATATTAGGCCTGCACTTGGTCACTCTAACAGAGTTCTAGAAGGCAAGCAAACACCAGCAGAGCTGAACAGGGCAGATATCACTCTATTCCCTAAGGAGGGTCGAGATACCCTAGAACCAAAAAACTACAGGCCAATATCATTACTAAACTGTGATACAAAGATCCTGTCAAAAATAATAGCGGATAGAATGTCATCCTTCTTGCCTAAGTTAATACATAATGACCAAGTAGGCTTTGTCTCCCACAGGCAAGCGGGAGACAACATTAGAAAAGTCATGAACCTACAGTACCACACCAAAGCCTCTAAAATTCAAGCCTATCTTATGGCCTTTGACATTGAAAAGGCGTTTGATTCACTGGAGTGGACTTACCTATACGCCACGCTTAAAAAAATTGGTATTAAAGGCCATTTCATAAATCTCATACACTCATTATACAAATCATCCAGGACAAGGTTACAGATTTCGGGAGATGAGAGATCCTTAATTAAAATAGAAAGACGAACAAGACACATGAGCACAACATCACAACACTGGGGGAGGTCAAGGAAACTAGATAGACTGGGAGACTGGTTAGTAAAGGGCCAGGGCATGAGCTACCGCTGTCAGAACATTACAATTACTGTAGGCTGAGGCATTTCACACACTCCCTGACCCAGAAACAGGGGGATCTTAAATTGGTTCTCCAAAATTTGTAAAGATAAACCTCTATCAAGGGGGATCATTGGGTCGCTTTACAAATATAAAACATTTGTTACTGGTTGAAGCGACACTGGGGGAAGGACCGGAGTGGGGGAGCCCTGGAGACCCTTCAGAAGCAACCAGCGGCAAAATCATCCCAGGAAAGGAGAGGTCGCTTACTGAAGCCTGGTGTTAGCCTAATGACTTCATATTAAAGCGTTGTGTAAGTATGTATGAACACACTGAGTTGAGTGATCAAAGCAAAATGAAAATTTGTTTGATTGTGTTGTGATTTAGCACAACCCAGAACATACGATTGATATGTTACCATGGAGATACTTACCCTTGGATGACAAAGGGTAGTAGTTTATCCAGTGTAAGCAATAGTTCATCAAGAGAAACAGTTAATGACAGGAATTTCTCCTCTGCCTGGCCTATTACTAATTTTGCATAAATCACATGATTTTATTTGTATAAGTAATGCTTTAGCAGATGTCATTGCATCTAACTACCGCCCTATCTCTCTACTTCCCCTGGCTTCCAAACTGCTGGAGTGGCTCGTCTATAACCACCTTACCAGCTTTATTTCCTCTAACTACCTTCTTGACACCTTCCAATCCGGCTTTCGGCCCCAACACTCCACTGAGACAGCTCTCACTAAAGTCACCAATGACCTGCTTACCGCCAAGTCAAAAGGTCACTTTTCTATTCTCCTTCTTCTAGATCTCTCTGCTGCCTTTGACACAGTTGACCATGCACTTCTACTCCATATCCTCTCCTCCCTCGGTATTCAAGACACTGCTCTCTTGTGGTTCTCATCATACATACAAAATCGATCATTCAGTATCTCCTTCTCCAACACCTCTTCTTCTCCTTATCCTCTGTCTGTTGGCATACCCCAAAGATCAGTCCTAGGCCCCCTCCTCTTCTCCATTTACACATCCTCACTTGGTACCCTTATAAACTCTTTTGGGCTTCCGTATCATCTCTATGCAGATGACACCCAAATCTAACTCTCAGCACCAGATCTATCCCTCTCTCTTCTAACACACATGTCCAACTGCCTCTCTAGTATATTCTCTTGGATGTCCACCCACCATCTCAAACGCAACTTGTCTAAGACTGAACTCCTTATCTTCCCTCCCTCTACCACAGTGTCAATTCCTCACATCTCTCTCACTGTCAACAACGACATCATCACTCCCACTTCCCCAGCCCGTTGTCTTGGGGTTCTACTGGACCCTGCACTGTCTTTCATCCCTCACATACAATCACTAACTAAATCTTGTCTTCTCCATTTTAAAAACATCTCCTGAATTCGACACTATCTTACGCAAGACACAACTAAAATCCTAATACACTCTATCATCATCTCTCGACTAGACTACTGTAACTTCTTGTTGGCCTACTCACCACCCGACTATCTCCACTTCAATCTATTATGAATACCTCTGCTAGACTCATCTTCCGTACACAATGTTCAGTGTCTGCATCACCTCTCTGTTACTCACTCCACTGGCTTCCCATACCCTTCAGAATACAATTTAAAAACATGACCCTAACTTACAAAGCTCTCAACAATAACACTCCCCCTTACATCTCTGCTCTCATCTCCAAATATTCCCCCAGCCGCCCTCTCCGTTTTGCTAATGATCTTCTTCTTTCCACAACTCTTGTCACCTCCTCTCACTCTTACCTTCAGGACTTTTCTTGTGCTGCCTGTATTCTCTGGAACTCCTTGCCTCGCTCCACCAGATCATCCACCTGCCTCAAAACATTCAAAACCTCTTTAAAAACACATCTCTTTAAAGAAGCGCATCACCTTCCACCCTAACTCACCTCTCTCTCCCTCCTTTTCCACACACAATACCTTTAGGTTGTAAGTCTACGAGTTTCAATCCCACAAGGGGCTTTGGGGAAAGCACTATGAACACTGGATTTGAGGCTCATAGACAGGGCCCTCCTTGCTTTGCTATGTTAAATTTGTACTTGTAAATCTTGAACTTATCTTATGTAAAAACCTACGGAATATGTTGGCGAGTTATAAATAAACGATAATAAACAATAATATTGTAATTGTGTTATAATATAATTGTACTTACATGTAAAGTACTCAAGAATGAGCCTGGCCCGCTGTTGTAACCCAGACACATTTACCTCATCAAGAGAATGGTCCCCAGGCAGTTAGCCTGAACTGCATTATTGTGAAAACAGCCACAGGGTATGATGATCTTACAAACCTTTTCTGGGGAATATTGTAGGGCAGCACCTGAGGTGTTCAAGCAGTGAAACCTCATTTTGAGCAAACCAAAGGTACACTCTATAACGGTCCTGCACACTTTTTCTTCATATTGTACCTTTCCTCTGCTTTGGTTTGTGGGTTATTGAAAGGGGTCAGCAATTAAGGTAGAAACCCATATCCTCCATTACCTGTCATGTGACATACACAATAAGTCATAGAAATATTATAGAGAAATATTATAGAGATGACGTAGAAGTAGGATTCGAAAGTAGTGTCTCCATTTTTGCTGATGACACTAAGTTGTGCAAGGTAATTAAATCAGATAATTATGTACTTTCCCTACAGAGGGATTTGCATAAATTAGAGAAATGGTCGGCTAAATGGGAGATGAGATTTAATACAAATAAATGTAAGGTTATGCATTTGGGAAGGAAAAATAGCCATGCAATTTATAATCTTAATGGAGCAAATCTAGGGGTATCAGATATTGAAAGGGATTTGGGAGTACTAGTGGACAACCACCTAGGTAGCAGTGCTCAATGCCAAGCAGCAGCTGCAAAGGCAAGTCAAATATTAGCATGTATTAAGAAGGGTATAGAAGCAAGGGAAGCAAATATAATTCTACCACTATACAAATCCCTAGTACGCCCTCATTTGGAATATGGAGTACACTTTTGGGCACCACTTCATAAAAAGGACATTTCAGAGCTGTAAAAAGTACAGAGAAGGACAACAAAACTAATAAGGGGAAAGGAGGGGCTAAGTTTTGAAGAAAGACTAACCAAATTAAACTTATTTTCGCTAGAAAAAAGGCGTCTACGAGGGAATATGATTACCTTATTTAAATACATCCAGGTCAATATAAGGCTTTGTCAAGTGAACTTTTTGTAGCAAGAGATTTTCAACTGACAAGAGGGCATCCCTTGAGGTTAGAGGAAAAAAGATTTCACCTTAAACAAAGAAAAGGGTTCTTCACAGTTAGGGTGGTTAAACTGTGGAATTCTCTACCAAAGGAGGTGGTGACAGTGAATTTGATAGATAACTTCAAAAAGGGGTTACATATATTTTTGAATAAAGAGGGCATTCAAGGTTATCTTAGATAACTAGTGAAGGAATCTTGATCTAGGGAGAAATTTGAGTTTCTGGGGTCAGGAAGGAATTTTGCTTTTTTTTCCCCTTATGAGACAATTGGCAAAGTTTCAATGTTTTTTCTTCCTCTGGATCAATTAACAATTAATAACAAATAGTCCACATATTACAAAGATCAAGAGAGATCTAAAAAAGTTGAACTTGAGTGACTAACTCTTTATTCATCCTCAAATACTATACTATTAATAATTAATTAACATCAAATTAATTAATAACTAATCTGCATATTGCAGATCAGAGGAGATCTTAAAAGGTTGAACTTGATGGACTGAAAGTCTTTTTTCAACCTTAACTACTATGTAACTATGTAACTACAGTATGTAAGATATTATAATGTTTATGTAACCTCACAGTAGTTTCCACACCTGAAATAGTTGGATGTTATGCATGCGACTGGCTACTGGTTATTGAACACACCATGCAGTTTAAAATCAATAGGCGGATCCATTTCTTCTGTTTGCCCCACAAGCTGTATGATTTCCACATATGTCTGCAGACTTCACACATCACACCAGCCTGCTAGATGGGTTAGAATACCACATTTCTGTCTGATAATGTTTTATATATTATCCATGTTACAGTTTCTTCCTCTTTCAAAGCGGATTTTCAGCATTACTGGCTCTTTAAATTGAATCAGGGCTGCTTGCATGTCTTTTTTAGGCCATTTTTCTTCTCTTTTAAAAAAAAATAAGGTTATGATATTAACCCAAAAGCGTCAAGAGCAAAATATAAACAGTAAAGGTACATCACTTGGGAAGTAAAAACATATCGTAATAACTTTTCTTGTTTGAGTTTTTTTTCTTTTAGATATTACCATTTTTTATTACACTTACAGTATATTGCATATTCACATATGGGTAAGAGTATCCTTAATCAAAGGAAAAAAGAGAATATTAAGTAAAGAAAAGCAGAGACTAGAGAAAAATAAGAAAAGGAGAAGAAAAGAAAAAGAAAAAAAGGGGTAGGAGTGGTGGAATACAGTATCTCACAAAAGTAAGTACACCCCTCACATTTTTCTATATATTTTATTATATCTTTTCATGTGACAACACTGAAGAAATGACTCTGCTACAATGTAAAGTAGTAAGTGTACAGCCTGTATAACAGTGTTAATTTGCTGTACCCTCAAAATAACTCAACACACAGCCATCAATGTCTAAACCATTGGCAACAAAAGTGAGTACACCTCTAAGTGGAAATGTCCAAATTTGGCCCAAAGTGTCAATATTTTGTGTGGCCACCATTATTTTCCAGCATTGCCTTAACCCTCATGGGCAAGGAGTTCACCAGAGCTTCACAGGTTACCACTGGAGTCCTCTTCCACTCCTCCATGATCCCCAGAGCAAGACAACGAATATGCCTATCTGAAAATGTTAAGGGGTATTTTGGTATAGCCTTATACCTTTCATTCTTTGACATAACATGTGCTGTCAGATACCCATAAATCGTACAAGAATAGAACCTGGATATGGGGGACACAGTAAAAATAATTGCGAAAGAGAAGCATGATTATCATAGCCTCACATCAAGATGGTTAAAAACGAAAATGATGTGCTAGCCCCAGGCAGAATATGTTGGCACATTACAAATAAAGAATAATAAAGGATAATAATAACCCCTAATGGTAAAAAAAATTACATGGAAGCAATCAATGAAACTATTGACCAAAAAATACTACATTCAACTAATTAATATCATATGCTTTATATATCCACATATACAGTATATGGATCTATGTACATAATGAAGAATCTATGTGTGAAGAGATTTAAGTTATCGCAATAGAGTAGAGATTCTGAGGCTTTCTTTATTCTGGTAGATTGCCTAAGAAATTCCTTAAATTGAAAAGTTCAATATAAGGTCTATATCTTAAAATAATTACTCCTTAAGATTCCTATTGATAAGATCCAGATACTAAAAGCTTTTCCTAGACATAATGCCTTTTAGACTGGTATGTTTCTCAGGACATAAACCATTTATGGTACTCCTAGTCACAGGAACCTGAGGCACTGAGAGAAGTGGGATCAATAATAAATAGTAACAGATGAGGTGTAATTGGCTGGTAGAAAGACCAGCGTTTAACAACAAACAATCAGAAGAAACAGCATGAAAAGCTAGGAGAGGTACTTCTGACTGATCTGACTCTAGAATGCATAGTCATAGCTGCTGTGGTTGCACATGTTGCACTCGTAACAAGCCATGAGATCTGCCACAAGATTGAAGCCAGGGTTGGACCCTGACACTCACTCTGCATTACCCAATGGACAGCATGTCAGTGACTACTCCTCTGAGCTCCCTCAAGCTCATGTTTATTCCTTCAATTATCTAATCTATCGATCTCTGCCTCTGACGTCCCCTTTGTGTGACTTCAATCTTTACCAGCATCAGAGTCTTCTCATGATATGCCTAAAATATTTGAGTTGTAGCCTCATGATCAAACCTTCCAGTGAACAGTTTGGCTTTATTTTCCTGTATTGAATCTTCTTTCAGTCCAATGGACTATAAGCAATTTTCTCCAACACCACAATTCAAAGACATCAATTCTACTACGCACTGCATTCTTTATGGTTCAACTCTCACATCCAAGCCATAGTTCTAACTTTGATGATAGTGTAATATCTTTACTTTTGAATAGCTTGTCCAGACTTGACATAGCTTTCCTCATCAGAAGCAAATGTCTTTTAATTTCATGGCTGCAGTCACCATCTGAAGAGATCTTGGATCTCAGGAAAATAAAACCTGTCAATGCCTCCACTACTCCTCCATCTATTTGCCAGGAACTGAGATTGCTGTTTGCCCTGATCTTCATCTTTTTAATATTGAGCAACAGACCAGCTTTTGCATTCTCTTTTTTTAACCTCATCAATAGGTCCTTTACTTCCTCATCACTTTCAGCCATCAGACTAGTATCAGCTGCATATCTGAGGTTGTTGATATTTCTCACAGCAATATTGTTTCCGGCTTTGGATTCATCCAGCCCAGCAATATACAACCTTGTCGTACTCCTTTCTTGATCTTGAACCATTTGGCTGTTCCATGTTCGGTTCTGACAGTGGCTTCTTGATCCACATACAGATTTCTCATTAGGAGGATGATATGGTCTGCTACCCCCATGTCTTTAAGAACATGCAACATTTTGTTATGATCCACACAGTCAAATTATTTAGAATAGTCTATGAAGTAGAGGTAAAAACAAATATTCTGTAACCCTCTAGTTTTCTCTATTATCCAGTGGACATTGGCAATTTCATCATTTGTGCTTCCACAAAATCATGCTTGCATATCCTATAGTTCTCCGTCCATATATGGTTGGAGCTGAGCTTGAAGCATTTTTAAGAATTACCTTGTTAGCATGTGAAATGAATGCAATTGTTCGATAATTGGTGCACTGCTTGGCTTTGCCTTGATTGGGATTAGGATGCAGATTGACCTTTTCCTGGCCACTGTTGAGTTTTCCAAATTTGTTGGCATAAGGCAAGCAGAATTTTCACAGAAACTATGCAAAGCTAGAAGTACTTGGAGGACTATATCCCTGTATTTTCTGTAATGTATGTACATTTGTGAAGAAAATAAGAATATTTCTATCAGGTAGTAGTGATGAAAAATAAAAATAAGTAAAAAAAAAGTAAGGGCATAACAATTATCTTTAACAGCCAAAATATCATTTATACTTTAGTGTGTTCCAGTTTTATTCAATTTGTGGGCCAAAACAAGTGACAATATTTAAATAATATTCTATTAAAATATATTATCTAGATTGAGCTCCGAATAGGGCTTTTTATTCTGCCCTGGAGTGGTTGCTTGTGCCCTGCCTGCACACGGGGCACTACTGGAGGTTGCCCCCATCCCCCGGGGAGCAACGGGGAGCCTATTAGGCGGCCCAGCAGCACGGGAGACCCCCGGTCACGGGACGACGCCTGAGGCCCCAGAGGACTTCGGGGCTCTATTCCCCAGCTCCTGAGAGGGTGCTGGAGCTGATCCTGGTGGCGGCTGGATCCGGCCGGGATCCCAGGGTGACCTCTCTGGCCAGAGTGTGGTCCCTGAACAACGGGGCAGAAAGCCCGCGAAACGCGGCCACCATCTTGCGGGGCCGCCATTTTGTGCACCCACCAGACGGCTGCAGGTAGGGGGGATCTTCCCCAGAGTGCTGTAACTCCCCAGAGGGGCCCCAAATGAGGGAGCAGTGCACCCAACGCAATTAGTGGCTACTTAGCACTCTCCCCACATATTAGGCACTGTGGCTGCCATTAAAGAGTCTTGGTGGGGTAGGAAGAGGAAGCTGCTTGAATATTCCCCAGCTTGCAAGGCACTCAATGCTCTATTTATTGTCACTTCCCCACACAACTCTGAGATCTGGGGTTAAGGCTGTGTGAATCAACTCTTTAAGCTACCCTCTCAGGACTGAGCTCTTGATATAGAGGCTTATCTCATAGCATTGCCAGAGACTGAATTGCATAATATTTGGGAGCACTGTGGGTGTACCTTGTCTCAGAAACTGACGCTCTCTTTAGGCACTTTTTATGGAACATTTGTGCATCAAACAAAATATTGTGTCTACCTACATTTGAGACTTGTGCTTTTACTGCCAGTTGCATAGACTGTGTTAATTTCTTACAACATCAGCGCATGTGCTGCCACCGTGTGGACGTTTACAATACTGCAGATCATCATTGGCCTTATGCGAATAATGCGAGAGTGGAAGTCTCCCTGCCATTCATTGCTGCTTTCTGTCTGTACTGATCTATTCTAAGGCTGAGTTCTACTTAACAGGCTCCCGTCAACAAAAGCAGACAGACCACCTGAAGAGGGTACAACTTTTTGTGCCACCCGTCTAACAAAGGACTATTCTCTGTTTGGCCGGATTTTCAAAGGCCTCTCCAGTGCCCTGGCTGGAGACTACACTCTAATTATGGAGTAAAGAGACGAATGGGAAATTGGCCTGGCAGCACAGCTATCCCCTACCTCAACTCACCCTTATAATCTGGACAAACTCTACTACTTGGGCCAGCGGACTTTCACTCAGACCACTTGGGGCATAGCTTCCCCCTATTCTATACCTGGCTGATTCCATAACAGACCTTTTGCTGAACCCTGCGGCCCGTATTCCAAAATGCCGAAACCCAAAAGAACTGCTTCAGCGAAGGGCATTAGGGAGCACTTTACACCTAAATCTGCCAGATGCTCCCTACCTGCGGAGTCTGCCTCAGAACACTCGGATGGCTCGGACAGGGAAGGTACTCCTGACGCTCCTAGCCAATATATGGACCTCTCTGCCAGGTCAGTGGCTACTATTGAGCTGCTCCTGGCAAAAGCTATTGATCCTCTAAGACAAGACTTGAAGGACCTGGGGCACCGCACTCAAATCCTGGAGGACGCATCGGATCGGATGGCCGAAGCGCAAGAAAGAGACCGATCCTCTATTGCTCAAAACTCCATTCATATCTCTGACCTCACGGATAAGATAGAGGATCTGGAGAACCGGTCCCGCCGGCATAATGTACGCATCCGAGGTATACCGAGAGCGATACAGGACCTGTCTGGCTATCTGAGGGACACAATTCCCATAATCCTCCCTAATCAGCCCGAAAGTGTGTGGGAGATTGAGCGGGCCCATAGAGCCTTGGGTGGTATGAGGAGCTTGGAGGCTCCCAAGGATGTTATTGTTAGATTTTTAAGGCAGCAGGCCAGAGATCTTCTACTATCGGCCACCAGGAAGCTGCATACCATCAAGGGGCCGGATGACTCAATCCTGCAGTTTTATGCGGACCTCTGCCCGGATACCCAGCATAAGCGGAGACTTATGAAACCGGCTGTTGCTATTCTTATTCAGCACAGGATCCAGTACCGTTGGAACTTTCCGTTTGCTCTGACTTTCACCTATCGTGGCAAGACTTATACCACCCGCTTTCTGGAAGACTGCCTAGATGTATTGCAGAGATTACAGCTATGCCCGGAGCCCACGACAGCAGCAAATCAAGAGCACCTTGTTTCGCGGATCCCTAAGAGGCAGCAGACCTCAAAGCCATCACAAGTTCATGGCAAACAAGTCCCTATCTTGGAGGGGCCCAGTGGCTTTCGGGACTATATGGGCGATCTGCAAGACAAGCGCTTGGTATCCTCAGCAGACTCTGGACTCTCGGCCTCTTCAAAGTTGGGCCCGCGACCTGAGAGGCCTCCTACCTAGCTGGACTTTGATAATATTTTACTGAGTATTTGATGTTCAATTTTCATTGTTTATAATCCAGATAGAATGTTGATAGAATAGTTCGCACTATTGCCATTTAGAATTAATATAGTTTGCCAGACTAGTTTCCCACATTACGTGGATTTGTCTTTTACTTTGTTTACTATAAATAGAGATAGAAGGGTCTGTGTAGTCGACTGTTTTATACTTATCCTGCTATATACTTGAAATTACAGCTTGAAGTTTAGTCGTACTGTAAACTTGTTGTTTTCCTGCTCTGTTTTTTTTTATTTTTTTATTTATCTATTTATTTTTTTATTTTATTTTTCTTATTTTTGTGTTTCTTGTTTCTGTTCTGTTATTGGCTTGTTTGCTTTATCCCGGATTTGTCTACCTCTCCGATATTAAACTGCCTTTCTCCCTTTTCATTGCTCTCAGCCCTCCTGATAAAAGAGAGATTTCTCCGCCGCCAACAGCATACCCGCTGGGACTTCTGTCTGCTCTCCGGGCCCCTCCACTCCCCGCCATTCACGTGCTCAGCTATTAGGTAAGGTTGCATACACCTACACTCCTGATTTTTAATGGCTACTTCTAAATACACCATAGTGACCCACAATGTGAAGGGCTTCAATTCCCCCTTTAAAAGGAGGAAGGCCTTTGCATTCTACAAAAAATATACTCCCTCGGTCATTTTCATGCAGGAGACCCATTTTTCCCTTGGCAACAAACCTAAATTCCTGCATAAGTATTACCCTACCTATTATCTAGCCTCTCTCCCCACTAAGAGAGCTGGCTGTGCAATTTTGCTGCATAGGACCTTCCCCTTCCAGGTAGAATCCACTCGGGTAGACGGGGATGGCAATTACGTTATGGCAACTGGGACTATAAGAGGGGAAAGAATGACGCTGCTATCTCTGTACTCTCCTACGAACTCCCCCTACTCTGTTCTCATAGACCTGTTGAAAAAACTAGAGGCTCAGGATTTGGGGAAATTGATTATTGGGGGGGACCTTAACCTGACCTTAGACCCGACACTTGACAGATCTGGAAAACCGACCAACAGATTTCCCAACAAGACTAATCAGATTAAGTCCTTACTAAATGGTTTGGGGTTAGTTGATGCCTGGCGGGGTAAGCACCCGGACAAGAGAGAGTACACTTTCTACTCCCAGACTCACCTGACATACTCTAGGATTGACGCTCTACTTATCACTTCCTCATTGTACGACTCTGCCATAAACTCTGAGATAGTCCCTTGCCCCTGGTCAGACCATGCTCTGGTACTAGCTGAGCTGGATCTGGGTCCTAATCCTCGACTTCCCTATAAATGGGTTCTGAACGAATTCCTTCTGTCTAATCCGAGTAGTGTGGATTCCATATCCAAGGACATACAGCTGTTTTTTGAGACTAATGACACCCCCGACACTGGGGCTGGATGGCTTTGGGTCGCCCATAAGGCTTTTGTTAGAGGAACTTGCATTAAGCTGTCCTCTATACATAAGAAACTTCTTAGGCAGAAGGAGACAGAGCTCTCTACCTCATTAAAGAGGTTAGAGGAGAAAAACCAACAGCGTCCCTCTCTTCAGGGGCGTAAATTAATTGACCAGACTAGGCTTGAGCTGGACGCTATTTTGTCCCATCAAACTGAACGGGCTATGAGAAAAATGAAGCACCTCTATTACTGGAAGGCAAACAAACCTGACTCCCTTTTGGCTAAAAGACTAAACAATAAATTTTCCCAACCCAGAACCACCCAAATTAGGATACCTGGCGGTCAAATCTCCTACAGTCCCAATGAAATCCAAAAAACGTTTCAAAATTATTACCAAAAAATATACTCCTCGCAAACCCACTGCAGTGGATCAGATATAGACTCCTTTCTAAATTTATGCGACCTCCCTAAAATACCGGATTATCAACTGGATGATTTGAACTTAGAAATAACACAGGAGGAGGTTAAATTTACCATCCAGAATCTTAAGTTGGGCAAATCCCCGGGACCGGATGGCTTCACTAACTTGTATTATAAAAAATTTGAACCTCTTCTTACCCCCCACATGACATCTCTTTTTAATGCCATATTAAACGGAGAGCCTATGCCCCCGGAGTTAAACCGGGCTGACTTGGTGATTTTTCCAAAAGATGGCAGGGACCCTTTAGAGGTGAAAAATTATCGCCCTATATCCCTAATCAATGGGGATGTCAAAATTTTGGCGAAAATTATGGCCACCCGCATCTCTAAATTTCTACCCGATTTGATCCACAAGGACCAAACTGGGTTTGTTCCCTTTAGAGAGGCCGGGGACAATGTTAGGAGGGTCATGAATGCACAGTTCATGGCTCAGAAGTCTAATATACCAGTCTGTCTCTTAGCTTTAGATATAGAGAAAGCTTTTGACACGGTAGAATGGCCATATTTATATAAGATTCTGGACAAATTTGGATTCAAGGGACGCTTTATTAATTTACTTAAGAGATATTATGACTCCCCAGCAGCCAATCTAAAACTCCCAGGAGATCACAAAGTCGACATCCACATTCAAAGAGGGACCAGGCAAGGGTGTCCGCTCTCCCCACTGTTATTTGCTCTTGCTATAGAACCCCTTGCACAAGCGATTAGAGCCAACCCAGTCATCCAGGGGGTACAGGTAGGCCTCCAGCATTTCAAATGCTCTTTATTTGCGGATGACATGCTTTGCACCCTAACCAATCCCCTTTCATCCATACCTGCACTCATGTCCACTGTCCAGGACTTTGGCAAAATCTCGGGTCTTAAGCTGAATGTTGAGAAGACTGAGGCGATGGGGATCAGATTGCCGCAGGGGGAGATTGACATCCTCAAAGCTAATCACCAGTTTATTTGGCCCGCACAGTCTATAAAATACTTAGGTGTTAGACTTACCTCCAAGCTTGGGGATATGTACGGGGCAAATTTTCCTCCCTTGTATAGATCTCTGACATTGGATATGCAGAAATGGAGGAGCTTTAAGATTTCATGGACAGGCCGCATTGCGGCTGTGAAAATGAATATCTTACCTAAATTACTATACTTATTTAGATCTCTTCCTATCCCTCTCCCCCTTAAAGACCTAGACAAATTCCAGAATAGCATTTCCCGGTTCATCTGGGACGATAAACGCCCTCGCATTCCCAGGCAGGTGATGTCTCGCTCCAAGAATAGAGGTGGCCTCGCGACTCCGAATTTAAGACTTTATCTTAAAGCTGCACACTTGGCTCCTTTGCCTAGAGCCCACTCTACGAAACACCATCCATCTTGGGTTTTTATGGAAAATTATCAAATGTCCCCACATAGTTGGGATAAGTTGGTTTGGATGCCTGAGGACTCTGCCCCTTTCATAACTCATGAAAACCCCATAATCTCCTTGACGCTCCAGGCCTGGAGATGGGCTAGATCTAGGCATCGACTTAGCACGGAATTATCACCCCTTCTATCAGTTATGTCCTTCCCACAAATTCTAGCAGATTCAAGTTCTATGTCTGGATTTTGGTGGACCTCCAGACGCCTGGATCGCATAGGGAACTGGTTCGCCAATGACAAACTACTGACCTATGACCAATTTTGCACGACTCACGACTTGCCAACTACAGAACTCTACAATTACTTAAAAATTAGAAGTTGGGTTACCAAGATGGTTAAGGATTCCGGGCCCCCCAGAGCCTCCTGGCTATCAGTTATCTGTAAAAATCTCCCACTTGCCAAGGGTAACCTGAGTTCTTTGTATAACACCTTTCTGGGCACTTCGGGGGGCCAAAAACCCAAGTTTATGCTGCATTGGGAAAAGGATCTGGGGGTGGAGTGGGACTGGGACAAATGGACTGAATCTTGCTCCAATCTTTCAAAAGGATCACTTAATTCGGCTTTATTAGAAACATCAATCAAAGTTTTACATAGGGCTTACTGTACTCCCGATAAAATGTAGAAGTTTAGGCCACAGGAGAGTAACAAATGCTTTAGGGGATGCCAGGATGTGGGGGATCATATTCATGTTTGGTGGGCCTGTCCACGTGCCCAGAATCTCTGGGAACGATTGACCCGTTTAGCCTCCACACTTTTTCATAGAGAAGTAGCTCCTTCAATTGAATCCTGTTTACTGGGGGTCCATATTAAAAACTTGTCCCAATCCCAGAACAAGTTGTTTCAAATAATGGCATTAGCTTCAAAGATTCACATAGCTAGTAGATGGAAGGACATGAATCTAAACTTTCAAGAGGTAATTAGGAAGATCAACTATTTGCTTATTAATGAGAGGCTAACTCATATTGTTTTAGATAGGATGCCCCAATTCCAGATAGTTTGGGATAACATCCTCCTTTAGCGTTTCCCTAGTATAATGCCTGTATTTGCTTGAAGCGATTCTGAGGAGTGGACTGGAGTGGGGGAGCTTTGGAGACCTTTCAGTGGTGCTGGATGGCGGGAAGGATCTGAGGTAAGAGGGAGAGATAAGCCGGGACTGCTTTGTGGCCGCCATGAGGGGCCAATGATTCTTTTATTTAGTTTATATATTTTTTTTTTCTCTCTTTCTTTTCTGGGGTATGGTATATGATAGTTTAGTTAATATAGATAGGTAATACATTTTATATTGTATACTTCTATCGACTGTGTACTCTGGAAGTTAATTGGCTCATTTTGCCTTGTATTTTTTATATGGTTGGAAAAACCAGCCTAGACATTAGAAAATTTTCTCACAAAAAATTAAAAAAAACAAGAAGGTTTAGTCAGTTAAATGCTGAAAAATGATAATTTTATGTTTAGAGGACATGATAAAACTGACATTTATGACTGTTAAGAATGTTTTATTTATGTATGGATTTTGCATACCTTCTAATAAAAGAATATTTATTCAAAATATATTATCTACATTTTTACAAAATAATTTTAGGAGAAACATGAGTATAATGTTTTTATTGAATATATTTTATTCGTAACACACCAACATATTCCATAGCACCATAGCAAAAAATATGGAGGGCCCTTGAGCTTAAAATCTTATACATGTAGTGCTTTTTCCCAGTGAAACGAAACCTGAACAAGAGTTAACAAATAAGGATTTTGATAGGCCATGAAGTCAGTGAAAGTTAAGAGTGATAGAGGATGAGTAGAAGACAACTATGTTGCTGTAAGATAGGTGTAAAGTTTACTTGGGCGGAAAATATACAAAGTTGTTAAAATTAGAGTCACATATTATAGTTGTCGTATAATTGCTAGTTGTTGTCACGCAATGTTAAAAATTGCGACCCTTGTGAGGCCCTGCACGACTTAGGCTGCAATGAGTGCCTGGGGCGCTCATCGCGAGGCCTGCGGGACCAAAGGCGCTCATTGCAGGGCTCGTTCGCAAGACTTTACAAATGACAGGGGCTGCAATGAGCGCCAAAGGAGCTCATTGCAAGGCACACGAGGAGCAGCAAAGACTTTAAAACAGCCTACACATGAGCAGAAAAGGCGCTTATGTCAATGGCTGTGATCCCCGACGAAACATGCAGCACTTTACCGCTGATCGCGAGCCACAGAATTGTTTACGCTTTTAACAGCCGAAAAGGTCTTAACCGCGTAACTCCAAAGGCCCCCAAAACCAGACAAATAATTTACAAAAAATATTAATACACCCACACACAGGGGGAGAGCCAGGAAGCCTGTGAGTTAGGTTGAAAGCTTATTTGAGCCATATTCGGCTTTTCTCATCGATGGAAAATCGGCTAAGCGAGGAAAAAAATGGCAGACGAAAAAACGTAAAAATTCACAAACCGGATCAAAATGAGGCCGAAGACAGTAACACTTACACAAACAATGCCAGGCTAGTGGGACTTTGGAAACGGCAGTCAGCGATCCACACAAAGATTTAGCAGAGACACTGAGGAGAAAGACACAGGGAAGGGGCAGGGGGGAGATGGTGGAAAGAGCCACATGGCATCCCCAAGCACAAAAGTTGCAGGTTACTGAGGCTGGGCTTTGGATGAGCAACGAAGGCGCACATCGTGCGGCCCTTAAAGTAGACAGGAGGAGAGGCTTGCAATATTAAAATGACACTCTATTAAAATGCTGTAACAAGATTAGAGTTGGTGTCTTTCCAATAGGTAACCCAAAGAGTGGGTCTCTGTCTTATACCCTAACTGGTGGAATATACATAATTCTGCAGATCCGACAAAGAAGCCACCAGAGGCTATTGGACACCAGAAGATGGACACCAGTGTTCTCTTAAATATGCAGTTTGACTGCAACCACCGTCTGTCCTGAGTTCCATTGGGGCACAATGAAGAATACTAAAGCTGATGGAGATAACTGGCCAAACTCATTGAGCATTTGGAAATGGTCTCTATTTTTTCTGAAATCAATAAGAACATTATTATTTTAACAGCAGGAGGACTCTTCGCATTAGTAGAGGAGAGAGAAGTTTTGCCTGAGGAAGTTCTTATCATAAATTTATGGACAGTATCAGTAAAGAGTGGTGATACCCCCTAAAGACTGGCTCTGTGGACTATGCATATACCTTACTTGTATATACCTTCCTTACAATATTCATTTTTCAGAGATAGTTATACACCCTACTCCTAGAGAAAGGTTATTTATACTTTAAGCTGTAAATTATAGATAATATAACATGTCAGTACTTTAAAACAGACCTGCAATGTGAAACCCCGGATTATGTTTGTATATAATGGCAAGGTTAATAATTGTTACCTAGTCTAATGACTTGATATTTCTCCTTCATCCCCCTGTTGAGGCATAATATGCTTGTATTAGCAATTATGGCTATTGGATAAAAAACAGAAATAGTTAAAAATCTACACTGATTAATTATTATATTAAAGGGCAGTCTTGGCTCCCCTAAAATATTAAATATAGGTAGTCTTTCAGGTGATATCCACCTGAGCATGGTTAATAGTGAATTTCTGAGGTAATTATTGAATCTACTATATTGTATATTAGTAAGCGCTAAATATTAAAATGAAGAATAAGGATAACCATCCCCGAAAAAGGGAGAATGAAGGATACTAAAAAACAGGGTAATACAAAAGCGGGTAGTTTCTTTTCCCCGGTAGAGAAATCAAATTCCAGGGATAAATGACAATTAGATTCCACTTTACTATCACAGCTAGATTCAACTATTGAACAATTAGTTCATTGATCTGTTCCTCTTCCTGTGGAAAGAACAGAAAGTCATTTGCAGGAACATAAACTAACTAAGTCGGGTTCCTCAGGGTTCAGTATTAGGTTCTCTCCTTTTTAACACATTTATTAGTGACTTAGAAGTAAGATTGGAAAGTATTGTCTCCATTTTTGCTGATGACACAAGTTGACAAGTTGTGCAAGGTAATTAAATCAGATAATGGTGTAGTTTTCCTCCAAAGGGATTTGCATAAATTAGAGACATGGGCGACTAAATGGCAGATAAGATTTAATATGAATAAATGTAAAGCTAGGCATCTGGGCAGGAAAAATAGCAATGCAATTTTTTTTTTTAATTCAAGGCTTTGTCAAGTGAGCTTTTTGTGCCAAGAGGTTCTCAACTGACAAGAGGATATCCTTTGAGATTAGAAGTAAAAAGATTTCACCTTAAAGAAAGAAAAGGGTTCTTTACAGTAAGGATGGTTAATCTGTGTAATTCTCTACCAAAGTAGGTGGTGAAAGCGGATTCGATAGATAACTTTTAAAAAGGGATTGGATATATTTTTAAATAAAAAGGGCATTCAGGGTTATCATGTATAATTAAAGAGGGAGTATTGATCCAGGGAAGAATCCGATCACCAGTATCTGGGGTCAGGAAGGAATTTTATATTTTTTTCCCCTTTTGAGACAATTGGCAAAGTTTCACTGTTTTTTTTTTCCTGTTTGCCTTCCTCTGGATCAATTAACAATTAACAATGAATCCAAATATTGCAGATCAGAAGAGATCTTAAAAGGTTAAACTTGATGGAGTAAAAGTATTTTTTCAACCTCAATTACTATGTAACTATATGTAACTATGTAACTATTACAACACTGAAAGTATTGTTACATTAATTAAAATGTTGAATTACAACATAATTATCAAAGGAAATTGCTAATAATTCCAAACAGATTAACACTCTATTGTAAGGTTAGAACTAACCTAAGATACAATTTCCAAAGAAAATGAAGATCTTAGAAAGGAAGTCAATGAGACTAAGAGAGAATTACAAGACTTAAAATTAAAATTAGACAAGACGTAATAACATCAGAATAAGAGGTATCCCTGAAACTATTCTTTCTGGGAATTTGTTACAATATGTAAGACTTTCTTGCAGAGCTGCTTAAGACTGCAAGAACAAAAGGAGACTTAATAGAGAGGTTATAGTGAATCCCATTCACGGCGATTTTCGCATGTTCGCAACGAACGGCGAACATATGCGCTTTTCAGTCCGCCCCTTATTCTTTATCATTGAGGAAACTTTGACCCTGCACCTTACAGTCAGCAGACACATTCCAGCCAATCAGCAGCATACACTCACTTCCAGAGCCTTCCATCTGTATGACAGCCTCCATTTTAGAATCATTCTTTAGCTGCATTCGTTGAGAGATATTCTACCTGCTGTTGATTTAATAGGGAAATAGATAGCCAGGCTGTGTATTTAGCTTTAACTACACACCTGAAGGACTCCTTTGATATCTGCTGCAAGGACAGCAACCCAAAAAGCCCTTTTTAGGGCTAGAACATCATTTATTTTATTTTATTATTTTTTTCTGCTGATTTAATAGGGAAATAGATAGCCAGGCTGTGTATTAAGCTTTAACTACACACCCGAAGGACTCCTTAGATATCTGCTGCAAGGACAGCAACCAAAAAAGCCCTTTTTAGGGCTAGAATATCATTTATTTTATTGTATTATTTTTTACTGCGGATTTAATAGGGAAATAGATAGCCAGGCTGTGTATTTAGCTTTAACTACACACCTGAAGGACTCCGTTGATATCTGCTGCAAGGACAGCAACCCAAAAAGCCCTTTTTATTTTATTTTATTATTTTTTTCTGTGTAATCTAATTGCATATGCCTGCCTGCTAGCGTTTGTGTGAGGCCTATTGAATCTAGTCTGCCAACTTTTGCCAGTGCACAGTGACACTCATATCTGGTGTCACCGTAGTGTGCAGTGAAATAAAACAACCCTTTTTTTTACTGTAATCGATTGAATATCAGTAGCCTGTTTAAAGGCGTGTGTGTGAGGCCTATTGCATCTAGTCTGCCAACTTTTGCGAGTGCACAGTGACACACATATCTAGTGCAACCGTAGTGTGCAGTGAAATAAAACAACCCTTTTTTTACTGTAATCGATTGAATATCAGTTGCCTGCCTACAGGAGTGTGTGTGAGGCCTATTGCATCTAGTCTGCCAACTTTTGCCAGTGCGCAGTGACACTCATATCTAGTGCCACCGTAGTGTGCAGTGAAATAAAACAACCCTTTTTTACTGTAATCGATTGAATATCAGTAGCCTGCCTAAAAGCGTGTGTGTGAGGCCTATTGCATCTAGTCTGCCAACTTTTGCCAGTGCACAGTGACACTCATATCTAGTGCAACCGTAGTGTGCAGTGAAATAAAACAACCCTTTTTTTACTGTAATCGATTGAATATCACTAGCCTGCCTACAGGTGTGTGTGTGAGGCCTATTGCATCTAGTCTGCCAACTTTTGCCAGTGCACAGTGACACTCATATCTAGTGCAACCGTAGTGTGCAGTGAAATAAAACAACCCTTTTTTTACTGTAATCGATTGAATATCAGTAGCCTGCCTAAAAGCGTGTGTGTGAGGCCTATTGCATCTAGTCTGCCAACTTTTTCCAGTGCACAGTGACACTCATATCTAGTGCCACCGTAGTGTGCAGTGAAATAAAACAACCCTTTTTTTACTGTAATCGATTGAATATCAGTAGCCTGCTTAAAGGCGTGTGTGTGAGGCCTATTGCATCTAGTCTGCCAACTTTTGCCAGTGCACAGTGACACTCATATCTAGTGCCACCAAAGTGTGCAGTGAAATAAAACAACCCTTTTTTTACTGTAATCGATTGAATATCAGTAGCCTGCTTAAAGGCGTGTGTGTGAGGCCTATTGCATCTAGTCTGCCAACTTTTGCCAGTGCACAGTGACACTCATATCTAGTGCAACCGTAGTGTACAGTGAAATAAAACAACCCTTTTTTTACTGTAATCGATTGAATATCACTAGCCTGCCTACAGGTGTGTGTGTGAGGCCTATTGCATCTAGTCTGCCAACTTTTGCCAGTGCACAGTGACACTCATATCTAGTGCAACCGTAGTGTGCAGTGAAATAAAACAACCCTTTTTTACTGTAATCGATTGAATATCAGTAGCCTGCCTAAAAGCGTGTGTGTGAGGCCTATTGCATCTAGTCTGCCAATTTTTGCCAGTGCACAGTGACACTCATATCTAGTGCCACCGTAGTGTGCAGTGAAATAAAACAACCCTTTTTTTACTGTAATCGATTGAATATCAGTAGCCTGCTTAAAGGCGTGTGTGTGAGGCCTATTGCATCTAGTCTGCCAACTTTTGCCAGTGCACAGTGACACTCATTTCTAGTGCAACCGTAGTGTGCAGTGAAATAAAACAACCCTTTTTTTACTGTAATCGATTGAATATCAGTAGCCTGCCTAAAGGCGTGTGTGTGAGGCCTATTGCATCTAGTCTGCCAACTTTTGCCAGTGCACAGTGACACTCATATCTAGTGCAACCGTAGTGTGCAGTGAAATAAAACAACCCTTTTTTTACTGTAATCGATTGAATATCAGTAGCCTGCCTAAAGGCGTGTGTGTGAGGCCTATTGCATCTAGTCTGCCAACTTTTGCCAGTGCGCAGTGACACTCATATCTAGTGCAACCGTAGTGTACAGTGAAATAAAACAATCCTTTTTTTACTGTAATCGATTGAATATCAGTAGCCTGTCTACAGGCGTGTGTGTAAGGCCTATTGCATCTAGTCTGCCAACTTTTGCCAGTGCGCAGTGACACTCATATCTAGTGCCACCGTAGTGTGCAGTGAAATAAAACAACCCTTTTTTTACTGTAATCGATTGAATATCAGTAGCCTGCCTAAAGGCGTGTGTGTGAGGCCTATTGCATCTAGTCTGCCAACTTTTGCCAGTGCACAGTGACACTCATATCTAGTGCCACTGTAGTGTGCAGTGAAATAAAACAACCCTTTTTTTACTGTAATCGATTGAATATCAGTAGCCTGCCTAAAGGCGTGTGTGTGAGGCCTATTGCATCTAGTCTGCCAACTTTTGCCAGTGCACAGTGACCCTCATATCAAGTGCAACCGTAGTGTGCAGTGAAATAAAACAACCCTTTTTTTTTCTGTAATCGATTGAATATCAGTTGCCTGCCTACAGGCGTGTGTGTGAGGCCTATTGCATCTACTCTGCCAACTTTTGCCAGTGCACAGTGACACTCATATCTGGTGTCACAGTAGCTTGCACGCATAGTATCACTATTCGTAAAAAAAATGACAGGCAGAGGCAGGCCACCCCGCAGAGGCCGTCGTGGTGCTGTGATTCCCTTTGGCCCTAGAATAATGCCCAGTTTTCAGAGGCAACGTACCCTGAACTTGAACAGTTCTGAGGACATGGTTGACTGGCTAACACAGGACACCCAATCTTCTACAGCTTCCGCTCGGAACCTAGATGCACCATCCTCCTCCAGCTTAGCTTCAGGCACCTCTCCAGTTACCACTCGCCCGACTGCGGCCACCACCAACACTAGCACCACAGCCGCTTCACTTGATCCGTCAGCACAGTTATTTACAGATCCGTTGGAAGAAATGAGTGATGCACAAACATTAGTGCCAGAGGATGTAGATAATAGGGATATGTCCCAGTCAGGCAGCATTACACACATGGACGTACGGTCTGATGATGATGATGATGTTGTACCCGGTGCTGCTTCCATTGTTGAGTTGTCAGATACAAGTGAAGCGGTTGATGATGACGATGCGTCCGTGGATGTCACGTGGGTGCCCGCTATAAGAGAAGAAGAACAGGAGGAAAGTTCAGATGGGGAGACAGAGAGGAGGGGGAGACGAGTTGGAAGCAGCGGGAGGTTGTCGAAAGTAGCTAGTGGCACAGTCAGACAGCATGCATCGGCACCCGGGGTCAGCCAGACAGCACGCCAATCAACACCTGCTTTTGCCACCACCAGAATGCCATCATTGCAAAGCTCAGCAGTGTGGCAATTTTTTCGTGTGTCTGCCTGTGACAACAGTGATGCAACCTGTACGAAAAGAAACGGAGTCGTTGGAAGTCCAACACCCACCTAGGTACAACTTCTTTGCGAAGGCACATGATGTCACATCACAAACGCCTATGGGATCAACACATCAGTACAAGCAGCACACAAAGTCAAAGCCGCCATCCTCCTCCTGGTCCAGCATCTTCAGCCACGTCAACCACTGCTGCCCTGCTTTCCCCCTCCACAGGTACTATTCCACATCCCGGATACGGCAGTGTCACGCCGTCTTGGGCTTGACTTCCCTGAAAGCAGAGAGTTACACCGGACCAGCACTCCTGTCCGCCCTGAACGCACAGGTGGATCAGTGGCTGACTCCGCACCAACTGGAGATCGGCAAAGTGGTTTGTGACAACGGAAGAAATTTGTTGGCGGCATTGAATTTGGGCAAGTTGACACATGTGCCGTGCATGGCACATGTGTGTAATCTGATTGTACAACGCTTTGTGCATAAGCACCCAGGCTTACAGGACATCCTGAAGCAGGCCAGGTAGGTGTGTGCCCATTTCAGGCGTTCCTACACGGCCATGGCGCACTTTACAGATATCCAGCGGCGAAACAACATGCCAGCGAGGCGCTTGATTTTAGACAGCCCGACACGTTGGAATTCAACACTGGACCGCCTGCTCCAACAAGAAAAGGACGTTAACGAGTATTTGTATGACCGGGGTGCTAGGACAGCCTCTGTGGAGCTGGGGATTTTTTTGCCACGTTACTGGACGCTCATGCGCAATGCCTGTAGGCTTATGCGTCCTTTTGAGGAGGTGACAAACCTGGTCAGTCGCACCCAGGGCACCATCAGCGACATCATACCATTTGTTTTCTTCCTGGAGCGTGCCCTGCGAAGAGTGCTGGATCAGGCCGTAGATGAGCGTGAAGAGGAAGAGTTGTGGTCACCATCACCGCCAGAAACAGCCTTATCAGCATCGCTTGCTGGACCTGCGGCAAGGCTGGTAGAGGATTGTGAGGAAGAGGAGACAGATGAGGAATGTGGCTTTGAGGAGGAGGAAGACCAACCACAACAGGCATCCCAGGGTGCTCATTGTCACCTATCTGGTACCAGTGGTGTTGTACGTGGCTGGGGGGAAGAACATACCTTCAGTGAGATCACTGAGGACGAGGAACGGGACATGACTAGCTCGGCATCCAACCTTGTGCAAATGGGGTCTTTTATGCTGTCGTGCCTGTTGAGGGACCCTCGTATAAAAAGGATGAAGGAGAACGACCTGTACTGGGTGTCCACGCTACTAGATCCCCGGTATAAGCAGAAAGTGCCTAAAATGTTACCGAATTAGCACAAGTCGGAAAGGATGCAGCACTACAAAAATAAATTAAAAAATATGCTTTACACAGCGTTTAAGGGTGATGTCACAGCACAAAGGCAATCTAACAGCAAGGAGAGGACGCTTTACAGACGTGTTGTTGATGGAGGACATGCAGAGCTTTTTAAGTCCTATGCATCGCCCCAGCCCTTCGGGGTCCACCCTCAGAGAACGACACGACCGTCAGGTAACAGACTACCTCGCCATAACTACAGATATCGACACTATGAGGAGCGATGAACCCCTTGACTCCTGGGTGTGCACGCTTGCCCTGTGGCCTGAGCTATCCCAATTTGCCATAGAACTTCTGTCCTTCAAGTGTCCTGTCAGAAAGGACCTTCAGTGCAGCAGGAGGTTTTGTCAATGATAAGAGAAGTCGCCTAGGTCAAAAAAGTCTAGATTACCTCACCTTTATTAAGATGAATGAGGGATGGATCCCGAAGGGACTGACAGTGGGCGATACATTCGATTAAAAAACGACTGATAGATGAGCTGCCTTGAGCTAATAATGGTCCACACGCTGCTGTATTTTATCCCTGAATGCCGGATGACTTGCGTGATTTATCCGCCACCAACTAGGGTTCAAGACGCAATGTTTTAGGGCACTTTCTGCCTGGCAAACTAACATCAATTTTTCTGGTCGCTGCAACAATACCTAATTTTTGCATTTAAATTCTTTTATTGTCAGAAGGCGTACAGCATGTAATGAAAAATAAAGCATTTTTGAACAGTCTTGCATAACAGTTGTGCAAAAATACATATTTACAATAGAGACATTTTGTGAAAGTTAGCTGGCTATTCCTTCTTATTTTTACTTTTTAGGTTAATAATTTTTCTTATTTTTTACTGTGATTGCAATTTAAGAGATACCTAAAACATGGCGGTCGAGTTCCCTTAGGAAGCGCGATATTGCTCCTATAACGGCCTAGTGTTTGTATACCCTGATACTTATTTACAACTTCCATTCCTCGCCCGCCAGGTGTGAATAGTTATACCCACCTACTTAAGGATTACATTTTGCACAATACCAGTGCCTTAGGGTATTCTACTATTCCTTACATTTGCCCTTTTTTACTTTCCTTACTAATGTTTTTACACTCACTGTTTTTAATAAACGCTGCTGTCATCTATTTAATAAAATAATATCTCTTGTATATATTTATCCCACTTTTTTTGTATATACCTAAAACATGGTAAAACAGACAATAGTAAAGAGTATATCTTCAGGAAACACCAAAGTCCTATTAGCTATCATCGCTCCAGCAATATTAGCTTATTATTTACAATATCTAACCTGGGCAATCACCCTTGGGTTACCCTAGGGCAGGCTTCAGTAAGCGACCTCTCCTTTCCTGGCATGATTTTGCCGCCGGTTGCTTCTGAAGGGTCTCCAGGGCTCCCCCACTCCGGTCCTTCCCCCAGTGTCGCTTCAACCAGTAACAAATGTTTTATATTTTTAAAGCGACCCAATGATCCCCCTTGATAGAGGTTTGTCTTTACAAATTTTGGAGAACCAATGTAAGACCGGTGTCCCCTGTTTCTGGGTCAGGGAGTGTGTGAAATGCCTCAGCCTACAGTAATTGTAATGTTCTGACAGCGGTAGCTCATGCTTGTCCCTCAGTTCCTCATAGGTGAGCATCTGGCCCTTTACTAACCAGTCTCCCAGTCTATCTAGTTTCCTTGACCTCCACCAGTGTTGTGATGTTGTGCTCATGTGTTTCGGGGCCTGAGGGTGGTCAAGAATTGGGGTCATTTGGGTGGATCCAGGGAACAAACCTGTGTGTTTCTTGGCCCATTTCCAGTATGATAGTGAGTGTCTGATTAAGGAGTTTGGCGAGTTTTTAAGGCTCTGAGGCAATTCTGATTGCCAAGCCACCTTGTCCCAGGTTAAGGGCCTTAAAGTGTGGTTCTCTAAATACACACAGGCCGGTTGATGACATATAGAATGTGCTTTTGGGAGGAAAGGTAAGTGACGGAACAGGTACTAAACTGATAGGAATGAATAGTACAACTTAATACACCACTCCTATCTGGTGGCACCTTAGATTGCACGTGCAGTGCCCCAAATTCAAAGTAGGAGGTCCGACCAAGCATCTTTTCCCATCTCCCTGTTCCAACAATCCATGCCATATACACGTCCCCTAATAGTGGACGTAACAGGGATTAAACCAATAGGAATAGTACTACTTAACAGTACACACCTTATAATAACACAGACAGAGGCAACGCCTATAATCTTCCATGCTGTGCAGTGGAATCCCCCAGACTCTGACCTGTGTATAATATTCCATGCTGGGCAGTGGAAGCCCCAGACTCTGACCTGTGTATAATATTACATGCTGGGCAGTGGAAGCCCCCAGACTCTGACCTGTGTATAATATTCCATGCTAGGCAGTGGAAGCCCCCAGACTCTGACCTGTGTATAACCTTCCATGCTGGGCAGTGGAAGCCCCCAGACTCTGACCTGTGTATAATCTTCCATGCTGGGCAGTGGAAGCCCCTAGACTCTGGGAATCTTAAGAAGAGGAGTTAGAGGAGGAAGGTGGCTTTGAGGAGGTGGAAGACCAAACACAGCAGGCATCCCAGGGGGCTTGTTGTCCCCTTTCGGGGACCATTGGTGGCTGGGTGGAGAAAGAGACCTTCAATGACATCAGTGAGGACAAGGAACGGGACATGGCTAGCTTGGTATCCAACCTTGTGCAAATGGGGAGTTTGCGGTTGTGCAAAGGGACTGTTTGCGGTTGTTTGCGGTGCATTAAATGGGGAGATTGGTCTGTTACTGTGAAGCGGGTGTAACCCTTACACTACCTGATCGATACAACATCATACCTGATGTTTTAAAGCATGTTATTCCAAACAATTTAGGAAAGTTAGGTGATTTATGCCCTTTATGGCTTAAAACCAGTCTCTGCATCAACTATGTAATTTTCCGTGGGAGTTTTGCCATGGATCCCCCTCCGGCATGCCACAGTCCAGGTGTTAGTCCCCTTGAAACCATCACTATTGTGGCCAGAAAGAGTCCCTGTGGGTTTTGAAATTCGCCTGCCCATTGAAGTCTATGGCGGTTTGCCGATGTTTGACCGTTCGCGAACATTTGAAGGAATTTGCGTCCGCGGTTCGCGAACCGAAAATTTGATGTTCGCGACATCACTACTCCAGAGATGTCATTGTGACATTTAAATAGACAAAAGACAGAGAAGACATACTCAGAGCACCTTTTCTCAAGAAAAGGTTTAATGCTCCATATGATTGGTTAAAAATCTTCCCAGATTTATCAGGAGAAACCCTGCTAAAATTAAAGGAGTTTCAGGGCATTGCTAAAATCTTGAGAAATAACAACATTCTTTATAAATCAGGCTATCCCCTAAGTATCATCTTTTACTATAAAGATCAGATATATGTTATTAAAAATTCAGCTGAGAGTCATACACTTATTTTGGATCCTAACCTGACTACTACTGATGGAGATGGGAAACAGGGATAGACTCTTCTGACCAGTTGTGGTTAATTGGATAGGGTAAGATAGGGAATCATTGGTGGGTAAGAATAAAGAATATTAAGTCAGATTCTTGGCTGGTAGGTGATCATTGGAGGTAAAATAATCAAATTCAATATTTAAGGGTGTAATTGAAAGAAGATTAATCCTGAATTTGGTCAAGGTTTATAGAGCAATCGTTTTGCTACACTTGGAGAATTAGAGAAGTGTTTGTCTAATACACTACAAGTATAAACAAAGGTTTAAAATTAGAAAGATTAGAGAATGTGAGGTCCAATTATTACAAACACTTTATTATGTTTTATGTTTGATAACACAATTTATTTTTGTTGTTTTAAAACGCATTATAACAGATGCTTAAATTTGTAGTTTTTTTAGTATAAATAAATGTATAAATGTGCACTACAACAGTAGTTTCATAAGAACCCACATTCTGATTTATAGAATCAGGATAAAGAAGAAGCTATGATATTAAACCTGAGATTTCCCAGACTGACATGTGAAGTTTTTAGCTAATATTTGTCACTATAAAGATCATAATTTTTCACAATGGAATTAATGATTGTTTGAATGACAGTCAGTTCAGAAGAATGACTTAGTTAGTTAACAGTTAAGTACTGTTGAATGAAATTATGATTATTAGTATAGACTCTGAGACCCGGAGTAAAATACACACGGTTTTTGATATGATATAAATCACTTATAAATGTATAACCCAGTGAGTAAGTAATTAGAGTATTTTAAAGACCTTGGTTTAATATTATTATTATTATCTTTATTTATATCGCGCCAACATATTCCGTAGCGCTGTACAGGGGTTGAGTACATAGCAGAAAACAAATTAAACACCTTGTAAAGAATGGAGGGCCCTGTTTTTGAGCATAAAATCAAATGTACATAGAGCTTGTTTCCAAGGCCTGACACAAGATTGAAAACTCGCAAACTTACAATCTAAGGGTTTAGGTGTGATACAAGAGGGTGACAAATACAATTGAAAGCAATTGGTTCAGTAAAGTGGAGGGGTCTGTGTGTTGTACTGTAGATTGTGGGTGTGAGTGTTGTTAAGCTGTGGAATGTTCAGTTGTACATGTTAAGGCTGAAGATGATAAGAGTTTTTAAACAGGTGTGTTTTTAATAATTTCTTAAAGGTTTTGAGGCAGGAAGATAATCTAATGGAGCGGGGCAAGGAGTTCCAAATGGATGGGGAAGCACGAGAAAAGTCTTGAAGACGGGAGTGAGAGGAGGTGATGAGAGAGGAGGAAAGAAGAAGGTCGTTAGCAGAACGAAGGGGCCGGTTGGGAGAGTATTTTGAAACAAGAGCAGAGATATAAGGGGGTGCACTGTTGTTGAGGGCTTTATGTGTTAGGGTCATGATTTTAAATTTGATTCGGGAAGCTATGGGAAGCCAGTGGAGTGATTGACAGAGAGGGGCTGCAGACACTGATCGTTTGGTATTGAAGATGAGTCTAGCGGAGGCGTTCATTATGGATTGGAGGGGAGACAGACGAGAGATGGGGAGGCCAGCAAGGAGGGAATTGCAGTAGTCGAGTCGAGAGATGATGAGAGAGTGAATTAGAATTTTAGCTGTGTCTTCTGTAAGATAATGACGAATTTTGGAGATGTTTTTTAGGTGAAACTGACATGATTTTGTTATTGCTTGGATGTGAGGAATAAAAGAGAGGGCGGGATCCAGTAGAACCCCAAGACAACGGGCCTGGGAGGTAGGGGCGATAATGGTGTTGTCAACAGTTAGAGATATTTGAGGTGTGGAAGCTGTAGTAGAGGGTGGAAAGATTAGAAGTTCAGTTTTAGACATGTTGAGTTTGAGTTGACGGGTGGACATCCAGGAGGATATGCTAGAGAGGCAGTTGGAAACTTGAGCTAAAAGAGAGGGGGATAGATCGGGTGCAGAGAGGTAGATTTGAGTATCATCTGCGTAGAGATGATACTGAAATCCAAAGGATTTTATAAGGGTGCCAAGGGAGGAGGTGTAGATGGAGAAGAGGAGGGGGCCTAGGACAGAACCTTGGGGAACGCCAACAGACAGAGGGAGAGGTGAAGAAGAGGTGCCAGAGAAGGAGACACTAAATGTACGATCTTTAAGATAGGATGTGAACCATGAAAGAGCTGTGTCCTGGATGCCAAAAGAGCGGAGCGTTTGGATTAGAAGAGGGTGGTCAACTGTATCGAAGGCAGCAGAGAGATCCAGGAGAATTAGAATAGAGTAGTGACCCTTTGATTTGGCGGTTAGCAAGTCATTAGTGACTTTTGTAAGGGCTGTTTCTGTAGAGTGTTGGGACCGGAAGCCAGATTGGAAGGGGTCAAGTAGGGAATTGGAGGAAATAAATTGAGTGAGGCGATTGTAAACAAGCCGCTCAAGGAGTTTAGACGCAAGGGGAAGTAGTGAGATAGGGCGATAGTTGGAGGCAGAAGCTGGGTCAGAAGAGGGCTTCTTGAGAATGGGTGTAACTGTGGCATGTTTTAAGGAGGATGGAAACTTGCCAGTGTTTAGGGAGAGGTTGAATAGATGTGTGAGAGCTGGGATAAGTGTGGTGGATAGGGGAGGGATTAGCTGTGATGGAATAGGATCATGAGGACATGTGGTAAGGTGAGAGGTTGATAGTAAAGTAGATACTTCATCCTCGGTTACAGGGTCAAAGGAGTCCATAGTGGAGGTGGGATTGGGGAAGGGTAAGGGCTGGGTGTTGTCGGTTTGGGGAGAGGGTGGTGGGGTAGGGCCAAGCTGGGAGGAGAGCTCATTTCGGATGGTATCGATTTTATTTTTAAAATGGCTGGCAAAGTCATCAGCAGTGAGAGAGGAAGGGGCAGGAGGTGGGGGTGGGCGGAGGAGGGTGTTGAATGTAGCAAATAAACGTTTAGGGTTGGTGGACAGGTTTGATATTAGTGATGAGAAGTAGTGTTGTTTGGCAAGATTGAGGGCAGAGAAGTAGGAGCGCAAGGTAAACTTGTAGTGGAGAAAGTCTGCTGAAGTGCGAGATTTCCTCCATAATCGTTCTGCAGTGCGTGAGCATCTCCGTAGATAGCGTGTTTGTGTGGTGTGCCATGGTTGTGGGTGAGAGCGAGGGCGTTTGCTTGTGATTATGGGGGCAAGAGAGTCAAGGGTGGAGGTTAGCGTAGTGTTGTATTGTGAAGTGGCGACGTCAGGGCAGGCAAGGGTGGTGAGGGGGCTGAGAAGGGGTGTTAATACATTTGAAAATTGTTGTGGGTTGAGTGCTTGCAGGTTTCTGCGTGTTCTGATGGCAGGATTTGAAGAAGGGCGGTGAGCGGAGGATGAGGTGAGGTTGCAAGTTAGCAGGTGGTGGTCAGATAGGGGAAGTGAGGAGATGTCAAGGTTGGAGATAGTGCAGAGATTAGTAAAAATAAGGTCAATAGAGTGTCCACCACTGTGAGTTGCGGAATCTGTCCATTGTGAGAGGCCAAGGGAAGAGGTGAGTGCAAGTAATTTTGCAGTTGTTGGGGAGGTGGGGGTGTCAGTGGCAATGTTGAAATCGCCAAGAATGAGTGAAGGTATATTGGAGGAGAGAAAGTGAGGGAGCCAGGCGGCAAAGTTGTCCAGAAATTGAGAGGGTGATCCAGGCGGGCGATAGATCACAGCTACTCGCAGAGGGATGGGAGAGAAGATGCGGATAGTGTGGACTTCAAAAGATGAGAATTGAAGGGAGGGAACAGGGGGTATGCAGCGAAAAGTGCAGCGAGAGGATAGCAGTATGCCCACACCTCCACCTTGTTTGTTCTCAGGTCTAGGAGTGTGGCTGAAGTGTAGACCACCATAAGAGAGTGCAGCAGGGGAGGCAGAGTCAGATGGAGTGAGCCAGGTTTCCGTGATAGCCAGTAAATTGAGGGAGTTGGAAATGAAGAGATCATGAATGAAGGTAAGTTTATTGCAAACAGACCTTGCATTCCAGAGGGCACAGGAGAAGGGCAAAGTAGATGGTTTGTGACAAGTGATGGGTATTAGATTATGGGTGTTTTGGGCATTTGCTGCCCTGGGGACTCTGCGTGGCTGACAGCAGGTGGGAATGAGTGATGGGCCTGGGTTAGGGGATATATCCCCACAAGCCATCAGAAGAAGGAGAGAGAGTAAAAGGAGATGGGAATAGGACTTACAGGAGCATTTCCGCTTTTCACCTTTAGGGGGGGGGGGTGAGATAGTGACTGGAGGAAGGAGAAGAGCTCATGGGAGCAGAGAAGAGGAGATGAAAGCAGGGAAGGTGAGATAGTTATATTATTGGAGACATGATGTGTAGAGACAGTATAAGAGAGTCTGAGAAAGAGGCAGGAGGTTATAATAAGGAAGGTGGTGTGAGGAAACATAGTGGCACTGTGTAAGCAAGTATTCTTGTAGGGACTGGTTAGAGGTGATAATCAGATGTCACTGATTGAACATGTGCAGGTAATTAGTGTGCCTCAATATATTAAGTGTAAACAAGGGTGGGTGGGTGAGTAGGGACTGCATTCAGGTGGACATCTATGTGTTATGTTGCTTGCAGTATGCTTTTAAAAGTATCTTAGACTGCATTCAGGTGGACATCTATGTGTTATGTTGCTTGCAGTATGCTTTTAAAAGTATCTTAGACTGCATTCAGGTGGACATCTATGTGTTATGTTGCTTGCAGTATGCTTTTAAAAGTATCTTAGACTGCATTCAGGTGGACATCTATGTGTTATGTTGCTTGCAGTATGCTTTTAAAAGTATCTTAGACTGCATTCAGGTGGACATCTATGTGTTATGTTGCTTGCAGTATGCTTTTAAAAGTATCTTAGACTGCATTCAGGTGGACATCTATGTGTTATGTTGCTTGCAGTATGCTTTTAAAAGTATCTTAGACTGCATTCAGGTGGACATCTATGTGTTATGTTGCTTGCAGTATGCTTTTAAAAGTATCTTAGACTGCATTCAGGTGGACATCTATGTGTTATGTTGCTTGCAGTATGCTTTTAAAAGTATCTTAAACTGCATTCAGGTGGACATCTATGTGTTATGTTGCTTGCAGTATGCTTTTAAAAGTATCTTAGACTGCATTCAGGTGGACATCTATGTGTTATGTTGCTTGCAGTATGCTTTTAAAAGCATCTTAGACTGCATTCAGGTGGACATCTATGTGTTATGTTGCTTGCAGTATGCTTTTAAAAGCATCTTAGACTGCATTCAGGTGGACATCTATGTGTTATGTTGCTTGCAGTATGCTTTTAAAAGCATCTTAGACTGCATTCAGGTGGACATCTATGTGTTATGTTGCTTGCAGTATGCTTTTAAAAGCATCTTAGACTGCATTCAGGTGGACATCTATGTGTTATGTTGCTTGCAGTATGCTTTTAAAAGCATCTTAGACTGCATTCAGGTGGACATCTATGTGTTATGTTGCTTGCAGTATGCTTTTAAAAGCATCTTAGACTGCATTCAGGTGGACATCTATGTGTTATGTTGCTTGCAGTATGCTTTTAAAAGCATCTTAGACTGCATTCAGGTGGACATCTATGTGTTATGTTGCTTGCAGTATGCTTTTAAAAGTATCTTAGACTGCATTCAGGTGGACATCTATGTGTTATGTTGCTTGCAGTATGCTTTTAAAAGTATCTTAGACTGCATTCAGGTGGACATCTATGTGTTATGTTGCTTGCAGTAATATATATATATAGGTAACTCTTAATCTATTGATAGGTAAGAGTCAGCAGTCTTTTCTATCACTGCTAGGAAGAGCGCATTGTCCCGGGACAAAAACTTTATCATCCTCCTTTAGTGTATCTCTCTTTCTAGGTGCGGATATCGGGGAGACAAAAGACACAGGCACACACAAGGTTGTTGTCAATTGTCTCGTGTATTGGTTTGCAGCAGCAAGATTATATAGGGCAATGCCTGCCCATTCATTTGCATTATTATTAGATGTACCGAATTACAAAAGTAGTGATGCAGAGTCACAATCACAGGACACGTCTGGTTTTAGCTAATAACACTTATTTTCCATGGACACATAAATCTTGTGACCTAACAACCCCTTCTTTTGTTCTGAAAGAACAACAAAACAAGGCAAACAAATCTAAACTATTAGGATGCGTGTGTCTCCACTTCAGATGTTCTGCGAACATGAAGGGAATCATACGTTGGCTCAACGTCACTGGGAAGCATAGCAATATATAGACACTGAGGATCTGCTGGGGGAGGCAATACACTGCAGAATGGTGAAGTTGCCAGAGAGAATAAATATGGTCCCTAAAGGTTGTTAGGTAAGGTTACAACTATATACAACTATAGAGCTATTATAGTTGAACCAACATGGTACGACTGAAAGAGTTAATTTACTGCTTGACCTTCGCCTTACTAACTATGCAACCATAAATTCATTAACAGCAGTTCCAGTTCCTAAATAAAGTTGGCTTCAGGCTACTGCCTTATCTGTTGCTTGCACCAGGAACTAATGGTTCCATTTACTAACCTTGTAACTTCTGCATAAATGTCACAAGATTTATGTGTCCATGGAAAATATATGTTAATAGGTAAAACCAGACATGCCCTGTGATTGCGGCTCTGGGTCACTTATTTTGTAATTCGGTGGGTACATCAAATAATATTGCAAATTAATGGGCATGCATTGCCCTATATAATCTTGCTGCTGCAAACCAATAAACGAGACAATTGATACAACAACCTTGTGTGTGCCTGTGTCTTTTGTCTCCCGGATATCCGCACCTAGAAAGAGAGATACACTAAAGGAGGGTGATAAAGGTTTCATCCCGGGACAATGAGCTGTTCCCAGCAGTGATAGAAAAGACTGCTTACTCTTACCTTTCAACTTGGGGGCTACATCCAAGATACTCCTCCAGAATCAGGTGAGTAAACAGTACATTTTGTTTTCTTTGTTTTAAACACTCACCATTATTTTTTGGGAAACCAAGAAAGCGCATTCTTGTGTCAGAGGTTAAAGTCCTTATGACTACTAACTAATTTTTTAAGGATACTACCTACTTGTATTTTATTTGTGGTTTATCACCTTCCTGTTTCTCTTTTTCCTGGTTACATTGCTGCAAGTATTTTATGCTTTAGCTATATGCACGTATTTTGTATCTAATTTGCTTTGCCGCTTTATTTGAAAGCAATTGTATTTTTTTTATATGGGGAATATACTAAAGGGAAATTTGCTAAAGACATTATCCCTTACAAAAAGAATGCGACCTGTAAAAAGAAGGGTTTGCTAAAAATGAAATAGCCAAATGAAGTAATATTGACCAGGCTCTTAGGTCCTAAGACGGGAGAAACTCCTAAAGAATATGTGGCACGGGTCGCAGGTGATTTCTACTGTGAACCATTCATAGATAATGTGGCAGGCACGACTGAAGGTTTAGGAGCACAAGAAACCCCTTTCCCCAGGGAAGGATCCTTTATTACATTCCATATATGACAATTAAGGGGAATGTTGTTTGGTATGGTCCTGACCCAGAATAGGATTTTCCCTATATGAGAGAATGTGCCACGGTCTGGATTAAGATTACAGAGGAAAAACCACCAGATCCTTATATGCCTAAATTAAAGTGTCCTAATTTGACTTCCCCGTTAAATCCATCCTCACCACGATTGGAGGATGTAAAGACTCCCAATTTGTACCCGAAACTAGTAAAAACTAGCTTATCAAAAAATAATCCCTTTCACTTGATTCAAAAGGACACTGATCATGATGAACTGATACAGGTTGCCACGGTAAAGAAACCCTGGATATAGGCCACCACCCCAGCACAAGAGTCTCCAGACTCATCATCACCCAACATAAAAGTCCAGGATTTTCATTCTCCCCTTAAAACTAGACAACAGAGAGCTGCAACAGCCACTACATCGGCTGCAGCCACCAAAGCATGACCTAAAAATACCACTGTAGATACTACAGGGAGTTTTGCCATGCCATTTATGACCATGGGCACCCAGGTAATTAATAAACCCCCGGATGTACTATTGTATAATGCTTTGGCTGAAGGATGCCCACATTTTTTAAAGATCCCCGCAGCTGCTGTAGCTTATCTCAAACTCTGCACTAAATGGCTCTGCCTGAATGGAACAGATTATAAACTTTTACTAGACAGATGTGCTAAAGGTTTTGAGATAGACTGCAAGAATGTTAAGTACTTTACGATAACGAAATTACAATAACTCCCCTGAGACTGATGATAACACATGGAGTAATCCAAAAAGTGTTGAAGAGATGTGGAAATGTGTACTGGATATGTTGAATGCCATGCATGGGAAAATGCAGGATGTATCTCCTGCCTTAGTATGTAAGCAGAAAGGAGAAGAAGTGTCAGAATTTTTGGTCAGGTTTAAGAGATGTTGGTTGGACTGACCTTGGACATGGGTGCATTATTTGTGCAACATGCCATGTCCAATCTACGCATGGATGTGTCACAGACTATAAGGCAATGTATTGATGATTGGCATAAGAAGAGTGCACAAGAATGGATAGAGGCAGTAAGAGTAAAAGATGCTGGTGAGTGTTCCTAGCTGCCCAGAAAAAGAAAGCCTCAGCCTCCTCTACTAGTTTGCATTCTAGTACTAGGGGACGACAAAGATAACGCAATACGAGTGATAGAAATCGCTATCATAACTCATACAATGATAATTACAGAGATCAGAGAAACCCTCATGGCATCAGGCATAACTCTGGAGGAAGAGCTAATCAACAGGGCTGTTTTAATTGTGGTAAGATAGGACATTGGCAGTGGGAGTGCAGAACTACACGGCGTGTCCAGGAGACACAGGACAACCCGAATCAGTCAGTGCAGTTCCCAATTACGTGTGGTGGAAACCGTACTAACAATCAGACACCCCCGTGGCGTCCAGCGCCCATAGGGATGCCAGAGGATAGACCCTATCGCCTATGTTATCTTTCCCAATTGTAAAGCCGATGGAATGAGTTGCCACTACTATCTATTTCAGTGAATAAGAAATTATTGAAACTGTCTCTATCACTTCTCTATGAAATCCTTTTGCCATGCTTTCCACATGATTTTGAACAGCTGTCTGTCGGCACACCAGATTATATTCAAAGTATATGGCTTACGCCTATTGCAGCCTAGCTAGTTAATGGCCATTTATTATTATTATTATTATTATTATATTATATTTTTATCGTGCCAACATATTCCGTAGCGCTGTACAGGGGAGAAGAACAAGGAAATATACAATATTGACAACAAGCAGAAAATGTTTACTGGGTTGGTGGGCAAGGGGCTGTGCACACAACCTAAGTACATTCCCCTAGACATTCTCCCTTGTTTCATTGCACAGTTGACCCTTTTTGATCAATTACCTTTCATCTATAAATGTATGTATTCCTCCTAGATGATCTAGAATTATCAAAAAAGTACAAATATTTATCCTGGAGCTCGGATTCGTTGAGCCTTCAATATACAGAGTATAAAATAAATTAGATAAAAACAGTTCCTTGAGATGAGTGGCCACTGGATGGCCCTCAAAAATAAATGGATTTGACATCCCTATATTCAGACAGCACCCTCCCATTGTGGGCGGGTAAGACTATAGGTGACAATTTCCCCTATAAGAAGATCTGTGATGCAAGATATAATGTGTTGTTTATGTGGTTTTATGTGTGGCTTGACTCCATATTCGTGGGAGAATCTGCAAGGTCTCGCTCTGCAAAGACCTCCCAGAAGGCGTTGGGAATGTTTAGGCTGCAGTGGGACCCCAGATCTTCCCCGGGATATGGGAAACAAGCACAATGTTTTTGTATTGTTTGTATACATCTTGATTCATGGTTAGACCTTCTTATGGTGCTGGGGGCATTCAGGCACTCCGAGAGGCAATATATTGATACTAGTAACTTGTCCGTCAAAAATGATGGATAATATTTGAAGTGTCTCTTCCCCCCTTTCCCTGTGTCTCTTCCCCCCTCCCCTGTGTCTCTTCCCCACCTCTCCCTTCCCTGTGTCTCGTACTCCCCTCTCCCTCCCTGTGTCTCTTCCCCCCTCTCCCTCCCTTGTGTTTCTTCCTCACTCTCCCTCCCCTGTGTTTCTTCCCCCCTCTTTTGTGTCTCTTTCTCCCCCTCTTCCCTGTCTCTCTCCTACTCTCTTCCTCTCTCTCTCCCCGTCTCTCCCCTGTGTCTCTCCCCATGAATCTCCCCCCTCTCCCCAGGTCTCTCCCCTTCTCCCTGTCTGTCTCTTCCCCCTCTCCCGGTCAGTCCCTCCCACCTTGTGTCGTGCATTGCGCATGCACGGCTCATGCTGCTCATTGCATATGCACCATTTGCGCAACGCTATGCACATTCGCAGCTTAAACCACTCTATGCGCGGCTGTCTCATCCCTGTGTGTCTCCCCTGTCTCTCACCCCTCTCCCAGTCTGTCCCTCCCCCTCTCCCCATCTGTCCCTTCCCCTCGCGGAGCGAGCGCAATGCATTTTTCGTGCTTTGTTACCTCACAATCTGGAATTAACATAGATTGTTTGAGGATTTGCATCATTTAATTTACAGAACATGTCCACAACTTTGAAGATGTTTTTTTTATTTTTTATTGTGAAGCAAACAAGAATAGGACAAAATAACAGAAAAAGTCAATGTGCATGTCTATTCACCCCCCTAAAGTCAGTACTTTGTAGACCCACCTTTTGCAGCAATCACAGCTCCAAGTCGCTTTGGATAAGTCTCTATGAGCTTTCAACATCTTACCACTGGGATTTTTGCCTATTCCTCCTTGCAAAACTGCTTCAGCTTCTTCAAGTTGGATGGTTTGCATTTGTGAACAGCAATCATTAAGTCTGACCACAGATTTTCTATTGGATTAAGGTCTGGGTTTTGACTAGGCCATTCAAACACATTTACATGTTTCCCCTTAAACCACTCAAGTATTGCTTTAGCAGTGGGGTCATTGTCCTGCTGGAAGGTGAACCTCTGTCCTACCCTCAAATCACGCACAGAGTGGTACAGGTATCCCTGTATTTAGCACCATCCATCTTTCTCTCAACTCTGACTAGTTTCCCAGTCCTGGATGGTGTTCTTTGGGTGATGTGATGTGTTGGATTTGCGCCAGACATAGCGTTTTCCTTGATTGCCGAAAAGTTCAATTTTAGTCTCATCAGACCAGAGCACCTTCCTCCATATATTTTGGAAGTCTCCCACATGCCTTTTCGCAAACTCAAAACGTGCCATTTTGTTTTTTACTGAAAGTAATGGCTTTCTTCTGGCCACTCTGCCATAAAGCCCAACTCTATGGAGCATACAGCTTATTGCCGTCCTATCTACAGATACTCCAGTCTCTGCTGTGGAACTCTGCAGCTCCCCCAGGGTTACCTTAGGTCTCTGTGCTGCCTCTCTGATTAATGCCCTCGTTGCCTGGTCCGTGAGTTTTGGTGGGCGGCCGTCTCTTGTTAGGTTTGCTGTTGTGCCATGTTCTTTCCATTTGGTTATGATAGATTTGATGGTGATCCTGGGGATCATCAAATATTTGGATATTTTTTTATAACCTAACCCTAACTTGTACTTCTAAACAACATTGTCCCTTACTTGTTTGGAGAGTTCCTTTATCTTCATGGCAGTGTTTGGTTAGTGGTGCCTTATCCTTAGGTGTAGCAGCCTCTGGGGCCTTTCAAAAAAGGTGTGCATATGTAATGAGACACTTAGACTGCACACAGGTGGACATCATTTCACTAATTATACATAAAAAATGTTATGTATATATTTTTCTCATTTTGACTTCACCAACTTAGACTATTGTGTTCTGATCCATCACATAAAATTCAGATTAACAAAACATTGAACTTAAGGCTGTAATGTAACAAAATAGGTAAAATGTCAAGGGGGTAAATACTTTTGCAAGGCACTGTATTATAGGTGAAGACAATTATAATGATAAAAATAATTAGTCATAATGTTCTGGGATTAAATTCTGCGTCTAAATGACATATGATGATGTCTTATTGTTGGAGGGAAAAGGCAGATATCCTGTGTATGAAGGAGACCCACTGGCAGGCAAGGAAGATCCCAAAGTATCAGGATCTAAAATTTATAAAAAAGGCCCGAGGAGTTTCTTTAATGTTTAATAAAAACTTAAAGGTTACAGAGGAATATTTTGAAACAGATGAGGAAGGTAGATATTTTACCATCATGAATTTATATGCTCCGATCAATAATCAAAACAGTTTTATGATTAAAATAGTTACATCTTTAAAAAAAAATATGTCTCGGGTAACTTACTTATCTGTAGAGATTTAAATATGATTCATGATTATGTACTAAATAAAAAGTCTCTTAATGACTCACCTCCAGATCTGCAAACTATTAGATCATCTAAACAATTCAGTAAGACCCCATTAAAATATGAGCTATATGATGCTTGGAAGGTGTTTCATCCAGGGGAAAACCGATTTCTCATTTTACTCGAATAGGCATCATACCTATATGAGGCTAGATTACTTTTTTCTGGACATCAACTCTCTGGACAATGTACATTATGTTGAAATAGAACCAATAATCTTATCAGATCATGCTATGATTAAACTGACGATAGATTCTTCTCCAAAATACCGGAGTATAAGACCATGGAAATTCTTTAGAAGATGAAAATGATAAAATTAGATTAAGAAATTAAATCTCTAGTATTTTTTACCTTAATATTGGATCAGTATCTTCGAAAACTCAACTCTGGAATTCTCATAAGGCTTATATTAGGGGCATTATGATAAAATACCAGGCCCAGAAAAAGACTGAAAGAGGATTGCCACTAAGAACTTTGTACATGAATGGTCTGGATAAAATTAATTAAATTAGTCCAAAAAAACATACCTCTGACAAGATGAAAGAGATTCAATTACAAATTGAAATAATTTTTCAACAAAGAGCTGATAAAACTATATGGGTCATGCAACAGAAGTTGCATAATTGTAATAAAGCGACTAAACTGCTAGCTAACAAACGAACAAATAAACAAAAGAGTAGAGCTAATCAGCGATGATCAGGGAACTTACTCAAAACCAGAAGAAATAGCTAAGGTCTTTCAGGACTTCTACCATAAATTATATAATCTGAAGGAAGATAAAGATTTTAACAAACCATCAATATCAGAGATTCGAAATGTTCTGGACCAGGCAGAACTTCCTAAGATCTCAGAATCTGAGACACAGATGTTGAATGAGGATATTACAAATGAAGTTGTTTACGGCCCCAGGTCCAGACGGGTTTACAAATATATATTATAGATCCTGGGGTGAGGTATTGGTTGAACATCTTAGAGGAATGTTCAATTAAATTAAAATTGAAGGGAAAGTACCCACTGAAACATTAGAAGCAAAAAGTATTACAATCTTGAAACCCCAATCAGAATCCTGCAGAGTGTAAAAACTACAGGCCTATCTCGCTAATGAATTACAACATAAAGATCTAGGCAAAAATATTAGCGAATAGACTAAATAAAGTGATTCATAAATTAATTTCGACAGACCAAACAGGCTTTATAGTTGGAAGACAAGGGTCAGATAATACCCGAAGGCTCATAGACCTTATCTCCTTTTCCAAATTACACAAAACACCAGCGATATTTTTATCGCTAGACATGGAAAAAACGTTTGACTGATTGGCGTGGGAGAATATGAAGTAAACTATGTCGAAACTTGGATTAGGAGAATTTGGATCACGAACCATTAAGGCCCTGTATTCGTTCCCATCAGCCTTTGTTACAGGTGCATATTTTAAATTATCTAAATACACCATAACTAATGGCACTAGACGTTGCTGCCCCCTCTCCCCTGTAATTTTTGCTTTACTAATTGAACCATTTGCTGAAGCAATGCGTAAGTCGCCCTTTGTGAAGAGAATTAAAATAGGGCCAGTGGAACATATAAAGTTTCACTATATGCCGATGATGTCATGATGACAATTACGGATCCTATGCATTCCCTATCTCATTTACAAAATATTATAGAACGGTTCGGCAGAATTTCAAATGATAAGCTTAATATTGTTAAAACAGAAGCTTTAGCATTAAATGTATTAGGTCAAGATCTGATGGAATTAAAATCAAAATATAAGTATTCATGGAAAGAAAATAATCTTAAACATCTTGGAATAATCTTAGACAAGGATATTCAGTCCATGATCACAATTAATTATCGTAACTTATATTTGAAGTTATCTTGAAGTTATTTGATATCTTATCTTCTTGGAAACATATGAACTTGTCATTGACAAGGCGCATTACCCAGATTTAATTACTTGTTAAGATGTATACCTTTTCAACTCCCTAAATACTTAAAAAAACAGTTAAAAAAATTACTGGATACCTAGAATTAAATCCATTATAGCTGCAAGGAAGTTTAACAAAGGAGCCTTAGTCTTCCCAATACTAAAGTTATATCATGATGCTACAATGTTATCGTAGTATATTAAACTAGCGACTTGCCTGTCAAAAAATTACGGCAATAAGATTGTAAGACAGGTAATGCTGTTTGGTTGTGACATTAATTTTGTTGGTATTCCGAGAACCTTCGGGACTCATTGCGAGCCTCATGCTAATGAAATAATTAATAAATTAATTAATAAATTAATATACTTTACTTATATTGAAGTAATATATGCAGGAAGCATTGTGTTGAAGAGCTGACAATCTGTTTTGATGTTGCTGCAGCATACAATGTCGGTTTGCACTGTTGTGGAGCTTCTGTGTAAGTGTCAGCAATGTGTGCAGTGTGTAGTATAAATAGTGTGCGTGCGCGAGGAAAATCCGTTAGGGTAGCTGTGTACTTCCGCATTGTGTAAGTTAGTGTTGTAAAATGGCGGCTAATGTGTATGTGGTACACGGCTGTGGATGATTTAGTGTCCTTGTTAATAGTGTAACTTGGACCTCGTACAGCTTTTTCGGAAAATCTGTATGTGTTTCGTGGTGTTTTGAGTGTTTAGGGTCCTGTAGCCTCTTTTTCATTTTTTCTCTTGCTCTGGGGTTTTTCGTGTGTGTAAACTCTTGAATTTGTACTTAAATTGAGTTGTAACTTCACTTGCAGAGGTCCCGGGTGCCCCCCTTGCTGTGGGTATGCTTTTTATGTGTTTGTTGTGTGTATTTATTGTGTTTTTAATGTGTTCATGTGCGCGGGGTTCAGGCGCTAAGGTCGTATTTTTGCGAGGTTGTAATGTTTTTTTTTCTAAGTTCTGCGGCTCGTATTTGTGGATGGAAGTCCATAAATTTTGCGGTGTAAGTCCCGCCTGCAGCCGACGTGGGAGCCTCCACCTCCTCAAATGCGGCCCCTCGCTTTGCGAGGGTCTGCATTTGCGGGCCTAAAGTCGTAGGAGGTCGTAGGGTTGAGCGCCTACGGAACTCATCACCAGCACAAGAGTGCAATTAAATCAATTAAAACAATCTTGGTTTAATTACTTGCAGCCTTATTAAAACTGCAGTTCAGCCAATTGAATAGGTCTCTATATAAGCATATAGCATATTTTTTTACATAAGTTTTTAGTTAGTGAAGACCTTACTTTTGGATAGAAGTTCACTAACTAAAAAAATTTGTAAAAAAAATATGCTATGTGCTTAAATATAGCCCTATACAATTAGCCGAATTGCAATTTAATAAGGTTGTTGCTGTTTAAATCAACATGAAAAAGTTCAAAACATCTTTTTACAACGTTAAGAGCTTTAACTGATTTAAAAAAAAAAACTACTTATGAGCGAATATAGGTCTCACCTAGCATATAAATGTTTTAATTGTATATCTGAGAATTTAAACTATTAAAATGATTAGGTGGGAGAGAGATATACAAAAGAGCTGGCCCAAAGAATTTTGGTTGAAAGCTTTGAATATTACTGAAAATTTTATAAAAAGCTCCTCACTCAGAGAAGTCTTTTTTAAGGTTCTAAATAAGTAGCATTTGCTGGAGAAACTGTGGCCAAAGTGGTTCTCATTTTCATGTCTGGTTTGAATGTCCAGTAATCGTGCAATTTTGGAAAGATTGTTTGAATCATACTATGTCTCTATTAAACACTGAAATCCAAATCTCCACAGAAGTAGTTCTGTTCTACTTCTTCCCTGAGAAAATGTCTCTGGACAAAAAAGCATGTCTTCTACAAATGTTTACTACTGCAAAATGGTTAATTGCTTCCAAATGATGACAGTCTGACGCCCCTAACTGGTGCAAACTTAAAGCCCTAATTAACAAAAATTTGAAGGACTTGGGACTTATATATAAGTAATTTAACAACAATGATAATCTAGGATAGCTGTAATGGCTTTTGGACATTCCAGACCACATTCTAGGAGGGACTTTCTTTCAGGATCAAGATGTTTCTATCACAAACTGTTATTTGTTTGTTAAATCAACAAGCTATTTCTGGATATATATATATATGTATGTTCAATTTTCCAGCATGACAATGACCCTAAGCACAAGACCCAGTTGACCCTCCAGTGGTTACAGCCGAAAAAGGTGAAGATTGTGGAGTGGTCATCACAGTCTGATGACCTTAATATCATTGAGCTACTCTGGGGAGATCTCAAACATGTGGTTAATCCAAGACAAATGCGCAGCTATACCACCTACAAGAATTAGGGGCCTCATAGACAACTATTACAGAACACTGCATGCTGTCATTGATGCTAAAAGGGTCAATACACAGTATTAAGAACTAAGGGTATGCAAACTTTTGAGCGGTGTCATTTCATTTTTTTCTTTGTTGCCATGTTTCGTTTTATGATTGTGCCATTCTGTTATAACCTACAGTTGAATATGCATCCAATAAGAAATAAAAGAAATGTGTTATACCAGCTCACTCATGCTTTCTTTAAAAATGGTACATATATTACCAATTTAACAACGGTATGCAAACTTTTGAGCAAAACTGTATATGAATTATTAGGCTCTCTGTTGACCAACTGTTAAGAGCCACTGCTGTAGTGGATGTACAGACAAATATGATCAACAGGACATTGATGGTTTGAAGAGATAAGAGTCACACTGTGACATCAAATAAACAACACAGCTCATTTGATCATTCTGGGCTCATAGACAGTTTGTAATTTACTAATGCCCAGTGAAGACATTATTTTGTTATTCTTTTCTTTATTTGTGAAGCGTCAACATATTCCGTAGTCAAAACAATATTAACACAATGCAAAAAAATGGAGACATGCAGTTTTATGGAATCACGCAACAGTAATTATGTTTCATACTAGCGACTTGCCTGTCAAAAATGACAGCAATACAATTTGAAGCCTTTGGCGCGAGTCTCTTCCCCCTCTACTTTACAGGCTTGCTGATGGGCGCCTTCGCCACTCATCGCGAGCGCTGCAATGAGAGCTCATTGCAGGCATCGTCCAACCGCCACTTTCGTGCTGAGCGATGAGCGATTTTGGCGATGATTGCGAGCCTCTCCTCACTCTCTGACACCTGTGTCTGTTTCCTCCTTTCCATTTGTCTGTTTCCCTCTCTCTCCCTCCCGCTGTTTTTTTGCCCACTATCCATGCCCTTTGTTTTTTTCCCCTTATTTTCCTTGGGTGTGTCTCTTCCCCCCCCCTCTCTCACCCCTGTGTCTCTTCGCACCCTCTCCCCCCTCTACCTACCCTGTGTCTTTCTCCTCGCTCTCCCTCTTCAAGTCTTGCATGCCTCTTGATCAGCGCTGATCGCACCTTTTTCAAAGTCTTATGGGCCTTGCAATGGCCCGCAAGTTGTGGGTTTGACGAGGCCTGCAATGAGGCCTGCAATATAGATGGGGAGAGGCTTGCAATGAGTGCCAAAGGCGCTCATCGAAAGGCCAGCAAAAGGCCCAAGGGGACAGGCGAGGTCCGCAATAGCCTTAGGGAGAAAGGAGGGAGCTCGTAAGTGAGGTTGAAAACTAATTTGCTCTACAATTAGCGTCTTTTTGCGGCCTCCGAATGGCTTCCGGTTTACAGGTATGAAAAAAAAAATTGGTGACAGTTAAAATGAGTTACAGACTTTTTTCAAGCCCATAATTAAGAATCCGTTAGGAGGCCACAAAAGGACGCCAATTGAATAGCAAATTAGCTTGCAACCTCACTTACGGGCTCCCTCCTCTTCTCCGCGCCATTGCGGCCCTCGCCTGTACCCCTGGGCCTATTGCGGGTAGAGGGGGGAAAGGTGAAGGCCGCAAAGAGCGCAGGGGGAGAGGCAGGGAGCCCGTAAGTGAGGTTACAAGCGAATTTGCCATTCAATTGCCATCTTTTTGCGGGCTACAAACAGCTTCCGAGTTACTGGCTTGAAAAAGAATGGTGACTATAAAAGCCGTAACTTTTTTTCAAGGCCGTAACTTGGAAGCCCTTTGCGGGAATGGGAAAAGTAATCAATTTCCCCAAGCCCACAAATGTTTTCACACCCGTAAATGGCAAAAGGAGCACAGGGAAGGAAAGGGGGAGAAAGACACAGGGGAGGGAGAGGGGGGCAAAGAGACACAGGGGAGGGAGGGGGGAAGAGACATAGGGAGGGAGAGGGAGGCAAAGAAACACAGGGGAGGGAGAGAGGGGGGAAGAGACACAGGGGAGGGAGAGGGGGAAGAGACAAACAACAAATAGTACATAAACAGACAGAAAACACAATGTATAACACTATATCATGCCATCATTTTTGAAGGACAAGTCGCTAGTTATGATAGAGTCTAGGGCCATATTTCCCAAATCTTTCTGTCTTACTGTATCTGAAAGTTACCTATGAATATTGTGACTCTCAGATCTTTGATGCAGTATTATAAAGTTTTTTTTGCCTTTCTTTTGATATCTTGAGAAGAGCTCAAGTTAGGGGTTATTTGTCACTACAAGGGAATACTGTCAAACTGTCCTAGTTGTTTATGTTCCATTAGGGGATCTTGTATTTGTCTTTGACCCTAGCATTGTACCACTCACTGATAAAGTATCTCCCAAGATATTGGAGGTGCTTACATTGGTCTTTTCTGTACAGTGATGTATGGATGGAGCTGTTTTTGATGCTGACTGTAGTATCTAAGAAGCTAATTTCTGTGTGTGTGAGTAACTGAGTTTGAGGGTGATCTTGTGGTAAAATGCATTATAGTTTATATGAAACTCCAAATGTTCCTTTTCACTATTGGTCCAAATGATAAGGATGCCATAGATATAGAGATGGTAGATCAGAGTTTTAATGTGGCAGGTGGTTATATACTCTGTCTCCAATTTTGCCATGAATAGATTGGCATATTTTGGTGATCTTTATTTTCCTATAGCTGTGCAATCGTAAAGTAGCTGTGGGTGACTAGTGCTGCAGGTATGTTCTCTTGTTCCAAATATTTTTGACAGCATGGTGCCTTCTGGACATCTGGAACAGGGCCATTGGTGGACAGTTTGTTTAGCAGATCTGTGGTGTCCTTAATGTAGGTGGATGTTTTCATTACCAGGGGTTTCAAAATGATTTCCACCCAGCCAGTAACCATTTTTTGCAGTGTACATATTCCTTAAATAATGGGTCGTCCTGGGTTTCTATCTTTGTTTATTTCAGTAACATTCAGAAGGAGCCCACTTTTGTATGTGAAGGAATTATGACTTTTACTTGGTCTCTAATACCTGGAGGGAGTACTATGTTTTTTTAAGTTGCGTAGGCATGGGTAGGGTTAAGGCTGAAGTTTGCTATAGTATCTCATAAGATCGTTATCTTTATGCTTATTTTATGTAATCAATTGTATTTATGATAACAGGGGCAGAGATACCAGTGGTGTAGGTGGTGCAATGCACCAGGACCCTCCTGTGAGTGGGACCTAGCTATGGGTAAGGGTCTTGGGGAGGAAGGGGTGTTGTTATGGGAAGCGGTATTAGGGAGGGGAACTAGGAGAAAAGGCCTTGGGGAATGACACTGCATGTGTTGGGGCCAGAGCAAAATAAAAATAAAATTACAGCCCCCCCCCCCCCCCCCCCTTGGGGGGAGGGCCAAAATTTTGTTTTTGGACAGGGATTCTCTAACTCTCCGCAACTGCATGATAACTACAGCTCCTCCTTTGTCTGTTGGTTTTATAGTAATATTCTTATTTGTAATTTAATAAACTTAAACTTAACCTGACACAGCTAATTGTTAGGACTGCCTTCACCACTGCAGCAACAAGGGGTACCTCTCCATGCCTATGAAAGAGTTTTGTTACATGCACACACATATATACTAGGGATAAAGTATTGTTATCATACTGTGACCAACACTATAAAATCTGTGGTACCTTTTCCTGCAGATCATCTAATGTGATATTTCTCATTTCATGTGTGTAATATCCATACACAGGCCTTGTAGGTCAAACAGGACAAGCCCTACTTAATAGAATGAACTCACACAGATTCAATTTTAACAGGAACCCCAGTGGAATCCCATTTCAGACACTGCATCAAAGATCTGGGTAACTTTAAGCCATAGAAAGACATGGAATTTCTGTTGCATTATTCCATATAATTGTTTTATGTCTTCATTGGGTATTAGTAAATTACCGCCTGTCAATGAGCCCACCAAAAATGTCTTTCACACCAGAATTAGGAGATGTGTTGTTCATTTAATGTCACAGTGGACATCTTATCCCTTCATGCCATCACCTTGCCATTTATTCAATGTGTCTGTGTAATGCAATTCCATTCCAGATCCTGATGTATATATTATAGGAGATGTTTCTGTCTTTTATTTCATGCCTTGCCAGGTAAGTAAAGGGAAAAGGGAGAGAAATAGAAGAATATGGTCAGGACTGATGTATAAACTTTAGGAAGCATGGTAGATACAATAAATACAGATGCCCTAGAGGCTAATACTAGTAAGAACTAAACATGTATGTTATAAACATAAAATCCCTAGAATGTATAAGAGTAGTTTAAAACTGTCAGAAAATGTGCTGCTGGAGTATATCAAGTACTTCTGATCTATCATTAAACTTTAGATTTACAAACTGTATAATCTTTACATATATTTTCTCTGGCTTTAAGGAGTTACACTTGGAAATAGAAGATAGACAGCACTTAATATAAAAAACGTGAGATATGACTATTATTGTGTTACTGCTAACCAACAGCCTTATTAAATTGCAATTCAACCAATTGAATAGGGCTCTATTTAAGCACAGAGCATATTTTTTTACAGAAGTTTTTAAAACTTTTATCCAAAAGCAAGGTCTTCACTAACTAAAAGCTTCTGTATAAAAAATAAATATGCTCTGTGCTTATATAGAGCCCTATTCAATTGGCCAAATCACAATTTAATAAGGCTGATAATCAGTCAGTGTGAATACAGTGAAGTAACATTGCTGTCTTGTGGATAACAATCCCAACTCTGCAGACAGCATAAAGTGCCAGTCTGTGCTGTTAACCTTGCAGATTCAAGTACAAAATGCTGGGTCTTGCAGCAATAAGTGTGCAGAGCACCAATTACAAACATTTCTATTCCTGTAGACTAAAAACTTTTATTTCAGTCAGATAGATTATTGTAACTTGTATTACCCTTTGTTCACCTAAGTAAAGTACAACTGAAATCAGTAGTGCAAAAAGGCAATGTATTGTATTATTTTAATATTCTGTTGTTTAATTGGACTCATATCCTCTGCCATGGAATGTGAACAAGTCATAATAATTACTGCATAATATTTTTAGCAAATAACATCATGTAGCCGCATTATGCAAGTTGTTCTTAAAGCATATTTATGACAAAAATAGAGACAGACTAGTATTTATTGTATTAGGGGCTTTGCAGAATGCTATATAATCTATACTTTAGTACATGATGATATGATGACATTGTAAAAAATTTTTTTTATAGATAATATTGTATACATCCAAAACACATAACAACTAAAGAAATAATTCAAGGACATTATTGTCAAAAAAAAAAAACCCCACAATACAAATACATGTAAATTACTATTTTCTGCAAGGTACCTATAATGTTCAGTGGCTGATTTTTTACTTTAAATAAAACACAGAATCCTACAAATTATTACTATTATCACTATAACAGTTTTGATGTAAAGGATGGTGTTTCTAGTTCCAAGATGCTTCACATAGTTAGTTGTGCAAAATCTTACAAGTCACCAAAGTAGTTTATATAAGTGTACATCCAGGCTGAATATCTAAGACAAGTTTTGGACTTCAAATAAGCAGATCTTCATATCTGCTGTTCAAATGTCCAGGATGATATGAGTGTTTTATAGGTTGCTTGTTGAGAACATTTCCGGTATAAGATGATTGTCCAGTGGCAAGTTTGATTGAGCAAAACAACATTGAGCCACCCATCATTAGAAAGAAACCTCCAAACCAGCCCATGAACATAGCTTCTCCAAACTCCCATCTGGGAACAATTTCTGGGATTGACTCATCCCAAAATTCCTGGACTGTATCATAAGCCACCCAAGATACTGGGATCAGTACTGTGATTGCAGAGATACAAAGTAACATCCCACCAAGGAGCAGCAGTCTTTTCTTGTTTGCTTCTTTTGCATTCTTCAGACAGTCTAAACCAAGGCTTGAAATTAGGAGGCCAATAACTCCCAAACCATCAGAGACAAACATCAGAATCCTTGCAATCCTCATATTAAATGGCAATGCCAAAAATGAGTCAAAATCTTTACATTCCATGCCTACTTCATCCTGAACAACACAAGTTTGCCACAGTCCCATTATCCAGTTTTCCAGTTCATTCAGATCTAAGTTAAGTTGTTTCCAGAGAGGCACAAATGTAGTGACACAGGTTAGAACACATCCAAGAAGGGAGAAAAACATTGCCCCATATTGTAGCTTTAGCTTGTTGGTCACAGCCATGATTGCCACTATATACTGCAGCAAATAGTGGTAAAGCCAGAGGCTCAGTGACTCGTGCACTAGTTTATTGTGGTGTGCAGACTTTGGTTCTTTGTGGTGCTGCATATAAGCTGTTGGCGTATAGTTTAAAAGCCTATGAGATCTGTGTTTGTATTTAAAGAATGGAGTATTGAGTTTCAGTCATTGGATCCTAGCCAAGGGGCTACTATTATGTCAGATACCTTACAGAAAATAGTATGGAGAAATCTCACCATAAAGGAATTATTGTTGGTGTAACATCTGTTACTAATTTTAAACTTAACTACAACATGTGTTATTTTAAAGTTTTGTTGTCTTTCTAGCTTTCCATTTTTCAACATTCATAGTAACAATTTTATCAGTTTATACATGTAGTTGCAGTATATACCTGTTCTATGCATTGAATAAATACATTCTCTATAGAGTTTACCTTACTCTGTATATGCTATTTTGACTTGTATAATATTTATACATTTTCATTGTAAGGAGGACAATATTTCCAAGCTTACTTCAGATGCAACATACCAATGGAGGTAAATCAATAAAATGTTTCTGTATAGAAATCATTCAGCAACAACTAGTAATCTAAAATTCTGCTACTTTTTTTTCTACTATGGTTTAACTATTTTGGTGCTGTCACATCTAGTGCTGAAATACATAAAATCTTAATATGTGGTATTTATTATTATTATTATTATTATTATTATTATTATTTGCCTCAGTTTTATAATTGTTTAAATATGTTGTTTTTCCTTAACAGTTAAAGAAAAATGCTATAGAGGTTGTGAACATTGCAAAAAAATAAGTTTATTTTTAACATATATCCTCTTTAATACCCATGCTACATACTGGACTATTTAAATCTCTTAAACACATGCACTTGGTATACCTTGAACCTGAGGCTGTATTTGCTTGAGGGGAATTAATCAGTTCAAAAAGTCTCACTGTTTCCTGTGGACATGTTCTCATTGATAATTCTGTTGCAGTTATTGTACATTTCAGCTGCCAGGAAATCTTGTTGAGTACAAGTCCAATTCAGTTATATAGCATGCTGAGAAGAGATCACCTTTCCTCAAGCCAGGAACTCATCCCCAGTAATGTAGTCACCTTCATCTTCACTGAAACATCAGATATAGGAGAACTACTTTGAGCTGCATCTGGTTTGGAGCAAGGTGATTTTGTACTGTTTATAGTACTTTGCCAAGGGATTATCTTGGCTTCCAACAAACTTTCAGTTTATTGGCATGTATCTCATCCTTACTGTCTTTAAGCCAATTTAATTTCATTGGCAGTTTCTCAGAAAAATATCACAAGCAGACCTATTTGTTTTCCTGTCATTCATATCCTCTAAATATATAAAACAATCACTCACTTCCATCATCGCTTATAGGACACCTAATTATAATGGTTACAGAATAGAAGTAACAAGCACCTATCTGGCATTTATAGAATTGGTGAAGTTTTGGCACAGAAAAGTTTTCTAAAAACTTCACCCTTAGTACATCTAACCTAAATTAAAGTTTGGGGGAAAATACTAATTTATATGATGTAACTCAGTCATAAATTGGATAATTGGTTTCCTTGCATGATTATTACCTGAAATGGGTATTATTAAACTAAACAAAAACATTTTGTTCTTTGGTTTCCATGATATTATATGTTTCAACAAACAATTATAATTACTATATATTATTTTAATTTTAATATATTTTACTAGCAGTACAACATAGAAATATAAGTTTGATGGCAGATAAGAACCAAAAAAGTTCACCTAGGGCCTCATTCAATTATGATTTGGCCAATTGAATAGGGCTCTATATAATCACACAGCATATTTTTTTACAGAAGTTTTTAGTTAGTGAACTTTTATCCAAAAGCAAGGTCTTCACTAACTAAAAACTACTGTAAAAAAAATGCTATGTGCTTATATAGAGCCCTAATCAATTGGCCGAATTGCAATTGAATGAGGCACCTAGTCTGCCTATTCTAGCTACCTAAAAATGTGGTTAAATTAAATATTATACTCACAAAAAGCGATCTAGTTCTAGTTACAGTGCTTTACACTAAGTAATGCATATTTACCAAAAAATAAATACAAATTGGAACCTTAATTATAAGTGCTGGAATAAAATCAGAACCCCCCCAAATAAAAATACTTTTTTTTTTGTTGGGGGGTGGGGGTATTAATTTAAACTGATTATAAGCTCTTTCCATTTGAAAACTACATTATTAACATTAAAAATCCATAGGAAAACAGCAGCAAGTCAATGTTTTAGCCAGTTTACCTCATTAATGACTGCTGTGCCCCTCTCCCCCTCTCTCTCATTGTCCTGATGAAAAGAAAATGAACATTGTCAACTGAGATAACATTAATTAGTCAGGGTGGATAACTTGGAGCATGCTCTGTAGCTTAACTGGGCTAGATTTACAATCCTATAACTCTCTGCATTTCCAAAATGAGCATGCTTCAGGTTACCCACCCTACCTAATTAATGTTATCTCAGTTGAAAATGTTTCTTTTGCTTTCAGTAGTGCAATGAAAGAGGTAAGTACTGAGGGGTACAGCAGCAACCACTAATGAGGTAAACTGAATTTTGTAATTAAATTCTCTGGCTAAAATGTTGCTGTAGTTTGCACACATAGAATTAATGTTAATTACTGGTGAACGAAAAAATAGATGTATCATTTTACACCTGCTATTTAAGCTCCTTGGTTATTTTTGACCACATGCACTGAAAGGTTGTTCCGCTTATCTACTACTCTGTAGTAAACCCTACCTTTTTGTGATTATGTGGTAATGTTTAAAAAAGTTATCTTTTTCACATTATAACAAGTAAGAAATAGCTTTGGTCCCTTTGTTATTCTTTGAAGCCTCTTCAAGGTGGAGCTATCAGTAATAAAGTGCTTGTAGAGTATTCCCTCACTTGTGTACACACTCTTACTTTAGTGAATATATATATAAATAGCTACTATGTGTGCAGCAATTAAGGGCAATTTCACAACTTTCATGCAATATATTTCTTATAACGTAAGTGTTACATGAATGAAATGTATGCGTTTAATGATGGCTAAGCAAATAATAACATAGAACTAGCTAAAATACATACTAAGCTAATTCATTGCTCAGAAACCTTTTTACAATACAATTAAGAAAAGGATCTTTGCCTTTAGTTTTAAATGATATAATACTTCAACAATTTCAAAATATTTATACATGACTTATCTGGGTGAAACATTCTTTGTTCATATGAAAAGCTGCAAACAAAACTAACAACTTTCTACTGTTCTTAAAGGTTATGAAAAGGAGACTGATATGAGTATTTTTTTAAGTATGTGATATTAATAAAAAATATGATTCAGGATTTTAAAAGGCATTAAGCTTGACTTGAGACAAAGAAGAGAGAATCTCTGAATTAGCTAAAGAAAATTTCATAATGTATCTAAACAAGTATGTTGACTTTTGTAATCAGTTTAACCAAAAGCAAACATACAGAATTTCAGATGGTCAGGTCTGGGTATTTGGAATCTATGTGTAGACATTTCCCAGGCTGATGTGTTGGGATGTAATATACAGAGATTGGCTGCACAGTTACAGTGCAGTATGAATAAGCAAGCAAGGAGCCACCAAGGATAAGGAAGAATCCTGCAAACCAACCCATGAAAAGTGCTTCCCCAAACTCCCACCTTGGGACAATCTCTGGAATGGACTCATCCCAAAAGTCCTGCACTGTATTATAAGCCACCCAGGAGACTGGGGCTAGTGCAGTTAATCCGGAGGTCCAAAGCATTAACCCTCCAGTAAGTAAAAGGCGGTTCTTACGCCCCTGTTTCTGGCCTCCAATTTTGACACAGTCCAAGCCAAAACTAGCAATGAGAAAACCAATAATTCCCGAGCCATTGGATATCAGCATCAGTATCCTTGAAATCTTCAGTTCAGATGACAGAGCCAAGAAAGAGTCATATTCCTTACACTGCATTCCTCCTTCCTCTTGAACCACACAAACCTGCCAGAGTCCCATAGTCCAGTTTTCCAATTCATTTAAATCTAAATTCAGGTTCTTCCAGAGAGGCACATAGGTAGTTAGACAAGAGAGGAGACATCCTGCCATGGACAGCAGAATCCCTCCACATTGTGTATTAGTTCTTATTCTCGATTCCATTCTTAATTCTGAAGACTTTTGTAATATGTGTACCCCTGCAGCTATTTTGTGTTTTGGAGCTGATAGTGGACTAATAAACTTGGCTTTGAGTTACATAGTATATACACTTTTGACATTAACTCTTCAAACACTTTCAAATGAGAGTTTGTTCTTTGTAAATATAGTGTTTCATACAGATCGTGATAGAGCTTTTTCCAGTAAGGAGTTAAGCTTATGATAAGCATTTGATCTGTTACCTTTCAATTTGCTGAGTAAAATTATACCCCAATGCCTGATGATTACAAGTCTGTAGTGGAACAAAGAAGGCTCTATGACCCCTCACCCTAAACACAACAGTAATCATTGTGCTTGAATATGGATTAATTAGATTTTAAATGGTGATAAAAGCCCTCTGTGTGCATAACAGAACTTCATTGTAATAGTTGCATTTGAGATTCAGGCATGTCAAGTTGTATTTTATGCAAAATTTTCACTCTGTTGATCTATATTAAAGATTATACTCTCTACAGCATGTAATGTTTTACTTATTTTAACAATTTTAATATTTTGAACATTTCGTATTTTTTAAAATTAGACTTTACCATATGACAATGCTTTGATTAAATTACTTGTTCAAGTATGTAATAAGTTATGTATGGTCTTTAAGACAGGTTTAATTGATGTACTGACTCAACGCGTATATATGCAATATCCATTTAATGTATTAGTTGAGTCAGTAAACATTGTGCAATGAGGAAATTAGTTAGTGCACTTAATATGAGAAAATGATGTAACTTGCAATTTCAAATGAAAAGATGTTCAGCTGTGTAGCTGTTGAAAATGTAGCGCCTACTTAAAGAAAACAGGGATCATTGATGAAGATTTAGGCAATGAATTGGACATATTTAATGTTATTCCATCAAAAGTACATTTAAGTATATGCCTCCCTTCACAATTACCACACTTATTTTCCTTTTGTTACATCCCCCCTCTAGTGTCCATTCCATACAAACAGAAATACAAATAGTCATAAATACTTACAGACATACATTATCTGCAAATAGATATATTTCATTGCATATCAATCTAGGCCTCCAAAACATATATATACATCTACCAGTAGATCTCCAAGCAAGGACAGGTGGATCTTGAAGTGACAGGATGCAGTTTATTTTCAACATGCATGAAGATCTAAATCTTCCTGTTCAAAGAAACCAACACCCCCTTAGTACAGATCTTGTATGGGCATGGGATAGACGAAGAGCTATATCTACCTTTTTGGAGCCCTAGGGAGTGAAGTGGAGGAGCCCCTTCGAGGGCGTGCACAAGTTATGCGCATACCCATTTTTCCCTCTCTATTTTGTGTAAGACATTTCTCCATAACAGCCAATTTTACAACATAGCTACTAATACACACGCTGAGCTATTGTTTATTAAATGTATTTGATGGTGGGCCATATTATTTATTATTTTCTATGGGAGGACAGCAAGTAAATAACCACCTTCAAGAATAAATACTATTGAGAAGCTACTTTCTACCAATATTTCCTTACAAAAAAAAACAAACTTTTTAATGAAAACAATTATATAAACTTACTTATGCTGCCTCTGTTTAACTGGTGCACTCCAGTTTCTCCCCTTTCTCAACACTCAGCAGGGAACACATGGGATGAAGGAGGGAGGTAACAGTGAGCACTCTACACTCTAGTTCCAGGCAGGCACCACCTAGTTACCAGTCGGTGAACCGCAGTGTTTTATTTTTAGGCTAAAAAGTATATTTTAGGGTTTTTCAAGCTAAAAAAACGGGTGCCTAGGTAGGGCTGCTAAGCAGCTGCCTAGTTTGCCTGATGGGTACTCAAGCCATGGATAGATGGAGGAGGCATACATGTGTTGTACAACTTGTTTGAATGTGTATGTGAGTGGCATTGCATACACAGCTGGTAAAAAATGTAGATCCCATGCTACTATTATGTATATACTCCTGATACATATATTACTTTGCATAACACTCAGTGGTTCTGTACTATCAGCTTGGAGTAGCCTACTAGAAAATTCCTGTGCTAGGCCTTGTGTTTGCTGGCCTAGGCAGAAATAGGTCATTTCAGTAGTGTATTTCAATTCACAGATGCCAAGTATTTATCAAACAGCCTTTTGTGTGAAATCCATGTGACAGAAAAGTTGAAAGGGAAGGCACTGCTTATAAATACCCTCACATGCTGTTCATAGTTTCTATGCTATTCTATTGTCTGGGTGCTTTGATGCCATATCCTTTATATTGACTAGGTGATTGTGATATGAAGCATAGAGAGATCTACGTATAGTGTAAGTAATGTCAATTTCACCAAAGCACTAAATATACCCTATTTCAACTGAAAGTGCTCAATCTACTGTTGTTGTCATTGCTCAGTCCTGTTACCTTTCTGTGACCCTATGGACCACAGGACACCAGGCACATCTGACACTAGCCCTCTGAGCTTCTTCAAGCTTATGTTCATTCCTTCAATTACCTCATCTATCCATCTCTGCCTTCCTTCCTTTGTGTGCCTTCAATCTTTCACAGCATCAGATTCTTCTCTATGGAATCCTGTCTTCTCTTGATATGGCTAAAATATTTGAGCTTTAGTCTCATATCTTCCTGTGCACAATTTGATTGATTTACTGTAGTATTGATTGATTGTATTTTCTTCATTCTAATGGCCTCTATTGTAGGTTTCTCCAGCACCACAATTCACATGGAGAGAAAAAAGGCGACGTTTGAAATGGGACACTCAGTGGCATGATCATTGTGGAAATATAAAACTGTGGTATACTAGCAACTAGGAGTAATAGAATTATCATAACATGGATGACATTTCTTTACAGTATATATGCAATAAAAAGCAAAAAAAAACAAAACAACAACAAATATGTATAAAATATATACCACACTCTCCAAATTAAAATCTACAACCAATGGCAGTGGAGAAGGGTATAGTCTTAGCTCAAAGCCGATCCTCAAAAGGAAACCTGTATATGAAGTAGTACCTAGCTCTCCAGAAATAGTAGTACCTAGCTCTCCAGAAATAGTCCAGTGGTGGCCGAGAAGTGTGAATCCGGAACTCCCAAAGGAATTCCAAGCGGAATTCAATGAGGGTAATCCAAAAGTGATGGTAAATGCATCTGAGGTCTCAGTCACTAGGAACAGGAGGCCTGCAGCTTCTTTAAGGAAAAACGTTGTGCACCAGTGTATTCTCAGTATGAAAAACAAAAGAGGGGTTTCCCATTAGAGAGATTCCACATTAGAGGGAGGAGAGAAGAAGCATCTTGCTGTGCGTGTATAGACTAAAGAAGATTTTACTAGTGTGACTATGGTCCATTACTTACATATTTTCACCAAACCACATTGTGTTTGAAGATCCCACATGTGTGCAAGATTATTATCGCTATACTGCTTATTCAATTTAAATTTTACTGAGCCGCACTATCAGGATTTTTTGGCGCTTCTTTGTCCCCTATCCTTCTTTTGTTTTTTGTACAAATTAACATACATGGTAAGGATGCAAAAGCTTTGCACAATGTTATAGTGTACCATTAATTAAACAACCACAATGGCATTACAAATTCCACATATCAAGGGTAATAATACTTTAAAGAGTCTGTTCCACAGGCACTATACTTGAAGTAGACAAACCCTTTGAAATATCAGAGGTCAGCAGAACTCTAGTAATAAACACCAGCAGAAATCTTAAACACCATAGGGAAATCGTGATCTGAAAAGTCACCAGCAAATACTTCAAGCACTAAAGATAAAATATATAAAAAGTTTTATGTTGGTTTGGTAGGATAAGCATGGTAAAGCAACATATTCTGCCCAAAAATCTCTACCAACTACAAGCTCTGCCTTTATATGCTAGTAGCACAGTTAAAAGCATGCCAGAGGTTAGTGAGCTGAGGCTATCACATAACATAATAAGTCCACCTAAAGACACTGGTGGGAGCGGTGGGTTCAGGATATAAATAAATATTAAAGGATGGCACACCTGTTAATCATCCAAAATTCCATTAAGAACTTGAGAAAAAAATTGATGAAACTTAAATTCCTATTGGTTGTTGAAAGCAAAGTATGCTTACCATTGGTTGCAGCCACATAAATGCATATCCCCACTCCAGATGCATTGACTTGCAGTCTTTAGTGGAGAGCTGACTCCTAAGATGCTTGGTAGTTAAAAAACTCTACTGTCACCAGCAGCCAATTGCAAACAATCAGTCAGCAGTATAACACTTTTCAAATTCCAGTAGGCAACTGATTCATTACCCAGCAGCCATCCAGTTCTTCTGTAACAATAATCGTATGCCTTTTGATTGTTTCAAAGAAAAGTTGGACATGACTAATAAATATTTTTATTAAACCTTCATATCAACGGTTAACAATTATGCAGAAATCTTCTATAGATTACTTAGCTAGAACAAATTCACGCTGCTGGCTATGCAGAGAAGCAAGTGTTTGTAGTCTGAGTATGTGGTGACACTGCTCACAAATAAAAATTTACTGGTTCATCCTAACCAGATGAGTAACTAATTTTGATGCAGCAAATGCAAATCACCAGAGCCCAATACAAGTATTGCCCCCTGCTACCAGCAGCCTAAGGCAAAGAGGGACTCTTAATTTGAGGGGAAGGAGCAGGTAATTATTTCAATTTAAAGTTTATATGATCACTTTGGAGTATTAAGACTCCCCACATACTTTTTTAATTTTTAACTTTTTTTTAATGACCCCCAAAGGTACCTACCTTATAGATTGAATATTTTGCACCAAACACCAACATATATATAATTCACATGGTCAGTACACCAGAATGATTATCACATAGAAGAAGGGAATAACATTCAGCCACACACACCACATGCTATTGGCATCTCTAAAATTTGTATGACACAGCTATTATAAGCTCTGTACTTAAAAACGAAAAAAGCACTCAGTAATACACAATGAAGGGGAGGAATACATAAAAAAAAAAAAAAACCAAAAACATATGCAAATGTATCCAGTTATGACTATAGGATGGATGTCTTTAGTTTACTAAAAAAAAAATATTACTGTTCTGTGACCAGACTTAGGACATCTGACATTGATGCTTTTGGATAACACTCTTTAAGAAGAACACTTGTGCTAAGAAACTACCAATAATGCAGTTATTATGTTTTGATTTTTGCCACTATCCCAATGGTCACTGTGAGTTAGATTGTATGTCCTGTAAATAGACATCCACATTAGAGATCAAAAAAAGTTGAACCTTCAGAATATTGTGTTAATTAATTTGCATGTATTTTGATGCGTAGTCTTGTGGTTAGAACTATGTTCAAAAATAGGTGATTTCAGGCCAGATGAAACCATATTGCTTGTGATTAATTTACAAACACTGTCACTATTAATTTGAATTAGTTTCATAACTTCCTGTCAAATGTCATTTGAAGGGAATCCAACTATATTTTTGTCAATAAGCATTACATGGCTACAGGGATATAGGAACTGAGCAGATGGGGGGGGGGGGGGGGGGGGGGACATTTTTGGTGCAATTGCAATTTATGTGAGATTAGATATGTTTATGTATACATATGTTGTTGGTGTGTACTATATATGTTTCACTTTCAAAGCTGCCTGAAATAGGAAAGAAAACATTAAAATAAACAAAAAGGGAGCGTTCACTACCTTCCCCATCTTTGCTACAGGGATCCCCATACCACAGACTGATACAGGCCTCCCACTTGAACATATTGTTCTGGCTGCTGTTGGTTGAGATGGAGGTGTTGCTGGTAAAACAGTGCACGGTGGTGGAACACTGCGGATCTCTTCTCTGGAGTGCTTGTACTCGAAAATGGAAGGTTCTGCTGCCTCTGTAGTGTCCCTACTAGCTAATAGAAGAGGTCTCCTAAGCATGCTAGAGAACTGTGCTTTAATGGACTGGGCATTGTCTTCTTTCTTGAGCATGTTTCTGTGGGCCTGCCCATTGTCTGTACCCCCTGACCCTCTTTTGACCAGTGCTTAGTACAACATTTGGAGATAGGGAGATAGGGACTTCAACATATAATCTCAATAGAGGTTTCCATACTGTCTGTAAAGAATAGGATGACTTATATATAATGCCTAAAAGACCAGGCTCCTAAAATTTCTAATACTTGGTCCTATGATATTTTAGATATGCTTCCAAAATATAATGCATATCTATGACAGGCTTTCTTCCAAACTCAAAAACAGCCTGCTGGTTCCTAAAAATCTTCCTGGCTCCTAAGATATTATTGTTCTCCCCTGCATGTATATATATATATATATATATATATATATATATAGATAGATAGATAGATAGATAGATAGATATAGATCTATATATACAATACATACATATTTATATATGCCCACATAGCTGAAAATTAATTTTAGCTCAATATCCTTTCGGTTCTTTAAGGTTAAATTGTAAAGTATAGCTATTCTGTGCACCTGCTCCTTGTGGCTGGATTCATTACATTAGTGGTCATTGCACTTTCATCTTATGCTAAGGTCTTATTTTCAGTCACATAATAGTTTATTTGTTCTGGTAAAGTTATCCTGGACGTGAGACAGACTTTCTATGCAGAGTAATGCAAGGGGTAATGTGATATGAATGTATGTAACAGGGCAGAGCAGGCAAATTAGTCTTTGGCATTTCTTGGCTGACAATGGAAGAATTATCATCTAACCAGATCAGTGGAAAGACTATTCAATACCTCTCTACTTATCAGCCCAGGAATAAATGTGTTGAGAGGTTTGTTTTAAAGTGGATCTTGTAGACATGTATAGGAACTAAACTTTTCCACTTGCCTGTAGACACAAATAAAAGTGTTGCCAATGTTGTTGCGTATGATAAGTAATTATATCTGGCTTCTTATTAACCAAAGATAGAAAGAATACTGTTTTGAAATAATATTATTATAAAAGTCTAGCATCATTTGAACTGTCTAATTTAACTTTGTCTTCTGGCTCAAAGGGAGGATACATTCTCATCATTAAATCACTCATTAGAAGATAGTTATACAGAACTGAAAACATCCAGATTCTAGATCAAACCATGTGCAAGGTTGAAGTGAATAGCTTGAATACTTAAAGGAAATCTGATATACCTAAGAATGATTTGTAGTTTAACAAAATCTAGATTGTAACAAGAGAAACAGTACTTATTGGCAGTAGGTTTATTTATATACACTCTTAGGCCCTCATTCAATTGCAATTTGGCCAATTGAATAAGGGTCTAAATTAGCACATAACATATTTTTTTTAATAAGTTTTTAGTTAGTGAAGACCTTGATTTAGGATAGAAGTTCACTAACTAAAAACTTCTTTAAAAAAAATGTTATGTGCTTATTTAGACCCCTATTTAATTGGCCAAATCGCAATTGAATGAGGCCCTTAGTGTGCATTTTGAAACCTTTGCAGCAGATCCTAATTTGAAAGACTAATCTACTCCCCTGAAAAAAATTGCATTTGCTTGCTTAGCTATACATTTATTTGTATTATTATAGATTTATACAATTATTTTGCTATTATTTTATTTTTATGCTATATTTTTATATAATTTCGACTGTTATTTTTTCTGTGTGTATGTGTCTCAGAATTGTACTTGATTCTTGACTACCTCAGAACTCGTCTTTTTCAGCACTTGATAAAAAAGAGAAAAAAAATACAGTGGACACTCGATACTCATCATGTTCGCACCACCCCACATCCTGTCTCATCAGGAAGTAAGAAAGTACTGTGGCACAGTGTAGCGTGCCTACAAGAGGGCAATAGCAGTCTGTGCACCTACAAGAGCCCAAGAGCAGCCTGTGCCTACAATAATTAAAGTGCAGCCTATGTCTAGTAGAATCAAAGTTCAGCCTGTGCCTACAAAAATCAAATGCAGCCTGTGCCTATTAGAATCAAAGTGCAACCCGTGCCTACAAAAACCAACATGTAGCTTGTGCAGCCTTTGCTTATAAGAACCAAAGGACAGTCTGTGTGAAGTTCTGTTTTCCTGACCACAGGACTTTTGGATCCAGTAGCCATTTTGTATATAGGACATGTAATTCCCATGCTTGTCCAGAAGATGTCACTGCAGGACGTTAGGGTAATTACAGGCCCTTTGTCTATGTTGCCGCTCTGAGGCCATGTGGTCCCCCCTACCCCCCCAAGGTGGGCAAGCTATGATTGGGTGATGCTAATCTGGGCGGGGGATTTGAATGTGTTTAGCACACTGTGATGTAACTGGGGGAGGAAAATCCTTTGTCTGGGGTCAGTTGTTGCTTAGAAATGCAGTAAGAGGGCCCATATTAAACCATGCTTCTGAAACACATAGACTATGGAGTATTTCTTTAAGAAGGACTGATATGACTGCCGGTCACCGAGAGGCCCATTCCTTCAATGAAGATTGCCAGCATATTAAGGGCAATTCCTGCAGGAAGAGTTGGAGCCTATCTGGAATCTTCACAGCCTGTACTTACAAGAACCAAAGTGTAGCTTGTGCTTACAAGAACCAAAGTATAGCCTGTGCCTATAAGAATCAAAGTGTCACCTGTGCTTATAAGAACCAAAGTTCCAAGCAATAACCTCTCCTATGTCTCCTCATCTACATCGCTCCTACACAGATATCATGCTCCTAGGGTGCACATGAAGAGAGTCACATTAGAGGGGTTAATCGATAGTGATGTGTATAGGATTTTCAGGTAACACACACCAGTCTGATAGACCTCTATGAAGTACATAGTTGAAGACCTGGAGTCTCATTCCCTTGGGTTTGGGACAACCCTGGGACTGACAGAGATGTTAGCTGCCATAAACTTCTTGGCCCCCGGTAGCTTTAAGAGCACGGAGTGCATTGTCAGGGGAATGGCTCAGTCTACCTTTTCAATGATGTTGGTCCAATTCCTATATGCCATAACTGTAGGATGAGAACCAGGTACATTGGTTTACCTACCACTAGAGAAGAGATCTTATAGGTCAGATGTGATTTCTAACTCCTAGGTGGTCTGCCAAATGTCCTTAGTATCATCGATTGTAGTCATGTGGCAAAAAGACTTTGTCTCGTACCCCTTTCCAGGGCCTGGATACTGGTGCATTGTGCCACCATAGAGGACATACCGCCCCATTGGAAAATGGGTAGGGGAATTATATTGCTACATGGGAAATGTGGGCAGGTGGGTGGTGGGGTGAATAGCTGCAAAACATAGGGCCATAATGTACCACCATGCTTCATATTATGTCCTATGTCTCTGCCTTATCCTGTATACTGTTTGCAATTCCCCATGTAATATTACTGTGTTCTGTTTAAACTGTGACTGAGTGATCATGATGGGGTTAAAACAGGATGTGCTGAGTCTGCAGTGAGCAGACACCTCTATTGTAGCAAATTAAGTTAATCACATGTGCAATGTACTCTATCTAAGGTCTGGACCACTCAGAGATGGCAGGATGTGTATTAGAAGGTAGCTCTATTGTTCTCAGGTGCAGCTATCAAAGTACTGCTTGATCCCAGTATTCATTGTCATTCATCACTGTTCACTGTTCTGTATTGTGATCAGTATGACATAATCAGAATAGCTTGTCATAGGTGTCTCGGATTAAAACAAATCAGTCAGGAATTGTCACACAAATGTTAGTATCACGTTAAAACTAATCAACATATTAGAAAAATGAGCACATATACTTGCTCACAGTAATTAACATAAGAACCCTCCATGCATGAAAAACTAATCCCCAACATTAAAGAAGCACTGTACCACCTAGACAAGCACATATATTTGGATGTTGGGCATAGGCTTTCAAGAACTGTATGCTGTTGAAACTAGCAACCCACTCCAGTATCTTTGCCACGAAGAATTGGTCAAGACTGAACAACAAATGCAGTTAAAACAAAGCAATAACTGTTTACATATTTTATAGCTGTTAAGATGTCAATTTTGGTCAGCTTTGTCTGTGTGTCGACACCATTAAATAATTAGCTCTGCACCAACAGCCTACAAATGGGTAAGAGCTCTATTGCAAAATGCTTGTCTTTATCCCATAGGCAACATTTAGTAACATAGCATGAACACATATCTCATGATCATGCTCAGTTTGATGCAGATCCCACAATGTTCATACTTTATGTTCAGTCCACACCCAGGCAGAGCTGATCAGGCCCATGATAGACACAGGTAGACATAGATATGCATCTTGGCTTTGGGGACAAACAGAAGAAATGGAAGCTCCTATTTGTTGTAAACTGCATGCTCTGTTCAGTAGCCTATTGCCGCAAACACATGATCTTTTATGACACATTCACTATAGTATTTCTTTATCGATTTAACACATACAACTGTATCAGGTTTGTCCTGCTAATGAATGCTCATCTCATAGCCCAATTACATCAAGTTCCTTAAAAATATATTCATTGTAATCTGTAGCATTAAGGTGTCAGATTTGCTTGTTTCACACAGATCAAACACATGAATACATGACAACAAAACATAGAAGCGCATGCTTTGTGCATGTTTATCATGTATCCCATTGTGTATTCATAGTATTTATTGCCATGTTTTGCAGGATATGAAAATGGTGCTACACACTGAAATGCATCACACGTATCACACATACTGTATGTTATGCAATTATATCATGTGTGAAAAAGTTTCATAAACCTCACAATAGCTCTATAATATTTCTAACTAGCGACTTGCCCATCAAAAATGACGGCAATAAAATGTGAAGCCATGGCAATGCTGTTTACCACACAATGTAAGGCTTTTGCTCCTCTGAGGACCTCCGGCACTCATTGTGAGCCTCTCCCCACATGTACTTCAAGTTTCCTCCTTTGCAACGATCACCTTCAGTGCTCATTGCGAAGACAGATATATAAGAACAGTGTAAAATATACAATTTTTTATTACAGTGAATAAATAAATGAATATGAATTGATAAACTAATATACTTTACCTATTTATATTTAATATACAGCAATCAATATCCTAAAGAGCTAACAATCTCTTTGGATTTTCCTGCATCAGAAAATGTACAGTTTGAGTGTTGATCACCTGAGTAGAAAGTGTCAGCAATGTGCCAAGTGTGCAGTGTAAATAGGCTGCGTGCGCGAGGCCAAACAGTTTGTGTAGGCGGGTAAAGAGTAATTTTAGAATCGTAATGTTATTATTTGCAAGTTAGTGTTGTAAAATGGCGGCTTTTTTCTATGTGTTACTTGGCTCGCAAGCATTTTCCATTCATTGTAATGGTATATTTTGTATATCCTACGTTCCTGGCTAACTCTCCTTTAGCCTTGTTTTAATTTTTTTGGGCCAACATTTTTTTTATCGCCTGGCCGATTTTTGAGGGCCGAAACTTTTCAAATTCCACTTAAATTCGTGTGTCACTTCCTGGCACCCTGGCGTCCCCATCCCCCCCCCCCCCCCCCCCCCGTGCTGTGTGTGAGTGTGTTTTTATTTTTTTCTTGTTTTTTGTGCTTTTTGGTGTTGATGCCTTAGTGCAGTGGGAGGCTTCACACATGAAGGTATTCCATCTGTTTTCCTTAGCATCAACAACACTCCAAAACTTAAACTATCCATGGATACCACTGTTGAAGCAACAAGTGAACGTCATACAGTCTCGAGCTCTGAACCCCCGACTCTACAAGATACTCTGTCAAGAAGTTTGAGCTGCTCACGAAGTGTTGCTCCACAACACAGAAGTATGCTGGTTAAGACACTGAGGTTATGGAATTTAGAAAGGAAATAGCTGAATTTTGAGAGAAAATGTAAACACACTGTGCAAGATTTCATTGTGTCATTATCTTGCAGATATATTTTCACATTTGAATGACCTCAGTATTTCACTTAAAGGGTCACAAGTTACTGTCCATTATGCAAATCAGAAAATCACTGCTTTCCAACAAAAGCTAGCTCTCTGGAAGAGACACATTAAGAAGGACAATTATGCCCCAGGTTGGATACAAAGTGATATGGTATAGTATTTGGAGAATATCATAGACACATTTGATAAATACTTTGTTCAAGAAGAATTGAAAAAGCAACATTGGATTCGGAACCAATTCACCTTTAACGTGGCCTCAATGAATGAAGCCGACAAGGAACGATGACCTTATTGATTTACAGAGCAAGGTTTTGCTGAAACAACATTTCTTCAGTCAAGTTATTGGTAAATTTTGGTGCTCACAAATAGAGGCATACCCAGTTTTGGCAAAAAAATGCCCATTCAATCTCAATTCTATTTCCAACAGCATACCTTTTGTGAAACAGAATTTTCAACATTGGTGTCTGTGAAAACAAAGAAAAGAAATCGGTTGCAGGTGTGACTTGAATGCTTTGTATATTATTAATTATTATTATTATCCTTTATTTGTAACAAGTTAACATATTCTGTAGCGCTATACAGGGATTAAGTACAAGTCAAAGACAATTTGAACACAATACAAAGGAATAGGGGGGCCTGGTATTAAGCTTCCAATTAAACATGCAAAGAGCTTTCCCTAATGCACCTTACAAGATTGAACATTTGCAAACTTTTACTTTCAAAAGGGTATGGGTGAGGTACAGGAGAGTGATAGATGCATTGTGCAAATAAAGGCTAAAGATGATTATTAGTGATGTCCCGAACAGTTCGCCGTCGAACACATGCGCTTTTCGGTTTGCCCCCTATACTTTATCATTGAGGAAACTTTGAACATCATTTATTTTATTTTATAATTTTTTTTGTGTAATCTATGCCTGCCTGCCAGCGTGTGTGTGTGTGACAGGCTAACACCTAACAGCTTATATTGTGCTTATTTTCACTACTCATACCTGGTGGTGTAACATACATTGAAAACAACCATTTTTTTCCTGTAATCTAATTTCAGTTGCCTGCCTGTGTCAGGCTCACAGCTTATATTGTGCTCAGTGACATAAAACAACACTTTTTTGACTGTAATAGATTGAATAGCAATTGCCTGCCTACAGGTGTGTGTGTGAAGCATATTGCATCTACTCTGCCAACTTTTGCCAGTGCACAGTGACACTAATATCTGGTGGCACCTTAGATTGCACGCGCAGTGCCCCAAATTTGAAGTGGGAGGACCGACCAAGCATCTTTTTCCATCTCCCACTTCCAAAAATCCATGCCATATACACGTCCCCTGATAGTGGACGTAACAGGGATTAAACCGATAGGAATAGTACTACTTAACAGTACACACCTTATAATAACGCAGACAGAGGCAATGCGTATAATCTTCCATGCTGTGCAGTGGAAGCCCCCAGACTCTGACCTGTGCATAATCTTCCATGCTGGGCAGTGGAAGCCCCCAGACTCTGACCTGTGTATAATCTTCCATGCTGGGCAGTGGAAGCCCCCAGACTCTGGGAGTCTGAAGAAGAGGAGTCAGAGGAGGAAGGTGGCTTTGAGGAGGTGGAAGACCAAACACAGCAGGCGTCCCAGGGGGCTTGTTGTCACCTTTCAGGGACCCTTGGTGGCTGCGTGGAGGAAGAGACCTTCAATGACATCAGTGAGGACAAGGAACGGGACATGGATAGCTTGGTATCCAACCTTGTGCAAATGGGGAGTTTGCGGTTGTGCAAAGGGACTGTTTGCGGTGCATTAAACGGGGAGATTGGGCTGTTACTGTGAAGCGGGTGTAACCCTTACACATACCTGAAGTTTTAAAGCATGTTATTCCAAACAATTTAGGAATGTTAGGTGATTTATGCCCTTTATGGCTTAAAACCAGACTCTGCATCAACTATGTAATTTTCCGTGGGAGTTTTGCCATGGATCCCCCTCCGTCATGCCACAGTCCAGGTGTTAGTCACCTTGAAATAACTTTCCCATCACTATTGTGGCCAGAAAGAGTCCCTGTGGGTTTTGAAATTCGCCTGCCCATTGAAGTCTATGGAGGTTCGACCGGCTCACCCTTTCGCGAACATTTGATGGAAGTTTGCGTCCGCTGTTTGCGAACCGAAAATTTGATGTTCGCGACATCACTAATTATTATGCTTCATTTCAACAGAGTTTTTAATGAGGTTTTGAGAGGTTTCAGGCAAGAAGATAGTCTTGTGGAGCGAGTCAAGGGGTTCCAAAGAATAGGGGCAGCACAAGAAAAGTCTTGAAGGCAGGAGTAAAAGGAGGTGATAAGAGAGGAGGAAAAGAGAAGGTCATTAGCAGAGCAAAGAGGGCGGGTGGGAGTGTATTTTGGGAACAGAGCAGAGATATTGGAGGGTGAATTTTTATGGAGGGCTTTATATGTTAGGGTCATGATTTTTAATTTTATTCTAGAGGCTATGGGAAGCCACGGGAGTGCCTGAATGTGGAAACTGAGGAATAGGGTGGAAAGATAAAGAGCTCAGTCTAGTTTGAGTTGAACTTTTGAGTTGATGGGCAGACATCCATAAGGATATGCTAGAGAGGCAGTTGGCAAGCAGCGAGGGGGATAGTTCAGGTGCAGAGAAGTAGATTTGAGTGTCATCTGCATATAGATGGTACAGAAATCCAAAAGATTTTATTATTAGAGAAGGAGGGGGCCTCAGACTGAACCTTTGGGTACGCTGACAGTAAGAGGGGGAGTCGAAGAAGAGGTATCAGAGAAGGATACACTAAATGTTCGATTTTCTAGATAAGATGGGAACCAGGAGAGAGCAGTGTAACAGATGCCAACAGAGCAGAGAGTCTGGATAAGAAGGGGGATCAACTGTGTTAATGGCAGCAGAGAGATCAAGGAGAAATAGGATAGAGAAATTACCCTTTGACTTGGCAGAGAGCAAGTCATTAGTAACTTTTGTGAGAGCTGTCTGTGGAGGGTCGGGGACCGATACCAGATTGGAAGGGGTCAAGAAAGGAGGAAAAAAAATGGGTAAGGCGATTGTAGACAACATGCTCAAGCAGTTTAGAAGCCAGGGGAAGCAGAGAGATAGGGTAATAGATGCAGAAGCTGGATCAGATGAGCGTTTCTTAAGAATAGGTATAATTATGGCATGTTTTAAAGGTGAAGGAAACTTGTCAATGTTTAAGGTAAGGTTGCATAGGTGCGTGAGAGTTGAGATAAGTGTGGTAGAGAGTGGAGGGATCAGCTGTGATGGAATAGGATCGTGTGAACAATTAGTAAGACGAGAGGTTGATAGAGGACTGAAACATCCTCAGTTACAGGGTCAAAGTAGTTCATAATGGATATAGATTTGGGGAAGTGTGAAGGCAGGATGCTATTGGTTTGTAGAAGGGAAGGTGTGATATGGCCACGTGGAAAGGAAAGCTCATTACAAATATTTCACATTTTATTATTAAAGTAGCTAGCAAAGTCTTCAGCCGTGAAACAGGAAGGGGCAGGAGGTGGGAGAGGACAAAGGAGAGTGTTGAATGTGATGAATAAATGTTTGGGGCTTGGATGCCAAATTTGATATTAATGTGTAAAAGTAGCGCTGTTTGGCAAGATTGAGGGCATAGTCATATGCTCCGTAGGATGGTAGAAAGTGGAGGAAGTCTAAAATTGTACCCAGTATTTGCAGTCTCATTGATCAGAAACAGAAACAAGTATCTCATTAAATGACACAGAGGACACTGGAAAAGGAGAACAATTATCTACATCTGTATCTACAGCAGAGTGCCTTTTACTGTTAATATTAAAATAAACAAATTTATTTACTTCCAGCTACACAAAGTGGTAACGATGATGCGTCTTTAATGAAATATCACTTACCGTATATACTCGAGTATAAGCCGACCCGAGTATAAGCCGAGGCACCTATTTTACCACAAAATACTGGGTAAAATGAGTGACTCAAGTATAAGCCGAGGGTGGGAAATGTGCTGCCCCTGCGTCCCTCTTGTGCCCTCTGTGTCCCCCCTCTCTCTCCCGTGTTTTTTCTCCCGTCTCCCTTCCCTATGTCTCTTCCCCCTTCCTTATCACCTCCTCAATCCCCCTCCTCATTCTCAACCTCCCTCCTCAACCCCAATCCTCATCCTCAACCTCCCTCCTCATCCTCTCTTCTCATCCTCAACCTCCCTCCTCAACCCCCTCATCCTCAACCCCCCATCCTCAACCCCCCTCCTCAAACTCAACCCCCCTCCTCATCCTCAACCCCCTCCTCAACCCCCTCCTCATCCTCAACCTCCCTCCTCATCCTCCCTCCTCATCCTCAACCTCCCTCCTCAACCCCCTCATCCTCAACCCCCTCCTCAACCTCCCTCCTCATCCTCAACCCCCTGCTCAACCTCTCTCCTCATCCTCAACCTCCCTCCTCATTCTCCCTCCTCAACCCCCACATCCTCAACCCCCCTCCTCAACCCCCCTCATCAACCCCCCTCCTCAACCCCCCCATCCTCAATCTCCCTCCTCAACCCCCCCATCCTCAACCCCCTCATCCTCAACCCCCGATCCTCGACCCCCCTCCTCAAACTCAACCCCCTCCTCATCCTCAACCCCCCATCCTCAACCCCCTCCTTAACCTCAACCCCCCTCCTCATCCTCAACCCCCTCCTCAACCCCCCTCCTCATCCTCAACCTCCCTCCTCATCCTCAACCCCCTGCTCAACCTCTCTCCTCATCCTCAACCTCCCTCCTCATCCTCCCTCCTCAACCCCCACATCCTCAACCCCCCTCCTCAACCCCCCTCATCAACCCCCCTCCTCAACCCCCCCCCATCCTCAACCCCCTCAACCCCCTCATCCTCAACCCCCCATCCTCAACCCCCTCCTTAACCTCAACCCCCCTCCTCATCCTCAACCCCCTCCTCAACCCCCCTCCTCATCCTCAACCTCCCTCCTCATCCTCAACCCCCTGCTCAACCTCTCTCCTCATCCTCAACCTCCCTCCTCATCCTCCCTCCTCAACCCCACATCCTCAACCCCCCTCCTCAACCCCCCTCCTCAACCCCCCCATCCTTAATCTCCCTCCTCAACCCCCCCATCCTCAACCCCCTCATCCTCAACCCCCGATCCTCAACCCCCCTCCTCAAACTCAACCCCCCTCCTCATCCTCAACCCCCTCCTCAACCCCCCTCCTCATCCTCAACCCCCTCCTCAACCCCCTCCTCATCCTCAACCTCCCTTCTCAAACCCCTCATCCTCAACCCCCCATCCTCAACCCCCTCCTTAACCTCAACCTCCCTCCTCATCCTCAACCCCCTGCTCAACCTCTCTCCTCATCCTCAACCTCCCTCCTCATCCTCCCTCCTCAACCCCCACATCCTCAACCCCCCTCCTCAACCCCCCTCCTCAACCCCCCTCCTCAACCCCCCCATCCTCAATCTCCCTCCTAAACCCCCCCATCCTCAACCCCCTCCTCAACCCCCTCATCCTCAACCCCCTCATCCTCAACCCCCCATCCTCAACCCCCTCCTTAACCTCAACCCCCCTCCTCATCCTCAACCCCCTCCTCAACCCCCCTCCTCATCCTCAACCTCCCTCCTCATCCTCAACCCCCTGCTCAACCTCTCTCCTCATCCTCAACCTCCCTCCTCATCCTCCCTCCTCAACCCCCACATCCTCAACCCCCCTCCTCAACCCCCCTCATCAACCCCCCTCCTCAACCCCCCCATCCTCAATCTCCCTCCTCAACCCCCCCATCCTCAACCCCCTCCTCAACCCCCTCATCCTCAACCCCCTCATCCTCAACCCCCCATCCTCAACCCCCTCCTTAACCTCAACCCCCCTCCTCATCCTCAACCCCCTCCTCAACCCCCCTCCTCATCCTCAACCTCCCTCCTCATCCTCAACCCCCTGCTCAACCTCTCTCCTCATCCTCAACCTCCCTCTTCATCCTCCCTCCTCAACCCCCACATCCTTAACCCCCCTCCTCAAACCCCCTCATCAACCCCCCTCCTCAACCCCCCTATCCTCAACCCCCCCTCCTCAACCCCCCTCATCAACCCCCCTCCTCAACCCCCCCATACTCAATCTCCCTCCTCAACCCCCCATCCTCAACCACCCCCTCAACCCCCCCATCCTCAACCCCCTCCTCAACCCCCCCTCAACCTCAACCCTCTGCTCAACCTCCCTCCTCATCCTCCCTCCTCATCCTCAACCCCCTCCTCAACCTCCCTCCTCATCCTCCCTCCTCAACCCCCCATCCTCAACCCCCTCCTTAACAACCCTCCTCAACCCCCCTCCACAACCCCCCCATCCTCAACCCCCTCCTCAACCCCTCTCCTCAACCTCAACCCCCCTCCTCATCCTCAATTTCCCTCCTCTTCCTCAACCCCCTCCTCATCCTCAACCCCCTCCTCAACCTCCCTCCTCATCCGCCCTCCTCATACTCCCTCCTCAATCCTCTCATCCTCAACCCCCTCCTCAAACCCCCATCCTCAATGCCCCCTTTCTCATCCCCCCCTCAACCTCCCTCCTCAACCCCCCATCCTCATCCTCCCTCCTCAACCCCCCCATCCTCATCCTCAACCCCCCTCCTCAACCCCCTCCTCAACCTCAACCCCCCTCCTCATCCTCAACCCCCTCCTCAACCCCCTCCTCATCCTCAACCTCCCTCCTCAATTCCCCCATCCTCAACCCCCTCCTCATCCTCAACCTTCATCCTCATCCTTCCTCCTCAACCCCCCCATCCTCAACCCCCCATCCTCAACCCCCTCCTCAACCCCCCCATTCTCAACCCCCTCCTCAAACCCCCTCCTCAACCTCAACCCCCCTCCTCAACCTCCCTCCTCATCCTCAACCTCCCTCCTCATCCTCAACCCCCTCCTCAACCTCAACCTCCCTCCTCATCCTCCCTCCTCAACCCCCCATGCTCAACCCCCCTCCTCAACCCCCCCTCAACCACCCTCCTCAACCCCCTCATCCTCCCTCTTCAACGCCCCCATCCTCCTCCTCAACCCCCCTCCTCAAACCTCTCCTCATCCTCAACCCCCCTCCTCATCCCCAACCCCCTCCTCAACCCCCCTCCTCATCCTCAACCTCCCTCCTCATCCTCCCTCCTCAACCCCCCCATCTTCAACCCCCCTCCTCAACCCCTCCATCCTCATCCTCCCTCCTCATCCTCCCTCCTCAACCCCCCATCCTCAACCCCCTCCTCAACCCCCCCCATCCTCAACCTCAACCCCCCTTCTCAACCTCCCTCCTCATCCTTAACCTCCCTCCTCATCCTCAACCCGCTCCTCAACCTCCCTCCTCATCCTCAATTTCCCTCCTCATCCTCAACCCCCTCCTCAACCTCCCTCATCATCCTCAACCTCCCTCCTCATCCTCCCTCCTCAACCCCCCATCCTCAACCCCCTCCTCAACCCCCCCACCCTCAACCCCCATCCTCAACCCCCCTAAACCTCCCTCCTCAACCCCCCATCCTCAACCCCCCCTTCCTCAACCTCCCTCCTCAACCTCAACCCCCCTCCTCAACCTCCCTCCTCAATCCCCTCCTCAACCCCCCCATACTCAACCCCCTCCTCAACCTTAACCCCCCTCCTCAACCTCCCTCTTCCTCCTCAACCTCCCTCCTCATCCTCAACCCCCTCCTCAACCTCCCTCCTCATCCTCAACCTCCCTCCTCATCCTCCCTCCTCAACCCCCCATCCTCAACCCCCTCCTCAACCCCCCATCCTCAACCTCCCTCCTCAACCCCCCAACCTCCCTCCTCAACTCCCCCATCCTCATCCTCCCTCCTCAACCCCCATCCTTATCCTCATCCCCCCCATCCTCAACCCCCTCCTCAACCCCCTCCTCAACCTCCCTCCTCAACCTCAACCCCCCTCCTCATTCTAAACCCCCTCCTCATTCTAAACCCCCCTAAATACCTCCCCCTCTCCCCTCACTTACCTGCTTCTGCTCTGGCCTCCCCTCCTTCTTGACCCGGCGCGCATGTGATGTCACATGCGAGCCACGTCATTAGCACCCGGTATATGTTAATGACGTAGCGCATGTGACGTCACATGCGCGCCGGGCCAAGAAGCAGCGGAGGCCGGAGCAGAAGCAGGTAAGAGAGGGTAAAGGGAGAGGGGGAGGTATTTAGGGGGGTTTAGAATGAGGAGGGGGTTTTAGAATGAGGAGGGGGGTTTAGCATGAGGAGGTGGGTTTGAGGATGAGGAGGGGGGAGGGCAAGAGACACGGGGGGGTTAGAGAGACACAGGTGGGTAGAGAGACACGGGGGGTAGAGAGACACGGGGGGGTTAGAGAGACACGGGGGGGTGGTTAGAGAGACACGGGGGGAGAGTGACTCGAGTACAAGCCGAGGGGGCCCTTTTTAGCCTTAAAAAAAAAAGCTGAAAAACTCGGCTCATACTCGAGTATATACGGTACTATTATTATCACTAGGAACTTGCCCATCAAAAATGACAGGATTAAAATGGTAAGGCGGGCAATGCTGTTTGCCACACAATGTGAGGCTTTTGCTCCTCTGAGCACCATTGTAAGCCTCTCTTGCTTGCGGTGCTCGTCTTCAGCCCCGCAATGAGCGCCTTTGATGCTCATTGCTACCCTCTCCTCCTGCCTACTGTACGGTCCGCTCATTGCAGGTTTTGTTAACCTGCCAGTTTTGTGCTTGGGAATGCCATGTGTGTCTTTCCACCATCTCCCCCCTGTCCCTTCCCTGTGTCTTTCTCCTCTGTGTGTCTGCTGAATGTCTGCGTGGCGTGCACTGACTGCCATTAGTTTTATTTTCAAAGTCCCGCGTGCCTGTTGGTGTAATTGTTACTGTCTTTGCAGTCCCGCGTGCTTGGCTTTGCTCAGCCTCGTTTTCATCCAGTTTCAGAATGTATACGTTTTTCTTTCTCCATTTTTTTCCTCTTTTAGCCGATTTTGTCTTGAAGAAAAAAATATAGCTAAAATTCCATTGCAACCTCACTCACTGGCTCTCCCCCTGTGCTATGTGTGATTGCGTTATTATTTTTGTTACATTATTTTATTTGTTTTGCAGTTGCGACCATCGCAGTCATGTACCTCAACTGCTTGCTTCGCGAGGCGAGCAGTCGCGTGAAACTGCTGGCCACCTAAGTTCCGCGTGCCTCAACGCGGGACTTAGGAGGCCAGCTTAGCAAGGAGAGCAGTGCAATGAGTGCCTTCAGCTCTCATTGCAGCCTAAGTGCCTCACAGGCCGCAAACAGCTCGCCTCTCTATGCAAGGCTCACAATTGCGTTACCAACATCACAAACATCAACGACATCACAATATCCACAAGTATATATGTGATAATTATCCTTAATTTGTAACCCGCCAACATATTCCGTAGCTCTATACAGGTGTTAAGAACAAGTCAAAAACAATGGAGTGGAGTGCCTGACAGAGAGAGTATGGTATAGGAGTCTAGCATATGTGTTCAGTAAGGATTTGAGAGGAGATGTACTAGTGATGGGGGGTCAGCAAGGAGAGATTTGCAGTTGTTGAGGCAAGATATGATGAGAGAGTGCATTAGAAATGTATTTGTGTCATGTATAAGGAAGCAATGTATTTTGGAGACTTTTATTAGGTGAAAATGGCAATGTTTTATGGTTGATTCCAGTAGAGGTGGGAGTGATGATGGTATTATCAACAGTGAGAATCATGTTAGGAGTGGAACAAATGCATATATTTAGCAATGAAATGTAATCTCACAATTAATGCATTCTTTGGCATTCCAATAGTACTATCACGATCCCTATATGAAATTGTTTAGCCACATTGATTTGACATCTTCACTGTATACAGGTATTATCATATTAAACCTGTGTTTGTTATAATATAATGACATCAAAACACGTGAACATGATTAATGGCGACAAACAAAGGTGATGTGCATTTATGTAATTTAATTTGACCAAAAATGGCATTCTTGAGTTTGTTTCACATATATATGTAGGTCTATGTTATTACTCAGGCTATCAGCCTTATTAAATTGTGATTCAGTAAATTTAAAAGGGCTCTATTTAAGCACACAGAATATTTTTTTTACAGAAGTTTTTAGTTAGTGAACTTCCATTCAAAAGCAAGGTATTCACTAACTAAAAACTTCTGTAAAAAAATATGCTATGTGCTTAAATAGCGCCCTTTTAAATTGACTGAATCTCCATTTAAAAAGGCTGCTAATGTGCATTGGTACATATGCAATGTGACAATAATCCTAGTGTTTATTTACAGCATGTGAGATATTTGTCATTAATGTGATGTCAATATAATACCAACTGTATAAAATTGACTTACATTATAAGTTAGTTCTGCTTGCAGACGGATGAACAAACTGCCTTAAAGGATGTGAAATCTCCGTAAATTAAAATAAGACAAAATGTTATGAAAAGAAGACTACATAATTTCTTCTCAACTGCATTCCTCAGTGATCAACTGGTGAAATGTTATGTATGTTGCCATAATCATACTTGGACACAGATAAAATGATCATGGCCTATGTGATGTTGATTAGTCAAATGGCTTCTATATGTCACCATTGCATAGGCCATGATTGGCTTCTCTGTAGGCAAGCATGGCAAGCTTAGCATTTTAACTAATGGATGTTCACTGTGGAATGCTTTTAAGAAGGCTTAACACAGATGCAGCCCCTATCTCCTCATCCTCATAGTAACAGTCATCACCCCTCACTGTGCCACTACTTGGTCTCTCTCGGGAGAGTCCAGCAGGAGTTGATGATGGAGGTGAAAGGAGGAAGCCAGAGGTCAATGGGAAAGGCACATGTGGAGCTTGGTGTTGGAGGCATTGCTCCTCGGAGTGGTGGAGACTGAATCCTGAGCTCTTTGTTGCAGGTCAATCTGTATTTGTGGGAGCGCTGACTGGTGCTCAGCTGCCTGGATGAGCCTCTGCATAAATGTCTCCAGTTGGACGTGGTGCTTCTCATCTCCCTGAACATACGGCGCATTGTCCAAATTTATCTTTAGCGATGTGCCCTCCACTCTTGCTAAGTTTATGGCCATCTTACACTCCAGGCCATAAATAAACACCAGGATTGTGCTGGGAGAAATGGCATTGAAAGTGGCAGTAGTGGTGGCAGCAGGGGTGGCGGCATCATTGTTATGTGCTGTGGTGGTGGAAGAATTGTTAGGCGCCATGGTGTCACAAGCTACCTTTGAAGCCAATGCAGTGGTGGTTGAAGCTGGGAGCATTGGAGAAGCCATGGCCCAAGACCAAGGTGTCATGCCCAGGGTCCACTGGGGGTCGCTTGGGGTTGATACAAGCAACTGGTACCCCGGCAGGATATGGGGTGCGGTGCACAAGGGGTACCATTCAGGGCAAACATTGCACCTCCAATGTGTATCTGGACTGTACTAATGGATATATGGACTGTATCTGGACTGTATTTCCCTGTGAGCAGGGTATTAATAATTGTGCCCCCTGTATGTGTGGGTTTGGGTTGCCCTGTTAGCATATGTGAGTTCATAATAATTATGGTTGGCTGTGGTATAAGTATAACATACCGTATATACTCGAGTATAAGCCGAGTTTTTCAGCCCTTTTTTTAAGGCTAAAAAGGGCCCCCTCGGCTTATACTTGAGTCACTCTCCCCCCGTGTCTCTCTAACCTCCCCCTTGTGTCTCTCTATCCACGCATGTCTCTTTACCCCCCCGTGTCTCTCTAACCCCCCGTGTCTCTTTCCCTCCCCCCTCCTCATCCTCCACACCCCCCTCATTCTAACCCCCCCTCATACTACCCCTCTAAATACCCCCCCACTTACCTGCTCCGGCCTCCGCTCCTTCCTGGTCTTGATGTGGCGCGCATGTGACGTCACATGCGCGCCACGTCATTAGCATATACCGGGTACCAGCACCCGGTATATGCTAATGTCGTGACGTCACACGCACGCCACGTCATTAGCATATACCGGGTGCCGGCACCCGGTATATGCTAATGACGTGGTGCGCATGTGACGTCACATGCGCGCATCATCAAGACCAGGAAGGAGCGGAGGCCGGAGCAGGTAAGTGGGGGGGTATTTAGAGGGGTAGTATGAGAGGGGGGTTAGAATGAGTGGGGGGGAGGTTTAGAATGAGGAGGGGGGGAGGTTTAGAATGAGGGGGAGTTGAGGATGAGGAGGGAGGATGAGGAGGGAGGTTTAGCAGGGGGTTGAGGATGGTGGGGTTGAGGTTGAGGAGGGAGGTTGAGGAGGGGGTTGAGGATGGGGGGTTGAGGTTGAAGAAGGAGGTTGAGAAGGGGGTTGAGGATGGGGGGTTGTGGTTGAGGAGGGAGGTTGAGGAGGGGGTTGAGGATGAGGAGGGGGGCTGAGGATGAGGAGGGGGGCTGACGATGAGGAGGGAGGTTGAGGATGAGGAGAGGGTTGAGGAGGGAGGTTGAGGAGGGAGGTTGAGGAGGGAGGATGAGGAGGGGGGTTGAGGATGGGGGGGTTGAGGTTGAGGAGGGGGGTTGCGGATGGGGGGTTGAGGTTGAGGAGGGAGGTTGAGGATGGGGGGGTTGAGGTTGAGCATGGAAGGTTGAGGAGGGGGTTGAGGATGAGAAGGGAGGTTGAGGATGCGGAGGGAGTTTGAGGATGAGGAGGGAGGGAGGTTGAGGAGGGGGTTAAAGATGAGGAGGGAGGTTGAGGATGGGGGGGTTGAGGATGGGGGGGTTGAGGAGGGGGGTTGAGGTTGAGGAGTGAGGTTGAGGAGGGGGTTGAGGATGAGGACGGGGGTTGAGGTTGAGGAGGGAGGTTGAGGAGGGGGTTGAGGATGAGGAGGGGGGTTGAGGTTAAGGAGGGGGTTGAGGATGAGGATGGGGGATTGAGGAGGAGGGGTTGAGGATGAGGGGGTTGAGGATGGAGGTTGAGGATGAGGAGGGATGATGAGGAGGGAGGTTGAGAATGAGGAGGGGGGAAGAGACACAGGGAAGGGAGAGGAAGGGGAGAGACACAGGGAAGGGAGAAGGGGGGAAGAGACACAGGGAAGGGAGAGGGGGAAAGAGACACAGGGATGGGAGAGGGGAGAAGAGACACGGGAGAGAGAGGGGGACACAGAAGGCACAAAAGGGACACAGGGGGCAGCACATTTCCCACCCTCGGCTTATACTCGAGTCACTCATTTTACCCAGTATTTTGTGGTAAAATAGGTTCCTCGGCTTATACTCGGGTCGGCTTATACTCGAGTATATACGGTTGATCACATATATTAAGTATAAGAATCTCCATATAATGTTTGACAACAAAAATGACCGGATTTCCCAAAGGAATATAAAAAAGCATGTTGCTTGAATCCTCGGGGGACAGTGTCAGAATTCTGGGATAACAGGCTGAGGTGGTTTGGGAACAGTTGAGAAGCCAGACGTGGAGGAGCCAGGAAATTTCATTCAGGGGAGGGTGAGCAGGATCTAATTAGCCATTATGGTCCCCTGGGCATCTCGCTTCCTGACAGAGGAAATTTACAGCCTTATTAAATTGTGATTCGGCCAATTGAATAGGGCTCTAAATAAGCAAAGAGCATATTTTTTTACAGATTTTTTTAGTTAGTGAACTTTTATCCAAAAGCAAGGTCAACTTCTATGAAAAAAATATGCTATGTGCTTTTATAGAGCCCTTTTTAATTGGCCTAATCGCAATTTAATAAGGCTGTTAATGTGTGAATTCTCCTACCCTGGATAAAAGGTCCCATTAGTTATTCAGCCAGTTAGGCTCCAACACCACAGGGGGTGGTTAGAAGGCTGACAGCATTGATTGACAGATGGGTCACATAGCTAAAACGGAGAAGGGTTGAGGATTGGTTAAGAGGACTGTTGCTAGTGGGTTTCGCTTGGTGATGAGGGGTTGACCCAGGTGTATAAGATTGTTGAATGTTTTGACTAATAAAAGATGTCATACATAATTTGAAATGTGTGCTCATTATTGAGGCAAGGGTTAACTCTGAGCATAGGGGTTAACAAATCTACATCTGCCTAAAAGAAGAGTTACAACCTGTTTCTCTGCCTGAAAATTCCTCTGCTCCTATGATTGTCCTGAGGGTCCAATAATGATCTGGTTTTGTCTCTGGTAGCAGGGATAATAACAAGAACCATCATGTATCGCTGGGTGGGTTAAAACTACGTTCTGGTGGAGACCAATTGAAGCAGCGATCGTGACAGCTGGTTGGCAGTGGTGGGAATGAATCCCTTGAAGCACAAAATTCAGGATATCCAGATTTGAAAGCATGTCATCTGCGGACCTCAGAAACCTGTCAGGGGAGAGAGGGCTCAAAAGAACCATGGCTACTACCAAGGCTGAGATAATCCAAGAGCTCTTGTTAGATGATGAGCTCCACCGAATGGAGGAGAGACTAGAGGCAGAAAAGGAGGGTGAGCAAGTTGCAACAGGCCCGGTCCCTGCTCCAGAGATGGTGACATTAGAATTGGAAGACATTTTTTAAGCACTTTCAGAAATGGAATGCCAAGCTTGTCTGGTGAGCAACTAATGGACTTGTGTACCCAGATCAGCCAAGAGGTGAGCGTACCAACAATCTGTCTGGCATCCGGCCTACCGAGAGCTAGGGAAGTAATACTACTGGAGCAATTTTACTAGATTTGCCTGGATGGGGCTTGGATACAGGGCCGAGAGCCCACTACAGGCGAAGAGGCTGCTCGCCTAGCTGAGGCGTGGCTACCAGAGGGGAGACAGGGAGTAACAGTCCCGCAACCACACTACCAACCACACTGCCAAACATCTCATCCTGTAGCCACCCGCTCTAACTCTGCTACACTACAAGATGACAGCAAATCTCAGTGGACCACAGGACCACTGAGATTGGCTGTCACCACAAGACTTACCAGTTCTCACCATGGCTCTCAAACCATGAGGGGCTTAGAGTGCAATAGCTGCCACCAACCAGGGCACATTAGAAGAGAGTGTCCAACATACCTAGCAGGGTGGCCCAGCCCCCCACTAAGTCAGTCTACTTTCTGGGAGAGTGGAACATGGATGCCACAGAGCCTGCAGTGACCCAGACCAGACCCAGAGAGGAGGATTTCTGTTACCCCATCCATACTGTGCAGACCTGTCCAGAGGGCAACAGCACCCAACATTTCCAGAAGGGTTTTGTAAAGGATCCTTGCAGTTTCCTCCGAACTCCAGCTGAAACTGGTGATTATAGCTCCCAATCCCCCAAACATGATTCAAAACTTCATGAAGGGGTAAACATGATCTGCTTTACTGTGGGCTACACGCCCGGTATTTATGCAGGTCTTCCACCTGGTGGACAAAGGTAAAACAGTAGCCAATCACAGTGGCTATAGCATAAGCACTCCCCTTACACATAAATCACTCCCTCTTTTCTATCCTGGAGATAATTAAATTAAGGTGGCACAGAGAGCCTTAATTATCTCCAGGAAGAAAGAAACATGGCTTCTTTGTTTTAATAAAACAGAATAAAAATGTATAACTTTGTTTTCACACAATGTAAACTTGAAGTTCCACATATCCCCAGATAGCTGAGATCTGAGTGCATATTCTAGGCGAATAGTGCTCAGATCCCACGAACGCAGTTCTCAGAATCGTCGACTGAAGTTTGTCTTATTAGATATTTTCACAAAAGCCCATTGTAAATCCTCAAATAACCGAACAGGTGGGTTCGTGAAGTCTGTAAAATAGGGGATTTCGTTACAGGTTTCGCTTAGGGGAGAAAGGCCCAGGGTTTCCGAGATATTGGGGATGCTGTCACTGTGGTACACCCAGATTTTTACCACGTACAGCCATTTTGCACAAAAGCATAAAAGTGAGGGTGGCCGGAGGCCAGAAACCTCCAATCCCAGTTGCTTGCTTGCATTTGTATAATATGCTTGGTTCCAGTCTCCTACACCCTGACTGTGCTGGGGGATCTACCCTGATCTTACCATGAGGCGTGGCCTTCCCCAGCCCTTAACCCACCCTTTAATCCAGGCCCCTCACTTGCTGGCTCTGCAGACTGTCTGCCTGTCACTGGGGCACTCCTCATTGAACTTTCCTCCACTGCTACCACTTACCTCCCTCTCAGACCCTCCCTACTACAATTTCTCCCCCTCTCCTCGCCTCTCACACTGCCCACACCTCTCCCAGCACATCTCCCTCTCTCCCCTCCTTTCCTTCTTTCAGCTCCTCTCCATCTTTCATCTCTTCCCCCTCTCTCCCCTCGTCTCCCTCTCACCTTTCCTCTCTCTATCTTAGCTTCTCTCCCTCTCTCACATTCTCTCTCTCCTCCTCTCCGTTTCTCACTACTCCCTCCATCCTTAAACTATGAAATGTGTAGAAATAAAAATGTGTTAAATTGGTATTGTATGCAATAGTAGTATGTTGCAAGGGGATATGTTGGGAAGGTTATGTATATATAAGAAGTTGGGGGTAGCAAGTGAAGAAAAAGCTCCCACAGTTATGAGGGAGCCTTTTTTCGTTGCTATGTGCCGTCATGGAAGGCCATATTCTGTAGTACTATATAATAGTTAACTATAAGCAAAATATAACATTAATACATTGCAAAAGAATGGAATGTCCTGTTTATGGGCTTAAAATCTTTCATACATAGTGCTTTTCCCTCTATGCCTAAGAATATTTAAACTAAGGTGGAATGAGCTAAAATCCTTTGGAAAGGATGCCACTTTTTTCTCTGAGTTTTTGAATTGATATTAAATTGTTGTTGCCATACCTTTGTCCATTTCTTTAATTTGTTGATGGTCACTCTTACATATGCTGGCTTACATATTTTGTCATCTGCAAAAAGAAATATGTTTATTTAGTTTTGTAGTATCACTATATGATTTAACTCAGCACAGGCCATTCAGGTAATCAACTGGTAACCTTTGACTTACAAAATGCAATATCAAATGTTATACATATTAAATGCTTTACACAATCAATATAAGCTATACTTATTGCCCCACCATAGTGATTATATAAAATGTAATTGTCATGATCTCTTCACAGTTATCCTATGTTATGTACAGTTTTGTAATATATTATAAGATATCTAGTTATTCAACAATTCTTTCTTTAATAGTGTTTATATTTCCCCAATACTGATCCTAAACTTACCCAATACTTTTCAGCTAAGTTTCTTTGTGAAGTGGCATTAGGGTTTTAGTTCTCCATTCATTTTTGATGACTTCTGTCAATATACTCTAGTCCAAATATTCTATTAATGGTATTGCAAGCACACCCTTAAATATATTTAGACACATATCATCTGGCATTATTGACCAATTTACTTTAAGTTTTCAGAGTTCTATGTGTTGATTTTCTCTTCTGTAAAGGGGCATTTCAAGTGCATTTCTATTTATTCATTATTTTCTTATTGCGGTAATTCACCTTCTCCTGTAAAAGCTAAGCAGAAATGGCAATTAAGGCAACTACACCCTTAACCTCCCCAATACATTAATATACATCTGTTTCCCTAGCCTTTCTTCTTTTATTTATCTGGTTAAGTCAGGTTTGCCACTGTTTCCATTACATATGCTAGATGCTATTTCTTTTTTTGCTTTTAAATAACAGGCCTTTATTGATGTATCACTATAGAATCTCCTATACAGCTACTCATTTTAGAATTTTTTTTTTAATTCTGACATTTGTATCTAAGCTCTGATTTGATACTAACATATTTGTCCATCATTAAACTGCTGGGAAAATGAAATGCAAAAGTTGGGGATATGTTCACCATTTTGCATTTGTGTAACTGCCCCTCCATGCATGAGTTAAGCCTTAGCTATTTTGTGTGAATCTCCTTGAATGTTGTACAATTTAACATTTAGGTAGCGGCTTCAGCACAGGTTCGTAGACTCACACCGCATCAGGCACCTAAACACACAAAGAAAGAGTAGCATATACTTACACATCTACTGTACATAAGGCATAAGTATATTCACTCTAGCACATGCATACACATTCAATACTTAATTTTTTTAGAATAGCGAGAATAAGAAAACGTAACCCTCTCAGTTCTCCTTCAAGACTTCTAGAGCAGGACAAAGTCATATCTAGGACTGAGAAATGATTGTATCATGTATTCAACATTTCACTAATAAAATGATGTATCTTAAGTTAATATACAATGTTTCCCATTCTGCACCTCTTTCTTGTGACATATTTTGGTTATGGGCTGGGAGACTTCCTGGAGGTTTGGAAAAGAGGCCCTTGGAATTAACTTTAAGGTCATGCTAACCTCATAGCAGCATGAATGAGCTTCCCATCAATTTTGGGAATTTAAATCTCTCTTATAGTTCTTACTTTAACGGGTTAGAGGATTTAGATAAAAAACTTATTGTAAGAATAGGAACATTATATTTCTGAGTGAATGATATGATGCAGGTCAATTTAGAAGATTTGAAAATTGCATCAAAAAAGAACTGTCACTAAAGAACAATTGGCTGATTCATTATACATTAAAACAAACAATTTTGAAATCTGATTACAATTTAACCAGGGAATTTACCCAATTTGAAACACTGCTGAAGTCTGGGGGGAAAAATTCAATATCACACTGCTTTAAATCATTTCGGAAAATGTTAGAATTAGAAAAAATAAATTAAAAAGGGAAAGAGACTTGGGAATAAATTGGGATATTGAGGAATGGTATAAAGCATTTAACTTAACACAATATAATAAAATGTACCTCATTAAGACTTGTACAAAGATGGTATATGACCCCGAAGTTACTATTTAAAATAGATTCAAAACAACAGTCAGAGCAATGATGGAGAGAATGTACAGAACCTGGCAGACACTTACATGTGTGGTGGACCTGCAAAATTATACGGCTATGGACTACCTGTTTAAAATACATTTCTAAAATAATTACATTTGAGTTAGATTTAACACCAGAACTGGTACTTTTTATTTTTATCCCAGACTCACTGAATAAAAAACAAGGGATAGTTATCCATACTATAATGACTAAATGGTTAATAGTCAAAAACTGGAAAAAAAGACAATTCCAACATGGAATGAAATAAGAGAAATCACCACAAGAAACAAACTTCTAAAAATTGACTTTATTGAAACAGATGGCAGGCCAAATACAAATATACAGACAAAATGGTCTCTATTGGATCAATCTTAGAACTAATACATTTTAACATTTTGGTTAAACAAATGTAATGACTCTCTTATCAATTCTTGAATTGACTCAAAAGTGCTCAAAAGTTTGCATACCCTGGCAGAAATTGTGAAATTTTGGCATTTATTGTGAAAATGTGACAGATCATGCAAAAAAAAAAAGGTATTTTATTGTAGGATAGTGATCATATGAAGCCATTTATTATCGCATAGTTGTTTGTATCCTTTTTAAATCATAATGATAACAGAAATCACCCAAATGGCCCTGATCAGAAGTCTGTTGGCCTTGCTACAGACACACAAGGTGACACTCACAGGTTAAAATGGCAATTAAAGGTTAATTTTTAAATTGCAATTAGTGTCTGTGTATAAATAGTCAATGAGTTTGTTAGCTCTCACGTGGATGCACTGCTCAGGCTAGATACTGAGGCATGGGGAGCAGAAAAGAAATGTCAAACGACCTGCGTAAAAAGGTCATGGAACTTCATAAAGATGGAAAAGGATATAAAAATATATCCAAAGCCTTGAAAATGCCAGTACTGGAACATTTGGCTACCTCTTCATAACAAGCCAAGTTCAGGTAGACCAAGAAAGATTTCAGCCACAACTGCCAGAAGAATTGTTCGGAATACAAACCCACAAGTAACCTCAGGGGAAATACAGGCAGCTATGGGAAAAATATGGTGTGGTTGTTTCAAGCCGCACAATACGACCATACTTGAAGAAAAATTAGCTGCATGGTCGAGATGCCAGAAAGAAGCATTTACTGCGCCAATGCCACAAAAAAGCCTGGTTACAATATGCCCTAAAGGCACAGGGAATCTTGTGAAAATTGATGGCAAGATGAATGCAGCATGTTATCAGAAAATATTGGCAGGCAATTTGCATTCTTCTGCACGAAAGCTGCGCATGGGACGCTCTTGGACTTTCCAGCATGACAATGACTCTAAGCAAAAGGCCAAGTTGACCCTCCAGTGTTTACAGCAGAAAAATGTGAAGGTTCTGGAGTGGCCATCACAGTCTCCTGATCTTAATATCATCGAGCCACTCTGGGGAGATCTCAAAAGTGCGGTTCATGCAAGACAACCAAATACTTTGCATGGCCTGGAGGTATTTTGCCGAGACTTATGGGCAGCAATACCACTTGCAAGAATTAGAGACCTCATACAGCCCTATTAAATTCCCTCAACATGTAAAACTGTAGCCCGTAAGACTTCCGGATATTAAATTTGTCCCGTAAAGCAACCGCCAACAGCTTGTGGGGTAAGAGTCAAATAACTCTACGGGATGTTGAAAATTTAACTCTGCGGATGCAAATCCTTTGTTCTGTCAAGCCTGTAACTGTTACGTTTGAAAATCCCAATTAAATTGCTGCGAATTCCCTTGCATTCAAACTTGTAACCCGCAAATGTAACCAAAAAACCAACAGGTACTAGAGAGAACCACCAAGGGGGTAAAAGTCCTATCAGTCCTATTAGTATCAGTAAATGCAAATATCAACACACTACTGAAAAATGGCAGGACCTAACAGAAGAACATCAGATAAAGAAAAGGTGGCAGGAATTCACTGAAGATTATCTTAACAACAGTGATGACCACTATAATTTGTCCAAGGAGTTGGAGCCAGACATCTCGGAAAGAGAAGTGAGATGGCCCTAGGATGTCTTGCTGATAACAAGGCTGCAGGTGTTGATGGAATCCCAGCTGAACTATTCAAAATTCTACAAGATGATGCTGTGAAAGTGTTGCTTACCTTATCCCGTCAAATTTGGAAAACTTGATAATGGCCAAAAGACTGGAAAAGATTAGTCTACATCCAAATCCCCAAAAAAGGCAGTGCCAAAGATTCTCCAATTATTGAACAATTGCACTCATTTTTATATGCAAGCAAGGTAATGCCTAAAAGCTTGGCTCTAACAATATATTGACAGGGAACTACCAGTTGTGCAAGCCGGGTTCCACAAACGAAGAGTTCCAGAAAAACATGTACTTCTGCTTCATAGACTATTCTAAAGCCTTTGACTGTGTGGATCACAACAAAATGTGTCAAGTTCTTAAAGAGATGGGAGTATCAGATTATCTCATCCACCTCCTGAGCAATCTGTATGTGGACAAGAAGCCACAGTCAAAACCAAACATGGAACAACAGAATGGTTCAAAATCGGAAAAGGTGTGCAACAAGGTTATATATTATCACCTTATTTATTCAACTTATAGACTGGGTATAACATGCGTAAGGCTGGACTGGGTGAATCCAAAGCCAGAATCAATGCTGCTGGTAGAAATATTAACAACAGCAGATACAAGGATTATACTAGTCTGATGGCTGAGAGTAAAAAAGAAGTAAAGGGCCTATTGATGAGGGTGAAAAAAGAGTGTGCAAAAGCTGGCCTGCTGCTCAATGTTAAAAAAAATACTATTTCATGATAAACTACAATCTCCTTTTCCTGGCAAATAGATGAGGAAGAAGTGGAGGCAGTGACAGATGTTATTTTTCTGGGATCCAAATCTCTTAAGATGGTGACAGTAGCTATGAAATTAAAAGTAATTTGCTTCTGGAGATGAAAGCTATGGCAAGCTTGGACAAACTAGTAAAAAGTAAAGATATTACATTATCAACAAAGCTCTGCATAATATAAATTATTGTATTCCCAGTAGTAACATATGAATGTGAAAGCTGGACCATAAAGAAGTCTGAGCACCATAGAATTGATGCCTTTGAATTGTGGTGATGGAGAAAGCTGCTTAGAGTCCCTTGGACTGCAAGAAAATCAAATAAATCAGTACTACAGGAAATAAAGGCAAACTGTTCACTGGAAGATCATGAAGCTAAAACTCAAATATTTTAGCCATACCATGAGAAGACAGAATTCCCTAGAGAAGACTCTGAGGCTGGGAAAGATTGAAGGCACTCGAAGAAGAGGGAGGCAGAGATGCATAGATGAGATAAATGAAGCAATGACCATGAGCTTGATGGATCTCATAGGGGGCTGACAGAGGTGCCTGACGTGCTGTGGTCCATATGGTCATGGAGCGTTGAACACGACTGAATGACTAAACAACAATAACAAAGCACTCTGGAGACCACAAAAAACTTCTAACAGTATGTTATTCACAATCTTTCCTGTTTATTATGTTCACATTTGTTGCTTGCTCTTCATAAGCCCAGTGAACAGAACTGAGTCATGAACATCTTCCTAACTAAAACAAGAAAGTACTGCTAATAGACCAAGAAGAAAGCTAGTAATAACGAGAGCATGGGAGTAGTTAGACTAATTGTGATTGAAGAGAGATGGTGCCGGAGAACCGTTTGTGCCAATAATAATACCGTTTCTAAAATAATTAGAAACTTTTGTAACTAACAATTGTAACTAAAGTGCCTACAGCCTTATTAAATTGCGATTCTGCCAGTTGAATAGGGCTCTATATAAGCACAGAGCACATTTTTTTACAGAAGTTTTAAGTAAGTGAACTTCTATCCAAAAGCAGGGTCTTCACTAGCTAAAAACTTCTGTAAAATAACATATGCTCTGTGCTTATATAGAGCCCATTTCAACTGGCCGAATCACAATTTAATAAGGCTGCTAATTTCCAGAACACCAGGGCTATTCTTTGTTCAACAGAAACTTGTTTTTTCATTATTTTATTATAATTTTGTATATACTTTGTATAACTGGAGGTCTTTTCAATAAGGTTTATGTTTATTTGTAACAGTTTGGTACAGAGGAGTGATAACTCCAGAGGGCTCCAAATATATTCTTCATCTTTGTTTTGAATAATTATTATCATCATCATTATTATTATTATTATTATTATTATTGCTATTATAGGTAACTTTTTTTAGTACACAAACATCATTTTTTTAGTTTTAGTTTGTTGTAAGATTCCATAAAGTGGAAAGTATGATTCAGCCTCTGTGGTCTACAAAGTAAATTTGTAAGTAATGCTCAGATTATAATTAAGGCGTAGCTCCTCAAGCATGGGAGTACAGCCAGGCTTGAACAAGAACATAAAACTGTTCTAAGAATTCAGTTCCTTTGTTGTTGCTTTGTCAGTCAAATGATTATTGATTCAATGAATTACGTGAAAAACAAGGCTGGTCAAATGTGAAATTTGAGCACATCTATTTTATTCAGAAATGACTTTGCTAATAGTTATTTCACAAACGTATTGCCTAGTCACGTATATATATAAAAATATAAGCATGATCTCTGAAAGTATAGTTAAATGCAATCATCAGAACTTTTACTTATATAATTCTAATATCTGTTGACTATCTGTATTTATGTGATAAGATTGGATAACTCTTGGAGAGATATTTGAGAGGCCTCTCAAGTTCATATGGATGTATATAATGCTACGGGCAAAACTAGTTTTGCCAATACTGGTAAATATGTTTCTGGAACTAACTAGGGCCACAAATACATTACCCTTTTTTCACTCTGAAGTGTGAAAATCATATGTTAAAAATAACTTCACAAATACTGTACATGCTAGGTGTGCATTTGCAAAGATCTGCAACCACTCTAAAAGGACCCTTATAATGTCTGTCACTACCTCTAATTAATCCCTAATTAAGAATTAATGAAAATAAAAAACTACAAATAAAATAATAATAATAATAGGATAATTAAAATAAAAAAGACCAATTACAAAATATAAAAATATTCCTGTAGGGGGAATTCTACCCTCAGTTTGAACATCCTCCAACAATGATCACCGATGCCCTTGTGTCAATCATATTTCAGCCAATTAGAATCAAGTATTTGAATATAGGATTGGGTACTAAGTAACCAGTCCTAGAATACTAAGGCCCCCTTTATGATTGGTTAAAATTTCAACCAATCAGAATGTATGGATTGAAATCTGTGCATTCTGATTGGTTAGCCTTTTATCAGTTATAGGGCCTATTTGTCCCCTATTCTGATTAAAATGTCAACTAATGAGAATAGGGTTTCGCTGTAGCCCTTCTCTTATTGGCTATAGAAACAGCCAACCAGAGAAGAGAATGTTAGGGAGGATCCGAGTAATTACCAGGAGGATACCCCGGGTCATAATGAGTAGCGGTTCAAAGACAGAGGGATCATAAACCCCCTGCATGATTTATTTTAATTTTTTTATAGTTGCTAGATAGACAGACCAACAGGGATATGGGAGGATGTTATAGGCAGGGACGGGTTTATAAATAGAAGTGGTAGAAAGCTGCCTAGGGGCGCTCTTCTGAGAGGAGTGAATGGATATTGTACAAATCAATACCCTTTCTCAGTACAGGATGTGTTAAAACACCTCCTCCCTTGGCATCACCCAAGGAAGGGCAGTGTTGTCCTGCCCTCCTGAGCACAACTGCACGCTCTCCCCTTCAGTGCTGCACATGACATGCGGCAACACTGTGTAGAGAGACTGCAGAGCTATTGCCAGCTCCAAAAAGTGGAACCTCTGCTTGGAGCAGTGAGAGAAGATTTCTATTGGGAGTTATGACAGAGCACCAGTTGTGGGGTGGGTAATAAAGCTGTCAAATGAAGCCGATAGTGTGGAGTGAGTGTGATGAGAGAGAGAGAGGGCAGTAGGAGTGGGAGAAAGAATAAACAAAAATATATGGGAAAGTAGAGTAAAGATTGACAGAATGAGAAGGAGGGGGAGTTTGAAAGGGGGCACAGAAACAGTAGGGAGAAAGAATTTCATCACAAGCTGATGGGGGTATTCACTGGGGAGAGTGAAGGAGAACATTGACAGAGAAATGGAGAGTTGGAGGAAAGAGAGGTAAAATATTGTAGAAAAATACATCAGGAGAGGTTATTCAGCAGGAAGACAGAGAGGGGAACATGTGGAAGTAATTCAGAACGAGGAGAAAGTGTGTATTTGTGTTGGGGAGCAAGGGGAGAATATCAAGGGAAAACAAAATTAAAATAGTTTAGGAGCAGCAGAGGAAGATATGAGGAGAGGGGGAGAGAAAATGAGGGAGAGATGGAAAGCAGGTGGAAAGACATTGTACAATATATACAACTAGCGACTTGCCCGTCAAAAAATTACGGTCAATAAAATTGTAATACTGGGAATGCTGTTTGCCACACAATGTGAGTCTGTGACACTCAACCTTTTTGTTATGTAGAAAGACGTACAACAATTATAATATTTTTTATTTTATTTTGTTAACAGTCAACTTGTCTTTCAACGACTGGTAAACGATCATTCTTTAACCATATTAAGATGTTTAATCGTCATGTTTAATCGTCATGAATAATGTAACAATGGATGAAGTTTGTATCACATATAATAGTTGTCAAACTATGAATCGTCGTCACGCTTTGCGAGCTTGCAAAGCGAGCTCGCAAGAACTGCGCCCTCGCAGTTCTTCGCTAAGCCCGCTAAAGTACTACGGTTTAACAGTAAATTTGTTTACCACACAACATGACGCTACATTTGTCCCTTTTTTATTTTTTTAAATAAATACAATTTTTTTTTTATAAAATTTTTATTTTTGTAACTTGCAACTTATATTTCATCAAATGCGTTGGTTTAGGCGGGAAATCCGATGTTGCCCGAGACAAAGTCGTTAAATCTGTGTTAATGCGTAAATCTATAATTGGGTTTCGATAAATGGTCTCGCTACTGTCTTTTTACTCATTGCGCGGTTAATCTGCATCCTTTATCTCGTTGTTTTTCAAACACATACGTCTGTGGCTGTGTTTTACGCAGTTCGTAGTAGTATAGCCTCGTTTAAAAAATTTTCGGCGGCCATTTTTTTCTCGCTTAGCCGATTTTCGATCCTTCTAACTCGGCTAAATCGCTGTAAATTGGATTTCCAACTCACTTCCAGACGTCCTGCCTGGTTCCCCATGCTGTAAGTGACCTTTATTTTATTTTTTAGTGTGTATTTAGTGTTTTTTTTAGTGTTTTGGTTCCGCCGCTTATCTCGTAATTTTTCTCATCTCGTATTTTTTTTCTAAGTGCTACGGTTTAACGGCTCGCCTCGCTATGCGAGGCTCGCCTACAATGAGCGCCTGCGGCGCTCATTGCCAAAGTGCTACGATTTAACATAACGGCTCGCCTCGCTACGCGAGGCTCGCCTGCAATGAGCGCCTGCGGCGCTCATTGCCAAAGTGCTACAATTTAACAGCTCGCCTCGCAGCACGAGGCTCGCCTGCAATGAGCACCTACGGCGCTCATTGCCAAAGTGCTACGATTTAACGGCTCGCCTTGCTGTGCGAGGCTCGCCGGGCAATGAGCGCCTGCGGCGTTCATCGCTAAGTCGTACGCACTACGCAACGCAGAGTGACGACGAATCGTAGTTAGACAATTATAATATGTGATTAAACAACTTTTGTGACCTTTGAAAAAACAATTTTAACATTACAAACATAAAGTTAATGTATCAAACTTTAAACACTTATTCTGATTTCAGAAAAAATCCTGCAGAATTCACTCTATGTCTTCAGTCAGGTGCAGAGAAGAGTAATCTGTGAAATGATATGAAAATCATTTTTAATGTTTGTATTCAATTAATTTGTGACTCATTGAAACTATGATGTTTAATTGCCATAGATGCAAAACGTAAACGCATAATCATCAATATATTAATAAATAAAAGCAGTTTAAAATATTAAATGTAGCACATGTCAGAATCTAAGAAACTGCTTTAAATATTTAAGCGCTTTGAAGGTCCTGTCCCTGTCAGGCAATTATAAGAACTCCAGATATGTAAGTGCTTTGTAAAATGTACACATTTTTTGATCTATTATAAATGATAATTTTTTATTTTTTTTATTATTATTAATTAATAGTTCCAAAAGTAATGTACATGAATGAGCAGTAAGGCAGATATATAAGTGCTGGTTAAAAATTGTTATTATTTTTATTGCAGTATAAAATGTAAGCTTTTTTCTGTAATAATTACTAATTATTAATTAATTAATATTATAATATACGTTAATTAATCAATAATTGTCATCAATTTCAAATAAAAAGACTTAATTCTTTTATGCTATTCAAAGGCTGCAAACATCACTCTCTGTGTTCAGTCAGCTGCAGAGATGATAAAACTGGAAAGCATTTGTATTATTTGGATTCATCCCTATCAGTCAATGAGCAGCAACACGGATATGTCAGTGCATAGTAAAATATACATATTGTTTATGGTCCTTTTTTCCCCCATAATATTACTAATTACTAATTAATAAATAAATGTACATTAATAATCAATTAATCAATGGCTAAATGTATTTTAAAGAGCTAAGCATTACTATATTAATAAAGTAAAGGCATTGTAAAATATAGAATATTTGTTGTTCCTAATGATTACTAATAATGAACTAATAAAATAATGTACATTAATAATTAATTAATCAATGTCTAAATATATTAGAAAGAGGTAAGCATTATTGTATTAATAAACTAAAGGCATTGTAAAATACAGAATATTTGTTGTTTATAATGATTACTAATAATTAATTAATAAATTAATGTACATTAATAATTAATTATTCAATGAATTAATATATTACAAACAGCTAAGCATGAAAGTATTGATAAACTAAAACAAGTGTAAATTATAAGTTTGTTGCACAATTTTTTAACTAATAATATATAGCTTTTTTTAAGAATAATTAATGTATTAATTATTTATTAATGATTATTAATATAAATTAATATACTTTACCTATTTGTATTTAATATTCAGCAATCAGTATCCAGAACAGCTAACAATCTCTTTAGATTTTCCGGCAGCAGAAAATGTCCACTCAGACTGTTATCACCGGAGGAGAAAGTGTCAGTTCTGTGGCAAGTGTGCCCTATATATAGGCTGCTTGCGCAAGGCAAAACCGTTGATTCAGGCGGGAAATCCGCCATTTCAGAATCTTAATGTGTAAATGTGTAAGTTAGTAATGTAAAATGGCTGCATTAGTCTATGTTTTATGAGTTTCACAAGCATTTCGTATTAGTATTTTTCTGCCATGTACGTCGCTGGCAGGGGTTGCGTAGCCTCATTGTAATTTTTTTAAACTGCTTAAATTTGACATAAATTTTCGTTTCACCTCATTTCCAGACATCCTGGCTGTGCTGCGCATTTTCGTGGTTTAGCAGCTCTCCATGCTTTGCAAGGCTCGTAGGCAATGAGCGCCTCTTCCCTCCCTCTCCACCACCTGTGTCTCTTCCCCCTCTCCTTCTCCTGTGTCTCTTCCCCCCACCTCCCTTTTCTGTGTCTCTTTCCCCCTCTGTCCCTTTCCCCTGTGTCTCTTCCCCACTACTCCCTCCCTGTGTCTCTTTCCCCCTCTGTCTCTCCCCCCTTTACCCTGTGTCTCTTTCCCCCCCTCCTCCCTTCCCTGTGTCCCTTTCTCCCTCTGTCTCTTTCCCCCATTCCCGGAAATCCGTACAATAGTTTTTTAAAGGGTAGTGTAAATTACTGAACTAGGTATGTAAAGGAGAGAAAAAGAAAGGCATGGAGGAAAGGTAAACTGTCTATTAATTCCTGTCCTGCCTTTACATTAATTAAGTCAAATAATATATGAGTGTGGTGTGTGTAACTATTGCAAGAAATCTGCATACCTTGCATGGCTGCCTTCCAAAATAAATTAATATAACATTGTTCTGAGTATGTTTACTTAATACTGAATACACATGATTTACTTGCATTCACACTGATATACACTGTACCCTGTAGACAGTAACTTATTTTTCACAAACACATATCATGCTAATCATGCTAATTTGCAATAATTACATACCCACACTAAGTCATTATTATGGTATTTCATTATGTATGTTTGTAAACTGCTCTCAGAAGTATTTCTTAATGAACAATTAATTAAATTTACATTTCTTCATCTTACACACAGATATCAGCATTTTTGATTCATTTAACAATATTTGCTAAATATTGATTTGGAAGGTGTGACTGTATTGTTTTTTAATAAGGTATATAGAAAAAATAGCACCTAAAGTCTCTATATTCACTGATTTTTATCAGGCACAGATAAGGACCAGAAAATGATCAAATACAACCTTTATTTATTTAATTAAAAATGACTATATAAAATCACGGCGATTACAATTTAGAAAAAGAGATTTATAGTCCTAAACTATAACTCTCCAGGGATGGCTGGTAACCTTGCAAGCCCTCCCTGGACTATACAAGCAGAGGGATAGGGAAAGAATAGGATGATCCTGGGCCTCATGCTATTAACGGCCGTAGGAGATGCGTGGCCGCAAGGACCGGCCGCAGGCTACGTGCCTATTCTATTCCCTTGTGGCCGAGGGCTCCGGCAGGCTTGCGGCGCCCTATTATCCCTTACACGGCCGCAAGAGTTTCGGCTGCAAGAAAGCCACGGTTGCTATTCAAATGCTACGTAAAAAAGTCTTGTCAAGGCCGTAATTAGCTAAAACCGAGTCGCAGCTTACTTGCACCAAAAAGGTCCCGCGAGCACCAATTAAGCACATAATAAAGCCATCCTGCACTTTGATGAGACGTTAAAGTGATTGGAGGTGTTAGCATTCATAGCACAACATTCCTCTACACTCAAATCTGAAAATCATTTTTAGTTAAATTCATGTAAAATGTCCGTGTACAAAGTCCCACGGGCTTGGCCCCCCTAAGACCCGCAAAGGCTGCGGGATTAGCCTCCGTCAAGTTCGTAAATGGGGAAAATAGACCCATGAGTCGTAAAGGGCTTACTTACAAGTCATAGCATAGAAAAGCCATCCTGTACTTTTATTAAAAGTGAAAGTGATGTTTGGTCTTAGAATTAATAGCTCAACATTCCCCTACTCTCAAATCTGCAAATAAAGACATTTAACTTCATGTTCAATCTTCGTGTTCTATCTATCATGCAAGCCCGCACGGGTTTGAATAATGAGCTACGGGCTTGATCATTGAAGTCCGTGGGACTTGGACGGATTTTAAAATCAAAGTACAATTTGGCGATGTGCAAGCTTGAGAATGTTTTGCTATTAATCCTCATGCCCCCCCATTATGTTCCCCATCATTTACAGTGCTTTGCAGTGCTGGATTGAATATATATTGTCTTCTACAATGCTTTGAGTTTGCGGCCCTCAACCTCCGAACCCGTACAGGTTTTAACAAGGACGAGCCCGCGGGACTTTGGGACGGAAAATAAACCGTAAATGAAATATCGGATTTGGGCGATGAGCAAGCTTGAGAGGGGGTTGCTATTAATCCTCATGTCCCCCATTATGATGCCTAGCATTTACAGAGCTTTACAGTGCCATCTTGAATTTATATTTGAATTTACAGTTTTCTGATTTTGCGTCCGGAAAACAAGATTTAAGGGCGCGGGAGAAACGCTTGCAGCCGTTTGCATGATGTGCGGCTGGCCGTAAGGGGGAATCACAGCTTTGTGGCCATTTTACGTCCGTTAATAGAATGAGGCCCATAGAGATTAATAAGAGGCCTCTGGACAAAGGGTCTTATTAAGAAAATAAATGAAAGATTTGCTGTTTAGAGGGAGTGGAGTACAGTTGTTAAATTGGGGCAAGACTAATTTCCTTTTACAAATTTATGGTGTGGGCTAATCTCACACATATGAGATTGACGAGCTAATGCATCTTATCCATGCAGTTTGATATTGAATAGTTTAGGACTATAACTCTCTTATTCTAGGTTTTAATTGTCGTGATTGCATATAGTAAATTTTAATGCTCTAAATATAGGTTACATTTTATAATGTTCTGGTCATTATCTATGCCTGATAAAAATCAGTGAATATAGGGACTATAGGTGCTGTTTTTTTTAATATACCTTATTATGAGTGTTTACGGTACTGTACTTATCCCTAATCTGTGGTATTCAATTACAGTATAAATTGTTCGCTCGTGAGAAACTCGCTGTATTGTTTTTTAGTCTAAAGTTATACGATATTGAGAAGAATGAACATGTCCAGACACAAGAGAGTAATTAGACCGTACTCCCTGGGTTTTATACAAGCTTCATAACAACATATGAATTTAGTTTGCAAACAATATAGACAGACTCACAGTGGGTAATTAGCAGATACTGGCAATAAAAAGCCATAAGAGTGAGATAACAGACTATGCTCCCTATTTAATTCCATGCCTGTAATTACAAGTAACCCAACATTTTGGCTGCGGGTTACTAATATTTTACATATATAGATGAATTCAATTGACTCAAGCCCGCAATTACATGCTCACAGCCCCAACACGAAAACCATGAACCCATACGTAGCATTTCAGGGCATGATCATGATCAAGTTAAACAAGCCCATAAGTTACATTTTAAACTCAGCCAATAGTAAATGAGACCGTCATCATGATGTCAGTAAAACATGAAGTTCAGACTGCAATCAATTAGTGTTTAGAAGTCGATTTGCAATCAGACTCGTAATCCAGAAATGTAGAAATCAATAGAAATCAATAAAGCAACTGTTCCAGTCCATGCAGGTCTCATGATGCTCCTTGATTCACGGGATATAACATGGAAAAGAATAAAATATATATTGCAGATTTGCAAGCTTGAGACTGTTGTGCAATTAATTCTAATGCCTTTCATTGCTTTTCCAGTATTTTTAAGTAAAGTATTATGCGTTCATTTGCAGGTATTTAACCCACTTACACGTCCTATCTATTTTTTGACACATTTGTCATTTATGGGTTTCAAAGGCAATTGCAGGCTTTTTGAATTGTTGTTTTTGATTTTGCGTCTTTAGCACTAGTAACATTTACGAGCTTCAAATATCAAAAGAGGAGATAGGACAGAGTTACGTTTTTGACAACCGCAGCGCTTTTGAGCCTGTAAGTCGCAATTGGAATATGAGTAGGTAAAAGTAGCCAACTGAATATCAGTAACATTTACAAGCACCATTACGGGCTCATGTAATTGCATTTTGTACAATTGAATAGGGCCTATGTCTGGTGCAAAGTTTAACTCACTGTAAGCATTTAAATAGCATGTAATTGATGATGGTATGCTTGGTATTACATACACTTTTAAATGATAGAATATTGGAAAATAAGTTTGATCCCCTTAAAGCCTAATGTGTGTAAATTATAAAAAAATGGAGCATGCCATACATTATATTGATAGTAAGAATCTTCTGCAGTATGCTAATTTGTTTGTTACTAAGTACAGCCAACTTGTATTTGTTTATTGTTTCTTGTCATTTGTTTGGAGTCTTTGAGGTTATTTATTATTACTTATTATGTAATGTGTGTGTGAAATTGCATTAGAATAATATTGAAAAACATGAATTATAACCTGATTAAAATGCATAAAAACTGGAGATTCTTGGGTTTCTCCTGTCTATGCCTTGAAGCTTCCTAAAGGGAGACTAGACTGCATCGACTTGAATAACTAAATTTCTATTGTGTATTATTACACATCACACTAATGTATTGACGTGTGTGTTCCCATTGCAACCACACCTAGCCTTGTATTGTTGTCTGAGTAGCTAAATCTCAACTATATAGTCTACATAGACTAGAATGATGAAAAACAGAATAACCAAAGTTTTATTAGATGACAATATAGCATCATCATATACTAATGTCAGCACATTAATATAATTGCATTGGCTCTTTGCCTAGGTAACTACATCACAACAACATAAGCAAATGATTCTGCATAAAAATGTTTTAGTTTTATTAGGGCTATCTGAATTTTTATGGTCTGCCGAACGAACATGATAAAAAAATGGGAAATTAGATCCATTAAGAAAATCATACAAAGTCTAATGAAAAACAAAACTGTTCATTTAATATTAAATATTAAATATTAAAATTAATATTTAAACTAGCATTTAATCGGACACAAAGCAACTGTATAACAAACAATAATCAAATATATTGTTGTGGATCTTGCGATGTTGGTGACGTTTGCAATGTTGATATCGCACTTGGCGCCCCTCGCAAAGCGAGGGCCGTCTGCGAGCCTTGCAAATCAATTAGTTGACGCACGTTGGTCACGCTTTTGCACGCACGCAAAATGAGGCGAGCCGTTGACACACGCACGACTTGGGCTGCAATGAGCGCCGAAGGTGCTCATTGCATTGCGAGTTTCTGCAAACCGTGGCGAGCCGTTGAAGCACGCAGGACTTCCGACGTTCACAACTGCGAGCCAAGAGCGTAACTCTAAAAACCCAAAAAGCCAGCTAAATAATTTTTAAAAAGCCTGTGAGTGAGGTTGCAAGCAAATTTAAGGCATATTTGGAGTTTTTCATCAATCCTTAATGATGAGACACACTATCGAGCAAATTTGTCCTTCATATTTCTACAAGATTCTTTCAGCTTAGTTCTTGGGGGGGGGGGGGGGGAGTTGGTTCTGCTCACATAAAGGAAAACTTTAAACCGATGGAAAATCACATGCATAGTTGAACAATTAATATGATGCATAATTTAATAACGAAAATTAACAACAAATGTGTGTTCTTTGTGGGTTTTATACTCCCACAATTAAAGTCACCTTATTATAACAATGGCTTTCTAGTGCCACCCACTCCTTTAATAACATATTCTTATATTTCCCTTTTTTATGGTATTGGTGAATAATGACAATTTTACTTGTTATCTTGTCGTAAATACTTTACTTCTATATTTCTGACTTTTATATATATATACACTTTCTAATTTTTTTGAAAAATAAACCTTATCCAGGTTTTATTTTTGGTAATTTTATTCCCTTATTCCTCATAATCATCCTTATTTGAACAATTGAGTCCAATATATTGTTCCAGTGTTTGCTTCTTTATGTGTTTGTTTCATGGCTACTGCCAGTATGAATATTATTATCCTGTATAAATATTTGTAAATTCAAAAACACAATTTATCTCTTGATAATATTATATTTAAAGTTTAAAGTTATGTTATTATCCAGTGTTTGAAAAAATCTCCACAAATAACTAGGATATCATTTATGAATCTCATTTCTGGGACTAAGCTTGTTCTAAACTCATGATTGGTCCAGATATTTTCAGCCTACCAAGAAAAAAGATTGTTGTAGCTCCAGGCAAACTACAGGCCTCATTCAATTGCTACGATTTTGAGCTGCGGGCCGCAAGGGGAGGCTGCAAGCTACGTAGCTATTCAATTGGCTTATGTTTGGGGCCTCCGATTGGCTTGCGAGCCTCGAGCTGTGATCCCTTGCAATTTGATCGCAGCTTACTTCCGTCAAAGCCTTTGATCTTTTGCGGCCGCAAGAGTTGGTGCCGCAAGAGATCTTATTCAATTGCTACGAACACCCTTCCATCAAGCCCATAAATCGCTGAAAATCTGGGGTTGAGGTTGCACGCAAATTAAAGTCGATTTTAGGCAGTTTCGTCACTTGAAAATCGGCTAAGTGAAAAAAAATAATGGTGGCGTAAAAAAAACGAAATGAAAACGAGGCTCAACGACCCCAAATCTCACAAAACACTGACAAGGACGTACGACTTTTATTTACGACCCATGGAACTTAGAAAAAAATAATACAAGGTCGCAAAAATACGAGGTTAACGGACGAAATGCGTATATTCAAATACAACACAAAACAATACAAAATACAAAAAAAAAATACACACACATAGAGCATGGGGGGACAGCTATGAAATCTGCCACTAAGGTTGCACGCTAATTAAAGTACGAGTTAAGACAATTTTAAATTGCCTAAGTGAGGGAAAAAATGGCAGATGAAAAAAATGAAAACGAGGCTACACGACCCTGAAATGTGCAAAACACCGCCAGACACGTCCGACTATTGCCAGGGGCGTACGAGGTACTAAAATACACACTTATGCAGCACGGAAAATGGTCGAGACCCACGTAGCACATAGACACAAACAACGCCATTTTTTCCAACACTTACACTACGAATCTAAAATGGACATTTACACAACAAAAGCAAGAGTTTGCCCTCTCGCACCCAGCATATTTCTAATGCACAGCTGGGACATTGATGACACTTTCTCCTCAAAGCAGCAACAGGCCAACTGTACATTGTATGCTGCAGGAACATAAAAATAGATACTTGGCTCTTCAGGTCATTCATTGCTGCATATTAGTGATGTCGCGAACATAAAATTTTCGGTTCGCGAACAGCAAACGCGAACCGCCACAAATGTTCGCAAACCGGCGAACCCGGGGAATCGCCATAGACTTTAATGGGCAGGCGGATTTTAAAACCCACAGGGACTCTTTCTGGCCACAATAGTGATGCAAAAGTTGTTTTAAGGGGACTAACACCTGGACTGTGGCATGCCGGAGGGGGATCCATTTCAAAACTCCCACGGAAAATTACATAGTCGATGCAGAGTCTGGTTTTAATCCATAAAGGGTATAAATAACCTAGCATCCCCCTCCATCATCATCATCATCCCCTGTATATCTTTACCCCCTCCCTCATCATCCTCCCCTGTGTCTCTTTCCCCCCTTCCTCATCATCCTCCCCTGTGTCTCATCCCCCTCCTTCATCATCCTCCCACCTCCCTCATCATCCTCCTCTGTATCTCTTTACCCCCTCCCTCATTATCCTCCCCTGTGTCTCTTCCCCCCTCCATCATCATCCTCTCCTGTGTCTCTTTCCCCCCTCACTCATAATCCTCCCCTGTGTCTCTTTTCCCCCTCCCTCATCATCTTCCCCTGTGTCTCTTCCCCCCCTCCCTCATCATCCTCCCCTGTGTCTCTTTTCCCCCTCCCTCATCATCCTCCCCTGTCCCTTGATGATTATGGGAGGAAGAGACACAGGGATAAGGGTGAGGGGTGTTAGGGTAAGGGGTGTTAGGGATAAGGGTGAGGGGGTTAGGGTGAGGGGTGTTAGGGCTAAGTGTGAGGGGTGTGAGTGTGAGGCATGTTAGGAATAAGTGTGAGGGGTGTTAGGTCTTAGGGATAAGTGTGAGAATGTTAGGGTTAAGTTGATGGGTGTAATGGATAAGTGTGAGGGGTGTTAGGGTTAGGTGTTAAGTGTGAGGGGTGTTAGGGTTAGGGGTGTTAGGGATAAGTGTGAGGGGTGTTAGGGTTAGGGTGAGGGGTGTTTGGGATAAGTGTGAGGGGTGTTAGGGTTAGGTTTTAGGGTGAGGGGTGTTAGGGATAAGTGTGAGGCGTGTTAGGGTAAGGGTGGGGGGTGTTAGGGATAAGTGTGAGGGGTGTTAGGGTTAGGGTGAGGGGTGTTAGGGATAAGTGTAAGGGGTGTTAGGGTGAGGCATGTTAGGAATAAGTGTGAGGGGTGTTAGGTCTTAGGGATAAGTGTGAGGGGTGTTAGGGTTAGGTGTTAGGTTGATGGGTGTTATGGATAAGTGTGAGGGGTGTTAGGGTTGGGTGCTAAGGTGAGGGGAGGATGATGATAAGGGGGGGAAGAGACACAGGGGTGTCCTTGCAGCAGAGATCAAAAGAGTCCTTCAGGACTGTATTGCACACTGTGTATAGTAGCCTAGCTATTGATGCAGTATAACCTACACTCAGCCTCCTCTCAGTAAGACTGCAAGTTAGTTATGATTCCAAAATGGCTGCTGTCCATGAGGTAGAAGGCTCTGGAAGGGAGTGTATGCTGCTGATTGGCTGGAATGTGTCTGCTGACTGTGACATGCAGGGTGAAAGTTTGCTCAATGATAAAGAATAGGGGGCGGGTCGAATATCACATATGTTCGCAGTTCGCCGCGAACGCGAACATGCTATGTTCGCCGGAAACAGTCCGCCGGCGAACTATTCGCAACATCTCTACTGCATATATCAATTACAAATAGGTAAAGACTATTATTTTAATTAGTAAACAATTGATTAATAAGTATACTAAAAAAATTGACATATATATCTGTCTTTGTCAGGAGAGCACAAGGCGCTCATAGGAACAAAAGTAAACGAGAGGAGCGGATCGCTATGAGCGCCAAAGGTCCTCAGAGTATAAAAAGCTTTACATTGTGTGTCAAATAGCATTGCCATGGCTTAAAATGTCATTTTTGACGGGCAAGTTGCTAGTTTAATAAATATTTCAAGTGCTGGCGGCACTGGGGAGCTACAGTTCTTTGAGATGAACCATGAATGTCAACATGTACTGTGACATACTGAAGCATAGCATGATCCCCTCCCTTCGGAGACTGGGCCACAGGGCAGTATTCCAACATGATAACGACCCCAAACACACCTCCAATATGACCACTGCCTTGCTAAAGAAGCTGAAGGTAAAGGTGATGGACTGGCCAAGCATGTCACCACACCTAAACCATATTGAGACTCTGTGGGGCATCCTCAAACAGAAGGTGGGGAGTGCAAGGTCTCTAACATCCACCAGCTCCGTCATGTCATCATGGAGGAGTGGAAGAGGACTCCAGTGGTAACCTGGGAAGCTCTGGTGAACTCCATGCCCATGAGGGTAAAGGCAGTGCTGGAAAATAATGGTTGCCACACAAAATATTAAGACTTTGGGCCCAATTTGGACATTTCCACTTGGGGGTGTACTCACTTTTGTTGCCAACGGTTGAGACATTAAAAATAGCTGTGTGTTATACAGGCTGTACATTTACTAATATACATTGTAGCAGAGTGTCATTTCTTCATTGTTGTCATATGAAAAGATATAATAAAATATCTACAAAAATGTGAGGGGTGTACTCACTTTTGTGAGATACTGTATGCATATATATATATATATATATACATATATATATATATATATATATATATATACGTATATATATATATATATATATATATATATATACTGTATATATATTTATTTATATTTATGTCCAGGCTCAACTTTCCAGAATTTAGTGTAATAACTGTTTTTCTCGGAACTCTGAGCTGGAAGCAGGTTTTTTAACTTGCTTTAGACATTCAAATATGAACACAGATGTACTTTTTATTTACTATATTTATTTATATATATCCCCTTCTCTCTCTCATAATCCCCCTTCTCTCTCTTCCTACCTTCTCTCTCTCCCCCTCTCATCTCTCTCTCCTCCCTCTCCCCCTCCCTTCTCTCTCTCTCCCCCTTTCCTTCTCCATTCTTTCTCTCTCTCCCTCCCTTCTCTCCCTCCCTCCCCCTCTCTCTCCTCCACCCTTCTCCCTCTCCCCTCTCTCCCTCCCTTCCTTTTCTCTCCCCCATCTCCCCATTTCTCTTTTTTCTCTCCTTCCCTTTCTCTCTCTACCACTCTATATCTGCCTGTCCCTTCTTTCTCTCCCTTTCACTGTTCTCATCCTCTCCCTCTCTCTCTTTCTCCCTCTCTCTCTCTCTCTTTCTCTCACTCCTCTCTCAATCCTTCTCTCCCTACCCCCTTTCCCTCCCTCTCTCTCTTGCTCTCTCTCCCTCTCTCTCTCTCTCTCTCTGTCACCCCCCCCCTCTTTCTCTCCCTGCCCCTCTCCTCTCTTTTTTCTCACTCCTCCTTGTCTCTCCCCCTCCACAATCTCCTCTCCACTCAGTGGAGAGAGCAGGTCTGGCCACCCACCCTCCCTTGCTACGTCACTGAGTGGCACTGGATACTGCAACAAAAAGGGACTACAATACCATCACCAAATGGTTAATGCAGGAATAAATCCAAGAGACTGAAAAAAAATAAACGTTCTTAAAGCCCCAGCTGACTTGAGAAAAGCAGATGTGATATCAATATTTAGGAAGGGAGCAAGAGCAAATCCAGGGAACTATAAACCTGTAAGCCTCACTTCTGGAAGTCGGAAAGATTTTAGAAGGGATCATAAGAGATAGCATACAAGAATATGTCCAGTTGAATAAGATAACATATTGGAGTCAACACAGATATATGAGGAATAGGTCATGACAAACAAATTTAATTAGTTTCTATGAGGAGGCAAGAAGTCACTTGGATCAAGGCAACTCAGTGGATGTGGTCTTTTTGGATTTTGGAAAGGTTTCTGATACAGTGCCACATGGAAGACTATTGTGCAAACTGGGGGATATAGGAATTGCAGTAAATATCTGCTCATGGATTGAGAGCTTACTAAAAGATAGGAAACTCAGATTGGACTAGTGTGGTAAGTGGGGGTCCTCATAGTTACATTTTAAATCCTATCCTTTTTAACATATTTTTTAATGACATTTTAGAGCTGGAAAAAGTACAAAGAAGGGCAACAACACTAATAAGGGTAATGGACAGACTAACCAAATTAAACGTATTTTCTCTAGAAAAAAAGGTGCTGAAGAGGGGATATGAATACCTTATACAAATACATTCTGGGTCAATGTAAGGTTTTGTCAAGTGATTTGTTTGTGCCAAGTGGTTTTCAACTGATAAGAGGACATCCCTTGAGGTTACAAGAAAAAATATTTTGTCTTAAAGGAAGAAATTGGTTAAACTGTTCAATTCTCTACCAAAGAAGTTTGTGACAGTGGATTTGATAGATAACTTTAAAATGGAGATGAATATATTTTTGAATAAAAATGGCTGGATAACTAGAGAAAGAGTATTGATCCAGGGATGAATCAAATTGCCAGTATCTGGGATTAAGAAGGAATTGTATTTATTTTGTAAAATTGGCAATGTTTCAATTAGTTTTTTTTTTTTTGTTTGCCGTCATCTGGGTCAATTACGAATGAATCCACATATTACAAGGACCAAAGAAGATATACAGAGGTTGAAACTAATGGACTAAAAGTCTATTTCCAACCTCAATTACAAGATGACTTGACTTACAGTTGTTCCATACCTAAGAATGTGTCAAAGAGAATGACTTGTCCAACTGAGGACTACTCCCTGCCATGGTGACCAAAGGCTTGTTTATTTAACAAAAAATTACAATAATAATCACTAGAACTTCCTGATTACGATTTGCTAAAATATGGGGGCCTTGCTGTGCTTTGCCGACTCTCTCTGTAATCTTGAAACCTCTCTGAAGAATCTGAGCCTCACTGTCTATCGCCTGCTATGCTGCTAAGCCGATCGATTCGGTGGGGTCCCTCAATCGAAACTAAGTATAATAAACATTGTTATATTAATATTACTTTGTGTTATTTGATTTGTCAGAGTTGGATACATGCACCACAAGCCAAGGGGACCTTTTGGATGTGAGTTTGGTAACTTTTCCTCATCTTGGTAAATTGTGGTTGGCAGTTTTGGAAAACTGCACCACATTGTTACACTTGGCATAGACATCAGTATCTTGGCATTGTGGTGTTTATCTAACTTTGGCTAATCATGGTTTGGATATTTAAAAAGAAAAACAAAACTGACTGTTCTGAGCGTTTGCCTTCCTGGGTTAAGTAGGAGGGGCCTTTTGCTGCTATTGCATTGGAGTGTCAGAAATATGCAAAGGGATATTTACTTGCAAATCCTGGGGATGAAGCAGTTAAATTATATGTAGGAAAATTGCCAAAGTCAAAGCGGAGGGGGCCTAAAGCTGTGTGATGGGTGTTTTTCCAAGTACTGCAAGAATTATCAGAGTCTATCCAGACACTACGCACAGAGCTGCAAACAGCGCAAGAGCATCTGCTTGCATATAAGATGTGTTTTAAAGAAATGGAAAAGCACAAAGAGAATGTTAAAGCACAGTTTCAGCAGTTTATCATTAAATCAGTAAATCATAGGTAGTCTAAAAGAAAACAGCAACCGGTCGTGGGAGACCAGTAAGTGCAGGCTCTCATAACAACAGAACAGTGGGAGGAGTTAGGTCAATGGTCTGGATCTGACTAGCATGAGTATTGAGAGTGTGGGACCTATGAGGAGATGGTATTATGTTAACCAACCAGGAGGCAATAGGATTGGCGAGTATAGCAAGAAATGCCAGGGTACGCCTTTACATGAAACTTGCTCAAGATACCAATGTGAATTTCTCCCTATTACATTTGATAAGGGATTCCATTGCACAATGTGTATACTCCCCAATTGATCAAATTGACACATCCCCATGGACTTATCTAAGTGAAGGAATTACTAGACTAAGAGAAATTGGTTGTGTTACAGGGGTGACTAAACCACCAGTTAATGAGGGATAGGTGTAACTTGTGATGGTCAGACATTATAAAGGAGGACATAAAGCCCAGGAGGACATGCAGAAATTGCTGAGACAATTTAAGCCTTATTGGAATCTGGAGAAAAATGGCCTGTTGTAATCCCATTTAATGCTCCTGTGTGACCTGTGAAGAAATCAGGTGGTAGCTAGTGTATGATCATCGATTACAGGGGGCTCAACAAAAGAGTGGCCCCATTTGCAGCTTCCGTACCTGATATGGTGACACAGGTAGAGATAATTGGAGCAACAGCCAAAGAGTGGCATGCAGATAAATGCACTGTGAGCAAAAAAACAATTTTGAGAGGTGCTGAAGTCTGGCAGAAGCTACAGGACATGGCACTTGTACAGGATATTGCTGTGAGCCATGTGGATGCATGCTCTCATGTACCTGCAAATGAATAAGTGGACCAGTTATCCAAAGTTCATGGGATACAAGAGGTGGGAGGGCAAAATGAGGAGATGTTCTTGGACGATCCAGAGAACAGCTTGAACTCAGACAAGGATCCTCAGCAGGACGAGCTAGAATGTCTCAGTCCATGGACCCATCAAAAGAGTGAGCATAAAAGAGCACAAGGACCTATGCATATGCTAAAGAAAAGAGCATACTCATAACCCTGATTATGGCTCGGGACATTGCAAAATGCCCAGTGTCTACAGCAGTTAATCAGAAGAAACATATTCATGCTCCTGCAGGACACATCTACGAGTTGACTAAAGCAGGACAAGTCTGGCAAATGGATTTCATTGGTCCTCTACCCATGGGACCTGGAGAATTACAATATGTAGCCACGGCTGACAATACTTATAGTGGTCTATTGATGATACCGGCTTCTAAATCAGCATTTCAGGATACAACTTTGAAACTTTTACACAAAATGACTCAAACATATGGATTGCCTGTGGAAATACAAAAATGGTACCCATTTTACTGGACAAAGATTGCAAGAATGGGCCTACCAGAATGATGTCAACTGGATCTTCCACATTCTGTATCACCCGCAATCATCTGGCCTGCACAAAAGGATGAATGGGTTATTATAGCAGCCAATGGGTAAACTGACTCCCACACACAAATTGCAAGGATGGGTGCCTGTATTAGACAAAGCAGTGTTGGACCTTAATCAAAGAGTGGTGGGGAGATGGTCTTCATATGAGTGTATATTAGGTAGCCATCAAGCTGAAATTGTAGTGGTGGTGATTTATTACACACAGTTAATGCAACAATGAATATGTACTACTGTTCCAGTTAAAGTAAGCGCCCCCAGTGTTTACAGATCCATCCCAAGACTTCAAAGTAAGCACAAACATAACTGATATCTCCCCATCAGCCCATGTATATTTTCCTAATACAGAGGCCCAAATCGTAGCTATAAGGGACTCTGATATCTCATGGGAATATAGTGTCCTCCTGGAGCAAGTGATAGGTGCAATGGAACATAAGTTATTGGCTGAGGAGAAGGTGGGGCAGCTCATTCTGGTATGCAAGACTAAGAGTCTGCAAACAAATGTACATGTGGTAGGGACACATGTTTGGATAATCCCCTCAGTCAGACATAAGTATGCTAAGAAAGATGCAGGGAGAGGTAATTACCACTGGACTGGGGGTAACATATATTGTTTTGGATCACGGTCAAACTAGCCTACTGGTTGATACCTACTGATTTCTAACGATGGATCTTCTACAAAAAAGAAAAGAAAATGCTGGATACTGATATGCAGCTTCCTAACTTTCTGTTCTACAGTGTATGAGTGTATATAAAAATAATTATTTGCATAGTGCAGAGCATTACTAGTAGAGAATAGGCTTTGCTCATTAGTTTGGCCTTAGACAGTCTACAGTTGACAAGTCAAAGAGTGGAATGTAAGTCTGTATCAAAGAGAGTGAGTTGTCCAACTGAGGACTACTCCGTGTCATGGTGACCAAAGGCTTGTTTTAACAAAAATTTACAAGGCTTATTTTATCAAAAATGTACAATAATAATCGCTAGTACTTCCTGATTATGATTTGCTATACATATAGGGACCTTGCTGTGCTGTGCCGACTCTCTGTAACTTGAAATCTCTCTGCAGGTTCTGAGCCTCACTCTCTACCTCTATAGCCTGCTATGCTGCTGAGCCGATCAATTTGGTGGGGTCTCTCAGCCTTGTGTGATTAACAGCTGTAGCTAAGTATAATAAATATTTCTATATTATTATTACTTTGAGTTGTTTGATTTGTCAGAGTTAGATACCTGCACCACAAGGAAATGGGACCTTTTGGATGGGAGTTTGGTAACTTCTCACATTTTTGGTAAATTGTGGTTGGCAGTTTTGGAAAACTGTGCTACATTGTTACAGCTCTTAAGGCTTTTTGTATGAATTTGTTTATATGTTGTGTTTTTTATTTTATTAAAAGAGTGCATACAATAGTTTATGAAACGTATTATTACAGAACAGGGGTATTATTATTATTATTACATTACTACATTCTATTATTATTACCACATATGAGCCATTGTAGTATTTTTATTATTTTTTTATTATTATTATTATTATTATTCATTAGGGATTTGAGTTACATACAAATAGGACCTAAAGTCATTGTCAGGAACGTATCTTGCCTGTAACCCCGGGGCCACCTGTAGCAAGAAACCCAAAACACAGTCAAATAACCAAATTTTCCTTCTGATATGAGGCAAGTTTCTCACACTGAGGGCTCTTACCTGTACCACAGCCTCCAAAAATGTAACTCTAGTAGGCGAAGAGTTGCAAAAGGATGATGCTAGCCCAGTTCAATACGAGGAGCAACATGACTCTACTTTTGAAGCAAGTACATCTTCTTTTGAGCCACATCTATTAACTCAAGATGACTTAAGCATCCTTGGTCAGGATTTGTATTTGACCAAACAAGCCAAACTTTTGGAGTCTAGACTTAAGGACTGGCATCCACTTCAGCTTAAGATTAAACCCTTTTATTATTCAGTTTAACAATATTAGGTCTGTAATGGATGTTTTTGGTTATGAAAATAAAACAACGGGATGGTGACTCTTCATTGACTACTCTAAATCTAGTTTGAAATGTGTTCTTTTGAACAATGGAAACAAACTGAACGGAAATTCCTTTTGGAAAAAAATATGCAAGCTTAATACATTTGGAACATCTGTGGTGATTACAAAGTCAATACACTGTTACTTGGTTTCCAACTCTGCTATACTAAATTGTGTTGTTTCTTGTGGGAGGGGGACAGTCGAGACATGAAAAGTCATTTTATCAATAAGATCTGTAAGATGAGTCACTTACTCCCAAAAAGAAAAATGTTGCACACACCCCCAATCGTCAACCTTGAAAACATTATTTTTACTTCCATTTCATCTAAAATAAGGGATTTTTGAAAAAAATTAAGGCTATAGATAAAAATAGTACTGGGATGGCTTATTTAACTAAAAAGTTAATAGATATAGATGATAAAATAGATGATGCTAACATTAAAGAAGGCATTTATGTGGACACTCAAATAAGAGATTTGATGTGAGAATGTGAATATATGAAGATTTTAAACAAAATAAAAGTGTGGAGATCATTTAAAAGTGTTAGTGAAAGCTTTTGGGGAAATTTTAAAGATCAAAATAACCATGATATTGTGGCTGAACTCCTACATTCATTCAAAGTTATGGGATGTAATATGTCCCTTAAATTTAATTTAAGGGACATATTAATTTTAATTTCCCTGAGAATCTAGGTGCTCTCAGCGTCAAATAACATGAGTGATTTCACCAAGACATTTGGATCATGGAAAACAGATATGAGGGTATGAGGGCAAGTTGGGTCCTACAATGCTTGCTGACTGCTGCTGGACACTTAAGAGGGATGTTCCAGATGCAAGGTACTCAAGAAAATCATCAGCAGAATAGTGTTACAAATGTGCGTTAACCTGTGTGTCACTTAAAATCCTTGCATGATATAGAAAAACTGGTAACATATTTTAATTCAGCATAAACAGTTATATTAGGATCACAGAGTTTTTCCTGAGTGACAAAAAAATTATTTTATTTTGTAAGCCATTATTTTTACCAAAATAATGGTTTACACAAAAGCGCTCTGGTAGTTTCCAATAGCTCTTAATAATTCCACCCTCAATCACATCCCCATCACTAAATATTACCCTTACAGTCAATAACTACTTCATCACACTTACACCCTAAATCGACTGATTACGGATTACTCTGGAGTCAGACTTTTCCTTCACTCTCTATGTCCAACCACTTACCAAAAACTGGTGATTGCACCAGCAAAAAAACAAAAAAAAAACTGTCCTTTTCCCACATTGACTCTTACAACTCTTAACCGTGCTTCTGCTTACTAGAATTAATCTAAATCAACATCCAGTTCTGCCCACAACATATGCCTCTCTACACATGTCATCACCTCCTCTTACTTCCATCTCAAATATTTTTCTCGTACTGCTCTACACTGAGAAATGTTCTGTAAAAATCTCCTCTACTCTTCACAGCTTCAAAAGGCTACCAACATGTTCCTTTAATATTCATTATTCAAAAGAGTGAAAACCTCCTGTGCATGGATCCTGCTACAAACCAGACCGGTAACAAGCAACCCCCTTTCCCCTTTTCTCTAATAACCTTAACCTGCTTAGATTATAAACTCTTAGAAGAGCAGGACCGTCAACAACTTCTGTACAAATATATATATATTTTTGTCATGTTTGTTTATTAGGTTTGAATCTTCTAACCAGCAAGACAGGTTTCCTGCACCATTTTCATTGTATTGTTTGGAGTGCTGTTTACTTGTATACATATATATGAGTTATCAAAACTGTAATCTTTAATTGTAGCACCATAGGCTTCAGTGTGGCCTCAATACAGCTTAGCAAGTCTATGGAATAGTGTCTCAGTAAAGAGCTATAATATAAATGTAAAAACATTTTGATAGCTTACACTTTGTCAACAAACTGTCGATTATTGGGCTTTACCTAATAAAGCACAGAATTACAGGTGAGTAAATTGCTCTAAAAGTTTAACTTGGCAAGTCTGAATTTCTTTAAATTTTTTGAATATGACTTACATATCTACACCAAATCAAACAGAAGAATATTCTTCATGACTACACAGACTGTGCAATAAAGGCTTAATAAAAGCAAAGAGTTCAAATCCAAGTGACAATGGGTTGCTTAAGAACTAGACCGACAAGTATAATATGTGCAGAAAACTCTTGAAATAAAATTGTCCGTGAATGACAAAGTCACAGATAAATGGCTTATTTTAACAATCATATTTGTGTTGTGCAATAAGTCCATACCTTGGCTACACAAAACCACTCCTCTGTCATGTGGGTGTTAAATCTCTAAATATTTAATGGATTATGGTGCATTATAATTTGCAAAGGAAATTAGAAGTCTACAATCTAATTTTGTTTGTAACAAGAGTTGAAAAGATTGTACGTGATTCTCAGTGCATTCTCATCAGAAAAAAAATCAGAAAGGACTCACCATGGAGTTAAGTGGCATATCATTTTGATGCACACTTAAGTTATTAATGCTACTATTGACAGAAGCACAATACATGGATTTAGATTCATATCAATTTAGAGGAAAATTTGTGCCAGTGTTTTATTATTTAACATTGTTGGTATCAGACAACTGTCAACTGTAATTATTATATATATATATATATTACACTATAGCTGTGATAAATATACAGTGATATGTTTTCTTCCATTTTGTATTTAGTACATATTGTTTTATTACTCAATATTGTTATTTCTACAAACTGTTTTTGCAAATACTGTCTCACAAAAACTGCTGTACAAAACCTCGCTTTAGGAATGTACCATACCATTATTATGAGCCACATTTAATTGAGCTGTTTTGAGTTCTGGTAGCCTGTAAGTGAGGTCTCAAGCTATTTTGCTATTCAATTGGCATCTTTTTGCGGGCTCAGATAGGCTTCCAAGTTACAAGCTTGAAAAAATGTTGATGGTTAAACTCGTAACTTACAGCCTCCAGAAGCCTTTGATCTCTCACTTTCGCAAAGGCTAAAATCGCAAATCGCTATTCAATTGCTCCATTTCCCCAAGCCCGCAAATGTTTTCACACCCGTGAATGGCAAAAGAAGGAGAACATCCTACAAGTGCTAGAGAGAACCCGCAAGGGTGTCAAACGCATATTCATATCACCGTAAATGCATATAAAAAATCAATACTGCACGGTAAATAACGGGAAGAGTGATGATATACATTAGAATTAATTGCACAAAAGGCTCAAGCTCGCAAATTGTCAGGAAATAAAATGAATTTCATGGTTAACTTGATCACGGTTATCAATGAGTTAATACATACCAGTCCACCCATATGAACCAAGCCAATATTGGCATTCATTTTCATAATTCTTTATTTTTAATGTTTTGCGTCTGATCACATATTGGAACCCCAAACCTAATTGATTGCCATGTAACCTCTGTGTTTTACTGCCGTAATAATGACAGTCTCATTTTCTATTGGCCGATTCGAAATAGGGCAGTTACAGGCTTGCTGAATTGATCAGGTTCCGCCCAGAACTGCTCCGAACCAGTGCATGGTTTACGGTTTTGGCTTGTGGCCTGTAACTTGCGGCCTTGAGCAATTGAATAGCATCGCACTCGGAGATGAACGGGAGCCCGCAACTCACTGGCAGACATTCGCCCATCTGAGATTGAGTTGTGGGCTTGGAATTGAATATGGCCCTATGTATTCTACCATGTATTGATAAGTAGGAGACATAACTAACGATCTCAGCAATAATAGTATAGATCTAGATGCTAGCTGACCTTGTTCTGACCGCAGCCTACATGTAAAAAACATGATGGGTCTGATTGATGCCTGTAGTAATGTGCTTAATGAGATTTGGATACACTAATACTAATAACCAATTAGAATAATTATGTTATGTATCATATAAGCTCATGTACTTCACAAAGTGGGTGCTTTCACCATTGAGAGCACCCATACACAAGAGTGTAGGAGCCAGAATAAGTCTGGGGGGGACACAGCTCATTGTATAAGCAGGCCGTAAAATAGTTTATTTATACATACATACAAACATCTGGGGGGGGGAGGGGAGGTTGTCCTCCCCCCCCCCCCAGTTCCTAGATCCATGCCCATACATATGACATAATACAGATATCTTCTGGGTCAGCTCTAGATAGATACAGTAGATAGATAGATAGATAGATAGATAGATAGATAGATAGATAGATAGATAGATAGATAGATTTTAACTTGAGCACGACAAGCCCACAAATCTGAATCTGTCTAGGGCAGCATCAATTCTGAATACCCCCTGTGGCATATAAAATATAATAGAAAGTTTACATATCAACCATATTTAAATATATATCATTAAATACCTATCAATCAATATATGTGCTTTTATATAATTAAATACCTACAGTATCTCACAAAAGTGAGTACACCCCTCACATTTTTGTAAATATTTTATTATATCTTTTCATGTGACAACACTGAAGAAATGACACTCTGCTACAATGTAAAGTAGTAAGTGTACAGCCTGTATAACAATGTAAATTTGCTGTCCTCTCAAAAAACTCAACACACAGCCATTAATATCTAAACCAATGGTAACAAAAGTGTGTACACCCCTAAGTGTAAATGTCCAAATTTGGCCCAATTAGCCATTTTCCCTCCCCATTGTCATGTGACTCGTTAATGTGTAAATATTCTCTGAGCACATAGATTGGGATTTGATAGAGAACAGCATAGAATACATTCAATAATTGTATGCATTAATGTACAAAAAAGAAATGATAGATATTAATGTATTATACTGCATTATATAGGGATTTAGTAAACTCTTTTAAATAAAAACAAATATTTGTTTTTCCCATTTAGATTTTTTTTTTCTCTTCTAAGAAGAATACATGGATTTTCCATAGCTTTCCTTACAGAATAAAGCTATTAAGAGTCTTTTAAGAGTGAATACTTAATAGAGTATCTCCAACTATGTGTTAATCCTGCAAGCCTAAGAATGAAGGACAGGCTTTAGAACTAGAAAGCCATGCATTAAAGAACAAACAGTAAAACATAGCAGAATTGTATTATCTTTTATTTGTAACGTGCCAACATATTCCGTATGTGTATTAAAAGGCAAATTAGAACCGAAAATCAAAACTGAAGGAGGTGGGGGCTTCACTTCTCCTCGCTCTGTGCACCACCACTTGGCTTGTCCTCCAGGGTAGACGCCAGATTTATTATATATAGGTATATATCAATAAATTATCAATTATCTTATGGAGAGCAAAAGAGTGATAGGAGGCCCGACCGTACAGAGTAACAGGTGCTTTCAACAGTGTAATTGGTGCTTTAAATTATTCAGCATATAAAACTATCAGTGCAGTGCCCGCAGATCTGCATCACCCGGAAGGAATATCATCGCACACGTTGCAAAACCGGAAAACATATTATTTTTATATAGGTGTACTATCCTGCGAGTGCTATTACAATTACTAATACATATACATAGGAGATGTAGTATTTCAGAGTATTTCAGAGTATTTCAGATAGATTGATGTATTGCAAGATAAATCCCAGGTGTATGTCACAGTTGAGTTAAAATAGATTGGTTTCTGTGATTATATTGTCTGTGATCGGATTAAACCTTTAATCTTCAAATTTGTATATTTATATATATATATATATATACACACATATATATATATATAGGAATTTAGTAATTATTAGTCTTTATAAATAGATTAATAATGAGTATTGAAGTATATTGTGATACCTTTTGTATTAGACAAGCGCCTTATTTATATAGATAGACAAGCTTTCGAGAGGTCTGACCTGTCTTTATCAAGTCTGAAGCAAAACTAACATGAGATGGAACCCTCAGTTTGAAAGTAAACTGAGATCCAGAGAGAGTGGAGACAGCATCTGACATCATCAGGTAAAAACATATAGGGGAATCAACACAACATTGAAAAGAAAACATATATACACATATACACACTCTATATTAAGTCCTGTATTTTTTTAGTGTTGAAGAAAGGGATTATCTTTATGTCAAATATTTTTTTCTCCTGATTATTTTTAAAATTACAAGTATTTTGATTTTTAGTTTTAGTTTAGTTTTTGGTTTTCAATGGAGTGATCATTCTTGCTAATGGTGTCCCAATGACATGCAATAATTGTCTTCATGATGCTTTCTTATTGAATGTCAGTGTAAAGTCATCCTTAAATGCAGTTTTTGGTTGTTTTCACCAATGTAACAGCCTGTGTCACATAAAGTACATTGTATTATATAAACCACATTGGATGATGTGCATGTATATGATCCTATGATGTTATAGGTTTTGTTGTAAAGTGTGGTTGTGTCATCATTACAAATATGTTGACAAAACTTATGAGCACTTTTGTTACAAGGTTTAGTTCCATTTTCTCTTCTCAGTTGTTCATTGACCTTTTGTTTTAGGTTTGCAAACCCTGTATTATTACCCAGAATAACCACTGCCATCAAAATACCCTGTGAACACCTATTAAAATACAAAACAAAAAAACTACTTCACCTATACCTCTAGTGACCTCATATCATACAGTTGTAGAGAAATATGGAAAATAAAAAGGAAAGATTTGCAACTATTACTAAACGAAGATTCACAATTAAAAGATATATTCCTCAAAACCTCCCATCCTTGCATTTAAACAACCACCAAACCTAAAACAAAAACTAGTCAGCAGAATTTTGACCAATGAAGGACTGAGAAGAGAAAATTAATTACACTACACTAGCCCTAACATTCTCCCATATCTCTATCTATCTTTCTATCTAAATCTTTGCCCATGGCAGGTGAAAGTTTAAGCTGGTGGGGCGAAAGACTCCTCCGATCACACTCTATAGAAATAGTCTTGTTCACTATAGACAATCACACTGCACACTCACAGCTCACTCACGAAATAATCACACTTTAGTCACACAGTCACTCACAGGACACTGTAACAATATACATTCACACTAACAGCAAACTCACTGCAAACTTTGATAGACGTCATTGTTCACATTCACACTACAGCACACAGTTTAATTGCACAATAATGCTCAGAGAACACTAATTATACACATTCACTGCACATTGTTGCACTCCTTGCAATTCGTGGCATGCACTTCTGACTTTTTTTTACCTTTTTAGTAATGGACACATGAAAGCTTAAATGTAGACACATAGCATATTAATTATACTTTGTTGTTGTTTAGTCATTTAGTACCGTCCAACTCTCTGTGACTCTATGGACCACAGCACGCCAGGTGCATCTCTCAGTCACTGCCCCTTTGACCTCCATCAAGTTCATGTTCATTGCTTCAGTGACCTCCTCTATCCATCTCCGCCTCTGTCGTCCCCTTCTTCTTGTGCCTTCAATGTTTCCCAGCATCAGAGCTTTTTCGAGGGAATGTATAGATCTTCAGTGTATTCCTGCCACCGCTTCTTTATCTGATCTTCTTCTGTTAAGTCCATACCATTTCTGCTTTTATCACACCGACTTTTGCATGAAAGGTGCCTTTTAGGTTCCTAATTTTCTTGAAGAGGTCTCTTGATTTACCCATTCATTTAGCTTCTTCAATCTCTTTACATCGCTCATTGTAGAATTTATCCTTGTCTCTTCTTGCTGGAATTCTACATTTAATTGGACAAATCTTTTCTTAGCTCCACTACCTTTCCTTCTTTCCTGAGCTACTTTCAAAGCCTCAACAGACAGTCAGTTTGACTTCTTAATTTTCTTTCTTTTCGGGATATTCTTTGTTGCTGTTTCCTGGATTATGTTGCAAACTTTGGTCCAGAGGTCTTCAGGCATTCTATCATCCATGTCTAGTTCCTTAAATTTCTTCTTTACTTCCACTGCATATTCACAAGGGATATTATTTATTTTGTATCTACTTGGTCTTATGGTTTTCCCTCTTTTCTTCAGTTTAAATTTCAACTTTACAAAAAGAAGCTCATGGTCTGAGCCGCAGTCAGCTCCAGGTCTTGTTTTTGCTGACTGTATAGAGCTCCTCCATCTTTGGCTGCAAAGTATATAGTCAATCTGATTTCTATGTTGTCCATGTGTAGAGTCGTCTCGGAGGCTGTTGGAAGAGGGTGTTTGCTACGACCAGAAAATTATCTTGACAGAATTCTACCAATTTCTGACCTTCTCCATTTTGTACACCAAGGCTAAATTTGCCAGTTATTCCAGGTGTCCTTTGGTTCCCTACTTTAGCATTCCAATCTCCTATAATGATAGTAAAAAAAATTCTTGGTGTTACATCTATGTCGTGTTGAATGTCTTCGTAGAACTGGACAACTTCAGCCTCTTCAGCATCCGTGGTTGGAACATAGACTTGGATCACTGTGATATTAAATGGCTTGCCTTGAATTCGAATTGAGATCATTCTGTCATTTATTGGGTTGTAACCGAGCACTGCTTTTGCCACTCTTTGATTGACTAGGATGACTACTCCCTTTCTTCTGGGGAAATCTTGACCACAGTAGAAGATCTGCTGGTTGTCTGATGTGAAATGTCCCATTCCAGTCCATTTAAGTTCACCAATTCCCAGGATATCAATGTTTAACCTTCATGAGTCATTTCATTCTTGACCACATCTTTGCCTTGGTTCATAGTTCTAACATTGCAGGTTCCTATTCTGAATTGATCTTTGCAGCATCGGACTTTCCTTTCCCCTCCAGACACATCCGCAGCTGGGTGTCCTTTCGACTTTGGCCCAACCACTTCATTAGATCTGGTGTTACTTGTACTTGCCCTTTGCTCTTCCTCAGTAATCCAGTAGGCACCTTCTGACCTGAGGGGCTCATCTTCCTGTGCCATATCATAACAATGTGCCTGTCCATAAAGTTTTCTTAGCAAAAATACTGGAATGGGTTGCCAGTTCCTTCTCCAGTGGACCCCAATTTGTCTGACATCTGCCATGACCTGCCCGTCTTGGCTGACCCTGCATGGTATAGCTCATAGCTTTATCGAAGTACACAAGCCCCTTCACCACGACAGAATTATACTTACTATCATCAAAATTGCTGCACCAAACCGCAAACTGCACACCATACACAGAACACTCACAGAACACTCAATGAACAAAGAAACACTTCACAATCAGAGCTACAGCCACTCTAACCACACATTAACTACACATTCATTACAAAGTATTGTCATTTGCCTTATAGAAACACTTTTCTATTTTTTTTGCTAAACAGAAATGTAACTTAACTTTTATATTTCAGAGAGTGCCACTTAATTTGGTTGAAAGTTAAATTTTGATAGATCTTTGTGCTATATATATATATATATATATATATATATATATATATATATATATATACAGTATATATATATATATATATATATATATATATAAATATTATTTTTTTATTTTTTATTTTTTTTAAGTGGTACCTTGGTACTCGTCATTAATTGGGTCAAGAAGACATGGCAAAAAAGACAAGTACCAGAGTTCTCATAAGGAGTAATGTAAATTGACTCATACAGGTCTTAGCAAGTGCAACGAGTACCAAACAAATGACTAGTGGGGCATTTTTTCCTTATCAAAATGTGTTGAATATTAATTTGGCGAGTTTTGAGGTAGACTAGTACCAAGGTACCACTGCATATATTCACATCTTCTTCCATCTCCCTGTGGGGGATGGGAGAAGAGTGGGACCACCTTATATAAACAAGCAAAAAGCAATAAACAATAGTGATACATAACTCTATATAATTTGTTAATATGGATTTAATTATGTTAGATGCAACATTTAGATTATGTGCGACTTGTTTTTCCTCTACACTTCCTTTAATTACGCCTCTAACAGTGGTATGTTTTTTTCTTGGAAACCTCTGTTTGTGTTGGTAATCTGCAAAATGTTGCTTAGTTTTGCTCTATACATATGACAAATATATCTCTCAGTGACTAATACAGTAAAGTAGTCACTTGCCAACATCCAGGCACCTTGTAAGATTATTTCTATGCTAACTTAATATTTGTGTATTAAACACTGTGATGCAATTAAGCCAGGGATACTGTACACGCATACCTCTGCTGCAACACACAAAGGAACCTGTCCAGTTCGATTCAAGAGCTGAGTTTTATACAATAAACTCCATTAACTCATTTGTCAAAGAGTTCTATACCCAAATTGTTGGCATCCTGCCATGCACACTTGAAAATTAAGCACATTTGAAGAGCTCAGACGTGAAGCTTGGAAAATATTTGTGTTTTTTCATGGCATTACATATTTAAAAAAAGGTTCGATACCTGCAAAGCCAACTATTTCATCTGTTGCCTTTGCAGCTGTCCACCCTTTTTATAAATGTATAACTGGGAAAAACACAAATGTTTCAACTGCATCTCTGTGCTTACCAAATATTATGTACATTGTATATTTTAATATTGGATATAACTCAACAAAGATTTTGTCATATGTAAATGTGTTATTGTTTCTTATGTATTTCTGTATGATGAATTAAAAAATGCAATCAGAATTTGTCTATTGCACAGAATAAGTATTCTCGTGTTTAAAACTATATAAAGAAATGGCAAATAGATGTGGAAGCAGTCACAGATTTAATTTTTCTGGGCTCCAAGATCTCTGTGGATGGTGAATGCAGCCATGAAATGACAAGAAGTTTGCTTTTGGGGAGGAAAGTTATGACACATTATTACAAAATAAATATATTCCACTATCAACAAAGGTCCACATAGTTTGAACTATGGTATTCCCAGCAGTAACATATGGATGTGAGAGCTGGACCATAAAGAATTCTGAATGGCAAAGAATTAAAGCATTTGAATTGTGGTGCAGGGGATAATGCTTAGAGTCCCTTGGAATGCAAGAAGCAAGGCAGAGCTAACAGTGGTGCAGGTGGTTCAATGCACCAGGGCCTTCCTCTGGAAGGGAGTATTGTGTATTTTTTTCTTCTGTAGTGTAATGGCCTCCCAGGGCCCCCCTACCCTGGCCCAACCTGCTGGGCCACCTTGGATACACAAACAGAGAGAAATTGGTCTTTGTCTGTTTAAATAAAGAGCATTTCTACTGAAGCTCTAAGAGGTGGCAGTGTGGAAAAGTTCCACACAATGGGGATGTGTATCAGGGAATAGGTGAGAGAGCAAAGAACAGGGTGATGTATTCTGAGAGGGGGAGCAAAGGAGATACAAAGTCTTTGACCTTCTTGAATGAACTGCATGTTTGAGATTTCCCTGAGATTGGCTCAATGATATTAAGGTCAGGAGACTGTGATGGCCACTCCACAACCTTCACCTTTTTCTGCTGTAACCACTGGAGGGTCAACTTGGCCTTGTGCTTGGGGCCTAGGTCATGCTGGAAAGTCCAAGAGCGTCTCATGCGCAGCCTTCGTGCAGAATAATGCAAATTGTCTGCCAGTATTTTATGATAACATGCTGCATTCATCTTGCCATCAATTTTAACAAGATTCCCGGAGCCTTTAGAGCTTACACACCCCCAAAAAATCAGTGAGCCACCACCATGCTTCATAGTGGGCATGGTATTCTTTTCACTATAGGACTTGTTAACCCCTCTTCAAACATAGCGCTTATGGTTTTGACCATATAGCTCTATTTTGGTCTTGTCACTTCAAATTACAGTGTGCCAGAAGGTGTGAGGCATGTCAAGTTGTTGTCGCGCATATTGTAACAGTGCTTTTTTGTGGCATTGGCATTTTTGTACAAGTATTGTCGTATTGTGCTCCTTGAAACATCCACACCTTCTTTTTCCAGAGCAGCCTGTATTTCTCTCGATGTTATCTGTGGGTATTTCTTTGATTTCTGAACAAGTCTTCTGGCAGTTGTGGCTGAAATCTTTCTTGGTCCTGACCATGGCTTGGTATCAAGAGATCCCCAAATTGTCCACTTCTTAATGAGTGATTGAACAATACTGACTGGCATTTTCAAGGCTTTGGATATCTTATTATATCCTTTGGGTATCTTTTTATATCCACAGGTGTGGGAAACTAACCTTTAAATGCCATTTTAACCTGTGTGTGTCATCTTGTGTGTCTGTAACAAGGCCAAACATTCACGGGTATGTAAACTTTTGATCAGGGCCATTTGGGTGATTTCTGTTATAATTATAATTTTAAAAAGAGCCAAACAACTATGTGATAATATTTGGCTTCATATGATCACTATACTTCAATAAAATAACATTTTTGGCATTATCAGTCATATTTTCAAAATGAATGCCAACATTTCACAATTTCTGCCAGGGTATTGAAACCTCTGAGCACAACTGTTTATGTATTTCTGTAGTATAGTGTAGGACCTGCCCCCCTCCTAGGCCCCCTTGGCTGAAGCAGCCCCCCTCCCACCCTATGCTCATCTCCTGGAGTTGTGCTGCGAGTAAAGGAGCTCTGTGCAGGTAGAAGATAAGGGAAGGGGAGCAGCTATGGAAAGGAGTCTTGGGGGAGCAGTTATAGGAAAGGGTCTAGGGGAGAGGTGCTGATATGGGAAAATGACTTAGGGGGGGGGGAGCTGTTATGGGAAGGGGTCTTGGGGAGGGGCACAGAGTAAGTTGGTACAGAGGGCCCCATGCAAAAAAAACTTTTTACAACACCTCCTTGGGGGTGGGTTATGAGGGTGGCCATTTTTTTTTCAGTCAAGCCACATATATTAGCCATATAATAAGATGACAGGATTCCCTAGAGTACACTCTAATGCTGGAAAAGATTAAAGGCATGTGAAGAAGGGGAAGGCAGAGACAGCGATAGAGAGATGAGATCATTGAAGCAAAGAACATGTGCTTGAGGGAGCTCAGAGGGGCAGCGACTGACAGAGTCATGTAGTGTCGGCCATGATTGAATGACTAAACAACAAAAACAAGGCTATAATATTAAATCAGCAATACTTTAAAGTCTTAGGGAGTGATCAGCTACACCTCACTGACTTTAAAATAGGTAGTATTTTGGGAGTAGGTTATGGCTGATAGTTAGAGCTTACCTCATTAATGGCTACTGCTGAATCCCTCTACACCTCTCTCATTGTCCTGAGCATTAGTGTAGGAACTGAGGGAAATCCCCCTCCAGATTTTCTATGTATGTATGTGTATAGAAGTTGTTTTCTGATCAGTGTATGCAATGAGCTGTACCCCCCCAGAGTTAACATTGACAAGGCTGTCTTGGAAAGGCTTGAATAATGTTATCTCAGTTGAAATGTTTTACTTTATTTCAGTAGTGAACAATACAACAAGTGGGGGGGGGGGGGCAGCAGCAGCTGGTAATGGGTAAATGGTGTTTTTAAATGTAATTTTATTCATTGGTAAACTAAAAAATATGCACTTAAAATAGTCAGTATGTCTTGAAAATGTGCCAATCGTCCAGTTTGAGTTACATATGTGGTGAATTTACATTTAAGTCTCAAAGTCAAAACTTTGCAGTCCTTGTTTGAAAATCACATGAACCTCGTTTTGGTTCCAAAGCTGGTGATCAGGATAAATCCTGGGCTTCTCAAGTATATTGTGTTACAAATATGTGACAACCTACGGCTTCTGTTGGGCTTGATAAGAACCTAGTTTAAACCTAGCCATAGGACCATCTGTTACTTTATATGTCACGAGAGTGAAACCAAAGGCGACAAACGCGAGAGAGAAGTAGCAGGCGAAAGAGGAAAAGAATTTCAAAGAGAGCATGACATTTAAATGGGTATTGGACATCTTTGCTCCATGAATCACTTATTTTTATGCATATGGGAACTTTAATGGTATTTGCATTAAATGTATGGTAATTAAAAGTTTCTAATTTTACATTATATTTGCTGCAGGTAAAGAATAAATAATTTACATGTAAACAATTCATTTTATAAACTCCTTGAAACCAAATGCTTGAAGAGGTTTAAAGTTTTGTTTGACTGGCATTCTCACAGGTATATGACATGTTCCAGTAATTTTGTATAATTATATGTGTAATTTGACAAGGTGTTTAAGCACATTATTTTGTGTGCAATGCAGGTATAACATACTGTTCCTTCTGCAGATGTAATTGCTATGCAGGGTAGAGTTTCCATTGTATTCTGTATTTTGAAAAGTGATGCTTAATAAACATTATAGACAATAGCAAGTTATATTACCCTGATTATCTCCAAATGAAAATGCACACAGTGTCAAGATAAGAAGTATCTTTAAAGGTTGATTTAAAAATAAATATGGAGAAACCTAACAACAACAAAAAAGGAGTGGAGGAAACACGTAAAGCAGGAGAAGGGGTGAAATGAGTGGACGAACTAGTAGAAAGATAAAGGGTACAGTGTTACTTATAAAATAAATTGATGTCAAAATACTGGAAAATGTTAAAGACATTTGAGGAAAATATGTATTAACCAAAACCTATTTGATGTTATACTTTATTATCAATTTAACAAGCAAAACTGCATTATTTAAGAACCAAAAGCTTTCTGATAATATATTTTATTAACCCTTTAATCAAAAAATTGTCCACAGTTGTTAATTTAGAAAGCTTTAATGTTGAATTTATAAACACACATATCTTGAACTAAGGAGTAGTTAACTAAATACTGACAGCCCTTTATTCAGCATTTACACTAGCTCTTTAACTGAAACTGTAATACTTTCTTACATTGAATCCAGCCTCTAAAACACCTGGAGCCTCATTCAGTTCAGGGCTGTTACGTGCAAGTAAATTTCCGATTTGCTACTTTTGAGCTGCATGCTCGCATAGCTCTATCTTTACGTTCCCATTCCATTGGCCTGGCGCCGCAAGTAGGTCCCCCTTCCCGATAATTGCAAACCCTGACATCGGAAGTGGCATCTTCTGGCCTGAACATAAAGCCCGTAATGCCCACTATCAAAACAGCCAATGGAAACAGAGATTGTGTGGGTGTATCCCATTCAGATTGGCTAAAGGCAATAGTGCCTTCGGATTGGTTTAGAAATGCTCGACAGTCACATCAGCCAATCAGAATGGGATATATGGGTGTATCCCATTCTGATTGGCTCACACCTTTGCGCCTTTTGATTGGCTGAAATATGATTGACAGCATTTCGAAATTTTACCGGAGAATGGTTGAGAACCCTCATTTGCACCAGGGAGCTCCTCAAGGGAGCAACCCTGCTCAATTTTTTACATTTTTTTAGCCCATCTGTTTTTTTGTGAAGACTTCAAGGATGGGCTGGATGGCTGGATGGGCGTTTGGGACAGGTAAGTGTACTATTTAGAATGTATTGTTTTACATGTTGTATTAATTGTAATATTTATTATTTTGTAGGGGTGCTGGACCTGTGGACATTTGTGATTTAGCCCTTGTCTAGGGATGAAGCACAAAAGACCATCGTCACTGGAGAGGCATTTGGACAAGGTATATGGTCTAATTTACCCTATTCTAGTTTTAGTAAGGGGGGTTGTTTTATTGTATGCATTTAGGGTTTTTTATTGGATGTATTCAGGGGTTTTAGTGGATGTATTTAGGGGTTTTATTGGGTGTAAAGTGTGTTTTTATTTGGTGTAATGTAGGCCTTTTTATTTTATGTAACTTAGGTTTTTTATTTTGTGTAATTTTGTTTTTTTATTTTCTGTAACTTGGGTTTTTTATTTTGTGTAATTCAGGCTTCTTTATTTTCTGTAACTTAGGATAGGTTAGAGGGGGGTTAATAGGATAGGGTAGATGGTGGTTTATAGGATAGAGGTTTACTGGGTAAAACAAATAGGACTACATAGGGTTAGGTGGTTAGTGATAGGGATAATTAGGTATGGTGAGGGTTAGATATGGTTAATTAGTTAGAGGGGGGTTAATAAATTAGAGAGGGGTTAATTAGTTAGATGGGGTTAATAGAATGGTATAGGGTAGTATAGGGGTTAATAATGTAAGGTAGGGGCGTATTGGGTACAGTTAGGGTTAATGGGGTATAGTTAGGGTTAATGGGTAAAAAGTTAGGTTTATTGGGTTATTGGGGTATAGGTAGGGTTAATGGGGTATAGTTAGAATTAATAGTGAGGTGTAGTGCTTAGACTGTGTCATGAGGATCCTGGAGGACCCTCATGGCACTTATAGTGTCAATATAGGGGTTAATATTGTTCTATAGAGGTCTATATAGACCCCTTCTGGACTGAGGGGGTTAATTGTAGTCTAATGAGTGTCTATATTGACCCCCCTGAGTGGTGGGGTTAATTTTTGGTGCCAGGGGGGTACTTATATTATCCTTGCGGCAGGGATTAATTGTTTTATTTAGTGCAGTGTCACAACCTGTATGTTGAATAGGGTATGATAAGAGCCTATTGCCCAAACCTCTCCCCACAGGTGTGACCGGTTCATTTTACCTCTGTACAGCAGCAAGAACTTTCAGCCCTTAGGTTAGACTGAGAGGTGCCTTTGGGGTTGTATAGCATACAAATATGAAAAGAACTTACTCCAGGAACCAGCATCCAGCATCAATAATGAAATTCACACATTAATTATGTGAACCAGTTAAGCATCTTTATTACTGAAACCATCAGACATATTTATACCACATTCTAGCAACAACAGACGAATCAATTCAAATGTGCATCCATGGTTACACCCAATCCTTCTACCTCATATTATCACCCCTGCCTGCCTGTCTAAGACAATCACCCATTGTTTTCCCTTTCCACTGCTGTATTCTTGGTAGGGGGCAATCACATACAATAGGCCGGGTGACACCAATCTGAGGCTTGTGATGCATAGAGAGAGATACTGGTGTCATTTGACTCCTAGGGGTCAATTATCTCCCTAAACTTGTTAATAATGACTAGTCCATTTCTATGAAATATTTACTAAAGAGTTATAGCTCAGGGATATCCTACCTGAGCTATTTCTCCTGTAATTTTGCAACCCAGCCAGTGCCAATTGCATCCTTTGAAACATTCTTCCAATCTATGTGTCTATAAGGAAAGGACTATTACTAGGTTATAACTCTTTTTTTAACACTAGACAAGATTCCTTTTTCCTCCACCCCATCTTTGTAGTCTAATAGATTAAAAGATTCTCTGAGAAATCGTCAAATGCCATCCTGCCCAATGGGCCAAAGGAATCAAAGCCAAGAGAGATCCAATAAAACTTGAGTACAATTTTGCAGAAAATTATTGGCTTCCAGCCTCTTTATGTTCCTGAATAAAAACATAGGCTGAAAGATTTCCCTGGAGAACAGCTCCTGAGGGTGAACATGGAGGAGAATGTATATGTAAAGTTTCCAGCTAATCAGTGTATAACCTAAATCTTTCTGGATGCACTAGAGAATCAAAGCAGAACTCTTTCTTTCACATCTGAAAGGGATTCCAGTCTGTAGCCTGATGAAATGATTGACAGGACCCATGGGTCTGAATTTAACCTTGTTCAAACTGTGCCACTATTAAACCTCAAATGGATAATCTGTTATCCTTTTCATGCTCACAATTTTGTCTATGGTAAGTAGTGATGTCCCAAACAGTTCGCCGGCGAATTATTCGCGGCGACTTCGGCATGTTCGCGTTTTTTGTGTAATCTATGCCTGCCTGCCAGCGTGTGTGTGTGACAGGCTAACACCTAGCTTATATTGTGCTTATTTTCACTACTCATACCTGGTGGTGTAACATACATTGAAAACAACCATTTTTTTCCTGTAATCTAATTTCAGTTGCCTGCCTGTGTCAGGCTCACAGCTTATATTGTGCTCAGTGACATAAAACAACAATTTTTTGACTGTAATAGATTGAATAGCAATTGCCTGCCTACAGGTGTGTGTGTGAAGCCTATTGCATCTACTCTGCCAACTTTTGCCAGTGCACAGTGATACGTCATATCTGGTGCAACCATAGTGTACAATGACATAAAACAACACTTTTTTGACTGTAATAGATTGAATAGCAATTGCCTGCCTACAGGCGTGTGTGTGAAGCCTATTGCATCTACTCTGCCAACTTTTGCCAGTGCACAGTGACACTCATATCTGGTGTCACAGTAGCTTGCACGCATAGTACCACTAATCGGAAAAAAAATTACAGGCAGGCCACCCTGCAGGGGCCGTCGTGGTCGTGGTGCTGTGATTCCCTTTGGCCCTAGAATAATGCCCAGTTTTCAGAGGCAACGTACCCTGAACTTGAAAAGTTCTGAGGACATGGTTGACTGGCTAACACAGGACACCCTATCTTCTACAGCTTCCGCTCGGAACCTAGACGCACCATCCTCCTCCAGCTTAGCTTCGGGCACCTCTCCAGTTACCACTCGCCCGCCTGCCGCCACCACCAACACTAGCACCACAGCCGCTTCACTTGATCCGTCAGCAGAGTCATTTACACATCCGTTGGAAGAAATGAGTGATGTGCAAACATTAGTGCCAGAGGATGTAGATAACAGGGATATGTCCCAGTCAGGCAGCATTACACACATGGACGTACGGTCTGATGATGATGATGTTGTACCCGGTGCTGCTTCCTTTGTTGAGTTGTCAGATACAAGTGAAGCGGTTGATGATGACGATGCGTCGGTGGATGTCACGTGGGTGCCCGCTATAAGAGAAGAAGAACAGGAGGAAAGTTCAGATGGGGAGACAGAGAGGAGGAGGAGACGAGTTGGAAGCAGGGGGAGGTCGTCGCAAGTAGCTAGTGGCACAGTCAGACAGCATGCATCGGCACCCGGGGTCAGCCAGACAGCACTCCAGTCAACGCATGCTGTTGCCACCACCAGAATGCCGTCATTGCAGAGCTCAGCAGTGTGGCAATTTTTTGGTGTGTCTGCCTGTGACAACAGCGATGCCATTTGCAACCTGTGCGAAAAGAAACTGAGTCGTGGGAAGTCCAACACCCACCTAGGTACAACTTCTTTGCGAAGGCACATGATGTCACATCACAAACGCCTATGGGATCAACACATGAGTACAAACAGCACACAAAGTCAAAGCCGCCATCCTCCTCCTGGTTCAGCATCTTCAGCCACGTCAACCACTGCTGCCCTGCTTACCCCTCTCAACCATCCGCCACTCCGTGTCTCGCCCTGAGCAGTCCCTGCTCATCTGCCCACAGTCAGGTGTCTGTCAAGGACATGTTTGAGCGTAAGAAGCCAATGTCACAAAGTCACCCCCTTGCCCGGCAACTGACAGCTGGCTTGTCTGAACTCTTAGCCCGCCAGCTTTTACCATACAAGCTGGTAGAGTCTGAGGCGTTCAAAAAAATTGTAGCTATTGGGACACCGCAGTGGAAGGTACCCGGCCGAAATTTCTTTGCACAAAAGGCAATCCCCAACCTGTACTCTATTGTGCAAAAGGAAATAATGACATCTCTGGCACACAGTGTTGGGGCAAGAACAATCTGACCACTGATACCTGGTCTGCAAAGCATGGTCAGGGCAGGTATATCACCTACACTGCGCATTGGGTAAACCTGGTGACGGCTGCCAAGCATGGAATACGTGGCTCAAATTTGAAGTGGGAGGACCGACCAAGCATCTTTTTCCATCTCCCGCTTCCAAAAATCCATGCCATATACACGTCCCCTGATAGTGGACGTAACAGGGATTAAACCGATAGGAATAGTACTACTTAACAGTACACACCTTATAATAATGCAGACAGAGGCAACGTGTATAACCTTCCATGCTGTGCAGTGGAAGCCCCCAGACTCTGACCTGTGTATAATCTTCCATGCTGGGCAGTGGAAGCCCTCAGACTCTGACGTGTATAATCTTCCATGCTGGGCAGTGGAAGCCCCCAGATTCTGACCTGTGTATAATCTTCCATGCTGGGCAGTGAAAGCCCCCAGACTCTGACCTGTGTATAATATTCCATGCTGGGCAGTGGAAGCCCCCAGACTCTGACCTGTGTATAATCTTCCATGCTGGGCAGTGGAAGCCCCCAGACTCTGACCTGTGTATAATATTCCATGCTGGGCAGTGGAAGCCCACAGACTCTGGGAGTCTGAAGAAGAGGAGTCAGAGGAGGAAGGTGGCTTTGAGTAGGTGGAAGACCAAACACAGCAGGCGTCCCAGGGGGCTTGTTGTCACCTTTCGGGGACCCTTGGTGGCTGGGTGGAGGAAGAGACCTTCAATGACATCAGTGAGGACAAGGACATGGGACATGGCTAGCTTGGTATCCAACCTTGTGCAAATGGGGAGTTTGCGGTTGTGCAAAGGGACTGTTTGCGGTTGTTTGCGGTGCATTAAACGGGGAGATTGGTCTGTTACTGTGAAGCGGGTGTAACCCTTACACTACCTGATCGATACAACATCATACCTGATGTTTTAAAGCATGTTATTCCAAACAATTTAGGAATGTTAGGTGATTTATGCCCTTTATGGCTTAAAACCAGACTTTGCATCAACTATGTAATTTTCCGTGGGAGTTTTGCCATGGATCCCCTCCGGCATGCCACAGTCCAGGTATTAGTCTCATTGAAACAACTTTCCCATCACTATCGTGGCCAGAAAGAGTCCCTGTGGGTTTTGAAATTCGCCTGCCCATTGAAGTCTATGGCGGTTCGCCGATGTTCGCCCGTTCGCTAACATTTGGTAAAGTTCGCGTCCGCTGTTCGCGAACCCAAAATTTGATGTTCGCGACATCACTAATGGTAAGAAGTTCTTCTTGAAGGCTGCCATGATCTATTTCAACAGGCATAGGAGACATGTTTCCAGCCTTGATTTATATATCATCACTTGAAAAACGATAACATCTTGAAATAGCAGCTACAATCAACTTATTAATCATAGATGATGATGTGTTATAGCTGAGGCAATATTGAGTCCATCCTGTAGGAAACTTCATATAATCCAGTTGCTTGTTCTTATTCCATTGAATAAACTTCTCCCAATTCCTGTGATAGGTAAAGAAGGTAGAAGGTCTTATGGCTTTCAGGAAAATCTATTTACCTGATCTGAAGTCCCTGCTCCTTGAGCAAACGCTGCTCAATCTCAATGACACAAGGTTCAGTCTCTTGAGGTCTGGATTCTTGAAGGTACTGTGTTGAAGAAAATCGTCTTGGGGGAAGATAAAGAGATAAGAGCAAAAGGAAGAAAGACCTATGCTAGATGAAAATACCAGGATATAGAGAAGGCATCCTGGATATGGAAGGGCTTCAGGATAAAAATAAAAATTATGATGTTCCAAGATGAGGTCATAGAATCTATGTCTGGATTGACCTATGTTCTTGAAATGTTTACAAAGATCTCTGGATTTCATTCATTCTTGTAAAAGGCTTTGCTGCACAGAAAATATTGCCTGGAATGTAGATTTTTCTCTGCACAAGAAATAACAGGACCAACTTCTGAGAGTAATCCTCTGCTCTTACTCACAATTGCTTTGGTGTCCACTTATCCATGATCCTCATAACGAATAACTAAAATGAAGAATGTCATGATATATGGTTCTTTATTCTAGGTCTTTTTTAAGTGCCTTTGATATATAAATCCTTTGAGGCCAATTATGTCTGGAATCATTGAACTGGATTAGAAAAGATCTCTGAGGAACCCTTAAATGCTATCTTGCCCAATGAAACACATGAATAATGGATGAGAAAAGACCTAGAAATCTCATATATATTCCTTGCTGTCCAATAGAGATGAGATCTACAGAGTCGGACCCTTTGAATTATGAGATTCTGCTTTTATACTGACAAAATCGCTGAGGTAGACTTGTAGTTAAATCTGCTTCCCAAGAATATAAATGTTCTGTGATGGAGGAAGAATGTTTTTTTTCCAGATTTACAATTCATTCATGGTTCCTGAAAATGAACATAGAGCTGTCCCGATGTCCCATGAGAATATTCAAATCCTAATGCAATAAAAGTATGTAATCTAAGTAGGGAAAATTCTCAAATTCTCTTTCCTTATTTCTGCAATTACAGACACCAGAATCTTTGAAAAAAATATGGGGGGCTGTGGCTAGACCAAGATCGATGCAGGAAAACTGTTGATGCTTTCACCAGGATCAGGAACCTGAGGAATCATCTGTGACTTGGAAAGACCAATGGTATAGGATGTGGTGTATCACCAAATTAATATATATAAATATTACACAAGGTTCGTCTACATTAAAAGGTATTTATTAAAAGGCAACAACACAATACTATAAATGTATCACAAACACACAGCCCAGACCCACGGAGCAACAACCCTTTTTAAATCTATCTACCTATATAGTAATTCCCTTCCCCAAACGCTTGATCTTACCCACGGTTAGACCATCGCCATCACCATCAACCATCACCAACACCATCCAGGAAGAAACAGGAAGCAACAGCAGTTTCCTGCCTGGATATACCCTTAGTTGCATCACTTCCTCCAGCAATTGTGGGAGGGAAGTAAAGATTCTTAGCCCTCCTACCTAGACCTGTTTAAGGAGGTCCTGAAAGGAAGATAAATTACCATGCAAGGAAGACAAGTTACCACATTCCCTCACTTTTTCTTCTTCTATGTTGCTCGATTTCTAGTTATCCCTCTAGTACAGGAGAACCTAGTGGGAGCAAAAACCTGATATACAGGAAAATTCAACCAACCGTCCCTCCGGAATAGTTCCCTCAGCGACATAAGTTCTCTTGTACTTTCCTATTGCTGTCAATCCACATATTACACAAAAACAGAACTTATATAATTTAGGTGAGAGTGTATGATAAATGTTTATGTATGTGCAATGTAAAACTTTATTGAAGAATGTATGAGAGAGAGAAAGAAGAGGAAAAAGACAAATTATATATCCTCCTTGCAAGTTTCTTCCTCATTTGTTTCATTGCCACACAAAAGTATATTATTATAATTGTCGTTAATACTTGAATAAACATGAGTACCAGCGACAGTGTTCGTAGGACTGGATGTGTCTCTGCATTGGTAAGAATTCCCCACCAGGGATGCTCAAAGTTTTTTGTAGTAATTTCTATTTCCTTTTTCTGTTGTTCCAGCAGTAAGCTGATGGGGTGTAGTTGTTGTTTGGTACGTTTTACTAACTCATGAAGTTCCAAGGTAAGCTTTGGAATTGGGGGAAAAAGCTTCATTGTCAAATTTGTCCAATCTGCATTTGCACTAAAATTGATCATTTCGGTGGTAAGGTTTCTTGATGGGACCATGATACAAGACCCTTCTTCCACCAAACATATTTCATCAACTGTCCTATATTCAGAGTGGCCGATAAAGCATGCAATGTCCCCTATGCGGATCACCTCTTGCACCAGGTTTTCTTTTATCAACTGCACCCAGCCATCCTCCTCAGCTCCTTTCTCCCAAACACAACTGCACAGCCATCGGTGTTGAGATTTCCTGCAACAGCTTTCATCCATCTCCAATCCTGTAATAGTGGCCAGTCTTTTTGATGGGAAGTGTTGCTTGTAGATTCCATCACTTAACGTGCCAATGCTATGTATAAAGTTCAGTTGCTCTGCCTGCCCCTCCCAACGGGGAATTGCCAGGATTAGTCCTATTGTCCCAGATTGTAGTCCATGTGGCATCCATTGATCTGGGCCTTCAATATAGCTGTATTTAAAATTTGTCCTCAGTGATGTCCACTCCTTTTCTTTTCAATGACGTGATAATCCTTGTTGCATTGATTTGTCTTGCCCACTTGTTTTCCTGGATGTCTTTAATAGTTTCCTTTAAATCTGCCAACAGCTTTCCTCCAATCATAGAACAGAAAATGGCAGTTCCCACTATTTCATTCTTAATGCTGTTAGCAATGGAAGCAATATTTTCCTCAACTAGATGCAGGTTGTTGGCAATGATGTGTATGTCATCAACATTGTCTGTCAGTCTACTCACTATAAGGGAGTCAGCTACTCCACCTATTTTCATAGCATGTCCCATGCCATCAGTAAGGGAGTTTATCCTGCTGTTCAGTCCAATGATGTCTGCTGAATTCCATACTCCCAATCCAGTTCCGACTCCTCCTAAAAGGGCTGCAAGTGTGTCCCGTTTTTCTCGACTCCCTGCTCCGGTCCACTCAATGATGGTCTCTTGTATACTTTGCTTAAACCACTGCCGGTGTGATTCCAGGCACTTTGAAAGGAATAGAAAAATCATTAAAATTTAGAATTATTGGGTAGTAAGTCCACCCAACCCCTTGCACAACAGTTTCATTTGTTGGTACCACCACCAATCCGCCTATTGGCCATGGTACCTTCTTCTGATCTTTACAACGTTGCAGCTACTTTACAGAGATAAATACTTCATCTATTGTTAGAACACACCCCTTTCCAGTATCAAAATTGCAGAATTCCTCTAGATCAGGCTGGGCAGCTATAACTGCAGCGTCCCATTCTCCACCTTCTTCTAATGTTAAGTTACTCACTACTACTGTAGTATTTGTAAACCTCCCTTGTATTGGAGCTCTAAGAGCTAATCCCCTGGTACTATTATGTGGCAAAATAATGTTTACTTGTAACCCTCCACCCTCTTTTACTTCCAATTCCCTGGGCCAAATAAATCTATCTGCTTGAACGTAATGTAACTCCAATCTTTTCAAACTCTCTCCCTTATTTGCGGTATCTTCTGGCCTTATTGCCTGTCTCCCCATTCCTACTGTGATACAGCTTATACTTATCCATCCTGTAACAAGGATCCACCACAATCTTCTGTTGACACGCATCTTCATTCTTATACAGCCTTGCTCTGTGGGAACACTAGATTCCATCATTAGAAACATATACATACACAAACAAAAAAATAAAAAATATCTTTTTGCAAGTTTGTTCACGGCCCTGTAATCAATGGTAAGTCTCCATGATGAGGCTGCTTTTTCATCACCATTCCCTTTTAACACAGCTTTTCTCACAGGCCAACATGGTGAGTTACATGCATACCCATTTCCAGATTTAATTATTCCACGTCTCTCCAGTATTTCTATCAACTTGGTGATTGATGCCACTGATTCTCTTGGGACTGGATATTGCTTTTGCCATTGTGGGTCTCCTCCTTCCAACAAGACCATTCCTTTCATTCTTCCACAGTCTAATTTATCTGTAGCCCAAACAGGTATGTCTTGGATTAGCTTCTGCAGCCATTCTGGTTGTCCGTCTAGTTTCAGTTTGTTTTTTTCCAGACTTTTTATCGGAGAGACAATATATGCCATTGGGAGCACAACCCCTTTCGTCAACTCTGTACTTACCTGATTCACCTTTTCTGTCTTCCACAAACAAAAATTGGCAAGATCTACAATGGAATTTCCTTTTTTTAAAGCATCTATTCCCAATATTTCCTCTGGCCAATCCACTATTGCTTCTACTTGTATTGTTTTTTCTCCAACTGCTACATCAATTGGACCTGCTCTAACCTCCTGTGGATTCCCAGTAACTCCCATACTACTTACTGAAGAATCCCCTTTTTTGACCCTGTTGGTCATTGTAACTGCTGCTCCTGTATCTACCAACATATTTTTCCCTACCCCTGCGATGACTGTATAACTGGTAGGCCGACCTGCCTCATCCATGGTTAAATTAGCTGAGTGAATGAGATGCTGAGGCGCAGGGGTTGGGATTTGTCATTGTGACTCACTTCTACTCTGTCCCTCTTTTATCATCTTTGCCTCATTTTCCTTCAATTTCCTCTCTGACTCAGCTACCTTGTTTTTAAGTATGTGATTTTCCTCTTCTATCCTATCCTTCTGTCTCCTGAGTTCCCAATAGTCCATGTTACCGTTTCTCTCTCCCTCCTGATTAGCCCTCCAGTTGCTGCCATCCCTATTCCTATAGTCCCTAGGTGGATCTCTCCATCTTTTGTCAAAGTTCTGTTTTGGTCTCCAGTTTTTATCATCCTTCTTGTTCTGGGGTACATCCCACGTCTGGTTTCTCCAATTACCATCTATATCTCTACCAGACTCGACCTTAAATGTTCTTACAGCTGAAACAGAGCAGGCCTGTTCTGTGAAAGGATGCTTGATCCACCACTTATCAGCTCTAGTTAGTACCATTTCCAACTCTGTTGGTGTTGGATCAAAAAGCCTGATAAATTCTTGACACTCCCGGGGAAGGGCTTCCATTACTTTTGCTATATGTTCTGGTGAGCCCAGCACTAGAGGCTGTTGAGGTTGTCGTAGAGTATACCAAAAAAATATCATTTGAGCTACCTCTCTAGGACCATCTGTTGGCCTCATGGTAATATTTGCTATTTCTTTCTCTATGCTAAGTAGATAGAAATTAGTTGCAGCAATTCTTCCTGACTGATCAGACACACTGTTATTAAATCCCAATAGTCTACTAGCCAAAGGACCCATAGCGTATTCTAACAGTTCTGTCAATTCCTCTAAGTTAAGACCTCCTTTTTTAGCTCTATCTGCTCCCCTCATAAACCAATGTGTAAACGTATTAAAGTTGTTACTTGGCATACTTCCCCACCATTTCTGGAAATTGTCTTTATCTGCCATAGACATCGGTCGAGTCTGCATAGAAAATCCTGTAGGTGTTTGCCTTGCATTAAATAATTCTGAAACAATAACTGGTGCTTGTGGTATGGTATCTACTTGTGGAACAGAATAACATAAGAAATCTTTTCTATCTTGGTTCATTTTCGGCACTGGTTCTTTATTTTGTGCCACGAACATATCCAGATCTGGATATATTTTGGCAATGTCTCTGACTCCTTTTATCCCTTCTAACTTTGTTTTATTTTTATAGTCCATTATTATGTTTTGAAGTTCTGTTATTTTTACTCCATAAGCATCCCTCTGCTCTTCTATTTCCCTTAACTCCCTTTCTAGTTCCCCCACAATTGTAGTTGTTCTCAAAGCTGCAATTTTTAAACAATCCCTTTTGTCCATTGCTTCCTCCATTTTATTTGTTGTTTCCAAATTATGCTGCCGTAATTCTACAACTAAGTCTATTAGGCCTCCTATTGTGGCTACAACAGCTTGTGTGACCAAACTTTTTCTTTTCTTTGTTCTATACTTTTTGTTATTTACAATTTGTGTTAGAACATCCATTATTCTCTCCTCTTTTTCACTGTCTGTGTTTGCTGGCTCTGGAAGCTCATATGGACCATCATGTTTTTGAATATGTTTCCTAAAGTACTCACGCACTTCTGTGGGAAAGTATTTGGCCCCTTGAAAAGACATTCCTACTCTTTTACTCACCCAAGTAAGAATCCAAATCAATTTGCGACTAAAGTAGCATGCTTCTGAGTAGCCAACAATAGTTGATGACTATTCAGTAGGCCAGGTGTAATATGTAGAAAAATAGACTAGTACCCACAATGCAAATTATACTTACCTTAGTATGGTGAAGGTAATACTTGCTAATTAACTTAAAATATAATAGCAAGGCCTGCAGGGTAGGAGATATACCTGAACTAGGATATGCAAGACACCCAAAAAGTATAAGGTATGGAAGCCTATAGTGTATTAAAATGCACGCCTGAAATTATATATATATATATATATATATATATATATATATATATATATATATATAAGATTTAAAATGGTTTATTTATTTATTTTTCTCCAGGCCTGTACTATGATAAAGGACTAGAGAAAGAAAAAGAAAGAAGAGAAAAACATTTTTTTTTTCTTTTTTTTTAAAAAAAACAAAAAACAAAAACAAAACAAAAATAATAGTATTAACAAACTCAGGTATTTGAAACACACAACAAACTAATTGTGGCCTGATGCCCAAGCTTGTATATTAAAAATGGAGGCTTGAATTAGCATTCAAATACACAAAGAAGCCGCATGGAGCCTATTAAATTGTATTCAAATGCAGGGCTAGGCCTGTACTCAAAAGCACAACAAAACTCAACTCAGATAAACCCACAAAAACAACCTGTATGATATATATTTGTTTTATGTATCAACATAAGCTAGTACAAACAAAACTCAACTCAGAAGCTAGTACGATATAAAGGATTAAAAATAATAATTGAGTCCTGATGCCCAAGCTTGTATATTAAAAATGGAGGCTTAACCTAGACTCCACACACAATCAGCACTTGATTTCCCATGCAGAGGATAATTAGACAAAGTACTTTTTTTTTTCTTCCCCCCCAAAAATAAATAAAATAACCTTTGTAGAAGTCTAAAATTCGTGGTCGCCAAATGTGGTGTATCACCAAATTAATATATATAAATATTACACAAGGTTCGTCTACATTAAAAGGTATTTATTAAAAGGCAACAACACAATACTATAAATGTATCACAAACACACAGCCCAGACCCACGGAGCAACAACCCTTTTTAAATCTATCTACTTATATAGTAATTCCCTTCCCCAAATGCTTGATCTTACCCACGGTTAGACCATCGCCATCACCATCAACCATCACCAACACCATCCAGGAAGAAACAGGAAGCAACAGCAGTTTCCTGCCTGGATATACCCTTAGTTGCATCACTTCCTCCAGCAATTGTGGGAGGGAAGTAAAGATTCTTAGCCCTCCTACCTAGACCTGTTTAAGGAGGTCCTGAAAGGAAGATAAATTACCATGCAAGGAAGACAAGTTACCACATAGGAGCATTGGGAACAAGCCGACAATCATAGAAATATAATGACCAAACTAAAAAATCTCATTCATAAGGATGCTTAAAAAAAGCAAAAAAAGTCTGTTGCCAGGCAAGCAGATCCTGAAGCCTACTCAGAAGCAGCTAGGTTTCCAGCCGGCAACTATAGCAACTTGTGTCTGCACAAGAAGATGCTGGGAACAACGGAAAGCAAAAAAAACAAACAGATAAAAGCAGAAAGAAGCAGCAGCAGAGGAAAAGGAAGGCAAGGAAAGTAAAAACAACTACATATACAGTTAATCCTCCCTGCAAAGGAGACTATTGATCTGGTGTAGGCAAAGAGGGCTTATACAGTGCCTTGCAAAAGTATTCACCCCCCTTCGTGTTTTGTTGCCTCACAACCTGGATTGTTTGAGGATTTGCATCATTTAATTTACAACATGCCCACAACTTTGAAGTTGTTTTTTTTCTATTGTAAAGCAAACAACAAATAGGACAAAATAACAGAAAAAGTCAATGTGCATAACTATTCACCCCCTAAAAACCATACTTGGTACAGCCACCTTTTGCGGCAATCATAGGTCCAAGTCGCTTTGGATAAGTCTCTATGAGCTTGACACATCTTTGCAAAACTGCTCCAGCTCCTTCAAGTTGGATGGTTTGAGCTTTTGAACAGCAATCTTTAAGTCTGACCACAGATTTTCTATTGGATTGAGGTCAGGGCTTTGACAAGGACATACCAAAACATTTACATGTTGCCCCTTAAACCACTCAAGGTGAACCTCCATCCTAGCCTCAAATCACGCACAGAGTGGTACAGGTTTTGCTCAAGAAAATCCCTGTATTTAGCACCCTCCATCAACTCTGACCAGTTTCCCAGTCCCGGCTGCCACCACCATGTTTTACTATAGGGATGGTGTTCTTTGGGTGATGTGTTGGGTTTGTGCCAGAAATAGCATTTTCTTTGATGGACGAAAATTTAAATTTAGTCTCATCAGACCAGAGAACCCTCCTCCATACATTTTGGGAGTCTCCCGCATGACTTTTCGCAAATTTAAAATGTCCCATTTTGTTTTTTGCTGAAAGTAATGGCTTTCTTCTGGCCACTCTGCCATTAAGCCCAAGTCTATGGAGCGTACAGCTTATTGTCATCCTATGTACAGATACTCCAGTCTCTGCTGTGGAACTCTGCAGCTCCTCCAGGGTTACCTTAGGTCTCTATGCTGCCTCTCTGATTAAGGCCCTCCTTGCCCGGTCCGTGAATTTAGATGAACTTAATGCTGTAATGTAACAAAATAGGTAAAAAGTAAAGGGGGGTGAATACTTTTGCAAGGCATATAAACAGTATCTCACAAAAGTGAGTGCACCATCAAATTTTTGTAAATATTTTATTTATTCTTTTCATGTGACAATGGCCATTGGCAACAAAAGTGAGTTCACCCCTAAGTGGAAATGTCCAAATTGGGCCCAAAGTATCAATATTTTGTGCCGTCGCCATTATTTTCCAGCACTTTCCAGCACTCTGGAGTTCACCAGAGCTTCACAGGTTGCCACCGAAGTCCTCTTCTGAGTACTCCTCCATTATGACATCATGGAGCTGGTGGATGTTAGAGACCTTGCTCTCCCCCACCTTGAAGATGCCCCACAGATGCTCAATAGAGTTTAGGTCTGGTAACATGTTTGGCCAGTCCATCACTTTTACCTTCAGCTTCATTAGCAAGGCAGTGGTCGTCTTGGAGGTGTGTTTGGGGTTGTTATCATGTTGGAATACTGCCCGCGGCCCAGTCTCCGAAGGGAGGGGATCACCCTTTGCCTCAGTATGTCACAGTACATGTTGGCATTCATAGTTCCCTCAATGAACTGTAGCTCCACAGTCCCGGCAGCACTTATGCAGGCCCAGACCATGACACTCCCCCCACCAAAAGTATACATCTATACTGAGGAAAGGTAGTTGAAATTATCTCTTAATGACAGATAAACGCTTAAGGCACAAAGAACACAAAAACACTGATATGAGATGAAACCCTCAGTTTGAACATAAACAGCCATGCAGAGAGTGTGGAGGCAGCATCTGACATCATCAGGTAAATGCATATAGGGGGAATCAACACAACATATTATAGAAAACATATTTACACATATAGACATACAGTATGTGTATATATGTTTGGTCTGGGCCTGCATGAGTGCTGCCGGCACTGCGTAGCTACAGTTCATTGTTCACTGAAGCAGAGCATGATCCCCTCCCTTCAGAGACTGGTCTGCAGGGCAGTATTCCACTATGATAGATATAATATATTTACAAAAACGTGAAATACTGTGTGTGTGTATATATATATATATATATATATATATATACACTAGCGACTTGCCCGTCAAAAAATGGCGGCAATAACATTTTCAGCCGAGCAATGCTGTTTGCCACACAGTGTGAGGCTATGGCCCCTCTGAGCACCTTCAGCACTCATTGCGAGCCTCTTTTCCTGTCTACTTTACAGGCCCCGCCATAAGCGCTTTGTAATTATGAAAAAAGGCAAAATATGCCTCAAATTAATTCAGGCATATTTGTGTATTTTTGCCGATCTTTCCAGTTTGGCGGTTTTGCCATTAAAGTTATATTTTTGCGAGTGCCGTAGTCCATCAACGTGCTTTGGGTACTAAGTAGTACGGGCCGTAATTTTGCATCCGTCCTGCAGGTTGTCAGGATGAGTGACTGCGGCGCTTATCTCCACCAGCGCAAAAAGGCGCCTTTGGCGCTTATTGCCTAAGTCCCGTGGGTCTCGGTGATAAGTGCCTGTAGCGCTTGTCTCCACCAGCGCAATGAGCACCTTTGGAGCTCAATGACTAAGTCCCGCGGGGAGTTGGGATGGGCGCTCATTGCCGGGCCGCGTTACCAACAACTTTTGCCAACCCAACAATTACAAAAACTATATAAGTGATATGGGTATATATATATATATATATATATATATATATATATATATATATATATATATATATCCATAATATGTATATACTCCTTCTCCAGGTCATATAAAGGGGGACAATTAATACATACCAGCATGAATAAGACATAGGGGCTTCCCTGGATGGTTCCAACTGTATGAACCCTAGTCAAAGTACATGCCTTGGTAAGTAAAGATAAGGTAAGAAAAAAATATATATCCTGTGTAAGAGAGCAGAAAAAGACTGTTGGGGTTAGTGTCTCTTTATAGGAGTTGTTTGTATTTTCTGTCCTATCATGTCTATGTGGCAGTAGCTACTCAATAGTTACATAGTTACGTAGTAATTGAGGTTGAAAAAAGACTTTCAGTCCTTCAAGGTAAACCTTTTAAGATCTCCTCTGATCTGCAATATGCAGATTAGTTGTTCATTAATTAGTTATTAATTTATTCAGAGTACGACAAACAGAAAAAAAAACAAGTGAAACCTAGCTAATCGTCTCAAAGGGAAAAAAAATGAATTCCTTCCTGACCCCAGATACTGGTGATTGGATTCCTCCCTGGATCAATACTCCCTCTCTAATTATCCAGGATAACCCTGAATGTCCTTTTTAATTAGAAATTAATCCAATCCCCTTTTAAAGCTATCTATCGAATCCACTGTCACCACCTCCTTTGGTAGAGAATTCCACAGATTAACCACCCTTACTGTGAAGAACCCTTTTCTTTCTGTAAGGTGGAATCTTTTTACTTCTAACCTCAAAGGATGACCTCTTGTCAATTGAAAACCTCTTGGCACAAAAAACTCACTTGACAAATCTTTATATCCCTGAATTTATGTCCCTGAATGTATTTATATAAGGTAATCATATGACTTCTTAGACGCCTTTTTTCTAAAGAAAATAAGCTTAATTTGGTTAGTCTTTCTTCATAACTTAGCCCCTCCATTCTGCTGATTAGTTTTGTAGCCCTTCTCTGTACTTTTTCCAGCTCTAAAATGTCCTTTTTATTAAGTGGTGCCCAAAATTGTACTCCATATTCCAAATGAGGGCGTACTAGGGATTTGTATAGTGTCAGAATTATTTCTGATTCCCTTGCTTCTATACCCTTCTTAATACATGCTACTATTTTATTTGCCTTTGCAGCTGCTGCTTTCTATTGAGCACTGTTACCTAGGTGGTTGTCCACAAGTACTCCCAAATCCCTTTCAATATCTGATACCCTTAAATTTCCTCCATTAAGACTATAAATTGCATGGCTATTTTTCCTTCCCAGATGCATAACTTTACATTTATTCGTATTAAATGTCATCTGCCATTTAGATGCCCATTCCTCTATTTTATGTAAATCCCTTTGGAGGGAAAGTACATCATTTATCTGATTTAATTACCTTGCACAACTTTGTGTCATCAGCAAAAATAGAGACACTACTTTCTAGTCCCACCTCTAAGTCATTAATACATATGTTAAAAAGGAGAGGACCTAATACTGAACCCTGAGGAACCCCACTTACCACATTAGTCCGATCTCAGTATGTTCCATTTACAACAACCCTTTGCTTTCTGTCTTTTAGCCAGCTCTCAATCCATGAGCAGAAATTTCCTGCAATTCCTGTATCCCTTAGTTTGCACAATAGTCCCCCATGTGGCACTGTGTTGAAGGCCTTTGCAAAATCCAAAAATACTACATCCACTGAGTTGCCTTGATCCAAGTTCTTAATAACCTCTTCATAGAATTCATGCTGAATCCTGTTCAAATAGACATATTCTTGTATATTATCCCTTTTTTATCCCTTCTAAAAGCATTCCCACTACAGAAGTGAGGCTCACTGGTCTATAATTCCCCGGATTTGCTCTTGCTCCCTTCTTAAATATAAGTATCACCACTGCTTTTCTCCAGACATCTGGTAGAGACCCTGTGTTGAGGGAATCTTGAAAAATTAGATATAATGGTTTGGCTATTACAGAACCCAGTTCTCTCAGTACCCATGGATGTATTCCATCAGGACCAGGGGCTTTATTAACATTTATTTTTTCCAACCTCCTTTGGATTCCTTCCTGCGTTAACAAATTATTTAGCGAAGGTAGTCTAGCCCCATTATGTTGCAATGACCCAACCACTGGTACCTCCCTTGTGTATACAGAAGAAAAGAACCTATTTAGTTAATCTGCCTTTTCCGGGTCACTAATTGTCAGACGGCCTGTGTCACATTGTAATGCTCCTATATCTTCCTTCCTGGCCTTCTTCCCATTAATATATTTAAAAAAATATTTTAGGGTTAGTCTTTCTCTCTTTTGCAACTAATTTTTTATTTTCTATTTTAGCCAGTCTAATCGCTTTTTTGCAAGCCTTGTTGATTTCCTTGTACTCCCGTAAAGCAGTTTCTGTTCCCTCTTGTTTGTATAATTTAAATGCCTGTTTTTTACTCTGTACCTTGATCTTTAAGTCATTGTTAAGCCACATTGGATGTGATTTACTCCTTTTATGTTTATTCCCACATTGTATATGGTGATAAGTATGTATATTTAGTAATATATAGTGCAATTAATGTCTAGGCAAGTGTTTACTCATCAGATCCGCTGGCTCTCAGATGCTTAAAACAGGATCAATAATTATTATCTCTTTTCTGACTCACAAAATGAATATAATATCATCACTGGAAGATGTCACATAAGAAAGACCATATTCTCCATGTTCTTACTTATCTTAGATGTGAACTCCACATTTTATATTTCTACTAAACAGTGGCATCAAGCAAGAATGCTTTAGTAATTTCTTGAGCAAAGATTCTGAGATACATATTTAGGTCCTTCAAACAGAACTATTTTTGACCCACTTAGTAAAGGAGATTATGATTTATTTTTAAAGTTTATTTTATAAAGGTTTTATTTTTAATTATTTTTTTGAATTAAGATTATGTAATAATATGAATACATAATCTGTTAATTCATAACAACATTGTGACACTACAAATGTTTGTAATTATGGGAAAAACTGTGAATTTGTAATATGTAGTATTTAATTAAATTTATGTTAAAAAAGAACCATTTAAAAAAAAATAATTGTGAGATTCCCTAATACTACAGTTTAAAAATATCGTCTTACTTGGTCCCATCTCTCAGTTTCAATAACTTGTTACCTATTTTTCTTAGAAGGAAATTATTTCAAATATAAGAAAAAACACTGAAACAAAACAGAAAAAATATTACATTTTAAATGTTTTACGTGAAATTCCATCACAGATCGATAGACAATACATGCTTATTTATATCAGTAAAGAAACCATAGTGACAGGCGCCAAATCTCCTAAGAATACTATAACATTGTATTTTCTAGATTTCGCAAATAAGCACTAATTATATTTGACTATATTTATCTGTCTACTTAATAATTTGTTATGAACGCTATTCACTATATTGACTAGCACAGCAATTATTTTTACATCAATGTGGATTATCCAAAGGGCGTGATGTGTTTTCAAGGCTGTTACCTTTAATGAGATAAATTATATATTTAGACTGTCACAGGACCATTATTTTGGTCTCTTCTCGAAAACTTTTTAAAACCTAAACATTACTTAACTCACTACAAAGGGCACATGTAAAATTATCATATAATATTATTTATAAGAACTCTTGAGAGGCTTTGTCTGGGGTCCTATGTCCCGTTGGTTACTACACCTTTGTCACCTAATACAGGCCGAGATAAAATAGTTGTGGATAAATATATAAACCTCAGTTAAAGTACGTAGAAGAACTTAAGAACCTGGGGAGATAAAAATTGGTATTTGTATTTAAAGTGTAAATTGTAATAGAAAATGTGTATTTATTAGAGATCCATAACTTGATCTCTGCATTATTTAATACAATTTGACTGCATAAATAGTATTTGTCTGCTATGTCATTTTCTATAAAAGTACAATTCATACTAGAGAGTATGCTCTCTAGACGTGATAACTATAATATATTTTTATAAATATGTATATCCTTTAATTTGTTACATACTGCATACATTTGTACTCATTATACTAGATGCAGCAATTGATTGCTTAGATGTTGTCTTAACAGTGCGGGGGGGGCTGAAGACTGATGATTTTCCATTAGTTCTAATGAAAGCACTGGAACTAAAGTATGCCGCATTTCAGTTAATGCCTCTGAATATATTCTCTACATTCTAGGTCCCCTCCCAGTTGTAGAATCAACAATTGTAGTGTAATTGGACATCATTTTTTACTTTCCAAAAATATTTTGTCTTCAAGTGCAACATACATTCTATAGACTCTGTTGATGATGATTACTTAGAAGTCTGAAAATGTAACAGGACACCTAAAAAACATAAAATCATTTTATGTTGATAATTTCCCCCATCTAAATGCTATTTATATGTAAACCAGAACTCAACAAAAGTGGGTAAATAAGTAGTCATAGAAAATAAAAATGCTTACTAGCGACATGATTTCAGTTGCAAGGTTGATAGCTTTATTTCTAAGATCTTCTGCTGGAACAATGCAGGACAGAAGTTTAATAGTTGTGGACTGAGCAATGGCTTTTTAGATTGGGTTATGGAGCATGGAGTGGAGCTTAGCCCTGCTCCCTCTAGTCCAATGAAAATAAGGAGAAAATAAGGACAAATAAAAGGAAAATCTCTCACACGCTATGGTGTATATAAAGAAGATAGTGACACAGCCAAGTGTGTATAGAGATTCAGAGGGCTATAAGGGTAATTAAGAGTTGCAAACAGACAGTCTTTTTTCTGGCTCCTAAATTTTGACTGGCTCCTTACCTTTTTGTTTCTATCGTTTTTCTTATCATCATTATCAATTACATTTCAGGTGAGTAATAAAGTATGACACGTCAAAACAGTACAATCTACTGAGTGAATTATTAATTTATTTGGTCTAGGTTAAAGCATAAACAACATTGTGATTCCTTCAACATCTTTTTTCATTTTCCATTTATAACGTAATGTATTATTGGTTACTAAGGTCTTTCTTTTCTTTATACTTTCTATATTGTATTCAGGCCTTGTAACTAGAATGTAACTAGGATAAACACGTGTTATTTTATTTATGGCATTCATATAAGAACATTATAAGAACTAAATAATACATTATACTATTTTAAAATCATATAAAAAAAACTATATTATGTTATAATTTTGTCCCAGAAGATTCGGGTTCAAGAATCAGCTCTGCGGCCTAAGGCTATTTCTCCTCTTCTTACTTTTAAAGATTTTTGTCAACCAGTGATTTAAATCTTATTAACTCATCTTTGATGTACCAAGAAAAAGAGATTCTTAGCAGACTTTGCTTTTTAAACATATATTATTAAAGCAGAGATGGAGAAAGGCCCTACAAATACTTACCTGTAAATATAGGCTCCATAGGTTAAGTATGAACATTCATTAGACAATGCTAATGGGCAGCCATAGCAGGGCAAGAACCAATAATGCTAAGGACATTTACTAAACTTTTTATCATTTGTAAAATATAACTTTAAGTCTCAAGGAGGGAGCTTGAGGGGAGAAAAATATCCTATGGAGGGCGGAGCCTTATAAAGCAGGTAAAGTAACAAATGTATAAACCTAGTATTCAGAATAGTGGTGTTTGGATGAAAAGAGCAGATATAAGATCTGCACACCACTTGTAAGTTACTAAACTAGTGCTAATAAAAAATATTTATTACTTTCTTGTTTAAGCTAAACAATAATATGGTGAAAGTCCTGGAAAAAAATATATATATACTGATACTTTATTAAATCACGAAATAGATTGTATCCCTAAAGTTTACACCATTTGTAAGTCACTAAACTAGTGCTGGTAAAAATATTCATCAAGTTTGAGACAATGGTTCCTAGATTCTTTTTGAAGTTTGATGCATTGATTTTTAGTTGGATCTTATTTTATAGGATTGATGACACAAAGATCAATAAATGTTTGAGTACAGAACTGACTATATTAAAGCATTACCTGATTGAGGCTCCAGTGGTAATAATAAGAGCTATATATTTATATTGTTTGCTTGACTTTAAACTCAATAACAAGGCCCTCCATTCGTTCATAATTTGCTACATTTGTTTTTGATTGTATCTACCCTATTTAGGGCTACAGAATATTGGCCCTATGTTAATCCATGAAAAAGAAATTACCAATGCCCTAACTACAGTGTAAACCCTACCTAACTATGCTAATCACCCATCACTAAAACATTGTAAGCAAACTGCTACAGGTCACTTATCCAAGTGAATTTCACAACAAAGTCGAAAAGCAAGGTATACATTTCCATTGAGTTTTGCACTGACAATAAATTACGAGTTACACCCTGACACCCTGGCACTTTGACACCCAAACCCTATGCTTAAAAGATTTTACGGATCACTCTTAAATCAGGGCAGTGCTGTAATTGAAAAAGCAGAACAAAGATTTACGCGTACCACTTGCAAATGCTTTGAAAACCTTTGCTAAGTATCCCAGAAGCATTTAAAAATGACAGTATAGCACAAAAAAACACTACAAAATGATGATATTTCAAAACTATTTGACACTTAACAATCTGACATCAACATATGAGTAATTAAAAAATAAGATATCTTGGTATTAAGCCCATTTTATGATAAAAAACTCAAGGGTAACACATAACCTTTAATGCACGTCACAAAACCACTTTGCCTAGGAACAAACACTCTAATGCTTGCCTATATATATATATCATATTTTAACACAAAATAAACACATCTTTATTTATTTTACCTATAAATTCAATGGTCACATCTTTTTAATATTAAAATATATTGAATATATAGTTCTCAGCAGTGCGGGCTTGCCAAAAGTTGTTGTTGATGCAACGTTAAAACTGCGGCCCTTGCAAAGTCTATGGCAGTCTATAAATACTGGAGACTTTCTAGAATTTTCTCAATTTCTCCTCAGGTGATGAACAGTGTGACTGTACATTTCTCTGGTGGCGTTACTTCTGAAGCAACTTGCCTATTAGAAGTTGAAAACCTGAAAATTACAGCACAGGTAAGCTATAATTAATTAATATTTAATGAATAAATTAATATTACAAAAATAATAATTTATGCTTTAAGATAATGCAAATAACAACATTAGTCATATACAGAAGTATTTAGAAGACATTATTCATGTATAGTAAGATTTACAAGATAGATAAATGTTTATAATTATTTAAGAAATTAATAATTAAAAAAAAAATTAAATAAAAAAAAAAAACACATTGCAAATAACAACATTATTCAGGTAGACAAGATTTAAAACACAGATAAATGCTTATGTAGGGTAAAATGGTGTAAATTTAAAAAAAAAGACAGTTACATTAAAAAAAGCCACATATTTAACTAAATAGTATATGCTCTTAGAAAACTAAATTATCACTCATATTTACAGTGGATTTCAACATATTTCTGTCATTTTCTATAGACTCTGCCTGAAGAGTGTCACTGACTAATTTGTATCACTGTACGGTTTAACACAGACTGTAAACTCTGCAAAAATTTACAGACAACAAATTGAAAAATAAATACATTTGGTTAACAAACATAGTATGGTCTTAGTCAAAAAAAAAAAAAAGAAGTTGAAAAGTTATTTGAACATTTGCATCTCTGTCTGTCATTTTCACCAGACACTGCCTAAAAACAAATTGAAGACAACAGGTACAGTATAACAAGTAAAAAAAAAAACATGATCTATCCTGTTTGCTGTGCGCCAATGTGAAAATGCACTGCAACCTAACACTCTAACCCATAACCTAAGCCCCAAGCCTAACCCAATAACCAAAACACCTAATGCCAACAGTGCCGCACACCAAAAAGGATAGGACAAAAAAAAAAGTACCCAAACCCCTAATGGCAACAGTGATGCACACAACACAGGATAGCATAACAAATTTTGTTAACACATACAAAATAGAAGGATCTATCCTGTTTTGTGTGCGTCACCCTCTAAGCCTGACCCCATAACCTAAACCCCAAGCCTGAACCCCATAACCTTAACCCCCTAATGCCAACAGTGCCGCACACCAAACAGGATAGAACAAAAAAATATATATACCATAACCCCCTAATGCCAACAGTGGTGCATACAAAACAGTATAGCACAACAAATGTTGGTAACACATACAAAATGGAAGGATCTATCCTATTTGTGTGCGCCACCCTCTAAGCCTGACCCCATAACCTGGACCCCAAGCCTAACTCCATAACATTAACCCGTAATGCCAAAAAGTTGTTAACACATACAAAATGGAAGGATCTATCCTGTTTTGTATGGTCTTAGTTAAAAAAAAAGTATTTAAAAATTATTTTATCACTATTTCTAATTTTCAACAGACACTGCCGGAAGAGTTTCAGCATCTCCAAAGGAATTTATAGACAACAAATTCAAGACAACAGGTGCAGCATTACACGTTTACAAAAAATGAAAAATAATTTAATATACTGATGTTTACACATATAAAATGGAAGGCCCTATCCTGTTTTGTGTGCACCTTTGTGGAAACGTACTGCAACCTAACAAACACTCTAAGCCTTACCTTATTACCCTAACCACCTAATGCCGACATTGGCGCACACAAAACAGGATAACACCAAAAGAAGAAAAAAATTACCCTAACCCCTAATGCCAATAAAGAAATGCTGTTAACACATACAAAATGAAAGGGTCTATCCGGTTTTGTGTGCTCCACCCTCTAAGCCTAGCCTCATAACCTAAACCCCTAATGCGAACAGTGCCAGACACACACAAAAAAAAAATGCTGTTTACACATATAAAATGGAAGGAAATATCCTGTTTTCTGTGCGCCATTTTGGAAATGCGCTGTAACTTAACTAACCCTCTAAGACTATACCCATAACCCTAACCCCCTAATGCCACACTGCCGCACACAAAACAGGATAGGACAAGAAATGCTGTGAACACATACAAAATAGAAGGACCTATACTGTTTTCTGTGTGCCTTTCACAACATGCACTACAACATAACTAACACAAAACAGGATAGGAGAAGAAATAAGCACAAAAAAAAACAATATTTCATTTGCAAATTTTTTTAAAGAAAGCATCAAAAGTAATAATATACTACTAATATTTACAGTTTACTATGGCAGATACCGAAAACAAAGAGGGACAGAAAAGATGTCAAACACGAGAACGTGTAAAAAGATGATCGACAGACGCTGGAGGAAAAGAAAATTCGACGAGACAAAGAACAAGAGAGAATCGCAAGCAAAAGACAAGCGCCTGAGAATTACATCCAAGCCCAAGAAGGTAACCAAAAAACAAAAACATCTAGAAAAATAATGATTGTAATGTTGATTTACAGAGTCATATTCATATATCTTCTCAGAATTGTACATTACTTAATTCTTTAACAGTAGAGGTTCATAATTGTGGTATTATAAATATTGTCTGTCAGTTTTGTAGGGCTTGTCATTTCAAACAGGAAAGACCCAGAGATGGTGAGTTCTTTAGTTGCTGTCAAAAAGGCAAGGTAAGACTTCCACAAAGACACCAATTCCCACCATATTTAGAAAGCATTATGACTAAGCCTACTTTTCCTACTTTCCCTAATTACAAAAAATTCAAATTACACATAAGATTGTATAATAGTGCCATATCCTTTGCATCTATGGGTGCAACATTAGCTGGTGCCAGGACATGACCCTTACTGCTTCAAAGCACATTTACACCCAAAACAGGGGCAACAAAAATTGCTCAACTATATGTCCTAGATGCAATGGAAACTGTTGAACAATGTATGCAGCTTCCAGAAAATGAAAAATGCTTACCCGTTGTTTTTATACACCTTGTTAAAATTATGGCCAATAACCCTAGAAGAGGAAGTAGAACAGGAACAACGAATTCATGTAGAACTAAATCAATTAACAATCCCAAAAGTCAATATGGTTCTTAAAAGAGAACGCCATACTGATAAACGCCGTTATAACTTGCCATTTCAGAGGGATATTAGAATAAGTCCCAGAAACGATGAGCACCCTTTCATTAACATAAGTATCTTAAGTACTAATTTGCATCCAATGACATATCACAATTTTTTTATCAACGGGGAAGCAGGTTGGCAACCCAAATTAAAACTTGACAGTTACCCAAATTCTAAAGTAGGTGTCAGAAAAAATATTTCCATGCTTGAATTTAAAGTGGCTCAAACTGCAATTCAAAATGGAATCAATCCCATTTTATGGGGAGGAAAATTGACACAACAATGGATCATTGATTCATATTTGCAAGTTGAGGCAAATAATTTAAACGTCATAAAATATCAACAAGATAAACTACGTGTAGAATAGTATTGTGGATTGATGGATTATGTCGCAGAGGTGGCTACAAACAGAGAGCTGCCAGCTGGCAAAGCTATCATTTTACCATCTTCTTTCCAAGGATCTCGTCGCAATATGCAAGAAAAATACAATGATGCAATGGCTATTGTAACTAAATTTGGAAAACCAGATTTATTTATTACATTTACATGTAATCCACAATGGCCAGAGATTGTACAGAATCTGCTGATTGGACAAACTGCTTCCGATAGACTAGATTTAGTGGCAAGAGTCTTTAAAATCAAATTAACTGAATTAATAAATGTCATAACCATAACTCAGTTATTTGGCAAATAGAATTTAAAAAAATTAGCCTTCCACATGCACAGCACATGTAATAGTTCTCAAACTGCAATTCGTCGTGACAACTACGATCGATCACACAACCCCGCGCATGCGCATTACGTAGGGGGCGCGGGCATGCGCAGTGCGTGGCGTCAGTTGCGCACGCACATTGCGCCAGGGGCCACGCGCACGAGCGGGCGACCTTGCGCGCACCCAGATGGCATGGGAGGACGGAAGTGCCACACAGGGGAGGAAGGGGGAGAGACACAGGGGAGAAGGGGGGAGAGACACAGGGGAGGAGAAATAGGGGAGGAGGAGGGAGACAAACAGGGAAGGAGGGGGAGAAACACAGGGTAGGAGGGGGAGAGACACAGTGGAGGAGGGGGGAGAGACACAGTGAAGGAGGAGGGAGACACACAGGGAAGGAGGGGTAGAGACACAGGGGAGGAGGGGGAGAGAAGGGGAAAGAGACACAAGGGAGGAGGGGGAGAGACACAGGGGAGGAGGAGGGAGAGACATAAGGGAGGAGGAAGGAGACACACAGGGAGTGGGTGGGAAGAGACACAGGGGAGGAGGGGGAGAGAAAGGGGAAGAGACGGGAGTGCAAGGAGGGAAAGGGACACAGGGGGGGGAGAGGAGGGGGAAGAGACAAAGGGGAGGGAGAGGGGGTAAGATACATGAGGGAGGGGGGAAGAGACACAGGGTAGAGAGAGGAGGGGAAGAGACACAGGGGAGGGAGAGGCGGAAGAGACATGAGGGTGGGGGGAGAGACACAGGAAGACGGGGAAGAGACACAAGGGAGAGAGCGGGGGGAAGAGACATGAGGGAGGGGGAAGTGACACAGGTGGATGGGGGAAAGAGACACAGGGGAGGGTGAAACAGAAAAAAGGGAAGGGAGAGGGGGGAAGAGACACAAGGGGGGAAGAGACACAGGGGGGATGGGGAAGAGACACATGAGGGAAAGAGACACAGGGGAGGGAGTGGAAGGAGGAAAAGACACAAAGGAGTGAGAGAAGGGAGAAGAGACAGGGGAGTGAGAGGAGGTGGAAGAGACAAAGGGGGGAAAGACACAGGGGAGGGAAATGGGGGGAAATAGAACTGGGGGGGAGACACAGGGGGGCAGGGGGTAAAGAGACACAGGGGAGGGAGAGGGGGAAGAGACACAGGGTAGGGGGAAAGAGACACAGTGGAGTGGTAAAGAGATGCATGGGAGGGAGGGAGGGGAAGAGACACAGGGGAAGAAAAGAGACACATGGGAGAGAGAGGGAAGAGACACAGGAGAGGGAGAGGGGGAAATAGACACAGGGGAGGGAGGAGGAAAAAGACAGGGGAGGGGGAACAGACACAGGAGAGGGAGAGGGGGGGAGAGACATGAAGGAGGGGGAAAAGACATGGGGGAGAGGGGGGTTAAAACACAAGGAGACACAAGGGAGGGAGAGGAGGAGGAAATAAGACACAAGGGAAGAAGTCAGGAGAAGAGACTCGCATTGAGCACCTTTGGCGCTCATTGCTAGGCCCGTGATGAGCGCCAAAGGTGCTCATCGCAAGGCCAGTAAAGTAGAGGGGAGCAGAGGCTCCCAATGAGAAGACAGGGGGAGAGACTCTCATTGAGCACCTTTGGCGCTCATTGCGAGGATCGTGATGAGCCCCAAAGGCGCTCATCGCAAGGCCAGTCAAGTAGAGGGGGTAGAGGCTCCCAATGAGCACTGCTCGTCGGCAATAAAAAGTGAGACACAAGGGAGGGAGAGGAGGGGGGAAAGGAGACACAAGGGAGGGAGAGGTGGAGGAAATGAGACACAAGGGAGGAAGTCAGGGGGAGAGACTCGCATTGAGCACCTTTGGTGCTCATTGCCAGGCCCGTGATGAGCGTCAAAGGTGCTCATCGCGAGGCCAGTAAAGTAGAGGGGAGTAGAGGCTCCCAATGAGAAGACAGGGGGAGAGACTCTCATTGAGCACCTTTGGCGCTCATTGCGAGGAACGTGATGAGCACCAAAGGCGCTCATCGCAAGGCCAGTCAAGTAGAGGGCGTAGAGGCTCCCAATGAGCACTGCTCGTCGGCAATAAAAAGTGAGACACAAGGGAGGGAGAGGAGGGGGGAAAGGAGACACAAGGGAGGGAGAGGTGGAGGAAATGAGACACAAGGGAGGAAGTCAGGGGGAGAGACTCGCATTGAGCACCTTTGGTGCTCATTGCCAGGCCCGTGATGAGCGTCAAAGGTGCTCATCGCGAGGCCAGTAAAGTAGAGGGGAGTAGAGGCTCCCAATGAGAAGACAGGGGGAGAGACTCTCATTGAGCACCTTTGGCGCTCATTGCGAGGAACGTGATGAGCGCCAAAGGCGCTCATCGCGAGGCCAGTAAAGTAGAGGGGGGTAAAGGCTCCCAATGAGCACTGCTCGCTGGCAATAAAAAGTGAGGCTCAAGGGAGGGAGATGAGGGGGGAAAGGAGACACAAGGGAGGGAGAGGAGGAGGAAATGAGACACAAGGGAGGAAGTCAGGGGGAGAGACTCGCATTGAGCACCTTTGGCGCTCATTGCGAGGCCCATGATGAGCGCCAAAGGTGCTCATCGCGAGGCCAGTAAAGTAGAGGGAAATAGAGGCTCCCAATGAGAAGACAGGGGGAGAGACTCTCATTAAGCACATTTGGTGCTCATTGCGAGGAACGTGATGAGCGGCAAAGGCACTCATCCCTAGGCCAGTAAAGTAGAGGGGGTAGAGGCTCCCAATGAGCACCTCCCATCAAGTAGAGGGTGGGAGAGGTAGAGAGAGGGTGGAGGCTCGTAATGAGTGCTAAAGGCACTCATTGCGATGCCTTATGATAAACATTAAAGGCGCCCATCGCGAGCCCAGTAAAGTAGAGGGGGGGGCTCCCATTGTGTGGCAAACAACATTGCCAGGCTTCACTTTTTATTGCCGACGAGCAAGTCGCTAGCATTCTTATAATCATTCAAGAGAAACATTATAAAGACAAAACAACTACGATCGATCGCACACACCCACGCATTGCAAAGGAGCTCGCACGAGTGGACGGCCATGCGCGCACACAGATGACACGAGAGGAGGGAAGAGACACACAGGGGAGGAGGGGGGAGAGACACAGGGGAGGAGGTAGACACACAGGGAAGGAGGGGGGAGACACAGGGGAGGAGGGGGAGAGACACAGGGGAGGGAGAGGAGGGGGAAAGGAGACACAGGGGAGTGAGAGAAGGTGGAAGAGACCCAGGGGAGTGAGAGGAGGGGGAAAAGACCCATGGGAGGTAGTGGAGGGGGAAGAGACACAGGGGAGGGAGAGGGGGGAAGAGACATGAGGGATGGGGGAGAGACACAGGGGGGATGGGGGTAAGAGACAGTGGAGGAGAGAAGAGACACAGGGGAGGGAAAGGGGGAAGAGACACAGGGGAGGGGAAACAGACACAGGTTAGGGGGAAACAGACACAGGGGACAAGAGGGGGGAAGAGACACGAGGGAGGGGGAAACGACACGGGGGAGTAAAAACATGTGGGGGAAAGGAGGCATAAGGGAGGGAGAGGAGAGGGAAATGAGATGCAAGGGATGAAGTAGACAGGGAGAGACTCGCAATGAGTGCTCATCGCAAGGCCAGTAAAGTAGAGGGGGGTAGAGGCTCCCAATGAGCACCTCCCATCAAGTAGAGGGTGGGAGAGGTAGAGGGGGGGAGAGGCTCGCAATGAGTGCTAAAGGCACTCATTGCGATGCCTGTGATAAACACCAAAGGCGCCCATCGCGAGCCCAGTAAAGTAGAGGGGGGGGGGGGCTCCCATTGTGTGGCAAACAACATTACCAGGCTTCACTTTTTATTGCCGACGAGCAAGTCGCTAGTATTCTTATAATCATTCAAGAGAAAGTTTATAAAGACAAAACGACTACGATCGATCGTACACACCCACACATTGCGTAGTAGCGCGCACGAGTGGGCGGCCGTGCATGCACACAGATGACAAGGGAGGAGGGAAGAGGCACACAGGGGAGGAGGGGGAAGAGACACAGGGGAGGAGGGAGACACAAAGGGAAGGAGGGGGAGACACAGGGGAGGAGTGGGAGAGACACAGGGGAGGAAGAGGAGGGGGAAGGAGAAACAGGGGAATGAGAGAAGGGGGAAGAGACTAAGGGGAGTGAGAGGAGGGGGAAGATACCCAGGGGAGGTAGTGGAGGGGGAAGAGACACAGGGGAGGGAGAGGGGGAAGAGACATGAGGGATGGGGGAGAGACAAAGGGGGGATGGGGGGAAGAGACAGTGGAAGAGAGAAGAGACACAGGGGAGGGAAAGGGGGAAGAGACACAGGGGAGGGGGAACAGACATAGGTTAGGGGGGAACAGACACAGGGGACGAGAGGGAGGAAGAGACACAAGGGAGGGGGAAGTGACACGGGTGAGTAAAAACACGTGGGGGATAGGAGGCATAAGGGAGGGAGAGGAGGGGGAAATGAGAAGCAAGGGAGGAAGTAGACAGGGAGCGACTCGCAATGAGTGCTCATCGAGAGGCCAGTAAAGTAGAGAGGTAGAGGCTCCCCATGAGCACCTCCCATCAAGTAGAGGGTGGGAGAGATAGAGGGGGGGAGAGGCTCGCAATGAGTGCGATGCCTGTGATGAGCACCAAGGAGCTCATTGTGAGGCCCGTAATGAGCGCCAAAGGCGCTCATCACGAGGCCAGTAAAGTAGAGGAGAGGCTCCCATTGTGTGGCAAACAGCATTGCCAGGCTTTATTTTTTCTTGCCGACGGGCAAGTCGCTAGTTTTCTTATAATCCTTCAAGAGAAAGATAAATTGGATGCAGGTGACGAAGTGGATTCAGTGATTATTGCTAAACTACCAGATGCAGAAATACATGGTAGACTATATGAGATTGTAACTCATGGCATGATTCATGGACCATATGGCAAAATTAATCCACAGTCACCATGTATGGAAAATAAAAAATGCACTAAAGGATTTCCAAAAGATTATAGAGACAAAATGTATGCTTATTGTGATGGCTATCCATTATATAGAAGAAGAGATGGCCAAAATGCCATTATTCGTGGAAAAAAGGTAGATAACAGATATGTGGTGCCATACAATCCACATTTGCTCATGAAGTATAATGCACACATTAATTTGGAAGCTTGCACTTCTATAACATAAGTATGTCTACAAATATATTTACAAAGGTTATCATGCAGCTACTGTAGTGGTCAAAAGTGCAAAAAATCCAAAACAAACTGAGTTATTACATGATGAACTTGCATCTCATGTAGATGCTCGATATGTAAGTGCGCCAGAAGTTGGAAGTGTAATAAATGCTTTGGCACAAAGTGAACATCCACAAACTACACTAGCTGCATGGATTCAATTAAACTGTAACGACTCGGAGGCAATGGAATTGTTATATATTGACATTCCCTACCATTATGTTTTCGTTAATGGATTATGGCGCAAACGATTAATAAAAAAATTATAAAAAAAGTAAATTAATTATAATAGATGAGGCTACAATGATGTTATTGTATGCCCTACGATGTATTGAGTGTTTGTTGCGTAACATCATGGATAATGATTTGCCTTTTGGTGGAAAGGTAATGTTGTTAGGTGGAGATTATAGACAAACATTACCTGTCGTCCATGGAAATTGCACAGACATTGTAGAAACATGCATAAAGGCAACTATTTATCCATCTTCAATTACAACAAAATATGAGATTAGAAGGACAAAATGAATTCAATTAGTGGTTCATTGAAATTGGAGAAGGAAAAACAAGAGTGAATACATAATTTACCCGATGATACTGAAATTCCATCTGAAATGATTTGCAAACAGGACATCATATCGGCTAAATTCCAAAACTCAATAACTAATGAGGATTACGCAGAGTTTGCAAACAAAGTAATATTAACATCCAAAAATAAAAAAAATTGCTTCTGAATAATGAAATATTAAAATGAATAGATGGATCACAGTGCTGACTGTGTACTTGGTGATGACAAAAGAAAGTCAGACAAACTTCTCCACTGAATTTATTAATTCATTAACTCCATCAGGAATGCCACCACATACTTTTAGGTGCAATTGTCATGTTACTGCGAAATATGAACCCAAAAAAAGGACTATGTAATGGGACCAGATTAATTGTTCAAGAAATAAAAGACCACTTCATAAATGCTGAAATTCTGAATGGTACCCATAAAGGAGAACAAGTTTTCATCCCAAGAATAGATTTGGCACAAAGTGAAAGCAGCTTGCCTTTTGTACTTCAAAGGAGACAATTTCCCATCATTATGGCATTTGCCATGACCAATAATAAATCACAAGGAGAAACTTTTAAATCCGTTGGAATCTTTTAGAAGAACCAGTGCTTGCCCGTGGCCAACTGTATGTTGCAAGTTTACATTGAAAAAAAAACAAAGTCAGGGTGATTTATTAGATGTTGGCCGACTTTTTACAAAAAACATTGTCTACTATGAGATGCTGTAATTTAAAATTCCAAAAAGGATAACAATACAACAGATGTCCAAAAAATTTAAATAAAAAAGGAACAGTGCTTTTATCTCAAGGATAAATTCACACACAAAAAAAACAACAAATATAAAGAACAGTGGTTTTATTTTGAGGACGAACTTTTATGTCACTCGGGCTCTTTGTACAGACCCCTATTTCACTAAGAAACTCTATAAAATGGCTAAAAACATAGAAAACAGTGGTTATACCCCGCGGATGAACTTTTATGTCTTGCGGTCTCTTTTTAGAGGACCACTATTTCACATAGGAAACTCTATGTGACATTTAAAAAAAAATACAAAAAAAAACAAAACACAAGTGCAAAAAAAAACAACTATAAACAGTGTCTTGGAAGTGGTCTTTTGTCTGGATTGGCCCCACAAAACAGTTACATTGGATTTTCTTACATTTCCAGGTTAAAAGTTAATTACATTAAGTTACTGTTTGTAATGTTAAAATGTAATTTTATAAGGTGTGCAAAGTTGTTTCATTGTATGTAATTAAGGGTTCATGTTAGGAGGAGGATGATCATTTGTTGTCAAATATAAATGTATAATTAAATCGAGAGTATCGATCCAGGTAGTAATCCGATCACCAGTTACTGGGGTCAGGAAGAAAAAAAAAATCCCACTTTGAAACAATTGACTAAGTTTCACTGGGGAGTTTTATGTTTGCCTTCCTCTGGATTCAATAGTCAAGATCACTGCATTTTCTCACAATTAAAGTTGAAATGTTATTACATTACGTTAATGTTTGCATTGGTAAAATTGTATTTTATAAGGTTTGCAAAGTTGTTTTATTGTATCTTATTAAGCCTTCATGTCAGTAGGAGCATAATCATTTGTTGCAAAATTGAAATGTATTATTACATAGAGTGGATTGATCCAGGGAGTAATACAATCGCCAGTTACTGGGGTCAGGAAGGAATTCATTTTTCCCCCCTTTGACAAAATTGGATATGTTGCACTGGTTTTTTTTTTGTTTGCCTTCCTCTGGATTTAATACCTATGTGGTTTATCAGTAGTTGACCTACAAATTGCATGTTACAAAGCATTATGTAATGGTTTACAATACTCATTCATACAAAGTTGAGCTATTATATTATTCCTGTATAGCTGACAATTGAAAATGATAATATTGTAAAAAAAACTATGGTTTACCAGTTGTTCATCTACAAGTTGCATGTTAAATAAATAAACACATTTACTATAATTGTTGTACTTATTTGTAGATAACAAAAAGGTTAAGAGTGTCAGAGACTCGTATTAAGTGGAAAACAGCATTTAAAGCCTACACATTTAATTGCCGTTATTTTTTGATGGGCAAGTCGCTAGTTAAAAAATAAAAAACACAAGATTAGCATAGGGCTCTATGTCGGTGCATTACAAATAAAAGGTTAATAATAATAACAATAATATAATAATAATAATAATAATATGTGTGTGTATTATAAGAATAGAGGAATGGTGCGTGAATCCTGTGTTTCCTAAGCTTGTATGACATATTTATATATATTATATGTGAACCTGAAAATCATGTTAATAACATTTTTGAAAGTTACATAGTTACATAGTAATTAAGGTTGAAAAAACACTTTCAGTCCATCAAGTTCAACCTTTTAAGATCTCCTTTGATCTGCAATATGCAAATAAAATATTAATTAATTAGTTAATTAATTATTAATCAATTATTTAATTATTTATTTTTTACTTTATTTTTTATTTTTAATTAATCCAGAGGAAGGCAAACAGAAAAACCCAAGTGATACTTCAATCGTCTCAAAGGGAAAAAAAATGAATTCCTTCCTGATCGCAGATATTGGCGATCAGATTTTTTCCTGAATCAATACTGTCTCTCTAATTATCCATGATAACCCTGAATTCCCTTTTTAATTAGAAATAAATCCAGTCCCCTTTTAAAGTTATCTATCGAATCAGCTGTCACCAGCTCCACTGGTAGAGAACTCCACAGATTAACCACCTCTAATGTGAAGAACCCTTTTCTTTCTTTAAGGTGGAATCTTTTTACTTCTAACCTCAAGGGATGTCCTCTTGTCAGTTGAAAATCTCTTGGCGCAAAAAGCTCCTTTGACAAATCTTTATACTGACCCTGGATGTATTTATATAAAGTGATCATATCTCCTCTTAGACGCCTTTTTTTCTAGAAAAAATAAGCTTAATTTGATTAGTCCTCCTTCATAACCTAGCCCCTCCATTCTCCTGATTAGTTTTGTTGCCCTCCTCTGTACCTTTTCCAGCTCTAAAATGTCCTTTTTATGAAATGGTGCCCAGAATTGTACTCCATATTCCAAATGAGGGCATACTAGAGATTTGTACAGTGGCAGAATTATATTTGCTTCCCTTGCTTCTATACCCTTCTTAATACATGCTAATATTTTATTTGCCTTTGCAGCTGCTGCTAGGCTTTGAGCACTGTTACCTAGGTGGTTGTCCACAAGCACTCTCAAATCCCTTTCAATATCTGATACACCTAGATTTGCTCCATTAAGATTATAAATTGCATGGCTATTTTTCCTTCCCAGATGCATAACTCTACATTTATTTATATTAAATCTCATCTCCCATTTAGATGCCCATTCCTCAATTTTATGTAAATCCCTTTGGAGGGAAAGCACATCATTATCTGATTTAATTACCTTGCACAACTTCGTGTCATCAGCGAAAATGAAGACCCCACACTCCAATCCCACCTCTAAGTCATTAATTAATATGTTAAAAAGGAGAGGACCTAATATTGAACCCTGAGGAACCCCACTTACCACATTAGTCCTATCAGAGTAGGTTCCACTTACAACAACCCTTTGCTTCCTGTCTTTTAGCCAGCTCTCTATCCATGAGCAGATATTTTCTGTAATTCCTGTATCTCTTAGTTTGCACAATAGTCTACCATGTGGCACTTTATCAAAAAACCTTTGCAAAATCCTAAAAGACTACATCCACTGAGTTGCCTTGATCCAGGTTCCTACTAACCTCCTCATAGAAACTAATTAGAATGTTTGACATGACCTATCCCTCATGTTGACTCCTACTTATAATCCTGTTCAAATAGACATATTCTTGTATATTATCCATTATTAACCCTTCTAAAAGCTTCCCCACTACAGAAGTGAGTTTCACTGGTCTATTATTCCCCAGATTTGCTCTTTCGCCCTTTTTAAATATAGGTATCACATCTGCTTTTTTCCAGTCATCTGGTAGAGACTCTGGGCCTCATTCAATTGCGATTTGGCCAATTTAATAGGGCTCTAAATAAGCACATAGCATATTTTTCTTAAAGAAGTTTTTAGTTAGTGAAAACCTTGCTTTTGGATAGATGCTTACTAACTAAAAACTTCTTTAAAAAGTATATGTTATGTGCTTATTTAGCTCCCTATTCAATTGGCCAAATTGCAATTGAATGAGGTCCACTGTGTTGAGTGAATCTTGGCACTGGTAGTAGTATCTCAGAAAATACTACCTTGGAGGTCCTTGCCTTCCGCTTATTACCTAATTCTCTAAAATCATTCTTTAGGACACTCCATCTTCCACTAACTTTGTCATTGGTACCAATATGTACCAAGACCGCCGGTTCATTTTCAGTTCCTCCCAATAATTTGTCTACACGATCCACAACATGACGAACCAAGCACCCAACCTGTTTGATTGCTGGGATCTGGGTGACAAATCCCCCTGTCTACCTTCCTAGTAACAGAGTCCCTATCACCAAAATCTGTCTGTTGCTCTGCCTATTCTGCCCTCCAACTCCTCCAGTAGAACTGTTTTCCCAGCTGTTAGAGGGAACAACTCTATCTGGCATTGCCATTTCTGAATTCCTGAATGGACATCCCCAACAGTTTCACTCAATCTGGCAAATCTGTTGGTGTTTGCCAACTCAGAACTGGCCTGCCTCCTCCTGTTCCCCCTGATTCCCCTTCTAACTGTAACCCAGCTACCTCCCTAAACATCCTCACTAGTCCCAGCTCCACCCTCCATGCTAGGCCCAGCTAAACTGTGCTCTGAGTGCACCAACCCTCTTTCCAGTGGAGCAATATCACTAAGTGCTGCACTTCTCCTCTCCAGATCTCCAATTTGAGCTTCCACAGAGACAACATTCTCACACCTCTCACTGAGGTTTGGACCCCTGATCATCTGTTACAGTATTGCATACATATGACAGGATGTACACTGAATCAGGTTGCCGCTGGACTGACTCATAATTATTATTATTGTCTATAAAATTTCAGTGGGAAATGTCATGAATCAGCCAGTGGCCATACTGGGTTTGGACAAAGTGCATGGCTCCTGCTGTGGAAGAAAAGATTTGGGGCCCACTTGTTATGGATATATTGTTATGCTGTGGTCTAGGGGATAAAGTATTATAAGTTTATCCCTTAGCATATTCCCATCCCTTCCATGTTTAGGCTCATTATAATGGGTGTCATGTGAGGGAGCTGGTGGGATGTGTTGGTTGTATGTGGGTGAAACATTGGGTGTTATATTTGTAAATATGAATGTATGTTATTATATTGTAGAGGGGAAGCCCATTGAATACAGCCAAAACCTCCTTTGTTCCCAAAGGCCTGTTAATCCCATTAGCTAAGTATCCAGCAGAGAACTAACAATGGGAAGCTCACAGCTGGAGAGCAGACAGGCAGGCACCCAGAAACAATGGGATGGCCTGAAGGCTTCTCAGCCTTCATAGCATGGGCACAGGAGAACCAAGGTGCTTTCCCCAGGAGATTCAGACCCCAAATGGATTAGTTGGCCCCGCCTAGTGGGTGGACCTGGGGAGGAGTCTCATGGTTCCCACGTAGGGACCCTTGCTGATTGGCCAGAGGCAGTTAGGGGCTGACTAAAGGTAGCCTCTTCCTAGTAATTATGTATGCCTGTTTAAAAGATGTTGTTTTCCAAATAAAGTGGTTCATAATTTTCATCAAGACTTTGTGTGCAGGTGTATTATTGACCCAGGGGCATATGCTGGTAGAGGAGATCGTTTCTGACTCCCTGCCAGGTTTTTCCAGGCACACTACCTTAAGCTGGGACTTATGCTCTTGCATCCGCAAAGAAGGTCCATTGGTCTGAGTCACCCAAATCTTAGGTCTAAAACCTACAGGAGATAAGAGGACTAGGATCCTCTATACTCCATCATCATTGTAGGTTGTGACAATTGGTGGCATTGGTGAGAGACTCCACAGAAACACCAGAAATGGAACAGACGGATATCACCAAAGAAGCAACAAGACGGTTTAAAGCAGCCAGGCACTTATACCCCAGTAAGATGACCGCACAAGAGGTGTCTAACTTACTAGACCAGCATTGCCAGAGGATCTGGCAGGAGCGCAATGGAGCGAGAACTCCAGCTCAGCAAAGGCTTGGCTACAGAGAGACACTGCGTCTAGAGAAATGGATGGCGATTCTGAATCTGTGGCAGGACGATGAGCTAATGGGCTGGCTGGAAGTACTAGTAAGAAAAGAGGTTGCCTTGGAGAACCAATATCACATTTTTCACGCCAAAATAGTTGGTGGCCTTGGAGAGGAGTTTGATTTACGCTTGGAGATAGATTCTGGCCTCCAAGACATTGTGTATGGTGACCCGGAATGGGGCATAGGAACCTTTAAAAGGCACAACAACTTGTTTGTGGAACGCTGTCGTGGTCTGGGACTGGAACCATGGTCCATGGAGGCTAATTTAATGGTACACCTGATTGAGCAGGAACTGCAGCTGGAGGAGGAGTATTTTGAGTTGTGGGACGAGATCTATGGGGAGACATTTTGCCCATCAAGAGGGGAACAACCTAGTCAAGAGGACTGGTCGCCAGATTTTTACAACACAGATGGTATGTACCGAAGTGATTGTGTGCAAGGGGTCTGGGGAGAACATAGTGATGGAGAATGCGTTCCTTTAAAAAATGCAGAGACTGTGTCAGAGCCTAGAAGGGATGGTAAAGTCAGCTTGGGACCAAATCACCAGCTCCAAGAGCCAGAGACCCAGGGGAATGTTCCCTGGGTGCGGTCAGATAACCCATGTTTGTCCCCTGATACCCCAAGAGACTTAATCCCAGAGGAAATGCTAGCAGAGCACAGTTTCTCCAAACGGGTCACACCTGAGGTACCGGATGTGGAAAAGGTCTCACCTGAGGACTACCTTCCAGCACAAATCCTGGCAGAAACCCCAGTAACTGCTCAGCAGGTAGGGCCAGATGAACTAAGTCTGCCCTCAGAAGTTCTAGGCAATGTGTATGGGCCAGAACTGCTCATGGAGGCAGGGGCTCAGGATTGCTATTTAAGTGACTGTGGGGAGGGAAAGGAACTGGTTCCTAGCTACAGTGAACCGGACCTCACACAGGAGGTGGCAGTGGCACCAGGGATAGCCGTGCCTGTCTGGGAGAAAGAGCCATGGGTGCATTGCGGCACCCCAAAGGGTTGTGAATGTAGTGAGGACTTGCCTGAGATGACAAGTGTCCAGGAGTCCAATACAAACTCTGGAGCAGACAAAGCTCAGAGGGCCCAGTAGTCCACAAAGGATGAGGCCCAAGTTGCCAAGGAAAAGATAACAGAAGAAGAGGGTCAGCTGAGGGCCCCAAAGCACAGCCTGGGTGGGAACAGCGTAGTTCTCCAGGCTGCAACACAGACAGACCCAGGGGAAGAAAACCAGGAGGGTCTGTCCAAAGATACAGATTTCCAGGAGCCAGAGCAAACAGAGCATCCAAGTCCGGACTCCATCAGGGACGCTGGAGTCAAGCGCAGACCGGTATGTACTTTACTGCAGTTATTGTGTTATTGGGCTCCCAACAATAATGATTTTGCTGAGAGAGGTACTGGACTGCCCCCTTGCCATCCCATAGGCCCAGAGACTGTTTTAGAAACCCCAGCCCAGCTGTGGGGACTGGCTGAGGGGAAAGGGGTTGCTATGGGACAGGGGTTGTTTTATGGGGCTCCCAAAAATACGGTTTTGCCTCAGAAGAGTGTATGGGTGCAACCCACTGTGTCCCCAGGGACTTCCATGATGCTGCCAAAAAGAGAGAGATGGGATTCTGGACTATTTGGGTAGGGGTTGCATGGGAAGAGCAATTTGCTCTATACAGTGGGAGCAAGGCCAAGGGCTGGGGGAGGTCTTTACTCTGCACCTTGGGACTGTGTGCGCACCGACATGAACTTGCCTAGCATGCAGCAGGCCGGGCCAAACCAGCAGATTCATGACTATCAGCGTAGCTGGGAAAATCTTGGATGTTCCCTGCCCGCTTGGGGAAGGCTTGTCATGAATCAGCCAGTGGCCATACTGGGTTTGGACAAAGTGCATGGCTCCTGCTGTGGAAGAAAAGATTTGGGGCACACTTGTTATGGATATATTGTTATGTTGTGGTCTAGGGGATAAAGTATTATAAGTTTATCCCTTAGCATATTCCCATCCCTTCCATGTTTAGGCTCATTGTAATGGGTGTCATGTGAGGGAGCTGGTGGGATGTGTTGGTTGTATGTGGGTGAAACATTGGGTGTTATATTTGTAAATATGAATGTATGTTATTATATTGTAGAGGGGAAGCCCATTGAATACAGCCCAAACCTCCTTTGTTCCCAAAGGCCTGTTAATCCCATTAGCTAAGTATCCAGCAGAGAACTAACAATGGGAAGCTCACAGCTGGAGAGCAGACAGGCAGGCACCCAGAAACAATGGGATGGCCTGAAGGCTTCTCAGCCTTCATAGCATGGGCACAGGAGAACCAAGGTGCTTTCCCCTGGAGTTTCAGACCCCAAATGGATTAGTTGGCCCCGACTAGTGGGTGGACCTGGGGAGGAGTCTCATGGTTCCCACGTAGGGACCCTTGCTGATTGGCCAGAGGCAGTTAGGGGCTGACTAAAGGTAGCCCCTTCCTAGTAATTATGTATGCCTGTTTAAAAGATGTTGTTTTCCAAATAAAGTGGTTCATAATTTTCATCAAGACTTTGTGTGCAGGTGTATTATTGACCCAGGGGCATATGCTGGTAGAGGAGATCATTTCTGACTCCCTGCCAGGTTTTTCCAGGCACACTACCTTAAGCTGGGACTTATGCTCTTGCATCCGCAAAGAAGGTCCATTGGTCTGAGTCACCCAAATCTTAGGTCTAAAACCTACAGGAGATAAGAGGACTAGGATCCTCTATACTCCATCATCATTGTAGGTTGTGACAGGAGAAATAAACAATATAAAATAATATATTTGTATAAGGTTTTCCTCCTTTGCACTATAAATCTGCCCTCCCTTTTCTTTGAAATCCCACCTTTTATTTAAACTGCTACAATTTTACTAGAATTGCACGTGATACTAGAAATGTTCGCAAGCTCACAAGTTCACCCCTTCTCCTGTTTATATTAACTTCTGCCTTCTCACCTGGACACAATTAGCACAATCTGCAGTTTATCAGCCTTTACTTGCAAGGAAAATCCACAAACAACCCCAAAACAGCTCACAAACTGTTTATACTAGTTTACCAGTCAAGCCACACCCCTCTCACCTGGGCACAATTAGTGCACTGCAATTTATCAGCCTTTACTTTTAAAGGAAAATCCACTTGCAAACAACACCAAAACAGCTCACAAACCTTTTATACTAGTTTAACAGTCAAGCCACACCCCTCTCACCTGGGCACAATTAGTGCACTCTGCAATTTATCAGCCTTTACTTGTGAAGGAAAATCCACTTGCAAAAACACATATATCATTCCAACCAAATATTGATATTGGTGTCAGGCTATAGATAATATAATGGGGATTTAAGGGTTAAACATAAAATGTCATTGTTATTTAGCATCAGCATTCCTCTCCCATGACCCCTTGAGGGGTGTCTTCTTGAAAACCTGCTTCTTTGAGGTTTGCATATAAAACTAATTATTAACGCACATATTATTTTCGATATTGTGTGTTTTTGTTTTCGATATTGTGTGTTTTTGTTTTCTGAAACTATCCAATTATAATTAGTTTGTTTATGTATTCCTCTTTTCTATTTGGACTATTATGTATAGCAGATCAGAATTCCTATAAATTTTAGGTAAGTATAACCACATAGACAATGCTGTATCCATATAAATAAAATATAATAATAATATTGTAACGATCCAGGGGTTATTACTGCCCAGGGCCACCTGCTACAGGTTAACTACCCACCAGTACCTTTCGGGTTCTTGGAAATCTCTGCATCAGCACCCTGATATCTATATCAGTCAGGGTCTCTCCATCAGGAATCAGCAATTCCAGGAGTCTCAGTAACCTTCTTCTGGTAGTGACCAGGACAAGCTACTTGCAGGGTGGAGATAGGATTAGTATCGCAGCCAACAGAAGCAAATTAGAGAACTTGCTATTTCTATATGTCTCAGCAAATAACTGTTTTACCTAACTAGTGGTTAGATACCAGGGTTGGTGTTAATAACACAACAATGACAGGGAGTGGCAGACAAACACAGGAGATTGACTCCACATGGAGTTCAACATTACATCATTTCTGGCACCTGGGAACAATAGGCCAGACACATGTAATCTCTAGCTGTCTAGCACATCAGATATGTAATTAGCGTATTTGGCAAACAATGGGACAAAACAGATAACAATACAATCACTGGTTCCTGTTCCAATGTCTCATTGTAGACCTATTTTGTTGACCATTTAGTTACAGTTTAAATATAACACAGAACACATTAATGTAACATGGGGAATATAGTATAGAGGATAAGACAGAGACATATGCCATAGGACCATATGACGCATGGTGGTACACTATGGCCCTATGTTTTGGGGTTATTCACCTTATCCCCGCTATTTACCCCATCACACATCTGCCCACATTTCCCATGTGGCAATATAATTCCCCTACCCATTTTCCAATGGGACGGTATGTCCTCTATGGTGGCTCAATGCACCAAGATCCAGACCCTGGAAAGTGGTCCGTGACAAATAATATGTATAAAATTACAAACATTCATAAATTATGTTTTTATTTTTATATACACATTCTAAAAATGTACAATAAAATCAATATAACAATTACGTTTTATCAGTATTCGGTCAATATAGGGCTCTTGGTTGTAAATCAAAAATCCTGTGGTTTTCCTTCTAATTTTCTTTACACTTGATCACCTCATCTTATTCTGACAGGCACTTGTTCAGTCAACTGAAAAAAATAGTCACTACTGTTATGAACTTTATAATTAGTGTATCAGTAACCCCCCCCTTTTCTGTGCATAACCGATGTTTTGATAGCATTCATGTGACACTTCTCCAATGTGAAATACAAACTTACAGTTACACCACTATTGCTATCTCTATATTATTTTTACCTTATTTTCAAGAGTAACTCAAACTGTCGCATACTTAAAAAATTACAAACCTTTGCATCGCATTAGAAAATACCTTTTCTATTAAAATAATGAAACTACATTTGCTTGTATTTCTTTTAATATTCTCAATATAGGGTTTACAATTAAAAAGTTTACCTTAAACTCATGGAGCCTCATTCAATTCGAAGCCTGCATCTCGTGGTATACAAGCCGTATGTCTGCGAGCTTGAACAACAATTCCAGTGCTATTCAATTGAATAAGCCCGCAAGTTAGGGGGTGAAAGCCGAAACTGTAAACCATGCACTTGTATGTTGCATTTCAGGGTGGTAAAATGATCAATTAAGCAAGGCCGTAGCTATCCATTTAGAAACAGCCAATAGAAAATTAGACTGATTAGGAAAGTGCAGAGGCATCTTGGAGGGCTTTAACTGATTTTTAAATCACCACTGCCTATATTATAACCAGTTAAGGACTTATGGGGATGGAACTAAGAAGGGGGAAAGATCTACATACTAAGAATTTAGAGCGTTAGACCTGTGTTTATTTGCACATATAGGAAGGCAGGTTTGCTGCATGTACTGATCCTATATCTGACTGCACACAGCCTCCCCTTCTAAGACCGATTATCTCCCATGTCCTCTGTCCCTGTCCACCTATATGAAATTGTTAATAGGTGACTGCATGACTTGTTAAAAATTGAATAGCATTTCATATATAAGTATCCCTAGGACTTTAATTTATAGCTCAGAAGTGAGTGAGCAAGTGCCCCTATTATACTCTGCAAAATCATTTGCTATGTAACCACACTCCATGAATGGTAAATAAAAGAGTAACAATAAAGGCTACAGTAGCTACCAAAGGAACCATTGTTCATATTGTTTTTAACCTTTCCTTTTAAACTCTTTTAATCTACGTTGTTTTTCTATTGAATAAAATTTCTACTTTCAAGCAAATATGTACAGTAAACACAAAAATAAATATATACACAGCAATAGATCCAATATACCACTGTAATAAAAGCAACCCCCTCCCGCAGCACATGTACTGTCCCCAGTTACAGTGCCTTGCAAAAGTATTCAGCCCTTTGCATTTTTCGTGTTTTGATGCCTCACAACCTGGAATTAACATTGATTGTATGAGGATTTGCATCATTTAATTTACAGAACATGTCCACAACTTTGAAAATTATTTATTTATTTTTTTGATTGTGAAGCAAACAAATAGGACAAAATAACTAAAAAAGTCGATGTGCATAACTATTCACCCCGCTAAAGTCAATACTTTGTAGAGCCACCTCTTGCAGCAATCACAGCCCCAAGTCGTTTTGGGTAAGTCTCTATGAGCTGGCCACATCTTACCACTGGGATTTTTGCCCATTCCTCCTTGCAAAACTGCTCCAGCTCCTTCAAGTTGGATGATTTGCACTTGTGAGCAGCAATCTTTAAGTCTGACCACAATTTTTCTATTGGATTGAGGTCTGGGCTTTGACTAGGCCATTCCAAAACATTTACATGTTTCCCCTTAAACCATTCAAGTGTTGCTTTAGTAGTGTGTTTGGGGTCATTGTCCTGCTGGAAGGTGAGCCTCCGTCCTAGCCTCAAATCACGCACAGATTGGTACAGGTTTTGCTCAAGAATATCACTGTATTTAGCACCATCCATCTTTCCCTCGACTCTGACCTGATCCTAGTTCTGGCTGCTGAAAAACATCCCCACAGCATGATGTTGCCACCACCATGTTTCACTGTGGGGATGGTGTTCTTTGGGTGATGTGATGTGTTGGGTTTGCACCAGACATAGCGTTTTCTTTGATGGCCGAAAAGTTAAATTTTAGTCTCATCAAACCAGAGCACCTTCCTCCATACATTTTGGAAATCTCTCACATGCCTTTTCGCAAACTCAAAACATGCCATTTTGTTTTTTGCTGAAAGCAATGGCATTCTTCTGGCCACTCTCTCATAAAGCCGAACTCTATGGAGCGTACAGCTTATTATCGTCCTATGTACAGATACTCCAGTCTCTGCTGTGGAACTCTGCAGCTCCTCCAGGGTTACCTTAGGTCTCTGTGCTGCCTCTCTGATTAATGCCCTCCTTGCCCGGTCTGTGAGTTTTGGTGGGTGGCAGTCAGGTTTGCTGTTGTGTCAGGTTCTTTCCATTTGATTATGATAGATTTGACGGTGCTTCTAGGCATCATCAACGCTTTGGATACTTTTTTATAACCTAACCCTGACTTGTACTTCTCAACAACATTGTCCCTTACTTGTTTGGAGAGTTCCTTCATGTTCATGGCAGTGTTTGGTTAGTGGTGCCACTTGCTTAGGTGTTGCAGCCTCTGGGGCCTTTCAAAATAGGTATGTATATATAATGACAGATCATGTAACAATTAGATTGCACACAGGTAGACATCATTTCACTAATTATGTGACTTCTGAAGGTAATTGGTTGCACCAGAGCTTTTTATGGGCTTCATAACAAAGGGGGTGAATACATACGCACATGCTAATTTTCTGTTTTCTATTTCTAAAAAATTGTTTTATGTATATGTTTTTCTCATTTTACTTCACCTACTTACACTATTGTGATCTGGTCCATCACGTAGAATTCAGATTAAAAAAACATTGAACTTAAGGCTGTAATGTAACAAAACAGGTAAAAAGTCAAGGAGGTGAATACTTTTGCAAGGCACTGTAAGTGAACCTATTAGTCTAAAGGCTCAGTCTCACTGGAAAAAATCCCTAATCCCTATCCCTGAAAACAGAAGGTGGCAATTGATATTACCAATGACAACCTATCCAATAGATAACAATAAATGTACCGTATATACCGTATAAGCCAAGTTTTTCAGCCCTTTTTTTAAGGCTGAAAAGGCCCCCCTCGGCTTATACTCGAGTCACCCTGTGTTTCTTTCCCCCCCGTGTCTCTCCCCCCCCTGTGTCTCTTCCCCCCTCTCCCTCTCCTGTGTCTCTCCCCCCCCCTCGTGTCTCTTTCCCTCCCCCTCCCTTATCATCCTCCTCATCCTCCCTCCTTAACCCCCCTCCTCATCTCTAACACCCCTCCTCAACCCCCCTCCTCATCTTCAATCCCCCAGCTCATCCTCAACCCCCCTCATCATCCTCAACCCCCCTCCTCAACCTCAACCCCCCCTCCTCATCCTCCCTCCACAACCCCCTCCTCATCCTCCCTCCACAACCCCCTCCTCACTTTACCCCTCTCTAATTACCTCCCCCTCTCCCTTTCCCCTCACTTACCTTCCATCAGCAGCTGCTCCTCCACTCCTCCGCTCCTCCGCGCATCTTCTGGACCCAGCATATGCTAATGACGAGATGTCACATGTGCGTCACGTCATTAGCATTGACTGGGTCCCGACGCAGCCGGAAGACGTATAGAGGAGCGGAGGAGCAGCTGCTGATGGAAGGTAAGTGAGATGAAAGTGAGAGAGGGAGGTAATTAGAGAGGGACAAAGTGAGGAGGGGGGTTGAGGATGAGGGGGGGGGTTGAGGAGGGGGGTTGAAGGGGGGTTGAGGAGGGAGGCTGAGGAGGGGGGTTGAGGATGAGGAGGGAGGTTGAGGAGCGGGTTGAGGAGGGAGGATGAGGAGGGACACAGAGGGACACAGGGGGCACCACATTTCCCACCCTCGGCTTATACTCAAGTCACTAAGTTTTCCCAGTTTTTATGGTGATATAGGTGCCTCGGCTTATTCTCGTGTCGGCTTATACTCAAGTATTTACAGTGTTTATTTTTTAATAAAAAGGGCAGACGGGGTTATGTGGGATAACTAGAGTAGAAAGATGTTGTTGTAAGAGCCAATTGGTGATGTCACAATTGTTTTTTTTTGTTTCCTTCCTCTGGATTAATTAACAAATTACATCACTCAAGGTTCAGAGGAGATCTAAAACGGTTGAACTTGTTGGACTAAAAGTCTTTTTTCAATATTAATCACCATGGGCCTCATTCAGTTCGGAGGCTGCAAGTCCTGTGATCTAGGCCGTATGTTTGCAGGCCTGTTGCGGGCCCGCAGCGCGCTCCAGTTATGGTGTTATTCAAGTCGACTAGACCGCAAATGTAGCATTTCCGGGCGTGAACATGATTACTGGAGCAAGACCGTAACTCCCGATGCGGAAACAGCCAATAGAAAAGGAGGCCATCTTCATGATGTCACGAAAACATGATGGAGGTGGGCATGTCAATCAACTAGTGATTTGGGGTCCGATATGCGATCGGACCTGCAAACCTGCAATGTACAAAATAATAAAAATGAATGAAGCCAATGTTATAGTCCATATGGGTGGCCTGATATGTATTAACTCATTAATTCCTAAAATTGATATAACCCCGAAATGACACATTAAAAATAAAATTTTATATTGCAGATTTACGGGCTTAAGACTGTTGTGCAATGAATTCTAATGTCTTACATTGTGTTCCCCATCATTAGCAGTGTAGTATCAATTATATATTTCCATTTACAGTGCTCTGGACATGTCTGTAAGTCCTTTTGTGGGTCCTCCTTGAAACCCGTAACATGTGGCCCGACTTTTGCCATTTGCGGCCTTGGCTGCGTGGTTAGCAAGGGGGAATCGGAGCACTGGAATAGCGATTTGCAATTTTAGCGATGGTAACACTTGATGGCATGAAAGATCAAAGGCTTGGACGGGCTTTAACTTGCGATGTTAACCATCGGAAGAAATCGGAGGCAGTAGTCCGTAACCCGGTCGGAGCCCGCAAAAGGACGCCGATTAAATAGCAAAATACATTACGCGTTCCCTTATGGATGCCTGGATCTTCCGAGGGCTCAATTGAATGAGGCCCCATGTTACTAGAGAATATTTTTAGAACAATTGGATTTGATAGGTGAGTAATAATTGATAGGCTGCCCCTAACAGTAAAAATTCACTATGAAGTGAAACCTCTTTAATACTAGCGGTCTGAAAATGTAGTAGCTAGACAAAGCCATATCCCCCCATTGACCTTATAGTGGATGGATATCAAGCAGCAGAGTAGTCTGAAATGTTTAAGTAAATATAATGCTGAATGTTATTATTTCACACTTTCATTACAAACTGAATATTCTGTTGATTTGTCAGACTATCACTGCTGATAACCAGCTAATAACAACTTGTAGAATGTTAAATACTGTAGTTCAACACTTATTGAACTTGTAGACGATGCTGATACCAACTTTATCTTCAAAAATCATCCTTTATTAAACTACACCACAGTATAAAATAGTTAGTTCCTGTCATTTGTAATGAACAATTAGCAGAAATATAGTTCATTTATACTTCACATATATGAGCCTCTTGACAAAATGGCACACACACAAAAATGGCACACACACACACAAAGCAGGAATAGAATGAAGAGCAGACCTATGACCTCGGTGGGTCCTCCTACCTGGAAGGTTCACTAGCTGATGTCCCAAATCTGGTTAAAGCATGCTAAACAACAAATAGTAGGAAATAGAGATCCTATGTAAAAGGAAAGATTACCTGCAAAACATAGACTATATTTATAGCAAAATTCTCTAAAAAAAAAAAAAGTTTGTGCACCACAAAAAATAACACCCAGAGTGGATGCAGCTCTGACCCTAGCCGTTCAAGGGATTACTGGCAAGAACGTGTACTATCAATGGAGGCAGAGGGGACATGGTGATGAGCACCTGGGGCTCAAGGAAGTAGTGTGACTCCAACGGACGCAGCTAAGCCACTGGTGGACACAGGGTGCATTTCCAGAGCCAATGTAGCTCTGATCCTAGTTCTGTTGCGGATTTCTGGTAGTAACGTGCAGAATCAACGGAGATAGTGGGCACCTGGGGCCCATACTGAGAAACACCGGTGCAAGCGCTGTAAGATTGGGAAGAAAGCCGTGTACTATTAACAAACGTAGAGGAGAAACGGGGTGAGCATTTTTGAGTACATGCCGAGATGATGCAGTTTTGAGCCAAATTGGGCTGTGTATTGCCAGAAGGAATGACATGTAAAACTGAGAAGGACGCTAAGCAATATAAACGGCGGCAGGGTAGATATAGGGCGAGCACTGGTGGTGCATATTGATCTAAGCCTAACCGGGCATTTTACTGCCGGCGAGAGCGGTGGAAAGACGCGGTTGTTGTGAATCTGAGATACTACCCTAGCCGAGCAATTGGTTAATACTCATGCCCTCTATATTATCAGGGTTTTCTGACATTTTTTGCTAAAGCCCTAACTGGAATTTATATACAAGCTAAAACACCCTTGAACTCTGATGAGCTTCAGGCCTGCCAACGATGCAAGCAATAAACCACCAGAGGAAATGTGAATTATAATTCCAAAGAGACACTTCAGCGGAAGCTTCCAGACTCTGAGTAAATATTATTACCTTTGAGTAACTGATTAATACTCTGGTCCTCTACACTACTGGGGTTCTTTATGGCTAATGTCAGAGCCTTAATTGGAAACTTATACACAAGCTAATACACTTTCTAATTTTTGTTGAGCCCCAGACCGGCTAATGAAGCAGTCAAGAAACTTTTAGAGGAATTTAGAATCATAATTCCACAGAGACACTTTGAGAGAGACTTCAAGACCGTGAGTAACTATTATTACTCTTTGAGTAATTGTTTAATACTCAGGCCCTCTATATTACTGGGGTTTTTTGCTGTTAATGCCAAAGCCTGAATTTGGAATATACACATAAGTTGAAACATTCTTTAATCTTGCCCAGTTTCAGATCTGCCCAAAAAGCAGACAAGAAACCACTAGAGGAAACTTGAATTATAACTCCACAGAGACACTTTAAGAGAGGTTTTGAGACTGTGTATAAATATTCTACTCTAAAGGGAAGAACTTTTTTAATTCCAACAAATGGTAATAGTGCAATAACCTTGCTGATTCATATTGTCTTTGATGAACAGTCAAATACTTTTTGGGGGGCTTTTTTGTTTAAATCTTTATCTCTTACTTGGATACATTGATTATTGTTGGGGATTGACTAAATTGTCTATTGTATTGTAAAACAAAAGGACGTGTGTGTGAAAAGATCAAGATAACACTATAGTAAAACTAATCTCTGTTCTATATATCAAGGAAAGACCATTTAAAGAATAAGTTTAAGTAAATTTAACAAGGTTCTCGTTTAAAAATTAACAATTGACTAAACGTAAAGGTTTATAGAATCTAACAAAATGAGACAAAATTCTGTAAAAAATAAAGGGAGAGATAAAAAAGTGAATGTAAGAAATTCTAATGAATTATTTTTATCCAAATCCAAGACTAATATTTCTCAACCTAGTATTCCACTACAAACAGATCTTTCTTTGGAAGGATCGGATCTGGGCGAAAAAGGCTTACTAGAAACTACAAATCTTACAACAGAAAGAACAGAAGAACCAATTACCTTATCAGTCATGAGAGATGATTATTCTCAGAATTTCAGAATTCTATTAAATTTGAATTATCACAGGAGATTTCGAAAAATACCAAATACATAGAGAAACTAGAGGAAAGGAGGAAAACAGAAGAACTAGAGATACAAAATAAGAAATTAATTGATGGTCAAAAACAAATAACAAACTATTTAGTCGAAATGGAAAAAGTTCTTAGAAACACAACATGAAGATTATTCCAGAAGGAAGAACTTACGAATAAGAGGGGTTTCAGAGGAAGTCTTAAATAAAGACCTTGTTAGTTATATTTCATTTTTTTTTCTGTCTTTGGTTAAACCAGAATTTCCTGTTGAAGGAAGAATTGACAAAGTCCATAGACTACCATTACTGGTAGGTTTATTAAAGGATACTCAAAGAGATATAATAGTAAGGTTACACTTTTCTTATAAAGAGACAAACCTGAGAACTTCAAGAACAATAGAAAGTTTTCAAAACTCATATAATAGACTATTAATGTTTTCTGATCTTTCAAGCAACACTTTCGTAAAATTACAAAGGCATTGAGAGATGTAAATATTTTATACAGATGGGGTTTCCCAATAAAAATATTTGTAAATAAAAAAAAATCAAAGATTTATTTTTAATTCTGTGGCCAAATCAGAGAAATATTTAAAAGAAAGACAAATTCCTTTCAAACCCTCGCCTGAGAAAGATCAAACAGGTAAAAATGAAAGAATGGACTTTAGTCCAATAATAGTTAATTCCTTCTTGTTTCATATACTTGTTTTTATGAGTAATACTTCCTCTTTATATAAAACATTTGGAGTTCCTTAAAAAAGAAAGATGTAGAGAAGGATATGAAGATTTAAATGACTATTATCTATACCTTAAACATAGTTTAAAGTTTACTGGTGTGTCCTACACAATATAAGAACCACATATAGAACAAAAAGCAAAGTTAAGAACAAAGAGTAATGTTAAGAGGTTTTTCCTAAAGTTTAATATTCAAGTGTAATAGAAATTTTATTTCTACACTTTATACTAATTGGAAGCACAAAATAGATATTAAAGCATTTTATAAATTATTAAGGCACTTTATATAGTTTAAATTTTTACAAATTAAAATTGATAAGGACTATAAATACAGGTTCATCTTTACAATTAATACATACGAATACTCTGAGATTTTTAAAAGGAAGATAAAGAGAAGGAATGGAATGTAGTAATGCTTCCTGGAAATATCTCAAATATAGTTTAAAATAGACCTGAGTAACTCATATATCACGTAGAGGATTTATATTTTGTATTAGACTTGAATAATCTAATAATCTCACTAACATATAAGGTATAGAATCCACTAGAGCACTTCAAACAAGGCACTACTATACACTTCGACATTGAAAATGTCTGCAGAACTATAAGGTTTACTAGAAGGATTTAATATCAGTATTACTTTATTAATAAATAAATATAATATAAATACCACCATTAGATGGATATAGTAGTTGCCTAAGGACACCCATGCATTTTAGTAAATATTTTATGGCATTAAAGTATCTTATTTACACATTGGACTTACAAGGTGGTTTAATATCACAAATTTGAAAAAATTGGTTCTGTGAGAAAATACCAGATTATTCTTTTGCAAAATGAAATATAATATGAATTTCATTAATGCACTTTGTATATTGTATGCATAATTAAGCACTGTATGTCACTCCAATTACGGCTTAATGTTTTTTGTTTATATATTGGTAGAATTAATTTTTAACACTGGTATAACTTAGCAAGAAAAAGAAACAGGAGAAGTAATAGGTAACTGTCAACGATAAAAGGAAATAGATAATATAAGGGAATAGAGGAGTACAAAAGGAAAAGAGAGGGAAAAATGTATATTTTATAAGTCATATAACAGACTCCCTAAACTTACATCTATAGGACAATCGGACTCAAGCCGACCAGGTTATTCTCTCAACCAAATAATTATAGAAACTCCAGAAAGAAAATCCGGAAATTATTTGCCTCCAAGAGACTCACTGGAAGGTTAAAAAAGAACCTGGACTGTACTCCAGTAAATTCCCTTTTATGTTTAATTCCAGCTATAGAAAGAAATCATGAGGGGTCGCAATTCAATTTAGTAAAGATATAAATGTAACTGAGGAATATAGAGAAATAGACAAATAATCTAGATATATTAAGCCTTATTAAATTGTGATTTGGCCAATTGAATAGGGCTCTATATAAGCACAGAGCATATTTTTTTTACAGAAGTTTTTCTTTAGTGAAGACCTTGCTTTCGGATAGAAGTTCACTAACGAAAGACTTCTGTAAAAAAATATGCTCTGTGCTTATATAGAGCCCTATTCAATTGGCCAAATCACACTTTAATAAGGCTGATAATCTGGTCGGGAAATATAAACGGCCAACAATACACCATCTTCAATCTATATTCTCCGAACACGGGACAGAATGCTTTTTTTAATAAAATACTGAAACATGTTAATAAAATTAAATATGGAAAGCTAATAGTCTGCAGAGACTTAAACATGTATCTCAAACCTGAAGTCTGAAATCTTTAATTAAGCGTGAACCAAATGTACAAGCAAAGGGGATATCAAATAATTTCTTTAAAACATTAATTAAATCCAATATATATGATGTATGGAGGGCTCTACACAAAAATCAAAAAGACTACACACACTTTTCATATAGGCATAGAGTCTCTTCAAAATTGGATTACTTCCTAGTGGACGCAAGAATTTTTGAAACAATCCAAGAAAGCAAAATTAAAACCGTTAACTGGTCTAATCATTCGACTCTACTAATGCATATTGGAGATAGACCCCTATTTATGCAAAAACAATACAAGAACATGAATATGTTCTTGTTAAAAGATCCTGAAAGGAAAGCCAAAATGGAAGAAGAACTCACTGAGTTCTTTAAAAGAAACCATGAATCTGTTACTTCAGAAATTACAGACTGGAATGGACACAAAGAATACGTTAGAGGACTTATGATAAAATGGATAAACATTGGAGGAAACAAAGAGGGCTTACCTTAGGAAAATTATATATGGAATTAGTTAAAACAGAAAGAAACAATAGCATTTTACCGAATCAGACTAATATAAATGAATTAAATCAGATTAAATTACAGATAAAGAAAATAGAGCAGTTTAGAGTTGATAAAGCTATATGGCTAGCTCAACAAAAACATGATTTCATTGGAAATAAGACCGGTAAAATATTATCAAATAAATTGAATAAAAAAGAATCACAAAAAAGAATTACTATGCTTAAAAATAAAGAGGGTAAAGAATGTAGGAAACCAGAAGAAATTGCTGATATTGTTTATGACTAGTATAAGTCCCTTTATAACATGGAAGAGCAAGGAGAATTCGTTAAACCAACTAAACAAGATATCAGCCACTTCCTGGAGAAATTACAACTTCCTACCATATCAGAACAACAGTTAGGAGATTCGAACAAGGAAATATCAGCGGCAGGAATACAAACCGCCATAACAAACCTTAAAATAAACAAAGCACCTGGCCCAGATGGGATCCCTAATCAATATTATAAATGATTTGCCTCCATATTGATTAAGTACCTGGGGAAAGTGTTTAATGAAATAAAATTGAAGGGAACAATTCCATCAGAGCTGCTTTTAGCATCTATAGTCACAATCCCCCCCAAAAACAAAGATGTTTCCTTATGCAAAAACTACAGGCCAATTTCGTTAATGAACTAAGATACAAAACTCTATTCAAAGATTTTGGCTACCAGGTTGAATGAGATTCTACCCAATCGAATTAACTTAGACCAAACTGGATTTGTAAGAAAAAGACAAACAACTGACAACACCAGAAGGTTTATAGATATACTGTCATATGCCAAGTCCATGAAAGTCCCATTGTTGGAGAGAAAGCTTTTGACAGGGTTAACTGGGAGTTCATGGACTTGGTTCTACGGAAATATGGTTTCGATAAATTTGGAAGATCTGCCATAGGAGTCCTTTTGTAGTAAACCCTCGGCATATGTAACTGGTATGGGCTTTGAAAAAAAGAAGTTTGAGATACAAAATGGCACCAGAAAAGGTTGCCCCCTGTCTCCACTGCAATTTGCAAATCAACAAATAGAAGTTATACAAATATCTGACCATATAAATAAAATCAGTTTGGTCGTGGACGATGTTTTGTAAATATGAAAAAAACTGAAACTTTATGGTTAAATTTAGACAAACAAATTACTTATTAAATAAACAATTTTCATACAACTGGCAAGAAAATAAGATCACTTATTTAGGTACTATCCTTGTACCTAGTCTTAAAAATTGGTTTGGAATAATTTTGAGATATTACATCAACATATCAATACACTACAAGCAAAATAGAAAGATTTATTGTTGTCCTGGTTAGGTAGAATATCGGAGATTAAAATGGCCATATTGCCGAAAATTGTATACTTGATTAGAGCTACACCATTAGATGTATCTAAATCTCTACTGAGAAACGTACAAAATACGTAGGATAAATGTATATATAAAAATAAAAAACATTCATTTATGACAATTTTGCCCAAAAAGATAGTCGAATTATGAGGGGAGAAAAAATCAAACATTTGGGAGATCTATTTTGCGGAGGTGACATTAAGAAATTGAAGGATATATCTAAAGAATACAATATACCAGGCTAAGATTGGCTTAAATATAACATATTAACAAAGAAATCCGATCAGAATACAATATATTTGATAATATCTAACTATGTTGGAATCATGAATTAACCAACAGGGAGGATAAGATAAGAGATTCTCTATTTCCAATTGTAAACAAATACTGAAACATAAATCTCAAATAAATAAAACAGCTAGAATGGAGGATCGGGAACTAGAAATAGAGAAAACTTGGCCTACCAATCATTGGTTTGAAGCTTGTAAAAATACACAATCAAAAACACAATGTACCACGTATAGGGAAATTAATTTGAAACTAATCCAAAGGTGGTATAGAACACCAGTAACAATAGATATTTTCAGAGACGCATTCTGACTTGTGTTGGAGAAAGTGTGGACAAAAGGGCACACATCTACACATATGGTAGACATGCACTGATATCCAGAAATTTTATTTTTTATGTACTAAACAGATTTCACAAATTGTTGAATTCCAAATTTAAACTTCTATCCACTGGGTATTATTCCATATGTTTCCCAACAAAATAAAATACCAAACAAAAATTTTGATAATTCAAAGCTTATTGGCAGCAAAATGGTTAATTACCAAAAACTGAAAAACAGAGGAAATACCTACGTGCCAGGAAATAATTGTTGTCACTGATAGAAATTGACCACTAGAAAAAGATTATCAGTTGATGAGAAGCAAAACCCAAAGTAAAATCCTTGTGAAATGGCATTTATGGGATAAGTATAGGACCAAGCAATAAAAATAAAAAAAAATCGCTAACCCTGCTCAGGCCTTATGTTTAAATTACTGTCATGTTTGTCTTCTATATGCTATCAAATGTGTATATGGATACACAAAGTATAGCCATTAATAATCTACAGGAACTAAGTGTTTTATATTGTAATGTAATAAAGCATAATTTTAACAGTTCATAGTAGGCTCTAACCATTTTATGATTCAAATACTGTAGCTCCCCTATAACATTGTATTATAGTCATAGGACATTGATTTGCTATGGATAAGTCATAATTGTTCTGGGTATACTTAGAATATATAGTAGAGTGTAAAGAAGCATATTGTCCAATATGTAAATCTATGGCGTAGTTTTTGTATGTTTAAGTTTACACTAACATTAATGCAAATTTTTTTCCTGACATATAGTTTGCCTATAGCATTCATTTAGCTTTATATGCACCAATGTATACAATCTTTAACACTGAAAAAAATATGTATATATGTGGCATGCGACAGATGAGGAACACTTCAGATGTAAATCCATCCCTCCATATGAAAAACATACTTTTTTGAAACAAATGAAGTGTGTTTTCTTTTCTTAAAGATACTTTGTATTATGATTAATTAAAATATATGCTTACCAGTGCTAGAACTGTAGGCACTTTTTCTGGATCTCACTTCACTATGGCACATGCTGTATCTTTGCGGAATGATTCCTTTTTTGTTCAGAGATGTAGAAATAAAATTTGGTATGGTAGAAGTATACTCTCTTCTTCATTATTCCCCATTCCTAATACTTTAGCTGATTTATTCTTTACTTCTTTCAGAGACCTAGCAAATACAGAAGGTATTCAAATCTCCATAATTGAATATGTTATGTATCAATAACCTTAGTATTACACTTCTTTTAAGCCATTTACTAGAGTCTTAAACACTATATAAAACAGCAATTGAAATAATAAAATGGCTGAGATTATTGCAATGCAAAATATAGCACTGAAATCAAATTCTACAAATATTACACATGAAAATATTTTATGACTTACATGTCATCCATCTGCTTCCATTGCTCTTGATTTATCGTAAGGATACTGTTGATATAACCAAGCTGACGTTCCCACAATGACATCCGTTTTCCCTGCTCCATGCTGTCAAATATAGGATACCTCTTGCAGGCAGAGTTAAGAATTTAAATCTCCTTAGCATATATTTTTTATGATGTAGCTACTAATCTCCTATGACCTCACAATGCTGATTGCCAAGTTAAAGCAGTTCACTATTTTGTTTCAATCCGGAAAGTCTTCTACAACACGGCTTCTAATGACATGCAGGGCCAGATTTACATTTTGGAGCACTGGGCAGTGATCTCTAAGCTGTTATTTGTTTAGCGAATACATGAACAGTGCATGCTACTAAGTACAAGTCAAATACCACCCCCTTCTACCACACACTCCTATTACTCTACCATTTGTACCTTATAGCAATTTAAAGCATCAAATAGCTACTCTTGACATACTTAAGTGAATGTGCCTCCCAAGGACTATTCAGGCGGAAATCAAATATTTAATTGGTATATATTTAATAATTACCATATATACTCGAGTATAAGCCGACTCGAGTATAAGCTGAGGAACCTATTTTACCACAAAATACTGGGTAAAATGAGTGACTCGACTATAAGCCGAGGGTGGGAAATGTGCTGCCCCCTGTGTCCCTTTTGTGACTTCTGTGTCCCCCTCTCTCTCCCGTGTCTCTTCTCCCCTCTCCCTTCCCTGTGTCTCTTCCCCCCTCTCCCTTCCCTGTGTCTCTTCCCCCCTCCTCATTCTCAACCTCCCTCCTCAACCCCACTCCTCATCCTCAACCTCCCTCCTCATCATCCCTCCTCATCTTCAACCTCCCTCCTCAACCCCCTCCTCCTCAACCCCCCATCCTCAACCCCCTCCTAAACCTCAACCCCCCTCCTCATCCTTAACCCCCCCTCAACCTTCCTTCCCTAACCTCAACCCCCCTCCTCATCCTCAACCCCCTCCTCAACCTCCCTCCTCATCCTCAACCTCCCTCCTTATCCTCAACCCCCTCCTCAACCTCAACCCCCCATCCTCAACCTCCCTCCTCAACCCCCCCCCTCCTCACCCTCCCTCCTCAACCTCAACCCCCCTCCTTAACCCCCCTCCTCATCCTCAACCTCCCTCCTCATCCTCAGCCCTCCTCCTCATCCTCAGCCCCCCTCCTCATCCTCAACCCCCTTCTCAACCTCCTGCCTCAACTTAAACCCCCCCATCCTCAACCCGCTTCTCAACCTCCCTCCTCAACCTCAACCCCCCCATCCTCAACCTTCCTCCTCAACCTCAACCCCCCCCATCCTCAACCCCCTCCTATACCGGCACCTGGTATATGCTAATGACGTGGCGCTCTCCCTTTCATGTGTCTGTTTTACCCACTCCCCCACCCTGCCCTGTGTTTTTTCCGCCTCTCTTCCCCCTGTGTCTCTTTCCACCCTCTCCCTCCCCTGTATCTGTGTCCTCTCTGTCTCTGTTCTCTGTTCTAGTATTGCGTGATGAGCGCTGTTGCTTGTATTTTTAAAGTCTTGCGGGCCTTGCGATGATAGGCTAAGTGTTACAGACTGCGGCTTTGCTTTGAGTCTTTTTGAAAACATTTACGTCTTTATGGCCGCCATTTCTTTCCTCCGACAGCTTCCGAGTTACAGGCTTGAAAAAAATATCGTCCGTTAAAATCGTCATTTTTTAAAAGCCTTGCGATCAGCACCAAAGTCCTATGGCCTTCGGCGCTGATCGCAGGTATCGCCATGAGCGCATTCAATCTGTTTCCATAGGTTGAGCGTCCTCTGGCAAATATCAACTATGACAGGACAGATGACCCTTAGAGGGACCCTAAAAGGCCACAATTACGAGGCCTTAGGCGCTCATTGAGCATTCACAAGCCTATATCGTTCAACATAGCGTTACCAACAAACTCGCAATTACGACAACTATATATGTGACTAGCAACTTGCCTGTCAAAAACGACGGGAGTAAAATCGTAATCCTGGCAATGCTGTTTACACAATGCAAGGATATGGGCCCCCTGAGCCACGCAAGCAGTTTGTTAAAAACATTACCATTGACTTGAATGGGGGACACACCCAAATTTTATTTTATTTGTTTTCTAGGTGAAATAAGGCACATATTTCAAAAATTTTAAAAGCATTTCATCATGCTTTTAGGAGATCTTTACAGTGGTGTCCAAATTGTGCCAAATGAAGTGGTGTTTTAAGCTGCCTCATCCTGCTCTGCAACCTTAACTATACTTTAAATGCAGTTTTTTTTGTCAATACACTTCCAGTTTTTTCTCATTGTAATTATATTGCAATTGTTTTAGTTAACTGACTTTATTTGTAATATAAAAATTACACAACTAGTTTTTTTAAATGTATTATTATATTATTTGAAGTCAAAAGAAAAACGACTTTCCTTAACAACGGACACATCTACATACATGCTTTCAGCCTTTTAAGGTCCTATAAGGTCTTTAAAGACAGTCCCATGCATATAACAGCACTGCATTTGTATTTTGTAACAAAATCGAAATCAGTTTATGAATAGTAAGTATGTCTGTCTTCCAAATATAGGAAAATTACATGTGGACTCCTCATACACAATTGTTTTTGATAAAAAACAAACAAACTGTAAATTCAATAATAGTGTCTGCAGACATGTTTCCTGTTTGTACTGGGACAATTTAAAAATGAATCACAGAAATGTTTTCTTTTGAGAATAATGACTTAAGAGTTAAACACATCCCACTGATATATAGACACGTGGGCCTGAAGCCAACAACATGACCCCCAGGTGATTATTGAGGGGTTGGCTTTATCAGTCCCATAACAGTAAATGTGTAGAATGTGCTGTGAGCAGCACAGAGTTTCTGGAATAATATTATTTATTATGATTTTGTTTATTGACAAAAATTTGAAGATATAAGTTTAAAATGAGTTCTACATATACACTCAGTGTAGATCAGCTGTAACCTAATAAAACAGATCTGGGTTATGTCTAGGGCCATGGTATAAAGATGCAGTGTATAGAGTCAGTACAAGAATAGCAGAGCTCACAATGTCTTTATTAAAGGGCAGTATCAGAATGCATGTGTGTAATCAGTGACAGAGCTGGGGGACCCCAGTGCAAACAATCCCGCCACCCCCTTTAGGGGGATTGTAAAAAAAATTGAGCTGGGTTCACGCAGTTACTAAATCACTCAGTGCCCCATCAACAAGATCTGTTCCTATAACAGTACCCCTCCCCAAGACGCTTCCACAAAGTTGTGCCCCCTTAAGACCCCTTTCCGTACCTGCTCCCCTTTCCTTACCTCCTGCCTGTGCGAAGCTCCAGGACATGCACACTCCACTTTCTGGTGACGGGGAGCCTGATATCCATGACTAATCAGGGTATTGCACTATATAGTGATACCTTTTTTATTGTTCAAACATTATAGTTGGAGTGACAAGCTTTCACAATTTGTACCTCTCTTTAACAAGTCAGAAGGTAAGCAGTGAAAGAGCAGAGATTCAAAGTGACAGGCATCATAAATTATGTACTGATCGGACAAGGGTTCAGGCCTCTACACAAGGTTTTAGATTAGAGAAAACAAGAGTAAGATAAGTTAGGGCCAGAAAGATCCCTGCGTATTAAGGAGTAGACAAATAACAATAAATGGCAGGAATAGCAGATCTTATATTATCCTAGCATTCCTACATACCGAGAGATCTGTCGCTCTTTCTCTCTCTCTCCCGAATTCTTATAAAATCACGTGACCATAATGGACCAGTCACCATGCATAGAATCTATTATATCTCATAAACAGCTTAAGCTATCTAAAAAAATTCAAACAAGGCATGGAGACTTTTTAGATCACTATTAGATTGCAGACTTTTAAACAAATGCATTCAGTTATTTTTTGATACAAGTAAGCAAACATTCCTATGGGAAAAACACCATGTCATCACCCCAAAATTCAATATGAATCTAAATGAAAATTTCAAGCAGACACACACAAAAACCCTAAAATATAATTTAATTTATTTAGTTTACTAGAGGGCAACTAGGCAAAACTTAATAGAAATGTTACCTTTCTCATAGACTCCAAGGATCAGGCTGGTGAAGCTCATGGCTGCTGAAAGCATCTTAACACCTTCCGCTGTATTTTTCTGATGCAGGTTTGGATATTCCATGCAAACATTCTATCCCTATTCAGCGTGCAGTGCTGTACAGAGCGGAGCACCACATGTTCAATGGGAAATTGGGGAGGGCAGGTCTTGGAATGAGCATGGTTGGGCTATAGGTTTTACTATTCCACTCACCCCCTAACCAGGTGTTTCTTAATTTAATTTTGTTACTTAATTTTAGGAAGTGAAAATTAGATGCCCTTGTCAGAGGAGCGGCTCTAGGCAGGTGCCTATACCACCTAATGGAAAATCAGGCCCTGATTAAATGCACTCAGTATTCTATTTATGGGAGGTTTAAGTAAAGGAACACCAAGCAGAATAAATATTACTCAAAAAATAACATTTCAGTTACAAATGCTGTTATTGTGATTAAATATTCTCTACCAAAGACTTAAACAGAGCATACCACAGTATGTTCACTGGAAAAACTGTTTAAAGGACACATAATAAATTTCGATGAAAACATGCATTATTTCTAAATCCAAATTATTCTTTAAGCTACACATACCGTATATACTCGAGTATAAGCTGAGTTTTTCAGCTGAAAAGGGCCCCCTCGGCTTATACTCAAATCACCCTGTGTCTCTCCCTCCATGTCTCTCCACCCCGTGTCTCTTCCCCACTCTCCCTCTCGTGTGTCTCTTTCCCCCCCTCTCCCTCGTGTCTCTTTCCCTCCCCCTCCCTTATCATCCTCCCTCCACAACCCCCCTCCTCATCCTGAACCCCCTCCTCAACCCCCCTCCTCATCCTCAACCCCCTCCTCAACCTCTCTCCTCATCCTCAACCCCCCTTCTCAATCCCCCTCCTCATTCTCAACCCCCTCCTCACTTTACCCCTCTAATTACCTCCCCCTCTCCCTTTCCCCTCACTTACCTTCCATCAGCAGCTGCCCCTTCTCTCCTCCGCACATCTTCTGGCTACGTCGGGACCCGGCATATGCTAATGACGTGATGTCACATGCGCATCACATGATTAGCACTGGAAGATGCGCGGAGGAGCAGGGGAGCAGCTGCTGATGGAAGGTAAGTGAGGGGAAAGGGAGAGGGGGAGGTAATTAGAGGGCTAAAGTGAGGAGGGGTGTTGAGGACGAGGAGCGGGGTTGAGGAGGAGGTTGAGGAGGGAGGTTGAGGAGGTGGGTTGAGGATGAGGAGAGAGGGTGAGGAGGAGGGTTGAGAATGAGGAGGGGGGTTTAGGAGAGAGGTTGAGGAGGGGGGGTTGAGGATGAGGAGGGGGGTTGAGGATGGGGGTTGCGGAGGTGGGTTAAGGAGGGAGGTTGAGGAGGGGGGTTGAAGAGGGGAGTTGAGGAGGGGGGTTTAGGAGAGAGGTTGAGGAGGGGGTTGAGGAGGGAGGATGAGGAGGGGGATGAGGAGGGGGGTTTAGGAGAAAGGATGAGAAAAGAGGATAAGGAGGGGGGTTGAGGAGGGAGGATGAGGAGGGGGGTTGAGGAGGGGTGTTGAGTAGAGAGGATGAGGAGGGAGTATGAGGAGGGGGTTGAGGATGAGAAGGGAGAATGAGGAGGGCTGTTGAGGAAAGGGGTTGAGGAGGGTGATAAGGGAGGGAAAGAGACATGAGGGAGAGGAGGGAAAGAGACACAGGGAAGGGAGAGGGGGGAAGAGACACAGGGGAGGGAGTGGGGCGCAGAAGACACAGGGGAGGGAGAGGAGGGGAAGAGACACAGGGGAGGGAGAGGAGGGGAAGAGACACAGGGGAGGGAGAGGGGGGGAGAGACACAGGGGAGGGAGAGGGGGAAGAGACAGGGGAGAGAGAGGGGGGACACAAGAAAGGGGCACAGAGGGCACAAGAGGGACACCGGGGGCAGCATATTTCCCACCCTTGGCTTATACTCGAGTCACTATGTTTTCCCAGTATTTTGTGGTAAAATAGGTGCCTCGGCTTATACTCGGGTTGGCTTATACTCAAGTATATACGGTAGTTTAATATTTGTAACATACTGTGAAAATGGTGTTTTAGCAGCACTGATCTCTCACTGGTTTTCTATAGCAAAACTTTTTAAAAATTGTTTCACCAACATTATCAGACTCCCTTTGCAAGGTTTTAATCTTATAGGATGCTTGAAAAACTAAAAAAAGCTTGTGAGAAATCTAAAATGCTGTTTGTTTTTTTTGTTTAAATGATGCCGCAATTAAAATCTTTATGGATTATAGTATAGTCTTATAGTATGGTCTTATAGGCCTTCATAAAAAATTAAAACTGGTGAGGCTCCCTACATGGCATAGGGAGTAGGATATTGTTATAGCTTTCCCATTATTACAGCCAATAGGATGATCAAAGCTCTATTTAAGATTCAGAGATTCCTCCTTAGGATGTATAGAAAAATACAGACATTATGGTTTTAATTAAATGTATGGATTGCTGCGTATCAATAAAAGCCTCTTATTTATGAATTGACATTCATCCACGAGATATCTAATTGTAAAGGTTTAAAAAACTGCTCTATAAAGCTTCTATCCATTATCTATCCATTTATAATTTCTGTTTCTCTCTATCTATGGTGGGGGCTTTAGCCAGATTTGGGGATGCTGTTAGAGACCATTCCAGGTAGAAGGACCCATTGAGATCACAGTCCTTATCTTTCTTTGTTATTCCTTTGGATAATGTTTGGTATGGGATGTTTGACCTCTTCTTATAATAAGGCTAATAAGACTATACTATAATCCATAAAGGTTTTAATTGCGGCATAATTTAAACTCTTAAGACAGTATTTTAATATTCTCACAAGCTATTTGTACAATTAAATGTATTTGGTGTTAGGCACCAGAAAATAAAGTAAAATAGTATGCTTGAACAAGTACTCTACTGTATATGCAGGATGCTAAGCTCAAAAACAGGGCTTTCTTTTCATTTAATCTGTATTGATGTTGTTTTTATTTCCTGTTCATCCTATGTAGGCGCTGCTGAATATTTTGGCGCATTATAAATATTATATAAAAGTAAAAATAATAATAATAATAGACTGATGACAGAGTTCCCTTTCCATGATGCCATTCCAACTTGTTGATAATAGATTAGCCAAAGAGGTATGAGCACATTCATATTGTTCCTATTTGTAAAGAAAATGTTTATTTAGGTATTAAATATACAATCTAGATTGACACTGTGAAGCCATTCTAAAAACAACACATAAATCCACTTAGACACAGCGTTGCTTTTTAAACCCACGTTATTATCTTGAAACAGGAACTATTTGTAAGCTCAGTACAAAAGGTTTTTAACATGTTTTGACGTAATATATGTAGCTAAACCCTTTAAAACTGTAAAGGTTACATGTGAAACAATACTTCATTAATTCATATTGACTGAAGCATTGTTGTCAACAACAGTCCCATTGTGATGAGAGCACACGTGTGGGAGATTATTTCAATGAAATTGGGTATTTTTACTTCATAATTCTGAAAATCAGCTGCAACACAAATGTGAAGAGAAGAAAGACCAATTGAAAGGTGCACACTCTGATACAGTACATTGTTAGCTTCCTTCCAGGTACGCAATTTGCAATTTAATACTTCAGCTTTATTCATAATCTCAACTATTCATAACCACTAAAAACAAATGATGCTTAAAATTCTATAAAATGTTTTATTGGTTTCACTCCATTATCAGCGCTTGTTGAGTAATGCATTAAGCAATAAAAAATGCTTGTCAATTTAATGACAAATGATGACAAATAGATAAACAGTAATTCTTCTATAATATTGAATGATTAATATACTCATAAACTAAAACAATTATTATTTTTATTTTTTTTTAATTAAATTTCCAATACAAAAATAAAAAATACATACATACACATGTAGTACAAACATAACATGTTTCAAAACTTCCTAACATTCATACTATCAATGTTCCAAGGTGACAAAGTTATATATACAGTAGCTTGAAAGACAAAGTAAATATTTAATACTAGAAAATGATGTATACCAGACCCTCTTTTGCCAGTTGATATAGGGGCCAAAAATGGCTAAGAAGCCATTGTTACTCATCATATCTCTAAATGACATTTAATATTACATTCAGCGTTGGGACTATAGATTAGTTCCAGTATTTCACAATAACCAATTAGTGACTAGGAAGTTATAAAAAATTAAAAATCTGTCGACACACGGCAATCATCTATATAAATGTGAATCAAACCCAATTACAGAATACATACTGTTTGTTTCCTCTTTTTTATCAACTGAGAGAGATCAAACCGTATTTCCCAATTTGGTACACTCCCACCATATGTAGAATATAATACTTTGTATACCCCATTGTTTACCAACATATACCCATGCAAAAAAAAATAGAACAGCATTTATGTAGGGAGTGATAACAGATAACAAGAAAACACTTTTTATCCTCTCAAGCTCACCCCCTATAGTTTGTTTTTAAATTGAGGAATGTTTATCCCATCTTTCCCACTTCACCTTATCCTTCCCACTCCTTTTCTGGGTAATAAGGAATAAAAATCTTTCTCAATTTGCCTATTCCTTTTTATTATGCTTGTGATCTCATTCCATGAGGGGATGATTCCTTCTTTCCATTTCATTGCTATCAACTAAAACAAATTTTAATCTATCATTATTATGATTATTATCCTTTTGTAAATTCTGTATAGCTAATTCAGGGGTTACAATAATAGTTGATACTATGACAATACTTATTTATACACATTTGATACAAAATCAGTTCATGGCCCTATACCTGAGACAGCAATCAAGATTAAATAACACTTTTATACAAAGTGATCTGCAAAATATTGCTTTATATCAGTGAATGACAATTTATTTTATTTTGAAGGATGGCATATATAGTCCCAAATCTTTATAAAAGGGCAGCAGAATGGTTCATGGCTTTTTGTTTCACACATAGCCAAAAATTATAGGCCCAACGTGGGAGAGAGGTAGGAGTAGAATAAGTGGTAATAGAGATTTAGATAATAGGGTATGTATTTTGGAGTGGCATAGAGCATGATTTGCTAGCTGTGAAGAGGTACAATGGACTATGTATTGCACAGACGTGCTCAGAATCCAGGGAACGGGCTATTTTAAAGCTACCTGCCAGAACATCAACTAATTGTACTGATCAAGATTAAACTTGAAAAACATAATCATAATAACTAGCAGTAATTGTCAATGATAAAAAGGGAAGAAGAATGAGAAGAATGACACCATGTAACAGTACCTGCAAGACTGTGACGTACTTGGATGAGTTCACAAAATAGAACAATGAGACTTATTTTAAAACCAATACTGGGATTGTGGAGATTGGATGGCAATTAGCCTTCTATGAAAAACAACATGTAATAAGGTAATCACTTTCCAAACACTGAGAGAAACCTCTCATCGTGAATAATACACAAAGGGGTTAAAACTTGCTGCAGCTGGGAAATTAAGGATTTATACATTCCAACTCACTTTCTGATCTGGTGGCGTCTGTGGATAATTGGAACACAGATGTCCACACTCTTCTCTGAGTTATAGATAACCAACATCTCCAGAGAGTAACAGGGGGCGGGGAATCCGCAAAGGATACAAGGGGAATGCTGTGGGAATGATTAGACCATCTGATTTTCCAAAAAATCTATTCTTGTTTGTATTTAGAATTCCTTTTTCTTATAAACTACATACTTATATATTAATTTATTTCAGTGTTTTTCCTCTTAAGGATACATTCCTACCTGGCCACAAAGCACAATGGGATACTAATGGTGACATCAGGTGCAACTCAGACCCCAGAGAATCTTAGGAGAAAGACACCAGACCACATACTTGTGTTGATTTATTATTTATAATTGGTTTATTGGAGCACCTTGCAGTCCAAGGGACTCTAAGCAGTTTTCTTCAACATCATAATTCAAAAGTATAAATTGTATTGTTCTCTGCCTTTTTCATTCTCTAGCTCTCACATCTGTATGTTACTATTGGGAATACCATACTTTTCACTATTATTATTATCCTTTAGTAGTAACGCACCAACAAATTCTGTAGCGCTATACAGGGGTTAGGTACAAGTATAAACAATGTCCCCACAATGAAAATAATGAAAGACCCTGTTATTGAGCTTTTAATCAGACATACACTGTGTTTTCCCTAAAGCACCTCACACTATTGAAAACTTACAAACTATGTAGACCTTTATTGATAGTGTATTATCTTTACTTTTTAAAAGCTTATCAAGACCTGTCTTAGCTTTACTCCCCAGAAGCAAACAAATTTTATCACCATCACCATCTGCAAAGATCCTGGGGCTAAGGGAAAATAAATCTTCCATTGCCTCCTCTTAGTCCCCATCTATTTACAAGGAACTAAGATTGATGTTTGCCATGATCTTCATCTTTTTTAACAGTGAGCAGCAGGACAGCTTTGCACTCTCTTCCTTCACACTCTATATACAACCTTGTACTCCTTTCAGGATTCGAAACAATTATTTTTATTTTTTTTATTGAGTTTTAGAAAACATACAAAAGCAAATTGGAACATAACATACAAAAACAATAAATACATTAATAGATAATTAATACAATAAATACACATTCATCTATTTAATCCACAGTGTGGGAACATTATCGATCCATTCCATATCTTAACACAAGGTACTTGTTTACCATATCGTAAAATGAATTAAAAAAAAAACTCAACCGACTCTTGGATCCAATAGATCCGTTAGTATGGGAGAGGAGCAAAACTTACTAAAACTCCCTGGCCAGACTTATTTTTAACTTGTTATTTCGGGCTAGACATGATGATATTGAAACAGATGATATGGGTTCGTCTTACATAAAAAGGAAGAGGCTTTGAAATTGTTATAAAGACTCCATGTAACAGTCCCATTTCAGCCAACTAATATGACGTACATAACGCTCCGATAAGATGCAATTCCGATTATTCATCAACTCTCTATTTATATGAACAAGGTTACACAGTTCACTAATTGTTGGAATCGTAGGTTGCTTCCAGTATTTTACAATAAGGTACTTAGCCACCAAAAGAATGTGGCATGTCAAATATCTCTCTATAGGTGTTAGTTTCTCTAAATTCATGTGAAGAATGGCTACTTGGGGAGACCATATAATTTGTTTATCAAGCAACTTGGATATTAATTGGGAAATATCTAGCCACCACTTCTGCATTTTAATGCATTCCCACCAGATATGGTAATCGGTCCCTCGTGAGCCACATAGTTTCCAACTACGATCTGACTACTCTAAGTTGATTTTCCCCATTTTAACTGGTGTTAAATGCCATCTGTGAATAATTTTAAAATACAGCTCTGTGTATGATACATTAACAGAGGATTTTTTTGTGGTTTTCAAAATTTCCCTCCAGCTTGTTTCTTCTAAGCTGATCCCTAGATCCATTTCCCAGCCTTTAAGCCCTGGGCTTTTAATAAAGGGGGTGAGGTCATCAATGATTCTACTGCACTTAGAGATATGTGACAGTTCTTCTTTTAGAATGACTTCTTCTAATTTAGTTGGGATATTCATCCCTGAAAATTTATAACCTCTCTCCGACTTTCGTAGTTTAACCAATTTAGTTTTTTTGGCTCCAGTTTATGCTGTAACACATGTATAGTAAGGAGATTACCTTCATTGTATAATTGAGAGATACTTCTTAGGCCCTGGTCAAATAACATCTTTATTATAGGACATTGCACCTTTGGATTTAAGAGTTCTAGAGGAGCCGCAATTGAAGGTATATTTAATAATTGCATCTTCTTTCTAGAGTTATACCAAAGTTTTAAAATAGCATGTAAATTTTTTGGGAGATTACTGGCCATAGTTTTATTATATGCAGGAAACCAAATCAAGATTTGAATGGGATAGTCCTTCACTAGCGCTTCTTCCAACATTAACCATCTTGGCTTATCTTTGGTAATGTTCCAGCATATAAGTTGGGCAATAATTATCTTAAAATGGATTTCTTTTAAACATGGTGCATTTAAGCCTCCATTGATTAATTTTTTGTAAGTCATACTTTTCCGGATCCTCGGTTTTCTTGCTATGTACAAAAATGTATCTAATTGGTCCTGAATACACTTCAAATAGTTGTTGGCTAAAACGTCCGGTATGGATCTTATACAATATGTGATTTTAGGGAGTATATTCATATTAATTGAAGCTATTCTAGCTGACCAAGGTAGGTTAAAATAGCTCCAATCAATTAATGTAGGTCTAATTCGCTTCATCACCTCATTAATGTTGTCTTTGAGGATTTTGTCCACCCGGAAAGAAAATCTTATACCTAAATGGACTATATATTTAGAGTCCCAATTAAAGTTGAAAGCTTCCCTTAGTTTATTTTTAATTTCGGGTGTTATGCCTTTTATTAAGGTATCTGATTTAGAGTGGTTAACTTTGAAAAATGATAGCCTGCCAAACTCCTCAACTATTTCTTGGAGTTTATAGCAGGCATGTAACGGATTTGTTAGGTTGACTATGATATCGTCTGCAAATGCCATGTATTTGAATTCTTCTTTACCTATACAGACCCCTTTAATATCCTTGCACTGTCGTATGTGTATTGCCAGTGGTTCCATGAAAAGTATAAATAAAAGCGGAGATAGAGGACAACCCTGACGGGTACCATTCCCAATTTTGAATTGTTTTGATTCAAATTCCGGATTTGCAACTCATGAAAAGGAATTTCTATAAAGAGCTTTAACAGACTTGGAAGCAAATTCACCCAGACCAAATCTCATCAATACACATTGTAAAAATTCTCAGTTAACTCTGTCAAAGGCTTTTTCGGCGTCTAGTGATAGTGTCATTACCGGTATATCTTTTTCTTTGACATAAGATAATATATTCAAAAGTCGTCTTGAGTTATCTGATGTCTGGCGTCCTGGGATAAACCCTGTTTGATCCGGATGGATCATATTGACAATGATATTCTTTAGTCTGTTTGCTAGAATTTTTTTATATTATTTGACATCAATGTTTATTAAAGAGATTGGTCTGTAGCTACTGCACTCCTCATGGTTCTTCACTTCCTTTAGAATATTTATAATTTTTGTCTCCGTCATTTCTAACGGAATGTGACCTGATTTTAATGATTTTTGTTTAATTTCGTTAAATAAGCTATGTAAAACAGGTTTAAGCTCGGACTGTAATACCTTGTAAAACAGATGATCAAAACCATCTAGACCTGGTGCTTTGTTTGTTTTACCAGAATTTATTACTTTAATAATTTCATCACCCGATATTCCCCTGTTTAGATCTATGGATTCTTGGTCAGAAATCCTAGGGAACTGGATCTTATCTAGGAAGGTATCAATATCTGCCCTGTCTGGTTTTACAAAATTCTTATCCTTATCTAGGTTGTATAGTTTCTCGTAGAACTCCTGAAAGAGCTCACCGATTTTATCCGGATTCATGTGAGCTTTTTTCTCATTATCTAATAAGTTTAAGATCCTATTATGATTTTGTTGTTTCTTTAGTCTATTCGCAAGAATTTTACCAGTTTTATTACTATATAGAAAATTTGATTGTTGTAGTCTCCAGAGAAGGTTATCTGCCTGAGATTGTAGAATATGATTTATTTGATTATTTAATGTATTTATTTTATTACCGGTATCTGTATTTGGGCTCTTTTTGTTGAGCTGATGCAATTTCTCTAGTTCAATATATAGAGCTTTTAGGGGTTTACCCCTTTGCTTGTTTATGTCTGCCATCCTTGAGATTAAGGTCCCTGATATAGGCTTTATAGGAACACCACAGTATCTTACTGAAGGTCACTGAGTCTTTATTAAGCTCAAAAAATTCCATGGTATCCTTTTTCACTGCGTTAAGATTATCTATATTTTTGAATAGTATAGGATTGATTTTCCATCTTTTTATTACTTTTAAATCCAGGGAAATCTCCAGGTTAATACTGTGTTTACTGTGATCTGACCAGGGTGTTAAAATGATATCTGACTTCCCTATCATTTTTAAAGTGTTTAAATCAGAAAATATATAGTCTATGCAGGATAAAGATTTAAATTGATTCGAGAAAAAAGTATAATCTTTGCTACTGGGATGGAAGACTCTCCAGATGTCATACAACTCATAATCATTTAAAATATTGGAAAAGTCTAGGGCAATTTTAAATTCTTTGGCTTCTGATTTTATCTTATAAGCCCTCTGTTTATCCATATGGGAATCCCTAATCATGTTGAAGTCTGCACATAGAATAAGCCGCCCTCTCTTCAATTTATGTAGATCTTTCAAAAACGTTTTTAAATAACTGATCTGATTTTTATTAGGCAGATATACATTTGCAAGAGTTAGCAAACAATTATTAACATACCCCGACCATATTATATATCTACCTAGAGGTTCTATTTTTGAAAATAGTTCCTAAACTTTTAATCTTTTATTAAACAATATAGAAACTCCCTTGGATTTACTTTTGAAGGTCGAGTGTATATTAATAGGGTACTGTCTATCAGCCAGATACTTAATTGAATCCTTCTTCAGGTGGGTTTCCTGAAGGCACAATATATCTGCTTTGATTTTGACATAATTTAAAAAAGCAATTTTCCTTTTGGTAGGTGAGTTTAGTCCGTTAACGTTGTGTGAAATTATTTTTATTCCTTTAATCATTAACTAAACTTATGGATTCGAATATCTTACTTAGTAATTCCCAACTTCTATATATATCCCACACATCTATCAGACTTTCAACATTCATCCCGCACCCTTGATGGGTATAGAGGGACCTGCGGAACATATACTTGCTCTTACAGACCCTCATAAATACCCTCCAGGTATAGGTACAAATAAAACACATAACAATAAGGTTTACAAAGCAACTACCTGATGGTAGAAAATGGCCGGACAAGATCCCCATAACAAAATAGGGAAAGTAGCGGGGATAGGTAGGCCCTCTAATTTACTCTGGGGTATTTTACTGAATTTTACCGATATTAGATTAAGGATATTCTTTGACTTGCCTGGTCTAAATAGCTCTACTAATGAGCCTTTACAACTCTAAAGGGGGAGGGATAAAAAAAAAACTGATTAAACCATCCAAACAACTCCATTTTGTGATTCCTGTGATTCCTAATTCAGAAAAAAAGGAAGAAAAAATAATTTATTTCCTTTTTTTTTCTTTTCCTTTTTTTTTCTTTTTTTCCTCTTAGTGTGTATATATCTATTAATACTAGTTGTTTCCTAACTATAGCCATCTTGTGAACGAACGAGATAATGATAGATACGTAGCAAAAAAAAAAGAAAAAAAACATGAACATTATCTCTTTCCATATCTAAATAACTGAAGAGGGACAGAGCCCTGAGTGATTAAAAAAAGAAGGAAACATTGTATAATTAGCCTACTTGATAAATTTACTACTTCCTCTAACTTGTGATAAACTAAATCTCCTCAATCACGCCCTCCTATTCAGGCGCATTACTGTTTTGCCATTTATTCGAGGCGCCAATCCGATATCCGATTCCCCAGATAGGATTCCTAAACCTTACACCCACCTCGACCTCACCTCCCCATAGAGGCAAGGGGGGGGGGGGGGGGCGGCGAGGAGAAGGGACCGGGGGAGGATACAATTCCCCCCCTGTCCCGGCACCACCTAAGATTTTAGGTTACACTCTAGTATTGTTTCCGGGATGCCTCTGAAGTGGAGATTGTTCATTCTACTACGGTCTTCTATTGAAGATATCTTGTTTGTTAGATCCTCAATTCTATTTTCCAACAACTTGGTATATTTAAGCAGATTATTATTGTCCGTAATTAAATTATCACATATGTCTTCTACGGATTCCACTCTCTGGTTCACTTCTTTGATTAATAAAGAGTTGTCAGCAATTTTTTTTGTCAAATCCAAAATTAAATTTGTCTGAAAAGACTATAACATATCTTGCATTTTAGAGCAGGTGAGGGTTTCTTCTTCCTCCACACCCGAATTTTCCGATCTTGAAGTCTGCGACGCTTTGTCTGGTGAATGAGTTGTTGGTGATATAGATATGGTACTTTCTGTTTGAATAGTAGAGCCTGAGCCCTTATATCGTGGTGAAAACATTAGGGGTGTTTTTATTGGCTCATTTTTAGCTTTGTCCCTCGATTTCATTTTAGTTGGCATATTTATATAGGATATAAGTCCCAAGTTCCAACTGTAGGTAGAATATTTCACAGATAACCCACTTGCTTAATGCCGAGGGGATACAGAAGTGTTCCCAGAGAATGGAGTGGTGGAGCTATATATTTTCTTTTTTTTTTTTTTCTTTTTTTTCTTCCTTTCACTTTCGTTTTTTCTAAATATTGTTCCAATGGTTAGCTCTTCCTCCCCAAAATGCAAAGAGAAGAAAAGAGACAAGCCACATATCAGAGAGGGCTTATTTATAAACTTCCGTCTGATGCTCTAATTCTTTCTCTAGACAGGCTTGTATGCACAGAGTTCCAGAATGGGAAATTTTTCCTTGTTTGTTAACACCTTTATGTAATTTGTTGGAACCTCGCTTCTTATTAAAAAAAATCAAAAAAAACAAAAAAGAGGTCAAAGGCCAGGAGCTTTGTCCACTATCAGTCATATATATACGGGTATATGCAGGTGTATAGTATATAGATTGAATATTTTATACATTTCCTCTGCAGAAGATTATATTCAGTATACTTTGTCCCACCATGTGACCTGCACAGCCCCCCCTGCACCAACTCCCACACAGGCTTTGTGCAACTAGGCCCCCCTATCTCCGTATCTTCAGGGCAGCATGCCAAATTCCCAATTCTCTGGAGACTCTTGGGGCGTTTCTAGCGCCAAATCTCCAGGTGTGGCAGTTAGATAGGGATGGCTGGCTCAGTGAGCCTCCTGTTCACTCCCTTCCGGAGATTTTGTGCTCCTATGCCATCCCCTCTTGCCATGAGTAATGGGCTCTCTCTATTAGCGGTCCTGCGCTGGGGAGCTGGAGTCCTCCACAAGTGCCAGATATTAGCCGGCCGCCTCCTGCCAGTGTGCAGCCTCGGCGGCCTCGCGCTCTGAGGCTACGCTGCTTACTCCGACAGGGACTGCTTCCGGAGGCCGGGGACCACTTCCGGAGGCAGGGGGGGTCTCCACCACTGACGCGCAGGTCACAACCAGAGGCAGGGAACACGGCTAGGCCTGGTGGGCAAGAGGGACGAGGAAAAAAGAAAGGGAAGCTCCCCTGGGACACGATGGTGGTGGTAAATAAGCTCCAGTGAACGGGCAGTGGGAGGGGGGGGAATAGAGGGAGACGGGTGCCTTGCTACTAGCAGGCCATTACCCCCGCCATCGAAACGTCAGACTACACTGACGTAAAAAGTCCATTTCCGGTTACCTCTGCTCACTATCTTCACAAAAACAATTCGTTTTTTTTATGTTGATTCTAACAGTGTCTTCTTGGACCACATAAAGATTCCTCCAGGGGTGGATGGAATGGTCTGATACCCTATCTCTTTAAGAACCTGGCACATTTGTCATGATCCACACAATCAAAAGCTTTTGAATAATCTATAAAGCAGAAGTAAATGTTTTTCTGGAACTCTCTTGCAGACATTGGCAATTTCATCTTTTTTTGCCTCTGAGATACCGGCTTGCACATCTGGAAGTCCTCTGTCCATATATTGTTGGAGCCAAACTTGTAGGATCTTAAGCATTACCTTGCTGGCATTTGAAATGAGCGCAATTGTTTGATAAATAGAGCACTCTTTGGCACTACCTTTTTTGGGGATTGGGATTGGGATGGCGACTGACCATTTCCAGTCTACTGGCTGCTGTTTAGTTTTCCAAATTTGTTGGCATAAGGCAGGCAATATTTTCCCAGCATTTTATGATTTTGAACAGTTCAGCTTGGATTCCATTAACTTCTGTAGCATTTTATTAGTAACAATATCAAGATGTCTGGCTCCAGCTCATTGGACAAACTATTGAGGTTATCAATGCTTTTAAGATCCTTCCTGTATAGATCTTCTTTGTATTCCTGCCATCTCTTCTTTATCTGGTCTGTTCTGTTAAGTCCCTACCATTTTTGTCAAATCATTCCACTTTGGAATGAAAGATTCCTTTGACATGCCAATTTCCTGGAGAACTCGTTACTTTCCCATTCAGTTTTTTTCTTCAATTTTTTTACATATATAATTTTGTGCAAAGTTCTTCATACATTCTATCTGCAATGACTAGTGCCTTAAATATGTTATTTTCCTCCACTGCAAATTCACTGGGGATGTTATTTATTTCATGTCTGCATGGTCTGATGATTTTCTATCTTTTTCTCAGTTTAATTCTGAACTTCTCAATAAGAAGCTCATCATCTGAGCCACAGTCAGCACAACTTCTTGTTTTTGCTTACTCTAAATTACAGGATTTTGTGATTGATTGTATATGAGGAATGAAAGAGAGGGAAGGGTCCAGTAGAACCCCAAGACAAGAGCTGCTCCATCTTTTGCACAAATTATATAAATAAATCTGATCTCTATATAGTTCATCTACTGATGTCCATGTGTAGAGTCGTCTCTGAAGTTGTTGGAAGAGGGTGTTTGCTATGACCAGAGAATTATCTTGACAGAATTCTACTAACCTCTGACCTGCCCGTTATTCCAGATATCTTTTGGTTCCCTACTTTAGCATTCCAATTCCTAATAGTAACATCTTTTCCTAGGTGTTATACCTATGTGGTGTTGAATATCCTTGTAGAATTTGAATGATCAGTGTGATATTAAACAGCTTGCCTTGAACTGAAATTGAAATCATTCTGTCACATATTGGGTGGTAAATGAGCACTACTTTGGTCACCCTTTGTCTGATTATGAGGGCTACTCCATTGCTTTTGTGAGGTTCTTAACGACAGTAGAAGATCTGGTTCTTGTCTAATATGAAATATTTAATTCTGGTCCATTCGATATCAATGTTTAATCTGGTCATCTCATGTTTGATGACTTCCAGTTTGCCTTGGTTCATAGTTCTAACGTTTCAGGTTTCCATGCTGAATTGTTCTTTTCAGCAGTGGACTTTTCTTTCCCCCCCAAATACATCCACAGCAGAGCATCCTCTCGAATGTGGCACAACCACTTCCTTAGATATCATGCATTTTAGCAGAAATCTTCATTTTAGCAGACTCATCATGGGATATGCCATTATTATTATTATTATTATCATACTTTATTTGTACCACGCCAACATATTCCTTAGCACTGTACAGGGGTTAAGTATAAATCAAAACTTGTTTTATCATATTGCAAAAGAATGTAGATCTTTCCCCAAAGTACCAAAAGATTTCAACCTTGCAAACCTACAGTCTAAAGGGTACGTGTGATATAAAGTGGTGATAGCTGTGTTCCACATATTAAGGCTGAAGGCGATAAGCTTCTTTAAACCGATGAGTTTTTAGTGAGGATTTGACGGATTTGAGGCACGAGGATAGTCTAGTGGAGCGAGGCAAGGAGTTACAAAAAATTGGGGCAGCACAAGAAAAGTCCTGGAGGCGGGAGTGAGAGGAGGTGAGTGAAGAGGGCAGTCATGATTTTGAATTTTATTCTGAAGGCTATGGGAAGCCAGTGGAGTGACTGACAGAGAAGTGCTGCATAAACTGCGTGTTGAGTGTGGAAGATTAGTCTAGCAGATGCATTTAATATGGATTGGAGTGGGGACAGATGGGTGATGGGGAGGCCAGCAAGGAGCGAGTTACAGTAGTCAAGGCGAGATATGATGAGAGAGTGAATTACAATTTTAACTGTGTTGTGTGTCAGATAGTGACGGATTTTGGAGATGTTTTTTAGATTACCATGACAGGATTTTGTGATTGATTGTATATGAGGAATGAAAGAGAGGGAAGGGTCCAGTAGAACCCCAAGACAAGGGCCCTGGCAGTTAGGAGCAGAGGAGGAGCTACTGCTGGTACAAACGGTGCAAGGCACCGAGGCCCCTGGGGACCACCCGCTGGTCCCCTGTGGCCCTGTGGCCTTCATGTGGAGCCTGCAGGTCATTTGACTAATTATGCTTTTAATCAGACTCAAAGTTTTCAAACACATTTTTCACGGTACAATTGTACTTTATAAAAACTTTCTTTTGCATTCATTTTTTTCACACTAGCAAGTATTAATAAACATAGTGTATGACATGAAACTGCAAAGACGGCATAAAAAAGCAATATGTAACTTGTGCTAATTATAACACAGAAAATCATAGAAATGTACTATTGTATATTGGGACAAGCATAAGTAGCTCCCTGGCCACAAAGCAATATGTTATTTAATGACTTCAGATGCATCTCAGACCCTAGTGAATTCTGGAAGCAAGACATGTTTTTTTTTTCTGATTTAGTGGGTTGCTGGTTTTATTACCTGTGTTTGCTTTAACTACTTTCAGTAAAGGTCTGTGCACAGGGTTACCAGGGATGGGCTTGCTGCGGTGGAGGTGGAGCCAGAAAGTCCCAAAATGTTTTCCAAGGTAAGGTTCAGTGTTCTTTTGCTTGGAGCATTCAACAGAGAAACAAAAGTTCTCTAACAATGTGACTCCTCCAATTGTGTAGAAATCTATAAGTGCTCCCGTAATGTTCATTTTGTTTGTTTATCAGTGCTTTTCTTTTGTGTGTTTTATATTATGAATATATTTTTTTGGCAGAATGTACTCTGCATTCTGTACCATTTATGAACTGCACAAAAGACTCAAAAATATGAATTGTGTTGTCTGTTTTTCAATTTCAGAAAACATATTTTACAGAAACATTGTTAGAATTCTACATTTTGGTGTGTTAGAAGCATTGAACCATAACTGTTTCATTGTGAAGAAGAGGAAATAACCACTCATATGGTGTGCCATGTTAATTGCATATTACTCAAATTTCAATATTTTTTTTCTTTCATGTATCAGAGTGTATCAACAAACAGATATGATATTTTGAAAGTGCAATGCTTGTCAAATAGCATTTGACTTGTTTAGATAAGACAGAAAAACCTTTGGTTCAGTAGAGAAGGGGTTAAAACTGTATACAACAAGATCATGTTTTGTTTTGGTCTGAGTATTATAACTGAACTGGACATTGCGATTGAATATACTAATAAGAAGGCAGCTTTGAATATTTAGTAGAAGAAACATTAATTTACTTTTGTTTTTCTATGGCATTTTTTTTTCATTAAGAAACAGTACAAAAAAGCAGTGTAACGTGTTGTATGGTTTGTTCCTGGGATGTTATAATAGATCTGAGGCTTGATGGAGTGTCATGTTTAGAAGGGAATGATAGTGGGGGACAAAAAGTGAGGAAATCTCCTAGCTATCTCTTCCAGAGGCCCAAAATAGGGTCTCTTATAAAACTCCTATACTGATACCCTGCATTTCTTGTTGGTAATCATGGTGGGAATCACACTAAATGATGCCAGGAGGTCAAGGTATCATAACACATGGGCATTATGGCACACCCTGGAGGGTTCCACTAGCGACTCATGATTGTTTTAGATATGTAGATATAAAATTTACATTACTAAAATATCATGCAACAAGAATATTATGTAACAAGTTCCTGGGATGTATATATACATAAAACTGACAATCCGATTATTTCCTTGATTAATATCCTTCCTATACTTTATTAACTAACATAAACCTGTATGCCCTTTATCTAGAGATATACCAAACCACTTTGATATCTGTCAGTCTCCTCTGGTAGTGATTTTTAAAATCTGACCTGTTTGCCCTTATTGTAAAAAACACATTTTTGTTAAAGGTGAAATCTCCTTTGTTTCAATTTGAATGGATGACCTTTTGACCATAAACTTCTTGTGAGGAATGTTAATTGCTAAATTGTTTGTTATGACGTACATCCTTCAATTAAACAATCACCCTATAAAAGCTATAACTGATTAAAGACAGTAACTCCAGGATATGTCAAATAAATTGAATAGGCACATGAAGGTATGAATTGGAAAAAAAAGAGTTGTTCCCAGCATTGATTCTATGCCATGTATTCATTATGGCTACTCTAATAAAAGAGGATGTGAGGCTTAATGCACAGAACAAAGACGTATACACCAGACAATAAAGGACAAAAGTACAGTTAATCTACATCAAAATGTCTCTAAGAATTATACATTTGATTAAAATATAGTAATTATGCCTCCATCTGTTATTAATTCAGTTTATCAAAGAATGTACTATTTCATCTATGTTTCTGTGTTAAACATGCAGTATGTCATTTTATAACAGAGAGAAAACACCATAAATCTGCAAAATATTTATCTTTGTCTTAAAGACACTTTCCTCTTGAACCACTGCTGTACAGAAATACAAACCACCCTCTCTGAAACAACTTCCACCTTAATGGATGCCTCCAGGGTCCAGTACAGGCATCATACGTTTTTTTATTAGTAAAAACTAGCTTTATGACATTTTCCTAACTTTCTAATATATTCTTTCATTGTATATTGGTGCTTTAAAGCAAAAATAGATACTGCCACAGAATCTGGTCTGTAGAACGACTGTTTGTTTAGTCCCCAGCAATGATAGAGAATTAGAAAATATATGCAAAAAGAGTAGAGGTGTTCATCTGAGAACAAAAAATACCTCAGTGGGTTTTCTTCTATAGGTCTGGTTACCTACTCAGAGAGCAGCCTCTTTTAGCTCACTTGTGACTTTCACAGGAGGAAATATCCTGTAGTATATTAGTCTGGTCTCGCTCAGAAGAGTGATCCAGTCCCAAAATACCAGGCAATTCTACCTGAACAGGAGAAAGAGCAAACCCCAGACGTACGTTTCAGCCTCTGTGGGCCTCGCCATTGAAGTACAGCTATACTCCCTATGGCATAGTGAGCAAGAAGTTCACGTCTGGTTCCCCCTATCACCCATAAGGCGAGGAAAATGTACGCAAAAAGAGTAGAGGTGCTCAACTGAGAACTAAAAATACCTCAGTGGGTTTTTTCAATAGATCTGGTTACCTACTCAGAGAGCAGCCTCTTTTAGCTCACTTGTGCCCTTCACAGGAAGAAATATCCTGTAGTATATCAGTCTGGTCTCACCCTGAAGAGTGAATCAGTCCTGAAATACCAGACAATTCTTCCTGAACAGGAGAAACAGCAAACCCCAGACGTACGTTTCAGCCTCTGTGGGCCTTTTCAGTGAGGTGCAGCTATACTCCCTAAGACACAGCGAGTAAGGAGTCCATGTCTGGTTCCCCTTATCACCCATTAGAAAATATACTGGAGTGAGCTTGGACTTTCAACTGAATGGTAATCCTTATCCAGGGGAGGATGAGTTAATTACCAAAAATGATTTGATCTCAATACAAATAGAAGACGATATGTTTAATAAATCAGCTGAGTAGAATTTTAATGCAAGCTTCAAGATCATTAATTTCCTTTGTCCCAATTTATACTTGTGTCCAATGCCATAGTTTTTTTACGCACTAAAGAAGTTTAAAGAATGGGGCGTCTACTAGCAGTCATCAAGACCAACAAGTGACAAGATCTGTTTATATCTTGGTTTGAGCAGAGGTAAGCAACGAGCAAAGGGGGAATGTAAATGTTCAAAGTAGTATTAACTAACTGGAAGCAAACAAACAGAACATTGTGTGGAAACATATTTATTCAGGAACATTTTGTGAATTGTCTATATAAAATGAAAGAGTACATTATGTACTCTAGGAATGACTTACAGGTTTTAGTAGTATAATAAATGATGTGTAAATACATAGAATATATAAACAAAAGGATTATTAATTGACTAGCGACTTGCCCGTCAAAAATGACGGCAATAAAAACTGAAGCCTGGCAATGCTGTTTGCCACACAATGTAAGCCTCTCCCCCTCTACTTTACTGGCCTTGTGATGAGCGCCTTTGGCGCTCATCACAGGCCTTGCAATGAGCCCCTTTGGAGCTCATTGCGAGTCTCTCCCTCTGTCTACTTCCTCCCTCGTGTCTTATTCCCCCCTCCTCTCCCTCCCTTGTGTCTCCTTCCACCTCGTCTACCTCCTTTGTATCTCCTGCCCCCCTGTGTTTTTACCTCCCTCTCCCTCCCGTGTCTCTAAACTCCTCCCCTGTGTCTCTTTCCCCCTTCTCCCTCCCATGCATCTCTTCCCCCCCCCCTGTGTCTCCCCCAACCCTCCCGTGTCTGTTCCCCCCTGGCCTGTGTCTCTTTCCCCCTCCCCCTGTGTCTGTTCCGGCCTTCCTCGTGTCTCCATTTCCCTCCCTTGTGTATCTTCCCCCCTGCACTCTCTCCCCTGTGTCTCTTCCCCCTCCTCTTTCTGTGCCTCTTCCTCCCTGTCTCTTCCCCCTCACCCTCTGTGTCTTCCACCCTCTCCCTCTGTGCCTCTTCCCCCGCCTCTCTCTGTGTGTCTCTTCACTCCTTCCTCTGTTCCCCCCCCTGTGCCTCTTTCCCCCTCTCTCTGTACCTCTTCCCCCCCTTTCCCTCTGTGTCTCTTCCTCCCTCACCCTCTGTGTCTCTCCCCCCTGTGTCTCTTCCCCCCTTTCCCTCTGTGTCTCTTCCTCCCTCACCCTCTGTATCTCTCCCCCCTGTGTCTCTTCCCCCCTCTCCCTCTGTGCCTCTTCCCCCCTCTCCCTCTGTGCCTGTTCCCCCCTGGCCGGTGTCTCTTTCCCCCCTTCCCCCTGTGTCTGTTCCCCTCCCCCCCCCATTTCCCTCCCATGTGTATCTTCCCCCTGTTCTCCCTCCCGTGTGTCTTTTCCCCCTCCTCTACCTCCCCTGTGTCTCTTTCCCACCTATCCCTCTGTATCTCTTCCCCCTCCCTCTGTGTCTCTTCCCCACTCTCCCTCTGTGCCTCTTCCCCACTCTCCCTCTGTTCCATGCCTCTCCCCCCCCTCTTCCCCACTCTTCCTCTTCCCCACTCTCCCTCTGTGCCTCTCCCCCCCCTCTTCCCCACTCTCCCTCTGTGCCTCTCTTCCCCACTCTCCCTCTCCTCTTCCCCACTCTCCCTCTGTGCCTCTACCCCCCCTCTTCTTCACTCTTGTGTCGGGCCGCGCTGCGCGCAAGCGCGGCTCGCGCCGCGCTCTGCGCATGCGCGGCTCGCGCCGCGCTCTGCGCATGCGCGGCTCGAGCCGCGCTCTGCGCGTGCGCGGCTCGCGCCGCGCTCTGCGCGTGCGCGGCTCGCGCCGCGCTCTGCGCAATGCGCAGCACTTTATAATTGTCAAACTGCGATTCGTCTGAAGCGTGACGACGAATCGCAGTTAGACAATTATAATATGTGATGATAGTCAATGATATATAAATACGTAGGTTGGCCCGTCAGTTGGATCCTATTAATGGCTACCTAACACTGGTAAACTCAAGACTCTATTTATCAATGGAATGTAGCAACAAAGTAAAGAAAATCCAAAAAACGTTACTAATTAAAACCAATTCTATTTACACGGAGAAACGCGTGTCGGGCATGATGATCAGGCAGATGGGGTAAGTACTTCCCCTACCTATAATTCAGAGACTTAACATTGAGAGCAGAAACCCTGAGGGGAATTTTGGTATTTGTATAAAAGCTTGTATAGTGTTTATAGTAGTTTTTTAGGGCAGTTTCAAATATAACTGCTTTTCAAACCTTCGTTTGTGAATCCCAGTGTCTCTAATTGCATGGATAAGTTTGGTCTATGAACAGATGACCACTCTACATTTTTTGGACAATTAGAAATGTATTTAGTAACCACGGCAACATCAGAGAATCACCAGTCTCATCAACTAGACTTGTGCTTCCTGTAGTAATTATTACTTTTCGGTATCAATCTGCTCCTCACTATACTTTAGTGGGATTCTCTTTTATATAGGGGTTATTTATAGCAGCTTCTACCCGCATCATCAGCCTGATATGTAATATATGTAAATAGAATTGTTTTTTAATTAATAAAGTTTTTTGCTACATTCCACTGATAAATAGAGTCTTGGGTTTACCGGTGTTGGGTAGCCATTAATGGGATACAACTAACGGGCCAGCCTACGTATTTATATTTAGTTTACTCTATTTCATTTAGGGATTTTCTTTCCTTTTATTACTTTTTGCACAGTCAATGATATTTAGCACAATCAATTATCATTAAAATATTACAAAAACACTATAATTCTATACTTCAGTTATAATTACTATGTTGTTGAATACATTTTCAGAAATATGTATGTTTTTAAAGGCATTCAAGAATTGCTTTGGTTACCCTGGGCATTATTATTATTAACTTTTATTTGTAGCGTGCCAACATATTCTGTAGCGCTATACAAGGGAAAAGAACAAGGAAAAATACAATGTTAACAAAATGCGAAAAATGGAGGGCCCTGTTTTGAGCATTTCCCAAAGATTGGAAGATTGGAAACTTGCTACTTACAATCTAATGGGAATGGAAGAGGCAGCTAAGGAATAGCAAATGTCAGGAAGGAAGTAAAGTTTAATTAGGTAGTAAGGTATGTAAAGTCAGAATGGTTTTTCATATAGAAGGAAAAGGAACGCATCTGATTGAAAGCAATCAGGTAAGTGGCTCACGTATGTAATATGGTATCTGCCCCTAGTGGTCAGATAGTAGAATCTGCAAATGGGAATGTCAGGTAAGGGCCGGGGCCTGGGTATCAATTTAGCTAAATTAATAGAGATAATGGGCAGTTTAGCTAGGCCTATTTATTCTGAAAACTGTTTTCTAGCTTCTCTAAATTAATGTCACATCACTCTTAAAATACTTTAGATCAGTGGTAAGCTATAGGATGAGTGTGGGACCCCTAGGTCTGTTGTCTGGAGATAAATAATACAGAGTGCATGATATCTATCTAAAACAAGCAAATAATAATTGTACTCCTAAATCTTTCCCGTCATTATGTATACCTCTATTACCAATTAATATCTTTTCTACAGCAATTTAACCATTTGCTGTTTGTAAAATAAAATGTTTTAAAGCATGGTGAGAGCATTTTAAGTACTCGGGGCCACATTTGAGGCACTTTAAGAGTTGCCCTAACTGGTATAGACACTTCAACTCATTGCCCATATACAAATGCATGGCTTGGATGGAAATTTGACTGTGACAGATCACCGTAACTTGCAAAATTAGCAAATTTTTACCGATTTAGTGTTGCTTTGTGCAGCACTGATATTTAGAGGGACTGTGATTGATTGATTGATTGATTGATTATTAAGTTTCAGTGGAACTTGCACAGTGTCTACCTACACAAAAGATTGGAATGGGGCACTTTGTCCCTGAAATATTAGCTAAGACATCAAATTCATGTGATCCATTATGTTGGAGAGAATGTGGTCAAATAGTAGATGTGTTCCATATATGGTGGCAATTTGAAAAAAATAGAATGTATTGAGTTTAGGGTTTGAATTAATTAGTAAAGTAGCTCAAGTAAATTTCCTGAAGCCCAGAGGTAGCGTGACAGCATTTTTTACTTAATACTTACCATTCCCAAAGAAGCAATTGATTATATACATTCTAAAGGTAATTAAATCTACTATAGCAAATGGAATGATACTAGATAATATTAATATTAAAGCAGATAAAGAAAAGGCTGTGTTTCTTGCTTTATAAAGAAAAGGAATTTGATAAGCTTGGGAATGTTGGTTTAAATAAGAAAAGATTAATAATTTATTTTGTGTACCATGGAATTTTATATTGGCTATGGCAATCATGTAAATTGGCAATATTATTATGCCATATGCTTTGTATGGTGTCATTTTCTTTTATATTTGTATGAATGCATTTATATAATACAATGGAGAAAATTAAGACTGTTAGTGTTACTGACCTGACAATCAACAGGTTTTATTAAGCAGTCCTCAATTACAAAAGATACTTTCAGGATGCGCTGATAGATGATATTATCCAGCTTTAGATATAAACGGGGCCCTGAATTCTTTGGATTCTTTCTGTGACCTCTGGGAAATGCCCTTTTGGTATATGCATGATCGACCAATGCATCAATATAATGCATTCCCAGTACAGAAAATTAGACCAGTTGTAAGACAAGAATCATTAGTCCATATCATGGTTCCATGCCCACGGGCAATGTAGGAGAACAAAAAAGAAATTGAATGTACATTAAATATATATATAATTTTAATGTATATATATATATATATATACAGTATATATATATATATATATATATATATATATACATTAAAATTACTATTATTTGTTATTATTACTATTAATTCTTAGCATTATTGTTGCCTTCTTTTTTTTATTTTTTTTTATTTCCAAAGATAATGTAATATAATCAGGGAAATCCCCCAAATAGCTCTTTTCAGAATACTACATGTTATTACATGAAATCAGCATGCATTATAGTCAGTGGGGGAGCTAGTGAATGGAGGGCCCCCATGCAATCTTTTTGGGTGCTTTGCCCCTCCGTGCCATACATTCTTAGATGATTAGTGGAAATATATATATATATATATATATATATATATATATATGTATTTATTTATTTATATAATGGAGAAAATGATAATGCTCCATGCTGATGATAGCCAGTAGGAGTGAAACAGCTGTACATGGACAGGATTCTCAGCTTGTGTAAAATCCAGCCTTGGCTTTGCATTAAAGCAGGCATAAGCTTAAAGGAAGCCATGTTTGAAAATGGCTATGGATTAAAGAGCGAGGCATTTGTGGGCACATTTGCATGTCCCAGCTCAGCTTCCCAGAATGCAGTGTAATAACTGTTTTTCTCAGAATTCCGAGCTGGAAGCAGGTTTTTTAACTTATTTTAGACATTCAAATGTGAACACAGATGTACTATTTATTTACTGTACTACTGTACGGTGGAGGGCTTCTATCGCTCTTTTGCCCTCCATATATTAAATGATTGTTGTGGTGAACTACCTCACCTAAATATCCACGACACAACCTGAGATCCCGCTCCATACTGATGATAGCCAGTAAGGTTGAAACAGCTGTACATGGATAGCATTAAAGCTGTGTAATGCAGCGGGCATAAGCTTACAGGAAGCCATGTTTGAAAATGGCTATGGATTGAAGAGCAATGTATTTGTGGGCACATTTGCATGTCCCTGCTCAGCTTCCCAGAATGCAGTGTAATAACTGTTCTTGGAATTCTGACCTGGAAGCAGGTTTTTTAACTTACTTAAGACATTCAAATGTGAACACAGGTGTGCTATTTCTTTACTATATATATATATATATATATATATATATATATATATATATGTACAGTATATATATATATATATATATATATATATATATAGTTAAATAATCAGGGCATTGCAGTGAATAGTGATACCTTTTTTATTGGACAAACTTATTCATAATAAAGCAACGAGCTTTCGAGAGATATGCCTCTCTTTATCAAGTCAAAAAGCGATACTGATACAAGCAGGGCTGTGGAGTCGGTAGATAAATGTTCCGACTCCAACTCCGACTCTGACTCCTCAGTTTTGTGTACTTCTGACTCCGACTCCGAATCCTCAGTTTTGTGTACTTCTGACTCCGACTCCGACTCCTCAGTTTTGTGTACTTCTGACTCCGACTCCCCGACCCCTCTGTATTAATGTACACATGTCTTCCCTCATACAAACAAGCAGGCATCCAGGTTTTAAAACAAATATAAACACTTACAGTTGAATCCAAGAAGCTGTTCTGAGCTTGGTTGGATACATTTTTCGAGTCTACACCAAATGATTTCTACCAACAAGGTATTGAAAACCTTGTTGAGCGCTAAAAATAAGTTGTAAACAACAAGGGAAAATACATTTATAAGTATTGGTGCTCCGAATTGTGCGTTGCGTAGCATAAAGTGAAGCACATGAAAAGCATGCTTTTTCACAGTCACTTAAAGTGTTCGTTTAGCGGTTAGGTGAGGCACTGCATGCATGGGTCTTTATTCTTACAGTAGAGAAGTCATTAATTATAACTTTTTGTAAATTGGGATATTTAAACTTGCTTTTTTTTTTATTCCAATCTAAATTTAGTAGGAGTGGGAGTCGGAGTCTGTGGGTTTTTTTTGCCGATTCCAACTCCAGGTACCCGAAATTTCCTCCAACTCCAATTCCTTGACTCCGACTCCACAGCCCTAGATACAAGTATGAACTAAAAACAGCAAACAGAAAGAGATGGGAAACAAAAAAATTGAAAAAACAAGAAAGACAAAATTAATTGGCCAGAGTTAAGTGAGAAACAGAAGTCTCTCTTTGCCCAACAGGTAAGCAGCATTTACTATTGCAGTAACAGTAATGGTAACCTGATTGGCACCCTGAATGTCATTAGACAGAATGATCCTTCAAAAGAAATGGATGCCTGCAGTAAAGAATAATTTGGCATAAAATATACAGATTCAATATCTTTCTAGTTTTGTTTTATTTTCTAAAAATGTTTTACTGATTATCAAGTTTAGTTACCATATAGAAAAAAACTGACCTCTGAGCTTTTAAAAGTTAGTTGTTTCTAACCTTCCTCTTTCAACAGAATCACTTCTTATCTCTGTTCATTATGTTAGTGAAGTATGAAGGATTGATGAATGGACCTTACATCCTCCATCCTATAGGTGGCTCTACCTTCTCTTCTTGTTTATTAGTATCAACTTTTGATCAACGTGACATCACGGGCCATCACATGGGCCTTACACACTTCCTCTCTGTGCTCATTTAGTTTGTGAAGTGGCTCTACCTCCTCCTCTGCTAGCCAATCTCAGCAAATGTACCAATCCTGCCAATCAGAAGCAACTGATGTCATCACTGATGGGTTATAACCAGAGCCTCAGCGCCGCCACCTTTATTAGACCACCAGCTTTTGAGAAAGCAGTTGAAGCTGTGTTGTAGGCTTGGTTACTTATGGCATTTATGTTTCTATAAGCCCCTGGTTCTCTCAGAGGCAGTTCTATTATCTCCAACTAATGAGATTGGATAATTTAGTCACCTTGCTAGTTAAGTGATGTGCAAGCCTATGCTGTCCCACAATAATGGGTCTATACTGTTTTTAGAGTTTTTGTTTTAATCTACTCCTAGATAGGTAACCTGGGAAATAAATGGGAAATAGTGCGTTAGAGCACACTAGTCTTTTTTGGAGGATATCACTGTTTTTTATTGTGGTCAATGATTTTCTCTTCTTTGCAACTTAGGTCTTTTTTTGTGGTTTAGCTACAGGGCTATAAACCAGAAATGGGACATTAACATAGGTTTGCCCTCAGGTAGGAGGATATGTGACAATCAAAGGGTTCTCTCTCTCCATCTATTACTGTTAGCTATATGCTACTACAACTGACTTTTGTTATGCTGGATTAGGGGGTTTTCTCCATTGCTTAATAATTTATATTTTTCTCTACATTGAGAGGCCCTATTATTACAATTACAAAGTTTGTACTGTACCACATATCATCCCAATCATATAACTCCAAATATTGATCCCTATAGTATTGTGTACCAGGTCAATAAAGCTTATATGTCGTATAGATTGTGTTGAAATCTAATTGTGTGTTAAGCACCATACTTGAATATTATAACCTTCCTCTTTCAGAATACATGATGATGAATTAACTGATACATTTCCAATATTAGCTTTATGTTATTTATATTGTTGTGTATTACTCATTAAAAAGCATGGGTAGCTTAGGTCCAGTGAGAAGTAGAGCCATCTATGAGGCTGAAATCCTAGGTTTATTTCTTCTCCTTGCCATTGTTTTAATAGAAAATTATTTGTATTTCCTTTTAAGTGAAAGTCCAAATTAAAGTAAAGATTTTCATATACTGAATATGCCATTGAACATTTTGTTTTGTCTATGCAATATTTTCTCAGACTACAATCATACAACAAACTAATATTGTAGTTCCATCTAAGCATTTTGAATAGAATGTGATTGGTACTAATATGCCATGCATTAATTTGTGTTTGATACTTATTGAGAAACGCAATATTTAACCCAATGGACCAACACACTGTTTTTTTATAAATAGTAGTTTTGCCTCTGCCTTTTTATATAAATAGTATTTTTTCGTTTTTATATGATAACATATAATGGAACAAATAGGGAAGATGTAATGCATTCAAAATAATTATTTAAACTAAATAAAAAATGGGATTCAGACTTAGAACCTACTCATCTCTGTATGAAAACCAATGAGTATTCAAATCAATAAAGCTAAAATATAATCAGCATGACAAACACACTGTGATCTTCATATCTATGCAGATTTGTTGATGGTGTAGAATGCATATGGCTACTTCAAGGTACCTTTAATATTTTTGTTACATGGAACAAGAATTGCTAAGTGGCTTCACAGACCATCTGAACTTTGAAGAGAATCTCCCTGCCTGTTAAAATATGGTGCAAGACAGGAGGAGCGTCATTCTCCACCCTTTGCAATTAACAATAGCAATGACTGCATGGGTAGGATTTCCCTATGGACTTTAGGAAAAACCTAATGTTTGTGAACAAACTGGCAACATTAGCAACTATGTAAGCCATGAACATGACACATTTCTTTTTACAGTAAATCTTAATATTTGAAGCCTAATTTGTATAAAAACACATTTAAATTTCAGTCCATGTTTTACACACAGACCCTTCCTTATCTAGCCATGTGTCCTGAGCATGTTCTTTGGTGGGGAATGGGGAGGAGATGGGTGTGAACTAGTCTGTGATGATCGGCCTGGAGCCTATTGATTGCCACTGAAAACCTCTCTTTGAAAGAGTTTTGACTTTACATTTAGAGGTAGGTGTCTCTGGGATTGGCCCTGTAATGTTCCACCAGGAGGCCCTAACTCTCTCTTTATCTTCTTCTTAAATAGGGTTGTAGACACTTGCTATTCTTCCCCACGATCACCTTCCCAGTTACTTCTAATTCCATCACCAAGGACAGTTATCTAGCTGTGTACAGGGATTTGGTTAAGTGAGTTAACTAGTTTAGATGGGAACGTTTTAATATGTTTAAGTTTTGATGTAATAACCAGCTCACCATATGATGACATTAACTCCTACATGCCCAGATTGGTAGTTAGGTACCACAGATGACTGATTGACTACTGGTTAAGGGCAGATAATGTATTCATCTTTGTGGGTTGAAACAAAGTTGTATTCATGTTGTTTATAAATATTCTGATGAAAATAAAGTCAACAGAACCCCATTGGGACAGAATCCAAGTGTCTGTGCTGTATCTCTGAATATAGGAGGGAATAAGGGGGGGCTTTATTATAAGGTCCAGGTGATTGAGAGCTATGGCACAAGACAATGGGATCCTCCCTGCTCAACTAGCTGACTCCACTGCTCCAGAGTTCCAGTGTTCCTTTGATCCAGTCTCCCTTTGTTCCAGCTCTTGTCCAACATCACCCAAGAGGTTGAGAGTTGCATACCCCTCCCAGATCTGCAACCACAGCATAACTGGTGGGATTTCCAGGGCGTTGTCAGTCCAGCTGGCTGGGTTCCATGACAGGGGAGCAAGTCACCAGATTAATCCGCCATGTTCCTGAACCTGACCATCTTCTCGTGAAAGGTCAGTGTGCCGATATCCCTTACTTTATCACAGTGAGAGCTTCCTCGCTAGTGGTCGTTGGAGGCCGCCTGGAAGCCATGTAGGTTGTGTCATGAGAATTCCACCTTCTGTTTAGTAAGTAAAACCCAATGTCTCATGCCCTTATCTGTAAGAGGAATCATGATTTATATTGTAAACTGAATAAGCAAATCTGAGTTTTGTATATGTTATGATGTTTTGTGTGTGCCTGTATCTACTTTAATATCCCCATTCTCCAGACAATTTCCTTTTCCATAAGAAATAGGGTACTTTTAAAAAGTTCTTTACATATATTATTTAGATAAATACCTGTATTAGTGCTATGGAATATGTTGGTGCGTTACAAGTAAACGATAATAATAATAATACTGAAGTATATTACATTATTTCCCTTAAAATCAACTAACATTTTTAACTGATAAACATCCTAAAAAAGGAAATAATAAAAGGTATAGAATAAGATATGCTTATAGCAATAGTATACTACCTGTTACTCAAACAGTTGCTGTTGAGCAACATGGAGGCAGCAGAACAGGGATGCACATGAGCTTGGTGTAGCAATCCTGTCTCTCCCTTCTCTATCACTTACCAATTTTCTCCAGCCTTCTCTCTCACCCTCCTCTTCTCTTTCCCCATCTTTTCCCACTTTTCCTCCATCCAGCTCATCTTTCTCTTCCATAAACTCTCTTTCCTCTTCTCTAGCCTTTCACTTGTCTATCTGCCTCTCCTATCTCTCTTTCCCTACTATAATTTCCCTTCTAGCCTCTCTCTATCCTCTCTAACCCTGCTCTCTCTATCTTTTCCACTGCTCTCTTCCCCCCCTCTTCTTTCCCCCTGTTCTCCCACCTGCCCCATCTTCTTTCTCCTTTCTCACCCTCCTCTTCTCTTTCACTCCACTTCTCCCACGTTTCCTATTTTCCTAAATCATTTCCCCACCTCTATTTAGCCTTTATCCTCTTTCAACATTTCATTCAATTTCATCCATTTTTGTCACATGCTCCTCTACGATACAATTCTCCCCCGCTTCTCTCTCCACTCAGCTCCTTCTTTTTTTCATCTCTATCCTCTTACTCTTCTCTTTCCCTCTCTTCTCCACCTCCCCATTTTCTTCCTCTCTTCTTTCACCCATTGTCCTCTCTCTTCCTGTAACTCTCCACCTTCTCTATCTTTACACTTCCCCATCTGTCTTCCTATTTCTCTTTTCCTTCCTCCTTATTCCCTATCTCTCTTCTCTCTCTCATGTCTGCTCTCCTTCCCCTCCTCTTCAACTTTAGCCCCTTTCCTTTCTACCATCTTTCTTTTCCCCTTTTCTCTCTGTCAATTTCTGTCTCCCCATTATCTCTTTTCTCCCTCTTTCCCCGCCAGGGGCAGAACTACTGCCGATGCAAGTATATATGTAACTCTCTCTCCTGTAACTCTTGCTCCTCCTTCCCTCTCTCTGCCCAACTGTTCTTTCCCTCTCTTCTTTCACCTCCTTTTTTCTCCCTCTCTCCTCTCACCCATTGCCCTCTCTCTCTTCGTGAAACTCTCCCCTCCTCTATCTTTACCAATTTCTCTCACACTTCCCATCTCTCTTTACCTTGCTCTTTAACCCCTCCTCACTTTCCCACTCTCTCTTTAACCTTCTATTCTCTTCCTCCTTTTCTCACCCTGCCTACCCTTTCTTTGTTCCCTTCTCTCTCCACCTCACTCCCTCCTGTTGCCCTCTTCCTCTCCAACACTTCCCTCCTCCACCTCTATAATCCCACTCTTCACCTCCCTTTTCTCTTTCTCTCTATCTTGCTAATCCCTCTATCTTTCCTCTTCCATATGTATCACTTCCCACGCTCTGTCTATTATTTTCCTCCACTTTTCTCTCTCCAATTTTTCTTTGTTCCATATCTTCCCTCTCCACTTTCCTCCTCTCTCTCTGTTTCTCTCTCCATTTCCTCCTCTCTCTCTCTTAATCACCTTTCTCCCATTTACATTCTTCTCTTCTTTATCTATCCCCTTGTCTATTCACTTCCTCTTCTCTCTTTCCCTCCAGCCCTCCCCTTTTCTTTTGTTTCCTCAGCCTATCATCTTTACCTACTCTCTCCCTCTCTCTCCTATCTTTCTCTCCCATCTCATTCCATTATTTCTATCTCAGACACTTTCATCCCATTTTCTCTACTTCTAGTCATTTGCCTCTACCTCTATTCTATATTGCATGTTATTCTCTCCTCTCTGTTCTGAAATCTCTTACAGTTCTTTTTTCTCTCCTCCCTCTTCTTTTACTTTGACCTCTCCCTTTATCAATACGTGTATTTCTTAATTTTTTTTGTAATACAGAGGTATGTACTAGTATATGGTCTGGAATAGCTGTAGGGAAAGGTATCAGCAATACTGCAGAGGCATAAAGACCAAGGGTGATGTAGAAGAGTCTGTTGGTCAGAACCAACCAGCAATGTCAGACAGCTGAATACGTTGGGTAACGGATAGGATATCTTAGGTAAAATAAGAACACATGGAGCATACATATTTCTTATAGAAGTCATAGGGACTTTTTGGCACTGGGGCCCTCCATTCACTAGCTCCACCACTGGTTCAAACATCAAACATTATACACTAAACAGTAATCATAATGAGCATTTCCTTTGGAAATGAGCCAAGGAGTGTGTGTTACCTGCCAGTCTATGAAGGCTCTGCAACTTTCATTGCTAGCTGAGTTGCTATATGGTATTTTCAGACTAGTAGTTTGATTAGTGGCTTCAGGAGACTTGCAGTCTTTGCAGGTGTTGATCAACAATGGGTGGGGCTAGAAGGTTCCCCTATCTTGCATGCTACATTTTTAAATATGTCTTGAATACTTCTTGAATACTAGAACACTCTCATCTAACAGAACAACAACCCTTCTGGATCGTGAAGGGGCTTGTGTACTTCAATAAAGCTGTGAGCTATACCATGTAGGTTCACCCAAGATGGGCAGGTCATAGCAGACAAATCACAGTCCACTGGAGAAGGAACTGTCAACCCAATCCAGTATATTTTCCAAGCACAACCAGAGACATAATGATAGATTTGCCTGACATGTTGTGGTCCATAAGGTTACTGAGAGTCGGTCGTGACTGAACGACTGAACAACAACTTTATACAAAAAAAAATTCCTTTTTCCTCTTTCATCAAAATAAACAAGAACATTACACATTATAATTTCATGGTAGTTCAAGGTTTAGTTGTTCACCTTTATTCTGTTTAAAATTGTAAACAACACTGTTTCCAACAAATCCAACAAAGAGGTGCTTTCACTGCAGGCGATACTGAATGTATTCCTGAACCAGATCTAACGGGAAAGTAATTCAGCTTTTTGGCAGATACATGGAGTTACCCTTCAGACGACTTGACAGAAGCAGCAGTTTCAGTGAAACACTTTGTACATGAACAAAATGTGCTGATCAATTGATATTGTAAAATGTCAAACATAAATCTTAAAACATTTAAAGGAACAATATAATTTAAAAATAAATTATAGCTTAAAATACACCAAAAACATACCATGCATTTAAACCACATGCCATTAATTCAGAGTTAAATACATTTGTGTCTTGTTGTCTCTATGTTTTTGCATCACCCCAAGAACTTTGGAGTGCATGTAATGCTCTTGTGACTTTTTTACACTGGACTCATGTACGGATTTGATACTACACATGACTAGTGTGCATGCAATACTCTGGTGCACAAACTGATGCTCATGTTACATGTCCTGCATGCCATTTTGCCCTATTTAAGATCACAGAAAGGAAAATAGGAAGAAAGACAATTTAACAATAATAAAAAAGACAAATGTCTAAATTGATTCTTGATACATTTTTTAAAAATGTCAAAAATGTCCACCTAATATTCCACCTTCTGATGGTGCTGAGTCTATGGTGTCTTCAATATCCCTTTAATGTGTTTTATGACATTTAAGAATTACTAAGGGACTTGGCAGACCACCTGAATATTGAGGGGAATTTTCTATGCCTGCTGTAATATGGCAAGTGTAGCATATGCACATAAAAACATTTTAAAATATGGTGCAAGGTAGGAAGATCTTAACAATCCACCCTTTGCATTCAACACTAGCAAATATTGCATAGGTAGAATCCTCTTCTGGATTGTAGGAGAAACGTCACATTTGTGAAGCATGTAACATACTAACAATGGGCCCCATTCCATTGCAAGCTAGCAATCGTCTCTAGCCCACAATTTGGGCTGTGAGCTACATTTTTTATAAATATTTAGACACATTCAATTGTCTCTAACTCGCACCTGCCCTCTCACAACCTCCACACGGAAAGTATGCACTCGTAAGTAGGATTTCAGGGGGCTTGATCATATGACCTGACAATATTTAAGCAAGCCCATAATTTACTTCTTAGACATAGCCAATAGGAAATGAGACCGTCAGTAAAACATGGAGTTTAAACTTAAACTTCACTCAGAGATTGCAAATTAATTAGTGTTGAGAAGTAAATTTAGAGATCGGACTTGCAATCCAGCAATGTAGAAATCAATAAAAATCATTAAAGCAACTGTTCTAGTCCATGCAGGTTCCATGATATGTATTAACCCCTTAAGTCCCGGGATCCATTTCACACAAAAAAACATAAAAACAAAATGTTATTGCATATTTGTGGGTTTGAGACTGTTGTGCAATTAATTATAATGTATTTCAATGCTTTCCCATGCTTTTAAAGTACATTAGTTTGTTTTAAATTGCTGCTGCAGCTGTGATAAGTGTTTGAAAAAGCCTGTGTAAATCCTAATCAGAACTTACAACATTTTTGACAGAAACTTGATACATTTTATCAGACTTAATTTGCGAGCTAAAACTGCGGGTCTAATAGAATATTGATTTTGTGTAACTTTAATTATTTAGCACTCGTAAATCTTAGGCTGTGCTAAAACCAATGAAGTTCTAAGGCCGGATTTGTGGCTTTGGCTGGCCCATTGTGATTGTGGCTGGATAACTTGCAATTTGAATGTGAGAAGCTAATTGTAGCCAATTGAATATCTGTAACTTTTAGGAGCTGCTTTACTAGTTCAAGTAATTGCGATTTGTCCAATTGATTTTCTATAGAAAATCTAGATTTTTTTAAGACTGTCTATATATAGAAAGTTTGCATTGTGTCTGATGACTATACTTCCTGATAGCTTTGTTTATGAGGGCATGTTCTTATCTAGCGAACACAACTTAGGGGGCACAGGGATATGAGTGAAGGATTTTTTTTATATTATGGTATATTTTAGCATTTAACTCCTACATCTGTCCCTAGCACATATTTAGAAGCCATCACGGGTATAAATGCAAGCCCTGCTCCTGCAGAAATGTAAACACTGTACCTGTCCCATACATTCAGCAAATTAATATGTTTCTAACCAAACACTTCATATCCATTCTCTTAGCCTGACTCTTGTTTTGAGATCTTAAACCTCCTCTGCCTCTGATGTCCTCTGTCCATCAGTGACATCACTGAGAAACTGCAGCATCAGATCAGTAATGATTTATCCTTTTTAACTACACTAGAATAGTTGCTATCACCATATAAGCTACTTTTGTAGCTGCTATGCTTGCAGCTGTTTTGGGGGCTCCCAGTGTCCATTTTTTTCTATAATGCACATAAAATGTAGAGCTCAGTTCAAAGTAAACAATGATGCCATTAAACACTAACACATGGTATCATAATCAAAAGTTTGAAGTTCAGGTTAAGGTCACTATATCAGAAGCCACAGTAAAAATAATAACTCAGAGCTTTTGCATAATATCTGTCTGGTTAGTAGCTGTTAGTTTGCTTCTCTCCAGAGGAGGCCTTCAATGCTGTACTCGTCTATAATTTCTAGGCTCAGAGGGGCTCGCTTACATCTGCCCTTGCAAATAGTATCTTGATTACACCTCCGTAGACCAGGTCAAATGGTATACTTTATTAAAAAATTGCTTAGTTGGTCGTATAACCATATATTATACCGTACATCTATTGCTTCTTTCTATTTAGGATACTGCTACTAAAATAGTAAATAGTGTGTCACTGATGGACACAGGAGTTGAGATCAATGGAAAAGGAGGTACAAGATTTGAAAAAAAGAGTCATACTAACATTTTAGCTATCTTAAAACAATATATAATGTCACCTTCATATTTTCCCTAATAAATGTTCTGTACCCTGCTCAGTAAAGAGAGTCTTCTTGGTTATGACATAAGTGTTAGAACTATATTCCTTTCATGGATGCTAGGATTCCATGTTTTGTTTGTGTTTCTCTGCTCCAACCAGTGAGTGTAGAAAGGAACCGAGTACACGGGTTGAGAATTCACAACATTCCCTTACAGTCATGTAGCCACATTAAATTTGAAGCTCATATCTGCAACGTGAGACCCGCAACGGCTGCAAGCTTGACGATGCTATTAAATTAGAACAGGCTGCGAGTTACGGGCTTGAGAGGCAAACCCATAAACCATTTTTCGCTCGTCGGATGTGCAACCGTGAACGTGATCAATTAGCCTAACTCGTGGTTACGAGTTGGGATGGAGCCAAAAGCAAAAGAGATTGTCAGAATTCCGTCACGGAAAAATGGAGGTGGGATTTTCAAAGTCCTATGGGGTTCAATTACGATTTGCGATCGGACCCACATTCCAGTCATAATGCAATATTCAAAAAAGGTGTAAATATGATATTCTATCACATGCAAGTAACGGTATATGTATTAACTTATTACCTAGTTCTCTAAAATCATTCTTTAGGACACTCCATCTTACACAAACTTTGTCATTGGAACCAATATGTACCAAGGTTAATTTCCCGGGAGACCGCAAACTAACTGTTCGATTGCTGGGATCTGGGTAACAAATCACCCTGTCTACCTTCCTAATAATAGAGTCCCCTACCACCAAAACCTGTCTGTTGCTCTGCCTATTCTGCCCTCTACTCCTCCAGTAGAGCTGTTCTCCCGGCTGTTAGAGGGAACAGCTCTATCTGGCATTGCCATTCCTGAATGGACATCCCCAACAGTTTCACTCAATCTGGCAAATCTGTTGCTGTTTGCCAACTCAGAACTGGCCTGCCTCCTCCTGTTCCCCTTGATTCCCCTTCTAACTGTAACCCAGCTACCTCCCTGGACATCCTCACTAGGCCCATCTCCACCATCCATGCTAGGCCCAGCTAAACTGTGCTCAGTGAGCACCAACTCCCTTTCCAGTGGAGCAATATCACTAAGTGCTGCAATTCTCCTCTCCAGATCTCCAATTTGAGCTTCCAGAGAGGCAACATGCTCACACCTCTCACAGAGGTATGGACCCTGGATCCTCTGTTCCAGTATTGCATACATATGACAGGATGTACACTGAATGAGGTTGCCACTGGACTGATTTATAATTATTATTATTGTCTACAAAATTTCAGTGGGAAAAATAAAGAATATAAAATAATATATTTGTATAAAGTTTTCCTCCTTTGCACTATAAATCAGCCCTCATTTTTCTTTGAAGTCGCTCCTTTTATTTAAACTCCTAGGCCCTCATTCAATTGCAATTTGACCAATTGAATAGGGGTCTAAATAAGCACATAACATATTTTTTTAAAGAAGTTTTTAGTTAGTAAACATCTATCCAAAAGCAAGGTTTTCACTAACTAAAAACGTATTTAAAAAAAATATGTTATGTGCTTATTTCGAGCACTATTCAATTGGCCAAATCGCAATTAAATGAGGGCCCTACACTTTTACTAGAATTGCAAGTGATACTAGAAATGTTCGCTGGACACAATTAGTGCACGCTGCAATTTATCAGCCTTTACTTGCAAGAAAAAGCCACTTGCAAACAGCCCCAAAACAGCTCACAAACCTTTTATACTAGTCACTATTGTATTTTTGGTTAGGACATAAGTGGTAGAACGATATTCCTTTTCTCAATGCTGAGATTCCATGCTATTCTTGCCTTTGGCTGCTCCAGTGGGCGAGGCATAGAAAGGAACCTTAGGCACAGGCAGAGAGTTGAACCTATTCTTTTACAATAATCAACAGATAGCTAGTCTTTTTACACTGCATTCTTCTGGCCACATGCCCAATTCTAATAACATAATGTGTGTCTTTCTAGCATAGAAACTACACCAAGGAGCTTTCCTATACTATTATGTTATCTTCAAAAATAAGCTCACAACATAATAATATTATTATCACAATTTATTTTCAATCACAAACCTGCATCAGAGTTGTAGCCTAAACTACAGTTTACGTACAGTCAACATACAAACATGGATTTTCATGGCAGAGAAAAATAAGTACATGTACTCAGTTCATTTTATCTAAGGAGCTTCAGTTTAAGTAAACCTCAAATTAATTCACGCATTCCTATGTTTTCATGTGTTCTTAAATTATTTTCTTGCATTTGTCTGTGTCACTTCTAAATGGCTGTTATATTTATGTACAAATTTTTCTGTAAAATATTACTTTCTAATATACAGCTTTCAAACCTGTAAGTTCAAACCACAAACCACTGTACCTATGTCGCAATGTTTACCTCAATCGAAGTCCTGTTGAGGTAACATGAAGCTGCTGCCACTGCAGTCACTAAATTGAGTGAGTAGAGTAAATGAGAAAGTATACAGGTGTTAAGCAACTCAGCATAAAGTGTGTAGATGTTTGTTCAAAGGGCATTGTATTGAATATATTTAAATGCATGCAAGGTTAGACTTTTTTGTATATATATAAATTACTTGATGCACATAAACTGTTTGGAATGATTAGATCAGATGAAGAATTGGCATCTCATTCCAGCTGACAGCAAAAGTCTGCATTTGGACAACTATTGGTGAAGAAATCTTGGTCAGGCAGAAAATTTGAGACCACGGAAGGAGCATTTGGGGTCCGTTGGGATGGTTTAAGTGAGAAAGATTAATTTTAGAGTACCTTGGTTGGGGAGGGGGGGGGCTTCTTTCTCGTCACTTACCCAAGGCCTGCCTTTATCTAATACCATGTACAGTTGCACAGAACAATATGTGTTCCAGTGTTTATAGAAACCTATAGCACTAAGATTTCTTATGTATTTTCTTATACTAATTCAATAGAAATTAAACTGCATAGAAAATACATAGTTAAGGCAATTAATACATCTAACATTTTAGTTGTATGTATAGTTGCTTATGGATAGAAGATACAAAAAATGTATTTATCACATATAATAGTTGTCAAACTGCGAGACGTTGTCACGCTTTGCAAGGTGCGTACGACCTGGACGATGAGCACCGCAGGCTGCTTTTGTGAGATATCTCTCTCAGAGGACCAAAAGTACACGACAGGAGAGGCTCGCAATGAGTGCCAAATGCACTCATCGCAAACCTCGCAATGAACGCTGAAGGTCTTCACAGTACAAAACCGTTTCAATTATGTCTCAAACAGCATTCCCATGGCTTCAAATTTTATTGCCCCATCATTTTTGGCGGGCAAGTCGCTAGTAGATATTTAATCTAGAACATTTTTGGCTAAATCTAATTGCCTAGAGTTCCAACGGGCAGAGAGTTGATTGTTTGATATGTACCATATAGAGTATATTCACAATGTATAACTATTCCATGACTGACTGAGATGTATGCAAACTTGAAAACACTCCAGAAAAAGTGTTTTCAAGTTTTAGATGACAGGAGTTTTTGTGTTAATATACCTTGTAAAGATGTGCAGTCTTTTGTGATGAACAGCTATGGCACAATTGTTTTACACATCAAAGAGATCCTCACATCATTGAAAAGTATACTAGAAAACACAAAACTGCCTAAAGATGATGAAACTGACAGGAGTTGTCATGTAATTAAGAGATTGTTCTATGTGATACAGTGAGGGGGAAAAATATTTGATAGTTACATAGTTATTGTGATTTTGAACCTTTGTCCACTGACAAAGAAATGATCGGTCTATAATTTTAATGGTAGGTGTATTTTAACAGTGAGAAAACACATGTAAAAAAAAGTTATAAATTGATTTGCAGGTCAATGAGTGAAATAAGTATTTGACCCCTTCGACTTAGTACTTGGTAGCAAAATCCTTGTTGGCAATCACAGAGGTCAGACGTTTTTTGTAGTTGGCCACCAGGTTTGCACACATCTCAGGAGGGAGTTTGTCCTACTCCTCTTTGTAGATCCTCTCCAAGTCATTAAGGTTTCGAGGCTGATGTTTGGCAAATCAAACCTTCAGCTCCCTCCACAGATTTTCTATGGGCTTAAGGTCGGGAGACTGGCTAGGCCACTCCAGGGCCATAATGTGCTTGTTCTTGAGCCGCTCCTTTGTTGCCTTGGCTGTGTGTTTTGGGTCATTGTCATGCTGGAATACCCATCCACGACCCATTTTCAATGCCCTGGCAGAGGGAAGGAGGTTCTCACCCAAGATTTGACAGTACATGGCCCCATCCATCATCCCTTTGATGCGGTGCAGTTATCCTGTCCCCTTAGCAGAAAAACACCCCCAAAGCATAAGGGTGTTCTTGTGGTTATAGGCAGCATTCTTGCTCCTCCAAACACAGTGAGTTGAGTTGATGCCAAAGAGCTCGTATTTGGTCTCACAACACTTTCACACAGTTCTCCTCTGAATCATTCAGATGTTCTTTGGCAAACTTCAGACCGGCCTGTACATGTGCTTTCTTGAGCAGGGGGCCTTGCGGGCGCTGCAGGATTTCAGTCCTTCAAGGCGTAGTGTGTTACCAATTCTTTTCTTGGTGACTATGGTGCCAGCTGCCTTGAGATCATTAACAAGATCCTCCCGTGTAGTTCTGCGCTGATTCCTCACCATTCTCATGATCATTGAAACTCCACAAGGTGAGATCTTGCATGGAGCATCAGACCGAGGGAGACTGGCAGTTATTTTGTGTTTCTTGCATTTGCGAATAATCTTACGAACTGTTGTCACCTTCTCACCAAGCTGCTTGGCGATGGTCTTGTAGTCCATTCCAGCCTTGTGTAAGTCTACAATCTTGTCCCTGACATCCTTGGACAGCTCTTTAGTCTTGGCCATGCTGGAGAGTTTGGAATCTGATTGATTGCTTTTGTGGACAGGTGTCTTTTATACAGGTAAAAAGCTGAGATTAGGAGCACTCCTTTTAAGAGAGTGCTCCTAATCTCAGCTCGTTACCTGTATAAAAGACACCTGGGATCCAGAAATCTTGCTGATTGATAGGGGATTAAATACTTATTTTCCTCACTGACCTGCAAATCAATTTATAACTTTTTTGACATGCGTCAACTTGTTGTTTTTTTTTTGTTATTCTGTCTCTCACTGTTAAAATACACCTACCATTAAAATTATAGACTGGTTATTTCTTTGTCAGTGGACAAACGTTCAAAATCAGCAGGGGATCAAATACTTTTTCTCCCCACTGTATCTGATTCCCAGAATAGACCTTCTAACCAAAGTAATTCTTCGGCACACCGACATAGTTCTACTAAGCTTTTGCAATTTGCCAAGCTTTGAAAATAATAAGATATATTAAACAGAAGAGGCGGTAATTTGTTGTCATGATAGATTTCATAATGTATTATGCAAAAGGAGTAATCATAGGCCGCAGATAGATAGATAGATAGATAGATAGATAGATAGATAGATAGATAGATAGATAGATGGACTTATCATATCAATCATAGTTCAAATTAAATATCTATATTGTAGTATAGCAAGTTTTTCAGTTTTATTGCATGATATTTTAAATAAACATTAGCATTATCAATGTTAAAAGTGAACAAGCCAGTGGGCCCATACAATTTACAGTCAAGGCTATTGAAGGAGCTCACATTGTTATTAACTCAACTTTTTAATGAATCACTATTGCCAAAAGTAGTTCCAGATAATTGGAGAATTCCCAATGTATTACTTTTTTTTACAAAAGGTGTAGTAGGGAAAACTCAAGTAACTACAGGGTAGTGAGTTTCACACCAGTGGTATGCAAACTAAGATAAATAAGTTTCAAAGAATTATTGAATACTTTAAATGAATTATAGGATCATAGGCAACATGGATGAATTACTGGGAGATCATGTCAGACTGATTTGACTATTTAACCAAAGCTATGGATTAGGATGAGGCAGTAAATGTAGCTTATCTAGGTTTTACCAGAGCATTTACACTGTTCCACGCAAACTAATTCTAAAAAAAAACACTGTGTGAAGTATTTTAAGGTATACTGCCTGTGTAATCACATTAGCCAAGGTGGTTATTTATAATTAAAGAAAGCAGTATTTGGTTGAGAAGGTTCCACTGCCCTATGACGCCATGTTGCTGGCACTGCTGCACTAAAGAATCTGGGCAGAGATCCTTCTGGCTTTGTCCACTGGGAAGATGTCTTAGTTTACCTCCCAGTGGGCTGTTTATGGAGTACTCTACTCTTTACAAAAAAATGCATTTTTTCATATTTTTGTTTTCAGCTGTCACTGTTAACTGCACATGTAGATGGTAAGATGTTTTTGTTGAGCGCACCCATAGGCAGAAAACAACTTGAAGCTGACAGGAACTAAAAATGGCATAAGCATGTACTAGCGTTGTACACAGACTGGCTAGAAAGGGACTGACAGAAACAGTGGACTGTATTCCGCAGGTACTGGCTTTGTACACAGGATAGTCTGGTTTTTAACATGAGCTGAGCATGTAGTAAGCAGGAACTGGATATGTACACAGAGAAGCAACCCGTCAACTCAGAGAATAGGAACACAGTAGAAATAAGAAAAAGAATACACTGGAAATATACACTACAGGAAACAGGAGCTCACACAAAATACTAGGATTCCAAACAACAGACATTGATGTGCTGGGCTAACTCTCCTAATAATTTCATATGGAAGTCAGAGTGATTGCAGACCTGCTGCTAATAGGTGTGCTGAATCTTTAAGAATCCTTTTTAGACCTGCAGAACTTGAGAACTGCAGCAGATGCTGGGAGACAGGTAAGGGGAAGAAGAGGCATATTGGGTCCCTGACACAACCACTATTTTTAGAGGGTTCTCTAAGTTTGTTTAAGTTTTTTGAGAGACAGACCTAGGTCTGTAACCCAACAGAGTGATTTGCCAAATATTATGTCCATCCCTCCCCTAGAGCTGCACCTTTACTTCTAGTGTTTTCATTTTTGCTGTTTACATTTTTTAACTTACTTAAAACACTCAATTTTTTTGTTGGTTTTCTCAGTGTGTGAAGGATTTTAAATTTAAAAGAAAGAAAAGACCAAAACAGTAAAAAAAGACAAAGAAATAGAGAAAGAAAGCAAGTTAAGAAGAAAGCTAAAGAAGAGATAAGAGAAAAAGGAAAACATAAAACCTTTCCTATATACATGCCTCTCTACAGAGGAAGTACTAGCACAGTTGAAAATGAGTAACCATTTTGATATTTCATCATGATGATCTGTTCTTACAAAATGTTTTTCATACAAATTCCCGCTTAAGCATTATTATCATTATTCTTTATCCCTCGTACCTCAAAAATGTTCTTTCTTCCATATCCCATTTTCTCTTTCTCCTATATAGTTTTTCTTTTCCACTTAAATACAGAAAAATCTGAAAGCTTAGGAGCTAGAATATGTAAAACTTAATGGACATATTAGCATATACTGTTTTTGCTCTATTATATAAATATGACATTGTATATTGCATTCTATTTACAAGATGTGTCTTTACTATGTCATATCTGTACAACTGTTTCTTTTCCTGTGGTTGTCTTAGTAAAAAAGAAAGTTATAAATAAATCCACTTCTGGAAGGAACTGGAGGCCTGTGATCCTGCTCTTGGTAACAGCCACTGAGGTATAAGGAGATGCAACCCATAAAAACTTTTCTCTCTCAAAGCTTACAATCTGAGAAAAGAATTTATAATGGAGGAGATAATTTATTATATTTTATTATTAATATTTATATTTTATTATTAATAACTTTATTATTAATATGTGTTATATTATTATAAAGAGAATTTGTAAACTATTACTTGAAATATCTTAATAAGAAAAAAAGAAGAAAAACAAGTAGAAGAGATATTTACATGTCACTATAAAGACAACACTGCCTTAAACTATGTTATCACAATTTTTTTTTTACAAATACTTATTTTTTTTCTATTATATTTAATAAATGTAAAAATTGTTGTAATTCAAAATATTTATTCTCTTCTAATAAAACTTGCAAAAAAAGTGTATAATTTATTATATTAATAAACAAATAAAAAAGTATAAGACTACTAAGTAGCCCCATGAATTAAAAAGGAATATTAACCCCTGAAAAAACAATCTACAGCACTGCACAGCAGTGACCCTGACAAAAAAAAGTCCTCATCTCCTCTCATTGCAACTGCCAGTAGAGCTCTCCATGTGACTACTTCAAAATGTTGGTCTGCTAGGCCAAGCAGCAACAACGCTTGAGATGAATGTCAGCTTACCAGACGGTATGGGGTCAAATGTCAATTATCAGGTCCCCATAGTATAGAGAACGCTCGCAAGCTGCAGCAAAAATAGGGAGCCATTCTGGTCAAGTAACAGCCAGACATATTTATGAGAAAACAGTGAAGTGCATTTGCATGCTGGCTGCTCTTAACACTTTAGGGGCATAATATTGTGGCAACAGGAGTGTACAGGAATGGTATTCTTCAGTAATTTCATAATAGACGACCACTGCCTTGCTAAAGAAGCTGAAGGTTTAATGTGATGGACTGACCAAGCATGTCACCAGACCGAAACCCTATTGAGCATCTGTGGGGCATCTTAAAATGGAAGGTGGGGGAATGCAAGGTCTATAACATCCACCAGCTCAGTGATGTCATTATGGAGGAGTGAAAGAAGACTCCAATGGCAACCTGTTCCCTCTGGTGAACTCCATGCCCATGAGGGTTAAGGCAGTACTGGAAAATAATGGTGGCCACACCAAATATTGACACTTTGGGCCCAATTTTTCCATTTAGGGGTGTACTCACTTTTGTTGCCATTATTATATAGATGAGAAATATTTCTAAGACCCTGATCAAGTAACAGTTTTATTATTGGACATTGTGCCTTAGGTTTTAAGATTTCTAAGGGAGCCGCCATTGAAGGTATATTTAGTATTTGCATCTTTTGTCTGAATTTGTACCAAAGTTTTAAGATAGCATGAAGATTTTTAGGGAGGTTGCTAATCGTAATTTTTGTATATGCAGGGAGCCAGAGCAATAGTTGAATAGGTAGATCCTCCATCAATGCTTCTTCCAAGATCAGCCATCTAGGCTTATCATAGGTGATATTCCAACAGATGAGTTGGGCCCAGATTATTTTATGGTGAATGTCTTTTAGACATGGTGCATTTAGACCCCCTTTAATAAATTTTTTATATGTTATATTTTTCTGGATCCTTGTTTTTTTTGATAAATATAAGAATTTGTCTAATTGGTCCTGAATGCACTTCAAATAGCTGTTAGCTAAAATATCAGGTATAGATCGCATATAATATGTAATTTTGGGGAGTATATTCATGTTGATTGAGGCTATTCTTGCAGACCACGAGAGATTATAGTGACTCCATACCGTTAGTGTGGGTCTAATTCGCTTCATCACCTCGTTAATATTGTCTTTGAGAATTTTGTCCACACAAAAAGAGAATCTTATACCTAAATGAACTATATATTTGGAGTCCCAATTGAAACTAAAGACTTCCCTTAATTTATTTTTAATTTCAGATGTTATTCCTTTTGTTAATGTGTCTGATTTTGAGTGGTTGATTTTAAAATAAGATAACCTGCCAAACTCCTCGACTATTTCTTGGAGTTTATAGCAGGCGTATAGCGGATTTGTTACGGTTATTATGATATCGTCTGCATAGGCCATATATTTAAACTCTTCTTTACAAATTCCTTTAATATCCTTACACTGTCGTAAGTATATTGCCAGTGGTTCCATAAATAGTATAAAGAGAAGCGGTGATAGAGGGCATCCCTGACGGGTACCATTCCCGATACTGAATTGTTTTGATTCAAATTCCGGATTCACAACTCGTGAAAAGGAGTTTCTATAGAGGGCTTTAACAGACATAGAAGCGAATTCCCCCAGACCAAATCTCAGCAATGCACACTGTAAGAATTCCCAGTTAACTCTATCAAAGGCTTTTTCAGCATCTAGTGATAGAAACATTACCGGTATGTCTTTATCTCTAATGTAAGATAATAGGTTCAAAAGTCTTCTTGAGTTATCTGATGACTGACGTCCAGGGATAAACCCGGATTGATCTGGGTGGATCAAATTTACTATAATGTTCTTTAGTCTATTTGCAAGGATTTTAGAATACAGTTTCACATCTATGTTTATTAAAGATATTGGTCTGTAACTGCTGCATTCTTCAGGATTCTTCCCGTCCTTTAAGATATTTATTATTTTAGTCTCAGTCATTTCTAGCGGGATATACCCTGATTGTTTAATTTCATTGAATAAGCTATACAGGACTGGTTTAAGTTCTGACTGAAAAATCTTGTAGAACAGATGGTCAAAACCATCTGGACCAGGGGCTTTATTTGTTTTACCAGAGTTTATTACTTTAATAATTTCCTCGCCCGAGATTTCCCTGTTTAGATCTATCGATTCTTGGTCCGAAATCCTAGAGAATTTGATCTTATCTAGGAAGATATTGATATCTATCTTATCTGGTTTTACAAAATTGATATCTTATCTAGGTTATATAATTGCTCATAGAACTCCCGAAAGAGCTCGCTGATTTTGTCAGGTTTCATATGAATGTTTTTCTTATCATCTAATATGTTTGTGATCCTGTTATTATTACGTTGTTTCTTTAGCCTATTTGCAAGAATTTTGCCAGTTTTATTGCCATATAGAAATTTAGATTGTTGTACTCTCCAAAGAAGGTTATCTGCCTGAGTTTGTAGAATGTGGGTTATTTGGTTGTTTACAGCTGTTATTTCTTGACCCAAAACTGTATTTGGGCTCTTTTTATTGAGCTGGTGTAGTTTCTCTAGTTCGATATATAGAGTTTTAAGGGGTTTTCCCCTTTGCTTATTTACGTTTGCCATCCGAGAAATTAGGATACCCCTGATATAGGCTTTATAGGAACACCATAGTGTCTTACTAGAGGTCACAGAGTCTTTGTTTATTTCAAAAAATTCTAAAGTATCCTTTTTCACTGCATTAAGATTATCTATATCTTTGAATAGTATTGGATTAATTTTCCATCTTTTTGTTACTTTAACAGCCAGGGAGACCTCTAGGTTAATACTGTTCATACTATGGTCTGACCACGGTGTTAAAATAATATCTGACTTCTCTATCATTTTTAAGGTATATACATCAGTAAATATATAGTCTATCCGTGACAAGGATTTATATTGATTAGAGAAAAATGTATAATCTTTACAATTAGGGTGTAAAACCCGCCAAATGTCGTATAATTCAAAATCATTTATAATATTAGAGAAGTCTAGGGCAGTTTTTATTTCTGTGGCTTCCGATTTTATCTTGTGGCCTCTCTGTTTATCCATCTTTGAATCCCTAATCATGTTAAAATCACCACATAGAATAATATTCCCTCTCTTTAGTTTATATAGATCTTTCAGGAACGTCTTTAAGTACCTAATCTGGTTTTTGTTTGGCAAATATACATTAGCAACAGTTAGTAAAGAATTGTTCACATACCCCGACCAAATTATAAATCTCCCTAGAGGATCTATTTTTGAGAATAATTCCGAGACTTTTAGGTTTTTATTAAAGAAAATAGAAACTCCCTTAGATTTACTTTTGAAGGTTGAATGTATATTAAAGGGGTATTGTCTTTCAGACAGATACTTAATAGAATCCTTCTTCAGGTGAGTCTCCTGAAGGCATATAATATATCTGCTTTGATTTTACTATAGTTTAAAAAGGCAATTTTCCTTTTAGTCGGTGAGTTTAATCCATTTACATTATGGGAAATTATTTTTATTCCTTTAGTCATTGTCCCAACTTATGAGCTTGATTTTTATATTTAATGTTTCCCAGCGTCTAGAAATGTCCCACACTACAATTTTTTTTTTAACATACATCCCATACCCACGACGGATATAGAGTGGTCTGTGGAATCTATATTTGTTCTCACAAACCCTCCTATCTCCCCTCCAGGAATGGGAACACAAATAACATATAACATTAATATTTACAAAGCAACTACCTGATGGTAGAAAATGACAAGACGTAGTATTACTTTGAAATCTCACACACACACAGTGGGTCTATACACAATAAGCCATATTTGTTTGTGTAATTTGAGAGAGCTCATTCTATGCCAAATCATTCGCTCTCTAGGTGGGGATATGTAAGATATGGCTTATACAGTGACCATTTTTAAACATTGTGCCTTTATTAAGTGTATCTCATAAAAATATGTAGTTGTATAAATCTTTATTTCTAATATATAGATGGTGTTCATCTAACCCCCATCTTATGAGAAACCGGAGGTGTGACTATCTATTCATACTGTAACAAAGGCTTATGCCTGGGGTTGTTTATGGGTAAACAAAAGAACAGTTGGGTGTGTGGTGGATATTGCTGACCTGTGGTGTAGTATTTAATAATAATGTAGTTATTCATATAAGTATCTTTTTGTAAATATCGTTTTATCCCTACTGTCTATTTGTTTGTCTAAAACCCATTGTGTAACCGTATATTGATTTATGCAAAATATATCTTAATTATAAACTTATTCATATGTTCGTTTATTGATTTGTCCAAAAGAACTTATTATTTGTAGAAATTATACATTAATTATTTAATTATTAGTTAATTTCTTACACTAGCTATTTAAACAATTTTGCAATATATATTTGTGTTTAGGTATAACAAGTGGTATACACATCCCACTTAGGGAATTAGTATTGTATAGTATAGTACAGGTCTATTTCACATGAAGATAGGGGGATAAGTGATAATCCCCATTTTGCCACATCCTAATAGGGTTTTCCTTTTATAGTAGGGTTAGTCTTTTAGAAGGGTTAGATTAGTCTTCACCTTTATGCACATTTAGGGAGTAAGTGGCGGGCTCCTCCTATGCCACTCTTCTGAGGTTGTATATAGGTTTATAATATTGCACTTAAGCACTTTATCTCCTAAGTGGTTTGGAGATTACCACCAGCAATACTTTGCACATAGACTTTATACATTGATGTAATTTATATGTGAGGGTGTTATTGGCTGCAAGGGCAACCGTTTGTATTTTAATCGTCGTTTTTCAATAGTGTTATACTTGCTAATAAATTCTAAATATTTGATTCTACACTATTATATTGTTTATTTATCATTAATAAGGGTAATGTAATAGGGTATACTGAATTAAATGGGAGACCTTTCTATTCTCTCTTTTTGTTTTAGGTTTATGGTTTTAAGCTTTAGCCCTGTAATTGTGGGCTTGAGTCAATTGAATGTAGCCAGAATTGTAACAAATTTCTACCCGCAGACATGCGGCCTGTATAAAGATAATTACAAGCTTGCAATTGGATGGAGGCCTTTATTTACCTAGTCACTGTAAGTCACAAACCTTTTCCTGTGCCATTAAGATTGCTCCATTCTCTGACTTGCACAAAATCACCACCACAAACTTATTGGCCACAATATTCTATTAGAGTTTTGCAATGTTGATCATGGGGTTTTGGACAAACTGGAAGTGTTGTAGGTGTGATTTATGGAATCAGTGGTGAGACATGGTGCACTTGTGTTTCTTATGTCAGAAGTACTCTGGGGGAACGTACTCAATCTAGACCAGTTCCTGCAGAACCAATATGTATAGAGGAAAGGTCATCAATAGGTAAAGAGGAAAGGCCAGGTTGACATTTGTGAGATGATGGACGATGATTTGTGCCTCTTCTACTTACTAGACAAAAGTGAAGTAACTACAGGCAATTCCCCTGCTTACTTGCTAATCTTTATCACTCTTACAGATCCAAAGTGCATCTGGGATATTACCCAGGTACTCTACTCTCCAGCTTCCATTTATTCAGATATCTGTAGGGTGCTATGTAAGAGAGGCTTGATGAGCCAATAATACTCAGTGAGCTCCCACAAGCCATGCATCAAATGTCCTGTGTGTATCTCCAGAGCTGACTGTAGAGTTCTTCCAATTTTTCCAGGAGAATTTAGGACCTAACTTCTTTGGAACATCTAGAGTCTGGTGAGATGCTACTGACCTATCATTTTTGGCAAATAAGAGGGATCCCTGTCTAATAACGAACTGAAGAATGGTCTCATGGTTTAGCACATGATTATAAGATGAAGGTGAAAACTTAAGGTAATTATAAAATGTACTTCCTTACATAAAGAGTAGTAGATGAGAGAAAGAGACTTCCAGTGGGTGCAGCCCATACTACTATTTGAAGACTTATTACTATTGCTTATTCCGCAGATCATGACTGGTTCCAATTGATCCTAATGTGCTCTGTCCCATTCAGGTATTTGAATGTTTAATCTTGCACATATACCAGTTATATAATTGTATTTTTAATACAATTACTATAACCACCTGTCAACTTTCCTTTAAAATACTTTTCTATTATTTAGTTATTTCATTACAGTACACCATACATTCATTTCCCTAGTGGGAAGGATTATCCTTTAATTATGCATTATCACTGTGGAAAAAGAAAAGTTATAACATTTGGATGTGCATAAAAAAGGCGATTTGTTACTGTTATCATGTATTAATTATTTAAATATATCCACAGTCCACATATGTTATCCTATTCCAGCAATGCGATTCCTCACTGTATTGTATAGGCATTTGCTTAAAAATTGTGTTCCCTGAATAACATTTATACACAGGTGGGTATAACATGCACCTTCATGAGAACTGAAATAAGATGTTTTCCAAATGCCTAGCCTCTGCTGATGGGCTCATGGGAAAAGTCAACAGAGGATCACTGATCCTGATCCACTCAAGAACTTATGAGTAAACAATTATTATTATCACTCTCTTATAAAGCACCAACATTTTCCATAGTGATATTTACTAAGTGGAATAGAATACAGTGGGTACAATTTGCAAAGGTATAGACAAATTCTAAGGTAAGTAGAAATACAGGTATACATCCAGTGCAATGCAAATATGAAACAAATTGGTCCGCAGACAGATTTATGCAACAGAGGTAATATTCATATTTCAGTCTGACATATAAATTGAAAGAAGGGATTACAGTATATACTCGAGTATAAGCCGAGTTTTTCAGCCCTTTTTTAAGGCAAAAAAAGGGCCCCCTCGGCTTATACTCGAGTCACTCTCCCCCCGTGTCTCTATAACCCCCCCCCGTGTCTCTCTACCCCCCCCCCGTGTGTCTCTAACCCCCCCGTGTGTCTCTCTACACCCCGTGTCTCTTTCCCTCCCCCCTCCTCAACCTAAACCCCCCTCCTCAGCATAAACCCCCCCTCAACCCCCCTCCTCCACCAAAACCCCCCTTAAATACCTTCCCGGTATATGCTAATGACGCGGCGCGCATGTGACGTCACATGCATGCCGGCGCCTAATCAAGGAGCGGAGGCCGGAGCACAAGCAGGTAAGTGAGGGGAGAGGGGGGGTGTATTTAGGGGGGTTAGGTGGAGGAGGGGGGTTGAGGGGGGTTTATGCTGAGGAGAGGGGGGTTGAGGCAGGTTGAGGGGGGAGGTGGAGGGGGGTTTAGGTTGAGGAGGTGGGTTGGGGTTGAGGGGGGTTTAGGTGGAGGAGGGGGGTTGAGGGGGGTTTATGCTGAGGAGGGGGTTGAGGAGGGGGATTGGGGTTTAGGCAGGTTGAGGGGGGCTGGGGTTGAGGGGGGTTGAGGTTGAGGAGGGAGGTTGAGGATGGGGGGTTCAGGGTGAGGATGGGGAGGTTGAGGGGGGTTTAGGTTGAGGAGGTGGGTTGGGGTTGAGGGGGGTTTAGGTGGAGGAGGGGGGTTGAGGGGGGTTTATGCTGAGGAGAGGGGGGTTGAGGCAGGTTGAGGGGGGAGGTTGAGGGGGGTTTAGGTTGAGGAGGTGGGTTGGGGTTGAGGGGGGTTTAGGTGGAGGAGGGGGGGTTGAGGGGGGTTTATGCTGAGGAGGGGGTTGAGGAGGGGGATTGGGGTTTAGGCAGGTTGAGGGGGGCTGGGGTTGAGGGGGGTTGAGGTTGAGGAGGGAGGTTGAGGATGGGGGGTTCAGGGTGAGGATGGGGGCATTGAGGAGGGGGTTGAGGATGAGGATGGAGGTTGAGGAGAGGGTTGAGGATGAGGATGGAGGTTGAGGAGGGGGTTGAGGATGACGAGGGAGGTTGAGGATGAGGAGGAGGGGTTGAGGAGAGAGGATGAGGATGGGAGGTTGAGGAGGGTTGAGGCTGAGGAGGGGGTTGAGGAGGGGGTTGAGGATGAGGATGGAGGTTGAGGAGGGGGTTGAGGATGAGGAGGAGGGGTTGAGGAGAGAGGATGATGATGGGGGGTTGAGGAGAGAGGATGAGGATGGGGGGTTGAGGAGGGGTGGTTGGGGTTGAGGGGGTTGAGGGGGGGTTAAGGTTGAGGAGGGTTGAGGCTGAGGAGGGGGTTGAGGATGGGGGGTTGAGGAGGGAGGTTGAGGATGAGGAGGGAGATTGAGGAGGAGGGGTTGAGGAGGGGGGTTAAGATTGAGGAGGGGGGTTGAGGAGAGAGGATGAGGAGGGGGATTGAGGATGGGGGGTTGAGGAGGGGGATTGAGGAGAGAGGTTGAGGAGGGGGTTGAGGATGAGGAGGGAGGTTGAGGAGGGGGTTGAGGATGAGGAGGGAGGTTGAGGATGAGGAGGGAGGATGAGGAGGGAGGTTGAGGTTGAGGAGGGAGGTTGAGGATGAGGAGGGAGGTTGAGGAGTGGGGTTGAGGAGGGTGATAAGGGAGGGGGGAAGAGACACAGGGAAGGGAGAGGTTGGAAGAGACACAGGGAAGGGAGAGGGGAGAAGAGACAAAGGGAAGGGGGAGGGGAGAAGAGACCCAGGGAAAGGAAAGGGGAGAAGAGACACGGAGAGAGAGGCGGACACAGAGAGCACAAGAGGGACACAGGGGGCAGCACATTTCCCACCCTCGGCTTATACTCGAGTCACTCATTTTACCCAGTATTTTGTGGTAAAATGGGTGCCTCGGCTAATACTCGGGTCGGCTTATACTCGAGTATATACGGTATATAAATTTAAATAAATTGAAATTAAAAATTCTGCCATATATAAGCTTCTTCCTTAGGCTTCTCATATTTTAAGCTTTCACAAGAGCAGAGACTTCAACTCCTCCTATAGCAATATATATGTACAAATGTGCTATTGTATCTTATTTTTACTGTCTTCAAATGTATGTTCAAATTATATTTATTTGTTTTGTGCTATTGCTATTAACTCTGCTGGTGCTCTATAAATAAAAGATAATAAACTAATAATACAAGAATCCTTCTTTTTTCCAGTCCTTGCTTGTGATGCTATTTGGTACATGCAGACATTTCCTGTTAAAGTTCCAGAAATCTTTACAAGCCATCATTTATTCTCCAAAATTATAAGGAGACTACAGACAACGAATAGGTATCAATTGACTAAAACAAAGAAAGTACTGTTGTGGGAATTAGTTTCCTCTTGGTGACAGCAGCAAAGAAGTGGCACACAACATAAAATATTATGCATTGTGTATAAGGTTCAAAGGGCAATACCTGGGGGTGAATGAATGACCAGACAAGAGATATGCCTCCATATCTTAAGACCCGAACACTTCATATTCTTGTGTTAGATGCAAGAGCCATTTTGTGAGTCTATAGAGCACATACTACAAGAAATGAAAAGATCATTCTGAGTACATGTATGTATCAAGCAGGCCAGGGGACCTGTGTTTCTTTGAGAACTTCTCAGTAAACAGTATTTCAACTATAGCTAAAGATTCTGGACCGTGACAAGCAAATGACAAGCAAATGAGGCTTAAAATGTATCACCTGCCCAAATCCATGGCTTTATTCTTAAGTCGGCCTGAAAGCAGGACCCATATTCCGAAACGGATCCCCATGTTAAGTGTAAATCTTTTTTGCTTTATTAAAGTGGATTACGTGTGGGCTTCAAACATTGCATAATGATAATAATAACAACAAGTACATTATCAAGTGAATGTCATAAAAAAAATCAGTTTCTTACAGAACACGTCTATTAAAGTTTGCAATTAATATTTGTCAATCCTCCACTTCTGATCAACATATGAAGTATAGACTGTTATCTCTTTGCAAATGATGATTATTTCCAATAATTCCTCTGCACCTCCTTTGGGTCTGTTATGTTTTTAGTCTACAGCAGCGGTTCTCAGTCTTTTTTTTTTTTGGTTTGGGGAACTGGATACCTTCCAATGCTTAAGGGAACCCACTTTGATATCCACAACTTATTTAACAGGGTGATATAGCATACTAGCAAATTGGTCATCAAAAAATGACGACAATAAAATTGTAAGGTAGGTAATGCTGTTTGGCACACAAAGTAAGTCTTTTGGTCATCTGAGTACCTTCGGCGCTCATTGCGAGCCTTGCGCTGAGCGCTTTTTGGCGCTTATTGCAAGCCTCTCCCCTGGTGTACTTTTGCTCCTCTGAGCACCCTTGGCGCTCATTGGGAGCTGCGAGCTGACTGCCTTCGGCGTTTATTGCAATCCTGACGTCTGGTCCGTTTTTTTTTTCTCTATCTGTATTTTTTTATGATAATTAATTAATTAATAAAATCTTAAATTAATATACTTTACCTATTTGTAATTAATATCTGCAGCAAGTAATATCCTGAAGAGCTAACCATTTTTTTTTATGTTCCTGCAGCATACAATGTAGATTTGCACTGTTCGTGTCAGCAATGTCTGCAGTGTGTAGTGTAAATAGGCTGCATGCGCAAGGCCAAACCATGTAGCCTGTGTAGGATAAGTAGGCTGCGTGTGTGAGGGCAAAGCGTTTGTTTAGGTGTGTAATTCTGCATTTTGTCAGTGTTGTCAAATGGCGGCGATTGTCTATGTGTTAGGCAGTTGTGGAGCATTTAGCGTCCTCCCTAGTAGTGTATTTTATACATTATTATTTAGCTTTGCACTGATGTAAATACAGTACATTTTAACTACAGATTATTTAATCAATTATCTTTCTATAATTGTGACTAATGGTAGATGTATATTTAAAATGGCAGGCTCTGCTCATGGTCTGTTCCTGAGGACCATCAGATAAGGTCTCAGGGACGAGCACCAGTCTTAGAACTAGCTGTTGAGAACCAATGGTAAACAGCCATATAAAAACTGAAAAGAGAGTGTACAGAGTGAATTTAGCATATTATTTAAAAAAAAGTTAATTATATATATATTATTTATTTTTTTATTCAATGTGACTCCATTTCAAAGCAGTAGATGTCCTTTGCTGCTAAGTCACTCTGGTAGAACAGTGTATGCTAACACATGCCCCATAATTTACATAGAAGCGTCCTATAGTAATTCACAAAGAAGGACATCTAATCAGGGATGTAGTAAACAGGGGGACAAGGGGACAAATCCCCCCAGATTATAGAGTATATTATATACTCTACTCCCTCACCTGTACCTCCCCGATACCTTCTCACCCCCTGGAACTGTCAAATTACTGATAGCTTGTGTGATCTCTTGATACCCAGTTACCAGAATGAACCAGACAGACAGAGGCAGGTGGTGAGGGGTTATTTGCTGGGGGGCGGGGGGTGGAAGGTACAGGGGAGGGAGTGGGGGAGGTACAGGGGAAGGACTGGGGGAGGGACTGAGAGGGAGATATTACTACTAGACACCAGGGATAAACTATTACTTTAATTGATTTAGATATATCTGTTCTTATATCTGTGTACTTTTGGTGGTCTGAGCACCTTTGGCGCTTATTGCAAGGGTCGCACTGATGGCCTTTGGCGCTCATTGCGAGCCTCTCCCCTCATGTACTTTTGCTCCTCGGAGCACCCTCGACGCTCACCCTAAACGCCCTTGGCGCTCATTGCGATCTTATCCCCTGGTCCTTTTTTTATATATGTATATATTTTTTAATGATAATTAATTAATAAAATAATACATTAATATACTTTACCTATGTTGTAATTAATATATGCAGCAAGCAATATCCTGAAGAGCTAACAATAGTTTATCCCTGGTGTCTAGTAGTAATATCTCCCTCGCAGTTTCTCCCCCAGTCCCTCCCCTGTACCTCCCCCACTCCCTCCCCAGCAAATCCCCCTCACCACCACAAAATCAAGCTCTTTGCCATCAACTCAACTCGCCGTGTTTGGAGGAGAAGGATTGCTGCCTATAACCCCAAGAACACCATCCCCACCGTCAAACATGGAGGTGGAAACATTATGCTTTGGGGGTGTTTTTCTGCAACGGGGACAGGCCAACTTTACCGCATCAAAGGGACGATGGACGGGGCTATGTACCATCAAATCTTGGATGAGAACCTCCTTCCCTCAGCCAGGGCATTGAAAATGGGTCGGGATTGGGTATTCCAGCATCACAATGACTAAAAACACACAGCCAAGGCAACAAAGGAGTGACTCAAGAAGATGCAGATTAAGGTCCTGGAGTGGCCTAGCCAGGCTCCAGACCTTAATCCCATAGAAAATCTGTGGAGGGAGCTGAAGGTTCGAGTTGCCAAACATCAGCCTCAAAACCTTAATGACATGGAAAGTATCTGCAAAGAGGAGTGGGACAAAATCCCTCCTGAGATGTGTGCAAACCTGGTGGCCAACTACATGAAACCTCTGACCTCATAGTGAGGTCCGCACTGAACGGCCCTTCGCGCTCATTGCGATCCTATCCCCTGGTCCTTTTTTATATATATATATATATATATATATATATATATATATATATATATATTTTTTTTTTTTTTTTTTTTTAAGGCCACTTTCTGTCATGATTTTCACTGATTTCCATTCCAGCTCAAGATCACATTATTTATAACTCAGTGTCAATGTGCAATTGCATTTTTTCGGTTTACACAGGGATCACAAAGATATTGAGTTGGAATGGAAATCAGTAAAAATCATGACAGAAAATTCTCTTAAATATATGTGTAACACAATATTAACTTGTATAATACACATTTTTAAGTGTATTAAACTTACACATTGTGAATGAGCTGTACAATTGTGTGTGGCATGTGTGTGATGCGTGTGAGCTTAAAAAAAATGTATGTTTTACAAGTTAATATTGTGTTACACATATATTTAAGTGCACTCTCTGTCATGTTTTTCACTGATTTCCATTCTAACTCAATATCTTTGTGATCTATGTAAAATGTTAAGCCTGGCAATGCTGTTTGCCACACAACCTGAGCACCCTCTGCGCTCATTGAAAGCCCCACGGTGAGCGCCTTTGGTGCTCATCGCGTTTCTCTCAATGAGCGCTCATTGTGAGCCTCTCCCATCTCATTGCGAGCCTCTCTCCCCGTCTACTTTATGGGCCTTGCGATGAGCGCCTTTAGTGCTCATTGCGAGCCCCGACCCACTTTACTTCTTTGCAATGAGCACCTTTGGCACTCATCGCAAGCTTCTCCCCCAGTCTACTTTATAGACCTTGCCAGTCATTGCAGGTGTCATCCAACCGACAAGTTTGTTGGTGTGCAATGAGCACCTTCGGCGCTCATTACAAGATCCTGCGTGCCTGCATTGTTCGGCTAAGTGTTACTAGCTTGGCTTAAGTGTTACTGGCTTGGGTTAAGTGTTACTGACTTAGGTTAATAGTTACTGGCTTTGGCTAAGTGTTACTGGCTTTGGCTAAGAGTTTCTGGCTTCGGCCTTGTTTTCATCCTGTTTGACAAAATTTAAGTTTTTTCGGCGGCCATTCTTTTCTATCTCCTAAAAATGCCAAATATGGGTCAAATTACCTTGCAACCTCACTCTCAGGCTCCGTTGTCTGTCCCCCTGAATTTTGTGTGAGGTTTTTAACTTATTTTGTAGATTATTGTTCATTTTTTGGCAGTCTTGCGAGTGACGGGCTTCGGCTAAGTGCTACTGGCTTAGGTAAAGTGTTACTGACTTAGGTAAAAAGTGTTATTGGCTTAGGTAAAAAGTGTTACTGGCTTAGGTAAAGTGTTACTGGTTTAGGTAAAGTGTTATTGGCTTAGCTAAAAAGTGTTACTGGCTTAGGTAGTGTTACTGGCTTTGGCTATGGGCGTCTTCAATCTCTTTCCATCCTCCACCATGGGAACATAATAGGGCAAATTATATTTCTGACAGAGGGCCCTTAGAGGGACCTTGAAAAGGCACTATTGCAAAAGCTGGAATGAGCACCTTTCGCGCTCATTGAAGGCCCGCAAATTGCAAGCCTCGATATGGCCTTGCGCAGTGAGCCCCACAAATTGCGGGCTTTGCTGCACAAAGCAGTGCAAGGCCTGCAAGCATGATGACAACTCGCAGATTGACAACTATAATAGTTGATATTTTTTTATATATATATATATATATATACTGTATATATATATATGATACATATAGCTTAATATGGGGTTGGGGGGGCAGAGTGTTGGTTATTACTTGTAATAAATATTTGTGTCTTGATATATATTTCTGTTTTTCCATATCTTAATATGTTTAGATGCCTATGTTGTAACTATATACAGTATATGTCATGATTTAATTGTTTAAGGACTCATATTGTCAGTGGTTTGTGAGTATGTCCAAGGGAGCATGACATTGTTGCATTGGGATTATGTGTTATTGTGCGGTTATATGTTGCCTGTACATGGTTATTATGTATCCTAGGTATAATATATTATGAGGGAAAATGTTATATAGAACATATGTGGAATTGGTAGAAATGCTCTGGATAGAAGCTAGCTGCAGATCATTGCACACTCAAACATGCAGACCTTGGGTCAAGACAGATGCATGTGCTTCAAGTGGTCCTGGGCAAACACTTGAGTTTAACATAAAGGTTATCTAATGAATGTGATCTCAAGAGCTTTGATAGCCCAAGGTTGCAAGCCAGATGGTCTGACATCACACATACACAAATGTACACAAGGGTGTGGTATTGGAGAGTATAAATATGTTGTTTTGTTCATTCAATAAAGGTTGCAATATAGTTTTCACATAAACAAGGTGTGGGACTATTTCTGTGTGTTGTATCCTGACTTGGGGAGTGGTCTTGCTATGAGCCACTAAGTAACCTGGATCCAGTATTCTCTGCCTGTAGCTTTTGGGCCTTGCAATCTTCAGAAGCCATCTTTTGTGCCACAGAGATCAGGAAGTACATGATTCTGCTGGGGTAGGTTTGAACTAGGTTCATATCAAGCCCCCTTGAAGAAGCAGATCGTGACATTTGGCTGGCAGTGGTGGGGTCAGAAGGATGCCAGCTTATGAAGAGATGTCTGCAGCAGAGGAGGAGGAAGTGTCCAGACGGTACCAAAGATGGATGGAGGTAATGCCTGCAGGTTTAACCAAGGATCAGCAGAGGGAACTCCGGATACAGATCACACAGGAGGTACAGGGGAACAGGAGAAGGGTAAGCAATGGCCCTGTCTCAGCTCCTGTGGAGGGGAAATGCTTATCCCCAGTAGAGACAGAGAATGTTCTGGTGACTGGAAAGGACTGTAGAGGAATGGGCCTTCTAAATAAATGGATGGCATTCCTGGGACTATGGACAGGTCACAGGCTAATGGAATGGCTGGAAGAATTGGTATTTGAGGAGGTCGCCCTTGAAGATCAATATGCTTATTGGGTAAGACCTGTTGGGATACATCATCATTTTTCATTGGGGCTGGAAAAGGCACTTTGGGACATAGTACATGGGGATCCGGACTGTGGCTTGGGGACAGAGAAAAGAAAGCTGTGTGTTTGCCAAGCGCTGTCACATGCTGGGACTGGAGACAGGCTCTCATACAGCTAACTTACTTTGGCCTTTGATCCAACAGGAGCTACAGCTGGAGGTGGATTATATAGACTTACTGGATGAAGCATCCCTGGATGGTTGTTGGCCAGCCAGCTGGGAGGGCTCATGCCAGTCAGGCATGGAACAGAACCACCTAACAGGTACTACAGAGACCCAGCTAAATATTGCTGAGGCGGGGTCAGAAAATAAATGTATGGACTGTGGGGAGAATTTTGATATCCATGATTCTCAAAATAACAAGGATGCCGGCATCCATGGGGGGGACTGGGAAGAGGAAGAACTGGTCCCTATCTTTAGGGGGCTAAGTCTCACCCAGTTAGAGGAAGGGGGACAGGGCCAAACCACAGCAGTGCCAGGCCCAGGGGAAGAACTGGGGAAAAGCTACTCTGCTCCTAGTGTAAGAGAAGAACCTAATGAGCACTGGGCCCTACCATTTGACTGTGGAAATTGTAGAGAGGTTCCTTGGATGACCATTGTCCAGGAGCAAGCCACAGACCCTGGAGCAGAAACAGAAAGTAGCCCTGTTCTTAAGCCTGAACAAGAGGCAGTAGCTGCTGCTTCTCAAGGGCTGCCTGTAACTACACACCAGGCAGTCTCAGATGGAGAGAGTCAGGAGGTTCCACCTGAGGATCCAGAGACCAAAGAGCCAGAGGGTACCCCAGATTGTGATTTGTCTCCTGGTATCCCTACAATGACTCCCCTGCAGCTGCCCAAAGACACTGGCTGTGTACCTGTAACCCTGGAAAGAAGGGGCCATTGGCCAGGCTTGGTGGGAGAAAGGTTGGCTACTGAGCCACAACAGCTTGTATCAGAACTGCCCATTAATCCAGCATGGATGCCACCAGTGAATGTCACTAGCCCATGTTGCAACTCCCGTATCCCAGTTTATTCAGGAGAAAGATCAGGCCTGACAAAGGGAACCTTGTACTCTTCAATTTTACCCATGGGACAGAGTGCTGATCCAGAATCGGCAGGACAGGAGGTCTCCCTAGCCTGGAAGGAAAGGGCTTTGCTGGGTAAGGATCCTCCCAAATTTATGCTGGACTTACTAGCTGGGTTGTACTGTTTCCCCTGGACTACCTTGAAGGGTCCTCCATGGCAGTTGTCTTATAAGTCTCCCCAGGGGTTTGGGAAAGTCACAAGGCCACTGGGAAGGAGCGAGTATTCGCCCTGGACAGGGGGAGGCAGGGTACCCAGAGAGCCACTGAGGCTATCACATGGATGGACTTTCCAGACAGGAGGACAAGTAAAAGCAGTATAGCTAGAGAATTATCCGTTAGGATGATCCTCTATGCTATACTAGAAAGGAAGGGGGAGAAGTTGTCATGATTTAATTGTTTAAGGACTCATATTGTCAGTGGTTTGTGAGTATGTCCAAGGGAGCATGACATTGTTGCATTGGGATTATGTGTTATTGTGCGGTTATATGTTGCCTGTACATGGTTATTATGTATCCTAGGTATAATATATTATGAGGGAAAATGTTATATAGAACATATGTGGAATTGGTAGAAATGCTCTGGATAGAAGTTAGCTGGAGATCATTGCACACTCAAACATGCAGACCTTGGGTCAAGACAGATGCATGTGCTTCAAGTGGTCCTGGGCAAACACTTGAGTTTAACATAAAGGTTATCTAATGAATGTGATCTCAAGAGCTTTGATAGCCCAAGGTTGCAAGCCAGATGGTCTGACATCACACATACACAAATGTACATAAGGGTGTGGTATTGGAGAGTATAAATATGTTGTTTTGTTCATTCAATAAAGGTTGCAATATAGTTTTCACATAAACAAGGTGTGAGACTATTTCTGTGTGTTGTATCCTGACTTGGGGAGTGGTCTTGCTATGAGCCACTAAGTAACCTGGATCCAGTATTCTCTGCCTGTAGCTTTTGGGCCTTGCAATCTTCAGAAGCCATCTTTTGTGCCACAGAGATCAGGAAGTACATGATTCTGCTGGGGTAGGTTTGAACTAGGTTCATATCAAGCCCCCTTGAAGAAGCAGATCGTGACAGTATATGTTTGTGTTTTGGTGTGAGAGGAGACCCTGGAGGGCCAGTACAGAAAATAATTGTTGATGGGGGGTGGGAAACTCAGGCATAGCCCCGGGCGGCAGGAAATTTACAGCCTCATTATTTTAGTCCTCGTAGTTCCCTCAGTGCTCACAAAAGACAGTTTTTTGCTGTTTGCGTGGACCGATTCCTTAATATGTCGCTCGCAGCCTCCTTTGCGAGATGAGATGCAAAAAATGGCAGAGAATAGGCTCCGGGAGAGCTACCTAGTAGCATGCCGCCATAAATCTATAAGGTGAACCATGCACCTCGGAGGAATCCCTACGGGCACAAAAAAGTGCTTGCAAGGGATCCTAAAGCATTATACGTGCTGCATCGGAGCAAAGTGCTGCGAGCCTACGGGCCTACGGCCTCGCGATGAGCGCCTGTGGCGCTCATCGCAAGCCCTGCAATGAGCGCCTTTGCCGCTCATTGCAGCCTAATTTCCACATTGCATTTTTAATTGCAGCCTAAGTCCTACAAGCCTTGCAATGAGCACCTGCATCGCTCATCGCGAGATACTTTGGCGCTCATTGCAGGCCCGCAAATTGCAGGCCTCGCTATGGCCTTGCGCAGTGAGCCCCACAAACAACAGGCCTCGCTGCGCAAAGCAGTGAGAGAGAGAGGCCCGCAAGCGTGACGACAAATTGGCGCTCATTGCAAGCCTCCCCCCCACCATCTACTTTACTGGCCTCGTGATCAGCGCCTTTGGAGCTCATTGTGAGTCTCTCCCCTTGTCTACTTCTCTTGTGTCTTATTTCCCCCTCCTCTCCCTCCCTTGTGTCTCCTTTCCCCCTCCTCTCCCTCCCTTGTATCTCCTGCCCCCCTGTGTTTTTACCCCCTCTCCCTCCCGTGTCTCAAACCCCCTCCCCTGTGTCTCTTTGCCCCTCCTCTGTGTCTCTTCCCACCTTTCCCTCCTCTGTGTCTGTTCCCTCCTCCCTCGTGTCTCTTCCCCCCATTTCCCTCCCCTGTGTGTCTTCCCCCCTCCTCTCCCTCCCCTGTGTCTCTTCCCCCTTCTCTCACTCCCCTGTGTCTCTTCCTCCTCCGCTCCCCTGTGTCTCTTTCCCTCCTGTGTCTCTTCTGCACCTCTCCCTCCGGTGTCTCTTTCCCCCCTCCCCCCTTTGTCTCTTTCCCCCCTTCCCCCCTTTGTCTCTTCCCCCCCCCCTTCCCCCCTTTGTCTCTCCCTCTTGTTTCTTTCCACCTCCCCTGGGTCTCTTTCCCCCCTGTGTCTCTTTCCCCCCTTTGTCTCTCCCCTTGTGTCTCTTTAGCCCACGTCACTCATGGGGGTAAATATAGACCCCAGTAAGCCCTTAATTAACTCCGACATTCATGGGGGTCAATATAGACCCACCATAAGCCCTTAATTAACCCCGTCACTCATGGGGGTCAATACAGATCCCCATAAGCCCTTTATTAATCCCATCACTCATGGGGCTCTATACAGAGCCCCATGAGCACTTCATTAACTCTATAACTCATGGGGCTATAACTCATGAGACTATAATTAACCCCCTCAGTCCAATAGGGGTCTATATAGACCCTATAGGACACTATTAATCCCTAGGTTAACCCTACAAGTGGCATGAGGGTCCTCCAGGAGGGCTTTAATAGGGGATTAGGTAGGTAGTGTTAGGTAGGTAGGGGTTAATAGGTTAGGGTAGAGGGGGTAGTTTAGATTCAGTGGTTTATTTGGGGGGAATAGTGTAGTGTTTGTACTTAGTGTCACAAGGGTCCTGGAGGACCCTCATGGCACTTATGGGGTTAATAATAGGCTTCTCATTGTCCTATGAGGGTCTTCATAGACCCTTATCAGACTGATTGGGTTAAATAGAGGCTTACAGGTTCTGTATAGACCCCCATAAGGGATGGAGTTAGATGGAGGCTTATGGGGGTCTGTATAGACCCCCATAAGTGATGGGATTAAATAGGGGAAAATGGGGTTAAATATGTCCAGTTACGGTTATTAGGATAGGTTTAAATAGGCCCAGTTAGGACTAGATTGGCCCAGTAAAAGTTTGATAGGCTCAGTAAGGGTTATCAGGTCCAGATAGGGTTCGATAGGCCCAGTTAGGGTAAGATAGGGTTTAGTATTGGTTAATGGGGGACTATATAGGCCCCAACCAGACCTTCAAAACCCACATTACATCAAACGGGACCATATAGGCCCCAAACGGACCTTAAAAACCCACATTACACCAAACTGGAGCATATAGGCCCCAACCAAAACTTAAAAACCCACATTAAACCCAGGGGGACCATATAGGCCCCAACCGTACCTTTAAAACCTTAAAATACCAAGCGGGACTATATAGGCCCAAACCGGACCTTAAAAACCCACATTACACCAAGCGGGACCATATAGGCCCCAACCGGACGTTTAAAACCTTAAAATACCAAGCAGGACTATATAGGCCCAAAATGGACCTTAAAAACCCACATTACATCAAGTGGGACCATATAGCCTCAACCGTACGTTTAAAACTTTAACATACCAAGCAAGATTATATAGGCTAAACCAGTACCTAAAAAACCCACATTACATCAAACACACATTACATCAAGCGGCGCCATATAGGCCCCAATAGGACCTTAAAAACCCACAGTACACCAAGCGGGACTATGTAGGCCCCAACCGTACCTTTAAAACCTTAGAATACAAGCGGGACTATATAGGCCAAAACCGTACCTAAAAAAACTTAAAGTACGAAGCGACACAATAGGCCCCACCGGACCTTAAAAACCCACATTACACCAAGCGGGACCATATAGCCCCAACAAAGTCACTGTACCACTCCGTGCGCGATTTGAGGCTAGGACGGAGGTTCACCTTCCTGCAGGACAATGACCCCAAACACACTGCTAAAGCAACACTTGAGTGGTTTAAGGGGAAACATGTAAATGTGTTGGAATGGCCTAGTCAAAGCTCAATCCAATAGAAAATCTGTGGTCAGACTTAAAGATTGCTGTTCACAAGCGCAAACCATCCAACTTGAAGGAGCTGGAGCAGATTTGCTAGGAGGAATAGGCAAAAATCCCTGTGGTAATAAGGAGACTTATCCAAGGCGACTTGGAGCTGTGATTGCCGCAAAAGGTGGCTCTACGAAGTACGGACTTTAGTGGGGTTAATAGTTATGCACATTGACTTTTTCTGTTATTTTGTCCTATTTGTTGTTTGCTTCACAATAAAAAAAAACATCTTCAAAGTTGTGGGCATGTTGTGTAAATTAAATGATGCAAATCCTCAAACAATCCATGTTAATTCCAGGTTGTGAGGCAACAAAACACGAAAAATGCCAAGGGGGGTATACTTTGGCAAGACACTGTAGGCCCAAACCGGACCTTAAAAACCCACACTACACCAAGCGGGACCATCGGAAGCCTCTACCCACCTTTGGCGCTCATCAAGTGCCACTCAATGAGTGCCTTTGGCGCTCATTGCAAGCCTCTCCATGAGCCTCACCATGGACCTTTGGCACTCATTTGAGCCTCTCCCCCCCTACCTCTCCCCACCTCTACTTTACTGGCGTTGCGATAATCGCCTTCGACGCTCATCACACGCCTTGCAATGAGCATCTTTGGCTCTCATTGCGAACCTCTCCCCCTCTACTTTACTGACCTTGCGATAAGCAACATTGGCGCTCATTGTGAGCCTCTCCCCCCCTCTACTTTACTGGCCTTGCGATGAGCGCCTTCAGCGCTCTTTGCGAGCCTCTCCCCCCCTCTACCTCTCCTTCGTCTAATTTACTGGCCTTGGAATGAGTGATATTGCAAGCCTCTCCCCTCCTCTACTTTACTGGCCTTGTGATGAGCGCCTTCAGCACTCTTTGCGAGCCTCTCCCCCCCTCTACCTCTCCTTCGTCTAATTTACTGGCTTTGCGATGAGCGCTATTGCGAGCCTCTCCCCCCTCTACTTTACTCCCCCTCTACTTTACTGGCCTTGCGATGAGCGAATTCGGTGCTCATCACGGGCCTTGCAATGAGCATCAAAAGCGCTCCCCCCCTCTACTGGCCTTGTGATGAGCGCCTTCGGTGCTCATCATGGGCCTCGCAATGAGCGTCTTTCCCCCCTCTACTTCCTATCCGGACCTTGTGTCTTTTGCCCCCTCTCCCCCCACCTCTGTGTCTCTTCCACCCTTCTCTGTGTCTCTTCCCCCTCTCCTGTGTCTCTTTTCCCCTCTCCCCCCTCCCCTGTGTCTCTTCCCCCCTCCTCTGTGTCTCTTCCCTCCTCTCCCCCTCCCCTGTGTCTCTTCCCCCCTCCTCTGTGTCTCCTCTCCCCTCTCCAACCCTGTCATGTATCACTTCCCTTCTGCCCTGTGTATCTTCCCCCTCCCTCCCTTGTGTTTCCATCCCTCATCTCCCTCCCCTTTGTCTCCGGCCCCCTCCCTTGTATTTCCTTTCCCCCATCTCCCTCCCCTGTGTCTCCCCCCCCCCCTCTGTGCCTCTCCCCCCACTCCTCTCTCTCCCCTGTGTCTATAGGAATACCATTTAGTGTATGGTGAGGAACAAGAGCAAGAGAAGCCCCCACCATATAGAGTACAGAGACAGATAATACATAAACATGATATATATATATATATATATATTGTGATGGTTTGCCCCCAGAGGCCAGTGTGGACGCAGCGCTAGGAAGAGGACTAATCCCTGAGACATTATTATTTACACCAGGAGCTACGGAGTTAAGCTGGAGGTGTAATCAGGCCCAGCTGGAAGTTTCTTTAAAAGGCCTCCTGAAGCAACCAGCAGGGGGGTTTCAGGCTGGGTGTGGACCCAGAGAGCTCCAGAGAGCGAGCGAGCGAGCGAGCACCAGAGAGCTCCAGAGAGCGAGCGAGCGAGCACCAGTGAGCTCCAGAGAAAGAGAGCACCAGAGACTGGGAAGCAAGTGTGCCAGAGCAGCAAGTGAAGCTGCCATTGTGGGATCAGGCTGTGTAACTACACCTGATTTAAAGGAGAACATTCGCTGCAAGCAGAAGAGGATCCATTGCAGCTAAGTGACTGGACTTAAAGGTACCACCCCTGTGATACAAAAGGTACTGTTTTTACCTGCAGGCCGATTAGCGGTCCCAGGGCTAGTCAGTGGCGTTCCTGCAAGTAAGTAAGCCTGTTTGAGTAGATGTTTATTTCATGCTGACCACAAGCTATGTTTATTTATATTATGCCAACCACTTATTAAAGCCTGTAAAAAGCATACAAAGGCTCCAGAGTCCTCCATAAAGAGCATAAAAAGTTGCATAAACAGAGCGTTGATCCCGCCAGAAGGGGGCGCTCTGCCACAGTTGGTGTCAGAAGTGGGATGCTAAATTGTCTGTATTAAGAAGACAGCCCACCTTACAAGATGTCCATGGAGGAACTAGTGAAAGCCCTGGTAGATGCCACTACACGCCAGAAAGTGGGCGGAGCTTGTCAGCAGGAATGGCAAAAAGTAATTGCAGCGGACGGAGCCCATGCTGCAAAAGAGGGTAAACTAAGAGGTGCTGCTGCATGTTTGGGAGAGGTCACAGAGAAGTGGCGGCGACAAGCAGAGGAGGGAATAATCTGCATGAGAGAGGCCACAGAGAAGTGGCAACGACAAGCAGAGGAGAGAATAATCGGCATGAGAGAGGCCACAGCTGCTCAGCAAGAGTACAATAGAAAGTGGGCCATCCAGTTAGCCCAGAATGAAGCTATACTGGAAAAATATAGAAAAGATGCGGCCAGAGTTAGAGCCAATGAACTTCTTTTGGAGCTGACAGAGGATGATGATGTGATCATATACCTCACCATTTTTAAGAGAACAGCCATTAGGGAGGCATGGCACAAACGGTACTGGGTCAGCCTCATTGCCCCGTATTTGACGGGCGAAGCTCAGAAAGCTTATCTGAGCTTGAATGAAGAAAAGATAGAAAATTATGATGACCTCAAAGCTGAGATCCTTGCCAGAGTTAGAGTTACCCGGGATGTCAGAGCACAGAGAATCAGTACCCAGAAATATAAGAACAAAGAGAACCTGAGTTGTAATGAGGAGAAGTTACAGTACAGAGGGGAAGTCTCACAATTTGGACAGGCCCCTACCTCTCTGTGGGAAAAATCTGATAATAGAAGATGGAATTCCGAAGAAGAGCATGCCCATCCCTACCACAAACCAGTGTACGGGGTCCCTGATGAGAGGATGAGGAACGACTCCCAGAATGAACAGAAGGCGTACTTTACAGCCAGCATAAAGGCGCTGGGGGTGCAACAAGCTAGCCGGAGAAGTGCTCCTATACTTCAAGCACACGAGAAAGGTGTGACTGGCATGACAAGGAGAGATTTCCATCCAAATATTATGGACACCCCATTGGAGCTTGGCGTTGAGAAGTCATTTGATGATATTGTCAAAGATAGACAAGCAAGGAACTGGCGGGCTGACAGAGGAGCCGGCGCAGAGACGGCAGGAGCCGGCGCAGAGACGGCAGGAGCCGGCGCAGAGACGGCAGGAGCCGGCGCAGAGACGGCAGGAGCCGGCGCAGAGACGGCAGGAGCCGCTGATGAGACTGCAGAGAAAGTGGAAAAGACTGCAGGAACAGCTGATACGGTGAAAGAGACCGATGAAACGGCATACACGATTGCTGGGAAAATAACAGAAACCGCTGAAAAAGAGATGGAAAAAGAGACAGAGGAGTCTGGAAAAGACCTTTTGTCCCTGAAGCAAGCTAATGATGATTTAAAAGCAACTAAAGTTGTGAGCCAAGAACAAGGAAAAAGGGACAGACACAGTCACCTGCCCTGGGTGAATACTCCTGAGGTGTCTAGACAAAGAAAGTGCCTGATAAAGATCTCTGATTCAGAGAAAGAAGAGATCAAACAAATGAATAAAGCCAGTGTTTTTACAAAAGAAGAAGTAACTGGAAGCCTTTCTAAAGAGAAGACAGATGGGCAAGTTACTACTAAAAGGAAGGGTATCCAGAAGATGCCTAATGATATTCCTGAATGGAGAAGGAAGACTTCGTTGGGAGACTACAGAGTTTCCTACAGGAGTAAGTTACAGATGCCTAGATGGAACCAGAGGAGGAGTCCTCCCAGGTATAAGCTGAAAGAATCCGTTGTGTGGGAGCTGCAGCACAAGGATAAACAGGAGAGGCCAGATCTCCTCCCTAATTATGCATCTCAGAGAGAAGGAGAAATCACCATTTCCAGCTCTCAGCCACAAGAGATAGAGGAATCCCGTTAACAGAGGAAAGCAACTGTAATACAGAGGGAGCTGCTATTTCATGCTCCACAAATACAGAGAATGGCCAATTCATCTGATATGAAGAGACAGTTGGTTCAGTGTGATGCATCTCCAGAAGAGACTAACACTGACCTCCAGAACCTGTGTACTCAAGACGCTACATTAAATGCAGAACGATGTTCGCAGGAAGCTCATGAACCGGTAGGAGAATCTATACCGACTTCCGAGCCAGAAGAGTCCGCAATGCATGAGTCAATCGCAGAACCACCAAAATCAACCCAAGTGCCTGAGATGTCTGCTCATGTTAATGAGCATCCCATAAATAAAGAGTCTTCTGATAGTGGGGAACAGGTTATGGACACTCATGATTCACAGACCATATCAGCTGAAACTGTATCATCAGAACAGTTATCTGAGACTGTATGCACAGGAGAGAAAGAGTCTCATGAAGAAAAATTGGCAAATGTGCAATTAACAGAGCAGAAGACACCAGATATAGATTTAGGTAAACAAAGAGATAAACATGAATCAGGACAAGATGGTCAGGGGGTAGAGACATTCCAGAAAGAAAATGAATCTTCTTCTAACCCTGAGGTTGTGAATAGTGACTCGGCAACAAAAGTGCATGACCCATCTGCCCAAAGCATTTCTGAAGAACAAGTAATCAATAATGACCACTCTATTAAAGAAGAAAATTTAGAAAATGGTCATGAAAAGCTGGACGCCTTGGAGGCAAAGCTATTAGAGAAGTCACTAAAAGAAGAAATAAAATGGGTGAAGGCCGAGGATACAGAAAATAAAAATGTTGTACAGGAATTCAGGATACAAGAGGCTACTAAGAAGTATACTAGCCTATCTGTTGGTCGTCAGCTGGACGTTGCTAAACAGCTGGAGATATTCCAGGAAAAACAAGAGTCTGAGAGCTTCTTTCTAGCAAAGACAGAGAATATGCCTACTCTGCACAGAGAGAAAGATAAAGTACAGACCCAAGAGCAAGACGCAGCCGTGAGAGGGGGCCTAGCTTTGGAGTCTATAGCGGATCCTGGACCAGAACAGAAGCAAGGTGCTTGTATGAAGCTCATACGTTCTGGTGAGAATTGTCAGCCAGACAATAGGAGCACCTGGAATAAAGGGAGCCAGGAACAGAGGGAAGAAAGACAGCCCAGGAAGTTGCTGTTGTATAATGAAGTTGAAAGGGATGCTACTGATGAGCCTACAGGGGGAGAATTGGAGACCCTACAGAATGAACTGAGAAAAAAAAGCACGACAATCTCAAGAGGTCACAAAATTTGGCCAAGAATTGTACTCGGCGAGGGCAGCTGACTCTCTGATATTTGAGCCCTACACTAAACCCCATCAGGTTGTAAGGAGGGAGCGACTAAGTGATCTGCTTGATACCCCACAGAAGTCGCTTGGACATGAAGTGAATAAGCTGGCATTCAGTCGGCTTCTGAAACTGGAGAAGGAGGACCAGACCCTGCTAAGCACTATAGAGGAGCTAAGAAATGCCCTGGGATCTACTGAGGACATCACCACAAAGGCCCTGCAAATGGAGACAGAAAACCAAAGACAGAGCATTTAGAGCAGCCAACATCTGAGTGATGACCTAATGAAGGAGAAATCCCAGCTGGAAAAGATCATAGAGACGCTTCGTGAGAACTCCGTGAGACAAAGATCTCAAATTGATGCTGAAGCAAGGATGAAAGATATTGAAAAAGAAAATAAAATTCTGCACAAATCTATTAAAGAGACTGCAGAGTTGAGAGCAAAGAGAGAACATTTAGCAGACGAATTAAAAGAGAAAGTAGAAGCCAAGATGGAGGGTGAACTGGCAAACTGTAGGCCTCGCATTAATGATTCAAAGAGGATAAGTCAGAGCCGCGAGAGTGAGATGATGGATCTAGAAGAAAAGATATATCGGGTGGAAGATAAGGTCACTGAAACCCATAATATCTGTGATTTACCCCCAGGGAAGAGACGGTATGGAGAAGTGCGTTCTCATACAGTAGTACGACAAGTACTTTTCAAGGGTCCCTGGAGGAGGGCACTCGGAGTGACGGGCGCGCCGGTGTCCTACCCACGATGTATGGGCAATGTCCCTGGCGGTGCGAAGAAAAGAGCGCTTCAAGATGAGAAAGCTGATAAAGCAGACGCTTCAGCACTATTGGGAAGGTCTTACTGGCGCAAGAATGGCCGGACGGTAGGATGGTGGCATACACGGCCTCTCGGCGTTGTCGCTCAACCCTATGGTGTCGAGCTGAGGGGGAGGAGATGTGATGGTTTGCCCCCAGAGGCCAGTGTGGACGCAGCGCTAGGAAGAGGACTAATCCCTGAGACATTATTATTTACACCAGGAGCTACGGAGTTAAGCTGGAGGTGTAATCAGGCCCAGCTGGAAGTTTCTTTAAAAGGCCTCCTGAAGCAACCAGCAGGGGGGTTTCAGGCTGGGTGTGGACCCAGAGAGCTCCAGAGAGCGAGCGAGCACCAGAGAGCTCCAGAGAGCGAGCGAGCGAGCACCAGTGAGCTCCAGAGAAAGAGAGCACCAGAGACTGGGAAGCAAGTGTGCCAGAGCAGCAAGTGAAGCTGCCATTGTGGGATCAGGCTGTGTAACTACACCTGATTTAAAGGAGAACATTCGCTGCAAGCAGAAGAGGATCCATTGCAGCTAAGTGACTGGACTTAAAGGTACCACCCCTGTGATACAAAAGGTACTGTTTTTACCTGCAGGCCGATTAGAGGTCCCAGGGCTAGTCAGTGGCGTTCCTGCAAGTAAGTAAGCCTGTTTGAGTAGATGTTTATTTCATGCTGACCACAAGCTATGTTTATTTATATTATGCCAACCACTTATTAAAGCCTGTAAAAAGCATACAAAGGCTCCAGAGTCCTCCATAAAGAGCATAAAAAGTTGCATAAACAGAGCGTTGATCCCGCCAGAAGGGGGCGCTCTGCCACAATATATATATATATATATAAGAATTAGTGTTTTGCTAGTGTGCAGTGGTGGTGCAGTGGGTTAGAGCTATGTGTTTCCACAGCTATTGATCTGGGTTTTAATGTGAGTCAGTTCTACTGGAGAAGGAACTGGCTCCAGTATTGCTCCAGTATCAGTCAGTAAAAGAGCAGGAACAGAGTGGGGAGAGGTTGATGTAATATCATAACATTAAGTCTCTATAGGCTTGGAGCCCTCAGAGGGGTTGTTCATAGCAACCAGATAGCCTGCAGGACTGATTGATTGATGCTGCCAGTCAGGAAAATGTATAATTTCCTCGCAGAGTGAATTTATTTTCACCCAAGTTGACACTGTAAACTGCAGCACTAGGGAGAGAGACACAAGGCAAGGAGGAAGGCACACAAAGAGTTAATTTAAAGTGATAGATGCCTATTTTAACAAGATCATATGAAAGAAGACATGAAAGCTGATTTACACATATAATTACATTGTATTATCTATATAAATTTAAAATACTATATTAAAGTGATTGATCTTTTTTTCTTTGTGCGGGGAGCTTGCCCATTTGCCCCTATGCACCAGCTGCCACTGGTAAAATGTGAGCTGGTGGCTGGTGAGAGATTGCGGAGCCGAGTGGTCTGGGCATTTATAACTCACAGAGGTTGTTTCTGTCAATATAAAGTATATCTAGAGAAGCAGAATGTAATGCATGAGGGTTTGAGATTTGATAATGTTAGTAAAGTGAGTGTGGGCTTTAGAAAAGAAAAGGATCCTGGAATTGAATATGGTCATTGAGTAGATAAAACTCAGGAAGGCAATGTTTATCTGGAGCTGTGGAGAAACAAATATGCTATTCATAACTGTTTTTTCAAGATTTTACACCTCTTAGACAAATTGGCAACACAACTTTTGCTAATCCAGTCATTATCTATAACAACTTCCTACTTCCTTAATTATATTTCAGATTAAATAACTTTTTTCTTTACCCTGCTGCTAGAGGTAACTTGAAAAATAAATGTATGGTTTTTTGAAAGCTCAGTAATCTATCTACAATAAGATGACCAGATTTTGTAAATAAATTCTATGGTCCTATTTACCTGTACATGGGATGGTGTAAAAGCAGATGCTTGTGACATATTTTATTATAGAGTCCCCTCACACCATATACATTGCAATGATAATTCAATTGTTTTATTGGGTGGCACGTCCTTCACGCGCTGGAGAACAGCGCACCGTGTCAGGGCGCCGAGAACTGCTCTGTGCTGCAGCCTGCACCCCATCTGCCACAGAGGCTTCTCATGCGCCCGCCCCCATCTCATATCTACTGGACCTGATTGCTGGTGGCTGCCAAGGGCAAGGTAAGGGGCTGAAAGTGTGCCATGTGGGACTGGCATGTGTCACTAGGAGCATATTGTATGTAATGTCACTGTCAATGTGTGCATGTGTCACTAGGAACGTGTTGCATTGCATGTTTATCACTACATGTCACTGTCACTTTTTGCATGTGTGATAAACATGCAATGCAACATGCTAGTGACACATGAAACAATGCCTGGCCCATATGGCACACTTTTAGACCCTTACCTTGCCAAGCAGGTCCAGTAAATATAAGATGGGGGAGCTCGCGCATGAAAAGCCTCTGTGGCAGATGGGATGCAGGCTGGAGACCAGAGCGTCATCAGGGCTCAGTTCTCGGAGCCCTGATGATGGCACGCTGTTCTGCACCGCGCAAAGGTCGGTGACGTTTTATTGTCAGAAATCAATGATAACAACATTCCCATAAGAATGTGTACACTACCCCACAACAATCATAAAAAATAAAAATAGGATAACATGGAAAATAAGACTCCTATTCCTGACTTTACATCAAATGCCTTTCCTCTCCAACTAATTGAATAACCTTCAAACTTTTCACACCTTCCTACCACTTACAAACTCCCACTTCCTTTCTGATCCTTGCTATTTTATATCTGTTACTCTTCCCCAGGTCTCTGCCTCTTCCATTCCCTTTAGATTGTCAGTAGCGAGTTTCCATTCTTGTAGGGAGCTTTGGAAAAAGCACTTTTTTCAAGATTTTTGAAGCTCAAAACAGGGCTCTCCATTTTCTGCAGTTAATATTGTATAATATTGTATATTTCCTTATTATTGTCCCCTGCACATCACTTTAGAAGATGTTGGCACGTTACAAATAAAAGTTAATAATAATAGTACCTTAAATAAAAAATGTATACTAGCTATGTCCCTGTGTACATAAGGAGACCAGCAACAGAATATCAAATCAAAATAGATGGGTAAGAAGCAGTGGCTATGTCAGATTTTAAATTTCCTGTGCTCTCAGATCTCAGTTCTAGCAAATAAATAGAGAATAAAGGAAACACTTACATATTTTATTTTCCTGGGCTTCAGGATCGCAGAAGATGAGATCTGCTGCCATGAGGTTGAAAGACATCAGCTTCTAGGAAGGAAAGCTATGGCAAGGTTAAACAATCTATTAAAAAGTAAAGATATTACACTATCAACACTACAATAAATCAAGCCAAACTGTTCACTTGAAGCTTTCATCAGGAGGCTAAACTATTTTTGGCCATAGATGTATATATTGAAGAAATGAACATGAGCTTTAGGGAGCTGAGAGGAGCAGTGGCTGACAGATGTGTCTGCCGTGCTGTGGGTCACATATAGTTGAACACAACTGAATGACTAAACCATATGAAATGTCCATGTGTACATAAGAGGACCAGCATAAGCTCAAGTCCTAAAAGCTCAAGTCCAAACTCTAGACTTCTTGTTCAATAATATTTAGCAGTATTCAACAAGAAGACTAGATTATAGATTTGAGCTTTTTCATTTGTTATTTTTTCAGTGTGTTGTTAACCCCTAAAATGAGGTGCGATAATTCAAGCTGGTAGGGGCTATACAAGCCCAGAGCCCACCTGCTATAGACTACAGGTTAACTACCAACAAGAACCGTTTGGGTTCCTGGAAAACGTGGCACCAGCAGACAATTCAGATGGCAGTATCATTTCTGAAGAGGCAGCACCTTTTCTTAGGATCTACAAATCACACACCCTGTACCCTTGATTAGTACAAGCAGACTCCGACACCACCTTTATTTTGTGTGTCCAAAATCAGACTGGACTTCTTTATTTTTCAAGACACATTTTCAGATAACACAAAAAACCAAAGACTTCCCCCAGGGCCATTTAAATTCCTGCAGATAATCAACCCCTTGTGACTGCAGAAGTTTTTAGATAATTCTAGCATCCTAGGGCCTACTAATAATACAGATACATTATTACAGTACATATAACATGATGTAGTAACCCCAAAATGAATTACTATGGCAGAGTTACTTGTGGGGTGCAGGGGGGTCCCATCATGATCCCCAAATCATTCATGGCATGAGGACATTGGGTCATGCTAATCTATAAAGACCTAATATAACTAACTGTGCTATTATGGTTTGGATTCTCTGTATGGGATTTCTTATTCAGGAGTTCTCAACACCTTCAACTTATAGGCAACTATTTTTGTGATGATTAGAGTTGACTTGTTCCTATCGGGATCTTAAATGTTGGTTTTATGGTGACATATAAACAATAATCATTTTGAAAAATGTGTCATAAATCTCTACCATTGTAGTTACCACTTTGTATATTCAAAATTATTACTGTTTATATGTCACCATAAAATCAACATTTCAGATCCCGATACGGACAATATATATATAATCCAGATATTTCCATTCATTCCTATTGGAAGGACGTTCTCTGGCGTGCAATTATCATAAGATACCATTTAAATGTAAATGCAATTCTAAGTAAATAAATATGGCAGAATTGTTGCTTATTATAAAAGCACGTAACAGTTAATTAAAGGTTATTATTTATTTTTTAAAAACAGGTTGGCAATTTTATTCCAAACTGTACCTAGTTTCATCTCTGTATGTTTACATGATCGGATTGTAACTGTTCTTTGTGTTACTCTGCAAGACATTACTATAGGTGCAATCCAGAAAACAGCCACCTGGGGGCAGATGGACCTCAAAACCCGTTCACAGTGACCTTTTACTGCAGAAAAAGTATATATTTAACTAAAATTTGCTGAGATATTCAAAATTGTTTTTGCTGCATTATTATATAAACATATGTCTTGTAAATACTAATTGCAAACACGTTAAAAGGTTAATCCTGTTTTAGGTCCAACTGTGAAAATGTGGCTTTTTTCTCGTAAAAACGTATGGATACATAGCTAGGGGGTTTGTCATGTAAGGCGAAAAGCTTGTGAGTACTTGCAACAGTCATTGGGTGATACGTAAGCAGCTTACAGATTGAATTGAGTCAGAGCTAAGGACCTGCAGCATTTCTAGTAGCAACTCAGTAAAATCATAGAGCGCCAGTAAATATTGCAAAATTGAGTCTATATCAGCCTGTATTTGCCCCTCTAACATTGACTTTGCTGTTTAATCTAACCTGTAGGTTCCAGAGTGGAGGTTAGGCTTTCTTGAGATAGTATAGGAGTTTGCTACAGAGAGAGTAGGGGTTTTGTGGTTTGGTTATACATATTTTATTAAAATCACTAGTTTTCACATGAAACACTGGGCCCAAAATTACTCCCATAAGGAAATTATGGTAATTCTTAACTCCATTCATAACTGGTTCCACATTCTGCACGGTGGGAGTAACGTCAAAGCAAATCAGAGGGCAAGGATGTGGAGAGAAGAGCAGCAGATTGTATGGGTTCACATAAGGTCAAAGTGTTAAAGGCATATTAAAGTTAGGTGGGTTATGAATGCATCCTATAGAATGCATCATAACCCACCTAGAAAAAACATTTACCTGAAAACATGCAAACCGTTTTTGCAATAAAATAAAAAATGTGCTGGGAGTGATGTTTACACCCCCAGCAGCTGCTTCCGCATCTCCTGTAGCAGCTCTTTCGGGTATGAATTCCTAATTTGTGTACCCGATCCAAGAGAGCATGTGCGTGCTAATGAACTTTTCAGCCAATTAGCAAAGAGCGGTGACGTCAGCCGTGAGCAGAGCTCAAAGCTTTCAGAAGGAAGGAGGGAGGGGCGGAGGACGCGGCGAGCTGTGTGTGTGTGCATGTGCACGTCTGTGGGAGTGTCTGTTGATGTGTGTGCATGTCTGTGTGAGTGCATGTCTGTGTGAGTACATGTCAGTGTGAGTGTCTGTGTGTGCCTGTATGTGTGAGTGTCTGTGTGTGTGAGTACCTATTAGTGTGTGTGAGTGCATGTCTGTATGACTATCTGTGTGAGTGCCTGTGTCTGTGTAAGTGCATGTGGATGTGTCTGTGTGAGTGAGTGTCTGAGTGCAAGTGCATGTCTTTGTGAGTGTCTGTGGGAGTGAGTGTCTGAGTGTGAGTGCATGCATTTGTGTGTTTGAATGTATGTCTATGTGAGTGTCTGTGTGTGAGTGTGTGTGTGAGTGCATGTCTGCGTGAATGCCTGAGTGTGAGTGTGTTGGTGTAAGTGAGTGTCTGAGTGAGAGTGCATGTCTTTGTGAGTGTCTGTGTGTGTGTGTGACTGTATGTCTGTGTGAGTGTCTGGGTGTGAGTGAGTGTCTGTGTGTGAGTGTGCGTGTCTGTGGGAGTGTCTGAATGAGTGCATGTCTTTGTGACTGTTTGTGGGAGTGAGTGTCTGTGGGAGTGAGTGGCTGAGTGTGAGTGCATGTCTGTGTGATTGTCTGTGTGTGTGAGTGCATGTCTGTGTGAGTGTCTGAGTGTGAGTTAGTGTCTGTGTGTGAATGTGAGTGAGTGCCTGAGTGTGAGTGCATGTCTATGTGAGTGTCTGTGTGTGAGTACATGTCTGTGTGAGTGTCTGAGTGTGAGTGAGTGTCTGTGTGTGAGTGTGCGTGTCTGTGGGAGTGCCTGAGTGAGTGCATGTCTTTGTGAGTGTCTGTGTGTGTGTGTGCATGTCTGTATGAGTGTGTGAATGTGAGTGTCTGTGTGTGAGTGCATGTCTGAGTGTGAGTGAGTGTCTGTGTGTGAGTGTGCGGGTCTGTGGGAGTGCCTGAGTGAGTGCATGTCTTTGTGAGTGTCTGTGTGTGAGTGCATGTCTGTATGAGTGTCTGAGTGTGAGTGAGTGTCTGTGTTTGAGTGTGAGTGCATGTCTGTGAGTGTCTGTGTGAGTGAGTGTCTGAGTGTGAGTGCATGTCTTGTGAGTGTGTGTGTGTGACTGTATGTCTGTGTAAGTGTGTCTCAGTGTGAGTGAGTGTCTGTGTGTGAGTGTGAGCGTGCGTCGGTTTAAGTGAGTGTCTGAGTGAGAGTGCATGTCTGTGTGAGTGTCTGTGTGAGTGAGTGTCTGAGTGTGAGTGCATGTCTTGTGAGTGTCTGTGTGTGTGACTGTATGTCTGTGCGAGTGTGTCTCAGTGTGAGTGAGTGTCTGTGTGTGAGTGTGCATGTCGGTGGGAGTGTCTGAGTGAGTGCATGTCTTTGTGACTGTGGGAGTGAGTGGCTGAGTGTGAGTGCATGTCTGTGTGAGTGTCTGTGTGTGTGAGTGCATGTCTGTGTGAGTGTGTGTGAGTGCATGTCTGTGTGAGTGTCTGAGTGTGAGTGTCTGTGTGTAAATGTGAGGGAGTGTCTGAGTGCATGTCTATGTGAGTGTCTGTGTGTGAGTGCATGTCTGTGTGAGTGTCTGAGTGTGAGTGAGTGTTTGAGTGCATGTCTGTGTGAGTGTGAGTGTGAGTGAGTGTCTGTGTGTAAAAGTGAGGGAGTGTCTGAGTGCATGTCAATGTGAGTGTCTGTGTGTGAGTGCATGTCTGAGTGTCTGAGTGAGTGTCTGTGTGTGAGTGAGTGTGAGTGTTTGAATGTGAGTGCATGTCTGTGCGAGTGTCTGTTTGAGTGTATGTGTCTGTGACTGCATGAGTGTGTGTGAGTGCATGTCTTTGTGAGTGTCTGTGTGTGAGTCTATTTCTTTGTTGAGGGTGTGTGAGTGTCTGAGTGTGAGTGCATGTCTGTGCGAGTGTCTGTGTGAGTGTATGGCTGTGTGTGAGTGCATGTGTGTGTGAGTGCATGTGTCTGTCTACCCCCTTATCCTCCTCTCTTACACTACCAGCTTACCCTAATTCCTTACCCTTACCCAAACCATAACTCCTTACCCTAACACTGGAGCTGGGGGGGGTGATGGGGCAATTCACCAGGGCTGGGACAGGTGATGGGGCAATTCACTGGGGCTGGGGAGGTCAAGGGGCAATTCACTGAGGCTGGGGGCGATCACAGGGGCAATTCACTGGGGCTGCGGCAGGGGATGGGGCAATTCACTGGAGCTGGGGAGGTCAAGGGGCAATTTACTGAGGCTGGGGGAGGTCAGAGGAGCAATTCACTGGGACTGGGGCAGGTGATGGGGCAATTCGCTAGGGCTGGGGGAGGTCACGGGGCAATTTACTGGGGCTGGAGGGCAATTCACTGGGGCTGGGGGAGGTCACAGAGCAATTCACTGGGGCTGGGGCAGGTGATGAAGCAATTCACTGCGGCTGGGGGTGGTCACAGGGCAATTCACTGGGGCTCGGGCAGGTGATGGGGACAATTCACTGGGGCTGAGGGGTCATGGGGCAATTCACTGGGGCTGGAGGGAAATTCACTGGTGCTGGTGGAGGTCACAGGGCAATTTACTGGGGCTGGACAGCAATTCACTGGGGCTGGGAAGGTCACGGGGCAATTTACTGGGGCTGGGGGACGTCACGGAGCAGCAATTCACTGGGGCTGGGGCAGGTGATAGGGCAATTCACTGGGGCTGGGGCAGGTGATGATGCAATTCACTGGGCTGCGGGAGGTCACAGGGCAATATCCTGAGGCTGGGGCAGGTGATGGGGACAATTCACTGGGGCTGGGGGAAGTCATGGGGCAATTCCCTTGATCTGGAGGGCAATTCACTGGGGCTGATGGAGGTCACGGGGAAATTCACTGGGGCTGGATGGCAATACACTGGGGCTGGGGGAGGTCACAGGGCAATTCACTGGGGTTGGGGCAGGTGATGAGGGCTATTCACTGGGACTGCGGCAGGTGATGAGGGCTATTTACTGGGGCTGGGGGTTCATGGGGCAATTCACTGGTGCTGGGACAGGTGATGGGGCAATTCAAGGGGGTAAGGGGGGGTGACAGGGCAATTTACTGGGGCTGGGTTTAACTGGTATTTGGTATTTTTTCATGCAAACAATTTTTTTCAGACACTATAAATTCTTCTCTATCAGATGCATTAATAACCCAGCTCACTTACATATACCTTTAAGCACAGATATGATGGCTGCCGGGCTATTGTAAAGAAGGTGGTGGAAAATAATGAGTGGGAGCAGCTCTCCAGGGGCAGGTTGTCTACCACGATGGTCATCAGCATCCATGGCCTAGTAGACACAAACCATCCAGAGACCCTGCATATGCACCACCATTCATACATCACATGCATTTTCACCAAACATACATTTATTTGCACTGATATGGCCTATATCACATAACAATTGCCCTCAAACTCAGCTGCAGTATATATGTATACTAGCGACTTGCCCGTCAAAAAATGACGGTCAATAAAAGAAAGTGTTGAAATGCTGTATGTCACACAATGTGAGTGTACTGTGTGCCTCAAGTAACTAAATTCCTCAAAAAGCAGAAATGTACATTACATAAAATAAGAAAAACTAAAATCACCAAAAATAAAAAATGTACATTACAAAACAAAAAAATAAAACCTAAGTCACAAAAAAAAGGAACATTACAGAAAATAACAAAATACATTACAACCCACCCTCACTACAAATTTTTTTTAAAAATTACACACCTGAAAATGAAATACATATAATACATACATATAATACAATACAACACAATTAAATAAAATAGAATACAATACAATACAATTAAATAAAATACAATAAAATACAATACAATACAATTAAATAAAATACAATACAATTCAATTAAATACAATACACCCCTATCTAATATACATGCCACTATGTAATATACATGCCACTATCTAATATACATGCCACTATATAATGTAATATACATCCCACTATCTAATATACAATACTATCTAATAATACATCCCCCTATCTATCTATCTAATATACAATACATGCTATCTATATATATAGCTACCCTCATTGTAAGCTACCATAAAATAACTAAGACCACTTACCTTTGAGATGTTTCTTCAGATCAGCAACCTACGGTAAAAAAGATAAAAACAAATTAATACAACACGTTTACATGAAATACCTAAACATTCTAAACATTCTAAATATTCTAAATATTATACTCACCTTTCCAGCATGTCACGTCCCAGCATGTCACGTCCTCCATGTTACGTCGTCCATGTTCCGTCGTCCAACTTTGCATCTTGTCCGGCGGTACTCCTGTAAAAAAAAACATTACATTAGTAAACATAAAGCAAAGTTAAATAAACACAATCTACATTATACTTACCTTTCCGCGATGTCTCCGGCCTCCTCGTCTTCTCCGGAAGCATCCGCGCCTTTAAAAAAAAAAAAAATTACACAGATCCGCCCTGGTGGATGTCTCCGACGCTAATGACCTTCCTATGGAGTGTTCCGGAATAAAATTGGCAATGGCGGCTTCTGATTGGCTGAAAAGGATGTCTATCAAATTCAGCCAATTAGAAGACCCCATTTGTGAACCAATTAAAAAAGTATACACCCCAAAATACAACGCTGATTGGATAACACATCTTTCAATCTTTATTTGAACCAATTCTAAGGCTTTATTGCCATCAGCCAATCACAATGGAATATACCCCCACGTACTGATTGGTGAAGACATCTGCGCCTTCCCATTGGCTGTAATATTGATTGATATTAACAGTAGCCAATGAGAATGCGCAAATCATTCACCAATCAGTACGTGAGGGTGTATTCCATTGTGATTGGCTATTGTCAGTGCCACCAATCAGAATGTGCAGAGGCTCCAACCAATCACCCTGTGGGGGTGTATTCCATTGTGATTGGCTGAAGGCATCTGTGCCTTGTGATTGGTATAAATAAAGATTGATAGGTGCATTATCCAATCAGAGTGGGATTTTAGGGTGTATCCCTTTCTGATTGACTCACACATTGGTGCCTCCTGATTGGGTGAATTTGATAGACAGCGGTTTCAACCAATCAGAAGGCGCCATTGCTTATTTTCTTCCGGAAAAGTCTCCAGGAGCCTCATTAGCGTCGGGGATGTCCGGGAGTGCAGATGTAAGTAGATTTTTTTTTTTTTTTTTTTTTTTACAGGGCGTGGCAGAAGAGGATCCGGAGGAGGCCGGAGACATCGCAGGGAGGTAAGTATAATGTAGATTATGTTTATTTTATTTTGATGTATGTCTATTAATGTTGTGTTTTTTTTAACAGGTGCCGCGCCGGAGAAGGATTCAAAGAATGCCGGACAGGACATGCCGGAAAGATGAGTAGAATATTTAGAATGTATAGAATGTATAGAATGTTTATTTTATAACTGTAAACGTGTTGCACTAATTTTTTTTTATTTTTTTTTCGTAGGTGGCTGATCCCAATTGACATCTGCAAAGGTAAGTGGTCTTAATTGTATGTTAGCTAGGGGTTTTATATAGATAGCATAGGATGTATTGTATATTAAATTGTGTTATTTATTTAGATAGATTGGGAATGTATTATTATATAGATAGGATGTATATTAGACTATGCTATTTATTTAGATAGATTGGGTATGTATTATTATATAGATAGGATGTATATTAGATTATGCTATTTATTTAGATAGATTGGGAATGTATTATTATATAGATAGGATGTATATTAGATTATGCTATTTATTTAGATAGATTGTGTGATATATATTAGATAGTGGTGTATTGTATTGTAATTGTATGTATTTGTATTGTATGTATTTGTATTATATGTATTTCCTTTTCAGTGTGTATTTTTTTTTTCTGTAGTGAGGAGGGGGGTTGTAATGTTTTTTTTCCTGTAATGTTGCTTTTTTTATTTTTTGTGACTTAGGTTTTTTTATTTTGTGTAATGTAATTTTTTTTGTGAGTTAGGTTTTTTATTTCATGTAATGTAGTTTTTTTTTGTGACTTTAGGCTTTTTTATTTTCTGTAATTAGAGTGGTGGGGGTTAATAGGGGGTAGGTAGTGTAGATGTTAATAGGTTAGTGTAGAGGGTGTTTAGTTGATATTTAATGTTTTATTGGGAGTGGTATAGTGCAGTATAGTGTTTATACTTAGTTTCATGATGGTCCTTGAGGACCATCATGGCACTTATGTGGTTAATGTAGTGTTATAACAGGCCCATAATGGTGTTAATATACCCTTATGGGACTGATGGGGTTAAATAGAGGCTTATGGGGGTCTGTATTGACCCCCATGAGTGACAGGGTTAATAAAGGGCTTATGGGGGTCTGTATTGACCCCCATGAGTGACAGGCTTAATTAAGGGCTTTATTGACCCCCATGAGTGACAGGGTTAATGATGGGTTTATGGGGATCTGTATTGACCCCCATGAGTGACAGGGTTAATGAAGGGCTTATTGGGGTCTATATTGACCCCCATGAGTGACAGGGTTAATGAGGGTTTTATGGGGGTCTGTATTGACCCCCATGATTGACAGAGTGACAGTGTATATTTTTTTTCTTTTACAACGGGTCCTTTAAGGACCTTTACATTCCTTTAAGGACCTGTAACGTGGGAATTTCGTTTCGTTTTTTTCGGCAGCCATTTTTTCTCTTGATTAGCGGATTTTCGTGCGTGTGAACTCTGGAATTTGGACTTAAATGGAGGTGTAACTTCACTTTCAGAGGTCCTGGGTGGCCCCCCTTGCTATGGGTAAGCTTTTTATGTAGTTTGTGTGAGTATTTGGTGTGTTTTCACTGTTTTTAGTTGCGCGCGGGTTGACCGTTATAGTCGGATTCTTAGTGCGTGTGGGTGTTTGTTACGTTATAGTCGGATTCTCAGTGCGTGTGGGTGTTTGTTACGTTAAGGTTGGTTCCGAGGTGTGTGTTTTTTCTAAGTCGTGCGTGTGACGTGTTTAACGGCTCGCCTCGCTACGCAAGGCTCGCCAGCAATTGCCTAAGTGCTATGAGTTAACGGCTCGCCTCGCGTAGGCCTGCGGCGCTCATTGCCTAAGTGCTACGGTTTAACAGCTCGCCTCGCTGCGCGAGGCTCACCGGGCGATGAGCGCCTGCGGCGCTCATCGCTAAGACGTACGCACCACGCAACACAACGTGACGACGAATCGTAGTTGGACAATTATAATATGTGATATACAATGTAGCTGAAAACTAGGAATTAATACTTTGCCTTGAAAACCATGCAAGATTTGTGAAGTGTTATTGATACTAATCATATAAAAATACCTACCATTACAATTAGCCAAATCAATGGTGTAACAGAAGTCTTAGTTCAAATCATGTATACTTCGGCAAAAGGTACGCCCCCACTAACTTGTGTATATGGTATTTCAGTTGGTTTCACATATATGCCTAGTATGAGGTACCGGTTGCATACCTTGGAAGGTTCAGTGAGTCCAAACATGGCTATTAAGCACTTGTTAAGAATATGATTTTTAAATATGCAAAAAATTACTTGGTGGATAATTGTATATTAAAAACATGGACATTTTTTTGCCTCTTTAATTTGCTGATAGTAATCTGAACAATATTACTTCTACAACACAACAGGAGCCAATGATGGAGGAAAAAGTAGCAGGGACTTTGCATATACAGTATGTGGAGCATTGAGGAGAAGATAGCTAGACTAAGTACAGTTACTGAGGGACTGGATCCAACAGCCCCCTCTCCCACAGATTGGGACCTCTCCTAAAATAACTGGAGTCTTGTGCCCCTTGACCTCCACCACCACAACCATTTTTAGCCACACCTCAGCCAACCACACCACAGCTACCCACATCACCATCACCATTATTATATTTTTTGCTCCAATAGTTTCAACAAGAAATCCGCAAATCCCTACGGTAGGTAACGCTTAAATCAATTTATTTATGATCCTGGCATTTTTCTCTTTTTCAAGATCAACACACCAACTATCTAATATGAGGTGCATGTAAATGGTTAACACTCCACAAGAGAGACTGATCTATGAATTCTTCCACAAGATCAGAGGAAATAAAATAAAATAAAACAGTTATCAAAACAGACGGGTGTCGCTGGCTCCTTGGAAATTAACCCATGTATTGTAAGTAAAGCTACATATATAGAAAAATATTGCTTGCATCTCTTAAGAATAACATCACAAAGTGACTTCCATAATATTGTTTGTACGCTGCAATGTTGATGAAAAAACATATATTATCATGCAAAAAAATTGTCTAACTCTCTTAGGACTTCTCTGAGACGGTAGTCTTGAGTTATTCTATAATAATCAGTTAATTGTGCTAATTCCACTGACACAAGATGTATGTGCAAATGCTGTCAGAGAATTATGATAGAATGGAAGCCAATTCCTAGTGCAAATAATCCCAGTTTATTTTGAACAACGAACAATATATGTATTCCACTTACATTTCACAACCTCGTTCCAGAGGTAAGTAAATGGCATTAGCTTGAACAACTCCCCGCTCTAGGACTCCCCGCTCTTGGATGATCTCTCCATGAATGTGAAGGGATATATAGTCCTAAATAAGGACTGGAGTTTTTCCCCCCAAGAGTCTGTCCCACCTTAAATCACTGTTTGGGTCTTATTACAAACCCTTATGCCGGTGACAGATGTCTTAGGTAGTAAACCTGTTGTACTGTAACTCCTTCAGATACACAGTGTAAAGGAATGTTATGGGTGACTAACCATCTGTATCAGCCTTATATACTCCATTACCTTCCAGTTAAAAAAGAGAAGCTCCTCAGAGCTACAGTACATAAGTCACAAAAACTCTCAAAACATAAATATCAATGGGTCTCATTCAATTGCAATTCGACCAATTGAATAGAGCTTTATATAAGCACATAGCATATTTATTTTACAGAACATTTTAGTTACTGAACTTCTATCCAAAAGTAAGGTCTTCACTAGCTAAAAACGTCTGTAAACATATATACTTGGTGCTTATATAGATCCTTATTCAATTGGCAAAATTGCAATTGAATGAGGCCCAATATAAGTATCAAGAGTATCAGTATGTATATTAATATAAATATTTAAAAGTATTGAATGTGTTTCATCTAAAGTATAGGGTTTCTCAATGATATTAAAATATATTTAAACAGAGTGACTTAAAAAAGCCTTTACCCAATTGGAACATCAAGTGGACTCACTACTTGGGAACGATTCATTTGTTGGAGACTACCGCCCATTTATTCCTCTACATTACACGCAAGTTATCAACCCAGAGAATCATAGATGAAGATCAGTCGCGTTCTCACGGCAGAGGCCAGTAATCTCCTGCGGGAGCACGACATGAGCAGAGTAACTTTATATTCTGGATCTTTTTTATATGTATGTGTATAAGAATGTTCGAACTTTTGAGACACACGTTATTAGTGCGTGAGACTTTTATATCACTTTTTTTTTTTTTTTTTTTTTTTATTAAACGTTACAAAATACATACAAAGTCAATTCATAATCAATATCAAGAAAAATAGGAGATATAGGAAACATATTAATAAAAACCATACCAACTAAGAATTTTCACCTTCTTTTTGAATTGTATAGTTATATAATAGTAATAAAAGTTCTCTGCCTTTTTCTCCTTATATTTTTCTATCATTCTTCTTATTTTCATACAGGATAAAACATACATTAACAATTACATATACCGCATATACAAACTTTCATTCTTATTCCCAATAGTATATCTATTTGTTCTTCTCTCCTCCTCGTCTCTCTCATCATCATTATCAATCAACAATGAGAATGAGAGAAAGGAAAGGTATGAGAAAGTGAGAAAATTGAAGGATACAAAAGGATTCTACATACTCCTTTACCCATTATCCCTTATAGGTATATCCTTTCTTTTAGCTTTTCTTCATTACTGCATATATTTCTCCCAGATATTCCAATTAATTTTATTTTTATCTTTGGAGTATAATTAGACTTCATCAATTCTTTGTTATGATTAATTTTATTCAAGACTTCACTCCAAAATGGGATTATAGCTTTTTCAAGTATTTCACTAATAAATATTTAATAACTAGCGAATTGCCCATCAAAAAATGACGGCAATGAAATTGTAAGGTAGCTAATGCTGTTTGGTGTATAATAATGAAATATGTAATACATTACTAAATGAATATACTGTACCTATTTTGAAGCATTGTGATGAAGAGTTGGCAATCTGTGTTGATATTGCTGCAGCATTAGTGGTGTGGAGCTGCTGTGTAAGCATGCTGAATGTGTGCACTGTGTGGTATGAATATGCGTAGGTCGTTTGTGGTGTTTTGCGAGTTTCTTGTGGTGTTTTGCGAGTTTAGAGTGCTGTAGCCTCGTTTTCGTTTTGTTCGGCGGCCATTTTTTCTCTCGCTTAGATTTTTTTTTAGTCTCTAAACTCTTTTATTGCGAGTAAAATCGAGGTCTAAGTTGCATTTTTGAGGTCCTGGGTGCTCCCTCTTGGTGTAGGTAAGGTTTTTATGTATGTGCTGTGTGTATGTATTGTGTTTTACATTTTGTAATGTTCGCGAGTTGCGTCCGAGTGTTGCGAGGCCGTAATGTGTGTGAACGTGTGTCGTATGTTTGCGAGTGTCGTAATGTGTGTGTCGTGCTGTTTGGGTGCGACGTGAAGTTTGCGAGGGCCGCAGTTGCTGGCATGGAGCGCCGAAGGCTTCGCGAGGGTCCTCAGTTGCTGGCAAGGAGCGCCTTCGGCGCTCCATGCCAGCAACTGAGACCCTCGGCCAGTGGCTCGCCTCGCTTCGCGAGGGTCCTCAGTTGCTGGCAAGGAGCGCCTTCGGCGCTCCATGCCAGCAACTGAGACCCTCGGCCAGTGCCCTCGCTTTGCGAGGGCCGCGGACTCGCGTAGCGAGCCCGCAGCGTTAGCAACAACTCGTACGCTCACAACTATATATGTGATTAATAAAATATGTGATATCAATAGGTTATCCTTAGGAAAAGTTTTATCTATCTGTAAATGGAATAGAATTACTTCTGGGGAGCACGGACAATCGGTATTTAACATTGATGTTAAATGACTACAACAATCTTTCCAGAACTTTTGTATTTTTATACATTCCCACCACATATGGGCTGATGTGCCAATTTGGCCACAGCCTTTCCAACAAAGTGGGGAGGACAAATGATTAAATTTATTAATTGTGGCCGGAACTAAATACCACTTTTGAGTTATCTTAAAATATATTTCTTTAAGGGAGCTATTTATCGAGGATTTTTAAATTAATCTTAAGGCTCTTATCCAATCATGGTCTTCACAATTTAGCTTAAATTCATTTTCCCATTCCTTTACCTTCTCAGATTTTATATAATTCAGACCTTTTTTCCTTATTTTATTAATCTTAGAGATGAGATGGGTCACATGACCCTTACTTAGAAGTATCTCTAATTCATATGGTTTGTCTACATTTATCAGCGGATAACCCTTGCTTTTTAGTACTTCTGCCATACCTTTATAATTTAACCAGGATATCTTCTCCATGGAGTATTTCTTCTGGAATTCTATATATTTTAATAGGGAGCCTTCACCATATAGGTCTATAACATTTTTAAGTCCGGCTTTCTTTAGATATTTTATAACTTTATTATTACATCCGTTCTCCAGGATGTCAATTGGAGCTGATAAGGACGGAAAATGGAATAGTCCTAATTTGTCTTTGTTTTTACCCCTAGAATTTTAGTAATGATCTTATTCCTTTAGGTAGATTACCCCATTTATCTTTTACATTTTTATATTTTCCTAATAATGATCTAATTGAGGAAGAGCCCACAAGATCTTCTTCTATGTTCATCCAGCATGTGTTCCTATTTTTGATATTCATATTGATTTTATGGGATATAGCGATATTTTCACAGACATCTTTGATGTCTGGTGTTCCAATTCCGCCAAGTTCAAAGTTTTTATTGGCTATTGTCCTTTTTACTCTCACTTTTTTATTTAAATAAATAAAACTATCTATTATTTTCTGAATGTTTTTAATAATATAAGTTGGTACTTTTTCCGGAATACATCTGAATACGTATGTTAATTTAGGAATTATACTCATTTTAACAATGGATATTCGACCTGACCATGAAAGTCTTATATTTCGCCACTCATAGAGTAATAGTCTGATTTATTTTATTAAATCTGGTATATTATCTTCTATTATTTTATCATTATGAAACTTAAATCTTATACCTAGATGTGTTATACTTCTTTGATACCAATTGAAGGTATAGCTATTCTTTAATTTATTTATATCTTCAAAATGTAAACCACTATGGATTATATCAGACTTTAATTTATTTATTTTAAAATATGACACTTTCCCAAATTCAGTCAGTAATTCCATCAGATTATTGCAAGATTCATCTGGATCTGTTATAGTAACTATAATATCGTCTGCAAATTATATTCTATTAGTCCTATTTGTATGCCTCTGATTTTATTGTGGCATCTGATTCTTGAGGCCAATGGTTCTAAAAAGAGTAGAAATAGTAATGGAGAAAGAGGACATCCTTGGCGAGTCCCGTTAGAAATTCTAAATTTCTCTGATTTAAAATTTGGGCCTGTTATATATACCGATGATTTTTCATATAGGGCTTTAATTGTTTTAGATACAAAGTTGGTCAGTCCGACCTTCTTTAACACTGCTTCTAGGAATTCCCAGCTGTCAAAAGCTTTTTCTGCATCTAAAGACAGGATCAACGTGGGAACTCCAGTTTTTTTCGCTTGAGATATCAGGTCTACTAACCTTCTGGTGTTATCTGATGCCTGACGTCTTTGGACGAAACCAGATTGGTCCATATGTATTAATTTAGGCAGTATTTTATTAAGCCTATTGGCTATTATTTTTGCATATATTTTTAAATCTATATTTATAAGAGAAATTGGTCTGTAGCTTGTAATTTCTTCTGGGTTTTTCCCTGGTTTTAATATGTTTATGATTTTTGCCTCAACCATTTCCTCTTCTATTTCCCCTGAGTTTTTAATTTCATTGAACATATCTAAAAGACCTGTTCTAATTTCCTTCCCAAGGAACTTATAAAATAAATGATCAAACCCATCGGGTCCTGGGGCTTTATTAGAATTAGCCTTTTTTATTACTTCGTCTATTTCCTCAGGGGTTATGTCTTTATCTAAAAAATTGCAGTCTTCATTATCAATAGTAGGAAGAATTGTTTTATCCAAAAATGTATTTATTTCGTCTCTAATTAAGTTTGACTTGTTTTCTATATTGTATAGTTATTTATAAAATTCTGTAATAATTTCTGCTATTTTATCTGGATGAGTATAGATTTTATTATCTGGTCCCTTGAGGCTTAATATCTTTCTTTGATTGGTTTTCTTCTTAAGTTTTTGCGCTAAGTATTTACTTGTTTTGTTCGCCAATAAAAAGTGGGTCTGTTGGAATCTCCAAAACATAGAATCTGCCTGACTTTGCAAAGCCTTGTTTATTTGATTCTTTAGTTTAGTAAGTATAATTGTTCCTTCCTTGTTCGGACATAATTTTTTTTGTTGTTGTTGATTATTCAGCTCTATGTATAACACTCTTAATGGTTTACCTCTTTCTTTTCTAATGTTGGCCATTTTAGAGATTATTTGACCTCTTATTACAGATTTGTAAGCACACCATAAAGTAACATTTGACTTAACTGTATTTGTATTGGTGATAAAGAATTCTCTCGTTTCTTTCTTTAAAGATTCTAATATTTCATCATTCTTAAAAATTATTGGATCAATCCTCCATAAAAAATGTTTTTGAAAGTTGTCTTTTATATCTTCTATACCTAATGATAGAATAGAATGATCCGACCATGTGGTCACTATTAGGTCAATATTCTTTATTGATCTTAGAGTCTTTATATCTAGAAAAAAGTAATCCAATCTTGAATATGATCTATGGCGGTTAGAAAAGTGAGAATAGTCTTTTTCATATGGATGGAGTATTCTCCAGCAATCTAGTAAATCATGTTCACCCATCTCTTTACTAAATTCTTTTGATGTCTTACTAATTTGGTTTATTGTTTTTTTGTTAGACTTTCCTACTCTATCATTAATAGGATCCATTATGATATTGAAATCCCCACCTATAATTATCTTCCCTTTTCTAAATTTTGTTATTTCTTTGAGGATTTTCTTTAAAAAGCTAATTTGTTTGGTATTTGGAAAATATAAATTAACTATGGTCATATACTCTTCATTAATCTGGCCACCCCAGATTATGTATCTCCCTAAAGGGTCTATACTTCTGGTCTCCTCTATTATTTTTAACTCATGACTAAATAGTATGGATACACCTCTAGATTTTTTATTAAATGTGGAATCTACTCTAAAATTATATTTTTTATTACCCATATATTCCAATACCTCTTTATTCCAATGTGTTTCCTGTAAAAGTAGTATGTCTGCTTTCATTTTTTTATATTCTTTAAATGCTGTGTTCCTTTTAGAAGGGGAATTTAATACGTGTACATTATGGGATAGTATCTTAATCATTTAGGCTTCCATTTTCCTTCTTTCTACTTCTCTTGATTTTATTTTTTGTTCTATATCTGATTATCCCTTTATTATAGATAATATTTTTAAACATTGGGGTTTTCTCCCTATGTATTCTTCCTTCATATCCTTTTACCATTTTCTTTTCAACCTACTTTTATTTTTGGGAGATCCAAACATACTCTGATTCATACCACTAACAAACAAACTCTGGATTGGACTTGATTTTATGTCCATCTTGGTTTTAGGGCAATTATGCCAATATTAGGAAATGTTAGGAGATAAAGCGTCAGAAATTTGTTGTGAAGTCATGCTATTCTAATACCAAATTTTCATACACTGCAAATATATTCTCTATCAATATCAAAATATAAATTATCATATATACATATAGACAATATATTCATAACAATCTTCATATTTCTAAACTTAAACTCAGTGGAAGAGAGATATTTTGTCATTCCATCATCTTAATCATTCTTCTGTATATTTCTATTTAGATTATTTCCTTTTTCTCTGGCTTTTTCTTAATCTTGCCATTAAGCTTTATAGACATACCATGAATGTTTTATAGTAAACTAAAAAAAAACAAAAATCAATATTTAATAACTAAATTCCAAATATTATTGATAAAGTTCATGCTATATACACAATAACCTTTGTGAGTCTTATACCCTCCTCCTTTTCTTTTACTCCCTTTTTTTTTATTTTATTTTTTTCCCCTCATATTAATAAAGTGCGATTGTGCTATTATTATAAATATATATCTTTCTTCCCCTAAAAGATATATTTCCTATTGTGATTGCATAATAAGTGAATCAAAACTAATATCATATTTTCTAAAATGTTATATAACTTCTATTTGTGACCTTACTAGTGTTTAAAGACTCATATTCCTCTCTAATCAGGAAGTATATTATAAATTCATTATTCTACCAGTGCACTTCATTATTTAATATTTTCTATAATTCATCTCTATATCAACTTGCCACTTTCATTATTGGGATACTGTGTAAAAAAATTGCGTATAAATTGTGTCGTGAGTCTTATATCCTTCTTCTTTTTTTTTTCCTCTCTTTTACCCCCACCTACCCATAAAGTGCTATTGTGCTAATATTATAAATCCTTTTTTAAATTAAAAAATGTGCTTATATATTGTGTTTCTAGCAGATAAAGGAGAAGTCAGTTTTTAAGAGTCCATTCAGCTTTTTTAAGTAACAATTTTGGAATTGTTTCTTTGTATGTTGGCAAGTCCATTTCTATGTTCCACTTGTGTAATAAGGATTGACCTTCTTTTAATGAATCCACTTTATGCCAAATTGCATCTTTCAATATTACGATGCCATGAGGAAATTTCCATCTGTAAATAATTCCTTCTCTTCTCAGACTAGATGTTATAGATGAGTATTCTTTCCTTTTTATTAATGTCTGTGGTGACAAATCTTGAAAGAACTTTAGTTTTTCATAAGGAAAATCCAAGTTTTTTTTTTGATAAATAGCTTGTAATATGGCATCTTTAAATGGTAAAAAGTGGATTTTGACAATACCATCCCTTGATAATGCTTTGTTCGAGCCCTTAGGTAGAGGAATTCTATATAACATTTCAATTTTTGAGTCTTCCTTGGGAAATTGGGGGATTAGTCCGCGTAAAATTTCCTCTACAAATTTCTTCAGCTCTTTATCTGGTATTTTTCCTTCAATTCCTCTTATTCTCAAGTTCTTCTTCTTTGATCTGTTGTCCATATAGATGTTTTTATTGGTAAGATCTTCTATTCTATTTTCCAGATTTTGTATGGAATTTAAGAGAATAATATTGTCAGATATTAACTTATCACATTTCAACTCATTTTCATTTATTCTTATGGAGTTTTCTTGGATTGTTTTTGTATTGTCCGCCATCTGTTTTGTTAGGTCTGATGTGATTTTTGTTTGGAAATCGTTTAACAAGTCCTTCATTTTGGTATATGTCAGAAGTTCTTCATGGGATTCTTCTCCCCCTTCCATTGAGAACTGTGATGATAGTCCTGAGGATTTAATTATATTTTGTTCCAGTATTGAAGATTCTGCTTGAGGTGTTTCTAGGGGAGTTAGTTTGTTTTTTGGGGAGAAAAATTGCAAGTCCGGGTAATGATTGCTTTTTTCCTTACTTTTAGACTTAGAAGATGCTGTATTTTTTCTATTCGCCATTTTGTTCTTCCTTTTTCTATACCTTATTTCTGTTGTCTTAATATATCAATAATCTTGTACTTTAATGTACTTCCCGGGCTTTATATCCCTTCTTGGGTCAGGGAGTTGCTTCCCTTGGCCACTTGTTTCCAATTGTTTCAAACAATGATCTATAGTCAGTGATCTTAAAATTAGTCCTTTTCTCATAGATATATCGCTTGGCCTGTATACTTGCTCTTCTTCCCCTTGTAATTTAACTCTCTTATTATTTTTGAAGATTTTAGGAGATTTATACTCGTTTTCTCATATTGTTATATCAATCTTCCTCTCCCCCTGGTATTCTACTTGGACATATCTGATCTTCTTGGGCTCTATGGCCCGTCTCTCGTTCGGTGGTAGTAAAAGACAAATATTCTTTTTTACATCTTTATAAGTCTTGCTTTCTCATTTATGTATATATGGCATATATTGTATTTAGTTACTATATATTTGTATTCCAGTGTACTTTCCCTTATAAAGTTCTTGCCAATCACATAAACAAGAATAGTCTCTGTATTCTTCCCGGCTTTTAGCCTCTATCTTTACAGGGAAATTATAAATGAGATCCTTTCTTAGCGAAGTTTATCTGGGAGTGTGGCTGCTCTTCTAATGACGGTGTCCAGACTATGTCCTCCGTCTCTATTTGTAAGAGAATTAGCTTTTGTCACATCTTTCAGACAGGGGGATTACTTTACATGGCATAGCCGGGAGAAATAAAGAGCTGCATTTCTAGTAATAGCATCCAGTTTATATACTTCTGTTAATATTTATGGAAGATATTTTTCTTATTACTGTGTCATATATCTCTTTCCTTCATCCCATAGAGTATCTTATACATCATAATTTTTGCAGTTTATATAGGGTCTGTATTTTTAATAATGCTGTGGCTTAATGTTTGTCTGTATGTCCCGTTGTAATTGTACTGACATACCTTTTTAGCTTCCTTCACAGCATGGTCCTGCCATCAGCATTCCAGTCAGAACCCTCTTGGTGTAGAGTCATATCTTTTGCCTCTATTCGTCTCCCCTTACTTGTGCCAGCCACACTCACCATTAGACTCCGTTTCCCAGTTCCCGTATGATCAGCACACTTTTCTTATACAAGTTCTGCGACTTCAGCTTGCAGTCAGTACATCATTACTTCCATGTGAGGTTCAGATGCAGGTTCAGATGCAGCCAGCGTATGCCGTCCAGCTTATCCACCTCCCGGTTAGTATGTCCGGTAGACGCGTATCCTTAGAGCGCTTCTGTGCACGACTTCCTGGCCAGACTTTTATATCACTAATGAGACTATTTATTGGTATTTTGTTTTGAGAATAGGCTAGTGTATATGTGTATATCGGCAAAAATTGTTTAGTTTTATAGTTTTACGTCATCATTGTATATCATCTGCTTATCAGTAGAGTGAAAATGTACTTTAGATATACCATCTATATTTCACATCGTCTATTATAAAAGGTTGAATGTTATTGATAGACCAATGAATTATAAATAACTATTGTGAAAACAATTTTAGCGCTGGGAGTTTATTAAACCCTGTATTAAGAGGCCTGATCATTATTGTTGCTTTTTGAGAGAATTATGATAGATTGTTAGGGGGAACTAGTATTATATTTAAATCAATACTTCATCAATTGTTTGACTAGAAATTGCCTGTGCATAAACTTATATGCATAAACTTATATGCAGTATATTTATTTACTCAAAGTTAAATGCAATAGGTCGCCAACCCTAATATAAGGTAGATAGGTAAAGCATTTTTAAATGTAAACTAAGGCTTCATCCAGGAAATTTGTATGTACCAATCATATTATAGCAGCATTCCAGTCGTCTATTAAAGAGCTTAGTATGTTTCTGGTTCACTGGATACTTTTGTGACCGAACTTACAAGTCCTGAACTTCGGGCAATTTCGGGCAAAAGTTTTTAGTTAGTGAACTTCTATCCAAAAGCAAGGTCTTCACTAACTAAAAACTTCTGTAAAAAAAATATGCTGTTTTCTTATATAGAGCCCTATTCAGTTGGCCGAATCGCAATTTAATAAGGCTGTATATGGGTATCCTCCTTTTAAAAAGTATGATCACAGTGGCATAAAGTCATGGCTGATACTATCATTGCACACTCCTTTATAATGAAGTGCCACTCACTTTATAATGACATGTCTATTACAAGGTACTATATATTGTAAGATAATGTGGACATGATTGAGGTTTAAGTATTGTGTGTGCAATGAAAATGTGTTAATGACAATGCACATTCCCAATTATTATGAGCAGAAGAATGGTACTCAATGCTCAACTGCTTGGAATGAACGTAAGTATAAATGCAAAAAAGGATCAACTTGTATTGTTTACTAGATTCCCCAAAAATATCAATGATGAAATAATTTTTACAATATAAATTTAGGAAAACATATAATTCATTCGTTTAGGGCTGATTTAAGTATACAAATCCATGGTGTTACAGAGATTAATCAATGCTAATCAGACAAATTTACAATAAAGTTGCAATGGGCTGTTATTGAATATGAGGAAAACAAAAATCATGTGTAATTAAATGCTTGTTATGTTGTGCATTTTAACCATGAATAATTGAGTGATATATTGTGTCAAACACAAGGTCATTGCTAATTATCCTTTTCTCATTTCTCCATGTATGCAATGGAGGAAAAACGATCATTCAGTCCTTTGGGTGATTGGGCTTGTAAAAGACAAATCCACTTCCATTCTTGTTTTAATAAAATCCTATGGCCCTCATTCAATTGCGATTTGGCCACTTGAATAGGGCTCTAAATAAGCACACAGCATATTTTTTTTAAATACATTTTTAGTTAGTAAACATCTATCCAAAACCAAGGTTTTCACTAACTAAAAACTTATTTTAAAAAAATATGCTATGTGCTTATTTATAGCCCTATTCAATTGGCCAAATCGCAATTGAATGAGGCCCTATGTTTGTCGCTCTGTCTGGGTACTATCTTAATGCCATTAATTGCACAAATGGACAAACAGGAGGTATATTTGCCATGATGATTCATGATGTGAAGTGCAATTGGAGAGTCATAACCTTGACACTATACACATGCTCCCAGGTGAGATGTCTGATTTGTCCCTACATTTATCTTCTTGCACACACAGGTGGCAATATATATCACCCCAACTGAGGAACAATTGTAAAAGTCCCTTATGGGGAATTCCTCACCTGTGATCAAATGTTGGTACACAATCTGCATTTGCCACAATGGCCACATTGGTAACAACTTACTGCTGGTTTTAGCCATGTCGAGATGGCATGAACATCTTGAGATTGTCATCAGAATATAGGATACTCCAATGCTTCTGAATGATTTTTTCAAAGAATGCTAATTATCACTATATGTGCAAATTGGTCTCACACATGACTTTTCTTTTACATTTTTGTTCAATAATTCATCACGATCAGACAGTCGTGCTCTTTGATAGGCCTCTTTTAAGCAATGGTTAGGGTACCCACGAGCCTTAAAGCGTAACCTCAGTTCACCTGCTTCCTTCTTATAATCATTTATACTAGAGCAGTTTTTTTCTGATGCAGAGGTATTCTCCTTCAGGGATACCTCTCTTCAACAGCTCAGGGTGGTGGCTCTGCCACCTCAAAATAGTATTAGTAGTCATGGGTTTCCTATAGCAGTCAATACTGATGATGTACGCCTGATTTTTCTTAATTAACAGATTCAAAAATGTTAATTGGATTTTTCTATGTTTGTTTGTATGTGTATATATATATATATATATATATATATATATATATATATATATATATATATATATACATACAAACAAACATAGAAAACACACACATATAAGCTATTTTATAGCCTATGTATACATTGAGCTTTATCTTCCCAGAATTATTCAGGCTTCTACACCACTGATCGAAATCCAAAAAAATAAGATGTAATCTATGAATCTGAGCCACAGGAGGATATATTCAGTGTGAGTAGTTATTAAATCACTAAATACACATTCTGACTCCCACTAATCCATATAGAGATTCGCATAGCTAGAGGCACAAGGAGTGCTAATAGTTGTGCCTCTGGTACAATGTGTTTATATGTACTATGTATATGTCAAAAACAAAATAATTCACGGTGAGGATACATCTTAACAGGTCAATCAAGAATGCATTGTGTCCGACATGGCTTCTTTTTCTGAAAAAATAACCAACAGCATAGAGTTTATACCTTCACTCATTCTTGGCGATTTCAACATAGCCACTGACACACCCACCTCCCCAACAACTGCAAAATTACTTGCACTCACCTCTTCCCTTGGCCTCTCACAATGGACAGATTCAGCAACTCACTGTGGTGGACACTCCATTGACCTTATTTTTACTAATCTCTGCACTATCTCCAACCTTGACATCTCCTCACTTCCCCTATCTGACCACCACCTGCTAACTTGCAACCTCACCTCATCTACCGCTCACCGCCCTTCTTCAAATCCTGCCATCAGAACACGCAGAAACCTGCAAGCACTCAACCCACAACAATTTTCAAATGTACTAACACCCCTTCTCAGCCCCCTCACCACCCTTGCCTGCCCTGACGTCGCCACTTCACAATACAACACTACGCTAACCTCCACCCTTGACTCTCTTGCCCCCATAATCACAAGCAAACGCCCTCGCTCTCAACCACAACCATGGCACACCACACAAACACGCTATCTACAGAGATACTCACGCACTGCAGAACGATTATGGAGGAAATCTCGCACTTCAGCAGACTTTCTCCACTACAAGTTTACCTTGCGCTCCTACTTCTCTGCCCTCAATCTTGCCAAACAACACTACTTCTCATTGCTAATATCAAACCTGTCCTCCAACCCTAAACGTTTATTTGCTACATTCAACACCCTCCTCCGCCCATCCCCACCTCCTGCCCCTTCCTCTCTCACTGCTGATGACTTTGCCAGCCATTTTAAAAATAAAATCGATACCATCCGAAAGGAGCTCTCCTCCCAGCTTGGCCCTACCCCACCACCCTCTCCCCAAACCGACAACACCCAGCCCTTACCCTTCCCCAATCCCACCTCCACTATGGACTCCTTTGACCCTGTAACCGAGGATGAAGTATCTACTTTACTATCAACCTCTCACCTTACCACATGTCCTCATGATCCTATTCCATCACAGCTAATCCCTTCCCTATCCACCACACTTATCCCAGCTCTCACACATCTATTCAACCTCTCCCTAAACACTGGCAAGTTTCCATCCTCCTTAAAACATGCCACAGTTACACCCATTCTCAAGAAGCCCTCTTCTGACCCAGCTTCTGCCTCCAACTATCGCCCTATCTCACTACTTCCCCTTGCGTCTAAACTCCTTGAGCGGCTTGTTTACAATCGCCTCACTCAATTTATTTCCTCCAACTCCCTACTTGACCCCTTCCAATCTGGCTTCCGGTCCCAACACTCTACAGAAACAGCCCTTACAAAAGTCACTAATGACTTGCTAACCGCCAAATCAAAGGGTCACTACTCTATTCTAATTCTCCTGGATCTCTCTGCTGCCTTCGATACAGTTGACCACCCTCTTCTAATCCAAACTCTCCGCTCTTTTGGCATCCAGGACACAGCTCTTTCATGGTTCACATCCTATCTTAAAGATCGTACATTTAGTGTCTCCTTCTCTGGCACCTCTTCTTCACCTCTCCCTCTGTCTGTTGGCGTTCCCCAAGGTTCTGTCCTAGGCCCCCTCCTCTTCTCCATCTACACCTCCTCCCTTGGCACCCTTATAAAATCCTTTGGATTTCAGTATCATCTCTATGCAGATGATACTCAAATCTACCTCTCTGCACCTGATCTATCCCCCTCTCTTTTAGCTCAAGTTTCCAACTGCCTCTCTAGCATATCCTCCTGGATGTCCACCCGTCAACTCAAACTCAACATGTCTAAAACTGAACTTCTAATCTTTCCACCCTCTACTACTGCTTCCACACCTCAAATATCTCTCACTGTTGACAACACCATCATCGCCCCTACCTCCCAGGCCCGTTGTCTTGGGGTTCTACTGGATCCCGCCCTCTCTTTTATTCCTCACATCCAAGCAATAACAAAATCATGTCAGTTTCACATAAAAAACATCTCCAAAATTCGTCATTATCTTACAGAAGACACAGCTAAAATTCTAATTCACTCTCTCATCATCTCTCGACTCGACTACTGCAATTCCCTCCTTGCTGGCCTCCCCATCTCTCGTCTGTCTCCCCTCCAATCCATAATGAACGCCTCTGCTAGACTCATCTTCAATACCAAACGATCAGTGTCTGCAGCCCCTCTCTGTCAATCACTCCACTGGCTTCCCATAGCTTCCTGAATCAAATTTAAAATCCTGACCCTAACACATAAAGCCCTCAACAACAGTGCACCCCCTTATATCTCTGCTCTTGTTTCAAAATACTCTCCCAACCGGCCCCTTCGTTCTGCTAACGACCTTCTTCTTTCCTCCTCTCTCATCACCTCCTCTCACTCCCGTCTTCAAGACTTTTCTCGTGCTTCCCCATCCATTTGGAACTCCTTGCCCCGCTCCATTAGATTATCTTCCTGCCTCAAAACCTTTAAGAAATTATTAAAAACACACCTGTTTAAAAAATCTTATCACCTTCAGCCTTAACATGTACAACTGAACACTCCACAGCTTAATAACACTCACACCCACAATCTACAGTACAACACACAGACCCCTCCACTTTACTGAACCAATTGCTTTCAATTGTATTTGTCACCCTCTTGTATCACACCTAAACCCTTAGATTGTAAGTTTGCGAGTTTTCAATCTTGTGTCAGGCCTTGGAAACAAGCTCTATGTACATTTGATTTTATGCTCAAAAACAGGGCCCTCCATTCTTTACAAGGTGTTTAATTTGTTTTCTGCTATGTACTCAACCCCTGTACAGCGCTACGGAATATGTTGGCGCGATATAAATAAAGATAATAATAATAATAATAATACTATTCTCATGTGGTATGCTGCTGTATAGTGTTTCCACATCAGTGCTTGTCAAAATTAACTTGGAGGCACTGGTAAGTTGCTTAGTTGTTTTATAGTATCTGTTGTGTCCTTTCTAAATGATATATGATTTTGAGAAACTTTTTGTTAAAAAAGTAGATAGTAGGAGAAATTCACCACAGAATTTAATCAAAGAAGAATATAGAGCATTATATGAGTTAAAATATGAACAAAGTTTCATCATCAAACATGCTGACAAAGGAGGAAATGTGGTTTTAATGGATCGTCCTGATTATGTTAGCATGTGTAAAAAGATCTTAAATGACAATAAAACTTATAAAGTTTTGTCAAGAGATCCAACTGATGTTTTTAAAAAAAAACAATTGAAGTCAGTACTTGATATGGCTAAATCTGACAAATTATCAGCAATGATGAATATGAGTTTCTGTATCGAAAAAGACCAACCATAGCGACATTTTATGCATTACCCAAGGTGCATAAAAACATACACTTAATAGTGTCAGTTAATGACAGTCTCACAAAGAATATAAGTGTGTACTTCGACAACATCCTTAAAGATTTTGTAACTACGCTTTCCTCATATATCAAGGATACAACAGATACTTTGAAAATACTGTTGGTTACTTTTTGAGAACAAGACGTACCCAATGTGACGACCAACTGCCTAATTTGGGCTTGATAAGAACCTAGTTCAAACCTACCTAGTAGGACAGTCTGGCTCTTTCTTACTGCCACCAAAGTATCCAGCAATCCAAAGGAACCAATAGCCACCAGGCAAATGTTACCGGCTGTAACAGGGTCCAATGCAGATCCAGGAGCAATAATTCCAGAAATAACACACACACCTCAAATTATGTATGATTGAGCTCACCACTCTTTTTATTGATGCATAGCACATTTATACACAATGTGGGCATGATTTCAACCTCGCAGTCAGGGGTCCAGTCCACCATCCTTGGGATTCAAATCCTAGTCAGGTCCGTCAATGGTACTGTAACAGGGAATAAACTTGCAGTAATTCCCCCATGGTAGCCAGGAAAGCCATCACCTGATTATTTGTCTAGGGTATAGGGCAAGTAGCTACTCCCTCCACCTTAGCTAGCTCTGGGCAAATGGGGTGATGAATGCTGACTTCTCCTGAGCTGTATCAGCAAGAGGAATTTGCCAATGCTACATGGATAGATACAGAGTGGTTAGGTACTAAGCAATACCTAAATGGTCCAACATCTGATCCATGAGTGGAATAGGGTAAGCGTCAGTTTTAGTCCATGCAGAAACGAGTGGTTCCATCTTTCTTAGGTACCAATACTACTGGGGAAGAATGCTCAAGCACACCTAATTTCATCATCTCTTTCAATTAATCATTTAAAATACTTTGCCTCAAAGCCTCCAGGACTCGGTATGAAAGTTGCTTTAATGGCAGACAACCTTCTGTGAGGACCTTGTGTACAGCTAAAAAGGTACACTCAGAACTAGTGGAAAATAGTGCTTGGTATGGTGCAAGGTAGCCATCAGCTGGCCTTTCTGGGGCAAAGTTAAGTTTTCTTCTGCAGCACATCTTGCCTAAATGGAGCTAGCAGATTGAGTAGGATTCCCTCCTCTGGGTTACTGTCTGTAGGCAGACATGTCACTAACAAATTCTGGAGCCTTCTTTGGTATTCTTTTAGCCAATTAATATAGGCCACCCTGGTGACTTTTCTGTCAGCGTCTAAAATCACTATATATGTGTGGGGATTTAACTTTTTCTTGCCTTCCCAAGTGGCTTGTAAATTATCCTGGGGCTGAGGTACTAGCATCAACACTTCCTGGCCCGTTTCCAACACTCTATTGTTAGCTCCCCAGTCATAATAATGTTAATTTCTGGCCTGGGCCACCTGCATGTGTTCCCTGACCAACCCAGTTAGCATGGCTTATTTCTCCCCAAAGGTCACAACATATGAGGCCACTGACACCTGGTTCGATCCATAATCCCCTTCTCATGCTTCAAGGCTTTGAGGTAGGCGTTATTTAATTTTTCATTCATAATTTGATGAACTGTACATCCAATATAGCTCTTTCAAATATATTCCAATATGTTAAGAAGCAAAAAGGGAAAATATATGATCTATATCTGTAGTACCCTTGGTGCTTAACACCACCTTTGCCTGAAAAAAAGAAATAACTTTAAAGGGATACTAGTACTCAGTAAATAACGCTGCTTAATATATATGAAAAAGTGCACTATAAAATCAATCCTATGATATAGATAACATGTAATAGTAATAGTGTATTGGCAATCAATTGCCCCACTCAATATACTTGCTGTTCAGTTGCCAAGCTTGATAGGCATACAATAAAGCTGTCCCATTTTTGTCTTGTCTCTTAGGTAGCCTAAAGTGGTCTCTGCCCCCTGTGATAATTAATGAAGTTGCCAACGGGCCATTTCGTCCACCCTCGTGGACTTTCTCTGAGGCTATGTACTACGCTGGCTTCCCTGGCTTATAAAGCCAGTTTACTTCTGGATTTCGTCATACGCATTACGTAATTGCATCTTAGACGTGATGATGTCACGCTGTCGGCGTGATAGCGTAATTACGCAATTCTACAATATTCTAACTTTATTTAACAGTCAGCAGACATCTTTACAAAATTCAAAGTGTGACTAACTTTATAAGATCGCGATCTGGACAAAGACGAACCTTTGAATGTATTTGTTATTTTTAAAGAAAGGGCTTATGGACATCTACAAATACCTATTTATGACTATTATAAATAGACACAATGATAATTAATCATAAAGAATTTTACTACTATAATATGAAATTACAAAAAAATAATTGATTATTATAAAGTGTGTGCTTCATCCTAGTGTCTCTGAGCTTCATCCTAGTGTTATAATTTTACTATAATAAATTAGATCAAAAGTTGTGAACTATGTGAATGATGTGAAAGAGCTAGTATATTCTGTTAATGTATGAATTAAATGAAAAGTGTATATTTACGACATACGTCAAAGATTGGCAAGCAATCAAAAACATACTTAAAAGGCATTGGTATATTTTAAGAGAGGATTTCCTAACGGAAAAACCTTTGATTACGTATAGGAGAAATAATAGTGTCAAAGACACTTTGGTTAGGAGTTTCTTTAATCCTCCAAAGAAAACATCAAACTGGTTAACTACCACAAAAGGCCTTTTTAAGTTTGGCCACTGTAGAGCATGCTAATATATCTAACCCTGAAAGGATTTTGAAGATTTAAATACAGGTACAAAATACCCAGTGAAGAGTTTCATTAATTGCAAGACCACTCACGTCACATATGTAATGACGTGTGCCTGTCAAAAATATTATGTAGGAAAGACGTTCCGCCAGATGCAAAGGAGAATATTGGAAATTGCATATTCTGTCATAAAACAACTTGACACCCCTGTCTCTAGGCATATAACATTTTTTTCACAGAAATCAGTCAGAAACTATGACGTTTCAAGTCCTGGAAAGATTGTTGGGACCAAGAGGGGGAAATATTGATAAGAGACTCCTTCAAGGTGAAAGTAAATGGATATTTACACTTGATAGTAAATATCCGAAAGTGCTCAATGAAGGATATTCTTATACAGCTTTCCTTTAAATACTACTAGATATTTATAGTACCTTTGAGAGATACCTTCAGTATATATTTTTTACTTTTTATGCATTTACTATTATTTACTTATTAATTTATATTAAATTTTAGGGAAACAGTAGGACTTGTCCTCAAAGAATTATTTATTTTGTTTATTATTCTTGAGATATTATATGGCCATAATTATAATTAGAATTGACATAGAGAGTTATCACAATATTTTCACAATGATACATTAATATTAGTTTACAGTAGAAGTACTAAGTGGTTTATTATCATTTATATTGAAAAACTTTATTATTTTATTAAAATAATTGTATTATAAATATACACTTTTCATTTAATTCATACATTAACAGAATATACTAGCACTTTCACATCATTCACATACTGTAGTTCATGACTTTTGATCTAATTTATTATAGTAAAATTATAACACTAGGATGAAGCACATAGACTATCATAATTATATATCACTAGCGACTTGCGCATCAAAAAATGACGGCAATAAGATTGTAAGGCAGGTAATGTTGTTTGTGTGCAAAATTAATTTTGTTGGTGTTCCAAGATCCTTCGGCGCTCATTGCGAGGCTCTTGGTTGTTTGTGTGCTACGAGCAGCGTTGTTTTTTTGTTGTTGTTGGTATAGCAATGAATAATTAATAAAATAAGAAATTCATATACTTTACCTAATATGAAGTAATATATTCAGCATTGTGTTGAAGAGCTGGCAATCTGTTTTCATGTTGCTGCAGCATCAGTGCTGTGGAGCTGCTGAGTAAGTGTCATGAATGTGTGCAGTGTGTAGTGTAAATAGTGTGCGTGCGCAAGAGAAATCCGTTAGGGTAGCTGTGTACTTCCGGATTGTGTAAGTTAGTGTTCTAAAATGGCACCTAATGTGTGGTATGCGGCTGTGGCTGATTTTGCGTCCTTGTTTTCTGATGTTGTCCGATTTTTTTCGGAAAATCCGTAGGTGTTTGGTGGAGTTTTGCGTGTTTAGGGTACTATAGCCTCGTTTTCGTTTTGTTCGGCAGCCATTTTTTCTCTCTAGGTGATTTTCGGGTGTCTAAACTCTGTATTTTGGACTTAAATCGAGGTATAACTTGCTGTGGGTAAGCTTTGTATGTGTTTGTTGTGTGTATTTATTGTGTTTCTAATGTTTTTCGGGTCGCGCGGGTTGCGTCCTTCTTTTCGGATCTTGTACGACTTTTTCGGAAAATCTGTAGGTGTTTGGTGGTGTTTTGCGTCTTTAGAGTCCTGTAGCCTCGTTTTCTTTTTTTTCGGCCGCCATTTTTTCTCTTCCTTAGGGGATTTTCAGGGGGGCCAAACTCTTTTATTTCGAGTGAAATTGAGGTGTAAATTCAGTTTTCAAGGTCCTGGCTGCCTCCCCGTGCTGTAGGTAACCTTCTTATGTATTTGTTGTGTGTATTTAATGTGTTTTTAATGTTTTCATGTGCGCAGGTTTTGGGCCGCAAGGTCGTATTTTTGCGAGGTTGTAATGGGTTGTAACGCGTCTCGTATTTTTGTGTCGTAAGTCCGTACATTTTACGAGGTCCGCAGTTGCTGGCATGGAGCACCTTCTGCGCTCCATGCTAGCAACTGCGGCCCTTGCTTTTGCGAGGGTCGCAGGCTCGCTATGCGAGCCCGCAGCGTTAGCGACAACCCGCATGCTCACAACTATATATGTGATTCATGAAGCATTTTATAATATTAAATGATTTTTTAGTAATTTCATATTATAGTAGTAAAATTCTTTATGATTAATTATCATTGTGTCTATTTATAATAGTCATAAATAGTTATTTATAAATGTCTATAAGCTCTTTCTTTAATAATTAATAATTAGTAATTAACAAATACATTCAAAGGTTTGTCTTTGTCCGGATGTCTGCTGACTGATAAATAAAGTTAGAATATTGTAGAATTGCGTTATGACGCCGTTGGCGTAACATCATCACGTCCAAGATGCAATTACATAATGCATATGACATAATCAGGAAGTAAACTCGCTTTATTAGCCAGGGAAGCTAGCATAGTACATAGCCTCAGAGAAAGTACATGAGGGTGGAAGAAACGGCCAGTTGGCAACTTCATTTATCATCACAGGGGACAGAGACCACTTTAGGCTACCTAAGAGACAAGACAAAAATGGGACAGCTTTATTGTATCCCTATCAGCTTGTGGCATCTTTTTGTTTTTTTTGCACCAGTAGTCTTTGACAGTATATAAAATACGACCTTATGTATATATTAGTCTACCCTTTAGTTTATTTAGGATCTCTCTCCTACCCTGTATTTTGTTTTTATATATTTTGATTAGTGCTTTTATTATACCACGTTGTTCCTCAATCCTATGATTATCAGTATATCCTGACTTATTCAGATTTTTCAGTTTATTCTGATATATGAGGATAAAGTAATTTATTACATCAGTAGATGCTAAACCCTTTATGTAGGGGACTCATTAGGTCTGATTTATAACCTATATTTATGGTCATGCTGACCCTCTTTATATCTACATCATAGGATTGATTTTCTAGTGCACTATTTCATATATATTAAGCAGCATTATTTTTGGATCACTAGTATCCCATTAAAGTTATTTTTTTTATATTACAATATGCCTAAAAAGGAAAACATAACAATCAGTAACCCCATCAAGGGTATCGATGATGTGATAAACTAATCTATGATTTGATATTATATTGATAAAGGTAAATGCACATAATGATAGCAGATGATTTGCCACCTTAACTATCTGTTCATATTGCAGATGTTCAACGTATGGTGTGTGAGTTTCCGAATGGTTTTGCTACACAGCCACAAAATAACATTCATGCATTTGACACATACAGAGCAACAACAACTTAGTTTACATTGTATGTATGATAATTAAAACTTATTCATGTATAATAATTGACATTATATGTCAGCACAATGAAGACCTACCTTTCACATTACACAGACATTCCATATGAATTGATAAAATTAACCATTGCCAGAAGCAGCAGCTTCAGTTGTCCTGTGTGACCACAGTTACAGACTCATATCTTCAATGTCATGTCACAGGTAAAGCAGCACATGTTGCTCTGCAAATATAGATATATCTAAAACTGTTAATGTTGTGAACTCTACAGTATGCTGGTGTTTTTCAGACCATAACCTACTATCACAATATTGTCATGCAATAGCGATATTCAAAGATACATGCATGGCAGATGTCCTCTGAGCTGGAATGTCTGGATTATGGAAGCCATGTTGGTCATTGGGAGTTGAGTGTGCGATGTCGATCATGTTGTTTCACTGTGTGCCATGTTTTCTTGTGTCAGCCATCTTGTGTGTGATGAGCCATTTTTCCATGTGTACACATATTGCACAGTTATTGATGTATGGATGGTACCCAGTCTTGTTTGGTCTGTAAATGCTGCATTTTCCATGTGGTCTCTATGGAAAGAGGGGTCCAGGTACAGGGTTACCTGGTTGTGAGGTAGAAAGTTTCCAGCAGATTACAGGTTGGCTTAAGGGGGGTGATGTACAAAATCAACCCCCTGACCATTTGACCCCTGTCAGAGGAAAGACTAGCATGACACAGACATGTTAATTATCTCTTCCTGAGTACCCGGAGATCCAAGGGCATAACAATTCAGAGACCGTCACAAAAGCAATAGGGAAAGGTACTAATCCATCTTATTAATCAAATTACTGGATAAGCATGGGGCAATGCTATTATCTACAAGGAACTATCTTCCCAAGATTAAATGGGGTTTAATAAGATGGATTAGCTGCTGAATGGTGTTTCCCTAGCGTGAGATATGGTCATATTTAGGTTTAAAATGCAGGATTTCTCTTGGGGAGCAAGATGGGGAGTTAGCAATCAGCCTACAGGAACATACCTCCCAGACGTCATATCTCTGGAAAGGTAATTAGCAAATGCCCCCTGCCAAGTTCAAGAGAGCAAGAAAGGCAATTTGTGATATGGGCCTGGGGCCTGATCCCTCCCTAGGGTGAACTATTGGTGATACATGCAATCGAAAGTAGCATTTCAGAGCGTGATCATTATCAAATAAGCAAGGCCATAACTACTAATTTAGAAACAGCCAATAGTAAATGAGAACATGGAGGTTAAATGTCAATCAATTAGCGTTTAGAAGTCCGATATGCGATCAGGAAATGTTCTAGTCCATGTGGGTGACCTGATATGTATTAACAACTTAATTACTGAGATTGATATAACACAGAAATAAAACGTAAACATTTTTATTTTTTATTGCAGATTTGTGAACTTGAGACTGTTATGCAATTAATTCTAATGCCATTCATCACTTTTCCTGTCTTTTAAAGTACAGTATTGATTTTTTATTTGCATTTACAGTGCTATCTGGTACTCATAGGATTTTCTTCTATACTTGCTATTCACAGGTGTGAAAACATTTGCGGGCTTTGAAGAAGTGTAGCAATTGAATAGAGATTTGCTATTGTAACATTTGATCAAAGATCAAAGGCTTAGCTGGGACGGAGTTACGATTTTGACAATCGCAGGGATTTTAAGCCTGTAACTCGCAAATGGTTTGCGGGTAGCTAAAATACGCCAATTGAATAGCAAATTAGTTTACAGACTACATTACGGACTCCAGTAACCAACAATTATTCTAATGAATAAGGCCCTTTCAGCGGTAGATTAAGCTCCATAGACTCCATAGACATGGGGCTGAGTAAGTTATCAAGCGTTCTTAACAAGTCTGTCAAAACAGCAACTGAAACATTTTGTTTCAATAGAGCAGGGTCAAGTTGTCTCAAGTCTTTTGCAAGAAATTCTTTGTCTTGTAGTTAACCACAAAATAAAAAGTACTTGACCATAGTCATTTTTTGCAACCTCCTATTGACTCTGATGTAGAGCCCAAATTGCTAATATTCTTATGGAAGCTACAGTCATCCCCTATAGTGAATACAACCTGGAGCTACTCCAAACCCCTTAGCAGGCTCCCCTCCGACTCAATAAAGGTATTGCTATGCGAGTAGTGGTTGGCTATGGAGTGGAGAGACTCAAACACAATGTTCTCCTGAACTCACCAGGGCTTATCACTACTCAATCCCTGCTCAGATAAACTAACACTTGTACTCCCCAGGTCCATAGTTCACCAAGTGAGTTAGACCCATCACCATCACCCAGACACTCTGTCTCCTGCTGTGCCCAGATCCTGCAGGAGGTATCTGATAGCTGAGGCCATATACTTCTCGGCACCTAGGTGGGGAAGGAGACAGACTGGCACCAGGTTCCTGGAGACAAACCTGGCCCACTAGTGATTGGTGAAAACACTGTATACAAATTTGTGCTAGAAAATAAAGTTTATTCTCTATTTAGGGCACATATTTGTGGTGTGTTTCATTTAGACATAAGGCATTTATTATTTTTTTAATCAGATGTTAATTTCTGTAACTTGCCATAATACCTAGTAACTTGTCCTGAACCTCTGCAACTTGGTCCTAAAAAGCAACTTTGAATAATTGCAATTGGTTCTAGCCTCTGGTTACGCTATCCTGTGTGTGGGGATAAGGAACCTATACAACCTACTGGAAGGATTGGTCTTTTTGGCCTTTTCAAGTCCAATGAAGAGTGGGTTGTGACAGTTTACTGCTCTATGTCTTCCTCAGTGCCAACATTGTGTGCTCATGTCCCTTTCTCACTCTTCTGCCAAACCACTTTCCCTTTCCTTCATCTACAATAATCCTGTGTACACCTGTTCTGTTCATTCCCTGCCATTGCTGTTGTTCATGTGAAAACAGCTATAATAACTATTTTAAATTCAATGTAGTGTTAATGTATTAATATGTTATGGAAATGAAATGTGAATTGTTAATAACCTCTGCAGCAAAATATTGATACAGGACAGTGTTATGAAGATTAGCTCAAAAAAACATATTATTCTAGAGCAGAGATGGCCAAGTTCGATCCTGAAAGGGGAAACACAAGCTTGTATTTGAAGATATCCTTTCTGTGCACAGGTGAGTCAAACAGGATGACTGAATAAGTGATTGACTCACCTGTGGGCAGCAGAGAAATCCTCAAATCCTATTATTTATATATATATATATATATATATATATATATATATTTATATATATATATATATAAAAATATATATATATATATATATAGTGTAGGAACTGGGGACTACGGGACACAAAACAGCAAAGTTGTACCTAATTATTTATTACCAGAATTTACCACATGAGGGCAGCTCTAAAGAGTAGTATGTCTATCTCAGAAGAGCTTTGACCCAGCAAGGTCTTTGACTTCCCTCCTTTTGAACTGCAACCAATGAGGATGCACAAAGGTACACAAAACATTGTAATTAAAAATGTCTGGCATACTTTTCCATGCATATATTTTTGCACCACACCACCTGACTTTTCATGTATGTTTTTTACTCTTGCAATAGATACAGTTGATTCATATCTTTTCAACTCACTTCTACCCTTTGTTCTGTATTCTGTTTCTTTCTTCACTTTTCTCCATCCCACTTTCTGCCTTCCCTCTCAGTATTCTTGCACTTGCTTTTCACTAATTACTCTAACCCACTCGCGCCCCCCCCCCCCCCCTCCATCACCCATTTCCCGGCTTTCCGCACACTATTCTTCCCTGGTAAAGTATCATGTAGCGATTGGGGCAGGTACATATAAACTCTATGCAGAGAATGTGAGTATTGGAGGGAAGTGAGGAGGGGGGAGCATGTGTTATGCAGTGATATGATAGTGGTACTATACATTTGCAAAACATGAACAGTAGATTTTAAGCCATGCATGACTACAGGACTAATACATTTCATTTTCTTCTGCCTTCTCTTTCTGCCTTGTCTTTCTCTTTCTCCTTTTTTCTTGCCTCCCCTTGAATATAGAAACAGCAAGATGATGTCAGATTCTCTCTCTACGGTCCAATTGTCTTACTTATGTTATCTCTGCTCTCTTCAGATTCTCAACACATTAACTTTTTAAGAGTGCAAAAACTGTGTAAAAAAGTGAAAAACAGCAAGGCATAGGTTTGGGCTATTTTAATACACACATGAAATATTGTACTTACAAAACATAAAAATAATACTTATACTACTAAGGTGACTATATAATACTAAAAAAGTACATTATCTGACATAATACATATGTAGAATTCAGACTTAAAGCCTACTGTACGGGCCGCTCATTGCAGGATTCGTTAACCTGCAAGTTTTGTGCTTGGTAATGCCATGTGTCTCTTTCCACCATCTCCTCCCTGTCCCTTCCCTGTGTCTTTCTCCTCTGTGTCTCTGCTGAATGTTTGCGTGTTAGGCGCTGACTGCCGTTGGTTTTATTTTCAAAGTCCCTCGTGCCTGGCGTTGTCGGTGTAAATGTTAGTGTCTTCGCTGTTGAGTATTTTCTAACTCTTGCGTGCCTGGCTTTGTTCAGCCTCGTTTTCATCCAATTTCAGAATTTTTAAGTTTTTGGTCCTCCATTTTATTCCTCGTTTAGCCGATTTTGGATTGACAAAAAAACAAACAAATATGGCTCAAATTCCCTTGCAACCTCACTCCCAGGCTTCCTGGCTCTCCACCTCTGCTGTGTGTGTGTTTTTTTTTTTTGTTAAATTATTTTGCTTGTTTTGTCAGGTGTTTAGAGTTACTCGCAGCCGCGTGCCTCAACTGCTAGCCTCGCTTCACAAAAGCTGACCAACATCGCAAACGTTACACACTCTGACAACTATATATGTGATAAGGTAATCATATCACCTCTTGGACGTCTTTTTTCTAGAGTTAATAAGTTTTATTTTGTCTTTCTTCATAACTTAGCCCCTCCATTCACCTTTTTTTAGTTTTGTTGCCCTTCTCTGTACTTTTTCCAGCTCTAAAGTGTCCTTTTTATGTAGTAGTGCCCATCCAGATTACTTCAGGGTAGTTAAAATCTCCCATTATTACAACTTGCCCATGATTAGCTGCATTTCTAATCTGTAACAATAATTGGAGTTCCTCACGTTCAATTATATTGGGAAGATATAGCATACTCCTACTGAGATTCTTTTAGAATTTGCTGCTCCGCTATTTAACTCTACCCACAAACATTCAACATTACCACTAGTTCCAGCATAAATACCTTCTCTGACTATAGGTTTAAATTCAGGGTTAACATACAGACAAATCACTCCTCCTCTTTTACCATTCCCTTATCTTTCCTAAATAGGCTATACCTATCCAGATTAACAGTCCAGTTATGAGATTCATCCCATCATGTTTCAGTAATGCCTATTAAATCCCATTTCTCATTAACTGCTAATAATTCAAACTCTCCCATTTTTCCTGGCAAGCTTATGTTATGAGTCTGTAGTTCTGAAGTGCCTGCCACTGTACTTGAGCTACCTAGCAATACCTCCCTATTGACTATACTAACCCTCCCCCATCTCCTCCCCCTTGACTAATTAATTTGTTCCTTACCCCTTCTACACTTTCTACCCCACCTACTAACATGCCAGAATACAGACATTCCGAATGGTTAAAAATATAAAATTTACCAGATTCACATAACTAGGTTTGATTCGTGTAATAATCTTCATAAATCTTTCAATTTTTCTACAGAAATTAATTTCTGTTCCGAGCCAAAACACCATATTTCGCAAAAATGACCCGGAACATTGACTTTACAAAAGGGTAAAAAAATATCAAATTCACCAAATACACATAACTAGATGGGATTCATGTATTAACCCTTCCACTTTCCCTCTGGACTCATTTGGCCTCACCAGGTCTGTGTGTCTTCTGGCCACGCCAGGGTATCCCAAATGACGTCATTCCGGATTCCCTGCACCAGCCAGAAGATGTGCAGGCAGTGCAGAAGCGTAGAGCTGATAAGAACAAAGAAGCCCAGAGCGGAGCAGGAGAGGGGCAGGAGGGGAAGGGGTGGGGGGTCCAGACACATATAAAAAAATAATTGATATAGTACTGGGGCCTCCTCCTCCAAGAGCCGGGTCCCGGCTGTAGATCCCTGCACGGGCCCCATTCCAATTCAATTCACATCTGTGCAAAAAGTCTCTCTCATAACTATGATAGTTTTTGTTTTTTTTTACAATCAACTTATCAATTCAAATCACAATGCCAACAAAACTAATAGTAAATTGGGGCCATGCACCTGAGCTTTTCCACCACAGCCCTGATGCTCTGTGGTCCCCTTGTAGCCTGCTGCAGGAGACACTGAGCTGTTAGCTCAGTAGACTCGGCAGCAGTGGTACAGTATAAATCATATACCCACCTCCCCAAGTCAAACCAAATAAACCCATTCCCATGGACACAGAAGTTATTAAAATATGAAGTGCTGGGCAGGGGGTTTAATACCCTACTGCCAATCAGAGCCCAGGGACTCCCTTAGGATTCCCTCCTACCACATTTTGAGGGGAACCCCTTGGATTCCTTCCCCATTCAGCCAATAGCTATACAAAACTATAACCATGGAGGTCTCTTTAGACCCCTCATGCTACCTAATGCTTAACCCTGTGCTACCTACAGTGCCTTCCAAAGGTATCCCCCCCCCCCCCCCCTTGAAGCAGTGCAGGGGCTCTAAGGATGGAAGTTTTTGTGCATGAAGAGCTGCAAGAAAGAATTACCCCAGACTGAGATTAGCAAGGAGAGGGATGAAGACCCAAAGAGGCCTTGGACTATATTGTAGCAGTAGAGACAGTTTTGGACAGGAGCAACCTGTAATGCTATAGTAAAGAAAAGCTATAAGATATAAAAAAGCTTTCATGTTTAAAACAGCGGCCTACCTGTCTTCTGAAAAATTTGACTGTGATGGTATATCATCCTCTCCCCCTTTTTTCCATTTCAGTGAAACTAAATGTATTTCTTTTATAAAATATATTCATAAATCTTCACAGTTCAATGAATTACTCATTAGCATTAACATTTTTATGTTCACCATGGCCTCCATTCAATTGTAAGCCCGCAACTCGATCGCTGTAGGCGTATGTCTGTATGTCTGAAGGTGTGTTGTGGGCTCCCGTTCATCTCAAATTGCGATGCTATTCAATTGAGCAAGGGCGCGAATTACGGGTCGAAGCCTCAAGCCCATAAATTCCTCCCATGGCCACAAACTGTTAAGGGGCTAGCCGAGATGTGATCGGTCGTTATGATCCAATCGTTGCATAATGTAATGCGACACAGCCTCTCAGCCAATAGAAAGCGGTCTAGCTGCAGATGATTGACAGAGGGAGATTATAAATTTGCGTTCCTCCTGCCCATGCGTTGAGTGTGTTGTATTTTCTGACGAAGTAGCACGCAGGTCCTGAGGTTGGTGGTTGGTTCGAGTTAGAGAGAGAGTAGGAGAGTTTGGAGATAAATAATTTGAGGATTTGTTCATTTATATTATACCATTTACTATTTCACACTTAATCCTTGATTACACAAATTCACAGATTACACATAATTGCAATACACATAATTTAAACAATACACATAGAGACATATAGAGCTAGGTTACTCCATACACCTCCCCCCATCCCCCAACAGCCATTATTATGGAGGGAGGAGTGGAGAGGTGGGGAGGAGGATAAGAGGTGAGGCGAGTAGCAGAAAGAGGTGGCCGTGGGGAGTAGACGTGGAGAGGAGGAGGTGGTGAGGAGTAGTGGAGGGGAGGTTGAGAAGTTGAAGCAGGAGGTGGCAGAGGAGCAGGAGGAGGATGGGAGTGTAGAGGAGAAGGTGGGTGGTGGCAGGGTGGCCCTAGCACTAGGCACACTTAGAAGAAAGACAGAGGGGAAGGTGCCTGATCCCAGGGGGGTGGTAATTCGGGGGAGGGACAGGCCTAAGGGACAAGTCAGGGAGGCAAGGATCCCTGTCCGCAGTCGGAAGAGCAAGTGGCTAAGGCCCACCTTGGTGCTATCTGTGGTCGCCCCATGATTCTTGCAGGGGAAGGGAAGCTAGGCCAGGGACTAGGGCTCAGGCATGGAAGGAGGTAGCGGCTGAGGTGACAGCAGTAGGCACAGCGCCAAGGGATATGAGGTCTGTCAAGCACCGGTTTGACTACATCAGGGCCAATGTGAGGAGGAGGATGGCTAAGGAGGACAAGAACCAGACCGTGACCTATAATAAGTGGGAGAGGGTCAGTAGAAACCTTCTCAGACAGGTGCTCGCCGCTGGAGCTTCAGGCCTGGTGGCCTGGAAGGACCCAGCCTCTATATCAGGTGAATTTCACATACACCAACATGCCACCACATGTACATCACACACACTAAACATGTACATGATGACCAACAAGGACACTGACATGTCAGCTACATGGAATTAACAAGGGATAGATGGATGCATCATTAAATCTATGAAGCTGACAAATCAATGTCATTCCTTGGCACAACAACAGTAATAAACCAATAGATAGTCCATGTATTGGTGTGCCCACTGCAGCCTATGCAGTTACAGACCGCAGTTGGAATCAAGATAGCATTAGGAGACCAGAACGATCAAGACCAAGTGCCAAAGAATAGATCACATCTAGTAAATGATAATCTGAGTTGCAATTAGGAGTATCATCCAGGTTCAAGCCCAGATGTCAGATAGTTAGGAATGCACACAAAACAATGTATTATTCATCGTACTAATGACATATAACTTTCTTTTCTGTTTTTTAGCATCAAGGAGGTCTGGGTCCGGTGGCGAACCAGAGGCTGGGGCATCAGCTCCATCAGATCAGGAAGTGGAGGAGGAAGCACCTGGACTGCAGCAACTGGCGCAAGGGGAGGAGGAGACAAGCGGAGCTGAGGGCCCTGGTTCGGAGGAGGTAATATGGCTGGTGGGGTCACCAACCGGCCCTCTGGCCACAGCATCAGGATTCAACCTCACTATCCCCCTCCTCCAGAGACTGAGGCTCCAACTGGAGTGATGACACAAGTCAGCCACTACCTCCTCTCCCCCACAGCAGTGCACTGGACCAGCCGCCACCACCACCAAACGAGCCCAACCACACCACCTTAAACACTGCAACACCCTCCAGCAGGGCCCCAGACCCTCCCCACTCCCACACCTCCACCTCCTCACCACACCACGCCCCAGGGACCTTGACCCCCAACATCAGGCAAGGCTGCGCATTTCTACCAATAATGCGGAGGTAATGCACAGCCTAGCAAGGCGCAATAGGGAGGAGAGGAGGCATTATCCTTCCTGGCCGTGCTGCTCAGGATTGGGGCAGAACAGAGCGCATTCCAGGGAGTCACCGCGGAGGCCATGCAACACGCTCTGGTACCAGCCGTGCCTCCTCCACCCTGTAGGCATACACCCGCAGCCCGGCCCCTCCTCTCCTCCCACCATGCCTCCCCCTGCACCTCTCCCACCACCAGCAGCAGGGAGAAGATGGCCGGCCACGGGGGATTGGGGCCCTGTGCCTAGGCGGAGGAGGACCTAGGGGCTGCACAGATGTTTGTGCCTTCTCAACCAATTGATGGTCACTGAGGAATTTTCAGTCCATGAAGGCATCTTCTGCATCTGCAAGCATTGTGAAGGAAATGTATGAGGTGTAAGGTTTTCACAGTGCCTCTCAGGTAGACATTCCTTCAATGACAGCCGCCCACCTTAACATGTAGCTCCCACACTCTTAAAGCTATCATATAGCCAGATATTTAAGACATGATTGTTGTTAGCTGAAATGTAGACTAATACCTCTATGGCGGTGGACTTGCAACGTTTCACAATGGCATATTAATGAAAGCCAGCATTAATATATGCACTAGTGAAGCATGTGATCCTGACCTCAGTCTGAGAACAGATCCTTGGGTCTGATGTAAGTAACAGTGAATCTGGCTGCTGACCTTTGTGTCCTCTTCGTATTAATGGGTATTTTCCCATATTGCCGTTTATCCAGAGATCTGGCTAATAGTTAGTAATGCTTGCAGATGGGAATCAGGTTAGTTGATATATTCTTACAGTATTTAGCACTGTACTGTACATGCATGTTGATTAGTTTTTTTTTATCCTCCTCCGCCTTTTTAGTTGACCACTTTTTGTTCAGATTTTGTGTTTTGTCACCCCACTGTATGTGTGAAACTGGATTGGATTACACAGTCCAGAGGTTGAATCATCTGTTTCATTGAGTAGATCTAGACAAGTTGTAAGTGATATGTACATTAATGTTTTTTTCAATTAAATGGAGTGATTCCTGATGATCCCTTTATTCATCAGATTCCGGTGTAGTGACCACATGTGATCCTAGTAGGTGCTATGCATCATACTTATTCTAGACTATGACATTACCCCCTGTAGGTATCCCCTTTTTTCCCCCAAGCCTCTTGCTCTCCCGGGATCCGCCCACACCACACCCATGATATTAATGCACAGTCTTGACCATTTATGATTGTGCTCTGTGTATAAAATAAAGCTTTGTTACACCGTTTTAACCATGTCATTGTGTTTTCAATGGTTGGGGTTATGAGACATCCATATACATCACATTTCTGTCATATTCCTATATATGTAAACTAATGAGCCCTAGTAACTATGCAATATATCAATACAAATAACAATAATAATAGTCATAATAGCATTAGATATTATATAATAATATATATCATATATAATATCAAAATAAAGGGTTAATACACATGCAAAGTCCCATTAGTTACACTGTGGAGTATCAACATTCCCCTGAGGGCCTGATGACAGGTGATACTGGAGTGTGTTGCCAGTTCCTTCTCTAGTGGACTTTGATTTGTCTGACCTCTCTTCTAGGATGTGCCCACCTACAGTGGCCCTACATGGTATAGCTCACAGCTTCATTCAGGTACACAAGCCCCTTCACCACCACTTAGCAATCCAGAAGGGGACCAGAGAAACATGTGTTAGAGTGCAAGTAATTGTAATGCCTTCCATTGCTTTCCCCATATTTTAAAGTGCATTGGTGTCTTTATATTGTCATTTGCAGTGATACAAACTAGTCTATAAAGTCTCCTATTTGGAACCCGTAAGCTTTGGGCTGCCATTTGGCGTTTGCGAGCTTGATTGTGGTTGTGGTGTTGAGCAATTTTTGCAATTGAATAGCTATGTACGATTTTCACGATCAGAAGTCTCGCTGCCTTGAAAGAGATTAGTAAATACATTAACCAGAAAACATCTGGCTGCTATGCAGACTTTCCATGGATAATCAAAGGATAGTCATAAAGTGGGAAGTTAGTTTATGGACCTCTGTAAAATAAGATCTAGAAACGAGGATGACGGTTGATAACCTTGGTAATGGGGTGTGGGGAAAGTCTTTTGGAGTTTGTGATATATTTCTATGCAAGCAAAGAATAAAAAAGTGTTCAGACTGACACTTAACGTACTTATCAAATGTGTTGTCTGAGACTGAGTTGCAGATTCTAACAAAAGGAATGTCTATCTGTGTCTTTCTTGGTGGTTTTATTTTAATCCTAATAAACGGGATGTAACCAAGGCTATTATTTTTAAGTAAGCAGTAACTTTGGACCAAGTTTGCAACCTCAGATGTCCTGAGTTCTCCTAAGAGGTGTGATCTTGAACAAAAAAAAAGGCACAACAAAGAGATAGAAAATTGAGGTGCACGTGGGCCCCAAGTCTGGGTCGTAACACAGATTCTTACCTTTTTGGAACCTCCCTCTTTCTTCCTGTTCTTTCTCATGAGAGTCGCTATGTTACACAGCAGTGATATAAAGTCATGCCCACAGGGGAGAGGCTTCACACTAGCAGAGTCAGATGCTGCATGCCAGCAGACCATGATATGCTTTGTGTCTGAGCTGCAGAATGGAATCCATATAAGATATAAGCATACAAGAATTTTTTGTTTTAAGGCAGAAAATAGGTATGTGACCTAATAGTATCCCTAGTGGTTGACACTAATTTTAGTACAGGGATTCAATTTAAGGGAATTTGATTAATAAAAAGATGAAAAATGCTGCCGTGTGTGATAATAAATGTTTGTAGGTACCATCCTAATAAATTAAATAAGGAGGTGAGATATAAGTGTCCAGAATATGTAATTCCACGAAAAATGCAATGCTAAGCATATTCTAATACATAAACATATTCTTGTAATCCTCATATGTCAGTAAAACTGTTAATCACAGGATCACTATAGAATGATGCTTGAATGAAAAAACATTTAAAATGTCACACTAAGTAATAAAAACAAAAAAGACGGGGAGGGATGATATGCAGAGGTCTTGAATATAAGTATAATGGCAAGACAACCAACTGTTTTAAGGCAGACTCAGAGACAGAGTTTTTTTTTTATAGGAATAATAGAGATTGACGGTGTATTTAACAAAAATAGTTAAAAATTATGTAAAAGTCTTTTATACAAATGGTATCAGATATGTTGAAAAGCCAATAAATACAGTAACAGTAATGAAACTTAAATATCCCTTTAATAAGTGAAAACAAGGCCATGCTGTCTATTGACTAAGCTAAACATGTTTAGGAAAATACAATAGATTAGATGGACCTCTTTGGTTCTTATACGCCATCAAATCTATGTTTTTTTGGGAAGAGAAGGGAGAACTGTTAAACTTGCTATACCAACTTCCTCTGCTCTGTATCCCCCCAAGCCTTAGAGAGGAAAGATAATAAGTGATACAGCAAAAGTTCCAGTTATTACAGAAATAGAAAACATAAAAATACTAATAATTACAATTGGTGATTATTAAAACAATTTGGTTGAAGTGTTAGATAATTTATCTTGAACATGTGGTATTTTAAGCTTTATTTATCTATAAAGTACCATCCTCACTCTAACACTCTTTATCTAGGCCCATTAATTTACTCTTACATTGAGGGGATAAAGAAGAAGAGCTTGCCAGTTATATAAAATTATAGTCACAGAGAAGTTTAATCATTAAAGTCTTATCATTATTCTAATACATACTAACTTATGTTCTTGTTTATCACTCCCCTCTTTGAGAGTTACGGTAATTAATAGTTGTAATACGTGAGGGAAACGCTAGACCACCAATTCAGCATAAATGAGGGAACCAACAACTCTAAGACCATATGACCAAACCTCCTCAAAGATCACATTATTGATTATTTTTATTATTATTTTCTTTATTTGTAAAATGCCAACATATTCTGTAGCTATGCAGGGGTAAGTTCAAGGGGTACGCTGGAAGAGAGAAAGTGAGGGAGCCAGGTGGCAAAATGATCCAGAAATTTAGAGGGTGGTCCAGCCGGGCGATAGATCACAGCTATTCGCAGAGAGATGGGCAAGAAGAGGCAAATAGTGTGAACTTCAAAAGAGGAGAATTGGAGGGAGGGAACGGATAGTGTCCAGTGAAAAGTGTAGCGAGAGAAAAGTAAAATGCTTGTTCCCAGGTCTAGCAGTGTGAAGGATATGTAGGCCACCATATGAGAGTGCAGCAGGGGAAACAGAGTCAGATGGAGAGAGCTATGTTTCAGTGAGAGCCAGTGTTTGAGGGAGTTGAAAATAAATAGGTCATGCTTGACTTTAAACTCAATAAAAGGGCCGTCCATTCTTTTGTAATTTAATTGTATCTACTCTGTTTAGCGCTATGAAATGTCGGCACATTACAAATAATGGCTAATATTAATAATAATAAGTGAAAGTAAGTGTATTGCAAATAGACCTTGCATTCCAGAGGGCACAGGTGAAGGGAATGTAGATGGTTTGTGAGGTAATGAGTATTGTGTTATGGGAAGTTTGGCTGTAAACTGTCCTGGGGGCTGTGCGCGGCTGACAGCAGGTAGAAATGAGTGAGGGGCCTGGGTTTGCATTTCTCTACAAATCCTTCAAACAAAATATAGTTTTTTGCCATGTCACAAGATTAATTCATTGGTTTTTCCGACCTTAATCTACTGAACTAAAAGCACAACACACCAAGAGTGATACATTTGTATATATATTTTTATTAAGTCATTTTAGTTAAAGCTAATGATCCAGAAGAAGGCAAAAAACCTGGACACTACTTCCAATCTGTGTCACAGGTAAAAATTCCTTCATGACTCCAAGAAAAGGCATTCAGTTGTAAAACCCTGGATTGAGCTTGTCAATTATAATGATTACAAACTCATAACATAAGATGTATGCTTGCTAATGCCAGAAGCTTGCCAGGAAAAATGGGAGAGTTAGAATTATTAGCAATTATTGAAAAATGGGATTTAATAGGCATTACCGAAACATGGTGGGATGAATCTCATGACTGGACTGTTAATCTGGATGGTTATAACTTATTTAGGAAAGATTGGGGCAATGGTAAAAGAGGAGGATGGATTTGTCTGTATGCTAAGCCTGAATTTAAGCCTATAGTCAGAGAAGATATTTATGGCGGAACTAGTGATAATGTTGAAGGTTTGTGGATAGATTTAAATAGCGGAGCAGCAAATTCCAAAAGAATATTAGTAGGAGTATGCTATAAGCCCCCACATATAGCTGAAAGTGAGGAATTACAATTATTGTTACAGATTGGAAATGCAGCTAAGCATGGGCAAGTTCTAATAATTTATTACCCTGAAATAAACTGGATAAATGAGACCTACAGTTCAGCTAAGGGGAGCAGGTTTTTGAGTACACTCAGGGTTCATTATCTGGCCAGGTTATACAAGAGCCTACTAGAAATGAAGCTATCTTAGATTTAGTCATCACAAATAATATTGATATAGTATCAAATGTTGCAATAGGGCAACCTTTGGGAAACAGTGATCACAACACAGTCTCATTTGAGATTTAATTAAAAAAACAACATTTTAAGGGGCCAACAAAAACTCTTAATTTTAAAAGGGCAGGTTTTAACGGTCTAAAGGGCAACAACACAAAGTATATAGACTGGGACAGAGAACTGATAGGTAAAAATACTGAACATAAATGGACAACATTTAAATCCTTATTAAATATACATACTTATCACCATATACCAAGTGGGAATAAAAGTAAAAGGAGTAAATCACATAAAATGTGGCTTAACAATGATTTAACGATCAAAATACGGAATAAATAACAGGCATTTAAATTATATAAACAAGAGGGGCAGAGACTGCTTTACGTGAGTACAAGGAAATCAACAAGGCTTGCAAAAGGGCTATTAGACTGGCTAAAATAGAAAATGAAAAATTAATTGCAAAAGAGAGTAAGACTAACACTAAAATAATTTTTAAGTACTGTGTATTCTCGAGTATAAGCTGACCGGAGTATAAGCCGAGGCACCCATTTTACCACAAAATACTGGGTAAAATGAGTGACTCGAGTATAAGCCGAGGGTGGGAAATGTGCTGCCCCCTGTGTACCTCTTGTGCTCTCTGTGTCCCCCTCTCTCTCCGTGTCTCTTCTCCCTTCCCTGTGTCTCTTCTCCCCTCTCCCTTCCCTGTGTCTCTTCCAACCTCTCAATTTCCTGTGTCTCTTCTCCCATCCCTTATCACCCTCCTCCCTCATCCTCAACCTCCCTCCTCATCCTCAACCCCCTCCTCAACCTCCCTCCTCATCCTCAACCCCCTCCTCAACCTACCCTCCTCATCCTCAACCCCCTCCTCAACCTACCCCCCATCCTCAATCCCCCTCCTCAACCCCCCATCCTCATCCTCTCTCCTCAACCCCCCATCCTCAACCCCCCATCTTCAATCCCCCTACTCAACCCCCCTCCTCAACCTCAACCCCTTCCTCAACCCCCCATCCTCAACCCCCCCTCCTCAACCCCCCCATCCTCAACCCCCCCATCCTCAACCCCCCCATCCTCATCCTCTCTCCGCAACACCCCTCCTCAACCCCTCATCCTCAACCCATTCCTCAACCCCCCCCATCCTCAACCCCCCATCCTCATCCTCAACCCCCCCATCCTCATCCTCAACCCCCCATCCTCATCCTCAACCTCCCTCATCCTCATCCTCAACCTCCCTCATCCTCATCCTCAACCTCCCTCATCCTCATCCTCAACCTCCCTCAACCCCCCTCCTCACAGGGGGGGGGGGGGGGAGTGACTCGAGTATAAGCCGAGGGGGCCCTTTTTTGCCTTAAAAAAAAAGGTCTGAAAAACTTGGCTTATACTCGAGTATATATGGTATATTAATGGGAAAAAGCGAGGAAGGAAGATATAGAAACATTACAATGTGACACAGGCCGTCTGATATTTAGTGACCAGGAAAAGGCAGATGAGCTAAATAGGTTATTTTCTTCGGTATACATAAGGGAGGTACCAGTGGTTGGGACACTGCAACATAATGGGGCTACATACACTACCTTTGCCAAATAATTGGTGAACGCAGGAAGTAATCCAAAAGAGGTTGGAAAATACATCCAAGGGTACTGAGGGAACTGGGTTCTGTAATAGCCAAACCATTATATTTATTTAATTTTTCAAGATTGACTCAACACAGGGTCTCTACCAGATGACTGGATAAAGGCAGATGTGATAACAATATTTAAAAAGGGAGCAAGAGAAAATCCGGGGAATTATAGACCAGTAAACCTCACTTCTGTAGTGGGGAAGCTTTTAGAAGGGTTAATAAGGGATAAGAATATGTCTATTTAAACAGGATTATAAGAAGGAGTCAACGTGGATTTATGAAGGATAGGTCATGTCAAACAAATCTAATTATTTTCCATGAGGAGATTAGTAGGAACCTGGTTCAAGGCAACTCAGTAGATGTAGTCTTTTTAGATTTTGCAAAGGCTTTTGATACAGTGCCACATGGGAGACTTTTGTGCAAACTAAGGGATACAGGAATTGCAGTAAATATCTGCTCATGGATTGAGAGCAAGCTAAAAGACAGGAAGCAAAGGGTTGTGGTAAATGGAACATACTCCGATTGGACTAATGTGGTAAGTGGGGTTCCTCAGGGTTCAGTATTAGGTTCTCTCCTTTTTAACATATTTATTAATGACTTAGAGGTGGGACTGGAAAGTAGTGTCTCCATTTTCGCTGATGACACAAAGTTGTGCAAGGTAATTAAATCAGATAATGATGTGCTTTCCCTCCAAAGGGATTTACATAAAATGAAGGAATGGTCATCTAAATGGGAGATGAGATTTAATACGAATGAATGTAAAGTTATGCATCTGAGAAGAAAAAATAGCCATGCAATTTATAATCTTAATGGAGCAAATCTAGGGGTATCAGATAGGGATTTGGGAGCGCTTGTGGACACCCACCTAGGTAACACTGCTCAAAGCCAAGCAGCAGCTGCAAAGGCAAGTAAAATATTAGCATCTATTAAGAAGGGTATAGAAGCAAGGGAAGCAAATATAATTCTGCCACTATACAAACCTCTAGTACACCCTCATTTGGAATATGGAGTACAATTTTGGCACCACTTCATAAAAATGACATTTTAGAACTGGAAAAGGTACAGAGGAGGGCAACAAAACTAATAAGGGGAATGGAGGGGCTAAGTTATGAAGAAAGACTAACCAAATTAAACTTATTTTCTATAGAAAAAAGGCGTCTAAGAGGAGATTTGATTACCTTATATAAATACATCCAGGGTCAGTATAAAGATTTGTCAAGGGAGCTTTTTGTGCCAAGAGGTTTTCAACTGACAAGAGGACATCCCTTGAGGTTAGATTCCACCTTAAAGAAAGAAAAGGGTTATTCACAGTAAGGTTGGTTAATCTGTGGAGTTCTCTACCAGAGGAGGTGGTGACAGAGGATTTGATAGATAACTTTAAAAGGGGACTGGATTTATTTCTAATTAAAAAGGGAATTCAGGGTTAATTAACTAATAATTAAAAAATAATAAATAAATAGTTGCTTAAAAATTAATGAATAATTAATTAAAAACTAATGAATTAATAACTAATCTGCATATTGCAGATCAGAGATGATCCTAAAAGGTTGAACTTGATGGACTGAAAGTCTTTTTTCAACCTTAATTACTATGTAACTGTGTAAAAAGTTGTTTATACTTAGCTTTAACACTTTAAAGTCTTGAAACTGCATCTACAAAACATCAAAACATTTAAATAAATTAATATTGCTAATTAGTGGCTTATATGTATATATATATATATAATGATATCAACTAGTTTTTCTTTTTGCTGTACTTTAGGTTAAGTGAAGGTCATAACAGCATTTCCTCTGACATCAAGGTATTCTCTCATCGACCAAAAGAACATGCTGGTATCGAAATAGAATTCCTGCTAGAATTCACCAAATATTTTATTATTTATGAAAAATAACTACTTTGTGGCATGTTGTTGTTGGTCAGTCCGACTCTTGGTGACCATATGGATGCAGTACGCCAGGCACATCTATCTGGTTTCTGGCCTTGCTTATCCATAAGGTTTTCTTGGTAAAGATACCGTAGTGGGTTATCAGTTCCTTCTCCAGTGGACCTTTCTGCTATGACCTGCCCATCTTGGGTGTCCCTACATGGTATGGTTCACAGTTTTATTAACGTACAAAAGCCCCTATACCACCACAAGGCAGTGATCCAGAAGGGGACTTTGTGACATAGAGGCAGACTAATTTCTTAATTAAAGGACATTTCACTAGCTGATAGAATAAGTTTGGGGAGAATTTACTTTGTCTTCCCCCTTGTTGAATTAAACTATTTTAATATATTTCAAATGTTATTTTTGGAGTTAACATTATTTCCATTTAAATTGTAAGGGTTCTAAGATATGTGGCTGTTATTCTCAATTGGTGATTAGTTTTTCATAAATTTTTTGGTGAATACTAAATAAAGGTTTAAATGGTTGAATTGAAAGATACATTTTAACTATAAAATCGACTAAATTGGCATCGTGTGTACAGTATAAGCTGTCAACTAAGTTTGGTTTTGAAATTCTTAATAGACTGCAAGGTTCCCTTTAATGTAGGGAGCAACGTAGCTATTACATTACTCACATCACAAACCCTTAGGCGTGTTCATTATGTATTAACTGTTCTCTGCTGCTACGTGAGATTTTACCTAAATCACAATTACATGTCTCCAATAAAACTTACTTAAAAACCTACATGTTCTCTGTGAGTGCTCATAGTGCATTGGTGTACGAACTGGGGGGGGGGGGGGGGGGGGGGACATCCCCTCCAGATTTTTCAAAGTGTGTGTTTATGTGTAGAGAAGCAGTTGTGTGGTATTTTTATACTATATGTGGTATCCCCTGTGGTAGATTGGCCTTTGGCTACTGGTTTCTCCAGTGATCCGCACAGTGAGCCATATAAACAATAGAGTCACAGAGTGCTTTTTATCTTTTTTTTTTAATAAAAGTTTTCAAACATAAACAAAAAATAGCTTACTCCAGCATAAATTAAAAATCTGCATCAACTTTTCTTGCTAAATTTGCAGGAACACCCTAGATAGCCTCGAACCGCTTCTCAGCCTTCAGGTAAAACAGTACTATTTCAAAAGTCTATTTTCTCTTCAAACAGTCATCCTTGTCACACATAAGGATGGGGTTCTGGCCCGCACTTCTCTCCAGAAGCTCCAACCTCCAGGGACCCTTAATATGTCTTTAGCAAAGTGCTGTACAATTCTCAATTATACTGCTGACTGCTCCCTGGGGTTAATTTACAGAGTCTCTCTGTAAACAACTTGCTCCACGAACAGCTTCAGGGAAAAACTGTCTTTAGTCTGTCACTCCAAATCACCCTCTAATGGTGGGCAGCTGAAATCTGTTACTGCACAGACTCTTCCCTGGGGTATATCTAACCGGTCTTTTACAATAGTACCTTTGTTTCTCCAAGACTCCAGGCTTTTCTCTCTAAATCGCTGGTGTAACAAACTTTTACAGGAGGCAGTTTTCTCTTCACACTTTACAAGGTTCACTGTAGTCAGTAACATAACCTGTCCCAAGACTTTATCCGCTGCAATGAATTCTCAGCTCCATTGATCTGTCTTTTCTTAGTAGCAGCTCTTAGTGCCTTTTACTTCTAAAGGTTTTAGTCCACTCAAACAGACTCTTTCCAATCGATCTCTATCTGTTTTCAACAATCCTTACAAAGATCTCACAATCATAGCCTCTTACAGAGGCTTCACACATAAACTGCCTTCATGCAGTCCACTGCTCACACTGCTCACACTGCTCACACTGCTCACACTGCTCACACTGCTCACACTGCTCACACTGCTCAGGTCAGAGCCTAATTGGGGACCTCCCCCATCTCTCTGCTGTTGTGTCTTAAAGGCAATCCACACCTGGGCTTCAATTAGGCTCTGATAACTGCCTTGAGTTAACTCTTTCTCTCCTAAGAGAAATCTTCCAAAATCTTTAGTCAAACCGACCTCTAGGGGCACTCCTTGCTTGACTCAGGTATACCCCCCAGATTTTGTTTGGCTTCTACATCCATATCCTGGTGAGACAACTCCTTAAAGGGGCATTTATCTCACTGTAAGTACTCTTCATGGTGTGAAAGAGCACAATATTGAATTTAAAAATTATCTATTTGTTTTTTTAATTACACTAATAACACCTAAAAAAATCTAAGTTTTATATCTATTTATTCTCTCTTATGATTAAATTCAAAGGAGGAGATTGCAGCGTTATTAAGTATTTTTGCCCACTGTACGTCATCTAAAGTTATACCCAATTATTTTTCCAAGTTACTTTGTATGTTAACTTATCTGTTGCGTTCTGATCAATTAAAAAGTTATATAAAGTTTCCTATCATTAGGATTATGCATACAGCATTTCTCAAACGGGGATTGTGTGTTTGGTTGCCAATCTAAGCCACTCTCTCTGGGGTAAAAAATATTGTTCCATTATTGGGACCAGTTTGGATTTTTTATCAGGTTGTATACTGCTATGTGCAAATTCTGATGAACCCAGCAGTTAATTTTCCGCACCGGATCTTTTAAGGGGAGCCACAAAGGAGTGCACCATGAACCTGCTTCTAGTAAGGGTGTGTGCTTGTTAATTTGTTTCCATAGATTAATGGAGTTCAAATGGAGAGAATCCCGTAGACTCCTGAGGTACTTCTCTATAGACAAAGAGAACGTATGGGAGCAACCTCTCCCAATCCTTCTGCTCTGCAAATGTACAGAGCATCTTCTTAAGGGTCCCATTGAACCTTTTACAAAGCCCATTGGTTTGGGGTTGATATGGGGACAAGCTCAGGTAAGTAATATCATCACATAACTTCCACATGGCGAGTGAGAAAGAAGGAGATTTGTAAGTTTTTTTTATATTCTGTCCTCTAATATATATTAACTTTACAACATATAAATATAAATTAATTTACAACACACACACAGTGCCTTGCAAAAGTATTCACCCCTCTTGGCATTTTTCATTTTTTGTTGCCTCTCAACCTGGAATTAACATGGATTGTTTGAGGATTTGCATCATTTAAATTACAGAACAAGCCCACAACTTTGAAGATTTTTTTTTTATTATTATTATTGTGAAGCAAACAACAAATAGGACAAAATAACTCAAAACGTGCCATTTTGTTTTTTACTGAAAGTAATGGCTTTCTTCGGGACTCCAGTCTCTGCTGTGGAACTCTGCAGCTCCTCCAGGGTTACCTTAGGTCTCTGTGCTGCCTCTCTGATTAATGCCCTCCTTGCACGGTCCGTGAGTTTTGGCAGGTTTGCTGTTGTGCCAAGTTTCCATTTGGTTATGATAGATTTGATGGTGCTCCTGGGGATCATCAAAGATTTGGATGTTCTTTTATAACCTAACCCTGACTTGTACTTCTCAACAACATTGTCCCTTACTTGTTTGGAGAGTTCCCTGGTCTTCAGTGTTTGGTTTGTGGCTCCTCTTGCTTAGGTGTTGCAGCCTCTGGGGCCATTCAAAAAAGTTGTGTATATGTAATGACAGATCATGTGACACTTAGATTGCACACAGGTGGACATCATTTCACTAATTATGTGACTTCTGAAGGTAATTGGTTGCACCAGAGCTTTTTATGGGCTTCATAACAAAGGGGGTGAATACATACGCACATGCCAATTTTCTGTTTTCTATTTCTAAAAAATAGTTTTATGTATCTATATTTCTCATTTCACTTCACCAACTTAGACTAGTGTGTTCTGATCCATCACATAAAATTCAGTTTCTCTAGAAAAAAGGTGTCTAAGAGGAGATATGATTACCTTATTTAAATACATCCAGGGTCAATATAAGGCTTTGTCAAGTGAACTTTTTGTAGCAAGAGATTTTCAACTGACAAGAGGACATCCCTTGAGGTTAGAGGAAAAAATATTTCACCTTAAACAAATTAAAGGGTTCTTCACAGTTAGGGTGGTTAAACTGTGGAATTCTCTACCAAAGGAGGTGATGACAGCGAATTCGATAGATAACTTCAAAAAGGGGTTAGATATATTTTTGAATAAAGAGGGCAATCAAGGTTATCCTAGATAACTAGCAAAGGAATATTGATCCAGGAAGAAATTGGATCCCCAGTTTCTGGGGTCAGAAAGGAATTTTGCTTTTTTTCCCCTTATGAGACAATTTGCTAAGTTTCAATGGGGTTTTTTTTCTGTTACATTCCTCTGGATCAATTAACAATTAATAACAAATAGTCCACATATTAAAAAGATCAAGAGAGATCTAAAAATGTTGAACTATACTATATATACGATATATATACTATACTATACTATACAATAGATTGTCACTAATAAGTGCAGTTGAGAAGGTCCACAAATATGTGCAACCCCTACATCCTCCTCCGGCTTGCCATAAGGCCCCAACCCCACATGGCTGCACGTCTTCACCTGTAGAAGAAAAACATTTCCACAAACCGAAATTCTACTCCAAATATTAGTCTCAATTTAAATAAAAAAGGACATTCAGGGCTATCCTGAATAATTAGAGAGGGAGTATTGATCCAGGGAGGAATCTGATCACCAGTATCTGGGGTCAGGAAGGAATTATATATTTTTTTCTGCTTTTGAGACAATTGGCAAAGTTTCGCTTGGGGTTTTTTCTGTTTGCCTTCCTCTGGATCAATTAACAATTAGCAATTAATCTGCATATTGCAAATCTAAAATCAAGCAGATCTAAAAAGGTTGAACTTGATGGACTAAACATCTTTTTTCAACCTCAATTACTATGTAACTATTTAACTATGATACCAAAACACAGAGGCCTCTGATTTTCTTCACTTTATTTGGATATGCAGGTGGATCAGCAACAGAATAGCATTCACAATCTCTGCTGCTGACTACAAATTATACAGTCCACCAACACCCATTTCTAAGCCAATAAACTATTATTTATATGTATAAGCCAATTAAAAAGCAAACATGTACCTAATGCATCAAAAGCCTGTACGATATCTATATAATTTGTGCAGATCCCCTTATTGTTATAATTCATGCTCAGTAAACAATGTGTTCTAGTCTTGAGTGTTAGCCTTGCCTTGACTATTGTTGTGGCTGCAGAAATGTTATTATGGTGAAACTGCTGAATTAGAGAAAAACATAATGAACTGTTTCAGAGCTTATATCTAGCAAAACAAAAAGTGCTACAAAGGTAATAACAAGGTATAATATGTATATATATATATATATATATATATATATATATATATATATATATACTTATACTTAGAGGGTATGGATATTTGTATTTTACCCCAACACACCCTAGTTGAGGGGGGTTGTAGGGGGGAGCATCCCCCAGGAGGCTGCAGCACTGGAGGTGGCAGAGGTATTAAGGGAGGTGAGGAGTGGCCAGGCTGGGTGTGCCGGGGAGGGAGGCAGTACTTGAAAACAGAGCACGCTGGTTGGCATCAATGTTTATTTGGATGAGCATGCTCTGGTTATCTGACGACTGGAGCAGCTGGTCAGGTAGGACTCCACCATGAGGTTGGGCCTCCTCACCTCCCTATGGAGCCTCTGCAGATTGTTGTCTGTGGAGGCCTGGTTTGAGGAAACACTGGTCTTGAGCGCCCAAGTAGACTCCATTCGCTGCGGCATCAGGACCAGCATCTCCACAATAGAGGCCTCCAATGGTGGTCGTTGGGATGGAGGTCTACTCTGTTGGGCATGGCTTGGGTGAGGAGGCGGCAGTGGTGGTGGCCCAGTGAGGAGGGGCTGGGGCCTGACTGGACCATGGGTTGATTGTTGTGGTGGTGGGCCTGGTGGTGGTGGGAGCCAGGTTGTGCTGCTGCTGGGAGAAGGAAGTGGTGGTAGTAATGGTGGTGGAGGAAAACCTCTATGGTCCAACCATTAGGAGGGCCCAGGTGGTGAATCGAGTTGTTGGAGAAGAGGGACAGTGGGATCCACTGCTACGGGTGTGGCAGAAGGTCTAGCAGGTGCCCCCACTGCCCAGATGAATCGTTTGTCTTCCTCTACCTCATATCACGAGCCCTCAGATTCTATCCTTGCCTCTTCCTCCTTCTGAGCCGGGTCCTTTTGGGCGGTGGCATGGTTCTGCACATCCGCCTCTGGTTCACTAGTGGACCCAGTCCTCCTGCCAGCTGAAAAAGAGAGAAGAATGATATATGTGTTAAATATGTTGAATGATACATTGGTTGCTTCTTTTTCCTATCTGACATCTTATTGTCTTGAACCTGGATGTTTCACTTAATTTCTACTATGTGTAGCTATTATTTGCTAGATGTGTTCAATTCTTTGGATTATAAGCTTAGTTGTTATTAACCCATAATGATATCTTGATTCCTGCTGCTGTCTGTATATCCATACACATACACTTTAAAACTTGTTGGGCAGTGTGTCATACTAACTAATCAGAGACAATATTATTTATTATTATTATCTATATTTATATCGCGCCAACATATTCCGTAGGGCTGTACAGGGGTTTAGTACATGGCAAAAAACAATTTACCCATTCGGTTATCTTCTTCATTCTCTTTACATCACTCATTGTAGAATGTCTCCTTGTCTCTTCTTGCTATCCTCTGTAATTCTGCATTCAGTTGGACAAATCTTTTCTTATCTCCATTACCTTTCGCTTTCCTTCTTTCCTGGGCTACTTTCAAAGCCTCATCAGACAGCCAGTTTGACTTCTTGCTTTTCTTTCTTTTAGGGATATAATTTTTTGCTGTTTCCTGGATAATGTTGCAAACTTCGGTCCAAAGATATTCATTCTATCTTCCATGTCTAGTCCCTTAAATCTATTCTTTTCTTCCACTGCATATTAACAATGGATATTATTTATTTAATATCTACTTGGTCTGATGGTTTTCCCTCTTTTCTACAATTTAATTTTAAACTTTGCAATAAGAAGCTCATGGTGTGAGCTGCAGTCAGCTCCAGGTCTTGTTTTTGCTGACTGTATAGAGCTCCTCCATCTTTGGCTGCAAAGTATTGTAACAGAGTCAAGCAAGTCAAGCAAGGAGTGTATATAAGCCTGTGATTGAGCAGAGTCTATATATATATCCAGGCATGAAAAGCAAGGGTTAATTGGAACTGCAGCTCAATCAAGCCAGTGCACCTGATCCTCGTCAGGATGATTTAAAAGCCATACAGACAGAACTAAAGGGGGTGTGGCTTTTGGATTGAGGGTAAAGATTGTTTGTCTGCAAGGAGAGTCAGTCTGGAGTGCAAAGCAACATTGGTTTCCAGAGCAGAGCAGAGCTGTCTGCAGGAGCAAAGCAGGTCTACAAGGAGAATCAGTCTGGCGTGCAAAGCAACATTGGTTTCCAAAGCAAAGCAGAGCAGAGCTGTCTGCAGGAGCAAAGCAGGTCTACAAGGAGAATTAGTCTGCAATGCAAAGCAACATTGGTTTCCAGAGCAGAGCCCTCAAAGTCCAAAACCTCCAGCTCCGAAACCTGCGTGCTAATTTGTTAAAATCTACAACACAGTCAACGTATGGGCATGAAGCTCGCAACTTTATTATCTATCTCCCTGTCAATCATTATGCCTAAGGCCATTTTCGATTTCCTCCAAGGGCTGTGGCATACACTCAAATTGTGGGATTGGCTTTAAAATGCGAGCAGCATGTATTCATGCCCCCAAAAAGCTTGTGGGCTTGGGACGTGTATTACAAGTTCAACCTTCAGGTGGGAATTTGCAGGCATCTAATAGATTATGGCCCTTACTTCGGTCACCTGTTCCTCGGTTATCTCTGGCAAGGAAGATCTGCACCTCTGCAATCTTCAGAGCACCTCATCCTCCTCCTCTGCAGTGGTTATGAGTAAGGCTCTGGAGCCTCCTCCCTTGTTTCCATACTTTCCTACACTTGTTGGAGTTGATCATCCTGCTGCAATTCCTGTATCATGTCGGCCTCTGTGGTTTCCACTGTCCAAGCATAGCATCTTTCCTGAATAGTTTTTTTAGATCAGAGGCAGACATATACTGGTAGTTGGACATCCTGCTATTTTTCTTAAAGGGATTTCCACCTCCTGCCACCAAGTTGTGACAACCTACTGCTTCAGTTGGGCTTGATAAGAACCTTGTTCATACCTACCCACTAGGACCATCCGGTACTTTGTGTTACTGCCACCAAAGCGTTCAGCAATCTACAGGAACCAATAGCCACCAAGCAGATGTTACTGGCTGTAACAGGGTCCAATGCATGATCCAGCAGCAATAATAAAAAAAATAAGGATTATTATACCCCTCAAAATTAAACACACACCTCAAATTATATATGCAGCATTCCAATACCAAACATGCCTGGGTTTCCTTTGTATATCAATAAATGAACATAGCACTACAATAAGTACTGCCTGTTAAGGCCACACTGCCCTACATAATACACACACACATACATTGCCCTGTGCATAATACCAAAAGACATACAATAATTCTGATCACCTCCATCCCACAGGGCACACAATAAGAATGTAGCTGTCCCAGTTCAAGTATTGAGTCTGGGAGGACATGATCGGGGGAGAGAAGGAAGAAAGAATAGCAAAAGTCCATGTTAATCCCCCATCACCCAATAGTCCCACAAAGTCTTGCCCCCCCCCCCCCCCCCCGTACGTCACATCCGTAAAGTCAGACACAATGCATTCGGGATTGACCTATTAGGATATATCCTCACCATTAAATATTTAGTTTTTGACAACACATGATACCATCAGATAAGTGGTACAGCTATGAGCACTGCTTTTGCCCCCAGCTATACAAACCGCTATCTGCATTGGTGGGATTCAGAATGTGTATTTAGTGATTTAATAACTACTCACACTGAATATATCCTCCTGTGGCTCAGATTCCTTAGATGACATCTTATTTTTTTGGGACAATGATGTTCAGTCATTAGAAGAATTTGTAGTGTTCTTAAATACAGATGAGAAAGTTTACATACACTAAAGATGCAACCCAACTAACATTTTTGGATTTATTAATATAGAAAGATCAAGAAGGTAACATCAATAGGGACTGTTATATGAAACCCACAGCTACTAATACTTTTTTGAGGTGGCAGAGTCACCACCTTGAGCCATTGAAGAGAGGTATCCCTGTAGGGCAATACCTCCTCATCAGAAGAAACTGCTCTAGCATAGAGGATCTTAAGAAATAAGCAGATAAACTGAGGAAACGGTTTAAGGCTTGTGGCTTAAAAAAAGCAAAGAGCACGATTGTCTGATCATAATGAATTACTGAACAAAAAAGTAAAAAAAAAGTCCTGTGTGAGATCAATTTTCACATATAGTGATAATTAGCATTCTTTGAAAAAAATAATTCAGAAGCATTGGAGTATGCTATATTCTGATAACGATCTCAAGAGGTTATTCCATCTCGACCTTCGATAACATAAAGAAAAGGCCCTAGTATCAAGGATGGATTAGTGAGGGCATTATCAAAAAGAACAGAAAGTTAATTTCACATGGCTAAAACCAGCTGTAGTTCTTACCAAAGTAGCCTTTGTGGCGAATGCAGATTCGTTACACCCATAAAAGTATACCAACATCCGATTACAGGTGAGGAATTCCCCGTAAGGGACTTTTACCATTGTTTCTCAGTTGGGGTGATATATATTGCCATTTGTGTGTGCAAGAAAATATATGTAGTGACAATTCACACGTTGCATCTGGGAGAATGTGTATAGTGTCTACAAATGCTTTGACACTCCAATTGAACGTCACATCATAAATCATCATGGCAAAGATACCTCCTGTTTGTCCTTTTGTGCAATTGATGGCATTAAGATAGTACCCAGACAGGATGACATAGATAGTATCTTATTAAAACAAGAATGCAAGTGGATTTATCATTTGATGGTGTTAAGATAGCACCACCCAAACAGGGTGACATAGATAGGATCTTATTAAAACAAGAATGCAAGTGGGTTCATCTTTTACAAGCCCAATCACCCAAAGGATTGAGTGAGTGTTTTTCTTCCATTGCATACATAGAGAAATGAGCAGAGGATAAGCAGCAATGACCTTGTGTTTGACACAGTATATCAGTTATTCGTGGTTAAAATGCACAACATAACAAGCAATGCAATAATTTAATTATACATGATTTATATTTTCCTCATATTCAATAAGAGCACATTGCAATGTTATTGTACATTTGTCTAATTAGCATTGACTCTGGATTTGTGTATTTAAATCAGCCCTCATGAATGCATTATATGTTTTCCTAAATTTCCTAAATTTAAATTATAAAAATGATTTCATCATTGATATCGATTCCCCCTTTTTGGTGGAATCCAGTATACAACACAAGTCGCACATTCATTTTGGGTTTGCCTTTGATCCTTTTTGCATTTATATTTACATTCATTACCAAGCATTATCGAATGCCATTCTTCTGTTCATAATAATCAGGAACGTGCATTGTTGTTGCTAAATTTTCATTGGGTACACAATACTTTCATGCAGTTTAGCCATAGTGATCCCCAATCAAGTACACATTGTCTTATAATAAAGTGTTAACACTTAATTATAAAAGATTGTGAAATGATAGTATCAACCATGACTTTTTGCCACTCTGATCATACTGTTTAAGGGGAGGATATCAATGTAGGGTCTGGTACTAAACTAAATGTAGATTTCATGTATATGAAATGATCATAAACATAGAGAGGAGTAAGTAAGTTGCCCAGGAGTTCCCTGGATTCCATAATCAGTCTATGGTTGAGATGCAGGCTTATTTTCCATTTAGAAGCGTTTTGCACATGGACATTTTATTAGGTTTGGCAACCTATTGCATTTAACATTGAGTGTAAATACGGCATGTAGGTTAATTCAGTTTCCTAATTCCACCTCCCACTTTTGCAATTCTGTTTTGCTGGCTACAATATCACTTATTACGTTATTAAACATTCTGTAATGACAAATTTTGGGGCCATGATGGAACCCCTGCATCCCACAAGTAACTCTGTTATCTGGGACTCCTACACATCTCATTGATAAAATAAAGGCTATCAAAATGGGCATGGGATGTGTTGTAATGTTTTCAACAATTTGTCTTTCATTTATGTGTCATGTTTAAAGAATTAATGCGTGTATACAGTTACTGTTATGGTTTATTGGTTACAATGATATGCTGTTATTGATGCAAGGGGGGCATAAATGGTTTATGTGATATTCTGATGTATTTGGTGCAGGAATACAATGCCCAGATGTAACTCTACACCCACCCTAGTCCCTCATGCCTGATCAAAGGAACCGCCATAACATTTGAAGCTAGTTTATTGCCACTCTCGGTTGTAAAATATAGCAAGGAAAATCTAGCTCACCCTCTATTGACAATCGATATCTACCAGATCAATGATTTCTCAGAGGGGGAGGAAGGAATGTGGGTGGGGGTGAAACAAGCTATTGCCCAATAGAGGATGGACTAGAACTGAGGGGATGGTTTGTGTTGGTGACAGCTATGTCAAAGAAGAGAAATAAACAGCCAGTCTTTCTATGCACTAAACAATGGTGTGTGGTCGGCCTTCCTGTTTCTCCATGACTGATGCCCCTGTCTTGGCTGTGTGTTTAGCTCTTGAACACAAGAAGTCATGTGAGAACGTGTCACAGCCCCCATGGGCACCCCCTGGTCCCCCCTGTATTGAAACAATTTTTTTTGGGTGTGGAGCATCAATGGGTAAGGGTCTTTTGAAGGTTTGCTGGTATGGGAAGGAGTCTTCGGGAGGCAAGCAGTTATGGGAAGGGGTCTGGGGAGGAGCATTGAGTCATTTGGTTCTGGCAGGGCCCAGCGCAAACAATTTTTTTACAACCAAAAAGATGGGCCTACAACTTTTTTTTGCACCTTGGCCCTTCATTCTCTAGCTCCGCCACTAAGTGTTTGTTGTGTGAGCAAGATTTTGTAACTGACATTGTGAGTAATTCTCATCCCTCTTTGTTCCTAGGACCTGCTGTTGAGAACCAGTTTAACATCATAATTCAGATAGACAGTTTTAAGGTCCTTCTTCAGGTGTTACAAAATGTTTATCTGTAGTTTTAAATGCTATGTATCTCTGAATTACATAAACCATTAGAGAGATTAACAAACTAGTGATGTAATCAGGTTTTCTAAATAACGCATTTTCCCAAATATTATTTGTCCAAGACCCAATTTATTCTTTATATACATACTATGGGCCTCATTCCATTGCGATTTGGCCAATTGAATATGGCTCTATATAAGCACACAGCATATTTTTTTTATAGAAAATTTTAGTTAGTGAAGACCTTGCTTTTGGATAGAAGTTCACTAAACTAAAAACTTCTGTAAAAAAATATGCTATTTGCTTATATAGAGCCATATTCAATTGGCCGAATCGCAATTGAATGAGGCCCTATGTATATAGTGCATTCTTATACTTTCCCTACGAATATCCATATTAATTATACATGTACGCATATCAAGTATAATTGCTAGTTTACATCCATAAAACACTTAGCTAGATAAGGGTTTCCTATATACATTATTTGCTTCTATTAACAACTGATAGTATCTTGTTCTGCTGGAAAGAAAGCTCTTCTTAGAAGTTTATCCACAATGGGAGTATTGACTTGGGGAACATATTTAGGCACAGATTATACACATAACTTACATAAGTGTATCTCCCAATAATGTTTGTCCTTGTGGAAATAAAAAATATTTTTTTTTTAAGGAACATTTAATAAATAAACATTCAGCATGCCAGTTAAATAAAATCCTGAAGCTGTGCTGAAGGCTTTGCACAGGCAAGGGATAAGGAGAGCAGTTATGGAAAGGGGTCTTGGGAGGAACAGATATGAGAAAGGGTATTAGGAATGGGAGTTGTTAAGGGAGGGAATCTTGGGGAGGGCACAGACTGATTTGGTATGAGAGGACCAAGGCAAAAGCATTTTTACAGCCCCCAACAGGGGGGGAGCTACATTCTCTAGCTCTAACACTGTAATGTATTTATTGTTTATCTTTCAACAAAAAAGATGTAATAAAAATTTCAATGCAAAAACTAGGTACACAATCTATAAGGGATTTATTGTTGACCCAGTGAATGGGATCCTATTTCTTGAAGCTTGAAATATATCTAAATGCCACTAGGTGTCACTACAGACTTCAGTATGTTGTACCATTTTTTTACATACAGGAATACCTTGTTTAACGTTGTAGATAGGTTCCAGGCAATAGGTGTGTTAAGCAAAACAGCTCTAAACGGGGCAGTTTAACATAGAAAAAAAAATAATTTCAATTGAAATTTTAACTTTTTTTGGTTTTATATGAACTTCAAAGAAACAGCAAACATAACAATAACACAAACTGAACATTAGCAGAAATATAAACTTTAAATTATTGATGTTGAAGCTTCTCGGTCATCCTGGATTCTGTTTTCTTTGGAGAAAAAAAAACTGTGTTATAGCGAATCAGAGCATTAAAAGGGGGTCCGGCTGGCAAAAACTGTATTATAGTGAATCAGAGCAGGAAAAGGGGTAGTGCTAAGTGGGGTATACCTGTAGTCCAAAAAGACAGATCATTTGTAGTAATCAGGAATATTACTTTATATGACAGGAAGCACATATTAGAATGACGTGTTATTGTCTTCCAAGATTTCTTCTTGGTTCATGCAAGTGAGAGCAAGAAATTCACATCTTTCACATGAGAGAGAACTGCTGGAGGTAATGTTGAGTAGGTAGCTACAATAAAAATATAAATAACTGTTTTAGCCAAAAAACAGAAATCTCAAATGTTATAATATATTTATTTAGATTTATATTTGGGCATATAAACATACATCTGTGTTCTTTAATCCAAACATCATGGGATTTTGTACTCATAGACTCATACTTTATACCAATGTATGTAAATTTACCTTTACATGTGCCCTTTAATTTCAGATCGGTTGTATAATGTAAAGTCTACTTGCGATTCCACACATGATAAAATCATTGTTTGAGAATACTGTTATCGAAACAACATAATAATATTGTTTTTATAGTCAATATTTAGTTTTTTTTTGAAAAAATTTAACAACCTAAAAATAAACTTGTTTAATGTTATTAATCCTAAATGTGTTGCACATAAATCACTATAATAGTTGTGGATCTGCAGGGCTGTTCAGAAAGCTTACGATGTTGGTAACGCACCTGCGGCTTGTAAGGCCGCAACTGTGAGCCTCATAAATTGAGGCGAGCCGTTGACGCAGGACTTAGGCTACGCCGTTTGCGGCCCATAGGGCCGCAACTGCGAGCCTCGCAAAGCAAGGCGAGCCACTGACAAGGGATTTAGGCTGCGCCGTTTGCAGCAAAGAGGGCCACAACTGTGAGCCTCGCAAAGCGAGGTTAGCCATCGACTACACGGGACTTAGGCTGCATTAAGTGGCGAAGGCGCTCATTGCACTGCGAGCCTCGCAAGGCAAGCAGTTGAAGCACGTGGGACATAGGCTGCAATGAAGCGAGGCTAGCAGTTGAAGCACATGGGACTTAGGCTGCAATGAGCACTAAAGGTGCTCATTGCACTGCGAGCCTCGCAAAGCACATGGTACTTGGGCTGCAACTGCGAGGCGACCAGTTGAAGCATGCAGGATTTACGACCCGTAGGACTTAGGACCAAAACCTGCACATACACTGTGCACCTCGCAAAAATCTGACTTTAACGGCCGAACCACGGAACTGGAAAGACCTCAAAAAACATTCACTTACACACTCACATACAGCACAGGGAGAGAGCCAGGAAGCCTGTGAGTGAGGTTGCAAGTTAATTTGAAACATATTTGTCATTTTTTCACAATGGAAAATCGCCTAAGCGAGGAAAAAAATTGCTGCTGAAAAACGCAGGCCGAAGGACGGAAAACTAGCTCGAAGGACGGAAAACTAACCCGAAGGATGTAAAAACGAGCCCTAAGTAGTAACACTTAACCCAATCCAGTAACACTTAACCCAATCCAGTAACACTTAACCCAAGGCACTAACACAACCAAACACAGTAACACAGTAGGCCTATAAACTACACAGGGGGAGAGGCTTGCAATGGGCGCCGAAGGTGATCATTGCAATGCAGGAAAGTTGCGGCCCGCGATAAGGGCCAAAGGTGCGAGAGGGCCCATAGCCTCACATTGTTTGGCAAACAGAATTGGTAGGCTTGCAATTTTACTCCTGTCATTTTTGACTAGCAATTTCATAGTATGTATATAAAAGTTTGAATATTGGTATCAATTAGCGACCGTATCAAACGATATTAGGAAATCTTAAACTCAATGCATTGTAAGAGAGCACTGCAGAACTTCCAGGTATAATTAGTTTTTATTAATAGAAAAGTTTTGTGTGCTCTACAATAATGTGTATTATACTTTATTATTATTTTTTTATAATGTGCTACCTTCCTAGGGGGATGAATCTCATTGCTGACATTATAGAGGTGTCCTCTGTCATTTTGTTAGTGGAACCTGCCCAGCTGTGTGGATGGCTTCTTCTCCCGATTGGCCTCACCTGTGCATATTCTGTATGTTTCACTAATTTGTTTATAAAAAGTACAGAAGAGATTAACTGTGGTAAAATGTAAACTAAAACATTTTTTTTTCAGAGTTGAGTGGTTTTTAAAGCTACATCTCCTCTATATAACAGGTCTTCACCATGGGAACACATGTTCCTGAAGAACTAATAGCAACTGATGCTGGCTATCAATACCTAATTTAACCTGAAGGATTCCCCAAACAGTAGCCATTTGTTGATCTTCGCTATTGCAGATAATCTGTTTTTAACTTCAGCTAATTTACCAAATGTAAGGCCTGGGAAACATGGCAGCAAAACCACAATCCACTAAGGCACCACCCAGCTCTTAAATACTTTGTGTCTGAATTAGCATACCTCCCACAATTTTAGGTGGTGAAAGATAGATAAATATTTTTGAAGACTATTTAGATAGATAAATAATTTTTTGAAGACCAAAAACACTATTTTCAAGTGGCATTGCTATTCAGTAAAAATGGCAGTAGCTTGAGAAAACTCTCCAAATATTAGAGACACACTTGCTTAATATGCACATATTGCTCTAACTTACAGTATATACTCCACACACTCCTTCCTGAACTCTCTCTTTCTCCAAGAACTTTGAAGAAAACAGGCTGAGAAGAGAGTGTTTTGAAGAGGGACAGAAATCAGACAGTACAAGGAGGCATCAGGGTTTTCTCTTGAGAGGGGGATTGTTCTGGGGACAGGTCCTGAGGTTGCTGTGGGCAGATGCACCAAGTCAAAGCTCCTACAGAAAGCTGCTATTCTGATAGTTTCCCTGAAAATTAGCAAACTTTTACAAACAAGCTATACATATTTCCAACCAGCAAACCCAGAATATTTGAGAGGCTTTCCAAACCTGAGATATCTTGCAATATACAAGGAAATCTCTCTACGTATCCCGATAGAGTTAATTACCCAAGTGGCCCGCACATGGGCTAGTGAACCCCAAGACCTCTAATGATACAGGAGTAAAGAAGTACCGGGAGGCAAGTGTTTGTGACACCCGTTGTCAATAATCCTGTTACACACTCCTACTCATTTGCACTCCCACAGACAGTCCATAAGCAGAGGTAATACATACAAACCAGTGAATCAGAGTGCTTAGCTCACTGCAAAACTAATAAAAGTCAGCACATCACTATCATACTGCAAATAAACTTATCAAGCTGCACAACACTGTCACAGAATACCAACACAAAACGCAAAAGCTGAACACGGCTGTGTGACATTATTTATCTGGACTCAAAGAGACTTACAATTATTTAGTCAACAAGTATTATTCACATGTCTATGGGCTTACAATTTTAATGTCTTACTGTGTCATTGTTATTGTTTAGTCATTCAATCATGTCTGACTCACCGTGTCCAGCAGCACATATGTTATTATGTCTCTGGTTGTGCTTATCCATAAGGTTATCGGCAAAGATACTGGAGTGGGTTGCCAGTTCCTTCTCCAGTAGACCACGATTTATCTGACCTCTTAGCTATGACCTGCCCACCTGGGGTGACGGTATAGCTCACAGCTTCACTGAGACACACAAGCCTCTTCAACATGACAAGATGGTAATCCAGAAGGGGCTCCAATGCTATATAACTGTATAAAGTCAAGTCATCAGTTAAAGCTTTGCTGTCATCCAGTGGACACTATCCCAAATTACAACTACCATACAATAAATAATCAATCTTCCAATCTACAAGAAACAAATTGAAAAATATAATCTTGCAGCCTTATACCTATGGCAACAATATTAAATTCCACACAGTTTGACTAGCTGGATCATACCCCACAATAACATAACAGCAGAAAGGTACACTTCTTTACCCCTCCTCTGATATTAACTAAGAGGGAGGAAAGACGATGGTTGTGTATACATAACTAATTTAGTAAATGTACCTTGTTGTTGTTTAGTCGTGTCCGACTCTCTGTGACCCTATGAATCACAGCACACCAAGCACATCTTGTCTCTGGTTGTGCTCACCCATAAGGTTTTCATGACCAAGATACTGAAGTGGGTTTCCAGTACCTTCTCCTTTGGACCATCATTTGTCTTACCTTTCTGCTATGACCTGCCAATCTTGGGTGACCCTAAATAGTTTCGCTCACAGCTTCCCTGAAGTACACAAGCTTCATCATAACAAGGTAATGATCCAGAAGGGGCTTCATTGTTATATAAGGGAAATGTACCTTACATGTTTGTAATATTTAATATTACCATGTGCAGTGGTGAATGACTCTCTCACATGCAACACCAATAAATAACTTCAGATTCTTAGGGCTTTCAGTTATGCCATTTGGTGGTATAAAATTGTAGTGTTTTATGTTTTCTACATTTGTTCCTCCATGGCAGGTTTGGTGCTCTCCAGAGAAGGGAGAGGTTTCAGCAGAAACTACGGGTATCCAACTTGCTCAAACAAACGTGCTATGTTTTTGAAATGACATAATGACAAGCCCAACACTCTTAATGTAATTTCATGAAATAACAAGTTTTAGCAAATTTCAGAAAAAGAAAGTTTTTGCCCCTATGATTTACTTCTGGATAGTTAGTTAAGGGTGTTTCTTTGCTGTGTGCACTGATTATTGTACAGGTGAGGAGTCAAAATCTCATATAAACAGGTAAAGAGTGAACTTGTGAGCTTGCAAACAGTTCTAGTATAAGTGTGGGAGTTTAAAGAGAGTTCAAAGAAAAGGAGGAGCATTGTAGCGCAGAAAAGGGAAGAAAGAAACAGTAGGAAGGGTAAAGGAGAAAGTATAGAATAGAGTAAAAAAAGTTTTTTTTATTAAGCTATACACAAATATATTGATTTATTTTCACTGTATTTTGTAGTTGGTAATTTTGAGTCCTTCCAGGGACAACCTCACTCTGTGTACATCCTGCCACAAATGAGCACTGCTGGATCCATGGTCCATACCTCTGTGAGAAGCAGGGGTGTAGGAGCCAGAATAATTCGGGGGGGGGGGGACACAGCTCATTGCAGGGGCATAGGAACCCGGGAGGGGGGGGTGAGGGGGACAAATTATATATACTCCCCCCCTTGTACCTCTCCCACTCCCTTGTACCTCTCCCACTCCCTTCCCGATGCCTCCTTCTCCTGTAACTGCGGGATCACTGATAGCAGCTCTCCCGACATCACGTGTTGAGTCTCAGCTATCAGAATGATCCAGATAGCCAGAGACAGGAGGTAAGGGGGAGGTGCTGGGGAGGGAGTGGGAGAGGTAAATGGGAGGGAGTAGGGGAGGTGCTTGGAACAGAGTAGGGGAGTATAGTATAGTGTATATATATATATGTATATATATATATATATATATATATATATATATATATATATATATATGTAAATACTGTATATATACATATTTAGATAAACTGTACAGAAGAGATCAAGAAAACATATATACAATAAAACAATTGTTGTGAGGTATTTAGGCAGCTCAAATGGTAAATTATGGGATGCAACCCACATAAAACAGTCCAGCCCTGGTATTGTGCAAAAAAGCAGACTCAGCTGCATAACAATACTACAAACGCTTTTCAGTCCTTCAGGACAGTTCTCAATGTTAAAAAAAACTAAACTAAAAGTGCAAGCTCATGCATGTACAAGAAGGTAGCTGGTATAAATAAATACTCTCATCTGATGTTAAAAACGTCTGATACTCCTACCATTGGGCATGGCATATATATATATATATATATATATATATATATATTTTATATATATATATATATATATATTTTATATATATATATATATATATATATATATATATATATATATATATATATATTAATTGTGTATCTAGCTGCGCTTCTGGATTAAAAAGCAGGCAAATTTTTGTAACAAACTTTTATACAATTAAATAAAAATAAGAAACTATAAAAAGCAATTGTGTTGTGTATCAAATACAATAATCTTAAAACAAGCAGCCTGATCTAATTTTTCAGATCCCTTTGAAATATTTTTCTATGTTTTTATATTGTGTCTTTAGATCCTCAGCGCTTATCTTCAGTTTCTTTTTCCTTAGTGCTGAAAAATAGACAAGGAGAAAAGAGGCTCCTCTAAGGTAGCAGGTTTTGCAAATAAGGAAAGTTCTTTAAAAAGTAGATGAAGCACAAGTGTGAAACCGGTTGAGTAATTAAACAGTTCCACCTGTGACTACCAAAGCAGGAAACAGAACCACAGCACGTGGAGGGCTGTTGCTGCTGACCTGTGGAGATACAGACACACAGGACTGAAGGAAGTTATCTTCCATTTGTGGACATTACTGAACCTAATGTAAGCTTGTTATATTATTTCTTTACTATGTATTAAAACTTTATTGATCATACCTTTCTCTCCCTGATGACTGCATGCATAAAGCTGACTGCACATATAACCCTGCACAAGGAGAGCAGTGACAGGATCTGAGGGCCTGAATAACCTGACATAAATGTAAGGAGATTACCTACTTTTTAAAGAACTCTCCTAATTTGCAAAACCATAAGTGCTAAGGATCTAAAGACACAATATAAATATATATATATATATATATATATATATATATATATATATATATATATATACACTCTATACCCCCCCCCCTCCAGATTTTTTTTGGGGTTCCTACGCCCTTGGCTCATTGTATACACAGGCCATAAAATAGCTTATTTATACATACATACAAACATAGTAATCCCCCCACCAGTTCCTACACCCATGGTGAGAGGTGTGAGCATGTTGCCTCTCTTGAGGCGCAAATTGGAGAGCTAGAGAGGAGAATTGCAGCACTTAGTGATATTGCTCCTCTGGAAGGGCTGTATTTTGATAAACGGATGCACAACCTTGATCTAAATGCACAGAAAGGTGCGCTAATTTGCTACAGAGTGTTTGAAGAAATCATTAAAATAAAAATAAACATAAAAATGGATAAATGTAAGCAACATTTTGTCTCTGATCCTCACACATTCTTAAACTGCCATTACCTAGCACATCACATATTCTAATTGTCAAACTGCGATTTGTCGTCACGCTTGCGGGCCTTGCAAAGCGAGGCGAGACGTTGAAGCATTGACTTAGGCAATGAGCACCGAAGGCAGCAGTTGAGGTATTGAAGCACGCAGGACTAAGCTGAAATGGCAAATTAAGCAGCCGAGCAGCACTTAGGATACAATGAGCGCCGAAGGCTCATTGCAGCCAGCGGTCCAGTCCCACAAAAATACGACCTCAGAAAAATATGAATTTAACGGCCGACCCGCACAAATCGAAAAATATAAAAAACACATTTACAGACAGCACAGGGGGAGAGCCAGGAAGCATAGGAGTCAGGTTGCAAGTGATTTTGAGCCTTATTTGACGTGTTTCGTCAATCGAAAATCGGCTAAGCGAGAAAAAAAATGGGGGCCGAAAAACGTAAAAAATCCTTAAACTGGATGAAAACCAGGCTGAGCAAAGCAACGCCAGGGACGCGGGACTTAGAAAATACACAAAGACACTAACACTTACACCAACAACGCCAGGGACGCAGGACTTAGAAAATACAAATAAACAGTTATCAGAGACACAGAAGAGAAACACACAGGGAAGGCACAGGGGGGCGATGCTGGAAAGAGACACATGGCAATCCCAAGCACAAAACTTGCAGGTTTATGAACCCTGCAATGACTGGCCCATACAGTAGGTTGGAGGAAAGGTTCGCAATGAGCGCCAAAGGTGATCAGAGAAGCAAAAGCCTCACATTGTGTTTCAAATAGCATTGCCTGGCTTACAATTTTATGCCCGTAATTTTGTTTGACCTGCAATTCGCTAGTCATCATATAAAGACAGGTGGACAATTACAGCTGACTTGTAGTTCCATCATTGATGCATGTGATATGTTTTATGAAGTGGTTTCAGAAAGAGTCAACATTGATATGCACATGTATATAGTAGATACACAACTGTTTATATTACTACATCATGTATTTACACCATGAACTGTAAGTCTTACCATCAAGTTCTCAAAGTTGTAAATCACATATCTTTTAACAGTACAGTAATACTTGGATACCATCACTTAACTCTCCTTGCTGACTATAGCATAATCCAACTTCTACAGGGTGTGATAAAACAACCCATGTACTACTCTCCTATTGAGAAAGAACAACATTCCAAGTCATGCATTTTCTTTTCTTTTTCTATTTGCAGGAATCCACATACCTACATATGCCATGCCTGGATCTTGTGTTCTTGGTCCGTGTGCAAGCTGTGTCATCCTTGCGCAAACAAGATGTCATCCCAGAGTGACCACCATTATTGGTGAAAAATGCACAATCTCAAATATAAATAGTAAAAGTTACAGTGACTTTTGACTTCAAATACTACTGCTAAACATTTTTAAATAAACAAAATTAATCTGTAGTGCATGGCCACTAGAGGCCAGTTTACTTTTTGTATTCATTTAGTAATTGTTGAGTATAGCAATCACTAATTTCGTTTCTGAAAGTGCATACGGCTCCAGTGGGAGCGCATGCACATTACAGAAACTACTGTACGGATTGCGTACATGCTGCATTGTACATGCGCTGCGCCAGCCGTACATGCGCAAGGAACAGATGGGGGAAAGGGGGAAAGAGACACAGGGGAGGGAGGAGGCGGAAAGAGACACAGGGGTGGGAGAGAGGAGGGGGAAACACAGGGAAGGGAGAGGGGGAAGAGACACAGGGGAGGGAGATGGGGCAAGGAACAGAGGGGGGAAAGGGAAAGGGTCAGAGAGTGGGAAAGTGGCAGAAAGCAGGAAAGAGACACAGGAAAGGGAGGAGGGGGAAGAGACACAGGGGAGGGAGATGGCGCAAGGAACAGAGGGGGGGAAAGGGGGAAGGGGACAGAGAGGGGGAAAGTGGCAGAAAGCAGGAAAGCGACACAGGGGAGGAGAGAAAGAGACACAGGGAAGGGAGGGGGGAAGAGACACAGGGGAGGTAGAGACATAGGGGGGAAACACAGGGAAGGGAGAGGGGAGAAGAGACACAGGGGAGGGAGATGGGGTTGGAGACAAAGAGGAGGGAGGGGAAGAAACACAGGGGAGGGAGTGGGGCGAAGAGACACAGGGGAGGGAGAGAGGGGGAAAGAGACACATGGAAGGGAGGGGGGAAGAGACACAGTGGAGGGAGAGGGCGGGAAAGAGACACAGGGGAGGGAGGGGGGGAGACACATCTAATATTATACCATCATTTATGACAGTAAACGACTAGTACCCACTATAATTATCAAAAAAATCGCATTACAGAAATATCATGCATATTTGCTCATTCCTCCCAACTAAGGTAGACATACTCCAAATTTACATTTTATGATCTGCCCATTAAAAATGTCATAGAGAAAAAAATTGTTCAGTTAACTTACACTGCTTTTAATTTTTTGCCCCAGGCCTGTTATTCTAAAGTATATTTCGCAAAGCTATTCTGCCACATTTTGGTCAGCCGAGACATTTGGAGATATGTGCAACTTTTCCAAATGTACTGCAGATATCAGATTCTCTCAAGGGGGTGTGCTTTTACCATGACACAATAGGCTTTTAGTGTTTGTCATGTTTACTCTGAAACCCCTAAGAATTAAGTAGGGATTCCTAGCTTGTGTTGAAGAAACATTTTGGGCTTGTCCTATACTCAACGGTTTTCAACTGCCTGGGTCTGCCAATACTCTCCCCCCTAAAAGCCATCTTTAGCAATTGTCCCAGGGCACGAGATTCCTATTTGTCCCATTGGTTTTCCAGCGGCTGCTCTCACCTCAAGCCTTTCAGAAAAAATACACCAATCTGACCTTAAAGTTCCATTTAAAATTAGTGTACATTTTACAGAGAACTTGGAAATGGTGAGAATGGATAAGCAACTTCCTAATGTCAGCATGGAGACAGAAAAAATAATTTAAGGCTTTGTAAATGTACCGTAACTGCTAATTTCAATGATAGGTCCTAGAGTCTCAGTCAGGAGGGGTGCATGAACTGGTAAAACAGCTGGGACTTACACTAGCAAATCTTTTTTTTTAATACTTTTTACTAATGTTTTTGAACAACGAACTAGCTTGCAAATAAATAAAAGACAAAAAAGGAAGTTATAACGTTAAGAGGACTAGTCCACTCTCTGTGACAGTTTTATTAATCCGTACTTAAAAATATTGACAGGAAAATATTATTGATATTTTTTCACTGATGTGGGGGCTTTGTATGTGTTTAATTGGTCCTTTCCCTGTTCAAATTTGCCACCAATGGCGGTGACCAACCGCTAGATGGTGCGATTTTCCCTGCCGATACATAGAGTTAGGGTTAGGTAGACTGTTATGGTTAGGATGAGGGTTAGTTTAAGGGTTAAGGTAACCTTCTAATTTTACAACTTGTCTGAATTATATGAAAGAATGTCTGTAGCATCATCTAGCGGCCACTTGCCGACACTATAGCTGGCGCTGGTTGCGAATTTTAAATGGGATACATCCGTTTAATTTGTATTATTTTTAATTGAACTGTATTTTAGTAGGTTTAGGAAGTATTTTATGAATATTTGTTACAAAGGTTAAGTTTTAATTTCATTAAATTAGTCATTAAATTGGAAACCTTTGTTGGAGATATGCTGTCAGTTTTTTCTATTTGTAGTGCATTCAATTTTAAAAGTATCCTTCCTTGGGTGACATATTAATGTTCCCCTGAATGTAGATTTATTTGTATTAAGATTTGATACAGCTGGTTATTTGTTGTTCCACTAACATACATGTGAAAATGTGAATAATTTAGGCTAGTGTGTGTTGTCATCTATATGCTCATCAGCAAACCTAATAGTTCCAAACAATAGTATTTTTAAGGTCAAGCAATATAAGTACAGATTGCCTTTAATTCTTTTTTATATAATGTACATAATGTTATTCTATTTTTCATGTTTCGGTACATGTAGGTGCCTATTTAGTTATCTACAAAACTAATAGATTTTCATGCAAAAACACTAATATATAAAACTGTTCATTTAAATGTGTTTAAATTCAGAACAGATGACATGTCAAAGAACACATAAAAAGCACACAGGTAAACTGGTGGTGGGAAGTTGTAGCTTTAGACACTGGTGTGGAAAGAGAAAATACTTGTGACGATCCTGGGGTAGGAGCTATTACTGCCCATGGCCACCTGCTATAGACTACAGGTTAACTACCCACAAGAACTGTTTGGGTTCTTGGAAATCTGATATCTGGCTTCTGTATCAGTCAGGGTCTCTCCATCAGGAATCAGCGCTTTCAGGAGTCTCAGTAACCTTCATGTGGTAGTGACCAGACCAAGTTACTTGCAGGGTGGAGATATGATCAGTATCGCAGCCACCAGGAGCAAATAAGATAAAATACCATTTCTATATGCCTCAGCAGTAAACTGATTTATTTTTGGAAAGCCAACTATATTTATATGGGTTAGATACAGAGGGGGGTGTATACAACACAACAATGACAGGGAGTGACAGAAAAACACAGGCAATTGACTCCACATGGGGTCTAATAGTCTGACATCCTAGCATCGTGTCTTGCACCTGTCAACAATAGGCCAACCTCCAAATATACATAATGCTGTCTCCATGTCTAGTGGTCCAGACCTCAAATAGAGTACATTAACTTTATCTTGCAAACAATGAGACAAAACAGAATGCAATAAAATGGAGGTGTTTATGCACATAGTCCAGTGATTGGAGCCAATCAGTCTGTCCTTAATGGTGGCTCAATGGGCTATGATCCAGAACTGGAAAAGCGGTTTGTGACAATACTGTTTTATTAAAAATAAAATCAGATATAGCATTACAAAAAATGTATTTAAGTATTTGTAAATATAACAAGAAATGTTGTACCTCATGAAACTTTACATAGCAAAAAAAATGTGCAACACATCCTAACAAAATGTTGCAAATGCAGAACAGACAAACAAAAGAAAGCAGAATGTGGAATACAAGAAGAAGAAGTGCTGACTGTGACCTGTGAATTCTTCCTTTTCAAACGAGTGTTGTGATGTTTTCACATTGACCCCGCTTTGGGGTGTGGGCCAGGTAATGTGGGAGGAGGATACAATCTATTGTGTTATAAAAAAACTTTCATAATCACTGAAATTAAGCTTATAAGTAATATTTGTCAATATGTGCCAATATCGTTGATTCAAACTTTTATAAAATTACAAAGGATTTCATTTTTATTGACACTTAACTTAAGTAACAAACATTTTTTTCTCTCCAAGTATAAATGTTTACATGAAGAACACTATCCAGGCGGGGGCATGCAAATGATACAAGCCTCCATAAAACTTTCATAAAATCTGGGTGAGTGAGGGGAACGTTTACATTTCTAGAGAAGAGGGCATGCATTGATTGTTGTAATATTGCTAAGCATGAAATAGGTGAAAGTATATAAGACTTTCATCAAAGTCTTATAAGCACCTCACCTCCCTCTGTATGTATGTATAAATATTGTGACAAGTTGCCAGTCTCCTTTGTGTGTTTTCGGCACTTTGACTGAGGAACACAATACAGAAGGCTATAATTATTTTCCAAGTTTTGCTAAAACTGAGGCCAGTGATGCAACCTTTCTAACTTTCACTTCTCTTCTGACCCTTTATTCCTTATCTGTTTAATCTTTCCCTGATTTCTGTCCCTTCCATTCCCTTTTAGATTGTAAGTGGCGAGTTTTCAGTCTTCTAGGATGCTTTGGGAAAAAGCACTTTCTGCAAAGATTCTAAGCTCAAAACAGGGTCCTCCATTTTTGGAAGGTTGTTAATGCTGTATTTTTCCTTGTTTTTTTATCCCCTGTATTGCGCTACGGAATATGTTGGCGCGTTACAAATAAAAGTTAATAATAAATAACACATTAATTTGGTTTATAAAGTAACTCCCAAAAGACTAATTATAATTAAACTTATTTTAAAGGAACATGAGAGTGTCCCTGTTTTTAACTTTTTTCTATTCGAAAACATACTGCTTATATCAGAAACACACATTACATTGATTCGTTCTTCACACACACAGATTTATCTTATTTTTTTTAAATGTGGTTTCCACGCCCCCCATAGGTGCCTACATAGGCACCTATAGTAACCAATAAAAAAGCTGCATTCAGGTAAATGTTTAACCCTATAATAACTTTCAAGACAACTGCAGCACAAATCAAGAGGGGCACTGGCTGGGCAGCATGCTTGCTTCCTTGTGGTGGAAACAAAAGACTACAGATCCCATGATGCTTTGCTGCAGAAACGGAATCCCCAGACATTCCTACAATGTTGTAGCTGCCTCTGACTGGCCACAATGAATTATGAATTTTATGCTACTTTAGCTTGGATTTTCAGGGGCATTCCTTCTCAAAATCATCTACCAGAAAACCGAAGAAATTTGCAAACTTTAGGATACGGTTATTAATGTTTATTTTGGGATTTATTTAATGCAAATAAATGTTTGCATACACCACTAATTCTCCTCTATCATATTTTTTTATAATTAATGAAAATTCTACATACCTTTAAGGTCTAATTAGAGAATAGTTATTATTAGATGTATTTAATAGGCTTGGATGCTATGTTATTACATCTATCTATCACATATATAGTTGTGAGCGTACGAGTCGTTGCTCACGCTTGCGGGCTCGTGTAGCGAGCCCGCAAGAACTGCGTCCCTCGCGAAGCGAGGGACGCAGTTCGCCGCAAATGCGGGTCCTCGCGAAGCGAGGGCCCGCATTTGCGGTTGTGGAGGCTCAACGTCGGCTGTGTTAACACACACATACACACACACGACTTTTTTAACAGAATAAACCCAACCGCCCAACCAACAAAAACCCAACAACGTCCCCGCAAATGCGGAACTGCGTCCCTCGCGAAGCGAGGGACGCAGTTCGCCGCAAATGCGGGTCCTCGTGAAGCGAGGGCCCGCATTTGCGGTTGTGGAGGCTCAACGTCGGCTGTGTTAACACACACATACACACACACGACTTTTTTAACAGAATAAACCCAACCGCCCAGCCAACAAAAACCCAACAACGTCCCCGCAAATGGCAGTTCGCCGCAAATGCGGGTCCTCGCGAAGCGAGGGCCCGCATTTGCGGTTGTGGAGGCTCAACGTCGGCTGTGTTAACACACACATACACACACACGACTTTTTAACAGAATAAACCCAACCGCCCAGCCAACAAAAACCCAACAACGTCCCCGCAAATGCGGATCCTCGCGAAGCGAGGGTCCGCATTTGCGGTGGTGGGAGCATCCCAACATCGGCTGTGTTAACACACACATACACACAACTTCATAACAAAAAAAAAATCAAAGTCGCCTCACACCCGCTTACACCCAGACACACAGACGCAAGACTTAACAAAAAAACAGTAAAAAAGGCCCTTAACACGTTCTTAACACACATACGCACGACTTAGAAACAGATACACTGCGTCGTACACGTAAAAGCTAACTGCGTATATCGCAAAAAAATACGGCAACATCGCAACAAAATACGGCCGCATCGGAAAAAAATACGGCCGCGAAAGACCCATTCCAACCGCCGCGCATCAAAACATCACAAACACAAGAAATAAACACAACAAACACATAAAAAGCTTACTTACAGCACGGGGGGGCATCCGGCACCTCCAAAAGTTAATTTACACGTCCATTTAAGTCAAAACAAAGAGTTTAAACGACCGAAAATCGGCTAAGCGAGAGAAAAAATGGCCGCCGAACAAAACGAAAACGAGGCTCCAGACGTAACTACACTACACTTACTCGCAATAATGAAACACATACTATGCGGAACGGATCACACTCATATTAAACACCATTTTAACCACTACTACGCACAAAATGGCGGATGGAACGCAAATTGTAAGCTGGAACGCAAATAGCGCATGCGTATTACGTTCTAACGGTCTAACTTTCCAGAATGTTCTACAAGTTGATAAATACTGTCTATTTGACAGAGAAAAATACATTTCTCCTCAGGTGATGAACAGAGTGACTTCGGAGATAACTGCTGCTAAAACTTGAGAAGATAATTCTTTCCTAATTTACTACTTTACATTGTGCAAATTACAACTGAGAGGTAAGCTATAATATATTACTTATTTTCAAGACAGGACATCAAAAAAAATAATTTAAGAAGACAAAGAGGTTTATGTATAGTGACAAGTGACACGCACATATATGCGTATAATGTATACTGACATGTGACACGCACATATATGCGTATAATGTATACTGACATGTGACACGCACATATATGCGTATAATGTATACTGACAAGTGACACGCACATTTATGCGTATAATGTATAGTGACATGTGACACGCACATTTATGTGTATAATGTATAGTGACATGTGACACGCACATTTATGCGTATAATGTTAAGATTGGCAGGAGGGGACCCTCTGTCATTCCACACTTCAATCAAGGTAAAGTATTAAGTATAAAAAAGAACCGAACCATGAGCCTTATTCAATTCTGAGTTGGCTAATTGAATAGGGCTTTATATAAGCACATAATAGGTCTTCACTAACTAAAAACTTCTGTCCACAAAATTTTTATGTGCTTATATAGAGCCCTATTCAATTGGTCAAAACGCAATTGATTCAGGACCTAAATATGTTTAATGGCTGAGGGCCTCATTCAAATGTGATTTGACCATTTTAATAGGGCTCTATATAAGCACATTTGGCTCAATTTAACTAAAAACTTCTGTTCAAAAATATGCTCTGTGCTTATATAGAGCCCTATTGAAAAACCAAATTCAATGAGGCCCTCACAATATAACAAATCCAGCAAACAAAGGCCCTCATTCAATTGATATTTTGGACAATTCAATAGGGCTCCAAATAAGCACATTTAGAACCCTATTGAATTGGCCAAACTGCAATTGAATGAGGGCCAAAGTATGCAACATATGGTACACACAAACTGGTACACACAAAACAGGATTGTAACAAACACATAGCACATTCTTATTTTATGTTTAACAACCTATTAGCATTACAAAACAACATTAATAAGCATACCATCAGCGGTGCGCATCAAACAGGATTGTATGAAAACTCACACAAACACATAGCAAACTACATTTAAATTCTTATTTTAATGTTTAACAACCTATAAGCCTTAGAAAGAAGCCTAAATAAGCATACCAACATTGGTGCCCACCAAACAGGATTGTATGAAAACTCACACAAACACATAACAAACTACATTTACATTCTTATTTTATGTTTAACAACCTATTAGCATTACAAAACTACATTAATAAGCATACCAACAGTGGTGCGCATCAAACAGGATTGTATGAAAACTCACACAAACACATAGCAAACTACATTTAGATTCTTATTTAATGTTTAACAACCTATAAGCCTTAGAAAGAAGCCTAAATAAGCATACCAACATTGGTGCCCACCAAACAGGATTGTATGAAAACTCACACAAACACATAACAAACTACATTTACATTCTTATTTTATGTTTAACAACCTATTAGCATTACAAAACTACATTAATAAGCATACCAACAGTGGTGCGCATCAAACAGGATTGTATGAAAACTCACACAAACACATAGCAAACTACATTTAGATTCTTATTTAATGTTTAACAACCTATAAGCCTTAGAAAGAAGCCTAAATAAGCATACCAACATTGGTGCCCCCCAAACAGGATTGTATGAAAACTCACACAAACACATAGCAAACTACATTTAGATTCTTATTTTATGTTTAACAACCTATTAGCATTACAAAACTACATTAATAAGCATACCAACAGTGGTGCGCATCAAACAGGATTGTATGAAAACTCACACAAACACATAGCAAACTACATTTAGATTCTTATTTAATGTTTAACAACCTATAAGCCTTAGAAAGAAGCCTAAATAAGCATAACAACAGTGGTGCGCACCAAACAGGATTGTATGAAAACTCACACAAACACATAGCAAACTACATTTAGATTCTTATTTTATGTTTAACAACCTATTAGCATTACAAAACAACATTAATAAGCATACTATCAGTGGTGCGCATCAAACAGGATTGTATGAAAACTCACACAAACACATAGCAAACTACATTTAGATTCTTATTTAATGTTTAACAACCTATAAGCCTTAGAAAGAAGCCTAAATAAGCATACCAACATTGGTGCCCACCAAACGGGATTGTATGAAAACTCACACAAACACATAGCAAACTACATTTACATTCTTATTTTATGTTTAACAACCTATAAGCATTACAAAACAACATTAATAAGCATACCAACAGTGGTGCGCACCAAACAGGATTGTATGAAAACTCACACAAACACATAGCAAACTACATTTACATTCTTATTTTATGTTTAACAACCTATAAGCCTTAGAAAGAAGCCTAAATAAGCATACCAACAGTGGTGCGCACCAAACAGGATTGTATGAAAACTCACACAAACACATACCAAAGTACATTTAGATACTTATTTTATGTTTAACAATCTATAAGCCTTAGAAAAAGGCCTAAATAAGCATACCAAAAGTGGTGGACACCAAACGGGATTGTAGAAAAACAAAGAAATAATGTCATTTTTTAGTTCATACAAATACATTAAAATAATATTACATTTTCATTTTTATTTTATATCAGATACTGCGTCAAGAACATCGGAACAGGAGTTTCAACTGAGGACCACACCAGCGGACGAGGACTTTCAACAGAGGACCAGACCATTGGACGAGGACTTTCAACAGAGGACTACACCATCGGACGAGGACTTTCAACAGAGGACCAGACGATTGGACGAGGACTTTCAACACAGGACCAGACCATCAGACGAAGGCTTTCAACACAGGACCAACAAAGATTCTGCTTCAAATCAAACTTCAACCAAGGTACAGTATAACAAGTAAAAAAAGAGAAAAATTAATTAATATTCTTCTTTAATGTTTAACCACCTATAAGCCTTAGAAAATAGCCTACAGAAGCATACCAAAATTGTGGCGCACCAAAAAGGATTGTAGAAAAACACAGAAATAATGCCATTTTTTCATTAATACAAAGACATTCAAATAACATAACATTTTCATTTTTATTTTATAACAGATACTGCGTCAAGAACATCGGAACAGGAGTTGGAACTGAGGACCACACCAGAGGACGAGGACTTTCAACAGAGGACTACACCATCGGACGAGGACTTTCAACACAGGACCAGACCATCGGACGAAGGCTTTCAACACAGGACCAACAAAGAATTTTGCTTGAAATCAAACTTCAACCAAGGTACAGTATAAAAAGTAATATCTATCATCTATCTCTTATTTGTCTTTTAGGGCCAATAATCTTTAACAATAAATACAAACTTCAATGTAAACTTAAAAAATAAATTGGCATAGTCCAAAAAAGTCTAAAAACCCAGAATCTATACAATTTGTCATTGTAACATTCCAGTCCTAAACCCTAATTTAATTGCCATTTGACAAATTGAATAGTGCTGTAAATAAGGACATAACATCTTTTTTAAAATACCTTTTTAGTTACTGAAACACTTGCTTTTGGATACATGTTTAATAAATAAAAATTTCTTTAAATAATTATCTCATGCCCTTATTTAGACTTTTATCCAATTGACCGCATTGAAATTGATTAACTATAAAATGTTAACACACTATTGATAACTATTTGTCATGAAAAACAACTTAACATCTCAAAATAAACTAATGGTACATTATTTTATTTTTACAGATTAACATGGCTGATAATGAGAGTAAACAAGAAAAGAAAAGACGCCAAGCTAGAGAACGACGACAGAGAGCAGACAGCCAGCAGACACCGGAGAAGAAGGAAATTCGACGAGAAAAAGAACGCAAAAGAATTGCAAGCAAAAGACTGTCACTTGCAGAAATTAAAGATATGTCAAAAAAAACAACAAAGAAAATAAAGCATTTACAACCTGTTGCTCAAACATCAGATGACATTTTACCAGAAAAAAGACAAGAGATACCAAAAAAAGCAACAAAGAAAACAAAGCATTTAGAACCGTTTCATGAAACATTACATGACATTTTACCTCAAACAATACAACATATACCAAGAAAAGCAACGAAAAAAACAAAACATTTAGAACCTGTTGTTGAAACATTATATGACATTTCACCTGATGAATATGAAAGTCAAAATCCTATATGCTTTGCAAATTGTCCTCTACTCAAGTCTTTAGCAGTAGAGGTTCATAGTTGTGGGGACATGACTACTCAATGTCAGTTTTGTGAGGCTTATTATTTTAAACAGGAGAGACCCAGAGATGGACAATTTATTAGTTGTTGTCAAAAAGGCAAGTTCAAACTTCCAGAAAGGAAAGAATTTCCAATTTATTTACAAAATATTATGACTGAACCTACTTTTCCAAACTACAAAAATTTTAAGACAAACATAAGATCCTACAATAGTGCCATATCCTTTGCATCCATGGGGGCAACATTAGCTGCTAATGTACCCGGACATGGTCCTTACTGTTTTAAAGTCCAAGGACAAATTTATCATCGCACTTCCCATTTACATCCAGAGGAAGGAAATAAAAGAAAATTCGCTCAACTATATGTCCTAGATACAATGGAAGCTGTTGACCAACGTATGCAGATGGAAGAAAATAAAAAATGCTTACCCACTGTTTTCATAGAGCTAAATAACATTATGGACAACAATCCCTACAGTAAAGCTTATAAAAAATTGGCAGAAGTAGAAAATGAACAACTACTTCATTCACAAACACATCAATTACCAATGCCGAAGGTTAATATGGTGCTTAAAAGAGACAGACATACTGATAAACGTCGTTATAACTTGCCAACAACAAATGAGGTTGCAATGGTGTTTCACAATGATGAAGGAGAACCACCATTTCAAAGAGACATTCGAATATATCCTAGAAATGAGGACCAACCGTTTATTAATATGAGTATCTTAAGTCCAAATTTAGATCCAATGACATATCCCATCTTTTTCCCACACGGAGAAGCAGGTTGGCAACCAAAATTAACTCTTCCCAGTTACCCAAATGCTAAAGCCAGAATCCGAAATAATGTTTCTATGCTTGAATTTAAAGTAGCTCAAATTGCCATTCGCAATGTATTTAATCCAATTTTATGTGGTGGGAAACTAACACAACAATGGATTATTGATTCATATTTGCAAGTTGAGGCAAATAATTTAAACTTTATCAAATATCAACAAGATAAACTCCGTGTAGAACAATATTCTGGACTCATGGACTATGTTGCTGACGTGGCTACAAGCAGAGACATGACAGCTGGCAAAGCCATCATTTTACCATCTTCCTTTCAAGGATCTCCTCGGAATATGAGAGAAAGATACAATGATGCTATGGCTATTGTGACAAAATTTGGCAAACCCGATCTATTTGTGACATTTACATGTAATCCACAATGGCCAGAAATTACACTAAATCTACTTCTTGGACAAACTGCTTCAGATCGACCAGATTTAGTAGCCAGAGTTTTTAAGATTAAATTAAATGAATTAATACGTGACTTCACTATAAATCAGTTATTTGGCAAATGTCTTGCTTATGTATATACCATTGAATTTCAAAAAAGAGGCCTTCCACATGCACATCTTCTAATAATACTTCAAGAAAAAGATAAATTAGATACTTCAGACAAAGTGGATGCAGTCATTGTTGCTGAACTACCAGATCCAGAACTATATGGTAGACTATATGAGATTGTTACTCATCGCATGATTCATGGACCCTGTGGTGACCTTAATCCACAATCACCATGTATGGAAAATAATAAATGTTCCAAAGAATTTCCAAAAGATTATAGAGACAAAACCTATGCCAATTGTGATGGATATCCACTTTATAAAAGAAGACAAGGAGATAGTGCCATTATTCGTGGAAAAAAAGTGGACAATAGATATGTAGTACCCTACAATCCACATTTACTCATGAAGTACAACGCCCACATCAACGTAGAAGCCTGCACTTCCATCAAATCCATTAAATATGTCTACAAATATATTTACAAAGGTTACGATGCAGCTACTGTAGTCGTCAAAAGTGCAGACAACCCTGAAAGTAGTGAGTTAGTACATGATGAACTTGCATCTCATGTAGATGCTCGCTATGTCAGTGCGCCAGAAGCTATGTGGCGGCTTTTAAAATTTGAAATGCATGATAGATCACATGCAGTATATAGGTTAGCAGTACATTTGCCACAACGACATTTAGTCTATTTCCATGCTGGAAATGAAATGAATGCATTGGCCCAAAGTGAAGATCGTCACACTACACTAACTGCATGGTTTGCATTAAATTCCACTGATGCTGAAGCAACACAATACTTATATATTGAAATTCCATATCACTATGTTTTTGTGAATGGATTATGGAGACCAAGAAAAACCAGAGGCAATATTCCACGAATTTACACAGTCAGTCCAAGAGATGTTGAACGTTTTTGCTTACGGATATTACTTTTAAATGTTCCAGGAGCACAAAGTTTTGAACAATTAAGAACTGTTAATGACATTGTATATGAATCCTTCCATTTAGCTGCAAGACATAGAAACTTACTCGCTGATGATACAGAGTGGGAAAGATGTTTAGAAGAAGCAGCACAATGTCAAATGCCACGACAGATGAGAGAACAATTTGCTTTTATTTGTATCTTCTCAAATGCTCCAAATGCATTAGCTTTGTGGGAGACTTTTAAAAGTAATATGGCTGAAGACTTTATGCGACGATACAATGAACCCATTGCACACTTAAAAGCGTTAATGGAAATCCAAGAAGTCTTTTTAACTCATGGATTAAGTTGTGCAAGTTTTAATTTGCCTGATCCAGGTCTTATAGATGACATTAACTTTGAAGACTATGACATTCAACTACAAGCAGAAAGAACAGAAGAAAGACTTGCAACTTTAAATACACTACAATTGCAAGCATTTCATGCCATTAAAAATGCTATAGATGATGACATGGTGACAGAGCGTTATTTCTATCTTGATGGACCTGGCGGATCAGGAAAAACATATTTGTACAATTTATTAATGAGTTCAGTACGAGCACATGGACAAATAGCAATGGCGTTTGCCACTACTGGAATTGCTGCACTTTTATTAGAAGGTGGAAGAACTGTTCATAGTGGATTTAAACTGCCAGTGCCTATTTTAGAAAATTCTGTGTCAGATATTCGCATGACATCCTTACAAGCAAAGAAATTGAAGAAATGTAAATTAATTATAATAGATGAGGCCACAATGATGTCATGCTATGCCCTCCAATGTATTGACCGTTTGCTTCGTGAAGTCATGGAGAATACTTTTCCATTTGGTGGAAAGGTAATGTTGTTGGGTGGCGATTTCAGACAAACATTACCTGTCGTTGTACATGGAAATCGAACTGACATTATCGAAACATGTATAAAGTCAAGTATAGTATGGAAACATTTTACCCATCTTCAACTGCAACAAAATATGAGATCAGAAGGCCAAACTGATTTCAATGATTGGCTTATTAAAATTGGAGAAGGCAGAACAGAAAAAATACTACATTTACCTGATGACACTGTAGAGATCCCACCTCATATGATTTGTCAACAAGATATTATATCGGCTATATTTGAAGGGAGCATAAATAACGAAGAATATTCCGAGCTTGCCAACCAAGTCATACTGACGTGTAAAAATAAAGATGCATTAATCCTCAATAATGAAATCTTAAAAAAAATTTATGCACCACAAAGAAATTATCACAGTGCTGATTCTGTACTTGCTGATGACAATGAAAGTCAGGCTAACTTTTCAACTGAATTCATAAACTCTTTAACTCCTTCTGGAATGCCACCACATATTTTGCAGCTAAAGAAAGGTGCAATTATCATGTTACTGCGAAATATGAACCCCAAAAAAGGCCTATGCAATGGCACAAGATTAATTGTTCAACAATTAAAGGACCATTTTATAGATGCTGAAATTTTAACTGGGACCCATAAAGGAGAGAGAGTTTTCATACCAAGAATAGATTTAGCACCAAGTGAAAGTAGTCTCCCTTTTATACTTCAAAGAAGAAAATTTCCCATTATTATGGCATTTGCCATGACCATTAATAAATCACAAGGTCAAACTTTCAAATCTGTGGGTATTTTCTTGGAAGAACCAGTTTTTGCACATGGTCAATTGTACGTTGCGTTGTCACGGTGCAAAAATCCACAGGCTATTAAAGTTTACATTGAAAACAATGAAAGTCAAGGTGATTTATTAGAAGATGGACGTATTTTTACTAAAAACATTGTCTACTATGAAGTACTATAACTTTGAAGGATACAAATTAACGATGCCAAGATTTTTTTAAAGCATTGCAAAATACATAACAATTGGTTGTTTAATTCAGTCATAATTAATGGAAGTCATGTTTATGAATGATTTGCCTCACAAAATACTTGCCTTGCATTGTTAGTAAAAATTATGTTAAAATGTTAAGTCACTATGTTAATGTTTCTAATGTTACAAGTTTAAAAAATATATTTTCAAGTTATTTCATTCAACAGATTACAAAGTGGATGTTAACAGGTCAAGCACCTTTTAAGTCACAATGTAAATATTGTCTGTTATCTTAAGATTACTACCTACATTAATGTTTATCGCCAGTTTATGTGCTCAGTAATAAATTACTTTAATTACGTACGTTTTAAGAAGAGTTTTACTGTATGCCTTCCTCTACATTCAATGTATATTCGAGTTAACAATTATTGTGATAGAAATTGAATTTTAATACTGATTAATTTAAATGTCAATTGTTTTTACATTCAAATGTTAATACTTTTAATAAAAAATTAGGTTACAAAATGTATTCACTATGTTCCTGTTTATAATGTTCAAAATTATACAAATGTTTTGTTAACTTCTAAACTTACATAAAAAATAAAGTTCAAGTTTAAAAATATATACTTTGATGGTTATTGCTTACATATAGTTTAAACTTCATGTTAAAATTCGCAACGTTTAAAGAAGGGTTTTTACTTTTTGCTTTCCTATTCATTCAATGTATATTAAAGTTAACAATTCTTCAGATACTAATTACATTTTTAAAAACCATTACATCAACATTTTACAAAAATACACGTTCATATTAAAATACTTACAAGGGTCAAAAATATATGTTAATAACTAAACAACTTGACAAACATATACATCACATTGCCGTCATTTTTTGACGGGCAAGTCGCTAGTATTACATAAAAACTATCATTGAACTTGGATAATCAACACATAAAAATGAAGTCCTGTACTTTATTCTTCAGTGCCTTAAACTGTGCAGTTTTGCTCATTATTACTGTTAGAATAATGGCAATAAAAGCTGTTTGCTAATACAGTTTAAAAGCTGCCCACTTATTTATTATTATTTATTATCTTTATTTATAATGCACCAACATATTCTGTAGCGCTGTACAGGGGTTGCGTACATGGCAAAAACTAAATTAACACCTTATAAAGAATGGTGGGCCCTGTTTTTGCGCTTAGACTCAAATCTACATAGTGCTTGTTTCCAAGGCACGGACACAAGATTGAAAACTCGCAAACTTATAATCTAAAATTCATATATTTTTCCCCATTAAAGGAGCACTGTTATAAAAAAATTCTATATGGTTTATCAATAACTAAACTTAATAATGGAAAATATATTTTTAGAAAGCAAATAAATAAACACACCCTTCATATTTTGCAGGGTTCCATTTTTCTCACTTAAATCAGCATTCTACTTCCTCATGTGGAGTGTCTTGGTCATTTATTTAGATTTCAATTGTCCATTAAATTTTTGTATTGGTTGAGACTTTTATAAACAATATCAAAGTTAGATTATAAATACAATTTTAAGCAAAAGGCCAAAGCATTAGGGCTGGGCTATTTTGAGGCATATCCTGTGCACTGTATAGTCGTGAAACATAGTGTGCTGACACATCTGCACTACTTATGTATGCATAATAGTTACATAGTTCGTATTCATCCCTGGATCAATACTCCATCTCTGTTTATCCAGGATAACCCTTAATGCCCTGTTTATTTAAAAATATATCCAATCCCTTTTTAAAGTTAACTATCGAATCCAATGTTACCACCTCCTTTGGTAGAGAATTCCACAGATTAACCATCCTTACTGTGAAGAATTATTTTCTTTCTTTAAGGTGAAATATTTTTATTTCTAATCTCAAAGGATGTCCCCTTGTCAGTTGAAAACCTCTTGGCACAAAAAGTTCCCTTGACAAAGCCTTGTATTGACCCTGGATATATTTATATAAGGTAATCATATCCCCTCTTAGACGCCTTTTTTATAGAGTAAATACATTTAATTTGGTTAGTCTTTCTTCATAACTTAGCCCCTCCATTCCCTTTATTAGCTTTGTTGCCCTTCTCTGTACTTTTACAGCTCTAAAATGTCCTTTTTATGTAGTGGTGCCCAAAATTGTACTCCATATTCCAAATGAGGGCGTACTAGGGATTTGTATATTGGGAGAATTATATTTGCTTCCCTTGCTTCTATACCCTTCTTAATCAGAGTATGTTTTATTTACAACAACCCTTTGCTTTCTGTCTTTTAGCCAGCTCTCAATCCATAAGCAAATATTTATGGCAATTCCTGTATCCCTTAGTTTACTCAATAGTCTCCCATGTGGCACTGTATCAAAAGCCTTTGCAAAATCCAAATAGACTACATCCACTGAGTTGCCTTGATCCAAGTTCCTACTAACCTCCTCACAGAAACTAATTAGCTTTGTTTGACATGACTTATCCTTCATAAATCCATGTTGGCTCCTACTTATAATCCTGTTTGAGTAGACATATTCCTGTATATTATCCCTTATTAACCCTTCTAAAAGCTTTCCCACTACCGAAGTGACACTCACTGGTCTATAATTCCCCGGATTTGCTCTTGCTCTCTTCTTAAATATAGGTATCACCTCTGCCTTTCTCCAGTCGTCTGGTAGATACCCTGTGTTGAGTGAATCCTGAAAAATTAGATATAATGGTTTGGCTTTTACAGAACCCAGTTCCCTCAGTACCCTTGGATGTATTCCATCAGGACCTGGGGCTTTATTAACATTTAGTTTTTCCATCCTCTTTTGGATTTCTTCCTGCGATAACCAGTTATTTGGTGAAGGTAGTGTAGCCCCATTATGTTGCAGTGTCCCAACCACTGGTACCTCCCTTGTGTATACCGAAGAAAATAACCTATTTAGCTCATCTGCCTTTTCCTGGTCACTAATTATCAGACGGCCTGTGTCCCATTGTAATGTTCCTTTAGCTTCCTTCCTGGCCTTCTTACCATTAATATATTGAAAAAATATTTTAGGGTTAGTCTTACTCTCCTTTGCAACTAACTTTTCATTTTCAATTTTAGCCAGTCTAATAGCCCTTTTGCAAGCCTTGTTGATTTCCTTGTACTTGCGTAAAGCAGTCTCTGTCCTCTCTTGTTTGTATAATTTAAATGCTTTTTTATTACTCCTCATCATCATCTTTAATTCATTGATAAGACACATGGGTTGTGATTTACTCCTTGTACTTTTATTTCCACATGGTATATGGTGATAAGTATGTTTATTTAGTAAGGATTTGAACGTTGTCCATTTATGTTGAGTATTTTTACCTATTAGTTCTCTGTCCCAGTCTATACATTGTATCACTGCCCTTAGACCATTAAAATCTGCCCTTTTAAAATTAAGTGTTTTCGTTAGAATCTTACAGTTATGTTTTTTTAATTCAATCTCAAATGAGACTGTGTTGTGATCACTGTTTCCCAAAGGTTGCCCTATTTCCACATTTGATACTATATCAATATTATTTGATAACTAAATCCAATATGGCCTCATTTCTAGTAGGTTCTTGTATAACCTGGGCCAGATAATGATCCCTGAGTGTACTCAAGAACCTGCTCCCTTTACCCATACTGCTGGTCTCATTTATCCAGTTTATTTCAGGGTAATTAAAATCTCCCATTACTATAACTTGCCCATGCTTAGCTGTATTTCCAATATGTAACAATAATTGCATTTCTTCACTTACCATTATATTTGGGGGTTTATAGCATACTCCTACTAATTTTCTTTTAGAATTTGCTCCTCCACCATTTAACTCTACCCACAAACATTCAACATTACAGCTAGTTCCAGCATAAATATCTTCTCTGACTATAGGCTTAAATTCAGGCTTAACATACAAATTCCTCCTCCTTTTTTTACCATTGCCTCTATCTTTCCTAAATAGGTTATAACCATCCAGATTAACAGTCCAGTGATGAGATTCATCCCACCACGTTTCAGTAATGCCTATTAAATCCCATTTTTCATTAATTGCTAATAATTCTAACTCTCCCATTTTTCCTGGCAAGCTTCTGGCATTAGCAAGCATACATCTTATGTTATGAGTCTGTAGATCTGAAGTACCTGCCACTGTACTTGAGTTACTTAGCAATATCTCCCTATTGACTGTACTCACTCTCCCCCCATCTCCTCCCCCATGACTAGTTAATAAGTTTCTTACCTCCTCTACACTTATTACCCCATTACTTCTATCTTGTCCCGCACCCCCCCCCCCCCCCACCTACAAGTTTAAAAACTCCTCCAGCCTTTCTACCATCCTATCCCCCAGCACCAAGACCGCCGATTCATTTCCAGCCCCTCCTAATAATTTGTCTACCCGATCCACAACATGCCGAACCCGAGCACCCGGGAGATAGCAAACTGTTTGATTGCTGGGATCTGGGTGACAAATTGATTCTATATATTTTTTATGAATACACATACATTTTAATATAAGGGAATTCAGAGGGGCACAGGAAGGAGATTTAGATAGTGGATGAAACTTCGGAAAATAACACCATGTGTAACTGATTGTTTAATTCAGGATTTGGAAGCTTCTGTTGAGATATATTATAAATGTAATAATACAATGGAGGTAAGGAGGAATAGGGCTGGAGGTCCTTATTCAGTCCCGGGTCTGCTTATTGACGTCCTTTAGACTATGGATATGAAATAAATGATGTCTGTAAGGAGGTAAAACTTTAGAGCCTTATTAGTACAAATAATGTTATTTCAGTCTAAAGGAGAGAACATTGCAGGATGTACTTTGAGAAATTTGCAACTATTTTACTTTATAATATTCTGGCATACAGAATGGTATGCAGCCCAAGAAAGCATTGTTGGTGTTTGCTAAGCATTATCAATTTTGGAATAATGCAAATTTAAATGTTAATACCCAAATTATCAAATAGACTATCAACAAATGCATCATCAATTTACAGTTTCTGTATAAAGCCCATTGCTTTGCAAGAAAGAATTGCTCAGAATGTGGATGTGATTCTCCTCTGCCTTAAAACTGTGCAGTTTTGCTCATGGCATCATTGGCTAAATGTCATTTGCAGTCCTAGAGGACTCTGATCCATAACATTTCTGTATTGTAAGTAGCGAGTTTCCAGTAAAAGCACTTTCTACAAAGATTCTAAGCTTTCCATTTTCTTCAGTTGTTAATATTGTATTTTTCCCTGTTCTCACCCCTTGTACAGCACTACAGAATATGTTGGCGCGTTACAAATAAATGATAATAATAATAATGCTCAATGTAAACAACTGAGAGAATGTTACAGATTTACGTTTGTACAATTGTTTAAACTTAAACTTTTACATCATGATATTTCAACCTCAACTGAACTAACGACATGACCTGTGAAAGGCCCAGTGGGTATGTCCGTATAACCCTTTGGGCATAACTACTCCCTGAATAATTGTTAGGCACAAACACTTCCTAAGCCCTCTAATTAAATAATTAGACACAACCACTTGTTGGGGGAAATACTGGCCACAGCGTTTATTGGTAAACCCAAATTATATAATAATAACAATACCATTTATTTAAATATACATAAAGAGAGGGGAGGAGCCTGACGCCCGAGACAGTACACTCTGCGCCCTGACCCTCGTCCAGGGCCAACCGTGATGGAGCATCCGTACCCCCGTAGGGTAGGATCACCCCCACTTTACCACTGTCCCGGCGACTCCCCTCACCACCGTCACGCTGTGACAACAACAAATACAGACACATCATAAGTCAAACTGAAAATTGAAGGCATATCACAACTGTTAATGACGAATACAGATTACACTGAAATACTTGACTTATTATATTACTTTATTTTCCTTTTCCTTTTTTTTTTTTTTTTACACATATTTTCCAATTTTTCATACCCAACACATGATTTTACATCTACAATAAGTTAACACCTGTGCTCCCAATGTTAGGGATGGGTGGGTGGGATCTAATTTCCTGGCTAGCTGGGGGCATAAAGGCCAAATTGGCGCCAATCCTATAGGTGGCTCTGCCCCCCAGCTAGCCACTTCCTCTCTTCCATCCTCAAGGCCTGCAAAGGTCACAAGGCCCTCCTACCGACCCCAGGGGCCTGGGTAGGTCTCCAGCCCATTCAGTCATTGAAATGCATATATTGTGAAAATGTAAAAAACTCCAGTTCTTCAAGCAGCTGCAATGCTGAGTCAAAGCAAGATTTTGACAATGTAAAAAAACATCAATTACTGATACAGAAGAACGTTTCTGTCAAATCTGATCAGATCCATGCAGATTGAAACAGTACTGTCTGTGGGTAGGTTTCCAAGTTTATACATACTCCATCCTGTGCTATGCTTAAAGCTGTGTAATACAGCAACCTTATGTCTGAAGGGAGCATGTTCATACCCAGAGTGCAGTGCAATGTCTGTATTTTTGGGAAACCTGAGCAGAAAATATATGCTTTTAAACTTATTTTTAGACTTTAAATTGGAACACAAATGAGCTTTTCATTTCTGTACCACTTATCACATCTTGCAAATCAAATACTTAAAGCACCAAAACTCGTCCTAGGCTTAAATGAACGAAGATATAAAATGCATTAATGTGTAATATATGTATGCTGAAGTGGGTACAATTTGAGCTTTTTTTTTTAACTCAATGATTAGTATTGGCTAAACGTTCTTGTTGCCAGCAACAAAAATGTCCGCGATGTGATGGAACGATATCAGTTAGTTCCGGTCACGTGTGGGCGGAAGTGGTTGTGATGTCAGTCAGAGTGTGGGCGTGTATTCCGGGCTATGTGTATTGTGAATGCTGTGTATTTGCAGTGGTCTTTATGCGTGTTGTTCTGTCCAGGTGACATTTCTCGGGACGTACACAGGACATGGCCTCTGAGGACGATGTATCCGACTTCCTGAGGCAGAATCCGGACACCGCCGCCTGGGTGGAGAGCATCCGCGGGGTGTGCGAGTCCGACAAGCTGTGGCGACACCGCAGGGAGTTCATACTGAGGAACCTGAGTGATGTGTGCGGGGATGGAGAGCAGCCACCGGACCCCGAGACCAACCACCGGGGCCTGGACAGGCTGCTCGCATACTCCATGGTGTGGGCTAACCATGTCTTCACAGGCTGCCGGTAAGTGCGGACTGTGAGGGTTATTGTCTCATTGGATAGTGAGTCCAGGCATGGCTGCCAAACCAGGAGATGGCCAAATATCTTGCAACACATTGTATAGTGAGTCCAGGCATGGCTGCTATACCAGGAGATGCCCAAATAATCTGCAACACGTTGTATAGTGAGTACAAGCATGGCTGCCATACCAGGAGATGCCCAAATAATCTGCAACACATTGTATAGTGAGTCCAGGCATGGCTGCCATACCAGGAGATGGCCAAATAACCAGCAACACATTGTATAGTGAGTCCAGGCATGGCTGCCATACCAGGAGATGCCCAAATAATCTGCAACACATTGTATAGTGAGTGCAGGCATGGCTGCCATACCAGGAGATGCCCAAATAATCTGCAACACATTGTATAGTGAGTCCAGGCATGGCTGCCATACCAGGAGATGGCCAAATAACCAGCAACACATTGTATAGTGAGTCCAGGCATGGCTGTTATACCAGGAGATGCCCAAATAAGCTGCAACACATTGTATAGTGAGTACAAGCATGGCTGCCATACCAGGAGATGCCCAAATAATCTGCAACACATTGTATAGTGAGTACAAGCATGGCTGCCATACCAGGAGATGCCCAAATAATCTGCAACACATTGTATAGTGAGTCCAGGCAAGGCTGCCATACCAGGAGATGGCCAAATAATCTGCAACACATTGTATAGTGAGTCCAGGCATGGCTGCCATACCAGGAGATGCCCAAATAATCTGCAACACATTGTATAGTGAGTCCAGGCATGGCTGTCATACCAGGAGATGGCCCAAATAACCAGCACATTGTATAGTGAGTGCAGGCATGGCTGCCATACCAGGAGATGGCCAAATTATCTGCAACACATTGTATAGTGAGTCCAGGCATGGCTGCCATACCAGGAGATGGACAAATAACCAGCAACACATTGTATAGTGAGTCCAGGCATGGCTGCCATACCAGGAGATGGACAAATAACCAGCAACACATTGTATAGTGAGTCCAGGCATGGCTATCATACCAGGAGATGGCCAAATAACCAGCAACACATTGTATAGTGAGTGCAGGCATGGCTGTCCTAACAAGAGATGGCCCAAATAACCACCTAGTGGCACATTGTATAGTGAGTGCAGGCAAGACTGCTATACCAGGAGATGCCCAAATAACCAGCAACACATTGTATAGTGAGTGCAGGCAAAACTGCTATACCAGGAGATGGCCCAAATAACCAGCAACACATTGTATAGTGAGTCCAGGCATGGCTGCCATACCAAGAGATGGCCAAATAACCAGCAAGACATTGTATAGTGAGTCTAGGCATGGCTGCAATACCAGAAGATGCCCAAATAACCAGCAACACATTGTATAGTGAGTGCAGGCAAGACTGCTATACCAGGAGATGACCCAAATAACCGGCAACACATTGTATAGTGAGTCCAGGCATGGCTGCCATACCAGGAGATGGACAAATAACCAGCAACACATTGTATAGTGAGTCCAGGCATGGCTGCCATACCAGGAGATGGACAAATAACCAGCAACACATTGTATAGTGAGTCCAGGCATGGCTGCCATACCAGGAGATGGACAAATAACCAGCAACACATTGTATAGTGAGTCCAGGCATGGCTGTCCTAACAAGAGATGGCCCAAATAACCACCTAGTGGCACATTGTATAGTGAGTGCAGGCAAGACTGCTATACCAGGAGATGCCCAAATAACCAGCAACACATTGTATAGTGAGTGCAGGCATGGCTGCCATACCAGGAGATGGCCAAATAACCAGCAACACATTGTATAGTGAGTCCAGGCATGGCTGTCATACCAGGGGTTGGCCCAAATAACCACCTAGTGGCACATTGTATAGTGAGTGCAGGCAAGACTGCTATACCAGGAGATGCCCAAATAACCAGCAACACATTGTATAGTGAGTGCAGGCAAGACTGCTATACCAGGAGATGCCCAAATAACCAGCAACACATTGTATAGTGAGTGCAGGCAAGACTGCTATACCAGGAGATGGCCCAAATAACCAGCAACACATTGTATAGTGAGTCCAGGCATGGCTGCCATACCAGAAGATGGCCAAATAACCAGCAATACATTGTATAGTGAGTGCAGGCATGGCTGCCATACCAGGAGATGACCCAAATAACCGGCAACACATTGTATAGTGAGTCCAGGCATGGCTGCCATACCAGGAGATGGCCAAATAACCAGCAATACATTGTATAGTGAGTGCAGGCATGGCTGCCATACCAGGAGATGACCCAAATAACCGGCAACACATTGTATAGTGAGTCCAGGCATGGCTGCCATACCAGGAGATGGCCAAATAACCAGCAATACATTGTATAGTGAGTGCAGGCATGGCTGCCATACCAGGAGATGCCCAAATAACCAGCTAGTGGCACATTGTATAGGGAGTCCAGGCATGACTGCCATATCAGGAGATGGCCCAAATAACCAGCTAGTGGCACATTGTATAGGGAGTCCAGGCATGTCTGTCTTGCCAGGAGATGGCCAAATAACTAGGAACACATTGTATAGTGAGTGCAGGCATGGCTGGCCTACCAAGACATGGTCCAAATAACTAGCAACACATTGTATAGTGAGTCCAGGCATGGCTGCCATACCAGGAGATGCCCAAATAACCAGCAACACATTGTATAGTGAGTCCAGGCATGGCTGCCATACCAAGACCTGGTCCAAATAACCAGCAACACATTGTATAGTGAGTGCAGGCAAGCCTGCTATACCAGTAGATGCGCCAAATAACCAGCAACACATTGTATAGTAAGTGGAGGCATGGCTGCCATACCAGGAGATGGCCAAATAACCAGCAACACATTGTATATTGATTGCAGGCAAGACTGCTATACCAGGAGATGACCCAAATAACCAGCAACACATTGTATATTGAGTCCAGGCATGGGTGTCATACCAGGAGATGGCCAAATAACCAGCAATACATTGTATAGTGAGTCCAGGCATGGCTGCCATACCAGGAGATGCCCAAATCACCAGCAACACATTGTATAGTGAGTGCAGGCATGGCTGGCCTACCAAGACATGGTCCAAATAACTAGCAACACATTGTATAGTGAGTCCAGGCATGGCTGCCATACCAGGAGATGCCCAAATAACCAGCAACACATTGTATAGTGAGTCCAGGCATGGCTGCCATACCAAGACCTGGTCCAAATAACCAGCAACACATTGTATAGTGAGTGCAGGCAAGCCTGCTATACCAGTAGATGCGCCAAATAACCAGCAACACATTGTATAGTAAGTGGAGGCATGGCTGCCATACCAGGAGATGGCCAAATAACCAGCAACACATTGTATATTGATTGCAGGCAAGACTGCTATACCAGGAGATGACCCAAATAACCAGCAACACATTGTATATTGAGTCCAGGCATGGGTGTCATACCAGGAGATGGCCAAATAACCAGCAATACATTGTATAGTGAGTCCAGGCATGGCTGCCATACCAGGAGATGCCCAAATCACCAGCAACACATTGTATAGTGAGTCCAGGCATGGCTGCCATACCAGGAGATGGCCAAATAACCAGCAACACATTGTATAGTGATTCCAGGCATGGCTGCCATACCAGGAGATGCCCAAGTCACCAGCAACACATTGTATAGTGAGTCCAGGCATGGCTGCTATACCAGGAGATGGCCAAATAACCAGCAACACATTGTATAGTGAGTCCAGGCATGGCTGCTATACCAGGAGATGGCCAAATAACCAGCAACACATTGTATAGTGAGTCTAGGCATGGCTGCCATACCAGAAGATGCCCAAATAACCAGCAACACATTGTATAGTGAGTCTAGGCATGGCTGCCATACCAGAAGATGCCCAAATAACCAGCAACACATTGTATAGTGAGTGCAGGCAAGACTGCTATACCAGGAGATGACCCAAATAACCAGCAACACATTGTATAGTGAGTCTAGGCATGGCTGCCATACCAGAAGATGCCCAAATAACCAGCAACACATTGTATAGTGAGTGCAGGCAAGCCTGCTATACCAGTAGATGCGCCAAATAACCAGCAACACATTGTATAGTAAGTGGAGGCATGGCTGCCATACCAGGAGATGGCCAAATAACCAGCAACACATTGTATATTGATTGCAGGCAAGACTGCTATACCAGGAGATGACCCAAATAACCAGCAACACATTGTATATTGAGTCCAGGCATGGGTGTCATACCAGGAGATGGCCAAATAACCAGCAATACATTGTATAGTGAGTCCAGGCATGGCTGCCATACCAGGAGATGCCCAAATCACCAGCAACACATTGTATAGTGAGTCCAGGCATGGCTGCCATACCAGGAGATGGCCAAATAACCAGCAACACATTGTATAGTGATTCCAGGCATGGCTGCCATACCAGGAGATGCCCAAGTCACCAGCAACACATTGTATAGTGAGTCCAGGCATGGCTGCTATACCAGGAGATGGCCAAATAACCAGCAACACATTGTATAGTGAGTCCAGGCATGGCTGCTATACCAGGAGATGGCCAAATAACCAGCAACACATTGTATAGTGAGTCTAGGCATGGCTGCCATACCAGAAGATGCCCAAATAACCAGCAACACATTGTATAGTGAGTCTAGGCATGGCTGCCATACCAGAAGATGCCCAAATAACCAGCAACACATTGTATAGTGAGTGCAGGCAAGACTGCTATACCAGGAGATGACCCAAATAACCAGCAACACATTGTATAGTGAGTCTAGGCATGGCTGCCATACCAGAAGATGCCCAAATAACCAGCAACACATTGTATAGTGAGTGCAGGCAAGACTGCTATACCAGGAGATGACCCAAATAACCAGCAACACATTGTATAGTGAGTCCAGGCATGGCTGCCATACCAGGAGATGGCCAAATAACCAGCAATACATTGTATAGTGAGTGCAGGCATGACTGCCATACCAGGAGATGGCCAAATAACCAGCAATACATTGTATAGGGAGTCCAGGCATGGCTGCCATACCAGGAGATGCCCAAATAACCAGCTAGTGGCACATTGTATAGGGAGTCCAGGCATGGCTGCCATACCAGGAGATGGCCCAAATAACCAGCTAGTGGCACATTGTATAGGGAGTCCAGGCATGTCTGTCCTGCCAGGAGATGGCCAAATAACCAGCAACACATTGTATAGTGAGTGCAGGCAAGACTGCTATACCAGGAGATGACCCAAATAACCAGCAACACATTGTATATGGAGTCCAGGCATGGGTGTCATACCAGGAGATGGCCAAATAACCAGCAATACATTGTATAGTGAGTCCAGGCATGGCTGCCATACCAGGAGATGCCCAAATCACCAGCAACACATTGTATAGTGAGTCCAGGCATGGCTGCTATACCAGGAGATGGCCAAATAACCAGCAACACATTGTATAGTGAGTCCAGGCATGGCTGCTATACCAGGAGATGGCCAAATAACCAGCAACACATTGTATAGTGAGTGCAGGCAAGGCTGCCTTACCAACACATGGTCCAAATAACCAGCAACACATTGTATTGTGAGTGCAGGCATGGCTGTCGTAACAAGAGATGGCCCAAATAACCAGCAACACATTGTATAGTGAGTCCAGGCATGGCTGCTATACCAGGAGATGGCCAAAAACCAGCAACACATTGTATAGTGAGTCCAGGCATGGCTGCTATACCAGGAGATGGCCAAATAACCAGCAACACATTGTATAGTGAGTGCAGGCAAGGCTGCCTTACCAACACATGGTCCAAATAACCAGCAACACATTGTATTGTGAGTGCAGGCATGGCTGTCGTAACAAGAGATGGCCTAAATAACCACCTAGTGGAACACTGCATTGTAAGTCCAGGCATGGCTGTCATAATAAGGGATGGCCCAACTAACCAGCTAAAACACATTGTAGTATAATAGGTGGCTCTATACAGTCTGCCAGAGGGTGGGTTCTCTGTTCATTTGATATATATATCATATATATATATATATATATATATAATCTCTCGAGGGAGAAATGATGGAGCTTGTTATATTTATCTATCGATGTGCATTTATTTGTTGGTGATCCGTCACAACCAACTCTCTGTGACCCTGTGGACCGCAGGCTAGGCGCATTTGTCATTATGTCTCTGGTTGTGCAAATACACGACAGATACTGGAGTGGGTTGCCAGTTCCTTCTCCAGTGGACCACGATTTGGCTGACTCTACATGGTGTAACTCACAGCTTCATTGTAGCACACAAGCTTTTTCACCACAACATTTTTTAGTTATGAATAAACTTGCCGACCTTATAGGTAACAGATAAGCGTTCTATCATAATGTTTTTTTTGTTTGGTTTTTAGATATCCACATGATGTTATGGAAAAGGCCCTTAAAATGGCAGAAAATATTAAGGTTACAGATGCTCCTATCCATACAACACGAGATGAACTGGTTTCCAAGGTGAAGAAAAGAGGGATTTCAAGTAGCAATGGTTAGCAGAATATAGATGTAAACCCATAGGGTTTTAATGTAATGAGTATTACTTGTAATGCTATTGTATAAATCTGAAAATCTGATGCTCTTCTTTACTAACTTTGTTTTTGTGTTATCCTTTCCTTTATATGAACATCCATTTATTTGTTTTGCTGTTTATTTATTAATTTCAGTTCAAATACCAGAGGGATTTTCAAATTGATCTTATACCATGCAGTGTATCTAAATGCAGGTCAATTCATAGAAAGTAGTAATAAAACAAGAATATATTAAGTTGAGCAAAACAACAATTTTCCAGTCTAAAGATTAGCTTTGATCTTAGAAATTCACTTCTTTTTTTTTTTTATTCAAAACATGAGATTCTTGATATCTACTTACATGATTCTTGATGATCTACGTACATGAGTAATCATTCTATATATATATAGTATGTGATATGATTTTGCAAGAGTGCCCACAGATTTAGGTGTTGGCCTGTCATTCGACTATATTAGTATTTTTATGAGAACAGAAACCTTGATGGCAAAAGTACTAGGTCTTCCGGAAATGAAAAGGACACATGTACATAAGTATATTTACAACTATTTTCTATTCTATTTTTTGACTGGCTTTCAGTATGGGGGGAAAGGGAATTTTCATATTAAGAAAAATATGCTGTTTAATACGTGGCAAAAAATGTGTAAGTTTTATATTCTTTAATTACAGAAGTCTAATATAGGCCAGAAGTATGTGTAGGATTTGCTTAATTGTACTGATATTTGTGGCTAGCATCCCTACTGGAATAGGTAAAATTATTATAGTCTGTTTGCAAAAAAAAAAAATCTAAATTCAGCAATTTTGTGTATAAGTTACCATTAAACACTTTTTATAGATTTGTATAGCATCCAATACTAATAACCCTTTGATGCTCTATACCTGTCCTCTGCTTCCATGTCTGTGTGGCACTTCAGAAATAGCAGAGGGAATTGAAGGTGTGCTGCGGGCCCTAATTAAAAGTTAACCATATAGTTAAGTTTGTGCCATCACAACCCTGTACTGCAGGTTGAGATATCCTGAAATAACTCTCTAAAGATGGTTACCAATTTAAAGGGCCATTTACCTCACTATAAGTGCTCTTCATGGTGTGAAAGAGCACAAGATTCTATGTTGAAATTATCTATTTTTTTTAAATTACATTAATAACCGCTAATAATCTACAATCTTAGGTCTGTTTACAAACACACTCATGACTGTTCCGTGATTACCAACACATGCCGGTACCGGTTGATGTAGATTCTGCGCACAAAGATTTTTTTATTTTTCTTTTCCTGAACTTCAGGAATGCAGCAGGAGATGTTAACCCACAACTGTCATTTTTAGCTGATTCCAGCAGTCCTTTTCCCTGCACAGATGTATGTGTGAAGGGTTAACGCTCTTTCTGCACTGAGCTGCTGTTGTGGGGCTTGTCAGTCTCATATAAGCAGAGATTTTATTTATAAATTTCTCTGTGAAAAATGAATGTATTAAAAAAATTCTAGAAGTATTTCAACATGGTTTTATGTTTTGTTTATTTAATAATTGTTCTCCTTCTGAAATGTTAACTAATCCACATTATGTAAGACATAACATCTGATTAGTAATGCAGGATTTGACAAATTTATCTTAAACTTAAGTCAAACATTTTTTTTTTTAAAGCCAGAATATGGGTTATATATGGTAGTAAATGAAAAATAACACAAGTTAGGAGCCAGTAGGTAAAGTTATAGGAGCCATGGCACCCAGGATTTGTCAAGCTCTGTTTTAATGTAATGTGTCATTTTATGATTTTGCTTCGGGTATATGAGCTGTCAAGAAAAAAAAAAAAAAGAACTTTACAGGTACTTAGCTACACACTTTAAAATATTTTTAAATCAAGGTGGTGTCCAAAATTTGATGTCATCATAATATGACAAATGATCTCATGCAATGTGTCACAGTGAGGCTTGGTTATACAGAGCTGATGTATCCTTATAACTACAGTACTGATCAGCAGGTAAAAGCAACGCCAGTCTAATTCCACTGTTAAAACAGAAAAAAGATCATCATCACGGCAGGCTCAATAATCAGAAATACATTGTAAATAGTGTACGCTTATTTCTTTGATAAACCTCTTTTTGGTGTAAAAAAGACTGAGCTAAAACCTTAAAATATATTTAGCAAAAGCGGTGGACTTAATTTCTGTTTTGATTTCAATTTATACTTTCTTTCATTTACAGAAGGGATAGAAGAACCTTGTAAGAAGCCGAAACCTGGTGACGATTTTAAAGCAACAGATTGCTCAAATAATGTGAATGCTGAAGAGGCACAGGGCCAAACCAACCCCATGATGGAGAGATCAACTGGAAGACATGATGCCTTTGGCCTTTCTCACTACAGTACAGCAGAAAGGACAGATGTAAAGGCAGCACATTTTGAAACCTCCAATAACCGTCAGTTAGCGGGCAACTCTACATACAGCTTGAATATTCCAGAGGAGGCCAGGTTTGAATCTGGGGTGCCTAACAAGAGGAAAAACACAGCTGACTGCCAACAGCAAACGTCCGCTAAAGGCTCAACACAACCCGATGTGAGCGCCGTAAAAGCTCCCCGCAAGCTCACACTTGAAGACACCAAGGAACGACAGACCTTTTTCAACAGGCTCTATAAAACTGTTGCTTGGAAACTTGTATCTGCTGGAGGTTTCACCCCCAACTTAAACCATGCAGAGCTACTGAATACTTGCATTGAATCACTAAAGGCCACATTGGACATTACTTTTGTCCCACTAAAGGAATTGACAGACTTGCCACAGAATAAAACCACTCAGGAAAATATAGTGTGTGAATTGCGATGCAAGGCTGTCTATTTAGGTATGGGTTGTGGCAAAACCAAGGAGAATGCCAAAGCAGTTGCTGCCAGGGAAGTTATGAAACTGTTTCTGAAGAAAAAAGTTGTTGTTAGAATATGCAAGAGAAAATATAATGGACGAGATGTAGAAGACTTGGTACTTCTTGATGAGGACTCTCGACCTGTCAATTTGCCTCCAGCGCTGAAAAACCCTCATGACCTAATATAAGACACAGACCTAAGTTGTTTAGAGGCTTGAACAAAATAGGAGATCTTGAATACTTTATACTTTGTATATTAAAACATTGAGGTTTGCAAATGTTTTTGTATCCTTTGCTTCAGGTTTAATAGGGGATTGTCACCCATCTTAAATAACATTTGTTTTGCCACAAAAGGTAGGAATTGTGTTATTGGATTGCCTTAAATATCTGCATTTGTGTGTTTTTATGTGGGAAAAAAATCATTGGTATGATTTTTAGTCAATTATTTTAATTATAACAATCTTACATTTATTACTGACTGCAATCCATACAATGTTAAATGCACAGTTTTCCTACATTTGTTTAACATCCTGCAGATATGTTTAGTCGATTTAATTTAATAACCATAAAAGTATGACAAATAATGGTCTAATTATCATCTTGTTTTTTGCATAATTTTAGTCGCATCTATCAAAGTTACAGTATCTCTGTATTTATTAATTAGGCTGCAGAGGTATCTGTTAGAATAAAACATCTCCAAAATTTTATTTTATAACATTTCCAAATGTCTGTTGTTAATTCATTAAATGTGTCTGCTTTTTTGGATAGAAATTTGGATTACCTTTCTTGTCCATATCATTTTTTTTTTTTTTTTTTTTTTTTTTTTCCTTCATATCTTTTTTTTCTTTTTTTTTTTTTTTTATATCAGATTATGAACAACAAGAGCGTATTGACAGTGAGCATAATAGTTTCAGTGCTGTTTTTGATTTGCATAGTCCTTAAAGTGAAACAGAAGAATGTTCCATTTATTGCAGAAATGAAAAGCACAAATAAAATACAAACATATCTGTTAAAAAAAATAATAATAATAATAATTCTACATGGAAGTGCCTTTAAAACTGATATAAAAGTTTATTTATGTATAAACTAACTGACAGATTCACAGTCTGAGCTAATGGATTGACAAATAGCACCTAATTAAGTTAACCAGTGGGAGAAACTAATGAGAGCATGTCCACTGAAAAATGTTAATAGATAAATTGTTAAATATCTCTTAACTGTTTATGACTGGGACTGCTCTTTTACTACCCCCACTGCTAATCTTAATCAGTTGCTGTTAATACTGCTATTGGCTCCGAGGATAGATGTTTTAGTTAAAATATTACATAAAATAACTATCAGTTTTAGGTACTTCCACTTAAATGTTAAATTGTAGCCAATCCAACCTTTGCATTTTAATGTGTAATTTCCATTTCTTTAACAAATTGATTTTTTTTTTAAGCCTCCGGTCTTATAGAACAGAAGTAAACAGATATTTTGTGCATCTAGTCTATTTCATAGCCGCATCGCGGCAGAAAAGCGGGATTGAGCGCTGTGCCACAGCACCACCTGGTGGTGCAAAAAAATGTACACCAGGCAAAGAACTATTTCCACCTCCAATGTGCCGCAACTTGAACGGCGCTGAGCCGACAGCGAGACCATCGATATGTTCGGTGCAGGCACTCTGCCCCCAGGCGCGCCTCTCCTAGCTCAAGGCCTCTGTTGGCGCACCTTATGAGCCAGATCAGAGTTGGAAATACTGTGGCGCACCACTCGACCCCACTGCCCTGACTAGATGCGGCTATGAAATAGAAAAGGACCCATGTTGCCTGCCATTCTTTCGATGGAAGCCTATAATATTACTTTAAGACTTTTTCCCTTTTGAAACCCTTCATATTAAAATATTTTGGAAAGAATAATTATTTTATACAATTAATGACAATAATTAGTTTTATCAACCCAAGAACTGAAATAAGTATATCTAAATATTAATGACATGTATGTGGAGCCATATTGTCACACTGTGTCCCGCTTGAACAGCATTATGAGCAAAAGTGTTTTTTCTGTGTTTTCTTACTGTTTCCAGCAAAATGAGCAATATCCCGTCTGCTCCTGGCTCGCGGTCTTTACTTGCGCTAAGCAACCCTCCTCCAACATAATGACGTCTTATTACCTGATCGATACACTTTGCTTTCACACGATCCTTTAGTCTGTAGTGATCCTGTATTCTGGCATTACCATTCTTGTGTGAAGGACATATGTTGACACTGTTCACATAGATCCTATTGCTGTAATATAACTATTAAAAGTCATCAAGTCATTTCAAGTTTAGTTTTATATATAGATCACATGGTAACAGAATATTGTCCATTGTGGTAAAAATGAAATGTGTTTAATAAAATAACTAAAAAAAAGCATACAGAGCTCCAAAACAATTTAAAATAGATTTTTGTTATCATCATTCTACAAACAATTGAAGATTAATGTCTTCCACATACAGCTATTGTGCTATGTTTTTCTATATGGTCTTTTGAACATCTATAATGGGCAAACTTAAGAAACAGAAACTTAACAATTTTTACTTTTCTGTGCGGTTATTCTTTACTACAGGGTTCAATTTTCATGTATAACCTTATCCTATGTATTCATGTATTCGGCCTGTCCTTGTAAAATAATCTTCACATTAATCCTGACAGCAATGGCATAGGACTGGCAGTAGTAGATGCCACATTCCCAATATGCAGATAGAATCGGCCTCCACATTTAAGTTCCCCCTTGATCAGAAAAAAACAAAAAGAGTAGATTCCACATTGACATAATTGCAAATAAAAAGTAATAAGCAAATACACTTTTTTTTTTTTACATGGTGCCTATTTTATAGGCCGTAACACAGTATTTTGTTCATTTTATTCTGAAGTGAATCAATCCCATGTTGTTGTAGTTATAGGCAAATGTGTGCACATTTAACTTAACCACGTGAATATGCTAATTAGGATTGCAGTCTGCTCATCTGTCTTTATACTGGACACAATAAAGAAGTCGCATATATGCATACACAAGCTGCAAAATCCATTCTAAATTCTGAAATGATTTACTGTAAAAAAAAATGCTAGTACAATGTACAGTCAGTGTTTAATGTTCTTTCAAATGAAATCAACTTCTGTTAATAGCCCTACTATTTGCCCCACATCTAAGGAAAGTTATCAGTGATTTCTTGAGACCGGTCACGTAGCTGAGGTGTAATAGTAATCCTCCTGAGCTTTCCTTATGGAAGTGAATGAAGTATTTGATACCAGTCATTTTATGAAAATATAGGACGTAGAACAAGTTGCACATGGGGTTATTCCACATACTGGTTTGATAAGTGACATGAGTAGAAGTGCCACAAGTGCAGATTATAGTTGACTGGTGGCTAGAATGACTAATGAAAAGCATCGTACACCTACAATATTTACACAATACAAATTGTGTGTATAGCAATGATCTTAAATGACAAGACGGCAGCACCAATAAATCACTTTCATTCCTGACTGTAGAGGCTTCTGTACAATGGAAAAGTAGTGCATATCTGCTGCTGAGCCATTGCACCAAATACATCACGCTTATTATTTAATTAGCGATTTACCCGACAAAAATGACGGCAATCAAATGTGAAGCCTGGCAATGCTGTTTGCCACCAATGTGAGTCTTTTGGCCCTCTGAGCACCTTCATCGTGAGCCCTGCACTGAGCCTTTGGCGCTCTTTGCGAGCCTCTCCCCTTGTGTACTTCAACTTTCCTGCTTTGCAATGATCACCTTCGGCGCTCATTGCAAACCTTTCCTCCTGCCTACTGTACAGGCCGCTCATTGCAAGTTTTGTGCTTGGGAATGCCATGTGTCTCTTTCCAGCCTCTCCCCCCTGTCCCTTCCCTATGTGTTTCTCCTCTGTGTGTGTGTGTGCTGAAAGTTTCCGTTGTTTTTTTTTTTTTTCAAAGTCCTGCGTGCCTGGCGTTCATGCAGGTGTTGGTGTCTTTGCCGTTGTGTATTTTACTTTTCCGAGGTCGGAATGTGCTTAGCCTTGTTTTCATTTCGTTTTCAGATTTTTTTTACTTTTTTCGGCCCCTGTTTTTTTTCTCGCTTAGCCAATTTTACGAGTGTTGAAACACAGCAAATTTGGCTTAAATTTGCTTGCAAACTCACTCCCAGACGTCCTGGCTCTACCCCAGTGCTGTGTGTGTAGTTTAATTAGTTTTTTTGTTTTTCGTGATTTCGCGGTTCGGCCGTTACATTCAGATTTTTCTGAGTTTGGATTTTTTTTGCCCCCGAGATTCCGAGGTCAGAATTTTTTTTCTAAGTGCCACGTTCCTCAACTGCTTGCCGCATAAGTCCCACGTGCTTCAATGCCTCAATTGCTTGCCTCGCTTCACGAGGCTCGCAGGGCAATGAGCACCTTTGGCGCTCATTGCCTAAATCCTCTGAGCTCGGAAGGCTTCTATGCCTCAACGTCTCGCTTTGCGGCGCTCACAAGCGTGACAACATATCGCAGTTTGACAACTTTTATATGCGATACATATGGTGCAATAGATTTGCACACATTTGCTATTGTACAATGGCTGCAAAACATTCTCAAAGCATTCCTGTTTTGTCCTTTCCAGCAGTGGCCAGTAGGTGGCACAACAAGACTGTTCAATTTATTCTTGGGGTAAAGGCAGGCGATTACTATGTAAAGCTTTTCATCATCTGCTACTACCCCAACACTGAACCCTAACTCTAGCCTTCACTCTAAGAACTAATTGAATACAGTTTTTGTGACCAACTACTGCCCATTGCATGCCGCTGCGCTGAAGCAGACATATATCAGGAAAGATCCCAAAAGACACAGCAGTGCAGATTGTTATATTGCACATTAATCTCAGTTTATTAATTAATTTCCCCGTTTGGATCGCTACCTTGTCATGGTAAAGGGGCTTGTGTACCTCAATAAAGCTGTAAATTATACCATTTAGGGTCAGCCAAGATGGGCAGGTCATAGCAGCAAGGTCAGACAAATTGTGGGCCACCGGAGAAGGAACTGACAACCCACAACAATATATTTTCCAAGATAACCTTATTGATATGCACAACCAGACACAAGACTTGCTTAGCATGCTGCAGTCATTTCATTTATTACTTGTTTATACATTTCAACTTGTGAGGAGTATAATGATGTCATTACTGCACAATGTGTTTTAACAAGAGTTACCCAACCATAAGTAAATGGGCACAGTGCAGTTATTATGACGCAATTTAGAGATAATCAGAAGTGCTTTATCAATTGGATTTTACTAAAAACTATATTTCTTTTTAGAATATTTACAATGAAGTTTGTGTTTTTATCTTTCAACCCTGCAGAACCACACAAACACACTAGGCTTTAGCTGTTATCTATTGTCACAGAGTAAGGATTACTAATTACCTGTTTACAAGTGGATTTACCTTACAAGTAAAGGCTGATAAACTGCAGAGTGCACTAATTGTGCCCAGGTGAGAGGGGTGTGGCTTGACTGTTAAACTAGGATAAAAGATTTGTGAGCTGGTTTGGGGCCTGTTTACAAGTTGATTTACCTTACAAGTAAAGGCTGATAAACTGCAGAGTGCACAAATTGTGTCCAGGTGAGAAGGCAGAAGTTAATATAAACCGGAGAAGGGGAACTTGTGAGCTTGCGAACATTTTCAGTATCAAGTGCAATTCTAGTAAAAGCCTAGGAGTTTAAATAAAAGGAGGGCCTTCAAAGAAAAGGGAGGGCAGATTTATAGTGCAAAGGAGGAAACCTTTATATAAATATATTTTATATTCTTTATTTTTCCCACTGAAATTTCGTAGACAATAATAATAATTATGAGTCAGTCCAGTGGCAACCTTATTCAGTGTACATCCTGTCATATGTATGCAATACTGGAACAGATGATCCAGGGTCCATACCTCTGTGAGAGGTGTGAGCATGTTGCCTCTCTGGAAGCTCAAATTGGAGATCTGGAGAGGAGAATTGCAGCACTTAGTGATATTGCTCCACTGGAAAGAGGGTTGGTGCTCACTGAGCACAGTTTAGCTGGGCCTAGTATGGAGGGAGGAGCTGGGGCTAGTGAGGATGTCCAGGGAGGCAGCTGGGTTACAGTTACAAGGGGAAGTAGGGGGAACAGGAGGAGGAAGGCCAGTTCTGAGTTGGCAAACAACAACAGATTTGCCAGATTGAGTGAAACTGTTGGCGATGTCCATTCAGGAATGGCAATGCCAGATAGAGCTGTTCCCTCTAACAGCCGGGCGAACAGCTCTACTGGAGGAGAGGGAGGGCAGAATAGGCAGAACAACAGACAGGTTTTGGTTGTAGGGGACTCTATTATTAGGAAGGTAGACAGGGTGATTTGTCACCCAGATCCCAGCAATCGAACAGTTTGCTGTCTCCCGGGTGCTCGGGTTCGTCATGTTGTGGATCGGGTAGACAAATTATTGGGAGGGGCTGGAAATGAACCGGCGGTCTTGGTACATATTGGTACCAATGACAAAGGTAGTGGAAGATGGAGTGTCCTAAAGAATGGTTTTAGAGAACTAGGTAATAAGCTGAAGGAAAGGACCTCCAAGGTAGTATTTTCTGAGATACTACCAGTGCCACGTGCTAGCCCAGGGAGGCAGAAGGAGATTAGGGAGGTTAATGCGTGGCTAAAGATGTGGTGTTTGGCTTTTTAGAGCACTGGGCTGACTTCTCATTTCGGTACAATCTCTACAGTAGGGATGGATTGCACTTTAATGATGAGGGAGCTGTTGTACTAGGGGATAGGATGGTAGAAAGGCTGGAGGAGTTTTTAAACTAGTAGGTGGGGGGGAGGGACTAGATATAAGTAATGGGGTAGAAAGTGTAGAGGGTATAAGGGATGAATTAACAACTCATAGGGGAGGAGATGGGGGGAGGGGTAGTATAGTCAATAGGGAGGTGGTATTAAGGAATTAAAGTTCAGTGGCAGGCACTTCAGAACTACAGACTCATAACATAAGGTGTATGCTTGCTAATGCCAGAAGCTTGCCAGGAAAAAATGGGATAGTTAGAATTATTAGCAATTAATGAAAAATGGGATTTAATAGGCATTACCGAAATGTGGTGGGATGAATCTCATGACTGGACTGGTTATCTGGATGGTTATAACCTATTTAGGAAAGATAGAGGCAATGGTAAACGAGGAGGAGGGATTTGTCTGTATGTTAAGCCTGAATTTAAGGCTATAGTCAGAGAAGATATTTATGGTGGACCTAGTGATAAAGTTGAATGTTTGTGGGTAGAGTTAAATAGCGGAGCAGCAAATTCCAAAAAGAATATTAGTAGGAGTATGCTATAAACCCCCAAATATAGCTGAAAGTGAAGAAATACAATTATTGTTACAGATTGGAAATGCAGCTAAGCACGGGCAAGTTCTAATAATGGGAGATTTTAATTACCCTGAAATAAACTGGATAAATGAGACCAGCAGTTCAGCTAAGGGGAGCAGGTTCTTGAGTACACTCAGGGATCATTATCTGGCCCAGGTTATACAGGAGCCTACTAGAAATGAAGCTATCTTAGATTTAGTCATCACAAATAATCTTGATATGGTATCAAATGTTGAAATAGGGCAACTTTTGGGAAACAGTGATCACAACACAGTCTCATTTGAGATTGAATTAAAAAAACAACATTTTAAGGGGCCAACAAAAACTCTTAATTTTAAAAGGGCAGATTTTAATGGTCTAAGGGCAGCAATACAAAGTATAGACTGGGAGAGAGAACTGGCAGGTAAAAACACTGAACATAAATGGACAACATTTAAATCCTTACTAAATATACATACACATCGGCATATACCGTGTGGGAATAAAAGTAAAAGGAGTAAATCACAACCCATGTGGCTTAACAATGATTTAAAGATCAAGATACGGAGTAAATAACAGGTATTTAAATTATACAAACAAGAGGGGACAGAGACTGCTTTACGGGAATACAAGGAAATCAACAAGGCTTGCAAAAGCGCGATTAGACTGGCTAAAATAGAAAATGAAAAATTAATTGCAAAAGAGAGTAAGACTAACCCTAAAATATTTTTTAAGTATATTAATGGGAAGAAGGCGAGGAAGGAAGCTATAGGAGCATTAGAATGTGAAACAGGCTGTCTGAAAATTAGTGACCAGGAAAAGGCAGATGAGCTAAATTGGTTCTTTTCTTCGGTATACACAAGGGAGGTACCAGTGGTTGGGACACTGCAACATAATGGGGCTACACTACCTTTGCCAAATAATTGGTTAACACAGGAAGTAATCCAAAAGAGGTTGGAAAAAATAAATGTTAATAAAGCCCCGGGTCCTGATGGAATACATCCAAGGGTACTAAGGGAACTGGGTTCTGTAATAGTTAAACCATTATATTTAATTTTTCAAGATTCACTCAACACAGGGTCTCTACCAGATGACTGGAGAAAAGCTGATGTGATACCTATATTTTAAAAGAGAGCAAGAGCAAATCCGGGGAATTATAGACCAGTGAGCCTCACTTCTGTAGTGGGGAAGCTTTTAGAAGGGTTAATAAGGGATAATATACAAGAATATGTCTATTTGAACAGGATTATAAGTAGGAGTCAACATGGGTTTATGAGGGATAGGTCATGTCAAACAAATCTAATTAGTTTCTATGAGGAGGTTAGTAGGAACCTGGATCAAGGCAACTCAGTGGATGTAGTCTTTTTGGATTTTGCAAAGGCTTTTGATACAGTGCCACATGGGAGACTATTGGGCAAACTAAGGGATACAGGAATTGCAGTAAATATCTGCTCATGGATTGAGAGCTGGCTAAAAGACAGGAAGCAAAGGGTTGTTGTAAATGGAACATACTCCGATTGGACTAATGTGGTAAGTGGGGTTCCTCAGGGTTCAGTATTAGGTCCTCTTCTTTTTAACATATTATTAATGACTTAGAGGTAGGATTGGAGTGTGGGGTCTCCATTTTCGCTGATGACACAAAGTTGTGCAAAGTAATTAAATCAGAAAATAATGTGCTTTCCCTCCAAGGGGATCTACATAAAATTGAGGAATGGGCATCTAAATGGCAGATGAGATTTAATACAAATAAATGTAAGGTTATGCATCTGGGAAGGAAAAATAGCCATGCAATTTATAATCTTAATGGAGCAAATCTAGGTGTATCAGATATTGAAAGGGATTTGGGAGTGCTTGTGGACAACCACCTAGGTAACAGAGCTCAAAGCCAAGCAGAAGCTGCGAAGGCAAATCGAATATTAGCATGTACTAAGAAGGGTATAGAAGCCAGGGAAGCAAATATAATTCTGCCACTATACAAATCTCTAGTACGGCCTCATTTGGAATATGGAGTACAATTTTGGGCACCACTTCATAAAAAGGACATTTTAGAGCTGGAAAAGGTACAGAGAAGGGCAACAAAACTAGTAAGGGGAATGGAAGGGCTAAGTTATGAAGAAAGACTAACCAAACTAAACTTATTTTCTCTAGAAAAAAGGCGTCTAAGAGGGTATATGATTACCTTATATAAATACATCCAGGGTCAGTATAAAGATTTGTCGGGGGAGCTTTTTGTGCCAAGAGGTTTTGAACTGACAAGAGGACATCCCTTGAGGTTAGAAGTAAAAAGATTCCACCTCAAAGAAAGAAAAGGGTTCTTCACAGTAAGGGTGGTTAATCTGTGGAATTCTCTACCAAAGGAGGTGGTGACAGCGGATTCGATAGATAACTTTAAAAGGGGACTAGATTTATTTCTAATTAAAAAGGGTATTCAGGGTTATCATGGATAATTAGAGAGACAGTAATGATCCAAATTTTTTACATTTCCCCTTGAGACAATTGGCTAAGTCTCGCTTGTTGTTTTTTTTTTTTTTCTATTTGCCTTCCTCTGGACTAATTAATAATAATAAAATTTAAAAAAAAAAACATTAAATAATTGATTAATAATTAATTAACAACTAATGAATTAATAGTTAATCTGCATATTGCAGATCAGAGGAGATCTTAAAAGGTTGAACTTGATGGACTGAAAGTCTTTTTTCAACCTTAAATACTATGTAACTATGTAATTATTACTAATTACTTCTTTAAGGTTTATTATTGCCTTTGATGCATTATTTTCTGGGGCAAATGTGTTCACATACAGACCCCTAGTTTAATTACATCCTGGGTCTGCGCATGAGTAATGCTAAAGATAAAATAACAATTCAGCTGATAAAATACTTAAAGGTAAATACCATTTAAAATTAATGATGTTTAAACCCTATAATATAACAAGTGCCTCTGAATTTTCAGGTATTTGGAATATAAAAATAAAAGATAAGCCGCCATTTAATGACACTTTTCTGGTCAGTTAGAAGTTGAAATGCATTAAATAAAGTTATTGAGATTACTAGACAAATCAACTGTAATAGTTGTCAAACTGCAAATCATCGTCACGCTTCGCAAGCTCGCAAGAACCGCGTGCCTCGCAAAGCGATGGTCCACATTTGCGGAGGTGGAGGCTCTACGGCGCCTCACAAGCGGTTACAAACAGCCACAGAAGCAGGACTTTGAAAAAAAACTATAACACGCAACGACTAAATACGGACTTACACAAAAATATATAAGCCGCGGGACAGAGAAAAAAAAACGCGCAAAAATCCGAACTAATGGCCGAACCGCTAACAGCGAAAAACATTAAAAAAACACAAAATACACAAAAAAAATAAACATTACACACAGCAAGAGGGGACAGCCAGGACGTCCGGGAGTCAGGTTGCACACACATTTATGTCCAATTTACAGAGTTTAGACACTCGAGAATACCCTAAGCGACAGAAAAAACGTCAGCTGAAAAAAAAAAAAAAAGAGGCTACACGACCCTTATAGCCGCAAAACGCTGCCAAGCACGTATGAATTTTCCAAAAAGCTGTACAAGGTACGAAATACACCATGAGCAAGGACGCAAAATCATCCACACCCACGTACCACATACACAATCACTGCCATTTTGCAACACTAAATTACAGAATGCGGAAGTACACAGCTACACTAACGGTTTCCCCTCACGCACGCAGCCTATTTACACTACACACTGCACACATTGCTGACACTTACACCTCAGCTCCACAACACTGCAGGAACATCAATACAGATTGTTAGCTCTTCAGCATATTGCTTGCTGCATATATTAATTACAAATAGGTAAAGTATATTAATCTATGATTTCATTAATTATCATGAACAAATACATATACAGGGGGGGAAAAAACACCACAGTATCGCAATAAACGACAAAGCCCTTTACTGCGAGCCTCACAAGGAGCGCCAACGGTGCTCCTAGGACACAAAGTAAACCTGGGGAGAGATTTGCAATAAGCGCAAAAAGACCTTACAATGAGAGCAAAAGCGCCTCACTTACTGTCTGTGACAAACAGCATTACCTGCCTTACAATTTTATTGCCCCGACATTTTTGACGGACAAGTCCCTAGTCAACTATAATAGTTGTCAAATATGCAAATGTGTCCGTCACGCCAATGTTAAATTACACTGCGATGAGCAGGCAAACTCACAATTCCGACAACTACTTGAGGCTGCAATGAGCACCAAAGGCGCTCATTGCAGGGCTCTCTATGTGTGCCACAGGCGCTCATCGCGAGGCCCGTAGGAGTTATGCTGTTAGGCTGCAATGAGCGCCATAGGCGCTCATTGCAGGGCTCGCGATGAGCGCCGTAGGCAATCATCACCAGGCTCGCACAACTCTTCATCACCCCCAGATGCAATGAGCGTCGTTGGCTCTCATTGCAGGACTCACGATGAGCGCCATAGGTGCTCATCGCGCAGCCCGCACAACTCCTCACCCCCGGATACAGCACAATTCAAGACCCATTCTGTGGGTCTACCCAGAATCCTTAGCTCCCTTTGAGAAACAAGTCTGCTGACCATGTCCTCACCCCCGGATGCCACACAATTCGACTCATTCTGTGGATCCGTTCAACTCATTTGCATAAAGCTACCAAGAATCCTTGGCTGCCTGTGAGAGGCGCTGGCCGTGGAGGACTCTCCTTAATGTTAATAAGGCAGTGGGAAAAAGACCCCCAGATGCATTGGATATAGTACTAATAGTATAAATACATTACTTAATTGTTTCACTGTCATCTATTGGCGCTAAGGAGTCATAACAATAACTTATTAGAGCTCCATCTATTGGATGTAAGGGTAAATGTCAACAGTTTTTGTAGCGCCATCTATTGGATATATAGGTGTATAATACCAAGAAGCCTTATTCTTCTAATGCCACCTTTTGAAGATGAGGACATAAAGTAGAGGGGAGAGAGGCTTGCAATGACCGCCAAATGTGCTCATTTGCGAGCCTCCCCCCCCCCTCTACTTTACGTGGCTCGCGATGAGTGCCAAAGGTTCCGTGCGAAGCATTAAGGCGGGGGGGGGGGGGGGGGGGCAAGACATGCAATGACGGAGGAGAGGCTCGCAATAAGGTGTGAGCCTGGTCGATACTTTGATGGGAGACCACCTTTGGAATATCAAGAGCTGTATGCTGTGGCCCACTGAAGAAGGAATTGGCAAACCACTCCAGTATCTCTGCCATGAAAGCCAGGTGGATCAGCTTGACCATGGACTTAAAGATGTTCCTGGTGTGTTGCGGCCCATGAGGTCACGGAGAGTTGGACACGACTGAATGATGCAATAACAACAAGGGGATATCCAGCATCGTCATGTTATGTGTAAAAGTGTACAACGATAATCTAAGAGTTATATTCACTTAGATGAGAGTTCTTGAGTCATTAGTACCAATTGTGAAATACATAGGTTATTATATAGATCATATTCAGAATTGTTTTCTTGTCTTATTTTAAGCCCCTATTCCTCTAACCCTAACCCCTAAACCTCACTTACTAACCGTACCCCTAACCCCCTAAAACTCACTTCCTAACCCTAACCCTCTAACCCTAACCCCCTAAACCTCATTTGCTAACCCTAATCCCCTAAACCTCCCTTCTAACCCTAAACCCCTAAACCGAAACCCCTAACGACTTACCGGGCACTAAATACATGCCAACATATTACCTGGGGGGGGGCAGGTGTAGGAGATCTTTATGGGGGATGGGGGGGGGGTAGGAGATCAGAATGGGGGATCTGGGGGGGGGGGTAGGAGATCAGAATGGGGGCGAAGGGGTAAGAGATCAGACCAGGGAACCTGGGGGGATAAGAGAGCAGAACCGGGGACCTGGGGGGGGGGGGGGGTAAGAGATCAGATTGGGGGACCTGGGGAGGTAAGAGATCAGAATGGGGTACCTGGGGGGTAAGAGATCAGAATGGGGGATCTGGGGGGGGCTAGGAGATCAGGATGATATATATGGTGGTAACTGTAGTAATCCACCTTAAGAGTACAGAGCCCGTGACACCACTGGGACGGGTGTACAGCATTTCTGACTATCAGTGGCTGGCGCTGATAAAACAGACCAGGTCCGAACCAGTTTAATTCAATATAAAAATGCATGACCAAATAAGGGAAACAGGAAAGGCATGCCTGGTACAACATAAATGGCACAAGCATCCACCACCTATGAGCCAGGTTTGCCTCACATTAATACACTTTCCTAAATAGGATCATATTAGAGGCTGAATATAGGAAAACTATATACAAAATAAATTGCTATATATGTGTTTGTTTGTTTTAACTGTGCTAATATATAAAAGTATAAAATGAACAGCATATTAAGTTTTTGAAACAGGAAGAAAACATTTATACAAGAGAGTAATGCAAAGGCTGTAACAGTACAGGGTGCCATTACAGTACCTCACTGTATGCAATGTGCTGCAGCCCGAGTGATACAGCTGCTCCTGTCACTTTGCATCTCTTCAAACTCAGCGCTGTACTCTCTGTGACGTCACACAACATTCGCAAAGAACGATTTGCATAAATTATTATGCATTTCCCGTGGAGCACTGCAAACATATTTTTCGTTCCCTGGTTATAATTACGGCATAAATAGGCTACATTAGAATAAGGCTTATTTTAGTACTCAGTTTAAACGTTACTTTGAGTTTAGGTACGACAGACACTCTTGCTAGCCACTCAACAATAACCTTCGCTCTAATGTAAAAGGGTTATGTTGGATCGAGACTTATAACGGTGTGAGTCTGCTGCTTTCATCGTCAGGCATTCTGAAGACCTGACGTCTAGGCCACGCACAGAGGACGTCTGTTCCTCCCACCAGCCTAGGGGAAAGTCCCCGGACCTCGGGCAGAGAGTGCCGTGCGCTCCTGTAGCGCGCAATAATCCCGCCCTGCCGCCCATACTATACCGCTAAGAAGCTCCTAGAGCCGAGTGGGTTGGGCTAGGGTGGGACCTCTCGTCAGTCTCTATAGTGACTCAGGTAGCGTGGCGGCGTCGCGCCAACAGAACGGGGCTCATTCTCAGAATGCTTATTTTATTGTTTTTTACGTAGAGGGAAAAAAAACTATTTCACATATAGTGGGAGTGGGATATTATTAATAACATTACTTATTTACTAGAAGAAAACTAATTCATGAAAAGGCATTCACAATGTACACATAATATCAGAGCATTGTGGGTAAGAAAGATCCTAATTGGATGAATTAGTGACAGCTAATATTACCAGTATGTTCAATAAAGCGAAAACAGGGAAGGAGTCAAATGTTGACCATATTTCCAATATAGACTGCGGATCTATCCTGTTATATGTACGCACGGGAAGCCTCCTGTACTAGTACACCACAACCCACTAACCCTCTAAATCTAACCCTCTTACCCTAACCCTAACCCCCTAGACCTCACTTCTTAAATCTAAGCCCCTAACCCTCTTACCCTAACCCCCTAAACCTCACTTCTTAAATCTAAGCCCCTAACCCTCTTACCCTAACCCCCTAAACCTCACTTCCTAACCCCTAACCACTTACCGGGCATTTAGACACAACTTGATCGGGATGTCGGCAGCTCGCTTCCCATCGCTTCCCGTTCGTACATGTAACAGGATAGGTCCTAGACTGCTTAGGAAACAATATCCTAAAACCTTTTCTACATTTGTTACTGTAAGTTGTCATTACTGTTATATATTGTAACTGTTAAATATAACAGAATCCCTTGAATAAGTTATATACAAAAAAAACACATTTTGAACTTATTAAAATGTCGGAAAAAAAATGGCATTAGTGCCTGTGAATTAATAATTTCTAATAACATGGACAAAAATATTTTGCTGGTGTCAAACTGTGGTCACGGGATCTATCCTGTTATGGTGTCGGGACAGGTCTGCTGCTGCAGTGTGGCGCTGCCGATATGTGAGAGAAGTTCTAAGCTTATAATGTTAGCCTTACCCTTGAACTAACACTCACCCTAACCCTAACATTTTACCTAAGCCTTGACTCTATGATATGGCAATGGAATATCAGCAGCGCCATCTAGCACATGCTCACAGCCACTGCTGCTGCCTTGTGCTGCGCTACCATAAGAGGATAGGACCTGGTAATGCATTTGATTTTACACAAACTAAGCTATATGGTGCAGTTGGTGTTATTTAGTTGTATAATTTGGCAAACAACATTGCCAGCCTTCAAATTTTATTGCCGTCATTTTTAACGGGCATGTCGCTAGTTACTAATAATATAGTTTTTTTAATCAGGTAAATAAGTTAATTCCCTGTATTAATTTAGCAGGTTATTGTTTATTTTATAACAATTTCTATTTAATCAGTTCTGCCTTTATTACTACAGGGGGGGGGGGGGGGGAGTATTTGATCCCCTGCTGATTTTGAACGTTTGCCCACTGACAAAGAAATGACCAGTCTATAATTTTAATGGTAGGTGTATTTTAACAGTGAAAGACAGAATAACAAAAAAAACGAATGTCAAGAAAGGTTTAAATTGATTTGCAGGTCAGTGAGGGAAATAAGTATTTGATCCCCTATCAATCAGCAAGATTTCTGGCTCCCAGGTGTCTTTTATACAGGTAACAAGCTGTCTCTTAAAGGGAGTGCTCCTAATCTCAGCTCGTTACCTGTATAAAAGTCACCTGTCCACAAAAGCAATCAATAAGATTCCAAACTCTCCACCATGGTCAAGACCAAAGAGCTGTCCAAGGATGTCAGGGACAAGATTGTAGACCTACACAAGGCTGAAATGGGCTACAAGACCATCGCCAAGCAGTTTGGTGAGAAGGTGACAACAGTTGGTGGAAGAAACACAAAATAACTGCCAGTCTCCCTCGGTCTGTTGCTGCATGCAAGATTTCACCTCGTGGAGTGTCAATGATCATGAGAACAGTAAGGACTACATGGGAGGATCTTGTTAATGATCTCAAGGCAGGTGGGACCATAATCACCAAGAAAACAATTGGTAACACACTACGCCGTGAAAGACTGAAATCCTGCAGCGCCAGCAAGGCCCCCTGCTCAAGAAAGCTCATGTACAGGCCCGTCTGAACTTTACCAATGATCATCTGAATAATTCAGAGGAGAACTGGGTAAAAGTGTTGTGGTCAGATGAGACCAAAACTGAGCCCTTTGGCATCAAATCAACTCGCCATTTTTGGAGGAGGAGGAATGCTGCTTATAACCCCAAGAACACCATCCCCACCGTCTTTCCCTCAGCCAGAGCATTGAAAATGGGTCGTGCATGGGTATACCAGCATGACGATGACCCAAAACACACAGCCAAGGCAACAAAGGAGTGGCTCAAGAAGAAGCACATTAAGGTCCTGGTGTGGCCTAGCCAGTCTCCAGACCTTATTCCCATAGAAAATCTGTGGAGGGAGCTGAAGATTCGAGTTGTCAAACATCAGCCTCAAAACCTTAATGACTTGGAGAGGATCTACAAAGAGGAGTGGGACACAATCCCTCCTGAGATGTGTGCAAACCTGGTGGCCAACTACAAGAAACATCTGACCTCTGTGATTGCCAAAAGGGGTTTTGCCACTGAGTACTATGACAAAGGGGTCAAATACTTATTTCCCTCACTGACCTGCAAATCCATTTATAACTTTTTTGCCATGCGTTTTTCTTGTTTTTTTTATTTATTTATTATTCTGTCTCTCACTGTTATAATACACCAACCATTAAAATTATAGACTGATCATTTCTTTGTCAGTGAACAAAAGTTCAAAATCAGCAGGGGTTCAAATACTTTCCCGACTTGTGCTTTAACCTATAGGAGGCGATAAGTTAACGCGGAGCTCATCGCCTGCTAGCCTTGCGTAGCGAGGCAAGCAGTGAAGGCAATGAAACACGCGGGACTTAGTTACCAAACACTTAGTAAATGTGGGATCGCCAGCCTTCAAGCAGTTGACAAAACGTGGGACTTAGAAAAAAAAATAAGAGATAGGAAAAATACAAGGTTAACGGCCGAACCCTGAAAACCAAAAAACAATAAAGACACACTAAATACACAAAAAAATACTACAAAAAACATCACACACAGCATAGGGTAACAGACAGGACATCTTGGAGTGAGGTGGAATGCAAATTTAAGTTGATTTTGCAGAGTTTAGGAAAAAAAACAAACTCGAAAACCGCCTAAGCGAGAAAAAGAATAACCAGCAAAAAAAATGAAAAGAAAGCTACACGACCACGGACCGCGCACAATACTGCCAACCGTGTAGCACTTTCACACACGAATGTACGAGGTACAAAATACACTATTACACAGTAAAAAAAAAAATTACGACAACAATAAAAAAAATACAAAAACAACATGACACACAGCAAGGGGGAACAGCCAGGACATCTGGGAGTGAGGTGGAATTTAAGGCGATTTGGACAGGTTTCGCCACACAAAAATCGACTAAGTGAGAAAATAAATGGACGCCCAAAAAAATGAAAATAAGGCTACACGACCCCGGACCGCACAAAACACCGCCAAACCCGTAGCACTTTCACACAGGAACGTACGAGGTACAACATACACTATTACAAATTATGGAAAATGCTTGCGAGCCGCGTAACACATTAATAACATTACGAATCTACAATGGCGCTTTATACAACTAAACCAAAGGTTTGCCCTCGCACACACAGCCGATTTCTAATGCACAGTTGGGACATTCATTACACTTTATCATCAGGGCACCAACACTCAAACTGTGCATTGTATGCTCCCAGAAAATACAAACAGATTGTTAGCTCTTCAGGCTATTGATTGCTGGATAGATTCATTAAAAATAGGTAAAGTATATTAATTTATTCAAGAACTAATTCATTCATTATTAGTTAACTAAATATAGATAAATATGTATCTCTCTTTCTGATGAGTGACAAAGGTGCTCAAAGGAGCAAAAGTACACGAGAGGAGAGGCTCGCAATGAGCGCCGAAGGTCCTCAGAGTACAAAAAGCTTTACATTGTGTGTCAAACAACATTGCCATGGCTTCAAATTGTATTCCTTCATCATTTTTGACGGGCAAGTCGCTAGTATATATATATATATATATATATATATATATATATATAGATGTGTATGAAGGAGCAGAATTAGAAATGTATGTTTAATTAACCAATCAAATATGTTTTTTGCAACTTAATATTAATTATGTATAGTCAGCCTATAAATTGAATAAATATTTTCAAAAACACAGATATCTATTCACATGTTTTTTTTTAAAAATATAGTCTAAATAGCATGTGGGAGGTTTGAGATGCTTCTCCCACCTGCTATTTAAATTATGTTTAAGATGGAGGGAGAAACAAAACAGTACTAAATAATGCAGAACCAACTTGGGGTGTAACTTTCTTGTTCTGGTCTGTTGTTGGTGAATTATCACCCTGCCCTTCTGTAGGTGCAAGATGTTCCTCCCACATGTTGTTTAGTATCTGTTTAATTAATCTATTTGCTCATTTAATAAATTAGTTATTTCTGCAGTTTTACTCTCGCAGATAGATAGAGAGGTATGGAGATAGATGGGGGGGGGGGGAGGAGATGGGTAGAAGGAGAGAGATAGAAGAGGCATAGAATCTATCTCTCTATCTATCTATCTATCTCCCTCTCCCTCACTACCCCTCTATCTCTCTCTATCCTTCTCTCTCTCTATCCCTCCCTTTCCCTCTCTATAATTCTCTCTCTATCCTCCTCTCTCACTATACCCCACTCTCTCTATCTCTATCCCTGTCTCTATCTATGGGATCACTTTTGTGGGTGGAGACTGTGTCACTAGGCAGGGTCTATACATGTTGTGAAGGGGAGGGGTTTATACTGTTGGGGGAAGTCAATGTAAGGGGAGGGGCCAGGTCCCTGTCTTCCGCTCCACCAACTTGGAAAGTCACCAGCCGCCACTGCTATGTTCCCTTTAAAAAGTTGTTGTCATAAACCACCATGCGCCAGTCAGGGCTATATGAAGTATTCTTTTGCACTGGGCCTCTAGGCTGAGGGATTCACTATACTGGGGGTGCCATGTTCAGCTCTGGGTATATTCACTTGTTATATCAATGTACTGTAATACTGGGTGCATTACTATTGTGAATATATATTCATGTGTACATATATTGTTGCATGTACGGTATGTAGTTTTGTGGTAATCCAAGTTATGCAATGTGACCTGATCTATGAGAATGTAATTAAAATATTGTCTGCAAGGCTATCAATGGAGGTAGTGGTGGGGAAGGAGGGAACAGAGAGCCTTTGTTAAGATTATTGGATAAGATTCAAATTGACTCTACAACGCTTGCCCCTCCCTAGCCCAGAAGTAGACTCCTTGCTTCAGGAAATGTAACCATATATCCACAAATGTAAACGCCCCTCTCACACACACAACTTCCAACTATAGCATAGATTGGTATTAAATGGATCACTTTGCGGATCCCAGCTGAGGAAATACGTTTCACAAAGCTCCTCTACTTATTGTAAGGTGTTAGAGATATGTTGTAGGAGAGAGTTGAAACAATAATACCAACAAAAAAAAAACTGGAAATCATAACACTTTTATTACTTGACACACTCAGATCCACATATTGGTATATTAACCTAGAAGTATCAAATACGATTTCTTCCCATTCATATGTTCATTCTTTGTAATGTCTTTTAATTTGGTTCTGATTCTTCATTCAGGGATGGAAGTGATCCACTAAGAATTTGACTCAGAATCGCAGCATCTTATTCCATTGCGTTCAGTGAGGAGAACCCATCGATGCTCTGCACCACTTTACTTCTCTCTTCATCAGACTCCAGTACAGGTACGTGCCTCCTGAGAAAACTGAAATATGATGTGGTACTAGAGCCGTGGAACAAGGATGTAGATTCCTGGATTTCCTTGTCAGATGCATCTCCATATTTTTCCAGCATCTTCACTATTTCTTTAATCAGATTGTCTTGCTGTAGTTCAGGCTGAACCGAGGCGTGAGCTCCCTCTGCTGTTTGCGTTTGGTATTTCTGCATGGAGACCCCATCGATGCTCTGCACCACTTTACTTCTCTCTTCCTCAGACTCCAGTACAGGGACGTGCCTCCACAACAGGCTCCTGAGAAAACTGAAATATGATGTGGTACTAGAGCCGTGGAACAAGGAGGTGGATTCCTGGATTTCCTTGTCAGCTGTATCTGCATACATTCGCAGAATCTGCACTATTTCTTTAATCAGATTGTCTTGCTGTAGATCAGGCTGAGCGTGAGCTCTCTCTGCTGTTTGTGACTGGTATTTCTCCATTGTCTCGAGTCTTCCTCATATCTCTTATTCTCTGCTCCATGTTAATAGTATGAAAATATACTGAGACAGACAGAGTAGAAATGTCTGCCGGGAATCTGGTGCCGAACTGACATCTCATCTCCCCCTAGTGTCTCCCTCTACTGTCTGTTTTTAGTATTACATAATTTCAGCATTTTCTTTTTTCTCTTCTTCTTAGTAATATGGAACTGAATCATTTCAGTGTTACTGAGACCAATAACGTTACTGTATATAATAAAATTGTTGTTTGCGGAATCGACGTGTGAGAGCCCCCTGGTGTTGGAATTTAGTATAACAACATTTCCTCAAGTTTCTTCTTGTTAGTAATATAAAAATATAAGATTTTATTGGTACAGAAAGTGACAGAGACGGCTATTTATTATGAAATTACTAAAACTGACTGAAAGGGACCGTTTGTTATGTGCATTTGGTATTTAAATCTCTTTATGTTAGTAATATGAAACTGTACCAGTGGCAAAGCAAAGCACCTTGGCTCCAGCTGCCTGGAGTAAAGGGGATTCTTAAATTACTATATACTTTTAGTCCCCATCCCACTTCTAGCCAGTATTACCTGGTATCAACAAATATTATAGGAGTTATTCCATATTCATGAATTTGTATTTGGGATTCGGATGTTATTGAAATTAACAATAGTTGGCTTCTATTAATTAACTTATGTAGCAGGGGTTGTAAATCAATAAATGAATACTCCTGGCCAATATTATTCACATTTTTAACTAATATCGGTCCTCTTTTGTTTCTTTTGTCATATAACTGACACTAATTATTTGTGATATATCTATATTTTTAGATATATCTCTCAATATTCAGCACTTTAATATCAATATTATTATAGGTGATTTAGCACTATTAATTTTTATTATCAGCAATTTTGCACTTTTCTTCACTTATGCAATATTGGGGTTTTTTGTATTGCTATATATACTTGCTTCACTGTTTACAGCACTATAGCACTTTATCACTTGGTCATACTATAAGAGGACCCAGTGGTTTTATAATTACATGGTGACTTTGGAGTTTTTCCCACTTCTCATCATTATTATTATTTCTCATGAAGAAGTCAGAGCATCAAGATTTTAACCTTGTATTTTTAAGATACTTTTAAATGTTAAGTTTTATTATTCATTATTCTCTATATTGTTATTAGGTCTTGGGTGTGCACTATTTGTCAAGGGATACCTTTCATTTCTTCTCTTTGTGATAGCAATTATCTTTATCCCTAGTAGCACCCTTTAATACCCATATCATTGTCACACCTTGAGCCACCTATATACTTGTTTGTCTTATTGAGAAGGGAAAATCATTATGTTTAAAGGTAGATAACAGTAGTGGAGATAGCGATAACAGTAGTGGAGATTTGGGCCCCTCCTGGGGGGAGCGGGGGGGATTTCTGTTGGCCCATCCGGGGTGCCCTGTCTAGTGTCAATTAATTTTATACAGACAAGCGCATGCGCATATATATATATATATATATATATATATATATATATATATATATATTATATACAGTATATTTATATACATATATATATAGATGAATAATCAGAGAATTGCAGTATATAGTGATACCGTTTTTATTGGACAAACTTATTCATTCATTCATTATCCTGGGTTTGTTACTCTTCTGTCTGAAGGAGTCGCGTCCACAGTGTTTGAACATATTCTGTGGCTTGACTATCAATTATCCCTTGTTTAGTATGGGCGGGATGGAAACTAGATTTGTGGAGGTAACTGCATCTGTCTGTAGGTTTTCTATACATAGATGAGTTAAGTTTGTCATTTGTGATGGAAATGGTAGTGTCCAGAAAGTTCACCTGTTCTGCAGAGTAATACATTTTAATTTTAATAGATGGGTGAAAGGTATTGAACAAATTGTGGAAGAATTTAAGTTTTTTATTCTTTTTTGAACAGATCATCTATGTAACTGTAGTATCTGGTTTTGAGTGTGTAAAGATAAATGTCATACATACCTCAGTACCCTCTTTGTGTGGAATGTTGCTGTAAAAGGACTCCACATCCATGGCTACAAGTTGTGTGTTAGCAGGTAGGTCCTGACTGAGTTTGTTAAGAAAGTCAGTGCTGTTAGTGTTTTTAACCAGTGGTTTAAGGATGTTTTCAACATACCTGTAACAATTGGTCTCCCTTAGTGGCCTGATTTGTGGATCTTTGGCAGCAAGTAAAGATTTGGCGCACTAAGGAGGAGTTTGGGTTTTTACAGCACTGGACTGACTTCTCACTTGGGTACAATCTCTACAGCAGGGATGGATTACACCTTAATGATGAGGGAGCTTTTGTGCTAGGGGATAGGATGGTAGAACGGCTGGGGGAGTTTTTAAACTAGTAGGTGGGGGGAGGGACTAGATAGAAGTATTAGGGTAGAAAGTGTAGAGGGGATAACAAACACATTTTTAGTACAGTGGCAGGCACTTCAGAACTACAGACTCGTAACATAAGGTGTATGCTTGCTAATGCCAGAAGCTTGCCAGGAAAATGGGAGAGTTAGAATTATTAGCAGTTAATGAGAAATGTGATTTATTAGGCATTACCAAAACGTGGTGGGATGAATCTCATGACTGGACTGTTAATCTGGATGGTTCTAATCTATTTAGGAAATATAGGGGGAATGGTAAAAGAGGAGGAGGTATTTGTCTGTATGTTAAGCCTGAATTTAAGCCTATAGTCAGAGAAGATATTTATGGTGGACCTAGTAATAAAGTTGAATGTTTGTGGGTAGAGTTAAATAGCGGAGCAGCAAATACCAAAATAATATTAGTAGCAGTATGCTATAAACCCCAGAATATAGCTGAAAGTGAGGAAATACAATTATTGTTACAGATTGGAAATGCAGCTAAGCATGGGCAAGTTCTAATAATGGCAGATTTTAATTACCCTGAAATAAACTGGATAAATGAGACCAGCAGTTCAGCTAAGGGGAGCAGGTTCTTGAGTAAATAATATTGATATGGTATCAAATGTTGAAACAGGGCAACCTTTGGGAAACAGTGATCACAACACAGTCTCATTTGAGATTGATTTGGGAAAACAAAAACTCTTAATTTTAAAAGGTTAGATTTTAACAGTCTAAGGGCAGCAATACAATGTATAGACTGGGACAGAGAACTGACAGGTACAAATACAATATAAAAGGACAACATTTAAATCCTTACTAAATATACACAATATACCATGTGGAAATAAAAGTAAAAGGAGTAAATCACAACCTATGTGGCTTAACCATGACTTGAAGATCAAGAGTAAAAAACAGACATTTACATTATACAAACAAGAGGGGACAGAGACTGCTTTATGGGAGTACAAGGAAATCAACAAGGCTTGCAAAAGGGCCATTAGACTGACTAAAATAGAAAATGAAATGTTAGTTGCAAAGGAGAGTAAGACTAACCCGAAAATATTTTTTAAATTTATTAATGGGAAGAAGGCCATGAAGAAAGCTATAGGAACATTACAATGTGAAACCGGCTGTCTGACAATCAGTGACCAGGAAAAGGCAAATGAGCTAAATAGGTTCTTTTCTTCTGTATGTACAAGGGAGGTACCAGTGGTTGGGTCACTGCAGCAAAATGGGGCTACACTACCTTCACCAAATTATTGCAGGAAGAAATCCAAAAGAGGTTGTAAAAAATAAATGTTAATAAAGCCCCAGGTCCTGATGGAATACATCCAAGGGTACTGAGGGAACTGGGCTCTGTAACTCAACACAGAGTCGCTACCAGATGAATGGCGAAAAGCAGAGGTGATACCTTTATTTAAGAAGGGAGCAAGAGCAAATCCAGGAAATTATAGACCTGTAAGCTTAACTTCTGTAGTGGGAACGCTTTTAGAAGGGTTAATGAGGGATAAATATACAATAATATTTTATTTGAACAGTAGGAGCCAACACGGATTTATGAGGGATAGGTCATGTCAGACAAACCTAATTTGTTTCTCTGAAGAGAATAGTAGGAACTTGGATCAAGGCAACTCAGTGGATGTAGTCTTTTTGGATTTTACAAAGGCTTTTGCTACAGTGCCACATGGGAGACTATTGTGCAAACTAAGGGATACGGGAAATGCAGTAAATATATGCACATGGATTGAGAGCTGGCTAAAAGACAGGAAGCAAAGGTTTGTTGTAATTGGACTAATGTGGTAAGTGGGGTTCCTCAGGGTTTAGTATTAGGTCCTCCCTTTTTTAACATATGTATTAATGACTTAGAAGTAGGATTGGAAAGTATTGTCTCCATTTTTGCTGATTACACTAAGTTGTTAAGGTAATTAAATCAAATAATGATGTACTTTCCCTCCAAAGGGATTTGCATAAATTAGAGAAATGGGCGACTAAATGGCAGATGAGATTTAATATGAATAAATGTAAAGTTATGCATCTTGGAAGGAAAAATAGCCATGAAATGTATAATGTTAATGAAGCAAATCTAGGGGTATCAGATATTGAAAGGGATTTAGGAGTGCTAGGAGTGGACAACCACCTAGGTAACAGCGCTCAATGCCGAGCAGCATCTGCAAAAGCAAGTAAAATATTAGCATGTATTAAGAAGGGTATAGAAGCAAGGGAAGCAAACTGACATATGTACAGAAATATTAAGAGTGCACATTTACCTGTGGTAATGCATTTGATTTTACACATACTATACTATGAGCCCCATTAAATTGCTCAGATTTTAGAAAAAGGAGACCACAAGAGTTACGGCTATTAAATTTGACTCTTTCAGCTATCAGCAAACAATCTGTGGGTTACAGGCAGAAAAAACCTACGGGCCGCCAAAATTTGAACTCCATCCCAGGTAAGCCTTTGATCTGTCAAGCCAGCAAATAGCCATTAAATTGCTACGAATCCCCAAAGACGCACTGGAGTTCAAACCCGTAAACGGCAAATGCAGCCAAAAATATTACGGCCTCCAAATAGGACCCGCAAAGAGTTTACAGATAAGTTCTTAACACTGTAAAAGACAATATAAACACACCACTTTAAAATATGGGAAAGCAATGAAAGGCATTACAATTACTTGCACAACAACCTCAAATAAAAAATAGGCATTTAAACATTTATTATATCATCATATGTTGGGGTGGTTATGCATATGCCAATATGAAAAGCCATGCTGCAACATACATAAAGCAATTAAAGACACACAACCTGATTACATTGCAACACAAAAACATGAAACTGCCTGCCATATTATTATTATTATCTTTTATTTGTAACACGCCAACATATTATGTATCGCTATTAACCCTCTCTCACTCACAGAGGCTCTAATGTGGACTCAGAAATATAAATATAATTACATATACATCTCGCTCATCACATCTACATTGGGAAAAGAAACAGTGGCCAAATTACACCACCACATCACATATATCAAGTACCAGGGGAACATTTTATTATTTGTTGTTCCGACTCTCTGTGACCCTATGGACTGCAGCACATTTAGCTAGCTCTGCCTGTGCTGTTCCACAAGGTTTGCATGCCAAAGATACTGGAGTGGGTTGACACATCCTTCTCCACTGGACTGCCATTTTTCTGACATCTTTGCTATGACCTACCCACCTATAGTGACGCTATATAGTATAGCTCACAGCTTCATTGAAGTACACAAGCCCCTTCACCACGCCAATGCATCAATCCAGAAGGGGAACATACACCACACTAATCTACTCTAACCCATCAGGAAGGGCCGCAAACACACATGGAGACTGTGGAAAGGCACGTGAAGCAACAGCCAACTCACCTCCATCAGAGACAATCTCCGCTAAATCTATCCTGAAAATTCCCACGCCATTGCTGGCGGCCATGTGCCAAGATGTATACCCATTATCATCTGTTGACATCCCATTTGGTGTTTTGCTATGAATTGATTCACATTATCACCTGTCATATTCCTATCAGGCCTTCACAGGAATGTAGAGACTCCACAGTACTACCAATTGGACTTTGCATGTGTATTAACCCTTTATTATTATTTACTAGAAAATTGCACATCAAAAATTACGGGAATAAAATTGTAAGGCTGGCAATGCTGTTTGCCACACAGTGTGAGGCTTTTGCTCCTCTGAGCACCTTTGTCGCTTATCCCGTGGCTCGCAATGGGCGCCTTCAGTGCTCATTGCGAGCCTCTCCCCTGTGTCCTTCAACGTTCCTGCTTTGCAATGATCACCTTCGGAGCTCTGTGCAAGCCTCTCCCGCTCGCGGTGCTTATTGCGACCCTTTCCTCTCGCCTACTGTACAGCCCGCTCATTGCAGGGTTCGTTAACCTGCAAGTTTTGTGCTTGGGAATGCCATGTGTCTCTTTCCATCATCTCCCCCTGTCATTTCCCTGTGTCTTTCTCCTTTGTGTGTTTGCTGAATCTTTGCATGGCGCGCACTGACGTTGTTTTTATTTTCAAAGTCCTGCGTGCCTGGCGTTGTTTGTGTAAGTGTTAATGTCTTAGCCGTTGTTTATTTTCTAAGTCCTGCGTGCCTGGCTGCAGGGCCCATCGGTGGTTGTGGAGGTGGTGGCAGAGGTGGTGGTGTCCCGGTGGGGAGGGGCTGTTGCTTGGCCGTTGCCTGGATCCAAACTGGTGGTGGTGGTGGACCTGGTAGTGGGATCCCAGGCCGATGAAGCGCAGGGGGGAGGAGAAGGTGGGGGCATGCCCCTGTCATTCCTCCAATATGTGTGCCCTGTGATGGCTGCAGCTGGGGGAGGAATGGGGCAGTGGGGTCAAAGGCCACAGGGGTGGCATATGGTCCTGCCAGTGGCCCCACTCCCCAGGTGAAGTATTCCTCCTCCCCAGGGCACAGGGCTTCTGCTGGTCCCTCCTCCACATGTGCCACATCCTGCTGGGCAGGGGCTTGCTGAGTGTCCTCCTGCTCCGATGGAGCCGACACCCCAGTCTCTGGCTCACCAGTAGACCCAGACCTCTGTGAATCGGAAAAAGAGAAACGAGAATAGACAGTGATATGTGTTAATGATGTTGATGAAAACATTTTATTGAGTTCATTCCTAACTATCTGCCATCTGGACTTGAACGTGGATAAATTACTTGATTTCATTATCAGTGCTATTCATTGTGTGACAGAACAGAATATTCCATGTTCATTGAGTGTTTTAACTACTGGCTAATAACATTCTTGTAATCAGTTAAACCATAATATTTGAAACGTACGTTGAGGCAGAGGCTGCTAATCAGCACTATGTCTGTAGACAAACCTTAAATTCCATATGTTTAACTGTTCTTATTTAAATTACAATAAGGCAATAAATCCCTTTAACATAGAATCACAATGAATCTCATCTAGAGTGAGGTAACTGTCTCTTTGACAGCAACTCTGAGTAGCTATCATTTGCTAGCTGTGATCTTTGTTGGGTTGTTGATCTTTATAGTTCTTGGCTCCTAACACTCTATTGATTCTGGCTGCTGACTGTGACTGCATACGCTGCAGTGGGCACACCCATACATGGACTGGCTTTTGGTTGATTACTGCTGTTGTGCCCACTGAAGACAGTGATTTGTCAGCCTCCTGGATTTAATGACACATGACTGATCCATCTATCCCTATTCCATGAAGCTGACATGTCTGATGTGCATGTTGGTGTATGTGATATTCACCTGACGTGGAGGCTGGATCCTTCTGGGTCACCAGGCCTGAAGCTCCTGCGGCAGGCACCTGGCTCAGTAGGTCCTTGATGTCCCTCTCCCACTCAATGTAGATGACAGCCACTCCGGGGCCACCACTTGTTGCTGAGGCCATCTACTCGGCTATCTTCCTCCTCACCACGACCATGATGTCATTGAACCTGTGCTTCAGAGACCTCACACCCCTTCCCGCTGTGCCCACTGCTACCTCCTTCCATGCCGGGGCCCTAGGCCTGGGCCTAACTTCCCTACCCCTTGACAGGATATCGGGCCGATCATGGATGGAGTACCGCTATCTCCTGGGCGGAGTAATTTGGGGCCCTGTGCCCGCCCCCATGCTTTTGCCTTCCCGACTGTGGGTGGGGATCCTGTCCTCCCTCAACTGTGTCTGGGGCCTGTCCCTCAACCGATGCTACCATCCCCCTGGGATCAGGCCCCTCCCACTCTTACCCTGAGGACGATATGCCTATCAATATGGGAACCTGCCCACCCACCTCCCCCCCATACATTTTCTCCCATATCCTACTCTCCTCCCTCATTCACCTCCTCCACAACTGCCTCCACCTCCTCAACCCCCTCCATGTCCTCCTCAATCTCCTCCACTGCCTCCTCCTCAACTTCCTCCACCGCCTCCTCTCCTCCACTCTCCTCTCCAACACTCCCTGTGGCCACCTCTCTCTCTTCTCTCTCCTCCTCACCTTTCCTCAACTTCTCCTCCCATCCTCTCCACTCCTCCACCCTCCTCTCTCCTAGCTCCAATTCAGTCCCAAAAGTAAAATAAGGATAACAGAAAAAAGTATTTGTGTATATTATTGTGATGTAATGTTTTATGTGTAATTGCTAACAGTTGGGATATAGGGTGGGGGCTATAGGGTGTGGGGGGGGTGTATCTATGTGTATTTGTATTATGTGTAATCAGTATATATGTGTAATCAAAAAGTAAGTGTAAAATATTATTTAGAATATTGAAAAGGAATAAAACCGTTAAGATCCTGCTTTGCAAACTCGCCTACTCTCTCTCTCTAGAACCAACCACCAACTCCAGGACCTGCGTGCTACTTTGGAAGAATCTACAACAAAGTCAACGCATGGGCGTGTTATTATCTCTCCTGTCAATCATTTTCCGGGATCCCGGTATACATTGACTCTGAGGCCTGGATTGGATTATAAGAGCGGACTGCATCTATTTCAGCCCACTGACAGTTTGTGGGTGCGGGAAGGGTTTATGGGCTTGCGGCTATGGCCCTTTGGTTGCGGTCTTGTTCAATTTAATCGCTCTGTAACTCCAGCAGATTTCAAGCTTGCAGACATACAGGCTGTAGCACGGCCGCTGCAGGCTTGGAATTTAATAGGGCCCTAGGTGGTGCAGTTGGTGCTATCTCGTTATACAATCTAGTATTATAATCATGTAAATAAATAAATACCTTCCATCAATTAAGCAAAACATTGGCACACCTTCATATCTACTCTCTCAAAACCCTCTCTTTTATTACAATTTGTATTTAATCATGTCTTTCTTTCAGCACAAGTACATGGAGTGGGAAGGCAAGGCATGTGGGCCCCCTCCTCAGCAACAGACTGGACTATCAATGCAGCACCAACTGACTGTAACACAACTTCATTGGCTTAAGACTGGGCACAGGCCCTCTTTCCAACAACTAAGCCCCTCTGTGCTACGGATGCACTGGCCGTGTTCCAGACTATATCATTGGAGCCCTCCAGTCAGAAGAAATAGTCTGTAACTCATTGGCCCAAACATACATGTCAGCAGACTTTTTGGGTATCTTGCTCAAAGTATATCCTTTTTATAAGTGAGGAGAATTGTCACAAATCACCATGTGCCAGTCAGGCTGCGTGGAGTATTGTACTGGGCCTTTGGGCTAATTGAGCCACTGTACTGGTGGTGCCATGTTCAGCTCTAGGTATAGTCAAAGTACTATAGAGGTGGTTGTTTTACAATACTATTATACTGGGTGCATTATATTTGTGAGTAACAGCTTGCTATAGTGATAATATTTATGATAAACATGCCTGATATTTGTATGTACTGTATGTCGTTTTGTGGTAATTCAAGGTATGCTGTTTGACCTGGAGTATGACAAAGCTGGAAGCAAGCCCTGGATATTATAAACACCGCTAATTATAATCTTTATGAAAGATACATAATACGCAGTAGCACAAAATCTTAATGATGAGAAGTGTCAGAAGAGAAATAAATACTAGGGAAATAACCAAGTGTGGTAATTCCCCCCTAAAAAGAAAAAATAAAGTGACCTATAAATCTGATTTGACCAGCTTGACTGATAAAGAAAATCTGTGACTGTGAAGTGTTAATCTTAACAAAATTCCTTTAAACCAGTCAAAATCAAAACCCTGCTATAGCAAAATCAAGCACATAGCACCGGTTATCATAGCTTCTAGTTCCTGCAAAGCTAACTACAACCCATAGGAGGTGATATAAATACAACATTTTGCAGAAATATGCTTGTTGATGGCTGGTATGTCATCAGTGAAATAAGATTTGGGAAAAGGCCATTAACTAGAGAGAGATAATTACCTCTTTAAAGCCCAAAACCTATATGCAAATACATAACATACAATATGGCAGTTAAAAAAGAAGAATCCTTCTTAAGACTAAAGCTAAAACGTGCTATAGCAAAGCAAGCAGCAATGAAAAAATTATTTATATAGAGTAATCAAGGTTTATATAAGAGGGGAAAGATGAACTTTGGGGACATATACAGTGTCAAGGGCTGAAATGTTGACCAAGAAATAAGTATTAAGAAAAGAATAAAATCTTGAGAGGGGTAATACATCCATCAAAAATCCAACAAGTTTGCCTCTATTGTTGCACAAACTAGGAAAGACTCCGGAAAAGCGATCCTAAAAAGAAAAAGAGAAGAAAGGGAGCAAAAAAGGAGGGAAAGTAAGGACGAAAAGATTTTAATATGGCGATGGATCCTCTATTAGATAGAACGTCAAGTCCTAAACACAAATCAGAGAACTATTTTACAAATCTAGCATCAGGATTTGGAAGTGTAGTTACAAAGTATGAGTTGTACAATGCGTGGAGAACTCTACATCCATATGATAGAGAGTATACTTTCTTCTCGCACCGCCACATCTCATATTCAAGAATTGATTATTTTTTGGTAGACCTTCAGATCTTAAGTATTACTCAATCAACTGAGATATTCACAACTTTCAGGTCAGACCATTCCATGATAAAAATTACTTTAAAAGAATCCCAGAAAGAATGCAGTAGGAACACTTGGAGATTTGATTCTTCTATACTTAAAGATCATAAAATGGTTATTAACATTTAGAAAGAAATTCAAAACTTCTTTCTAAATAATTAAGAATCAGTATCTTAACCTTCAGTGCTATGGTGCTCATATAAGGCCTGCATGCCAGGCATTATAATATCTAAAATGGCCGAAATTAAAATGAGAGGAGCAAACCGTTGAGATCGCTTTATATTAAATTAAATAAATTGCAGAAGGTGAATAAAAAAACTCCCCAAAAAATTCTCTCTCAATAAACTTAATCTCCAGATAAAAAAAAAACATCAGAGTCAAATTGATAATTTAATATGGAAATGCCAACAAACTCAATTCTTATTATTCTTATTAAGAATTAATTATTCTAAAACAGATATTATTGTTAAAAATCTCACAATGGAACAAAAAAAAAAAAATTAAGTATACCCTTTTAATTGTGGCTCAAGCTTTATTACTCATTTGAGGGGGAAAAGCCAGGATGCTTGGAAGTGAGGCTGCACGCGAATTTAAGCCGAATTCGGCAGTCGAAAATTGTCTAAGCGAGAAAAAAATGGTGGCCGAACAAAATTAAAACGAGGCTAAAGGAGAACGAAGCATGCAAATCACTGCCAGGCACGTACGAGTTAGTCAGGAACGACCTCGGAAGCTCGAGGGCAAAAAAACCAACCTTGCAAAAATAGTAATTTAACGGCCGAATCGCGGTAATCGAAAACACGAAAAAAAAGAAAAAATAAACATAAAAACAAACTCACACAAAGCACAGGGGGAACGAGAGGACGCCTGAGAGTGAGGATTAAAGCCGAAATTGCAGAGCACTCGAAAATCGACTAAGCGAGAAAAAAAATGGCGGACACATTTTTTTTAAATGAGGCTAAAGGAGACCTAGGAGTGCAAATCACCGCCAGGGAGGTACGAGTTAGCCAGAAACGTAGGAGATACACAATATACCATTACAACAGACGGGCGAGCGATGAAAAAATCTGCCATTTTACACTAACTTGCAAATAATATTACAATTCTAAAATGTTTAAAAAAACGGTTTGGCCATGCACACGCAGCCTATTTACCCTGCACACTTGCCACATTGCTGACACTTTCTCCTCAGGTGATCAACAGTCCAACTGTACATTTTCAGATGCAGAAAAATCCAAAGAGATTGTTAGCTCTTCAGGATATTGATTGCTGCATATTAAATATAAATAGGTAAAGCGTATTCATTTATTAATTAAGATTTCCTTTTTAATTTACTGTACTAAATACATTTTATATTTTACAATGTACTTATATCTGTCTTTGCGATGAGCGCCGAAGGGGATCGTTGCAAAGCAGGAAACTTGAAGGACACGAAAGGAGAGGCACGCAATGAGCGACGACGGCGCTCATTGCGAGCCCCGCCATGAGTGCCTAAGCCGCTCAGAGTGGGGCTCGCAATGAGCGCCGAAGCTCATCAGAGGAGCAAAAGACTTACTTAGTATGGTAAACCGCATTCCCATGGTTTTAAATTTTATTGCCCCGTCATTTTTGACGGGCAAGTCGCTAGTATTAGTATATTAATCTAGAAGTATCAAATACAATGTCTTTAATTCATATGTTCATGAGAAGTCTGAGCCCAGTTTCCTCTTTGTAAAGTCTTTTCATGGGTTCTGATGACTTTTTCCTTTTTTCCTTGGGACTTCATTCAGGGGTGGAAATGATCCAGTAAGTATTTGACTCAAAATCCACTTATTCACTGGATGATTTTGTGTTGTAGTCAATATGGAGACCCCATCGATGCTCTGCACCACTTTACTTCTCTTTTCATCAGGCTCCAGTACAGGGACGTGCCTCCACAACAGGCTCCTGAGAAAACAGCAATATGATGTGGTACTGGTGCAACAAGGAGGTAGATTCCTGGATTTCCTTGTCAGCTGTATCTGCATACATTCGCAGAATCTGCGCTATTTCTTTCATCAGATTGTCTTGCTGTAGTTCAGGCTGAGCGTGAGCTCTCTCTGCTGTTTGTGACTGGTATTTCTCCATTGTCTCGAGTCTTCCTAATATCTCTTATTCCCTGCTCCATGTTAATAGTATGAAAATATACTGAGACAGACAGAGTAGAAATGTCTGCCGGGAATCTGGTGCCGAACTGACATCTCATCTCCCCCTAGTGTCTCCCTCTACTGTCTGTTTTTAGCATTACATAATTTCAGCATTTTCTTTATTCTCTTCTTCTTAGTAATATGAAACTGAATCATTTCAGTGTTACTGAGACCAATAAAGTTACTGTATATAATAAAATTGTTGTTTGCGGAATGGACGTGTGAGAGCCCCCTGGTGTTGGAATTTAGTATATAAACATTTCCTCACGTTTCTTCTTGTTAGTAATATAAAAATATAAAATTTTAGTGGCACAGAAAGCGACAGAGACGGCTGTTTATTATGAAATTACTAAAACTGACTGAGAGGGGCCGTTTGTTATGTGCATTTGGTATTTAAAAATGTTCTTGAGTCTATTCATGTTAGTAATATGAAACTATAATAGTCCCCTCGCCATACAATCTTTTTACACATTTGCTACTTTAATTTGTGATTACTGTTCTCTATTGCTTCTTGAATGAAGATGTGGCATTTAATACACCAACAGAGTATGCTCCAGCTCACTAACACTGGATGATCCCCCACTGGGATAGTTTATTAACTAACTATATATTGTAAATATGATTATTTCACATAAACTTCACATCTTTCATACAAATCAAACATCTTCTTTGTCCCTTTTAAAAACTGTATTGTCATAAACCACCATGTGCTAGTCAGGCTGTTTGGAGTATACTGTTTGCACTGGGCCTCTAGGCAAAGGATTCACTGTACTGGTACCATGTATGTACATGGTACCTGGGTATAGTCACTGTACTGGTGGTGCCATGTTCGGCTCTGGGTATAGTCACTGTACTGGTGGTACCATGTTCAGCTCTGGGTATAGTCACTGTACTGGGGGTGCCATGTTCAGCTCTGGGTATAGTCACTGTACTGGTGGTACCATGTTCAGCTCTGGGTATAGTCACTGTACTGGTGGTGCCATGTTCAGCTCTGGGTATAGTCACTGTACTGGTGGTACCATGTTTAGCTCTGGGTATAGTCACTGTACTGGTGGTGCCATGTTCAGCCCTGGGTATAGTCACTGTACTGGTGATGCCATGTTCAGCCCTGTGTATAGTCACTGTACTGGTGGTGCCATGTTCAGCCCTGGGTATAGTCACTGTGCTGGGGGTGCCATGTCCAGCTCTGGGTATAGTCACTGTACTGGTGGTGCCATGTTCAGCTCTGGGTATAGTCACTGTACTGGTGGTACCATGTTCAGCTCTGGGTATAGACACTGTACTGGGGGTGCCATGTTCGGCTCTGGGTATAGTCACTGTACTGGTGGTACCATGTTCAGCTCTGGGTATAGACACTGTACTGGGGGTGCCATGTTCAGCTCTGGGTATACTCACTGTACTGGTGGTACCATGTTCAGCTCTGGGTATAGACAATGTACTGGGGGTGCCATGTTCAGCCCTGGGTATAGTCACTGTACTGAAGGTGCCATGTTCAGCTCTGGGTATAGTCACTGTACTGGTGGTGCCATGTTCAGCTCTGGGTATAGTCACTGTACTGAAGGTGCCATGTTTAGCTCTGGGTATAGTCACTGTGCTGGGGGTGCCATGTTCAGCCCTGGGTATAGTCACTGTACTGGTGGTACCATGTTCAGCTCTGGGTATAGTCACTGTACTGGTGGTGCCATGTTCAGCTCTGGGTATAGTCACTGTACTGGTGGTGCCATGTTCAGCTCTGGGTATAGTCACTGTACTGGTGGTACCATGTTCAGCTCTGGGTATAGTCACTGTACTGGGGGTGCCATGTTCAGCTCTGGGTATAGTCACTGTACTGGTGGTACCATGTTCAGCTCTGGGTATAGTCACTGTACTGGTGGTGCCATGTTCAGCTCTGGGTATAGTCACTGTACTGGTGGTACCATGTTTAGCTCTGGGTATAGTCACTGTACTGGTGGTGCCATGTTCAGCCCTGGGTATAGTCACTGTACTGGTGATGCCATGTTCAGCCCTGGGTATAGTCACTGTACTGGTGGTGCCATGTTCAGCCCTGGGTATAGTCACTGTGCTGGGGGTGCCATGTCCAGCTCTGGGTATAGTCACTGTACTGGTGGTGCCATGTTCAGCTCTGGGTATAGTCACTGTACTGGTGGTACCATGTTCAGCTCTGGGTATAGACACTGTACTGGGGGTGCCATGTTCGGCTCTGGGTATAGTCACTGTACTGGTGGTACCATGTTCAGCTCTGGGTATAGACACTGTACTGGGGGTGCCATGTTCAGCTCTGGGTATACTCACTGTACTGGTGGTACCATGTTCAGCTCTGGGTATAGACAATGTACTGGGGGTGCCATGTTCAGCCCTGGGTATAGTCACTGTACTGAAGGTGCCATGTTCAGCTCTGGGTATAGTCACTGTACTGGTGGTGCCATGTTCAGCTCTGGGTATAGTCACTGTACTGAAGGTGCCATGTTTAGCTCTGGGTATAGTCACTGTGCTGGGGGTGCCATGTTCAGCCCTGGGTATAGTCACTGTACTGGTGGTACCATGTTCAGCTCTGGGTATAGTCACTGTACTGGTGGTGCCATGTTCAGCTCTGGGTATAGTCACTGTACTGGTGGTGCCATGTTCAGCTCTGGGTATAGTCACTGTACTGGTGGTACCATGTTCAGCCCTGGGTATAGTCACTGTACTGGGGGTACCATGTTCAGCTCTGGGTATAGTCACTGTACTGGTGGTACCATGTTCAGCCCTGGGTATAGTCACTGTACTGGTGGTACCATGTTCAGCTCTGGGTATAGTCACTGTACTGGTGGTGCCATGTTCAGCCCTGGGTATAGTAACTGTACTGGTGGTGCCATGTTCAGCTCTGGGTATAGTCACTGTACTGGTGGTACCATGTTCAGCTCTGGGTATAGTCACTGTACTGGTGGTACCATGTTCAGCCCTGGGTATAGTCACTGTACTGGGGGTACCATGTTCAGCTCTGGGTATAGTCACTGTACTGGTGGTACCATGTTCAGCCCTGGGTATAGTCACTGTACTGGTGGTGCCATGTTCAGCTCTGTGTATAGTCACTGTACTGGTGGTGCCATGTTCAGCTCTGTGTATAGTCACTGTACTGGGGGTACCATGTTCAGCTCTGGGTATAGTCACTGTACTGGTGGTGCCATGTTCAGCTCTGGGTATAGTCACTGTACTGGTGGTGCCATGTTCAGCTCTGGGTATAGTCACTGTACTGGGGGTGCCATGTTCAGCCCTGGTTATAGTCACTGTACTGGTGGTGCCATGTTCAGCTTTGTGTATAGTCACTGTACTGGGGGTGCCATGTTCAGCTCTGGGTATAGTCACTGTACTGGTGGTACCATGTTCAGCTCTGGGTATAGTCACTGTACTGGTGGTGCCATGTTCAGCCCTGGGTATAGTCACTGTACTGGGGGTGCCATGTTCAGCTCTGTGTATAGTCACTGTACTGGTGGTGCCATGTTCAGCCCTGGGTATAGTCACTGTACTGGTGGTGCCATGTTCAGCCCTGGGTATAGTCACTGTACTGGTGGTGCCATGTTCAGCTCTGGGTATAGTCACTGTACTGGTGGTACCATGTTCAGCCCTGGGTATAGTCACTGTACTGGGGGTACCATGTTCAGCTCTGGGTATAGTCACTGTACTGGTGGTACCATGTTCAGCCCTGGGTATAGTCACTGTACTGGTGGTGCCATGTTCAGCTCTGTGTATAGTCACTGTACTGGGGGTGCCATGTTCAGCTCTGTGTATAGTCACTGTACTGGTGGTACCATGTTCAGCCCTGGGTATAGTCACTGTACTGGTGGTACCATGTTCAGCTCTGGGTATAGACAATGTACTGGGGGTGCCATGTTCAGCCCTGGGTATAGTCACTGTACTGAAGGTGCCATGTTCAGCTCTGGGTATAGTCACTGTACTGGTGGTGCCATGTTCAGCTCTGGGTATAGTCACTGTACTGGGGGTGCCATGTTCAGCCCTGGTTATAGTCACTGTACTGGTGGTACCATGTTCAGCTCTGGGTATAGTCACTGTACTGGGGGTGCCATGTTCAGCCCTGGGTATAGTCACTGTACTGGTGGTACCATGTTCAGCTCTGGGTATAGTCACAGTACTGGTGGTGCCATGTTCAGCTCTGGGTATAGTCACTGTACTGGGGGTGCCATGTTCAGCCCTGGGTATAGTCACTGTACTGGTGATGCCATGTTCAGCCCTGGGTATAGTCACTGTACTGGTGGTACCATGTTCAGCTCTGTGTATAGTCACTCTAGTGGTGATGCCATGTTCAGCCCTGGGTATAGTCACTGTACTGGTGGTACCATGTTCAGCTCTGGGTATAGTCACTGTACTGGTGATGCCATGTTCAGCCCTGGGTACAGTGACTGTACTGGTGGTACCATGTTCAGCTCTGGGTATAGTCACTGTACTGGGGGTGCCATGTGCAGCCCTGGTTATAGTCACTGTACTGGGGGTGCCATGTTCAGCTCTGGGTATAGTCACTGTACTGGGGGTGCCATGTTCAGCCCTGGTTATAGTCACTGTACTGGTGGTGCCATGTTCAGCTTTGTGTATAGTCACTGTACTGGGGGTGCCATGTTCAGCCCTGGGTATAGTCACTGTACTGGTGGTACCATGTTCAGCTCTGGGTATAGTCACTGTACTGGGGGTGCCATGTTCAGCCCTGGTTATAGTCACTGTACTGGGGGTGCCATGTTCAGCTTTGTGTATAGTCACTGTACTGGGGGTGCCATGTTCAGCCCTGGGTATAGTCACTGTACTGGTGGTACCATGTTCAGCTCTGGGTATAGTCACTGTACTGGTGGTGCCATGTTCAGCCCTAGGTATAGTCACTGTACTGGGGGTGCCATGTTCAGCTCTGTGTATAGTCACTGTACTGGTGGTGCCATGTTCAGCCCTGGGTATAGTCACTGTACTGGTGGTGCCATGTTCAGCCCTGGGTATAGTCACTGTACTGGTGGTGCCATGTTCAGCTCTGGGTATAGTCACTGTACTGGTGGTACCATGTTCAGCTCTGGGTATAGTCACTGTACTGGTGGTACCATGTTCAGCCCTGGGTATAGTCACTGTACTGGGGGTACCATGTTCAGCTCTGGGTATAGTCACTGTACTGGTGGTACCATGTTCAGCCCTGGGTATAGTCACTGTACTGGTGGTGCCATGTTCAGCTCTGTGTATAGTCACTGTACTGGGGGTGCCATGTTCAGCTCTGTGTATAGTCACTGTACTGGTGGTACCATGTTCAGCCCTGGGTATAGTCACTGTACTGGTGGTGCCATGTTCAGCTCTGGGTATAGTCACTGTACTGGTGGTGCCATGTTCAGCTCTGGGTATAGTCACTGTACTGGGGGTGCCATGTTCAGCCCTGGTTATAGTCACTGTACTGGTGGTGCCATGTTCAGCTCTGGGTATAGTCACTGTACTGGGGGTGCCATGTTCAGCCCTGGGTATAGTCACTGTACTGGTGGTACCATGTTCAGCTCTGGGTATAGTCACTGTACTGGTGGTGCCATGTTCAGCTCTGGGTATAGTCACTGTACTGGGGGTGCCATGTTCAGCCCTGGGTATAGTCACTGTACTGGTGATGCCATGTTCAGCCCTGGGTATAGTCACTGTACTGGTGGTACCATGTTCAGCTCTGTGTATAGTCACTATATTGGTGATGCCATGTTCAGCCCTGGGTATAGTCACTGTACTGGTGGTACCATGTTCAGCTCTGGGTATAGTCACTGTACTGGTGATGCCATGTTCAGCTCTGGGTATAGTCACTGTACTGGTGGTACCATGTTCAGCTCTGGGTATAGTCACTGTACTGGTGATGCCATGTTCAGCCCTGGGTACAGTGACTGTACTGGTGGTACCATGTTCAGCTCTTTGTATAGTCACTGTACTGGGGGTGCCATGTTCAGCCCTGGTTATAGTCACTGTACTGGGGGTGCCATGTTCAGCTCTGGGTATAGTCACTGTACTGGGGGTGCCATGTTGAGCTCTGGGTATAGTACCTGTACTGGTGGTATCATGTTCAGCTCTGGGTATAGTCACTGTACTGGTGATGCCATGTTCAGCTCTGGGTATAGTCACTGTACTGATGGTACCATGTTCAGCTCTGTGTATAGTCACTGTACTGGGGGTGCCATGTTCAGCCCTGGTTATAGTCACTGTACTGGGGGTGCCATGTTCAGCTCTGGGTATAGTCACTGTACTGGGGGTGCCATGTTGAGCTCTGGGTATAGTACCTGTACTGGTGGTATCATGTTCAGCTCTGTGTATAGTCACTGTACTGGGGGTGCCATGTTCAGCCCTGGGTATAGTCACTGTACTGGTGGTGCCATGTTCAGCTCTGGGTATAGTGACTGTACTGGGGGTCCCATGTTCAGCTCTGGGTATAGTCACTGTACTGGTGGTGCTATGTTCAGCCCTGGGTGTAGTCACTGTACTGGTACCATGTTCAGCCCTGGGTATAGACACTGTACTGGTACCATGTTCAGCCCTGGGTATAGTCACTGTACGGGGGGTGCCATGTTCAGCTCCCGATAAAGTCACTGTACTGGTGGTGCCATGTTCAGCTCTAGGTATAGTCACTGTACTGGTGGTACCATGTTCAGCTCTGGGTAGAGTCACTGTACTGGGGTGCCATGTTCAGCTCTGGGTATAGTCACTGTACTGGTGGTGCCATGTTCAGCCCTGGGTATAGTCATTGTACTGGTGGTGCTATGTTCAGCCCTGGGTATAGTCACTGTACTGGGGGTGCCATGTTCAGCCCTGGGTATAGTCACTGTACTGGTAATGCCATGTTCAGCCCTGGGTATAGTCACTGTACTGGGGGTACCATGTTCGGCCCTGGGTATAGTCACTGTACTGGGGGTGCCATGTTCAGCCCTGGGTATTATCACTGTACTGGGGGTGCCATGTTCAGCTCTGGGTATAGTCACTGTACTGGGGGTGCCATGTTTAGCTCTGGGTATAGTCACTGTACTGGGGGTGCCATGTTCAGCCCTGTGTATAGTCACTGTACTGGGGGTGCCATGTTAAGCCCTGGGTATAGTCACTGTACTGGGGTGTCATGTTCAGCCCCGGGTATAGTCACTGTACTGGTGGTGCCATGTTCAGCCCTTGGTATAGTCACTGTACTGGGGGTGCCATGTTCAGCCCTGGGTATAGTCACTGTACTGGTGGTGCCATGTTCAGCTCTGGTTATAGTCACTGTACTGGGGGTGCCATGTTCAGCCCTGGGTATACTCACTGTACTAGTGGTACCATGTTCTGCTCTGTGTATAGTCACTGTACTGGGGGTGCCATGTTCAGCCCTAGGTATAGTCACTGTACTGGTGGTGCCATGTTCAGCTCTGGGTATAGTCACTGTACTGGGGGTGCCATGTTCAGCTCTGGGTATAGTCACTGTACTGGTGGTGCTATGTTCAGCCCTGGGTATAGTCACTGTACTGGTACCATGTTCAGTCCTGGGTATAGACACTGTACTGGTGGTGCCATGTTCAGCTCTGGGTATAGTCACTGTACTGGTGGTGCCATGTTCAGCCCTGGGTATAGTCACTGTACTGGGGGTGCCATGTTCAGCCCTGGGTATAGTCACTGTACTGGGGGTGCCATGTTCAGCCCTGGGTATAGTCACTGTACTGGTGGTGCCATGTTCAGCCCTGGGTATAGACACTGTACTGGGGGTGCGATGTTCAGCCCTTGGTATAGTCACTGTACTGGGGGTATCATGTTCAGCCCTGGGTATAGTCACTGTACTGGTGGTGCCATGTTCAGCCCTGGGTATATTCACTGTACTGGAGGTGCCATGTTCAGCCCTGGGTATAGTCACTGTACTGGTGGTGCCATGTTCAGCTTTGTGTATAGTCACTGTACTGGGGGTGCCATGTTCAGCTCTGGGTATAGTCACTGTACTGGTGGTACCATGTTCAGCTCTGGGTATAGTCACTGTACTGGGGGTGCCATGTTCAGCTCTGGGTATAGTCACTGTACTGGTGGTACCATGTTCAGCTCTGGGTATAGTCACTGTACTGGTGGTGCCATGTTCAGCTCTGGGTATAGTCACTGTACTGGTGGTACCATGTTTAGCTCTGGGTATAGTCACTGTACTGGTGGTGCCATGTTCAGCCCTGGGTATAGTCACTGTACTGGTGGTGCCATGTTCAGCTCTGTGTATAGTCACTGTACTGGGGGTGCGATGTTCAGCCCTTGGTATAGTCACTGTACTGGGGGTACCATGTTCAGCTCTGGGTATAGTCACTGTACTGGTGGTACCATGTTCAGCCCTGGGTATAGTCACTGTACTGGGGGTACCATGTTCAGCTCTGGGTATAGTCACTGTACTGGTGGTACCATGTTCAGCCCTGGGTATAGTCACTGTACTGGTGGTGCCATGTTCAGCTCTGTGTATAGTCACTGTACTGGTGGTGCCATGTTCAGCTCTGGGTATAGTCACTGTACTGGGGGTGCCATGTTCAGCTCTGGGTATAGTCACTGTACTGGTGGTACCATGTTCAGCTCTGGGTATAGTCACTGTACTGGTGGTGCCATGTTCAGCTCTGGGTATAGTCACTGTACTGGTGGTACCATGTTTAGCTCTGGGTATAGTCACTGTACTGGTGGTGCCATGTTCAGCCCTGGGTATAGTCACTGTACTGGTGATGCCATGTTCAGCCCTGGGTATAGTCACTGTACTGGTGGTGCCATGTTCAGCCCTGGGTATAGTCACTGTGCTGGGGGTGCCATGTCCAGCTTTGGGTATAGTCACTGTACTGGTGGTGCCATGTTCAGCTCTGGGTATAGTCACTGTACTGGTGGTACCATGTTCAGCTCTGGGTATAGACACTGTACTGGGGGTGCCATGTTCGGCTCTGGGTATAGTCACTGTACTGGTGGTACCATGTTCAGCTCTGGGTATAGACACTGTACTGGGGGTGCCATGTTCAGCTCTGGGTATACTCACTGTACTGGTGGTACCATGTTCAGCTCTGGGTATAGACAATGTACTGGGGGTGCCATGTTCAGCCCTGGGTATAGTCACTGTACTGAAGGTGCCATGTTCAGCTCTGGGTATAGTCACTGTACTGGTGGTGCCATGTTCAGCTCTGGGTATAGTCACTGTACTGAAGGTGCCATGTTTAGCTCTGGGTATAGTCACTGTGCTGGGGGTGCCATGTTCAGCCCTGGGTATAGTCACTGTACTGGTGGTACCATGTTCAGCTCTGGGTATAGTCACTGTACTGGTGGTACCATGTTCAGCTCTGGGTATAGTCACTGTACTGGTGGTGCCATGTTCAGCTCTGGGTATAGTCACTGTACTGGTGGTGCCATGTTCAGCTCTGGGTATAGTCACTGTACTGGTGGTACCATGTTCAGCCCTGGGTATAGTCACTGTACTGGGGGTACCATGTTCAGCTCTGGGTATAGTCACTGTACTGGTGGTACCATGTTCAGCCCTGGGTATAGTCACTGTACTGGTGGTACCATGTTCAGCTCTGGGTATAGTCACTGTACTGGTGGTGCCATGTTCAGCCCTGGGTATAGTCACTGTACTGGTGGTGCCATGTTCAGCTCTGGGTATAGTCACTGTACTGGTGGTACCATGTTCAGCTCTGGGTATAGTCACTGTACTGGTGGTACCATGTTCAGCCCTGGGTATAGTCACTGTACTGGGGGTACCATGTTCAGCTCTGGGTATAGTCACTGTACTGGTGGTACCATGTTCAGCCCTGGGTATAGTCACTGTACTGGTGGTGCCATGTTCAGCTCTGTGTATAGTCACTGTACTGGGGGTACCATGTTCAGCTCTGGGTATAGTCACTGTACTGGTGGTGCCATGTTCAGCTCTGGGTATAGTCACTGTACTGGTGGTGCCATGTTCAGCTCTGGGTATAGTCACTGTACTGGGGGTGCCATGTTCAGCCCTGGTTATAGTCACTGTACTGGTGGTGCCATGTTCAGCTTTGTGTATAGTCACTGTACTGGGGGTGCCATGTTCAGCTCTGGGTATAGTCACTGTACTGGTGGTACCATGTTCAGCTCTGGGTATAGTCACTGTACTGGTGGTGCCATGTTCAGCCCTGGGTATAGTCACTGTACTGGGGGTGCCATGTTCAGCTCTGTGTATAGTCACTGTACTGGTGGTGCCATGTTCAGCCCTGGGTATAGTCACTGTACTGGTGGTGCCATGTTCAGCCCTGGGTATAGTCACTGTACTGGTGGTGCCATGTTCAGCTCTGGGTATAGTCACTGTACTGGTGGTACCATGTTCAGCTCTGGGTATAGTCACTGTACTGGTGGTACCATGTTCAGCCCTGGGTATAGTCACTGTACTGGGGGTACCATGTTCAGCTCTGGGTATAGTCACTGTACTGGTGGTACCATGTTCAGCCCTGGGTATAGTCACTGTACTGGTGGTGCCATGTTCAGCTCTGTGTATAGTCACTGTACTGGGGGTGCCATGTTCAGCTCTGTGTATAGTCACTGTACTGGTGGTACCATGTTCAGCCCTGGGTATAGTCACTGTACTGGTGGTACCATGTTCAGCTCTGGGTATAGACACTGTACTGGGGGTGCCATGTTCAGCTCTGGGTATACTCACTGTACTGGTGGTACCATGTTCAGCTCTGGGTATAGACAATGTACTGGGGGTGCCATGTTCAGCCCTGGGTATAGTCACTGTACTGAAGGTGCCATGTTCAGCTCTGGGTATAGTCACTGTACTGGTGGTGCCATGTTCAGCTCTGGGTATAGTCACTGTACTGGGGGTGCCATGTTCAGCCCTGGTTATAGTCACTGTACTGGTGGTGCCATGTTCAGCTCTGGGTATAGTCACTGTACTGGGGGTGCCATGTTCAGCCCTGGGTATAGTCACTGTACTGGTGGTACCATGTTCAGCTCTGGGTATAGTCACAGTACTGGTGGTGCCATGTTCAGCTCTGGGTATAGTCACTGTACTGGGGGTGCCATGTTCAGCCCTGGGTATAGTCACTGTACTGGTGATGCCATGTTCAGCCCTGGGTATAGTCACTGTACTGGTGGTACCATGTTCAGCTCTGTGTATAGTCACTATATTGGTGATGCCATGTTCAGCCCTGGGTATAGTCACTGTACTGGTGGTACCATGTTCAGCTCTGGGTATAGTCACTGTACTGGTGATGCCATGTTCAGCCCTGGGTACAGTGACTGTACTGGTGGTACCATGTTCAGCTCTGGGTATAGTCACTGTACTGGGGGTGCCATGTGCAGCCCTGGTTATAGTCACTGTACTGGGGGTGCCATGTTCAGCTCTGGGTATAGTCACTGTACTGGGGGTGCCATGTTCAGCCCTGGTTATAGTCACTGTACTGGTGGTGCCATGTTCAGCTTTGTGTATAGTCACTGTACTGGGGGTGCCATGTTCAGCCCTGGGTATAGTCACTGTACTGGTGGTACCATGTTCAGCTCTGGGTATAGTCACTGTACTGGGGGTGCCATGTTCAGCCCTGGTTATAGTCACTGTACTGGGGGTGCCATGTTCAGCTCTGGGTATAGTCACTGTACTGGGGGTGCCATGTTCAGCCCTGGTTATAGTCACTGTACTGGTGGTGCCATGTTCAGCTTTGTGTATAGTCACTGTACTGGGGGTGCCATGTTCAGCCCTGGGTATAGTCACTGTACTGGTGGTACCATGTTCAGCTCTGGGTATAGTCACTGTACTGGTGGTGCCATGTTCAGCCCTAGGTATAGTCACTGTACTGGGGGTGCCATGTTCAGCTCTGTGTATAGTCACTGTACTGGTGGTGCCATGTTCAGCCCTGGGTATAGTCACTGTACTGGTGGTGCCATGTTCAGCCCTGGGTATAGTCACTGTACTGGTGGTGCCATGTTCAGCTCTGGGTATAGTCACTGTACTAGTGGTACCATGTTCAGCTCTGGGTATAGTCACTGTACTGGTGGTACCATGTTCAGCCCTGGGTATAGTCACTGTACTGGGGGTACCATGTTCAGCTCTGGGTATAGTCACTGTACTGGTGGTACCATGTTCAGCCCTGGGTATAGTCACTGTACTGGTGGTGCCATGTTCAGCTCTGTGTATAGTCACTGTACTGGGGGTGCCATGTTCAGCTCTGTGTATAGTCACTGTACTGGTGGTACCATGTTCAGCCCTGGGTATAGTCACTGTACTGGTGGTGCCATGTTCAGCTCTGGGTATAGTCACTGTACTGGTGGTGCCATGTTCAGCTCTGGGTATAGTCACTGTACTGGGGGTGCCATGTTCAGCCCTGGGTATAGTCACTGTACTGGTGGTGCCATGTTCAGCTCTGGGTATAGTCACTGTACTGGGGGTGCCATGTTTAGCCCTGGGTATAGTCACTGTACTGGTGGTACCATGTTCAGCTCTGGGTATAGTCACTGTACTGGTGGTGCCATGTTCAGCTCTGGGTATAGTCACTGTACTGGGGGTGCCATGTTCAGCTCTGGGTATAGTCACTGTACTGGTGATGCCATGTTCAGCCCTGGGTATAGTCACTGTACTGGTGGTACCATGTTCAGCTCTGTGTATAGTCACTATATTGGTGATGCCATGTTCAGCCCTGGGTATAGTCACTGTACTGGTGGTACCATGTTCAGCTCTGGGTATAGTCACTGTACTGGTGATGCCATGTTCAGCTCTGGGTATAGTCACTGTACTGGTGGTACCATGTTCAGCTCTGGGTATAGTCACTGTACTGGTGATGCCATGTTCAGCCCTGGGTACAGTGACTGTACTGGTGGTACCATGTTCAGCTCTTTGTATAGTCACTGTACTGGGGGTGCCATGTTCAGCCCTGGTTATAGTCACTGTACTGGGGGTGCCATGTTCAGCTCTGGGTATAGTCACTGTACTGGGGGTGCCATGTTGAGCTCTGGGTATAGTACCTGTACTGGTGGTATCATGTTCAGCTCTGGGTATAGTCACTGTACTGGTGATGCCATGTTCAGCTCTGGGTATAGTCACTGTACTGATGGTACCATGTTCAGCTCTGTGTATAGTCACTGTACTGGGGGTGCCATGTTCAGCCCTGGTTATAGTCACTGTACTGGGGGTGCCATGTTCAGCTCTGGGTATAGTCACTGTACTGGGGGTGCCATGTTCAGCTCTGGGTATAGTCACTGTACTGGTGGTATCATGTTCAGCTCTGTGTATAGTCACTGTACTGGGGGTGCCATGTTCAGCCCTGGGTATAGTCACTGTACTGGTGGTGCCATGTTCAGCTCTGGGTATAGTGACTGTACTGGGGGTCCCATGTTCAGCTCTGGGTATAGTCACTGTACTGGTGGTGCTATGTTCAGCCCTGGGTGTAGTCACTGTACTGGTACCATGTTCAGCCCTGGGTATAGACACTGTACTGGTACCATGTTCAGCCCTGGGTATAGTCACTGTACGGGGGGTGCCATGTTCAGCTCCCGATAAAGTCACTGTACTGGTGGTGCCATGTTCAGCTCTAGGTATAGTCACTGTACTGGTGGTACCATGTTCAGCTCTGGGTAGAGTCACTGTACTGGGGTGCCATGTTCAGCTCTGGGTATAGTCACTGTACTGGTGGTGCCATGTTCAGCCCTGGGTATAGTCATTGTACTGGTGGTGCTATGTTCAGCCCTGGGTATAGTCACTGTACTGGGGGTGCCATGTTCAGCCCTGGGTATAGTCACTGTACTGGTAATGCCATGTTCAGCCCTGGGTATAGTCACTGTACTGGGGGTACCATGTTCGGCCCTGGGTATAGTCACTGTACTGGGGGTGCCATGTTCAGCCCTGGGTATTATCACTGTACTGGGGGTGCCATGTTCAGCTCTGGGTATAGTCACTGTACTGGGGGTGCCATGTTTAGCTCTGGGTATAGTCACTGTACTGGGGGTGCCATGTTCAGCCCTGTGTATAGTCACTGTACTGGGGGTGCCATGTTAAGCCCTGGGTATAGTCACTGTACTGGGGTGTCATGTTCAGCCCCGGGTATAGTCACTGTACTGGTGGTGCCATGTTCAGCCCTTGGTATAGTCACTGTACTGGGGGTGCCATGTTCAGCCCTGGGTATAGTCACTGTACTGGTGGTGCCATGTTCAGCTCTGGTTATAGTCACTGTACTGGGGGTGCCATGTTCAGCCCTGGGTATACTCACTGTACTAGTGGTACCATGTTCTGCTCTGTGTATAGTCACTGTACTGGGGGTGCCATGTTCAGCCCTAGGTATAGTCACTGTACTGGTGGTGCCATGTTCAGCTCTGGGTATAGTCACTGTACTGGGGGTGCCATGTTCAGCTCTGGGTATAGTCACTGTACTGGTGGTGCTATGTTCAGCCCTGGGTATAGTCACTGTACTGGTACCATGTTCAGTCCTGGGTATAGACACTGTACTGGTGGTGCCATGTTCAGCTCTGGGTATAGTCACTGTACTGGTGGTGCCATGTTCAGCCCTGGGTATAGTCACTGTACTGGGGGTGCCATGTTCAGCCCTGGGTATAGTCACTGTACTGGGGGTGCCATGTTCAGCCCTGGGTATAGTCACTGTACTGGTGGTGCCATGTTCAGCCCTGGGTATAGACACTGTACTGGGGGTGCGATGTTCAGCCCTTGGTATAGTCACTGTACTGGGGGTGCCATGTTCAGCCCTGGGTATAGTCACTGTACTGGTGGTGCCATGTTCAGCCCTGGGTATATTCACTGTACTGGAGGTGCCATGTTCAGCCCTGGGTATAGTCACTGTACTGGTGGTGCCATGTTCAGCCCTGGGTATAGACACTGTACTGGGGGTGACATGTTCAGCCCTTGGTATAGTCACTGTGCTGGGGGTGCCATGTTCAGCCCTGGGTATAGTCACTGTACTGGTGGTGCTATGTACAGCCCTGCTATAGTCAATGTACTGGGGTTGCCATGTTCAGCCCTGGGTATAGTCACTGTGCTGGGGGTGCCATGTTCCGCCCTGGGTATAGTCACTGTATTGGGGTTGCCATGTTTAGCTCTGGGTATAGTCACTGTGCTGGGGGTGCCATGTTCAGCCCTGGGTATAGTCACTGTACTGGTGGTGCCATGTTCAGCCCTGGGTATCGTCACTGTACTGGTGATGCCATGTTTAGCCCTGGGTATAGTCACTGTACTGGGGGTGCCAAGTTCAGCACTTGGTATAGTCACTGTATTGGGGTTGCCATGTTCAGCCCTGGGTATCGTCACTGTGCTGGGGGTGCCATGTTCCGCCCTGGGTATAGTCACTGTATTGGGGTTGCCATGTTTAGCTCTGGGTATAGTCACTGTGCTGGGGGTGCCATGTTCAGCCCTGGGTATAGTCACTGTACTGGTGGTGCCATGTTCAGCCCTGGGTATAGTCACTGTACTGGTGATGCCATGTTTAGCCCTGGGTATAGTCACTGTACTTGGGGTGCCATGTTCAGCACTTGGTATAATCACTGTATTGGGGTTGCCATGTTCAGCCCTGGGTATCGTCACTGTGCTGGGGGTGCCATGTTCCACCCTGGGTATAGTCACTGTATTGGGGTTGCCATGTTTAGCTCTGGGTATTGTCACTGTGCTGGGGGTGCCATGTTCAGCCCTGGGTATAGTCACTGTACTGGTGGTGCCATGTTCAGCCCTGGGTATAGTCACTGTACTGGTAATTCCATGTTCAGCCCTGGGTAGAGTCACTGTACTGGTGGTGCCATGTCCAGCTCTGGGTATAGTCACTGTACTGGGGGTGCCATGTTCAGCCCTGGGTATAGTCACTGTACTGGGGGTGCCATGTTCAGCCCTGGGTATAGTCACTGTACTCGTGATGCCATGTTCAGCCCTGGGTATAGTCACTGTACTGGGGGTGCCATGTTCAGCTCTGTGTATAGTCACTGTACTGGTGGTGCCATGTTCAGCCCTGGGTATAGTCACTGTACTGGTAATTCCATGTTCAGCCCTGGGTAGAGTCACTGTACTGGTGGTGCCATGTCCAGCTCTGGGTATAGTCACTGTACTGGGGGTGCCATGTTCATCCCTGGGTATAGTCACTGTACTGGGGGTGCCATGTTCAGCCCTGGGTATAGTCACTGTACTGGTGATGCCATGTTCAGCCCTGGGTATAGTCACTGTACTGGGGGTGCCATGTTCAGCTCTGTGTATAGTCACTGTACTGGTGGTGCCATGTTCAGCCCTGGGTATAGTCACTGTACTGGGGGTGCCATGTTCAGCCCTGGGTATAGTCACTGTGCTGGGGGTTCCATGTTCAGCCCTGGGTATAGTCACTGTACTGGGGGTGCCATGTTCAGCCCTGGGTATAGTCACTGTGCTGGGGGTTCCATGTTCAGCCCTGGGTATAGTCACTGTATTGGTGATGCCATGTTCAGCCCTGGATATAGTCACTGTACTGGTGATGCCATGTTCAGCCCTGGGTATAGTCACTGTACTATAGAGGTGGTTGCTTTATGATACTGTAATTCTGGGTGCATTATATTTGTGGTTATCAGCTTGCTATAGTGTTTTGTGGTAATTCAAGATATACTGTGTGACCTGCTCTATGAAGCTGTAATGAAATTATTGTCTGCAAAGGCAGTTATCATTTTAAGGGATACTTTTAAAGGACCATTGCAAATCTAGAAAAAAAGACACTTGTTGGTCAAGTCTGCACCAAACTAATAATATTAGCAGCTGTGCAAGCTATAGACATAAAGCATTTATTGATTACTAGCGACTTGCCCGTCAAAAAATGACGGCAATAAGATTGTAAGGCAGGTATTGCTGTTTGGTTGAGACATTAATTTTGTTGGTGGTCCGAGATCCTTTGGCGTTCATTGCGAGCCTCGCTCTGAGCGCCTTCGGCGCTCATCGCGTGGCTCGCAACGTGCGCCTTCGGCGCTCATTGCAAGGCTGTTGGTTGTATATTTTTTTCTGATAGGCGCTTTTCTTGTTATTGTTTGGTTGGCGGTGATGTGTTTTTTGCGCTTATTGCAAGGCTTTGTGTGCTATGAGCAGCGTTGGCGGTCGTGAGTGGTGCAGTGAATGGCTTTTATGTTTATTGTGAGATTTTTTTTTTGTGTATATGTATTTTTGTATGGTAATGAAATAAGTAATATATGAATAAATGAATATACTTTACCTATTTTGAAGTAATATATGCAGGATCATTGTGTTGAAGAGCTGACAATCTGTTTTGATGTTCCTGCAGCATACAATGTCGGTTTGCACTATTGTGGAGCTGAGGTGTAAGTGTCAGCAATGTGCGCAGTGTGTAGTGTAAATAGGCTGCGTGCACGAGGAAAATCCGTTAGGGTAGCTGTGTACTTCCGCATTGTGTAAGTTAGTGTTGTAAAATGGCGGCGAATGTTTATGTGGTACGCGGCAGTGGATGATTTAGCGTCCTTGTTAATAGTGTATCTTGGACCTCGTACGGGTTTTTCGGAAAATATGTATGTGCTTGGTGGTGTTCTGCGTGTTTAGGGTCCTGCAGCCTCGTTTTCGTTTTTTTGGCAGTCATTTTTTCTCTCGCTTAGGTGATTTTCGGGTGTCTAAACTCTGTAATTTGGACTTAAATTGAGATGTAACTTCACTTGCAGAGGTCCTGGGTGTCCCCCATTGCTGTGGGTAAGCTTTTTATGTATTTGTTGTGTGTATTTATTGTGTTTTTAATGTTTTCATGTGCGCGCGGTTTGGGCGTTATTTGCGAAATCGTAAGTTTTCTTTTCTAAATGCCACGGCTCGTATTTGTGTCATAGGGGGTCGTAGGGATGAGCGCCTATGGTGCTCATAAGCAGCGCAAGGAGCGCCTTCAGTGCTCCTTGCCAGCAACTGCGGCCCTCGATTCGCGAGGCCCGCAGCGTTAGCAACAACGCGTACTGCTGACAACTATATATGTGATTCTGTTTATTAAAATAGAGTCTTTGTTAACATTACTGGATAAGATTGAAAATTACTCCACACGCCTCCCCCTCACTGACCCAGATGCAGACTCTTTGCTTCATGAAATGCAACCATATCTCTCCACAAATATAAACACCCCTCTCACACTCACAGCCTCCACCAAACTATTATGGATTCTCCAGAGCCCTGCAGAGGCATCAACATTTATTCTATCTAACTAAAAACTAGTTATATGATGTTTTTCCTGTTTAATTATACTAAGAATCATTGTGCAATATGTTTGGTCCCCTACTCTTTGGATGCTGGGAACATAAACCCTGTATTGTTGGTGTGAAAAATATGACTTTGTGGACTCCAGCTGAGAAAAAATAAGGTCCTCAAAGCTTCTCTACTTATTGTATGGTGTTAGAGTTATGTTATAAGAGAGTATTAGAGTTATGTTTTAAGAGAGTATTAGAGTTATGCTGTAAGAGAGTATTAGAGTTATGCTGTGAGAGAGTATTAGAGTTATGCTGTAAGAGAGTATCAGAGTTAAGTTGTAAGAGAGTATCAGAGTTATGCTGTAAGAGAGTATCAGAGTTATGTTGTAAGAGAGTATCAGAGTTATGCTGTAAGAGAGTATCAGAGTTATGCTGTAAGAGAGTATCAGAGTTAAGTTGTAAGAGAGTATCAGAGTTATGCTGTAAGAGAGTATCAGAGTTATGTTGTAAGAGAGTATCAGAGTTATGCTGTAAGAGAGTATCGTAGTTGTGTTGTAAGAGAGTATTAGAGTTATGCTGTGAGAGAGTATTAGAGTTATGCTGTGAGAGTATTAGAGTTATGTTGTAAGAGAGTATTAGAGTTGTGCTGTAAGAGAGTATTAGAGTTATGCTGTAAGAGAGTATTAGAGTTATGTTGTGAGAGAGTATTAGAGTTATGTTGTAAGAGAGTATTAGAGTTATGTTGTGAGAGAGTATTAGAGTTAGGTTGTGAGAGAGTATCAGAGTTATGTTGTAAGAGAGTATTAGAGTTATGTTGTAAGAGAGTATTAGAGTTATGCTGTAAGAGAGTATTAGCGTTATGTTGTAAGAGAGTATTAGAGTTATGTTGTGAGAGAGTATTAGAGTTATGTTGTAAGAGAGAATTAGAGTTATGTTGTGAGAGAGTATAAGAGTTATGTTGTAAGAGAGTATCAGAGTTATGTTGTAAGAGAGTATTAGAGTTATGTTGTAAGAGAGTATCAGAGTTGTGCTGTAAGAGAGTATAAGAGTTATGTTGTAAGAGAGTATTAGAGTTATGTTGTGAGAGAGTATAAGAGTTATGTTGTGAGAGAGTATAAGAGTTATGTTGTAAGAGAGTATCAGAGTTATGTTGTAAGAGAGTATTAGAGTTGTGCTGTAAGAGAGTATTAGAGTTATGCTATGAGAGAGTATTAGAGTTATGCTGTAAGAGAGTATTAGAGTTATGCTATGAGAGAGTATTAGAGTTATGTTGTGAGAGAGTATTAGAGTTATGTTGTAAGAGAGTATTAGAGTTATGCTGTAAGAGAGTATTAGAGTTATGTTGTAAGAGAGTATTAGAGTTATGTTGTAAGAGAGTATTATAGTTATGCTGAAAGAGAGTATTATAGTTATGCTGTAAGAGAGTACTAGAGTTATGTTGTAAGAGAGTATTAGAGTTATGCTGTAAGAGTATTAGAGCTATGCTGTAAGAGAGTATTAGAGTTATGCTGTAAGAGAGTATTAGAGTTATGTTATAAGAGACATTTTACAACTAAACAACTAAAGACAAATACATCTTTCATGTTCAGATATTTTATTACATGACACACTCAGATCCACATATTAGTATATTCATCTAGAAGTATCACCTTTATTTTGATTCATATGCTCATGAGTATTTTTATGTATATAGTAAACAGGGAACACAAATGATATAATCCCATATTGGTTTCTGTGCGGCCTCTTCTCCTAAATCTGTGTTGTCCAACTGATTTACTGTGAAGGGACAGATTATTATTTTAAACTTAGTTTTTATTGAGATTTTTCTTTTCATTTTAGGAGGTTTACAATAAAAACATGGAGAAAACAAAACAAAAAAAAAACAAATAAATAATATCAAAGTGTTTCCTTATTTTACATGTATATGTACTAGATCTATGGACATTATCTTATACATCCCACTGTATTTATAACAAGTTCTAGTGCATACAACCTAAGGAATATTAACTGTAGCTGACATATTTAATTCCAAGATATGGGATCGCTGTATTGGGCCATTGATATGAAAAGTGTTGGAGACAACATGTTTGAGCTGTAGTATTGATTTACATTGCAAATTATTTTATTTATTCTTAGACCAGAAAGACAGCCAAACTGGTCCAGCAATTCCAATAGATTTAGACATGAGATATGTGGGTGACTGTGGGAATGATGTCACATGAGTAATGTGCCAGTTTAAATCTCTTACCTAGAATGATAGGACCTGATGTGCCTTTATGATTCCATATTACAATAACTAGTAGTTTAATATGGTGTATAAAAGAGTGGGCATGGGGTGGCCTTGTCTTGTCCCAGTTTATATATCTATTGGTGACAATCTGAGGCCCATGGCACAATCGTGCTGTCACTTTATGGTATAGAACGGATATGTTTTGGATAATTTCTGTAGGGATGTTAATAATGGATAGGGTGGTAAATAGAAATGATGCATTTAACCTACCAAACACTTTATGGGCAGCTAATAAAAGTAAGATAGATTTGGTGGGGTGGGGGTCAGATTTTCGTCAGTCAGTGAAGTGGTGGGCCGAAATTAAAATAATCATCATTTAAAAAACAATGTATTTCTAAATATATACAAAAAGCGAATTGCCCGTCAAAAAATTACGGAAATGAAATTGTAAGGTAGCTAATGCTGTTTGGTGTGTAGTACTGAAATATAGAATACATTAATAAATGAATATACTTTACCTATTTTGAAGCATTGTATTGAAGAGCTGCAATCTGTTTTGATGTTGCTGCAGCATTAGTGGTGGGGAGCTGCTGTGTAAGCGTGATGAATGTGTGCAGTGTAATAGTGTGCGTGCGCGAGACCAAACCGTTAGCGTAGTCGTGTACTTCCGCATTGTCATAAAATGGCGGGTAATGTGTGGTATGCGTCTTAGCGGAATATCCGTAGGTCTTTTATGGTGTTTTGCGTGTTTAGAGTGCTGTAGCCTAGTTTTCGTTTTGTTCGGCTGCCATTTTTTCTCTCGCTTAGAGACTTTTTTTTGTGTCTAAACTCTTTTATTTTTATTTAAATGAAGGTGTTAGTTGTTTTTTGAGGTCCTGGATGGTCCCTCTTGCTGTAGGTAAGCTTTTTATGTATGTGTTGTGTGTATTTATTGTGTTTTTAATGTTTTCATGTTCGCAGGTTGCGGACGATTTTTGCGAGGTCGTAATGTGTGCTAACGTGTCTTGTATGTTGTTTGCGGTTGTAGCCTCGTTTTCGTTTTGTTCGGCGGCCATTTTTTCTCTCGCTTAGCGAATTTTTTAGTGTTCAAACTCTTATTTTTAGTTAAATGAAGCTGTAAGTTTTTTTTGAGGTGCTGGATGCTACCTCTTGCTGTAGGTAAGCTTTTTATGTATGTGGTGTGTGTATTGATTGTGTTTTGAATTTTGTAATGTTCGCGAGTTGCGTCCGATTGTTGCGAGGTCGTAATGTGTAGTAACGTGTCTCGTATGTTGTTTGCGTTGCGAGGTAAAGTTTGCAAGGGTCGTAGTTGGTGTGTCGTGTTGTTTGCGTGGTCGCAGTTGTTGTGGGGTTGTTTGCGTTTGAACGTAAATTTTGCGAGGGACGCAGTTGCTGGCAAGGAGCGCCTTTGGCAACGGCTCGGAAGCTCACAACTATATATGTGATAATATATTTATATATTTTGTATGAAATAACTAAACATTTTGGGAATTTCAATATGATATTCCAAGTGTTTAAACTGTCCAATTTGTTTTTGACAGTGGGCTACAGAAACAGCTGGTGGCCAGCAGTCCTTCATTTACAGAGTAATCCTCCAAATTAACCAATCCCCTCATTTTTATCCTGTTTCTAAGCATGTTCCTTGATGCTGGATCCATGGAATTAAATGACCCTGGAGGTGTTTGCCTCCACATCGCAACATCTTGCTTATGGTATGGTTATCGATGGCAGTCAACGTGATGGTCGTATCCATGTACTGCTCTCAGGGTCTAGCCCAGTGGTTGGGACAGTCACAGATGTGTCAGCTTCCACAAGAAACTGAAAGACAATGTGCTACTGGATGTTTCTGAATCCTTGTCTTCCTTATGCACTGTGTTTTTCAGATCTGAGATTTCAGCTCCTCCTGTTGTATGTAAATGCTATGGGAGTATTTTCTTGAGCTACCATAATAGACTTGAGGCGGTTTCTGTTAATAGTATGAAATATATTACCAAACTGAAAGCTGCCAAAACTGTCATGTCTGTCCACATGAAGGTGTAAGGATCAGACGTCACAAAACGAAACCTCCTCCTCTCTTGGGAACATGCATATCATGGGAATCGGTGAAGTTCAATTTAATCTGCACAATAATACTGATTAATAAATGAAAGCTAACGTTAATATGTTCCAGGAAAATCCCTAAATGTTTTTTTGTAGCCACACTAATTTAAAAGGACTGTGGTCATATATTTCACTTTATACAAATATAAAAAAGGCACACAATATACTCCAACTGAGATAACTAAAAATGACACTTATCCACCTTCTCAGAGAGATAAATGGAGATCTACTACAGGAAGTTCTTTTAGTAGTTCTTTAAAGAAATATATTCCTTCAAAGTCCTGGAGATAATCTCCTGTCAGAATCTAGAGCTACTATCTTCAGGGGGAGTCTCCCACATGCCTTTTCGCAAACTCAAAACTACCCTTTTTTTTTTTTTTTGCTGAAAGTAATGGCTTTCTTCTGGCCACTCTGCCATAAAGCCTAACACTATGGTGCATACGGCTTATTGTCATCCTATGTACAGATACTCCAGACTCTGCTGTGGAACTCTTGCAGCTCCTCCAGAGTTACCTTAGGTCTCTGTGCTGCCTCTCTGATTAATGCCCTCCTTGCCCGGTCCATGAGTTTTGGTGGGAGGACGTCTCTTGGCAGGTTTTCTGTTGTGCCATGTTCTTTCCATTTTGTTATGATAGATTTGATGGTGCTCCTGGGTATCATCAAAGATTTGGATATTTTTTTTATAATTTAACCCTGACTTGTACTTCTTAACAACATTGTCCCTTACTTGTTCGGTGAGTTCCTTGGTCTTCATGGCAGTGTTTGGTTAGTAGTGCCTCTTGCTTTGGTGTTGCAGTCTCTGGGGCCTTTCAAAAAAGGTGTGTATATGTAATGACATCATGTGAGATCATGTGACACTTAGATTGCACACAGGTAGCCCTCTTTTCAGTAATAATTTTACTTCTGAAGGTAATTGGTTGCACCAGAGCTTTTTATGGGCTTCGTAACCAAGGGGGTGAATACATACAAACATGACAATTTTCTGTTTTCTATTTCTAAAAATAGTTTTATATATATATATTTTTCTCATTTCACTTCACCAACTTAGGCTATTGTGTTCTGATCCATCATATAAAATTCAGATTTTAAAAACATTGAACTTAAGGCTGTAATACTTTTGCAAGGCACTGTAAATATATATATATATATATATATATATATATATATATATATATATATATATCACAATAATAGTTTTCAGTTCGCAAACGTTGGTCACGTTTGCGGGTTTGTCATGTTTTGTGAGCCCCACAAAGTGAGGCGAGCCGTCGACCGTGCTAGCCGTCGACCCGCGGGACAGCCTGCAGTGAGGGCCGCAATCCTCCACCTTCCTCATAACCCTGTTGGCCCTCGTTGACAGTGTGGGCTGCAAACCTCCTCCCTCCTAACTCCCTTATCCTCCCTCCTTCCCCCCTCTCCAAAAATCTTGACCCGCTGAGCTCCTGCTGCTTTAGCACGTCTTCTTGCTGTGACCATAGCAGCATATGCTAATGACATGATGTCACATGTGCGGAGGAGGATAAGGGGGGAAAGGGAGCTGGATCAGACACGAGGTAGAGGAGGGGGAAAAGGAGACAAAGGAGGGAGAGGTAGGGGAAAAGGGAGACACAAGGGAGGGAGAGGAGGGGGGAAATAAGACACAAGGGAGGACACAGATGAGTGCCAAAGCTGCGCAGATTGGGTGGTATTGACACGCTTAAAATTTTATTCCCATCATTTTTTCCATATATATATATATATATATATATATATATATATATATATAGGTGGGTTGTAATGGTGTTCACCTTGTTGCATAAGAAAATGCTAACTTGATTTCACTTTGAAAGAAATCTAGAACCGGCTCTACATGGACAAGAATTTAAAGGCATGGCCAGTACAGACAAGGGCAGATTGCACACACGTAGACAGACATGAACAGGACAGACACAGAACAACTGGCCATGTACAGGAATGGACATAGACTAGACAGACACGAACAAGAATGAATAGACTGGAACAGAAATTGATAGGCAAGGTCTGAAAAGACTTAGACTAGTTATACATGGATAGGAGAGAAATGTATAAACACAGCCAAACACAGGGCAGACAGTGACATTGACGGGCTGCACAGACATGTATAAACTGGAAAGAAATTGACAGACATGATCAAGATATCTACTGACAAAAATGGACAGACATGGTCAAAAGAGACATAGACAAAACGGTCAGGCCTAACAAGGCAAGGACAGACAGGAAGGATTGGACAAGGAGAACAGACATACAGCCCTATTAAATTCGAAGACCATATGTGCAACGTGAAGTTTGCAACGGCTGCAGGCTTGAAATTTGGCCGAGTTACTGTGCTATTTAAATTCAAGCAGTCTGCGAGATACAAGCTTGAGACGCAAACCCGTAAATCATTTGTAGAACGTTGGAGGTAAGTGATTAATTAGTTAAACCCATAGTTACAGGTTTAGCCGGAGCCAATGGAAACAGCGATTATTGCGTCACTGGAAAATGGAGGATGGATTTCAAAGTCTTCCGGGGTTTAGTTACAAGTTACGATCGGACCCACATTCCAGATATACTATATTCATAAAGCCGTAAATATGATATTCTATTACATGCGAGTTACAGTATATGTATTAACACATTGATTGCCGGGATCGATAGAACACGTAAATGAAACATGAAAAAGTATTTTTCGGGGCCGATTTGCGAGCATGAGAATGTTGTGCTATTATTCCTAAGACCTAACATCACTTTCCCTTCTAATAAAAGTACAGTAGTGTGGTGATATTTGCATTGAAAGTGCTACAGATTGGACTTTACCCCCCTTGCAAGCCCTCTCCAGCACTTGAGGGCTACAGTTGCATGTTACAGGGTTGAACGCAAGTGAAATAGTTGCAAATTCATAGCTTGATTGGAATTGTAGCGGTTACAGGCTTGAGAGAACAAAGGATTTGCGGCCCCGAAGTTCAACGTTCTACGTCCTGTAGGATTTTTTTCGCTCCAGAGCCGCAGATCGGCAACAGCTTACGTTACGGGGGCTAATTTAATAGCAGTAAGTCGTACTTTCTACATTAAGAGCCTACGGTTAAACGCGTAGGGGGATTTAATTGGGCAGCAAAACCTTTGACAAACTGTGCAAGACATGGACAAGTCAGGCATAGAAAAAAAAAAAATGACAACAGTGGTTTTCTAAATCAGAACTTCCCAAAGATATCATGTTATATAATTTATGTTTAAATTGGTGTTTAAGTTAATGGTTCAGATTTCTAAAGACGATGACAATGTTCTGTTATAGTGAAAAATCCAGTGTCTTGCGGCTCCTCGCCTCCGGCTGCACATTTCTGCTCTTGTCTCTTCTGCGCGCATTTGTCCTGTACATGTATTTCTGTTAATTCTCAGGTCCTTGTAAACTAATGATCTTCCCTTACGTCCTGCAATTTACAGACATACAAACCCTGTATTCAAGTCTCCTCCAACCTCAAGAAGTTGATCTGCTGAGATCAAAAAGGTGGATCCCACAGCCGCATAATTGCACAAAAGAGGTAATAAATTAGAGGCGGTATTATTTTACTTTACAATCTAAAGTCATGTTTTCTGGAGTAAGATTATAGATGATAATGTAATGTATGTTTTCTATTTCTTACAGCTTTTTTGATATGCCTATGTACAATAAGGAGTGTATGTTTTGCAAAGAAACACATATTTATGCCATATCCAGTTGTCTTTATTGCTTTTTTTTGCTGTACGTATAGTTTTCATGAAATGCTTTTTTTGACAACACAAATGGTTCCCCGTTAGGCCTGTCCTATATACAACACTTGACACCACGCCCCCTTCTAGCACCACCTGCTGGATTTAGTTTCACTGTAGCTATGAGTATTTGCTTCCGGGTGATTACGTTGCTAAGCAACCTTGGGGGTTGTGGGTGGTAGTTTCTCCCAGACGAGATCGTCATATGCTTTTATGTCTTTAAAGGCACGCTGCCTGATGTGAATTGTCTGATAAAGAAGTGACTACAACCCTGATAATGCTGCAAGAATTCCATTAGCTTGCTTTTTCCCCCCAACATTTGCAACCTCCTTGAATGTTTTATTGGTATTATTATTATTATCTTTATTTGTAAGGTGCAAACATATTCCGTAGGGCTCTTTAAAATATTCTGCAACAAGTACAATGTGGTAACATATTACACATCTATCCATTCCAAATATAAATAAATAAAAAAGTACATATGTAAACTGTGAAAAGCAGTCAGACCATTCCTGTTTCATCCCCACCAGAAGTGGTGCTAAACTGGCTCATTGAGACTTTGTTCAATTTCTTAGTGTTAGGATTAGCTTTAGGGCTTAAGGTTTTGGTAGTGGCAAATGTGCACGCCCCTATTTTACTATGTAAAGCTTATCATCTGCCACTAGCCTAAAACTAAATCCTAACCCCAACCCCTAAAGCTAACACTCACACACCACTGTTGGTGGACACAAAACAGGGACAATCCAATAACACTGTAGCGATAAGACAAGTTATGGACCTTTAAAATATCAATTCAGTCTAGCACTTGGATTTATGCTTCATTTCATTATTTATGTTCATACTTTACTGGCGATTTATGTTTCATTGCGTTATTTGTTATTGTTATTTATGTTTGTGGAATCCCCTCTCTCTCTCTCTCATATATATATATATATATATATATATATATATATATATATATATATATATATATATAATGTTGCCATTAAGTGAAGTGTATTTCTATATTGTGAATCACCTATATAGTTGTGAGCATTCGGGGTTGCTGCAACGCTTGTGGGCTTGTATAGCGAGCCGGCCGCAACTGCGGCCCTCGCGAAGCAAAGGCCGCAGTTGCAGGCAATGTGCGCCGGTGCAGATGAGTGTCGTAGACGCTCATCCCTACAACCCACGGGACTACAAATCAACAGAAATCTCAATTATCCAATTCCCAGTGCGAGGCCCATAGAAGTTTAAAACAAATTGCGTTAAAAAAAATTACAGCCCGTAACACTTTGCAAAAATCAGGACCCCGCAAAAATACAAATTTAATGACCAAACCGCGCAAATTGGAAAATGCAAAAAAAGAAAAAACCTTACACACAGCATGGGTGGACAGCCAGGATGTCTGGGAATGAGGTTGCACGTGAAATTAGCCAAATATGCCTTGTTTCGGCACTCGAAATTCGCCTAAGCGAGAATAAAAACACAAAAAACTAGGCTACACGACCCCTAACTGTGCAAAACACCGCCAGGAACGTACAAAGTACAAAATACACTAATACGAAAGACGGAAAAAGCTTGCGAGCCTCGTAACACATAGACAATCCTGCCATTTTACAACACTAACTTGCAACTAATACCATTACGATTCTAAAATGCTGCTTTACCCGACTAAACAAACGGTTTGGCCTCGTGCACGCAGCCTATTTACACTGCACACTTGACACTTTCTCCTCAGGTCATCAACAGTCCAAATGTACATTGTATGCTGCAGGAAAAATCAAAAGAGATTGTAAGCTCTTCAGGATATTTATTGATTGCTGGATATATACATTAGAAATAGGTAAATTAATTATTATACAAAAAAAAAAAAAATATATATATATATATATATATATATATATATTATTAAAAAAAAATGCTAAATAGCATATTTTACACTGCCGTTACTTTATGAATACATTAATGCTTTGCACTTCCTAATACTAATTAATTAGTAATGAATAAATGTAACATACATGATTTAATAATTATTAATTAGTATTGAAAAAAAATATATATTTTCCACTGCACTAAAAAAAAAAGAAGAGCAGGTACAGAGACAGAGGGAGAGAGACACAGAGAGGATGGAACACTGGAGCAGAGCAAGCACAGAGGCAGAGAGAGCAAGAGCGCTCTGAGAATGGGAGACCGGAGAAGAGAGACGAAAGGGGGAGACGGGAGCAGAGCAAGCACAAAGTGAGAGACGGGGAGAGATATGACAAGGACAGTGAAGACTAGAGCAAAACAAATAGAGTGAGAGAGAGCACTTACAGGGGAGACTGGAGCAGAGCAAGCCCAAAAAGAGAGAAATGGAGCAAGAGAGACTGCACAGACAGAGGGAGACTGGAGCAGAGCTAGCAATGAGAGAGAAAGAGACAAGGGGGAGAGAGATAGCACTGACACAAAGAGACTGGTACAGAGCAAACACACAGAGAGTGAGACAGCACAATAGAGATAAGAGAGGGAGAGAGTTTGCACTGACAGGGGAGATTGGAGCATAGACATATCCTGCCATGCTTTTGCCAGCGCGCATTTGTTGCTAGCACGCTTTAGTCCTGTGTGCTGTAATTAGGTGGCGGATATGTCGGCACGCTTTTGGTGTGGTGTGTTATAGTCTATGAGGCCACAGAGAGTTGGAAACGCCTGGACAATGCAAAAATAATAAATTAGTTAAATGCAGATATTACGGAGACAAAGATAGCAAAAAAATGTCTGGTTGTCAAAGATCACCATAATGCCAGCACTATCTTGTTCATCTCACAAAATGAGTTTAACAGCAGAATAGAGTCACTGGTGCCCCTATGTGTGTTGATTAACAAAATAGACACAGTTCAAAGAAGGGCAACTAAAATAGTGAATGGCCTGGGAATTGGCTAGTTACCTTCCAATGCTCATCGGAGAGATTGAGAACATTTTTTGACACAGTGATACTACATGTGCCACCCGCATTTTCCTTTAGTTTTGCACTGAAATGAACTGAAAGTACATTTGAACTGCAGATCAGTACCCTAATAACCTATTTATAACTGATATCCATGAAGTGTTAGTGTCTCCTTCTCCCTATATGTGCCTGAGGACCAGCAGATAAGATCTCAGGGAACCGCAACTGTCTGAATAGCTGTTGAGAACCACCAGTTTCGAGGGCAGAAGAGGCCATGATTTGAAGCTGAAAGATTTAGAAATAATGTGAGAAAATACCACTTTACAAAATGAGTAGCAGATAAATGGAACTGCCCTATATTTTGCTGCTTGCTAAAAACATGCCCTACTTAGTCAAAGTATTTCAAATATGCATCCTTAAGTATAGACAACTGACTGGTGATAGATTTAATAAAATTCAGATAAAATCAAATATATTTTTGTAACTCTAGCACATATATAAAATTAATGTTGTGTATATACTAGAGAAAAAAAATCCCCAAAAGCTATAATAGTTTTTGTTCACTAAAATGATTTGGCTTGTTAGTATTAAACATGAAAAAAATACAAGTCAGCATCATAAAACACATAATAAATAAAAAATATAAAGTTTTGAATGCTCTCAATAGCACATGGGCCCTCTGAACACCTTCGGATCTCATTGCGAGCCTCTCCCCCCAGTGTACTTTACAGGCCATGCGAGCGAGTCCCGCAATGAGCGGCTTTGCCGCTTTAACTTTTCTGCTTTGCAATGATCACCTTCTGCGCTCATCGCGAGCCCCACGATGATTGCTCATTGCAAACCTCTCCCCCTCTGCACTTTATAGGTTTCACACTGGAGCACCTTCGGCGCTCATAGTGAGCCTCCCCACCGCCCCTGTGTAGTTTAGGGCTTCGCGATGAGTGTTACTGCCTTGGATTAAGGGTTACAGGCTTTGGGCTCTTTTTCACTGTAGCCTTATTATCATCCTTTTACGTTTTTCGGACGCCAGTTTTTTCCCCTCACTTAGCAGATTTTCGATTGTGAAAAAAACACAAAAGAAAACAAATATGCCTCAAATTAACTTATAACCTTAGTCACAGGCTCCCCATCTCTCCCCCTGTGCTGTGTGTGAAAGTTATTTTGAGGCATATTTGTTTTTTTTGGTGGACTTTTCAGTTTGGTTGTCGAATTTAAAATTGTATTTTTGCGCAACTGCGTGCCTCTGTTTGCAAAACCTGCAGTTGAGCTACGTGTTTCGGTGCTGATCGCAATCACTGCAATGAACGCCTTCGGCGCTCATTGCAACCTAAGTCCCACGGACTTCGTAATGAGTGCCTGCTGCGCTCATCGCAGCCGAAGTCCCACAGCCTTGTTATAAGAGCATACGGTGCTCATTGCAAGGCCTGCAATGGGACGAAAACTTGCAGTACAACAACTATATATGTGATTTCATGGATATAAATGTGTTTGTCATTAGAGGCAAGCAAATATTGATATTAACTTTAAAAAAAAATTCATGAGGAAAGGTACACCTTATTAAACCTTTTACCTTTAAATAAATCTGTTTTCTAAGTTATATAAACAATAAGGAGTCTTTTATTTTTCATGCTTATGTGGTAAAGTTCTACTTTATAAAACAGTAGTACAAAACTGCAACAACCTTCAAGTGCATATGGTAGGATCAAACATATTAATGGAATTTAAGTCTTACTGCCAAAAAATGACACAAACAACCCACAGCAGATGGCCATTTTCTATGTTAAAACAAAAATAAAATATACAAATTCATTAGACAGCAGTAGCCACCAATCAATTTTGAAAAATAAAAAACTGTACTTTTATTTTCAACAAGTTTCACTAAACACATCTCATTTGTATAACAATGCAAGTTACATGATGAATACATTGACACAGATGACTTTGAGAGGCAATGTGAGCTTCAACGGACTGACCCAAGTCCATATCCTTGTAGAGCAGGCGTACAGAGCCATGCCCCAGAGTCAAGTGGAGGACTACAATGCAGTAAAGATCATCCTCTTGGCGCAGTATGCAGTTATGCCCAAGAACTATCAGCACCATTTCAGAGACCTCTCTAAAAGAACTGGAGATACCTTCTCTGAGGTTGTATCCATGCAGTGAGGATACCATTCGGGGATGCCTGTCAATGTCACGTTCAGCCAGTGAGAGTTTCTTTAATTATACTAATAAGAGAATACCAATTATAATTTGATTTGTTACATGGAGACTGTTCAGCTTTTAACATTACAAACACATACATTAATATGGAATACATTTTTCAAAAAAATATATTCCAGTTGCTCAGTAAGTTAAATGTTATGTTTCCCTAGCACCAAGGATTCAGCCATCACTCCCTCAGTCTAGGCATGTAGGTCGGGTAGCTGGTTGGGAGGTCTCAATCTCAACATGGGAGGTAATTTTGAATGTGGTCAACCCTTATGCAGTGTTTAGAATATGGTCACAGAGTTATTGGTCCCTATTGTTATCACTACTATAAATGTTCCTGCAGTGTCCAAAAATGTTTTCCCACTTCGGCATAGCACAGTGATTATTCTGTAAGGGACATTAAGTTATCTGGATCATATGCTACTCCTGACAAGAAAACCAACCCACCTAAACTATGAGGATGTAACAGATAGGAATTCCTGATCCTGGTCAGTCCAACTAGTCCTGTATCTTGACCAACTTGATGGAAGCATTGGGATAGACACTATATTTGTGCCACCTCATCAAAAGTACAATAATGACCATGGCTGAGCTTTGTGACCATATCCAGAGGTGAAGAGTGGAGATGGCCGGTCTTGCATTAGGTACAGGATATGAGGCGGTTTAATGAAAATCTGCAGATGGCTTTGTGTAGCAGTTACCACAACTCTAATCCTTAACACGTGGAGCCTCAGTTCAAGGAGAATACCTTTTACCAGTACCAAGGAAGGTTTGAGGTCCTGGTACGCTTAGACGCCACACATGCGTTTCATGAAAAAATAATGGTAAAGGTGCAGCAGGAGAGGCTGCAACCGTCAACCTCGAAAATGTGTCCAGCCTTGAGCATTAGCAGTGGCACAAAAAGCAGCAGTGGAGTACAACTGTCCTACAGCAGCTTCAAGAAATCTCTGGCGACATTGACAGATACCTAGCTGACTTTGAGGCAATGTGAGCTTCATCAAACCGATAAATGGGTCCCTATCCTTGTAGAGCTGGTCAGTCATACAGAGTCATGCCCTGCAGTCAAGTGGAGGACTACAATGCAGTAATGACCATCCTCTCGGTGTAGTATGCAGTTATGCCCAAAAATTGATCAGCGCCATTTCAGAGACCTCTCCAAAGGAACTGGAGATACCTTCTCCGAAGTTGTATCCATGCAGTTAGGCTACCATCCGGGGATGACTGTAAGGGTCACATTCAGCCAGTGATTGTGAACGGTAAGGCTGCAAAGGGGTTCAGAGACTCAGGTTCCTTAATCACATTGATCATCTGGAAATCCTAAGGATTACAGCCATGCGGAATAAAAAGATTGATGTAGTGGTAGCCGGTGGAGAAAAGCACTCCATCCCCATTGCCAACCTAATTTTCCAGACTTGGCAAAAACAAACTTTTAGAAAAGCGTAAAAACATATTATTTTATATATATGATATTAAATGTGTAACTTCTAACACGCATTGAAATTAGTATATACACATTATTTTCTTACGGTTATAGGTCATTGCAATTTCCCTTTCATATCCAGCATCTCCTAAAAATATCAAAAAGGCATTTACAAAACAGATGGAAGTCTGTTAGTGGGACCCGAGAGGTCGATGTTATGTTGGAATTACCAGTGAATGTTTTACTGGACAATGACTTGGGACCAATAGATTGCCGATACCTCACGATTGTGACAACTGGGCAGGCCAAGCGAATTGCTGGAGCAGGAGTGCGAACGGAATAGAAATTGTTGTATGGCGTGATCGAGACAAAAAAAGGACCAGGCAAATGATAAAACCGTTTTTCTAATAACTATCCATGCAATTTCCCCTAAGCATCTCACAGTGCAGGAGCAGATTCCCACTGAAGTCATAATTCATTATCACGTCTGCTGATCACAGAGCAATTGGTTTAAAACATTGCATTTGATCATAATATTATCTCTCCCTGATGAATCTGGCACATGTGCAAAATACATACAATGAAAATATGACAGATCTATAAAATATGTTGGAGACATTATGGACTCACTAATCTCGATATGTCACCTTCCCCTTCTGGATCGCTACATTGTCCTGGTGAAGGGGCTTGTGTACCTCAATGGACTGTGATCTATACCATGTAGGGTCACCCAGGATGAAGAGGTCATAGCAGAGAGGTCAAACAAATTGCAGTCCACTGGAAAAGGAAGCGGCAACCCACTGAAGTATCCTTGCCAAGAAAACCATATGGATAAGCAGGACCAGAGACGCAGACAAATGTGTCTGGCATTGTGTCCATATGGTCACAAAGAGTCAGACATAACTGAAGGAACATCAAATGTTTCCTTAAACCAATTAGTGATAATATATCTGGATATTAGCATATTTATATCAGAACAACATTAAGAACCATGCATATAAAACTGCCAGATAGACTTAGAATAGACTGAACGATACCACTTGAGGAGTGTGATGTTACTTTACCGTGATATGCGTTTAAGGGGTGGAGTCAGGCTTTAAATGTCTATAGCCTGTGGGCGCGGCTTAGACAAGACTAAGCCCTGTCCATTTTTACCAACATGACCACGCCCACATGATTTGCCTTTGATCCAATCAACGCTGGTCCTTCGAATTGCGGGAAAATCCAAATAAAATAATAGGGAAAAAAGGGCGTAGAACCTTATATGGGAAGGAGGCGCGCATGCGCAGAGCTTTTGCCCCAGCCGCTGGGTTCCAAATTGGAATGCGGCCCCAGAGAGACAGCGAGCGAGCTGGAGATAGACAGGAGAAGGGGAGGCAGCACGTTACTACCGGGGCAGGGTCCTAGCAGCAGAACTCCTCCTCCTTTATAACTCATAACCAAGGCGAGTGCACAGCAGGCTCCTCCGCTCTCTTATATTATTACGCCCGTCGGTTCCCCTACTGATCGGTAACTTTGCTGGATGCTCTTGTCAGAGGAGCATGTTAGGGCAGCACCAGCAGCACTTGTACTACTCCTCCGGGGGTAGTGGCGGGGTGGAGGAAAGCCAGCTGCTGAGCTATGTGGAGGATTACCTGGAGTGTGTGGAGTCCCTGCCGCTGGAGATCCAGAGGAGCGTCACCCTGCTAAGGGAGATCGATACCAAGTACCGAGGTGAGCCGGGCTGTCAGGGGGTCACACGTGGCTAGGGGGCGACTAAACCCGGCCAGGGGGAGATAGCGACTCCGTCCGCAAGTCAAAGGGTTAATCATCAGCTGTATCATCCAGATTGTTACTATTATCCTGATAAATAACACCCAGTGGGGTCTGTGCCAAGTAACAAAACATGGCCCAACTTGGGTCACATGTCTCTGTGTCCCTGCTATAGAGACCCTGCACCCATTGCAATGCCAGGCCTACACTATATATACTATATGTGTCTCTGCTGATCACTGTATCAGTACAGGTATGTGTACAAGCCATGTTGGGAGCTGCACCAGATCATGTCCCTAGTGTGGTGCCTTCCTTAGCTATATACTGAGCGGGCTGTGTGTAAACACGTATGCGCCCCGCCTCCTGTGGGGTGTCATGGTGTAACATATCCCGGATCTGAGGACTATTATATACAATGTGTAGTCTGAGCAGGTCCTCATCATAACCCAGTACAGTTCCCAGATGGTGTTACAATGTGTAACCGTGACCAGTTCTGTCCCCACATATACAGACGGTATTAGCGCGTATCTGGACGCTGACTGACGCCTATATTAATACTGAGATGGGCTTGGGGCTTTTATTAGGAAGGCGCACGATCCCTGTCAGTGACCAGTGAGGAGCTCTGGTACGTCACATCCGCCAGAGGCGGTGCTGTCCCCGGAAGTAGGAAGCCAGAATACAGAGATGGGGCTGATGGGAGGAGCCTCCTGTATATAGCCCACCATGATCCTGCTCATATAATCACTTGCTTTTGTTTCGTACTATTCCCAACTGCCACATCCGGGTTTTGTATTAGATCACAGCAGCGTTTTCCAGTATTAAAAGTATCTTCTATTATCCTGTGTCCAATGTCTCTCCTTGTTTTTGTTGTGGGGCCACCTTGTTACCTTTCAGTACTCCATTTCTACATAATCCGCCTTTAAGATCATGGCCATTTTACGAATAGGGTTATTCTACAGATTAATTTGGTTTTGCACGGGTCTGAACCATTACTATTGAAGCACCTGATTGTTACTTTAATTGCCTCTCTTGTCTGTGACAGGGTTAATCTGGGTCTTGACAAAGAAAGCCACCGGCTCCTAACACTACTATATACATACACACACGTAATTCATAACCTGGCTCCTAAATATGTCTGGCTGTTTCCTGCCCAAGTTTGCACACCCCTATTCCAAATTTTACTTTTGGTTCTTAACCGCTCTCTTCACTGGCTCCTAAAATGTCTTAATTATTCATATAATTCTCCTACTTGGATGCAAAGTGATTTTCAGTTCCTCAGATATTGTTCTACCATACAACTTGGATAAATAGATATGTTTTGGGCTTCTTTTAGAAAATATCCAGTAATTTGGACTTCTCACTAATCTTCCTGGCTCCTAAGCTTGATATAAATGTATTTACCCCAGCTTCAACCAATAATCCAGATTGACCCCATTGTTTTATTCACAATTACCTTTCCTTTTGAGCCCAAGACATTTATTTAGTTTGTTAGACATATGGAAGCTTTCCCCCATTTGTTCAACTACTTTTCAACATCAAAGCCCCTTTTTAAAAAAATGGTGTTCGTGTACATTTTTTCGTATTTGCTAAGGTTTGTCTTTATCCAAAATCATTTATTTTGTTAGTAATTTTAAAATTTTTATTACATAAAGCTTTGTTTTCAAAATGGCTTATGTGAGACAATTAAGAATGGCCACAGACAGTCTATAGAAGTGAATATATATATATATATATCTCATTCAGAATATGATGCATTGTGCAGGAGGCCGTACTGACTGGAATGTGCGATTTATCCCTGGTGAATAAATTAAATGTAGTATGTTGGTAGCAGCGTACACTGGATAAATTATGCTAAGCTTGTTGGCTTCATGTAGGATGCAGTATGTTTATCATATCGGATCCATCTAGTTTAGCAGAGACCAGCAAACACTTGTGTTGCCCACTAATGTTTTAATTGTACTTAACTTGCATATAACTCTCTGTCTGTCTGTCCCTCTCTGTCTGTCTGTCCCTCTCTCTCTGTCTGTCCCTCTCTCTCTGTCTGTCCCTCTCTCTCTGTCTGTCCCTCTCTCTCTGTCTGTCCCTCTCTCTCTGTCTGTCCCTCTCTCTCTGTCTGTCCCTCTCTGTCTGTCTGTCCCGTCCCCCTCTCTGTCTGTCCCGTCCCCCTCTCTGTCTGTCTGTCTGTCCCGTCCCCCTCTCTGTCTGTCTGTCCCGTCCCCCTCTCTGTTGTTTTTAACCCCTGTACAGCTCTACAGAATATGTTGGCGCTATACAAATAACTATAATAATTTTGCAAAGTAACTACTCATACACAGTGCAAATTCATTTAGTTGCTAGCAGAGTATATATTTATTTATTACCATAGTTTGTAGTTGTTTCCTGAAAACTTAAAGTGGGTTTTAATTATATATTGTTTTATGCTAGTAACTAGAGATTCACTTATTTTTCCCATTACAGAAGCGTTGAAGGAAATTGATGAAGTCTTTGAGAAGCATACAGAAGAAAGTGACCCAAACCAGAAGAAGCGGCTGCTGCAACAGCTTCAAAGGGCACTGATTGTCACCCAGGAGCTTGGAGATGACAAGATACAGTTGGTAACACAAGTGTTTGAGTTGGTAGAAAACAGGACCAAGCAAATAGATGCTCATTGCAAAGGTTTCTTTGATACAGAGGAATGTGAGAAGTCTACGGATAAACCCAAAGCTGAAGCAAACGCAGCTGAAAGGTCTACACGTAGACCTCGTCGGCAACGCAACAGTGAGAGCCGGGACTTGTGTCATTTGGTCAACGGGATTGATGATGGTGAGGAACAGCCTCCTAAAGAGAAGAAGACCAAGTCGTCTAAGAAGAAGAAACGTTCTAAAGTGAAGCAGGAAAGAGAGATATCTCCTATTCCATTTGCAATTGATCCCAATGAGCCAACATACTGCTTGTGCAATCAAGTGTCCTACGGGGAGATGATAGGGTGTGACAATGAGGAGTGCTCTATAGAGTGGTTCCATTTCTCTTGTGTTGGACTTACCTACAAACCAAAAGGGAAATGGTATTGTCCTGACTGCAGAGGAGACAATGAAAAAACAATGAACAGGAGTACAGACAAAACAAAAAAAGACAGACGGTCGAGGTAGTTCACAAAAATATTTTTAAGAATTACTTAATTTTTTTTTTTCATATTTTTCTGTATGGAACATGTTTTACGGAAAAAGCAATAATTTTTAATAGTGTTTGTGTATTAAAAGTTGTTCAGTCTCCTGTTTTTTTTATTTTTTTTTATTTTTATTTTGTGGGCTTCACACGTGTACAGACATTTTGCGTTTCTTTGAAAGATACAGTCCTTGACGCAAGTAAAATATACTACCTTTATGGATATTTTGGGCCTGAACATTTGGTGGCCTTATTTCTTTTAATATGAGAGTTGAACCACAAATGTAACACAGGAGCTACAACATGTCCTAGTTCTCTATTAATATTTTGTTGGTATCATAACTAAACATGAATTAAAAGGCTAAGCTGTTTTCAAAAGCTTGTGTTTGTTGTATAAAAGGGACACTGATGTCTATTTTAAATGTTCTCTTGTAATTATTATGCAGACTGCCTTTGCAACACAGGATCTTTTTCTGATTAGCTCCTATTAGGATGTGTCAGGGTATTGCACCAGCAAAGTTATGGGAACAAATCACTTATTACTCTTTTTGGCTTCAGCCAAAACAATTTCAATGATATGACTTTGTTGCAAAATCAGTTAACACAGGGAATAAATGACAATCAGTTAGTCAAAAAATGGTCTGACGGATTGACGTCTCTCTCAATTTTACAGTTGGCTCCTAATTTTTGTTAATTACACATCTCTTTAGTTAATCCTTTTGGCTGGTGCCTACAATTGGAAAAAATGTCAACCCTTGGACCTTTCTAAATTTAGTGAAAGTTGTTTTGTACATGGCTTAAAAGTGTTTTGGAAAATGTGAATTCTAGTTTTAATAGCCTGTACTAGAGTTGGGAAACCATTTTTGTATTAAGAGCACACAGAATGCTGCCTTCTAATATTACAGGCATATGCGTTACTATGCCTAGGGCCACAAGATCACAGGTTCCACGTTGATCATACATGAAGGGAACCTGTGAGCCAGGAGATCCAATACATGTGATGCTTTTATACATCTAGTGTTAAATGAGTAAACTTTCTTTTACTATATTAACTTTTAGGTGCAATTATGCTTTATAGTGTGGTTCTACTTTCTTTTCCGAGCTGTTACTGGAACATTTTTACTAAGCTAAGACACAGTGTGGTTCAGTGGCTATCACAGTAATTCATAGCCACTATGCTAATGCTTACAAAATATCCTTTTCTTCCCTCCCTTCTTAGGAGCGTGGGCTAACTAGTTTTTCCCTCGTTGTGCAGTCTCCTCTTGCTCTGTAGGTTGATCAACAGAAAACAAAATAGTAAATTCTGCTTCAGTATAATTGCATAAGAAAGTAATACATCAAAAATAACTTTTTTTTTAAAACTTTTTGTAAAAATGATTTCAAGTGAAGTATATTTATTTTAAAATAACGTGGAAGGATGCTAGATTTTATTAAGCATATAATATATCTGTATCGATTTTACTTTTATGGACTTTATTTTATTAAGAAGAGATTTTAAGCTCTGCTTTTGACTAAAATCAAACAAATAGCACCTGTTTGGGTGTGCCCTCTGCCAATCAGGTTCAAAGTCTCAGCAACATGTTGCTAAGACAAGGTCACTGATTGGCTAGAATTCACCGTACAACAGAATCTTCATGAGCTGTAGACGGCAGAACCAAGCCGATACTATTTGTTTGATTTCAGTCCATAAACACACTGCTTATACGCACTTTTTAATAAAATACATAAACTTAAAGAAACATAGGTACATTATATACCTAGTAAAATCCAGAAGCCCTCCCTGTTCCCTTAAGTAGAGAACTACATTGTTCATTTAAAACATTTTTTTTATATATTTTTTTATTATACGAAAAAACAATTTCAACAGTTGAAAAATCATCAATAATTTTTTTTTTACAAGTACAAAATTTAAAACATTTATGAAGCCTACCGTAATTAAAATAAATAAATCTGAAAGCACAACTTAGCAACAGTCAATACTTCTGCATAACTATAGCATGATTAGAGTGTGTAATGACACTGCACCAGTGGCGTTATGTAGCTCAGTTACTCCCTCTACTGGCTGAATCTGATACAACTAAAATATTTTTAGCATAAAGTCCTATTCTGGTCCAAAATCAACTACTGCAGGATTTTAATAGCACATTAACGTGTAGCAATATTTGTCTAGCATATTGTTTCTCGATAAGAGAGCCCCCAAGCCCAATTTTGCAGGTGTTGTTTACTTGTTTGAGATTGATTAGCACATTTAATAATGAGCAGATTAATCTACAATTTCTCTTAAATTATAAACCCCATTAGAATGCTGCACAACTCTTGTAAAGGGTTTGGCATTACCTAAAGTAAGCAACATTGTCTGGTAATTTTTCAGTGTGGTGGAAATATGCATCAGATTTCTGCATTTTTAGGTGGGTACATTGAAATGCAGGATAGTCTGTCACAAGTGAGCAAAACTGCACGCTCCTACACGATGAGTGGGTATTGTCCTACTGGTAAGTAATATGCATTCTCCTGCATCTCGTTTAGTTTAAAACTGACAAAATCCACAAAAAATAAGGTGTGGGTCGTTCTCTACATTGCTGTTGGGAGGTTGGACTGTTTGGACAAGCTGGAAAAAGAATAAGAACATAGTGATATGGGATTCCATCTTTGGGATATATTTGCTAAGCATATTGCCATAAGGACAAGAAGGAGCATAAAGACGAGTCATGGTGAAATAAGGAAAGTTGGTCTGTTAGTATTATCTTATCTTAGTTGCTCACTGATAATAGCTGGTGATTTAAAAGCCAATATATCATCTGCTTTTTCAATTGCTGGCTTTGGCATCACTAACTTTGAGGGGGAGTTCATGATTAGTGTAAATCTAGAGTTCCTCGGATCACCCAGTATTAGCTGTGCAATATTTTGATGTTGTGTTCATGTACCAGAACTTGTCCATTAGCTTCGCTGTAGTCTGTGATAACAACTAGGGCTACAATAATATTATTAAATCATAATGACTTAGCTGAGTATTGTATAGACATGCCTGTATCCTATATTTTATTGTCTTAGATGTACATAGATGCAGCACTTCATGGTATATAGATCATCATGTAGGTCAGTAAGATCCACAACATGTTCTGAGAGTTTATCTGGGGAAAAATGGTTTGGGAACCCCCTAAATAGCTTTTTTATTTGATATTTTTAGTTGTGAAAAGTACATACATTTTGTGGAAATTGCCTTTTATTTAGATCTTTATTAACAATGCAGAAATATATTTAATTTTGTTTTAAACGGAAGCAATGTTTGGGTAAGTTATCTTATTTTAACATTTTTCATGTTAACATGGCTTCCCGTCCTCCCTCTCCCTTACTGATAATGTTAAGGTGGCACAGCTCCTTAGCAGATCCTAATTGGCTAATGATTGGTTCTTATCTGTCTGCTGTGTACACTTAAGGTGGATAAACCATTACAGCACATGAGGAAATGAACATACTGCTGTACAATATACAATTGCTACAAGGATAGATGTGTAGTAAGTAGCATGTAGAAACTCAAAAACCATGGGTTTCATTTTTTTCTTTTTTAAATTATAATTGCTGACAATACTGGGTTGCAGGAAGCCAGGACTAAGTGATCAGCAATAACAGTGGAGGATGGCTATAAGGAGCACCTTTATTTTTACTTCTGTCTGTATCTGATGAGCAGTTTGCATGACTTCCATATCCCTAATGGTTGCGTGCTTACTGGGAGATGGTGGGAAACTTTGGTCAGATCTCTGCCTTACACCATGCAGCCCCGATTGTAATTTAGCTTGGCACTTCTATACATTTCTACCTAGGTAAACTCATCACCAACTCGCATAAACTAAGAGGCTGCAAGCTTTTCTGAAAGTAAGGCACAGTATAAAACTCACTGTGCAGCTGGTACTTCATCAAGTGTATGTATGATAAATGGCACAAGCAATATGTAAGATTTTCCATGTCAAGTTTAGTACTAATTGGTAAATGGAGAGAAAAGGTGGATATGTCATTGGATACACCAAAGATACGCACTCTCCGCTTATCAACTAAAAAGTGGGCAGGTTCCACTCTTAATTTTTTTTTATTAATATGCAATATTTGTGTAGATTCCAGTAGTCTATTTCTGTGAATCTGTTGCCTCCTTGTTGATTTTTTTCGGTGTAATTGTTCCCCCATCTCCTAGTAAAAAAGAATATGCACTGAAATGCTGCACTAATTTTTTTATTGAACTCATGTACTTTCTCAATGTTATCTATTCTACTGATTTTCCTGTAAATTTACCCAGAATAGATAAACATATCATTTATTTTTCTCATAAACCCTTCCAGGACATAGAATACCATTCCACATTGCCCATTATTTATGTTTAGAAGATTCTATTTCTAAATCCTCCAAGCTTTATGATTCCATATTTAGTTTGACAGTAGGTCAGTGGGCTGCCAAAAGCATTTTAGTTAAAATCATACTAGCTTAATTAATACTGTCACATGTAAAATAAATGCCCTAGCCTGGAAAATAAGGCTTATGGTCTTACCTAGAAGTAAAAGAAGGCAGAGTGTGTCACGTGTAATTGGTCAGAGGGGTACTGAAGAAGGGAGACATTAGAAAGGAGCATATCACTGAGATAAGCTCTGGGATAGTTCTCGCACTGATTTATAAGAAAGTAACAGCGATAGACCTTCTGAGTAGAAAAAGGACGAGGTACCAAAGAAAATGTCCATGCAGATAGTCCAGAAAGATAGAGTTAGGGTATTGTTACTTTATGGTTATTTTGTTTTTCAGCAACTTTACATTCAGAATGTAAAAAAACACAGCCTTTAATTTATTACATTTTATATTCAATAATGTTTTCTTTTGTGTGGAAGCTACCATTTTGGTTTCTACTAAATAACTTCCTGAGGTGGTATGAGACCTTTAAGGCACATTTACAGCCTTATTAAATTGCAATTCGGCAAATTGAATAGGGCTCTATTTAAGCACAGAGCATATTTTTTTTACAGACGTTTTTAGTTAGTGAACTTCTATCCAAAAGCAAGGTCTTCACTAACTAAAAACTTCTGTAAAAAATATGCTGTGTGCTTAAATAGAGCCCTATTCAATTTGCTTAATTGCAATTTAATAAGGCTGTAAACTTCTAGAGGGAATGTATCAGCTAGAACTGCCAATTATTTAAATAGAAGTAATGAAAAATAATAGTTTAGGATACAGCCTCTTGAAAAAGTAACAGAATCAAGTAACAAAAGTAAATGTAATCCCACAGTATTTGAATATAAATGGTTTAATGTAGTCTATTTTTTGCTTTTTAAAATCATCATTATTAAGCTTAACTACCGTATTTACAATACAATATAGAAAAAAAAATGACCACTGTAATACTTTAAGACTCGCAGATCTAATTTGTTAAAACATGTGTAATGCACAATTGAAAGAAAATATATAGGATTTATCTGTCAGCCACATGTATGGTATCACATTTATCAATATTGCATCTCTGCTTTTTTTGCTTTTAGGCATAAACAACCTGTTTTAAAATAAATCAAAAACTTGACTACATTATTATGGTACATGAACATAATATAACTGGAGTAAAGTACAGTAAAAATAAACTGAGGACAAGAGAGTATAAAATATTGGTCCTTTACTGATATAATAAAGCTATATATAACGAATCGATAAGTCTACTATGCACTATGTTTGTTGAGCATGTCCGTGTATACAAGTTAAGTACAGAGGAAAATGGTTATAACTGCAAATACCTTCTCTCTGTTTCTATGTAGCAGTGCTCCTATGTGTCTTCCAGTTGATTTTTCTCAGTAAAAATGATAAATATCACTATAATACTATACAAAATACTTTTAGTGAGCATGTGTATAATAGTGTGTGCCCCACAGAGATTCTGATAAAAATATAGTTTGATGGATAATATTGGTAACTAAAAACCCTGACCCATTATTTATCCAACTACAGTGACTGAAGTCTAGAAATCGGCCAGTAGACCTGTCATGTTGGAATTAGGGATTATTTTTAATGAGCATTAAGTACTGGATATATCATTTATTCTAAACTAAATTATTGTTGATATTATTAGCCATTTAGTGGTTTGGAATACTAATTACTCGCACAATTTGCTAATTAGTCTCCAAAAAATATCTATCTCCTCCAGACAACAAATTAAGCTCACTGTACCACTGATTTGCATATTCTATCATATAAAGACAATGATATAGATCTCAAAAACAGTTAGTATAATTGGATAGTACAATGTGTAATCGGTTTATAATGATCTTTGGTAAAAAGACAAAACTTCAAAGATGTCAGGTCTATAAGTGTATTTTAGTGTAAATACATATTGATACTGCCACAATCCACCAGTACTCAAACTAGATATACTTTAGATCATAGCAAAACTCAAGGACTAGCATTGGAAAACTATGCCCTAACCTGTCAAAACTTTAATACACAATGTATATTGATGAGAGAATGTGATGGGGTATTTCAAATCAATGTCTTATATGTCTTATAATGGCACAAGTCCAAAAATTTACTGATACCTCAAACCAAGAGGGATCTGTAGCAGTAAGACTGTTCCAAACATTGAGTCCATAGCATAGCTAAACACCTACACATCAGGTTCGGATAGGCTGGTCTGATGGATCTGAGTTATCTGTTAGATAAATAAAGCAAGCTTGTGATGTATAACAACAGTTCTTGTCAATATAATTTACTATTTCTATCTGCGAAAGTCTACTGTGCAGAAACAGGTCTGCTGACCAGTCATATGGTACTTCATGTTGCAGCCAACTGGAAGCTTCCATGTTGTGTGTTTGATAATTTATTTGTGCAATTTCCATTTAGATTTTCTCTGGTTGGTCCTCAGGCTCATCTTCACTGCTTGTAGACTCTTCCCCAAATAAATCCGTCCCTGAGGAATACAGGTAGTCTTTGTCTCTTGCTGCAATACTGAGCGTGATTAGGAATGGAGTATCACTCATACCAATGAGAATGGTCTTCCTATCTGTGGCTAGAGACAGGCTGCAGATTTTACTATCAGGTGTGAAGACGGATACAAGTGTTCCATTATCCAGGTTCCACAAGCTAACCTCACCTGTTGGAAAGCAAGCAAAGGAAATTAGGGGAAATATATCACTACAGAATACGTCAGTGTTAGTTTACAGTAGGAAAATGCAATTTATTAAATAACATTCAGTTGACAAAGTCACTATTATCTATATATAGTTCTAAATCAAACCATAGTTGGTACCTTCTCTGTCACTATAATTCCACAAATTCAACTTATGCAAATTGTTCTCAGATCTACAGCCTTATTAAATTGCAATTCGGCAAATTCTAATGGGCTCTTTATAAGCACATTGCATACTTTTTTTACAGAAGTTTTTAGTTAGTGAACTTCTATCCAAAAGCAAAGTCTTCACTAACTAAAAACTTCTGAAAAAAAAATATGCTGTGTGCTTATACAGAGCCCTTTAGAATTTGCTGAATTGCAATTTAATAAGGCTGCTAATCTTCAGTGATCTCTTTCAAAGGCCTTAATTCAGAGATGAAAATATATATCAATAGTAAGAACTACTTATATACAATGATCATTAAACATGTTTACTAGTGATGAAAGGAATTCATTTTTTCTCTTCAACCTCACAATTTCTTTAGAATAATGTATTTTTAGAGTTTAAACAAATGATTTTCACTGACCTGATAGTAAGATAGCTTTCGATCCTCCTTCTATCACTTTAAGTTTGCTGTCAACCGTAAGACTCAGGCTTTCATATCCTGGGATAATTTTGTGTTTACGCTTGAAAGGATCCCAAACCTTAAGTCTGTGCATGAGGGAAAGAAATATGAAATGAATGTGGATTTCTAAAACATCACCTCTCCTTAAGCCCACAGTAAATATGCCATAAAACACAATCACAACTCCAGTAGTATCCAAAGTAATTCAAGTGTAACTGACACCTCAGGACTGGCACCTGTTGACAGGGTCATCTGCCGATTTCAGTTGCCCCCCATGAAGACACTCAATCACTTTAGTGTGAAATCTCTCCTCAGGAAGAGGTGTGTGTGGGTGGGGGGCTTCAAGTTCTAATTCCACATGTGCTGCAGAACAAATCTGCAAAACTGTACTAGATACTCCACTCCATTAAGATCAAAACTGCTTTATTAATGTTATATATAGGTACCAGAATGTCAGTGCCTCAGAATGTCTACTCACAGATATACAACTATATACTGTATGTGGTTTACCCATATGTAACAAATAAAGCCATTTTATTATGTTAAACACTTCATGATTCTAGCCATGTACTGGATCTCATATTATGGATTTATATTTTCAGGAGTGTTTTTCTGATAATAAGTGCGCCATTTCTGTTTCTTATAATTAATGGTTCAATCTACAAGCTATCCCTACTGCAAAGTAAAGCACCATGGTGTAAAGATGTTTGCTTCCCTTTAATCATGTGATATGAGTTAAATAGTTTTCCAGACTATAATACTTTAAAAAACTACACCTCAAAAGGTATTTAAAATGTAAAAAAATAATACAATCTCTAATGTATTACCTTTTTTTATTCAATTATGCTGATGTGGTATCTATTATTTTGGTTTGTCGATTCTTTTTTTACTGGTGGGAGTGAACTTTGAATATAGAGGAAACAGTACATTGTAAATGAGGGAGCTAAAAACTGTCAATGCTCTCAATAGAATGAATGGAAAACACATTAGTTTACAAGGAAACTCCCTTCTGATTAATGCCTCCATCTAAGTTAGGGAACTGACGTAAATCAGCTGCAAGAGCTTTTTTTCCCCTCATTTCTACACTCATGTAAATATATCACTTCCCCAGATTAAAACACTCAGTGCACAGCCGTTAATCCTGCCTTAGCCGCAACAGATTTTTGTGTTTGGAGCAGCCAAACCAATTTTTACGGATGAGATACAGCTCTACGACCAATAGGAATATCATAATGAGTGGAAAGTGCCGTAACAAGTGCCATAACTGCTGGGCAAGGAAACAGAGTTATATATAAAGAAATCGTTTTTTTATTTATTAATATATAAACATGTGACAATTGTATTTATAGCTTCATTGAATAAAGATGTGTAGGCAATCTGGTTGACGTGTATTAACCGATTGAATAATGGCTTGTGTCTTACCCTGGATTTGTATAATAAAACACATTTAATACTAAGATATTATATATATTTTTATTATACATATGTTGATATCAGATTGTTAAATGTCAAATAATGTTGAAGTTTCATAATTTTTTTGTTTTTTGTGCTATACTGTCACTTTAAATGCTTCTGGGGGCTCAGAAAGAGTTTGAAAGTCACTTGTGAGTGGTCTTTATTACATGTAAATCTTTTTTCTGCTTTTTGCAGTTACAGCAGTGTTCTTATTTGTGAGTGATCAGTAAAGTCTTATTAGCGTAGGTTTTGAGTGTCAGGGAGTAACTCATAATTTATTGCCAGTGCAGAAAAACAATGGAGTTTTTGCCTGGCTTTTTGGTCTTGTTGTGAAGTTCACTCATAGCAGTGACTCGTAGCAGTTCTCTCACAATGTTTTAGGGATGGGGGCTTAATATAGCTATGTAGAATTTACTGTGCTGCTACAGCAAGTAATTGATTTTGCAGAGATTTACACAGGGCCGTACGTTTGTAAATTATGGTCCCTTTAGTATTTCAGAGATTGTCCCCATGAGCTCAGTATAACAACCAATGCAGCTGAGCTACAGAAAAAAGACAAAGTAAGGTAATAGTTTGAGTTATGTATAAGCTTACCCTGCACTATTTAAAACAATTATAAAACAGTAAAAAAATCAAATCTACCTTTTCTTTTGGCTGATCTACATGATGGTGCAGAGCAGTATCCATGAGTCCAGAATCCGTTTACTAGAAAATGTTCCCCTAGAGTCCTGACTGCCATCTCCCCGCCAAAAATGACCATAGATTCATGAAGTACAGACATCATTGTGCCTCAGATGGGATTGTGTTTATGACTTAATAATTACATATTGGAATACACACAAATTAATTAAGATTCCTTACTTGTTACCCAAGGTGACACCGAAAACTATTCGATCAGCTTCATCAGTAATAGCCATACAACAGACGTTTGGTTCATTTCTTAAACGTTTCTTGACCTAGAAACAAAATAAAGTAATTCTAATTATTTTTATTAGATAACATATCATGATTGTAAAAATCTTGTACTGTCTGATAGGGACAAACTCAAAGTTAATTTTCAGAATTCCAATTAATGAGAATGTAAATAGTTAGTGTTACTGTGGGACAAACATTGTCACCATCTAAGGTAATATTATCAATTTTAATGGCTCATTATACTATGCACGAGAATCTTCTACTATTTAATCTACAATAAAAATAACCATGAACTAATTTATTATGTAATAAACTATAATATATTTATAGCCACCAGATAGCACAAATTGACATGAAGTAAATCATTCCTTCCCATTATTAAAAATGCAAAAATGTTGTAGTTTTACATTCAGATATGCAGTTCCAGATGGTCGTGATAGCTCCACCCAGGAAGTTGGAGTAGCTGCGAGGCCAAGTTGGCGTGCTGGCTAGCCGTGAGGTCTGCTATGGGAGATGTACATGATAATGAGGCTCCACTGAATTGTTCCCTTGGAGAAGCCCCATAATTCTAGTGGGCTCCGGCGGATATTCCGGATGCTAGAGCAGCCCAGGCAGAGGTCAGCTCACTAAATGACAGAGCACTAGTCACCAGCAAGCCCAGCTTGAGAATCCATGCAGTGGCAGTCTTTGCGGAGAGACAGCTGGGAATACCGCAGCTGGGAGGCTGATTGGTGCTAGGGAGTGGAGCAATGAGCTGGAGCTGAAGGACCCTGAGCCTGCAAGGAGTGCAACGTGCAGAATACGATTGAGACAGAGAGCTATCTGGTTTGCTGCCTCATCTTGGGCGAAAACCCTGCATACGCATTGGAAACCTGGATCAACACAGGAGGTAATAAAAGCTGTGAACATCTCTGGGGACCGGTGAAGATAATGACACTGGCGCGAGAAACCGTGGAAAAATTCTGGTGTCATTGGACGCTAGATCTCTTTCTGAGAAGTAACGTTTTGACAGGTGTAAGACCGGGAGTTCCCCAATAGACAAGATGACGCTGCTGAGACCCTTCAAATTTTGAGGTGAAGTAATATAAACACAAACATAATCCTGACCCGAATTAGCCGAAGAGCCCCAAGGGGGAAAGGCGAAAAGGAGATTTGCTTTAAATGCTGTACCTAAGACCTAAGGAACATTTAGAGAACAGATGGCTGCTGCATTTAATGAGTGCTGCATTTAAAAACAGTTGTGACAATATGCTACTCCTATAACCCTATCAGGAACTCTGTGTCATTTTGGTCAATATTGAATTAGCCGAAGGGGAAAGGCATCCAGGAGATTTGCTTTAAACGCTGTACTGGAGATTTTACTATGTCCTTAAATCAACTCTGTATAGTGATTAAAAGATTATTTATAGGACAGAAAGCTCTGACACCCTGAAATTGTGCCTCATAAGCCATACAGTCTGCTTTTTTTAGCAATTCTGATGAGTGCTGCATTTAAGAACTGCTGAGACGATAGCATCACATAATATAATTGTCAAACTACGAATCGTCGTCACGCTTTGCGAGCTCGCGCAGCACTGCGTCCCTTGTGAAGTGAGGGACGCAGTTGGTCCGCAAATGCGGACCCTCGTGAAGTGAGGGGCCACATTTGTGGAAGGTGGAGGCTCTAACATCGGCTGCAATGAGCCTTCGGCTCATTGCAGGCCACAAATGCGGACCCTCACGAAGCGAGGGGCTGCATTTGCGGAGGTGGAGGCTCTACAGCGCCTCACACGAACCGCGGAAAAAGTACGGACTTAGCACACAAAAATACGACACGCATAACTTAGAAAAAAAAACATTACGACCTCGCAAAAATACGACCTTAACGGCCGAACTACGCGTGCCGGAAAACAGACAAAACACAATGAATACACACAAAAAATATATAAAAAGCATACCCACAGGGAGGGGTGGGCACCCAGGACCTCTGCAAGTGAAGTTATACCTTGATTTAAGTCCAAATTCACGAGTTCAGACACACGAAAATCCCCTAAGCGAGAGAAAAAATGGCCGGCGAAAAAAACGAAAACGAGGCTACAGGACCCTAAACACGCAAAACAGCACCAAGCACATACAGATTTTCTAAAAAGCCATACGAGGTAAAGAAACACTTTTACTAAGAAAGGAAAATCATACACACCAGTGTAACACATACACATTCGCGCCATTTCTCAATGCGGAAGTACACAGCTACACTAACGGCTTTACCTCGCGCACGCACCACATTTACACTACACACTGCACACATTGCTGACACTTACACCTCAGCTCCAGAACCGTGCAAAACTACAGTGGATGCTGCAGGAACATAGAAACAGATTGTCAGCTCTTCAGCACAATGCTTCCTGCATATTTTTCTTAGGAATAGGTAAAGTATATTCATTTATTCATTATTTCATTGCCATACAACAATACATATACACAAAAAAAGCCCCTCTAATAACAAAAAAAAAAAAAAAAACAGCCACGCAATGGGCGCTGAAGGTGCTCATTGCGAGGCATGAGATGAGCGCCGAAGGCGCTCAGCGCAAGCCTTGCAATGAGCGCCGAAGGTCCTCACGCTAAAAAATGGATAAAACAACATTATCTGCCTTACGATTTCATGCCGATTTTCACAGCATTAAAATTCCCTTGCGAAGTGTGGGACGCAGTTGGTCCGCAAATGCGGACCCTCGTGAAGTGAGGGGCCGCATTTGCGGAAGGTGGAGGCTCTAACATCGGCTGCAATGAGCCAAAGGCTCATTGCAGGCCGCAATTGTGGACCCTCGCAAAGCGAGGGGCTGCATTTGCGGAGGTGGAGGCTCTACGCCACCTCACACGAACCGCAGAAAAAATGAGCGGCGAAGGTCCTCACGCTAAAAAATGGATAAAACAACATTACCTGCCTTACGATTTCATGCCGATTTTCACAGCATTAAAATTCCCTTGCGAAGTGTGGGACGCAGTTGGTCCGCAAATGCGGACCCTCGTGAAGTGAGGGGCCGCATTTGCGGAAGGTGGAGGCTCTAACATCGGCTGCAATGAGCCAAAGGCTCATTGCAGGCCGCAAATGTGGACCCTCGCGAAGCAAAACTACAGTGGATGCTGCAGGAACATAGAAACAGATTGTCAGCTCTTCAGCACAATGCTTCCTGCATATTTTACTTAGGAATAGGTAAAGTATATTAATTTATTCATTATTTCATTGCCATACAATACATATACACAAAAAAAGCCCCTCTAATAACAAAAACAAAAAAAACCAGCCACGCAATGGGCGCTGAAGGTGCTCATTGCGAGTCATGAGATGAGCGCAAGCCTTGCAATGAGCGCCGAAGGTCCTCACGCTAAAAAATGGATAAAACAACATTACCTGCCTTACGATTTCATGCCAATTTTCACAGCATTAAAATTTTATTGACCGTAATTTTTTGACGGGCAAGTCGCTAGTTGTTATATAGAGCTCAAGAGCATCAGTGGGCTGATTAAACTGACTATTGGAAAATCAAGGAGATGAAATTTCCCTTAAGGCAAAGCAATGTATCAGCACTGGACTAACATTGGACTGAACTGATAACATTTAATAAATCACACTGCTGGTGGGAGTTAAGTGTGGGAAAGAGGATAAGCAATTAACATAAAGTAGTGGGAGAAAGGGGGAGAAGAGAAGGGAAGAGAGGGGGAAGGGGGAAAACTACCCTCACTCCGCTTATAAACTTTGAAGTCCCAAGACCAATGTAAAGAGGGACTGAATTAGAGGTCTCTTAGTGGACACATCGGTGGACCCTGAAGGTGGAAGACCTCCTTTCGGCTAGGGTGGTTGAACATTGGAAGAATTATGGTGTTAAAGAGGAGCTTTTATTTAATTTTTTTAAAGCTCTTGATTGCAGTGAGTTGAGGAGGGGATTATTTTGAGGCTTGGTGGAGACACTCGGCTCTCCGAGACAGTTTGGGAAATTATTGTTACCCATTTAACTTTCTTTTTTTATTTACTAAAGTGAGTAAAATTCTGGATGTATTAACAAGTTATGTAAAGAGGTGGAGGCTCAAGGGGTGAAAGAGAGCACCACACAACGGGAGGTGAAACAGAGGAGAATGGAAGGAGGGGGTAAGGGAAATGAAGAAAGGAAAGGGAGAATAAAGGGTATAGGTGAACATTAAGAGAAAGAGAAAAGAATAACTTAAAATGAATAATTCAACCAAAAATCGATAAAGGAAGGATAAAAAACACGAGCAAAAGTGAATACCAGCTTCTTCTCACCATACGGGAAGAAAAGTGATAGATCCCTGGATAAGTCAGGGCCCTAGGACCCCCCTTTTCCTCTGCCCCTGTGCCACAGATTGAAATTGTTATGGATGAAACAACAAATGAGTGCACTTCAGAACAACTAACTGCTGGAAACAATAACTCCAACATATATGAAAACATTATTTCTAGAATTTCATAACAACATAAGAGAAGAGTTAATGCAGAGCATTAAAAATAATGCAATTGAAATTAATTAATTGAAAAACCAACTCAATGGGTTAGAAAACAAATGTGAAGAACTATGGCTAGATAACCAAATTATGTTAACTAAGGAGACCCAATTAGAAACTGAAATGGCTACTCTAAAAATGAAACAAAACAGCTTAGAAGAATATAATAGACAACATAATCTAAGGGGTGTACCAGAGAAAATTTTCATTTCCAAATTACCCTCATTTGTTGATACATTTTTTAAAATACTGTTGACATCCGAAGATACTGTAAAAAACTAAATTTAAAAATTATACAGAATCCCTCTCTCTATAAATTTACCAAAAGAGATCCAAAGAGATATAATTGTTAGGTTGCACTTTGTTTCATATAAAGAAGCAGATTTAAAAGCAGCAAGGGAAAATAAAACATTTGAGGTCCCGTACGAAAATGTAATAATTTTTTTCAGATATGTCAAGCGATACTCTCATAAAAAGGAAACAATTTAAGAACATTACAAAAACTCCTAGGAAAGCAAATATAGATTATAGATGGGGTTTCCCAGTAAAATTAATAGTTTTGAAAAATGCACATAAATTTATAAAAAACACAGTCTCTGAAGGTTAAAGCCTTCTCAAAGAATGGGATATGATAATGGAATGTGAAATTGATACAACAAGAAAGGTAGATTTAAATACAAGAATCTGGCAAAAAGCAAGCCCATCTCTATGATATAAATGGGAACTATTAATAGTACAATTGAGATGTAAGAATATCAACTTTGTGGATTAGGGTAATTGAGATACACTCTAATCACTTTAGGGAACCTTTTCACCTAATAAGGTGTTAAAACTAGTCACTTTACAATAAGTTACACTACAATTGAATTACAAATATTTAATAATTAATTTTACACAAGCACTTTAGTCAAAAAGAATACTTAGAATATATATTTAACAATGAATTAGCACTAGTTATTTTATAAATAGTTACACTTATTAGATAAATTTGAGATTGGAATAAGTGTTTGTTTTGTACGCACTGCTCTTTGAAAATATTTTTATTTTTTTTAGAATTACCACTTTCTTTTTTCCTTTTTTTTATTTTTTATGTCTGGGTTCCACAATTATTTTGTTGGCATTGCTCTGTTGCATAAAATTATATCACATGTTTCCGTAATTAATATTGCCTGGGCATCATAAAGATACCCGTTATATCAAAATCAACATAAAATGTAGTGAGATTATAAATCACTCAATGGCATTTAATAGAAGTAAAAATACAAATTATGATGTGAGAGAATTCCCAGGAATATAGCACTGTTGATCAAATTAACTTGTACTGTCACTTTAAATGGAACTAAGCCTATAGAGAACACTTTTCCATACTATATCCTTTGGGACAATTGCTAGATGCCAATGAATGGGGCAACAAACAAATTAGGATAAATATTGAACATCAATAATATTATTAAAGTATATTCATTTCATGTAATATTAATGTAACACTCTACCGATACGATTCCAAATCAGGTTAAAAGGTTCTCTCTTTATTTTTAATTTCCAAATGAATACATGGTATTAAAGTTTCCCATTAAAGAGACGAGTAAAGAGGGAGCAAAGAAGGAAGAGTGAAATGAGGGATAGATTTATTCACTTCGTAATAGGGAAAATTGACACAATCTTGAATTTAATAAGGTAAAATAAATAAGATAAAAGTATTAGAGCATTTACTCTTAGCAGAGTATAAGAACAACAACTCGCGGCTACATCCAGCAATCCAATCAGATTAGCCTCTTAATCTGATTGGAGACATTCCATTACTGGACAGTAAAATTCTCTATTGTTATGAGGGGCAATTATGTGTTATTATTCTTTTCGTCCCCCCCTCCTTTTTTTCCCATCTTCTTCTCTGTCCCCCCTCCCCCTTCTTACAAGTTTTTACAAGTGTGGACATTTTACAAGTTAAGTGGGACCCAAAGTAAGGACAAATCAGGGAGCAAACGAGAAACAATATTTATGTATAATAAATTCTCATAAAGAAGGATTAATTCAAATGGAAAAAGGTAAATAGGAAATTACTCACTAAGATGACACCTAAAATCTTTTCTCAAAATGGGAAGGATATGAACACCCCATCGAAAAGGTTAAGAGTTATGAACTTTTTTTATGACATTGTCTGTACTAAGGAAACGCATATTAAAAACATATCTCTGACAAGATCTACGAGAAAAATATATTCTCCAATTATAATTCAAAAGCTAGGGGTGTCTCCATCTTTTTTTTATAAAATAAATTCTATAAAGGAGGATTTCATTGAGATTGACGATGAGGGAAGATACATCATTTGGATCGGCACTGTCAGCAACATGTCCTTTACTATAGCAAATTTATATGTACCAAACACTAATCAGTATAGATTTATAAATAAAATCATCAAACACATTAACAATATTAAAAAGGGCATGTTGCTGATACGTGGTGATCTAAATGTGTGCTTCGACCCACTAAACGATACAAAATCGATGGTGAAACCAACCCCGGATAATATTATGATTAGAGATGCAAAGAATTTACAAACAATGCTCCAAAAATATAAAATCTAATATGGATGGTGCGTTTTTCACCCTAATGAAAGAGACTACTCGTTTTTTCCCAACAAATACAAAACATACTCCAGACTAGATTATTTTCTTTTAAACGAGAGCACCCTTTACCAAACTAACAAGGTAGAATTCGGTCCAATATCTTGGTCCGATCAAGCTCCTATAACTTTTTACCATAAAGTAACCGGATCAAAACATAATGGAAAAACCATTTATAGATGCAACTCTTTTTAAATCAGATGAAAATTTTAAAAAAATGACACTAGAGATACATACATTTTTTTAAACCAATATACACTTGGTAAAGTCAGCAGATTTATTGTGGAATACGCACAAAGCATACATAAGAGGCATTTTAAAAACATGGTCAATAAAAAGATCTAAGCAAAGAAACCAGCCAAAAAGACAACTGTATACAAAACTTACAGACCTCCAAAATGTAAATAAAAATCTACCGACATCTAAACTGACCTCGAAAATTGCGTAAATTCAGGCACAAATAAGAAAAATACAACAATTGCAAGTTGATAACTTAATTTGGTTGTACCAACAAAAAAAACACCATCTTGCAAATAAACCGGGGAAAATGTTAGCCAATCAAATTAAAGGCAAACACAAAAAGGTGAGAATAGAAAAAATCCAGGATGTTAAAGGAAAACAAGTAAGCAACCCAAAAGAAATAGGAGAAATTTTATAAATTTTTTAAATTTAGATATTACAAATCTTTATATAAATTAGAAGACAACCCAATCTTTTAAAAAACATCTACAAGACAAATTCAGGAATTTCTAGACCAGATTCACCTCCCTAAAATATCAGACCAACAACTCAATGACTTGACAACAGAGATAACTGAAAAGGAAATCCAGTCAACCATATCCTCCTTAAAGTTGGGGAATTCACCAGGCCCCGACGGCTTTCCCAATATTTATTATAGGCCATTTTCATCTAGCTTAACTAAATATCTAAAAATGGCAGCCAATGAAATCCAACTAACTGGATACCTACCATCAGAAAATCTAGAGGCTGCAATTATAAACATACCAAAAAAAGATAAAGACCCTACCAAATGCCAAAGCTATTGCACCATATTCACTTTAAATATAGATTTAAAAATGTACTCAGGTACACTAGCTAATAGACTGAACCGTATCCTAAAAGAACTAATAAACTCAGGTCAAACCGGCTTTATAACAGGGCGACAGGCAACGGATAATACCCACAATTTAATAGATAGTTTAGCCTATATTAATTGCAAAAAAAAATCAAGCATTTGCACTATCAATGGATGCAGAGAAAGCATTTGATAGGGTAAACTGGAGTTTTATAGATAGTGTCCTGAGTAAATTTGGCTTTGGTATATTTGGATCATTCGCAGTCAAAGCTCTATACACGAATGCTAATGCATATGTCAAGGGAACGGACTTCAAGTCTGAAAACTTTGTAATCACAAACGAAACCAGACAGGGCTGTCCACTTTCCATTTTGATATTTGCGTTAAGTATAGAACCGTTACTAGAATGTATTAGAAATAACAATTATATTGAGGGAATAACAATTGGTTCAACAACTAATAAAGTTACTGCATTTGCAGACAATTTAGTTTTGACTATAACTAACTCAAAAAGATAATTGATAGAATTACATAAAATGTCCTATTATAAATTAAACATCTCCAAATCAGAAGACTTCACCATGAATATGCAAGAGCCAGATAGATCAAGTTTGATAGAGGAATTTTCATATGACTGGAAATCAAAAGCCATAACACACGTATAAATACATTTTTCGCCAAATTTGACCTATCTTGTCACAAACAATTTCAATAAACTGTTTAAAGATATTAACTCTGCAATGATAAACTGGAATAAATTAAATCTATCTTGGCTAGGGTGTATAGCTGCAATAAAAATAACGATTTTTCCAAAAATCATTTATGTACTAAGATGTCTACCTATGAAAATTCCAACTAGTAAGTTAGGTGTACTTCAGAATAAAATAGATCAATACATATATAAAAATAAAAGACCACGTATTGAAAAAGATATTACTATGAACATTTTTCCTAAAGGTGGTCTTGCTGCTCCAAACATTATGGAATATTCAAAAGCTGTAACTTTAATACATATATTAAAATACAAAAATAAAACAGATACTAGTTGCCAACAGTGAATGGGAATTCATGATATGGGAGAAGAAACAAAATGAAAAAAAATAACAAACTACATCTGGTACCAAAAGCCTTGATGAAACAGTGGAGTGAAAATAATTCAATTTCCATCAGCTACTACTCCAATATAAAAGTGTAGTAAATAATTAAAACTTTCTCACATATTTCAAAAGAAAAGGAACACCCAAAAGATAAATGGATTTTTTGAATAACATGCTCTATTCAGCAATTCTCAACTCTGACTATAACATCTATACAACTAGAAAACCATCATACTTTGAGATAGATATACACAATACTGGTAAAAAAAACATACAATCTCAAATGTAATGAACATTTTTGAATCATTAGGTAAAAATACAAAAACAAAAGGTATAGTTAAATGGGAACAAGAATGCCGAAAAGAATGGGAAGAAAAAAACTTGGGAGACCTCCTTTCAAAATATGGAAAATTATATTAAATGTATTACCTTTAGAGAAGTACAAGTCAAGATTGTCCAGAAATGGTATATCACTCCCCAAAAGTTAGCAAGATTAGCACCTCTAGTCAATAAAGATATATGCTGAAGATGCTATAAGCAAGAAGCCTGCCATATGCATATGTGGTGGTTGTTTTCAGTAATTCAGACATACTGGTCCAACTGTATATCTCAACTATCCAAAATTCTGAAACAAGATATAGAGCTTCAACCAGAGTTAATACTGTTTAACCTTTTCCCTTTTTTTTTCTTCAAAACAAATAATAAATATTATAATGAATGTCATACTTGCTGCAAAATGGTTAAATGCCATAAACTGGGGAAAAAAACACTATTGCCAACTTGGAGGGATGTTAAGCTGATAGTAGATAGAAATAGATTAATTGAAAAATATAACATCAAGCAGCAAAACAAAAGTAATTTAAAATGGCTATTATGGCACTGAAAAGTGCACCCAGAATTAATAAAAAGTGAAATCCCTCTTTTTTTTACTTAACCTAATAAGTAATTGTCTTTCAAAGAAAGCTAATTAAGATGGGACTGGAAGTTTTCCACAGCCTCTGCCAGGGGGTGGAGAGGGAGAGATGGAGTCTGTGAGATTCTTTGCTTTCTCCTTTCTCCCCCTCCCCTTTCTTTTTCCTTCCACCCCCTTTCTTCCATTTTTCCATCCCCCCCCCCCCCCTCTTTTTCTTTTTGATTTGATATGTCTTCTGCAAGACGTCGATCTATATTAAACATCTTTATACTGCCAAGTCCTGTTAAATATAGAAGCTGTAAAGATTGATGATAAATGCATAACAATCTCTTGCAATTGTACTGCTATTGTCTTTTGTATGTCTTCCTATGTCTAAAAACTTTATAACAAAAAAAAAAAAAGATATGCAGTTCCATATGTTTTACTTTGAATTAAGTGGATAAATTAACACTATACTGTACCTTAAAAGAATAATGAAATTTCACATGGTCTTTCATAACATAAAAGATTAGAGTTTAAAAATGTAAAATAAAATATTGAAGACTGAGCAAGGGTTAAACATGTATACTTTAAATTATTATTTAGATTGTAAGTCTGCAAGCTTTCAATCTTTGCTATGTGCTTTAGTGAAAGCTCTGTGGTTTTAACACAGGGCCCTCCATTCTTTTTTCTTCATTGTGTTAATATTTTTTGGACTTGACATTACCCCTGAATAGCGCTACAAAATATGTTGGTGCTTTACAAATAAAGAAAATAATAATAATTGTATAAAATGCTTTTGCAGCACTGCCAGGACATTGGTTGTATCAGACATAACCAGTAGAGGGAGTAATTGACTTTTTGATGCAAAGAAACATGGTATGATTTTTAAAACATGCTCTTTTAAATTAATTATATGAAAACTGCAGCTTTTGAGTCCTTTTATTCATTTATCATATATTAATTTATCATACAGACATATGTCTGTACATTTCCATATTTATGTGATCATCAGGGTTTAAAAAAAAAAAGTCAGTCTGAAGTAGGCCTATTCTAACAGTGCATTACACTCCACCAAGCGAGGAGCTAGTAAAAATGTATTAATTTCCTTTTTTTTTAAATGTGTTGATAAGAAAAATCAATATAATCTTCCTTCCCCTCACATTGTTCATGTTTTAATGGACTATAGCAGAGGTCCCAGTTATAGTGGTAGTAAATTATCAATAAAATCTACATATTTGCAAATGGAAGTTGTTAAAAAATATTTATTAATAGAACAAAATAGCTTTGAATTTACTATATTTTGGCTATCAATGCGATCAAGAAATCCTCAGACCAGAATAGTCTTGTTATTAGTAACTATTGCTCAATTATTGGTTACCTGGATTAATGGGTTCATTTTGCATATGGCGTCTGAAGTCTTAATTTGTGACACCTCATAATAAACTAATTAAATACTGATAACAAAACCATTCTGGTCTTGAGCTAGTAAATTTAGAATGCTGTTCTATTACTAAATCACATTTCTTAATAACTTTACATTCCTTTCTGAGTGAAGGAGTTATTTGAGTGCTACACTTTTGCATTATTACTACCTTTTTGTCATGATTAGATAATTTAACCATTTTCTATTTTGATTAATGGTGTTTTTTTTTTGTTTTTTTTAATGTTAATATTCATTTCCCATTAGAACCACACATTTTGACAATTATTTTAACAGTATTGTTGACATGACTCATGAATTAAATTTTGCTAATTTCTGGTTCTACTTCCAGATGAGAATCAGCAGTGACAATCAAGTAAAGATATACACACAAACATATATTTCTAGCAATATTACCAGCCCTTGTTGCAGGTCCCACAATGTTACATAGCTAGTCTTTTCATCATCACAGTAGTTGGAAAGCACCAAGAAGCTTCCATGGTAATTCAGGGCAGCACTGTGAAGGAAAAGCATAGATGTCCTGTCTTCCAGAGTATGCAGATGGGTCATGGTATCCAAGCTAAACACAGAGAGATGGTGTGCATAATATGAACACACAATCACCTGCAAATACAGAGATAATGAACAGAGTGGGGACACAAGTTAAGGACAAATAGACACTGATATTAATATAACATTAAATTCTTACTGGACTTCTAAAACTTGACTTCTAAAAGTCTTAAACTGGACTGAAATCCCATTATCATTATAAGAAAGAACTAGTGACTTTCCCGTCAAAAATGACGGCAATAAAATTTGAAGGCTGGCAATGCTGTTTGCCATACAATGCAATTCTCTCCCCGTGCAATTTTCCATGTCTATTTTACGGTCCTCAGCATTGCAAGCCTCGGCCACTTTCATGCCTCACAATGAGCACCTTTGGCACTTATTGCAAGCCCTGTGATGAGCGCCGTTGGCGCTCAGTGCGAGCCTCTCACCCCTCTACTTTACGGGCCTCGCGATGAGCGTCGAAGGCCTGCATTGAGCGCTCATCGTCCGGTAAAGCCGTAATTTTTTCAAAGTGTTGCACGCCTCGCGATCAGCACCAAAGTCCTACATCCTTCGGCGCTGAATGCCATTAATGCTTTTCCATCCTTCATCGGTGGAGCATCCTTTGGGCAAATAATAACCATGACGGAACAGATGACCCTTAGAGGTACCCTGAAAGGATACAATGTCTTGCACAGTCTTTGCTCATTGCAGCCCCCGTCATGTTAAAATGTAAAAGTCTTGCGTGCCAGCGGCGCTCTTTGCGAGGCCTGCGAAGAGCACCCTAGGCACTCATTGTAGCAAAGTTGTGCGGGCCTCGCAATGAGCTCCTATGGCGCTCATCGCAAGACTGGGAATGAGCACCTTCGGTGCTAATTGTGCATGCACAAGCCCGTAACTTTTAACATGGCGTGACCGACAATTCGTAACTACCACAACTATTATAGTTGATAACTGTTTTTTTTTCTACGAGAGAGAAAAGCAATAACATTATGGATTCTCTATAGAGATGAGTTCTCACGTGTCATGAAGCTAATTGTCTTGACTTTGGTATCAGAAACATATTGTAAACTATTTTTCATTGCATCCGCTCTGAAATATATCAACCTTTTTAAATATAATTTATTGAGAATTATTGCTCAATTGCAATAACAGTTTTAATACAGTAACTTAAATATATAACACTCAGTAATAATATAGACAGAATCCAGGGCTCATTATTACAGTTTTAATGCAAGAAGTAGTGGTTTTATTTAAATACATATGTACAGTATACTAGGGATTCTAGTGCAATACATTTAAAATGTGGGCTACATGACTTTAAATATTCTAACTCACTTTTCAGTGTTTACTTATATGTGGTGTTGTTTTTAAGGTCATATTTTGTTGTACAGGTCTGGAGATCTTGTCTTTTAATGGAGCCTTAATAAAGAGTCTATATATATGAATTACGTCGGCTGTACCATTTATTTTTTGGGAGCCAACGTAAAGTGGTTTAGTTTGTTGCTTTTTCAGGACTTTTAGCCAATGAAATTAATTTATTACCTTTTTACTCAATTTGCTTTTTGCTTTGCCCAACAATTTAGAAAAACTAAAATGCTTATTGAATTTCATATAATAATTTACAAATACATGAAAGCTATCAAGGACTATATTTGATATTTGTATCTGCAATGTTGTGCCAATGATCATATTCCTCACGTTTTCATTTTCACTTAGGATGTACTGGTCAATAGCATTGCTCTTCTCATTTACAAGTTGCTGCATCTTTTCCAGCTCTTTCTTCTCCTCCTCCTCCATCCTCCGTCTTTTAGCAGTTTTGGTTTCATTACGCCTTTCCCATGGTGTCAGAAGTTCTGAAAATAATATCAACATGTTGACTAATAGTTTCTGAAAAGGCGGGGAAGTTCTGTTAGGGTGGAGGCCGATATGGATGGTCACAAGGTTATGTTGTGACCAGGTTATGTTATGTTCCTAGACAGACTGTTTAGGGGTGAGCATAATTTTAAAAGTAGTTCCAATAATTCTCACACTTTATCAGCATCCAAAAACACACTCTACATTTTTGCAGACTAAATAATCCCTTTAAATAATCACCATAATCCTTTATTTACATTTTGCTCTTTTGAACAATTACACTTAATTAGGCAAAATGTATGTAAAAAATAAGTAAATAAAATCATCCTTAAATGTATTACCTCATATATGCTGTCATATGCAGGTGTGATCTACCATTATTCGGGCCCTGTGTAAATCGGGTGGTTTCAACTGCGGCACACTGCCTAAATTGGCTACATGAGCTTTTCCCTACATTACATCTTTATTTATATCTTTAGCTCCCCCACACTATGGCACTAAGCCCACACCTTGTCCGCAAGAGTTTTCAGTGTAAGAAAAAATACTGAGCAATTTAAATTAATGGTGATACCTCAAAGTGGGCTAAAGTTTGGTACTCCCTTCTCATAACTATAGGGTATATTATATATTAGCAAAAACATGTTATGGCATTATACCTACAGATATGCCCTTGTGTTTTGCATAGACTAGCTAACTATTAGGAACATTCCGGGGCACAATGACAACAAGCTGATAGTATTAGCTATTTTGGGGACTACAACGTGGTCAGTGACACTTATTATATCAGCAAACTGAGCTAGTACATAGAAGCTACCATGACAGTAATACTTGATTTTTAAATCATTAGGGGGTGGTACATGGGAGGGTACAGAGAAAGGTAAACAAGTCATGTAAATTTACTTGCAAGCTACCTGAACATATGAAGCAGAGGAAGAGAAAGATGTGAAGCAACAAATTAGTCAACGAACACCCACTCGCCTCCTTTAACTACTACTAATAATTATGTTAGGTTGAAACATACTTCACAAAGCTTTTCAAAAACTACGGTGTGGAATTGTCCAAAATATAAATATTCAATATATATATATATATATATATATATATATATATATATATATTATCTTGGATCATCATAATAATTGTGTGCTTTTTTAAGTTTATAGAAAGTACCTGTTTCATTTCCTTTCTTTTTTCTCAGCAGCACTTCTTTATTCTGTTTTTCGTGGTATACATTATGGTCTGGCAGTAGTGAAGAACCTTTATCTTTATATTGTGGTCTTAAACGCTCTTGTATGAATCCTGTCTCTAAATTCCAGATGACAAAATGATCCCTGCAAAAAATTAAAATATACCACTTTTCATTAATTATTTTTTGTTGTTGCTGTTGACATACAACATGTGTTTGTATAGCTTTGTTAGTATACACATTATTATGTTCAATTAACATAATATATGTTTAATTTTCAGTTCCAGATATGGTCAAAAAGAAATTGTATTGGCAGTTACTTTATTCATATATGAAATGTAAAATTGCATTATTATTTAATTATGAGGTACAAGTGTAAGTTGAAAAATCATGTAAGCTGAATAATGCTTAAATGCAATGTATTTACTGACCTGTGCATGCAAACAAAATATGTATAATACCATACTTGTAACCAAATTTATTACACTGAAAGTACACTGAAGATCCATACAGCATTGATAACCTTAATAGTTTCCAATGAGCTGGACTTAGACATTTTGGAGAGCGAAGTGAGATGGACCCTAGGATGTCTTGCTGATAATAAAGCTGCAGGAGTTGATGGAATCCCATCTTAACTCTTCAAAAGTCTACAAGATGATGCTGTGAAAGTATTGCTTGCATTATGCCAACACATTTGGAAAACTCAAAATTGGCAAACAGATTGTTAATGGTTAGTCGACACCCCAATCCCCAAAAAAGGCAAAGAGCGCCCCAATTATCAAACAATTGCACTAATTTGACAGCAAGTTGATGCTTAAGATTCTACAGACTTGGTTCCAACAATATATGAAGAGAGAACTGCCAGATGTACAAGCCGGGTTTCGCAGAGGAAGAGGCACAAGAGATCAAATTGCCAATGTCCATTTGTATAATACAGAAAGAAAGAGAGTTCCAGAAAAAACATTTTCCTCTGCTTCATAGGCTAAGCCTTTGACTGTATGGATCACAATAAAATGTGGCAAGTTATTAAAGAGATGGGAGTACCAGACCATCTCATATGCCTTTTAAAGCAAAATGTATGTGGGCCAAGAAGCAATGGTCAGAACCGAACATGGAACAACAGAATGATTCAAAACCGGGAAAGGTCTGCGACAAGGTTGTATATTGTCACCTTATTTATTCAACTTATACGCGGAATACGTCAAGCGTAAGGCCGGACTAGATAAATCCAAAGCAGGAATTAATATTGCTGGAAGAAATATCAACAGATACGCAAATGATACTACCCCAATGGCTGAAAGTAAGGAAGAACTAAAGGATCTATTGATGAGGGTAAAAGAAGAGAGTGCAAAAGCTGGCCTGCTGCCCAACGTTAAAAGATGAAGATCATGGCATAAAGCAGTCTCAGTTTCTGGCTAATATATAGAAAAGAAGTGGAGGCATGAATAAACAACAACAAAGCTAATTTTTTTGCATTTATCTTCAATTATTTGCTTTCAAGATTTTACATATGGTAAAGACATTAGATGTTTTCTTAATAATTTATAGAGGTACTTGTCCTGTATTGTATGCCTTAAATTAATCAGTGAGGGTAAAAAATGGTGTACGTTAAAACCGTGTATAAGTAGGGAACTTGCTGGACAGACAAAACAACTCACCTATTTTCAGAAAGTCCCAAGAGAAATCCCCCATCCAAGATCCTATATTCATGCTTTGGACAAGGAATAACATAAAGGCCTGTTTGTTTTCGGACATATTTCTTTTTTAACAGATCATATGTTAGAAGTGTCTGTGGAGACAAAGAGAATATAGATAAATCCCCGTAGAAAGTGTTACAGAATTGGTTAGACCATTAAGTACATATTAATAGAAAATAGTTCCTGTATCTAAAATAATAATAGCAAAATAACCCAAGAAAGTTTCCAGGTGCATAACACAAATTGCAATGTGAATTATAAAAATGGGGATTAGGAAAGCAATTCAGCAAAGATAAAAAAGAGAAATAACCACTGAAGGATTTCTTATGTTAGGATAATTCAACCTGTGAAGGTGTTGTAAGATTTAATAAATAGATCTATGACCCCCCTGCAGGGGTATCTGCATTCTGGAACATCCAACAACAGTTGAGGCCCCAAAATCTATTTGATTTCTCTGTTATTAGTTACTATTGCATTCTTATGTTAGGATAATTCAGGAAAACACAGATATGTGAAGGTGTTGTAAGATATAAAAAAAAGATCTATGACTCCCAAAGGGATACCTCCTTTCTGGAATACCCAACAACAAAATCTAGCTGATTTAAAAGTAATAAACTAGAGGTGCTATTGATTTTTTTTCTTGCTTAATCAGAAATGTACAGTGCCTTCCAAAAGTGTTCAACCCCTTGGCATTTTTGGTGTTTTGTTCCCTCACAACCTGGAATTAACATGGATTGTTTGAGGATTTGCATCATTTAATTTACAGAACATGCCCACAATTTTTTTTGTTATTGTGAAGCAAACAACAAATAGGACAAAATAACACAAAAAAGTCAATGTGCATAACTATTCATCCCCCTAAAGTCAAGTTGGAAGGTTTGCGCTTGTGAACAGCAATCTTTAAGTCTGACCACAGATTTTCTATTGGATTGAGGTCTGGGCTTTGGCTAGTCCATTCCAACACATTTACATGTTTCCCCTTAAACCACTCAAGTGTTGCTTTAGCAGTGTGTTTGGGGTCATTGTCCTGCTGGAAGGTGAACCTCCGTCCTAGCCTCAAATCACATACAGAGTGGTGCAGGTTTTGCTCAAGAATATCCCTGTATTTAGCACCATCCATCTTTCACTCAACTGTGACCAGTTTCCCAGTCCCGGCTGGGATGTTGATCTTTGGGTGATGTGATAGCGTTTTCTTTGATGGCCGAAAAGTTAAATTTTAGTCTCATCAGACCAAAGCACCTTCCTTCATACATTTTGGGAGTATCCCACATGCCTTGTCGCAAACTCAAAACGTGCCATTTTGTTTTTTGCTGAAAGTAATGGCTTTCTTCTGGTCACTGCCATAAGGCCCAACTCTATGGAGCGTACGGCTTATTGTCGTCCTATGTACAGATACTCCAGTCTTTGCTATGGAACTCTGCAGCTCCTTCAGGGTTACCTTAGGTCTCTGTGCTGCCTCTCTGATTAATGCCCTCCTTGCCCGGTCCGTGAGTTTTGGTGGGCGATGTCTCTTGGCAGGTTTGCTGTTGTGCCATGTTCTTTCCATTTGGTTATGATAGATCTGATAGTGCTCCTGGGAATCATCAAAGATTTGGATATTTTTTTATAACCTAACCCTGACTTGTACTTCTCAACAACATTATCCCTTACTTGTTTGGAGAGTTCCTTGGTCTTCATGGCAGTGTTTGGTTAGTGGTGCCTCTTGCTTAGGTTTCGCAGCCTCTGGGGCCTTTCAAAAAAGGTGTGTATATGTAATGACAGATCATGTGACCTTAGATTGCACACAGGTGGACATCATTTCACTAATTATGTGACTTCTGAAGGTAATTGGTTGCACCAGAGCTTTTTATGGGCTTCATAACAAAGGGGGTGAATACATACGCACATGTTTTCTAACAAATAGTTTTATGTATATATTTTTCTCATTTCACTTCACCAACTTAGACTATTGTGTTCTGATCCATCATATAAAATTCAGATTAACAAAACATTGAACTTAAGGCTGTAATGTAACAAAATAGGTAAAAAGTCAAGAGGGGGGAAACACGTTAGCAAGGCACTGAAGTTAAAATACAACCCTATAATGGTCCTTATAAAAAAACTTAACGCGACATTTGTATTTGTTTTTGAACACCTCATGATATCTATATATTAAAGGGACATGGAAGGTCCTTGTTTTTAATATTTAAATAAACTACCTAAGTGTTTACTTGCATAAAAAAACTTTATTAACAAGTACAAATTAATTGTAGTTTAAACTCCATGTTTTACTGATGACTGTTAGGTAACCCTGAAGGGTTAGTGACAATATAATACATCTAGATACAGTATATATATATATATAAAAAATGAACCTGCAGCCAAAATGGCGGGTTCCATGTAATTATGGGCTTGCAATTGAATGAGGCCCATGACACTAAATTGTGACTAGTTGAACAGCTAACAATTTTCAATTTCCTGAGGTATTATACCATGAATAAAATAATTAATACATTATTTCATACTTGAGAAACAAGGTTTGATAATATGTACCTGATAAATGGGTCTTGGCGTGTCAGTGAATGAGGCCATGTCTCTGTCAGTAAGAATAAATAACTTCATGTCTCTGACCAGTACAATGTCTGTATTTTCCATCAATCCGCGCTCCACTCGCACTGCGCTGCCTTTGCACTTTGACTTCACAATATTCCAAACAGTGACAATGCCTGGCCTCACACTTCTGCACACCACATACCTGGTCAAAATAAAAGTGAGTGAAAGAAATCAGTGAAACAATTATTTGCTGCTTCTCCATGATTTTTTTCTATACATGTAACTAATCTACCAAGTGTGTCTCAGAGATTCCCAAGGATCCAGCTCCCAGATCACACAGAATCCTTAAACATCACTTAACGCCAAAACCTCTTGCCTTCTGTTACAGGAATACACCCCAGGATTGTAGGTAGGTTGGTTTTTCGGTACCAATCATGCAAATCAGGACCACCAGCAGGAAATCAGGAACACGTGTTCACAGGATCAGCATGACTGGTACAATCTGCTCTTAAGTGGTCTTGAAAAGGCAGAGGAAGCCAATCTTACCCACAGATTTCATCAGGCTCAGGATACCAAGGGTTAATAGCTCAATGAAAAAGCATTCCCTCAAGAATGACAACACACCTTGCTTATGTGTCCCATCAATAATTCAAACACACCTTGCTTATGTGTCCCCAAACATAGCATAACAATATTTATTCTTCCACACATATATTTAAACAGTACATCAATCAATCAACATTAGCCCCTTCCTTGGGAAAACAAAACAGTTAACCCCCCAGTAGCCCGGTATGAACTATTCATGCGGTTTGAGATTACTTTGATGCGCTTGGGGCCATGCTGCCCCTAGGTGCCTAAGAGTCTGGCCAGCCTTGATAAGATTTAAATACCACTCAGAGTCCTAGTGACTAGGCTTTAATCCCACATTACAATTTTTTTTTCTAAGGAGTAACTTCATATTTATATTAGCTAACTTTATGATAAGAATGTTAATTGTGAGGAGTGCAGTTTGGGAGAGTCCCACCATGGCCCAAAATGTGGGTTGTTACAATCACATGCTTATATAAGCAAAAGGTAAAGTAAAGAGGATATTCTCACTTTTCACTCCACTAGAATCAAGCAGTAGAGGCCATATTGGAACAAAAACATACTAATAAAGTAAAAGCAGTAAATGTATAAGTAATTGTGCACAGCTTCTGATTTACACTGGAAGCTTCATTTTATTAAATAAATCATTTCTTGTGGAAGGTCTTCTATCAATTATTTTATTGAGCAAGACACGTGATAAAAACATAGCACCTAAAGCAACTTGATTGCGACGTGGATCTGTGAGTGAGCACCTGCCTATATCCATTGTTGTAATTATTCTTAGGATTACAAGGCCCAGACACAGGGCATTGCCATGGAATAGTGTATGAATATGCCAAGACATATCTATAAACATTACACTTCTATTAGTTAGCAAACATGACACTTTCTGACATACAGTACATATCCATAAACATACATACACTTCTAACTTTATATATATTTATGTGGTGATATTTGGATGGGGACATATGAATGGTAAAAGGAGATTCACAGCAGTATGACTGCAAAATCCAATTTGCAAAGGGTAAGAATATCAGCATGTTAGCAAAGATGAACGTTTAATATCTATGAAATACTCATTTTTAATTAAAGAAATGTCAATCTTTATCTAATGACATAACTTAACACAGCAGGCAGCAACAACAATGCTTTAAAATATGACATCACTTTTAATACATACTGAAATGAAGTGCACTTGCCTGGGATAGTTTTTCATTGTAATAATCTCTTGAATACCATCTGTTTTCTTTGCCCTGCTGATATTGACCGACAGAGACTGGTCATTTATACGGGACGCCAGATTCCAGGACCGTAAGAAGTTTTCTCCATCACAGAAGGCTAAGCAGTAACGGAGGTCAAAACAGATTCCTACAGAGAGGGAAATATTTTAATATTTATATTTCTTATAACATTTTATTAATATCATTTCAGTGTGAATGGTGAAATATATGTGTTTGAGTTTTTTGGTTACCTCACTGTATTTCCACTACCATTATTGTTATATTACACTGATTTTTTTTAAAAATAAAAAGTGATTGTGTGCCTCGTATTTGCTACTATAGCTGTCTCTAGTCAGATAAATAACTTTGCAACATTTTTATAAATGGAATTTTGGCAGTAAATTTATTTTTCTGACCATTGTTCTTATTTCTCCCTTTGTCTCAATCCATATAGTTAATGGAGAAATGCCATAAAACAGCTGGGAGCTCAATGTGCAAATAACTCCACAACTAAGCCAAAGTGGTCTTGATATTTAGCACAAATAATGGCATTTTGAATTTTAAATCAAAGAGCACATGACGATTGCAGGATTCCTAAGATAATGTTGAAACTATTAATACAATGCCCAGCCATCCTAGACTAATAGGCATGATAAAAGCTTATATCTTACTGGAGTAGTAAAACCATACAAACTCAATTCTTTCACTTAGATTTATTTTATTTTCAAATAAAAGTATGTTGCAGTTTTATTTTACTTTAGACCAGGGCTTACCAAATGCAGAAAACAATAAACCAGTGGCTCCTAAAATCCAACTTCCTTCATTCTTTGTATATTATGCATATATTAACATGTATACAACATTTCCTTGGTTATTAAATATCTTGGTTAGAAAACTAATTTGTCTGGTTTCTAAGTGTGACAGACTACAGTATATTCTACTGTATACCAACTTTAGTGCCATGGGATTTACTTTTTCGGTAGACATCCTAACAGGATTTACCATAATATTAGCGCAATCACAACTGCTTCTCCCCATTACATACATATGTATATCTCAATTTATCTCCTGCATCTGCACTAAGAACCCACCAGACAAGAGTTTGTCTGCCCAGATTTACATGCAGATTAACATCTCCATTTAGGATGATTATGCTATGAAGTCTTTCACTTGGGAAAACTACCTGTGACCAGCTGAAGATCTACTGCAGATCTAGATCTACCTTTTGGGCATCTATGCTGTACACATTTTAGTGTTCAAGCATTATAATGGCCATTTAAACAATCACAAAATATGTCTCAATTATTATAGGATAGCAAAGTATGGATAAAACATGACTATTTGTAACAGGAATTTACACAGCTCAATCATTCCTTCCATTTAACTGATCTCGTTTTCAGTTTTTACTCATTACTGGAGTAAAGGTTTCCTTTTACATCTGGTCTCTGAGGTATCAATCGAGTTTGGATGTTTGCAGATTTATACCTCCGAGGCCATTTGTAAAGGAAGCCATTAATCAAAGGAGTGCTTCATTAGGCATAATCTGTTTAGACCAATGGGACCGGTCTCTTAAAATTGAGTGGCTAATGTAGAACATTCAAAGATGTTTCTAAATACTAATTGACATTTTTATAATTAACTACCAATTGCAAATACTGATATTTTTATAGATTTTTACTACCATAAATGGGACCTCTTATGGATCACCTTATGTTTAAAGCAGAACATTTTAAATATGTGTTAGCTACATAAGAATTCAGACCTCAGAAAAACTAACCTGCTACAGGTACAGAAGAGAATTTAACAATGTGTTTGTGGTCTTCAGTCTCCAAATTCCAGACCACTATTTCTGTGGTGTTGGTGTTGGGGAGCTGGGAGAATGCCACAACATGGGACCCTTGGCGATTTATAGCAAACTTTGTTATGAAGTCATTGCAGCAGCCTTTCACAGTGCGGATGTAAGCAAAGCTTTGCACACTGAACAGTTCTATGTGTACTATATCATGCATCTTCAGAGATGGGTACCTGGAAGACATTGGGCATTTGAAAGAATTAATAACTTTCCCAATATCAGCTTTAGTTCTTCAAAATATTTTATTGAAAAGAAACATTTGAATAAACCACTAAAGACACATTTTCATTGTATGCTCTTTTTGAGGAACTTGATCTTATAATAAGCACATTGTTTTTTATATATTAAGTTGTATTCAGTTATGTTTCACTGGGGCATACATTTTTTTCCTTTACCTGATTTGTCACTTGAAAGGGCTGTCACAGTGATGTGAAACTTACAATAGGGTTAAATGGATCTACAAAGAGTTCAACTTTATAAGATAGGATCACACTCCCAGGTGATAAATCAGAAAAGCAAATAAATCAAAAGCTGATCACAGTAAAGAGTAATTTAATATAATGGATAATAAATTAAACTCTGTATTGTTTCCTTCTAACACAATTTTCCAATTCTCAAAATTAGTTTTTCAAAAAATACAGATATAAATAAGTATGGGACTTCAGTGGTCCTGCAAAGAAAAGAGACTGAAATCAGAACTGCCAACCCCAGTAATACAACATGAACCAAATTACCTAATTTATATACGAAGAATAAAAGGAACATACAACACCTAACAATTGAGAAACAGAATTCACAGAAGAAGGAAAGAAGATTGAAATTGGATTTTGTAGGAGAAATTACATTTTATGGTACAAAATACACAGAATGAAACAACACAGAGATTTAAAACAGCATTAAAAGTTCAGGAAAAGTAACAACTGAAATGTATTTACACTAAATTCCTATTAGAAGAAATCCTGGTTTCTCTATGTAATTTGAATTAACCAATTATAGATTATATTGTAGTTAAATTTTTATAACATATTATAACAAAAATAAAGATTACATGCATATAAATTATTTATGTAACTTTATACCCTTACCCAAATTCATGGGGAGTCTTTAGAACTTGCAGATTATCCACATATATAACATTTTAAGACACTAGATCTTCAAATAATTTTGGATTTGGATTCTTATATATTTGCATATCTCTCTGAGATAACAGATGTCAAGGTTTCCAAACTTTGCATTCATTCCTAAATTTATTATTGCATTTACTCACATCCTCTTCCTTACTGGGTACATCATTAATATAGCTTATTATTATGTTCTAGAGCTCTGACTTCTGCAATGGTCAAGTTTTTTTTTACTTTAAAAGACTTAAATATGTGTACAAAAAGTTGTTTTGGGACCCAGTTTAATGGGAACTATTCTGTTTAATTTTCACCAGATTCCTTAGTTAAATTAATCTATGGATATAATCAAGCAAAGCTTGGCATAATTTGTTCTAATTTGTACAGTCCCTGTACTCCAGTATTTCTCCATCGCCACCAATATATCTGTTCCTATTCATTATTGTGGATGAGATTACTCATGTTTGTTTTAGGATATAACAAGAGGGTTGAAAGGAGAGACATGAAATGCTCAGGGTATCCCTGTGGATGGATGGTCTCAAACCATAAGCAAAATTTGTGGGTTTTTATAGTATAGTTTTATATTAGATTACATCATAATAACCATAAAACAAAGCATATAGCAGAAGCAGTCCTAACTGTTACACATGTTTATTTACACTGACCTTTACTTATAATTCTCAAGATCCATCATCTATCTACTGTCACTTACATAAATCTTCAGAATATATGGACACTGTAAAAATTGGTTTCCACATAAATTGATTCACAATATCGAAAGAAGCACGTAGATATAAAAGTGCCAGATCTGGAGATATAGGGATTCACTTTCCAAATGTAGCATGTATCACATAAAGCATTCCCTGTAGAGCTTTTCTAGTTTGGGTCATTCCTAAATGTCCTATTATTATAGAACAGTACTTCTTTATTTGTTGAGACATTTCCATAGCTACTGCGCGCTTTGCAGTCTCATACTGTAAGCTATGTACCTGAATATGACTATGAAGTATTCCTTTGTAATGGCCACACCTTGAACAGAGGCTACAGGATCTTGCGCAGTCAGTTTTGCCACAACAGTTCCCCGTTTGGCACTCAGAACCATGGCGTAATTCCCACTCCTGTCACAATGCAGAAAAGAAAAGGATCATTCATAGTCTATGCGTTGCACATTCTCTTGCCACTAGTAATGTTGTCTTGCAACACTGGCAGAGAAAGACACTGGGACAAGGAAATAGCAGCAGCAATGTATCACTAGATCAACACAAAGGTGTTTAACAGCCTTAACATGTTTGAGTACGGATTAACATTTTTCTAAAACCTGTAAAGAAAAGAAATACAAGGTTGTTCATTTTATTTCTCAGAATAAAAAATGGTAAGGTAATTCATTTTAAGGTACCTAAAACAAATATTGTTTTAGGATTTTGCAGCATGTGTTTTGTAATATTAAGGGAAAATTAATAGGCAGTTTCTGTTACAAGATTAATTCAGTTTGAGATCACATCTATCATCTTTATAAATATATACAATAGCAAAATTACAATCTTTAAATTGTAAGTTTTCAAGTTTTCAATCTTGCAAGGTGCTTTGGGGAATGCACTTTGGACACTGGACCCAAAGATAGGGCCCTCCATCTTTGCAGTGTGTTAATACTGCTATTGTTTTGCATTGATCACAACCCATGTATAGCGCTACAGAATATGTTGGAGCGTCACAAATAAAATGCTAAAAATAATATGTAACCAATTAACAAAAGCCATATAAGTCATGAATACAAGAGCATTTCTAGAAAAAAAAATTGTTAAGAATCTCTGGTTGTATCATAGGCACCTCCACCAGAAGTTCTACTGTTCTGCTATTTAGTGTTATTGTGGCAGTCTTTTAATATAAATGAATATAGATTTTATCTGAGTCCACCATTCCTCTGAGATGTTTACTCTTGTTAAGAACAAAAGCAAAATATCTGCTGCCATCAAAGCAAAACTGAATACAGTAGCAAAAAATAAAGACTGTATTTATTTGAATTTTTTTTAAAACATTAAGTTTATTACCAATTCGCTTTCCTCATAAGAGCATACTAAAAATAAAGACAAAGTGGGCCATTAATAGCTGCAAACCAATTATTTAGAATTCAAAGTAAAGGTCATGGTGAGGAGTCTACAACTGTGATAATAATTATTTAATGGACACTACCTATTAAATATATGTAAATATGTGTATACTATTTCTTTACCTGTAAGCAAACAGTATATAATCTTTCACAGAATTTCTGGAGACGAGTATAGAGAGATTTTTGTGGACAGGAGTCTCATCAGGAGGAATGTCCGCCTCACAGATCATTTTGCAGGAGTCAGCCAGATCAAACACCTAAAAGCATTACACTTCATTATGGATAATACATAAAGAGCTATTTACATCACAAAAAATAAGACATGATTGAAAAAAATGTATTGAAAAAATTAATTATTGTCAGTATCAACTCACAATATTCCCTCAAAATAAATCTGCAAAGCTTTGCCATTGGGACAATCAGAATTGTGTTTAAATGTACTATTTAACCATATTCCTGGATACTCTGCATTAAAAAAGCATACACATTATTTGCTTTTCTTTTTCTTTATCAGATTTTGGCTTAAAAGAAATGAACTGGTACAATATTACATACTTATCAAGTTGAAACAGGTTGCACTGTAGTGCCATGGAACTGTGTGTGTGGACATGTAAATGTGTATGTGAGGTGTAAGTTTCCATATACAGGGTTGAGTTACATTATTATGACCACCGTCAGCAGAGTGTAGCCAATTAAATACTTCCCAAGTCGTGAACTGGCTTGTTGGGTATATAAGGTGACATATAGGCATTCTGCAACCATCGCTGTCATGGGTAAAACTTGCAATTTATCCGACTTTGAAAAGGGGATGATCATTGGCTTTTCGAGACAAGGGTGGCCGTATTTATGAAACAGCGCAGTTTGTGAATTGTTTGCATGCTGCTGTGGCTGGACAAATGGCACCATTGCAAATAAATGGAGTTGAAACTGAGGTGTACTTTGTACCATTGATGTCAGAGGCGAACATCGTCTCGGAAGGTGAGTGAGGGCTACCCAAAAACTGCAGTTGAGCAACTCACCGTCCAAATGAACTAAGGGGCTACCAGATGTGTGTCTAAAATGACAGTACAGCGAATCCTGTTGTGTATCGGGCTCCAAAGCAAAGGCTGGTCACTGCACCCATGCTGACGAGGGTTCATAGTCAGAAAGGTCTTCACTTTGCATCACAGTAAGGGTTACCTTCTCTCATGAGTCACATTTTATGCTCCATCAACTGGATGGATGTTGGCGTGTCAGGCGCAAAACATTGGAGAACAAACACTTTATAATTATTGTTGGTCTTGGGAATGTTTTCTTGGCATTGTCTGGGTCCACTCATATGTATAGAAGGCACTCTTATCCGATTGGGTTATCTATCCATCCTTGCAGATCAAGTACATCCATACCTGTTGATTGTCTTCCCTGGAGCTGATGGAATCTACCAGCAGGACAATGCAACATGTCTTCCGAACAGAATTGTCCGGGAGTGGTTAGAGGAGCACGACAAAGACTTCCAAGTACTTCCCTGGCCTCCAAATTTTTCAGACTTGGGTCCAATCAAGCACCTGTGTGGGACCACCTAGATCACTATGTTTGCTGTATGAATACTCCGCCATGCACTCTTCAGCAGCTGTCAGATGATCTGTAGTCTGCATACTCCAGATACCCTTGCTAACCTTCCAGCATCTTATTCACTCACTACTAATGTCTACCTGCTGTCCGAGCTGCACACAGTGGGTTTTGTGGATATTGGTCATAATAATGTGACTCGACTGTGTATATAGCAAGGGGAATATCAAGGGGAAAGGAGAAGTTATAAAAGGGTGTGTGGATTGGGCCCATTGCAGTATAAAACCTAGGTATTCTGGTGGAAGACTTTTCCCATGATCTACAGCTCAGGATTAAATGTTCCCATGATAACTTGACTTCCAACTCACCTTGACCAAATGACTTCCATCAAAAAATGCCAAGAGGAGCTGCCCATCCATGGCAGATGTCAGTATAGGAGAATCCAGATAGTCAGTTGCAGAATAGATCATTTTACCAAGGAAAATATCCCATACTTGGAAGGAGTTGTTCTGAGTAACTGCTACTATCCGGTTTTGCATTAACACAGTAATGGAGTCGATGCTGGTCCCCACTCCAGATAGTGTAAGAGAAGCTCTGCCAGTAGCCAAATCCCAAAGTATTATGGTGCCATCTTTAGATGCCGTCACAACTTGGAGATCCTTCTGTGCCTCTGCTATGGCTGTTACACTGTCAATGTGGCCTGGACATCAATACACACATCATTGCATTTAGCTATAAAGTGAAGAGACGGTTCACAAGTTCTAAAAGGGTTCTCTCACACAATGTCTAACTCACACACAGAGATTGTTTCTGTGGTCTGTGTATGTCTGTTCTTGTGAAGATCATTGGATACCATTTTAAATACTAGGGGCCCCATTCAATTGACCGAATTTGAGATCAGAGGCCCGTAAGTAAGCTTGCAAGCAAATTTACTATTCAATTGGCGTCTTTTTGCAGGCTTGGAACGGGTTTCGAGCTTGAAAAGATGCCACCCGTCAAACTTGTAACTTACAGCCTCCAGAAGCCTTTGATCTGTCACTTTCGCAGGGCTAAAATTGCAAATGGCTATTCAATTGCTCCAATTCCCCAAACTCGCAAACCCACACTCATAAACCGCATATGGAGGAGAAAATCTTACATCTGCTTGAAAGGACCCGCAAAGGGGTTAAACACCAGTTTGTAGCACTTTAAATGCAAATAAAAAAAGTAATCGTGCACTGTAAATTACTGGGCAAGCGATGAAAGACATTATTACACAACAGTCTCAAGCCCGCACAACTGCAGGAAATTACATTTATATTTATGTGTCATTTTGTGGTTAAATCGATCTTGGGTATCATTGAATTAATACAAATCAGGCCACCCCATATGGACTAGAACAGTATTGGCATTCATTTTCATAATTCTTTATTTTCAAAGTTGTGCGAGTCTGATCGCATATCGGACCCCCGAACCTGATTAATTGACACGTAACTTCCATGTTTTACTGACGTAATTATGACAGTGTCATTTTCTATTGGTCTATTCAAAATGGATGGTTACGGGCTTGGTGAATTGATACGGTTCCCACCCACAACTGCTCCGAAACAGTGCATGGTTTTACGGAACTGGCTTCAAGATTGCAACTCGCGACCTAGAGCAATTGAATAGCCTCGCAAACAGGGACCAATGAGAGCACGCAACTTACTCTCAAAAAAGCGGCTATCTACAATCGAGTTAGGGGCTTGGAATTGAATGGGGCCCTAGGTTTAGCACATTGGTATGATTACACCTCTATAATGTGACTTTACTGAAGACTGTGTTTACTCACAATTTATGTCCACCAATTAAAAAAGAAGAATCAGTTAGATAAATATTCAGTTCACAAATACTTATTTGCTTGGTCCCATATCAGTAAGAAACCTTTAGGTTACCAAAATATTTATAACTCATTAGCTGGTCCTGTACTTCACCTACTATAACCATCTTGATTTGTCCAGAACCTATACATTAATCTGTGCTTTTAGAAAAAAAAATTTTTTTCAAATGTTTATACCTGCTAATGTGTCAAAAAGAAGGCCACCCGGTGGTAGAAGGCAGGTAAATGACGGCACAAAAACAGGAATAGAAGATTGTTTACACTGTGACATTAAGATGGGTAGAAAAGGGTATTTCTTTGGATCACCTGGAAATGAGAAGCAAAACATATATTTAGTAAAAAAAAATTCAGTGCTATAATATTGTACATCATCTATCTCTATTTTACAAGAAGAGGTATACAGTCTGTTAGTAAAACAAATACTTTGGTAGACATAAGGACAATATAAAGTTTGTATTTTTGAAATGTAAAATATACAGATTATTATTACTCTGTATTAATAAAGTCAAAGCATTTTTCATAGTGATATTTCCAAATTACAGTACAGTGGTCCAATTAGCAAATTACAAATAGATGCATTTTAAGGTAAGTAGAAATATCAGTACATATACAATACAATACAATACAATAAAAAACAAATATACTATATGGGTCAGCAGGCAGCGTGGTGTAACCTAGTTGAGGTCCACCCTCTCAAAAGAACTTACAATCAAGGCAGTAAGCGGATGCAAGCGGTGTGGCTGTGTATTATAATGTAAGGCTGAAGGTGATACTTTTTAATGAGTTTTTGAAGGTTTTGAAGCCGGAAGACTAGTGCAACTCAAGAAAACTCCTGAAGACCAGAGTGAGAGGAGATGACAAGATCAGAGGAAAGAAGAAGGTCATTAGCAAACTGAAGAGGGTGATTTGGGGAATATTTGGGGCAGAAATATAAAGGAGTGCACTGTTGTTGCCTGCACCACCCTGCTCATGAACCAAGTTTCTATGATAATCAACAAATTAAAGAAACTAAAAATAAATAGCTCAAGAATGAAAGAGAGTTTATTGCAAATGTAACAATCTACCCTGAAATGCATTCAGAAAATACTTGGTTTTCATTAATGCTGCTAGATTCTAATAGATGTTCTATTCATAATGGTAATACTTTTTGTATATCCACTACTCAATTTATAGTCTTTAAAACTCTATATTTTTTATTTTATTTATTATGTACAATACATTTTATTTAAACTAATAAAAAATACTTTTGATAAAATCTCAGGAAGCCTAGCAGGATAACGAATCGTAACACTAGAATGTCACATAAATTCATAAAAATGTATTCTGTTTTTTATTTATTTTTTATTTTCAATTATCTCTTCACATACATACAATTTATAAAAATGTTCAAAACGTATTGTTGGCCATAGAACAAACATATCCACTTATACATCCAAACTTACAAACAATTCAAATAGAATCACATTTAAAAGTGTTAAGAGGAATAAGAATAGGATGTTTTTTTTTTAATGAGGAATAAGGTCAAACTAACTGTTTTCATGCTTCTCCTCTTTTCTAGCCCCAAGATTCCCATTTTGTTCTAATTGTGCGATGCCTCTTGTTCGATTTTTCTATTTCTATCGACAATGACTTTTATTTCCGTCCATAATGTGACTATGGATTTTTTCCAATTTAGTATAATCAAGAATTTTGCTACAAACAAAACGTTAATGCCAATGCTGGACTTCTTATGATCAATTGCTTCAGTAAAGATATGAAAGAGAATACATTTTGGGGTTACTTTTAGATTATAATTGATAATTTTAGCTAGGTGGTGTATACAGTTTGCCCAGATTTTTTGTATAATGTGGCATGACCACCACATATGTTCACATGTTTCCCATTCATTTCACCCTCTCCAGCATTGTCCCAAGATTTGTTGAGGAGCTATTTTTGCCAACTTATTTGGTGCTAAGTACCATCTTTGGTTTAGCATAAAGTAAATTTCTCTTAAGCAAATACATATTGTATTTTTCTCTGTACGTTTAAAAGCTTTAAACCATGTTTCAGTGTTAAATTCTATATTAAGATCTTTCTCCCATTTTTGAACCTTTATAGTTTTGTTATTATGTTTGCTAGATTTTATACTTTTATAGCAATTAGTTATAGACATTTTTTCCCCATCTCTTAATAACTATTCAAAATGAGTGAGGTCTCTTATTGCTGTTAGAGAAAATTCAGATTTAAGTATTTTATTTAACATTAAGTTATATTGTAACCATTGCTCTCTTGGGACTTTCTTTTCCTGAACTAGCATTTGAAATGTCTTAAGCCTTCCATCAGTGTATAAATCAGATAGAGTATTGAATCCCCATTGTTCCCAATTTGTTTTTATTGGAGAAAATGTTGTACATAACATGTTTAATAGGGTATTTGGAGAAGGAAATTTTATGAAATTAAATTCAGAATTAATTTTATACCATAGATTTACCAATGATTTGACCACTAATCAGAGGTTATTGACTAATTTCTTATCTTCTGTTTTATTCCATATTATATTGTCTAATTGCAGATTATTTGAAAGGAGTTTTTCAATTTGTAAACATGTAGGTACAGTAAACTCCCAGTTATCCGGCACCCACAGGGACTCCCTATTGCCGGATAAGTATAGTTGCCGGTTAATCGGGAGTCCTGGAAAAAAGGATCTAAATGACCCTTAAACCCACAAAAAACCTTCAAAATGCCCTGAAAAGGGTATCAGCACCTAAACTGGGCCATTTAGGCCCAGAAAAATCATTAGAAAAAAAGTTAGTATTTTTTTTTGCAGTCTCGAACTGCCGGATAGTGCCGGTTATGCCGGTTTAGCTGGAGTTTTTTGAAAATGGGGAATTGATGCCGGTGCTTGTTGCTTGAGAGTGCCGGTTGGTTAGGTGCAGGATAACCAGGATTTTACTGTATTTTTGTTTTAAGGGAAAATATGTGAGCTAGTGTAATAGCTCTAGAGTAATCAAATAGATTAGGGAAGGCTAAACCTCCTTTTAAAACTCTGTTGAAGTTCCTTAATGGATACATTGTTAAACTGCAGTAAAGTTCTGTGAACTGCCAAATGATCCTATGGGAGATTAAGGAAAGCTGCACACTTGTTACATTTTTAGTAATCATCCCTTGGTACACAACCTTTAGTATACAAGCCTGTAAACAGCCTAATTTTTAACTCTTAATGTTAATGTGAAGCTGTAGGACTACCCCTGTTAACTTACCCACTAGAATTTATAACACAACGAGCAGTCTAACTATATTAATGCCATTAAGCCCTTAGAACATTTATTTTTTTATTCAGCTTTTCACTTTACTATAAGAGCAACTAGTTTTTGCATACCTGGTGCCACAGGTTTGTCTAAGGCTTCTATCTGGTGCAGACGTCCCAGGAGTTGTGATGCCAGTTGACAAGGATCCCTGAGTAACACCATCTTGGACAGCTGAAGTGCATCAGACAACAGGTCCAAATCAAGTGATGACCTGCAGAAGAGAAAATGTTGTGACAGTGTTACAGGATTCAGCTGCAAAGTCATACCCCATTTTTGTGTAATTTAGAAAAATATATATTCAGTGAAGAACGGTATATAATAAAAAAAAATGTTTTAGCTTTTTTATCTCGTATTTCAAAGTAATAAACATTTTAAACATAATAGTATGTACTAATTGCTATCAGGTAAATAATATATATTTTAATTATGATTTATTTATACTTTAACATTTGTTTAAAATATAAAGGAGCACTGTTTTACTCCTCCCTCATCAAAGTTATCATTATTACCCTTTATTTGTAAAGTTTGTACATAAACAGCAGGGAAGAGCCCAGTAGTTATAATCTACACAACTAAACAATGTTAGACCTGTGTGATTGTGGTAACTCCAAGGATAATGGCTAGCTTCTAACCTGTTGACTGGTAAGTATTTAGCATCATCAGATATGATTTAACTAATTTACTCATAATTATATTTTTGTAATTGTATGTTTTTAGTTTTACTAGACTTATTTTTATTTTAATCAATAGTAGTTGAAAAAAGGATATATTGTGTGCACAGCCCTTTTAAACAAGAGCAGCATTGGATTAAGTCAGCTAGTAATCATTATCTGCTTCTGCTGCCTGCCACCAAATAGGAAGGTGTCGGTATGTACTCGACTGCTCTAGTGTTGCAAGTGAATATGAAAACAATGTCATATAACATCAAGTCCATGTTGGAGATTCACAAAGACTACATGTAAATATGACCCCATACTATCTGTTGATTTTCATTTGTATGTGAAGTCCAATAATTAGTGTTCTGTGGAACAAATTGTTCTATACAGATTAAGACTTTACCTTTCATGACTCTTGGCAGCCTGAATATCTTCTTGTATGTTGACAATTGATGTGGCAGAAGCTTTATGTAAAAGATACTCATAATTAAATATGCATTCTGTGATTAGCCGTGATATCTGGTTAGACTGAATGAGATGGTAGGATATTCCTAGGATTTTTCGAAGGTTGAACACATGACTAGTCTTGCTGTCATGCCTCACAATCCATGAAAGAGGCATCATGTTAGATTTGTCACTTGTGCTGAGTTTATGGCGGCTATTACCTTCTAGGTAGTAATCAGCAAAAGTTGCATGTATGGAAAGCTGAGCATCCTTCGACTTTACATATCGTCTTATACATGCATCCCTAAAAGATGCATGAGCCCAGGTAATGACATAAGTATTGTCTGTCCTTTGTTCTACCAAATGTATACCAAGATCATTTTGTAGTTTTACCCAGAGAGATTCTGGAAAAACTGGCACCATTACATTCTGGTATTGTTTTATCTCATGCATGACACCTTCATCTAGAGACAACAAGTCCAGCAATTCTTCTAGAGTTATACCATTCCTTGACAATGAAATATAACATCCTGCTTTCTTCATGACCTGCTCTCCATGGATCTTCTCCAGTCTTCCTAAAATCCAAGAATACATCTTGGAGAGGTTAGGACACAGAAAAGCATCCTTATTGGGGGTATACGATGACCACAGACACGACTCATTGTATGAACAGACTACATAAAGTGGAAGAGGGCAAGCAGCACAGGCATCCATCAATATTTGTTTCTGGTGAGCAGAGAGTCTACGATGGTCTCTTTCCAAACAAAAATTAATCATATTATTAATCTCTGAAGAATTGAGTGGTGGGGTCCGAATAATATTTTGCTCCACTGTAAGTTTCTGAAAAGAAACAACAAACTTGGAACTGTTCTTCAAAATCCAAGACTTACAACTTTATATATATTCTTTTAAAAATGCAATCATCCATCCAGCCATTTAAAGGTATACGTAAGTAAGCTGGGTTAATAATGCATCTGATAGAGGAGAATTTATAGTGTCTGAAAAAACATTTTTGCATGAAAAAATTCCAAAGTAAACAGTTAAACCGTTAGCCTGAAGTTTGCAAAAGCAAGACATTCAGCAAAGAGTTTTCTCTCAATGTTGACACCCCCAGAAATTCCCAGGGATTATTAGCATATTTTATATAATGTTTCTTTTTTTGCCTGGGTATTGTGCAGACATGCTCAGTTATCACCTGAAGTCTGCCCTACTGTGGGAAGTCACATGATCTCAGACACTTTCCTTTCCTTTAGTGTAATTTCCTTCCTTTACTGACTATGTAAAGCTGTGATATAATGTATTGAGCTCTGCAGTGAGCACTGTCTAATGCAGTGTTATTTCTTGTGTTCTGAGCATTGTGTAATGCAGAGTTATTTCTTGTGTTCTGTCTGAACTCTGTGTAATCCTATGATAGCATTTATATAGTTCTGTCTGAATATTGTGTAATACTATAATTATAAGTATTGTGTAGTGTTATAATTTCAATAGCTGTCTGTGAGACTATTGTATAATTTATATTTTCAGAGTCTGTGACCATCTCAGCTTATAAAAAGGTTTGTAATATACTTTGACTGTCACATCAAATAAATATATATTTTTTGTGTTTAACTTTTCTTTCTTTATAGATGTTTTGTCTAAGAATAAGCTTATTTAGAGATTTATGTGTGTTTATTCAGGTCAGACCTAACTACACTGCTTATCAACCCCACCACAACTCTCTTTTGCCATCCAGTGTCACAGCTGCTTGGCTGAATAGCCAATCAGCATGCGCATGTGCTGTATAATGGATATCTCATTAAAAATGAGATATCCTTTGTGCAAATCACAGTTGCTGGGGGTGTCTAAATCACTTCCAGCACATGCTGTATTATATATTGCAAAAACGGTTTGCATGTTAGGTGGGTTCTGATGCATTCTACTGGATGCATTCATAACCCACCTCACATATACAGAAAATTAAGAACGTAATTGCAATGGTAACAATTGAAGGCGTGAATGATAAAATGATACCAAGATAATAAAGGACAGGTTTTAGTAAGGTTCTAGGGAGTATATATTCTCCCCAGTTCCATTATAACATTTTCTATTCTCTCTCTCTCATTCTCTCTCTCTCACTCACTCTCTCTCTCTCTCTCTCTCTTATTCTCTCTCTCTCTTATTCTCTCTCTCTCATTCTCTCTCTCTCTCTCTCTCTCTCTCTCTCTATATATATATATATATATATAAACTGAAGCAAACATATTCACATTAATTCAATCAACAGTGGAAACAGTGGAAACCTGAATAGTGCAATGCATCCTAACTGAACCCACCACACAGATAAATGTGGCTCTATGCATGCTGTTATGTAACACTTACCATAGATAGTCAACTTGAGGCATTGTCTTATTAAATGAGAATTATTACCTGTAAGAGCTGGAAGGAGGAGCTTTCTGATTCTGTAGATGCAGAGACAATAAAATAAACATGCTGGGGGATTTCTTTGGGTATCCAGGACAGATTCGCTCTGTTCTCATTCAGTTCATCTATACCATCCAGGGCTATCATCAAAGGCTTCCTCTCAGTGGCAAGCTCCAGCAATGAGGGAAACTCATTTATTAGTCCCTTTAAATCCTTAAAAAGTAAACATAATAATGATGTTCCTTAATGGATAAACTGTTTCCAATAAATACTGACATGTTTACATATGTATACAAGACACATATAGGTGGTAGCTGGGTAAATAGATAGATGTATCCATACAAACATGTAAAAAAAATTTTAACAAACCTAGACCATAGCAATAGTGAAGCACTTTCTAATAAAATTGACCTTAAAAACATAGCTATAAACCAGCAGCACCATAACTCTCTTACAGAATCTCTTGAAACAATCCTTAACTCATAGTAATAAATCAAAGGCTAATAGTGAAATATATTACATATGCAGGTGCTAATTGTTTCACTAATAGTATCTCAAATAGTATTTAGAGTTTTTACTACAGGTTCAGGAGCTTATTTAATTTTGTTACCACTTATAGCTCCTACAAAGTTAACAGTTAATTTGATGTCATGCACGTGATAATGGTCAGACCACATAGGATATAAAATAACACTCCTATGGATCTTAACATCGATTTTCAGTAATTCACCTAATAAATCATGCAGTCCCATATTCTCTCAAGTACAACAATATACTTTATATACAAATAATATGAAGATGCAGAAAACCACAGAACTTTAATATATATTAACACACATTTTGGAATACTTCAAAGCTACCGCAAAGTAACTCTAGTGATGATTATATTACTAATTTTCTGTTATAAAGTAGGACATGTATATTTTCTAAAATCTTTAGATAAACATTTCAATACATACATACAAGCTTCTGGGGGAACTTAAAAAAGCTGGGGTGGCAGAATGTATACATAAAAATACTCCCTTACAGATTGAATTCTCAAAAAAGACACAAATGGTAGATTCATAATCCTAGTGGTAACCCTGTATAACCAAACAGTAACAATATCAAACAAAATCAAACAGAAAAGCAAAAAAGCAAGTAATTCTCATTATGGGAGGTGATTTTAATATAGTTCTTATGAACAACTTAGACAGATCTCAAGATATTTTAAATAAACAGTCAATGGTAACAGAGTCAGCAGATATAACATGTTTATCACAATGGTTACAAATACTGCACATCCATAATTCATGGAAATGCCAACATCCTACAGAGAGAGATCATCCTTTCTATTCTCATAATAGCTATTCTAGGATAGATTACATCATGATAGACCAACAATTACTACCATAGATCACAGACAGATGATGCCATTATTGAAGCTTCATTTACTAACATTGAGCAACCAAGTCAGCCCGGTAAGTGGCGCATAAATGAAAATATAATAAACCTCCCTTTGCCAGATCATTAATTAAGAAAGCAATCAAAAATTATTTTGACATTAATGAGGCAGACTAGATAATACTTATTATTATTTCCTTTATTTGTAACGCGCCAACATATCTAAAGCGATATGCAGCGGTAAGTTCAAGTCAAAACAATATTAACAAAATGAAGAAAAAAAGAATGGAGCTTAAAATCTTGTGTACACAGTGCTTTCCCTAAAGCACATAAGAATGGAAACTTGAAGACTTACAATGTAAAGGGTATGGGAGAAGTTTAGAAGGATAATATATGTGATGTGTATATTAGGGCTCAAGATGATAAGCTTCTTTAAACAGATGAGTTTTTAGTGAGTGTTTGAAGGATTTGAGGCAGAAGGAAAGTCTAGTGGAGTGAGGCAAGGAGTTCCCAAAAAAAAATGGGGCAAGAAAAGTCCTGATGACGGGAGTGAGAGGAGGTGATAATAATGGATAAAAGCAGAGTTGAGAGGGCATTGGGGGTGTACTTAGAGATGAGATCAGAAATATAAGAGGGTGCATTATTGATGAGGGCATTAAAGGTTAGGGTCATGATTTTGAATTTTATTCTGAAGGCTATGGGAAGCTAGTGGAGTGACTGACTGAGAGGTGCTGCAGATACAGAACGTTGAGTTTCGTGGATAAGTTCAGTATGGATTTGGGTGGAGAGAGAGACAGGTGATGGGGAGGCCAGCAAGGAGAGAGTTGCAGTAGTCAAGGTGAGATAAGAGAGTGGATTAGGATTTTAGTTGTGTCTTGTGTGAGATAGCGACATATTTTGCTAATGTTTTTTAGGTGAAAAATACAGGATTTTGTTAAGGATTGTATGTGAGGAGTAGAGGAGAGGGCAGGGCAGGGTCCAACAGAACCCCAAAACAACGGGCCTGGCAAGTGGGAGTGACGATGGCATTGTCAACAGTGAGATACATATGTTGAGTGGAAGCTGTGGTAGAGGGTGGGAAGATTAAGAGCTCAGTCTTTGACAATGATACATGCACATCATGTAGGCTTCATTCCTTTACAACAATATGCTATCAATCACAATATCCAATCCACCATGTTCTTATTAGATGCCCAGAAAGCATTTTAGCATTTAAACTGGTGTTTTTTATTTACCGCTCTGTCCCAATACAACTTCCCAACTGAGATCATTAAAGCTATTTCAACCCTCTACCATAAAACTATTGCACACATATCCACAATGGGCCTTTGTTCCACTCCAACAGAAATACAAGGAGACACAAGACAATGATTTCCCCTATCCCCTTCTAAATGTCGTATATTTTGAACCCTTAGCTATAGCAGAACACATAGTGATATAATGGGCATTAAGGTTTTGGAACATCATTATAAATTAGCACTTAATGCAGATTACATAATTTGTATGCTTTCAAATTCACGTATCTTGTCTACAAGCCCGCAATTGCCTTCAAACCTGTAAATGGCAAATGTATAAAAAAATCCTACGAGTTCTAGATAGGACATGCAAGTGAGTTAAACACCTGTTCATAACACTGCAAATGCAAATAAACACACAATACTGTACTTAAAAATACTGGGAAAGCAGTGAAGGCATTATAATTGATTGCACAACAGTCTCAAGCTCGCAAATCTGCAATACATTTTTTTTTTTATGTGTTATTTCTGTGTTAAATTGATCCCGGGAATCAAGGCGTTAATACATATTATGGAACACATATGGACAAAAACAGTTGCTATATTGATTCTTATTGATTTCTACATTTCTGGATTGCAAGTCTGACTGCAAATCAAAATTCTAAACACTAATCGAATGTAGTTTAAACTCCATGTTTTACTGACGTCATGATGACGGTCTCATTTACTATTGGCTCTGTCTAAATTTTATTAGTCCCTTTAAATCCTTAAAAAGTAAACATAATAATGATGTTCCTTAATGGATAAACTGTTTCCAATAAATACTGACATGTTTACATATGTATACAAGACACATATAGGTGGTAGCTGGGTAAATAGATAGATGTATCCATACGAACATGAAAAAATAAATTTAACAAACCTAGACCATAGCAATAGTGAAGTACTTTCTAATAAAATTGACCTTAAAAACATAGCTATAAACCAGCAGCACCATAACTCTCTTACAGAATCTCTTAAATCAAAGGCTAATAGTGAAATATATTACATATGCAGGTGCTAATTGTTTCACTAATAGTATCTCAAATAGTATTTAGACTTTTTACTACGGGTTTAGGAGCTTATTTAATTTTGTTACCACTTAGAGCTCCTACAAAGTTAACAGTTAATTTGATGTTATGCACGTGATAATGGTCAGACCACATAGGATATAAAATAACACTCCTATGGATCTTAATATCAATTTTCAGTAATTCACCTAAAGAATCATGCAGTCCCATATTCTCTCAAGTACAACAATATACTTTATATACAAATAATATGAAGATGCAGAAAACCACAGAACTTTAATATATATTAACACACATTTTGGAATACTTCAAAGCTACCGCAAAGTAACTCTAGTGATGATTATATTACCAATTTTCTGTTATAAAGTAGGACATGTATATTTTCTAAAATCTTTAGATAAACATTTCAATACATACATACAAGCTTCTGGGGGAACTAAAAAAAGCTGGGGTGGCAGAATGTATACATAAAAATACCCCCTTACAGATTTAATTCACAAAAAAGACACAAATGGTAGATTCATAATCCTAGTGGTAACCCTGTATAACCAAACAGTAACAATAACAAACAAAATCAAACAGAAAAGCAAAAAAAGAAAGTCATTCTCATTATGGGAGGTAATTTTAATATAGTTCTTATGAACAACTTAGACAGATCTCAATATATTTTAAATAAACAGTCAATAGTAACAGAGTCAGCAGATATAACATGTTTATCACAATGGTTACAAATACTGCACATCCATAATTCATGTAAATGCCAACATCCTACAGAGAGAGATCATCCTTTCTATTCTCACAATAGCTATTCTAGGATAGATTACATCATGATAGACTAGCAATTACTACCATAGATCACAGACAGATGATGCCATTATTGAGGCTTCATTTACTAACATTGAGCCACCAAGTCAGCCCGGTAAGTGGCGCATTAATGAAAATATAATAAACCTCCCTTTGCCAGATTATTAATTAAGAAAGCAATCAAAAATTATTTTGACATTAATGAGGCAGACTAGATAATACTTATTATTATTTCCTTTATTTGTAATGCGCCAACATATTCCGTAGCGATATGTAGGGGTAAGTTCAAGTCAAAACAATATTAACAAAATGAAGAAAAAAAGAAGAAAAGAGTGGAGCTTAAAATCTTGTGTACACAGTGCTTTCCCTAAAGCACATAAGAATGAAAACTTGCAGACTAAGGCCCTCATTCAATTGCAATGTTGCAAATTGAATAGGGGTCTAAATAAGCACATCACATATATTTTTTAAAGAAGTTTTTAGTTATTAAGCATCTATCCAAAAGCACGGTTTTCACTAACTAAAAACTTCTTTAAAAAATATATATTATGTGCTTATTTTGAGCCATATTCAATTTGGAAAATCGCAATTGAATGAGGGCCTTACAATCTAAAGGGTATGGGAGAAGTTTAGAAGGATAATAGATGTGATGTGTATATTAGGGCTCAAGATGATAAGCTTCTTTAAACAGATGAGTTTTTAGTGAATGTTTAAAGGATTTGAGGCAGAAGGAAAGTCTAGTGGAGTGAGGCAAGGAGTTCCAAAATAAAGAGGGGCAGCACAAGAAAAGTCCTGATGACGGAAGTGAGAGGAGGTGATAATAACGGATAAAAGCAGAGTTGAGAGTGCATTGGGGGTGTACTTAGAGATGAGATCAGAAATATAAGAGGGTGCATTATTGATGAGGGCATTAAAGGTTAGGGTCATGATTTTGAATTTTATTCTGAAGGCTATGGGAAGCTAGTGGAGTGACTGACTGAGAGGTGCTGCAGATACAGAACGTTGAGTTTCGTGGATAAGTTCAGTATGGATTTGGGTGGAGAGAGAGACAGGTGATGGGGAGGCCAGCAAGGAGAGAGTTGCAGTAGTCAAGGTGAGATAAGAGAGTGGATTAGGATTTTAGTTGTGTCTTGTGTGAGATAGCGACATATTTTGCTAATGTTTTTTAGGTGAAAAATACAGGGTTTTGTTAAGGATTGTATGTGAGGAGTAGAGGAGAGGGCAGGGCAGGGTCCAACAGAACCCCAAAACAACGGGCCTGGCAAGTGGGAGTGACGATGGCATTGTCAACAGTGAGATACATATGTTGAGTGGAAGCTGTGGTAGAGGGTGGGAAGATTAAGAGCTCAGTCTTTGACAATGATACATGCACATCATGTAGGCTTCATTCCTTTACAACAATATGCTATCAATCACAATATCCAATCCACCATGTTCTTATTAGATGCCCAGAAAGCATTTTAGCATTTAAACTGGTGTTTTTTATTTACCGCTCTGTCCCAATACAACTTCCCAACTGAGATCATTAAAGCTATTTCAACCCTCTACCATAAAACTATTGCACACATATCCACAATGGGCCTTTGTTCCACTCCAACAGAAATACAAGGAGACACAAGACAATGATTTCCCCTATCCCCTTCTAAATGTCGTATATTTTGAACCCTTAGCTATAGCAGAACACATAGTGATATAATGGGCATTAAGGTTTTGGAACATCATTATAAATTAGCACTTAATGCAGATTACATAATTTGTATGCTTTCAAATTCAAGTATCTTGTCTACAAGCCCGCAATTGCCTTCAAACCTGTAAATGGCAAATGTATAAAAAAAATCCTACGAGTTCTAGATAGGACATGCAAGTGAGTTAAACACCTGTTCATAACACTGCAAATGCAAATAAACACACAATACTGTACTTAAAAATACTGGGAAAGCAGTGAAGGCATTATAATTGATTGCACAACAGTCTCAAGCTCGCAAATCTGCAATACATTTTTTTTTTTATGTGTTATTTCTGTGTTAAATTGATCCCGGGAATCAAGGCGTTAATACATATTATGGAACACATATGGACAAAAACAGTTGCTATATTGATTCTTATTGATTTCTACATTTCTGGATTGCAAGTCTGACTGCAAATCAAAATTCTAAACACTAATCGAATGTAGTTTAAACTCCATGTTTTACTGACGTCATGATGACGGTCTCATTTACTATTGGCTCTGTCTAAATTGTAACTTACGGGCTTGCTTACTTGATCATGATCATGCCCTGATATGCTACTTACGGGTTCATGGTTTGAGTGTTGGGGCTGTGAGTTTGTAATTGAGTAAATTGAGTACATCTACTGTATATATGTAAAAAAAAATTGGAACCCGCAGACAAACGTTCGGTTTGAAGGTAATTATGGGTTTCCAATTGAATGAGGCACTAAGTCTCTGTAGGGCTGTATATGCAGCATGTTGCAGAATGTTGCTGAGATATGGTCACTAATTGGTTAATATAAGACACAGCACAGTAAGTACTAAATAGTCTGTTTACATGAGCTGCAGAGGGCAGACCAAAGCAGGTATTTGTTTGATTGTAGGTAGAAAAAGAGCTTTTAAGCACTTAATAAAACAAAGTACATACAAGTAAATATATACACAGGTATACTATATACAGTGCCTAGTAAAATCCAGAAATCTTTAATAACACACATTACTAATAATTTTAAAGAATGGACTAAATGATCTATCCTATTAGAACGTTTCCAATTAGAGTTCCTTCAAACATTCTGGAAAAAATACCAAAACACAAAACGTATCTGGAATTTTAAAGTAGCTAGAATTACTCAAAGTACACTTCATAGACATAAAACTTTGGGTGGTCTATCGGCTCAAAATATAAAACAGCAAAATTTATACAACTGATACAATGACTCTGCTCTAAACCACCATTGATAAAAATAGCACAAAATGTATGCTTTACAATGGAAGTTAAGAACGTTGCATGGTTAAGTGCATCTAAAAGGCAAACAATATAAAAAATATATCCCAATCGATCATAACCCATACTTAATAAATATAAAAGTACACATAAATTGAAATCAACACTATCTGTCTTAATACCTATAGCTCAAAATAAGAATTTTGGCCCAGGGATGGGAATTAGCTCCTTTGTAAGATGGCAAGAAAGGGTATTTCATGACCAGAAATGGTGAAATAATGACTTTTCAAGAAGTCAAAGCACATATGAATATATGACTGACAGATGGTAATTCATTCAAGTAAAACATTATATACCAACATATGTAAAAAATAAAGCTTCTTACAACCTTTCTTTCTTGGAAGCCAATGTTTCCATTGTAGAGATGATCCTGGCACCATATTGCAGCTATAGAACATGCTTAACAAGCTAAATGTAAATAGTGCAGCATATACACACACATTTTTCTTAAATAGAGAAATAGATAATGAAACATGGCAAAAAAATATGGGATCAGAAAGCTAGAACATCAAGAAATATTCAGACTAAAGAAACAAACTATAAAATATTATACTATTGGTACAGAATCCCAATAATTATGAATTAGAACAAGTCACACATACCACCAACATGTTTTAGAGGATGTAAAGTATTGGGCACATCCATTCATATATGATGGATATACCCTAAAATTCAAACAAACTGGAGAACAGTACAAGAAATGCTAAAAAAAAATTGGCTTATGAATTAAAATTAAACCCAGTAATAATGCTAATAAATGGAACTTTGAAAGTGTATGCAGAGATGGACAAAAACAAATTATCCAAATATTAACAGTTCAACTGTTATAACAGCTTACTGGCTGAAAAAGCAAACACCAAGCATTAACCAAATAGAAAAAAAAATGGTAACTGTTCAGAATGGAGCACATTTCTTAAGCAATGTTGGAGCAGAAAGACCAATTTTACAGTATTTGGAAACCATGGGCAGAATATAATAATATCTCCCCTAATATATAAGGTTAAAAATAAGATATAGAGATTGAGGCATTAATTTATAAGCTAAGAAAATGTTGTATAATCCAAAGAAACATTTAACTATTTTGCACAATTTGTACTATTATCTTTATTTATTATTATTTGTTTAAGTTTATGATCTGTCTGTAAAAAAAACACAAAAAGTTGGACATTTATAATGAATATTTCATGTACATAATTTGATTATAATTCATACAATTATAAATTATTATAGTGCTATTTACTAATATGCTACTGTTACCTCAGAGAAATGCATTTGCAGCTTGTATATGTCAGCAATCTGGTAGCAAAGACTTTGAAGTAACAAGCGCGTGTTTCGACTCTCACCAGTGACACCAATAAATCTGGTTACCACCCTCAGGTCCCTTTAAGAATGAAGGGGAAAATGTATTATTTTATGCTGGAACACAAATTAACCCTATTTAATTACCTATCAATAGATTATACAATACACTATATAGATTATCTTGTATAGCAGCAGTATTCTGGGTACAGAACTGTTACAGATGTGTTTTCTTACTTCAAATTAACATTGATATATACATTTCTTATAGACTTTAAGTATTTTTCAACTATGTTAAATTGCCATTCAAGTGCTAATAATATATATGTAAAAAATAAATATTGCTTTTCCTTTAATGGTTGTTGAAAACAAGTATTCTGTAGTACAAACCATTGTTTTTGTCATTTGTTTAACTGTTTCTACTAGCTACTTCAATTAAAATGTTACAATCCTACGTACGAATGCTTTCTAAAGGACTAATAGAAATCTAACCTATTTCAAGATGCCTCCTGGTTTGGAAATCATTTAATTCGAGTGGGAAAGTTGTTTATCTTGATTGGTAATGGATGTTGTATGGAAGCATTCTGTAGTAGAAACCATTGTTTTTTGTTTCACTTGATTAACTGTTTTTATTAGCAACTTCAAGTAAAATGTTACAGTCTTATGTTAAAGGGTTTTCTACAGGAAATTCAAATCTTTTGTAAGGCCCCTCCTTGTTTGGAAAACAGTTAAACAACAAATGGACAGTAGTTTATATTTCTTCAATGGATCAATAATTGACTTGTTATTGTTAAATATTGCTTGTAGAGCCATTGAAGTCCTCCCACAATAAAATCCATAGATAATGTAAATGGTGGCTATGACTGTCACACTGCCTATATTTTAGGATTATTGGTACTCACATTTTACCATACAGAGAGATGGCTGAGTGGTAATAGCAATTACCTTAGATAGAAAGGTTGTGATTTAAAATCCCAGTTCTCACTAGGATTTCAACTCACAACCTTGTATTTCAAAGCAAGTTTCAACACTGGTGTTGCAGAGACTTTAGTGGTCCATTAAGTAATATCAACATCACTTACCCAGCTATCCACTGTGTAGATGCCGTAGCAACCTTTGCCATTATGGAGCTTTTGCCACTGCCTGGCTCCCCGTGTATTACAATCAGATGTCTATTACCATTTGTAATGCAGCATTTCACCTCTTGGAGAAAAGACTCACGTTCCATGAAGCTTTTTAATCTACGAGAGACACAGCAAGAGAGTGTGAAATCAGTTATTAAATTAGAACATGCTGAGAGTTGTGCGGTCGTGAATGTGAATGGATAAAGTTTTAATAAAGAAACTGGGAAAATTAAATAAAATCCAGGAAAAAACGCTGGTAATATATTAAAAAAGGGGGTGTATCATTCCTTAAGTTTAGATTTAAATAATGTCAATGGGTGTCACTGTCACATGATATTCTGGGATATAATTAGTGACAACCTAATTTGACAAGTAAAGTGGATATAGCATATAACAAATTAATGTTGTCATAATAATTTGGCCTATTATAGGTATAGCAATAGCATCAATAATATCTATGATACATCTATGCAGGCCTCATATGTAAAATATTTGCTAATCATCGGTATGCAACAAGAATTTTTCTTTTTTTATATGTAGGAATGAAACACACTTTTTTTTTGTGTGAATGTGATCAATTAGTCAAACTTTTCTTTACAGGTTTAGATAAAGCCAATGGAAACAGAGATCGTCAGAATTACATCACTGAAAAATAGGGATGGGATTTCAAAGTTGTAGTTACAATCGGACCCACATTCCAGATATAGTGCACTATTAATAAAGCTGTAAATATGATATTCTATTACATGCAAGTTCCATTATCTGTATTAACACATTGATTGCCGGGATCGATATAACATCGAAATTAAACATGATCGAAATTAAACATGATATATAGTATTTTATTTGGCCGATTTGCGAGCTTGAGAATGTTGTTCTATTAATTCTAAGACCTAACATCATTTTCCCTGTTGAGAAAAGTACATTAGTGTGTGTATATTTGCATTTAAAGTGCTACGGATTGGACTTTACCCCCCTTGCGGGTCCTCTCTAGCACTCGTTGGCTTCTTGGCTCTTGTTTTAAATATGTTATTTTTTTAGAACTACATTTGAGAACATTTCAATTTTGGGTTTAAATAATATATCCTCAGTCATTAGGTGAACTTGATGTTGGGATAATGTAAGCTATTTCTCTGGTAACCATGCCTTTTAGAATAATTATTACTACAACAAACAGAAAATTAGATGTGACACATTCCTGGTGATTTATCCATTGTCTATTTTTTAGATCATAATTTCATGAAGCTTCCCACAAGTACATGCAGCACACAGTGAGTCCCTAGGCAGTGAAGTGGGGGAGCGCCTGCGAGTGAGTATGCAAGGTATGCACGGACCCATTTTTGCCTTTTCCTGTTGTAACTCACTTGTTCTAGGTGGTTACCCCCTAGTAGCAAGTCTAAAAACTGCAGCATTTAATTTTTTAAGCCAGGAATCTTTTTTTTTTTTTAAGTGGCGCCCCTCACAGGGAAGCGCTCCTAGGCCACTGCCTAGTTGGCCTAATGGGTTATCCGGCCATGGAGGCACATGATTACAGAACTTACAGTGTATGGCAGTGCTGAGCATGTTCCAAGATTTCTCCATTTCTTTGATTTCTGAAAACTTCTTTCCTTTTCCATATCTTTTCTGAGACTTTCTGTGAACTAGTCATTCTAGTCAAAAAAGAAAGGTAACAACATACAATTTAATTTTCCTTCATAATTTTTGGTTTAATGGTAATGGTTAAATGCTGCTCTTGTGTTCTTTACAATCAGCACATGGAAATTGTATTTGTTTTTAGTTGTTACCATTGGGGAACTGTGGTTTAAATCTGTGGTTTTCAATCTTTTTACATCTGTGTACAGGTAAACATTGGAGAAATATTTTCGGGACCGCTAAGGCAGAAATAAAAAGTATTTTGTGTATTAGTTTTTAAATCTCATATTATAATAATGAGACAAAATAAAACCAAACTAACATGTGGTTGTTTTTTTTTAAATCATTAGTGTGCTTTTTAAGACTAAAATGTAAAAAATATATAAATCAAATTACTAACCCTACACTTATAGAATGTGGAGAAAAGTGACCGTGCTGATAAGTCTCCATGCTAACGCTTGATTCCTGATTCCTGCGGCATGTGACATCATGACGTACCTAATGACTGCTAGCCTAATGCGTGTATTTCGCAAATAGCTTCAATGGAGACCTGGATACCATGTGTTATGTGACAATAACTTTACCGACAGGCAATTTATGCGGACCGGCACAGGTCCATTGACCGGCGGTTGAAAACCACTGGTTTAAACCATGCTTTTTTTATATGCATGTTAGAAATAAATGTGATCTCTGTGCTGCTGTTACAAAGACTGACCTATTGAAGTGTGCTGTAACCTTCTTCTGGAAGTCACTGCACAAGCGCTCCAGATAGTAGGCATGAGATCTGTTGCTAATGGGGTTTATTCCGTCCCATCCCCAGCTAATGCTGTAATCATAAATATTTGTATGCCGCAGCTGGAAGACAACACATTTGTGTTAGTACCCCGCCACTGTAGGTACAGATCACAGTCAACAATATTAAATCCAAACATGCTTTTATACCTTTATTAATAGTTATAAAACTATCAAAGTAAAACAGCAACAAGTTTATCTAGCACTTAAAAATAGATAAATGCCTTATTTTCTTTTAAATAAAAACATTTTTACAGTGATTTCCTTGCACTAGCAAATTGAGTCAGCTACCTAGTGCTATAGGGCCAGATGTGAATGTGCCAGTCAATATATTGAGCATTTACTACCTATTATAGCAAACACGAACCTGATTAATCTATCTGTTGGCCCTTTGTTCTAATTATAATTGTGTATTTAGTTAAAGGAACATTGTAGTCAAATATTTCTATATATTATTCTAAATAACAAAAAATAACATCCTTTAAATCTTTATTTATTCTTTGTGTTGTTTTTTCCAGGAACACATATCCTTAAACTAATGAGTTTTCGACTAGACCTTATAAAAGAACTTGCAGTTGTAGCTGCCACTGTTCCATTAATCCGAAAGAAACGTCCTATGCATTTAAAGTCTCCTCCCATCATCAGAAATCAAAATGGTAGAGTATAGTTTATCAAAATTGCACGTAAAAGATAATAACTTAACTATAAAACAGTAAAAAGAGCTTAAAGGAACTTTTGTCACCCCAACAGGAAGTTGATTTCATTTTTAAGGGTATTAAAAACTGGCTATGCATTGTATTAGCAGTTTTTCTCAGCTTTTAATTATTTCTGAAATATTTAGATTTTATTTTGTGGGTCCTGCATGCTGATGCGTGGCTCAGATTGCTTGATAAGGGTGGTAGAGGGTATATTTTGGCCACTACAGAGACAGACAAGCAGACTGCATCCTAATTAGCACATCAAAGCAGCTAATTAATATGTATGATCAACTAATTTACATATAAATAGCATAAAAACAACATGGAATTTCCCATGATGAATTTACTTTAGAAAAAATGACAACACAACATAAAGCCAACATAAAGCCATCTTCAGAATAACCTAAAACAACTTGATTTTGGGGGTGACAAAGTTTTTACACATTTTCCATTTGTTTTTAACTGCTCTGATGGTGCAGTTGACACAATACTTTATTTTTAAATGTTTGTGTGTTGACTATCATGAGAAACCCTTGCTGGGTATTCCGGGAGTTGTGGTACTGCTCCACTATAGTATTTACAAGCCCAAGAACTACACTTCACAGTAGCTGTACTTGTTACCTGGTTTTATTAGTTGTATTTGGTATATTGACATTCACAATGTATACATATTTACTTTTATAATGGCCGAACATACTACAGTCTAGAAAGACTAATGACAGAATATTTGGCGGTTCTTTTGCAATACCTACTCTCTGATGAATTCCTTTGATCACTCTCTGATGTGCATCATACAGAACCTTGTTGACTTCAGGTTTCCTTGGAAGGATATCCACATACTGAGAAGCCTTCTCGCTTGACAGGTTATACCTGATATCACTGATAACTCGTTTAAAGCAATGAAAATAATCTTCTGGGTGGCCACCAACCTGGAATGCCTGGTCAATTTCTTGTTGCACAACTTGCAAAAGAAATATTTGTAATGCTGATTAATTTCACATGTCAAGAACTGTATTAATCAATTGTAATTAAGAGAAATCTCTAACCTTTTGGGTGGGAGGAAAACAAAAGACACAATGAAAGCAGCACATGTTTACATGTTTTCAATGAAAATTTAGCAAATTCTAAAAAAATTAAACTTACTCATTTTTATTCCTTGTGACTCCACACTTTGCAGCTTTGATCAAGCACTACATATTTTCTTTTGCTACTAAGTCACTCTGCACAGGCAGTATGCGTATAACAAATATTTCAAATAGCGGTCCTTTAAATCAATTGTGCACTGCAAGACTTTTAATTCATCTACTAAACTGACCTTTTCAAACAGAGGATTGTTCATGTTACATGAGGACCAATAATATTAAAATGAGGCTGACACACCAAACAAACTTGTCATTATTATTATTACTAGCAACTTGCCTGTCAAAAATTACGGCAAGAAGATTTGAAGCCTCGCAATGCTGTTTGCCACAAAATGCGAGGCTCTCCCCCCTCTAACCTACCTGCCTTGCGATGAGCGCCTTCGGGGCCCTTCACAAGCCTCTCAATGAGCTCATTGCGTGCCTCTCCCACCCTCTACTTCCCCACCCTCCCTACTTGACGGGAGGCGCTCATTGCGAGCCTCTCCCCCCTCTACCTCTCGCACCCGCTACTTCTCTCCCCCCCCCACTTGATGGGAGGCACTCATTGCGAGCCTCTGCCCCCTCTACTGGAGGGCGAGCCCTGCAATGAGCGCCTATGGCGCTCAAGCCGTGGGAGATGCGGCAAGCTGGGGGCTAGAGGAGAGAGAGAGTGGCGAGGAGAGAGAGAGAGAGAGTGCTTCGTCCTAGGAGCCTCGCAATGGGCGCCTTGGCGCTCATTGCAGCCAAAGTCTTGCAGGCTCTCTGTTGACGGCTCGCCTCACTTCACGAGGCTCGCAGTTGCCGCCCTACGGAGCGTTACCAACATCGTAAGCGTTCCAAACAGTCCGGCAGATCAACTATTATAGTGATGACCTGTCCCTGAACCTATCACTTCTTAAGATGTTTCAGTTTGGCTAAATTTGCACTGATCTTTCTTATCCATAGATATATTTAGCTAATCTTCAACCCTACCAGCAATAGTAGAGTTAATTGTGCTTATTCTGTGCTTATAAACTGCTGAGGAAGCAACTGAAAAAAGCAGTACAAAAAGGCAATGGCTGTCCAAAGTATAGAATAATTGTATGTAAAAGGCTGGATTTTTTTTTTAACTTTTTGAGAACATTTTTTCCATTATCAAGTTTAGTTTTCCAGAATGACCTATTGTAGATATAGGGCACCAGTGATCCTTTCATTCTTGGTGGGTCGGTCCCTCACCACATATTCCATAATATACTGTATCTTTAAACATTTAGCAAGTACAAATTTAAAGCTTCATGAAATTTGTTTTAAAAATACAAATTCCTCACAAGTTAATTTACCTGTTTTAAGGAGGTTGAAAGCTGTGTCATTACCATTAGCAACCGGGAGGTATTTTTGGAGTATGTCATATAATTGCTGCATTGTGGTCAGCCAGTTGATCTTAGCTTGCTGTCTGAGTGCTGGGTCTTTGCTAAATATATATTCAAAAGAAGAGCTAGAAAAGAAAGAAAGACCCAAGTTGATAGAAACAAATATATTGTTACATTTTTATACATTTAGTTGATCTTCAAAGGCAGCTCTAACCTCAACAAATTCCACCAATATCTTTTATTGTTATATATTCGTGTCTATGTATTTAAGTGAATACAAGTAAAATGTTATCTCTATTCAGCCTCGATTACATAAAAAAAATGTTTACATATGAAAATCACACATAAAAAATGAAATGTTGCTATTACATCCTGCATATAAAAATCCTAAGGTATAAGTGTTAGCTATATGTAACGTTTCAGTACTTTACATGCAAAATGGTCTACACTGCTATTACATGACACACGCAAAGTCATGACAAAGTCTTAGTAAGTGCATGTAAATATCCAGTTACTAAATGTGTATGTAATTGCAGCAAGGAAGGGTTTAATGTTAAAAAAGTAATGTTAAACAAACAGTATTCCTTTCCATTAGCCAATCAAAGATAGTCAACCCTATCAGTATACCCTTTTGTGATTGGCTTTCAATTAACCAATCTGAATGTGGGTGATCATTTTCTCTGATAGTTTCCTCTGATTTGTTAATATTAACCAATAAGACTGCAAGAACTTTAATTCCTTCATGCTGGTTGACTCAAATTTGATTTCTGCTTTTTCAGCCAATTAGAAGTTTAGAAAGACCAATAAAAGATGGGAGTGAGGCCAAAGTGCATCATTTGTTGTAGGTTAGATTTTTTTTTTTTTTTTTTACAAGGTTTTTGGGTGGGTCTTTTTCCTTGGTGGGTCTTTTCCTTGGCCAAAAAAAGACGTAATTGTGATCTTTAATCAAGCAGGAATAGATATTTTTCAATGGGGTGAATAGTGGATGTTATTTATGTGCTTATTAAAAGGCCACTGAGGACAACGTTTTTGAGTACAATATTTTGAATAAACTTGACAATTACTAAATGGTTTTAATAAGCCAAGAAAAACACAGCCTTTAAATGTTTGACTTTTATGTGCAATTATTTAATTAGCTTCTTTTTGTGCTAGTTTCATAGAGGGGAATGTCCTCAGGAAGTAGATCATCAGAAATCAAAATGGTAAACTCCACTACAAAAAATGCATATAAAAAGTAATAAATTAAAGACCTTTTTTAATTTTTAAAATCAGTTTGCCCATTGTCATGTGTAATTCTTTAACAGAACATTTCAATAACAGCAGGATAAAGCTCCACCATTTACTCCATTTGGATCATATTTCTATATAATTTTCAAATCTCTCCAGTGCTGGGCTGATTTCTCCCCATGTTTCTCCAGGGCGTCACTTACTTACCTTATTGGCTGAAGTCTATATACACTTGGGTCGCAGTTTTCATCCAGTCTATACCACTGAGTCAGAGCTTCAATTTCTCTCTCATATTTAAGGGAAGATCTTTTTTCATCATGTCCAAACAAGTCATGTTCATCGAGTTCGTGATCAGAGCTGTCATGGTGGGAATCGGTATCATTACTCTTATTATCTTCTATATTTTCTGTTACTGTTGCACTGGGATTTTTCTTCATATCTTCTATTTTGGCCTTAATAGCTTCAAAGGTTTCTTTTGTTAAGGTGACTGGGACACTGATCTGGTCATGTTTCTGACCTATAAAAGCCTACAAATAAAGACAAGATAATTTCATGACAGAATATTTCAAAAGCTGTTTACATACATTGTGTTGTTGTTTAGTCGTTCAGTCGTGTCTGACTCTCTGTGGCCCTATGGACCGCAGCCTGTCAGGCACAGTTATGTCTCTGGTTGTGCTTATCCATAAAGTTATCTTGGCAAGAATACTGGTGTGGTTTGCCAGTTCCTTCTCCAGTGGACCAGCATTTGTCTGACCCCTCGGAGATGACCTGCCCATCTTGTGTGACACTACATGGTATTGCTCACAGCTTCATTGAAGTACACAAGCCCCTTCACCGCAACAAGGTAGCGATTCAGAAGGGGACATACATTGTAAATATGTCAAATTCCCAAAATGGTGACGTACAGTGGATTTTAATTGTATGTCACTATCAGGAATTCCCAGGTACATAGCTACAATGGAAGAACTAATATAGTAGACGCTTCTGTAAAAAATTGTACAAGGCATATTTTTGTGTTTTAAATATAATTTGTTTACTTGCACTCAGAAATAATCATTAATATTTTAGACATATATGGAAAATATATCATTTAAATTAATTACATTTACCTTATGCTATATTATTCACAAATCATACAGAAAATAACTAAATGCATGGTTCAATATGGACTAATTTTTCATTTTTTTTATTTAGCAGAATCAGTTATCTCTGTACAAATATTTTAAACCGAATTTAACTTGTGGATGTAAAAAATAAGTCCTACAAAAAGTTTTATTTATATGTTGCTGTTAGGACCCCAGAAATCCTTAGGAAGAAAATACTAAGACGTCCGTCTTAGAAAAAATTAATGTGATGTATTTTACCACTAAAAGCAACACAGCCCATTCCTGCACCTGTGTTAAGTTTATTTATCAAAAGCTTACACCAATAAAACCTCTTTGCATATGATAAATATGGAGTTTTCTAAGTTTTCTATATTTGAAATAGGGTAGGCTTCATAAATATAACTTGTTTTAAGTTTTAAAAAAAGAGTGTAGATTACTTTTGTTTCCTGAAATGTAATCACTATAAACAAGCAGAAGAAATATATTCTTACGAAGAAGGCAGTATGTCCTGATTCTTGGCATTGTTTAAGAGTGTTTAGATGAAGAGTTGCCATGAAATGATCATTGCTGATTCCATCATTTAAGCCCCATCTTAGGTCAAACATGCGGAAGTCAATGCCTCTTTCCTTGAAGTAAATATAAAGTTCTGGATACGCCTTCTCAAACAAGGAATTTCTTTCTGGGTGGGAGTCTGAGAAAAAACAGAATGTATAGTGAAAATCATCATTGCTGATCCACATAATATATCTAAAGAGAATCACCAAAATGGTAGATTGCACTTCAGAATGTCTTTAAATATAACAGTTGTAGAACTGATATATAACCACAATTGATGGGAAAATATATAATTTTGTGCAAATCATCAATTTAAGATTAATATACCAATGACTTTTGTAGTAGCTAATGTAAATATATATATATACAACTTGCCGTAAATTGATAATTATGTGGGAAAATTAATATTTCATTAGATATGTACCATTTTGTAATAAATAACGGGCTAACTAAAGTGCCATTATATTTGTAGGTGGTTAGTTCAACTTCTTTCTGATAGATACCGTAACACATGTCTATGTGATGGATTTCATGGTTGGTTGTTTGTGTGTCACTTTTGTGACATAGTTATAGTTTCACCCGTCTATGTGCAGGATCAAACATAAATAAGGGAAGAAGCTGAATTGCATATAATATTTGTAAGCAGTTCATTGACACAGTTTTTTATGTGCATAGCCTAGCTCTGTGGCCCTTATACAATGACTAGCTAGTTACCTTCCAATGCTCATTTGAAACATTACATGTTCATAAGTTCTAATCTATCTATAACTATGACTAATGGTAGCCCTCATCATGACTATTTGTTTCTGATGATTGGCAGATAAGGTCACAGGTCCAGCCGTTGAGAACCACTGACCTAGGTGACATAGATAAAATAGAGTTTATTTTATGAGTTTACCAACGCTGCGCAGGATAAATTGGGACAATTTTGTTTATATTGCTAGGAGCCATAGTTTTATTTACTAAGGTCTGAGTATTCACACTAGCACCAACTCCATAATTCATATGCAGTTCTATGGAGTTTTTTTTTCTAATTGGAGAGATCACATTTTAATAAACAGTGAAAAACTTTAGAACTGGAGTAGTGCCACATGTCTTTGCATTTCCTCTCTGCTAACTGCTAACTGCTCTCTCTCTATCCCTCTCTCTCCCTCCCCTCTCTCTCTCTCTCTCTCTCTCTCCCTCTCTCTCCCTCTCTCTCTCCCTCTCTCTCTCCCTGTTCTATTGGTCCCTTATACCATATTTTATTGTTTTTTTTCTAGCCCCAAATTTTACCTGCATCTGGTTTCAGAAGGCCTCACTGGTTACTCTGAATTCTGGGAGTTCTGCCCTCCCTCCCTGCCCCTCACCCTCTCACCCCAATTCTGATTAAATATATAGTGAAATGGGAATCACCTGACTTTCCTACTTGCATATATTATCTCACCACTAGGGGCAAACAACATTTTAAATGCTAGAGCCCTCACCTCTGTTCCTTCTCTCTCTCTCTAAATAAAAAACCTTTCTAACTTTCACTTCTCTTCTGACCCTTTTTATTCCTTATCTGTTTAATCTTTCCCTGACTTCTGCCCCTTCCATTCCCTTTAGATTGTAAGTGGCAAGTTTTCAGTCTTCTAGGATGCTTTGGGAAAAAGCACTTTCTGCAAAGATTCTAAGCTCAAAACAGGGTCCTCCATTTTTGGAATTTTGTTAATGCTGTATTTTCCCTTGTTTTTATCCCCTATATTGCGCTACGGAATATGTCGTCGAGTTACAAATAAAAGTTAATAATAATAATAATAATAATAATAATAATAGTGCCACCTTCCCAATAAGACTTACTATGTGTGCTCTGCCTATCATTCCCCATCCCATATATGCAGAGGTGTAGGAACCAAAATAATTCTGGAGGGGATACAGCTCACTTGATACACAAAACACTTAACAGCTTCTATACGCATACATACACACAATGAGAAATCTGGGGGCATTTGTCCACCTCATCCCCCCTGTTCCTACACCCATGCATATATAAACAAATTAGTTTATAAATAATGAATGTATTCTCTGCTCAACAGTTTACAATAAAAATGAGAGTAAGCCTCAAAGACATGCCAAATAACCTATGGGATTGTAGATTGATATAAAAACTGTTCATAATAATTACATTTGCCTTTTTCGTATTGTAAATATTTTTCAGTGCATATTTGTATCTGATAAATTACCTTGGTATCCTCCACAGACATATATTTTAAAAACTTTCTTTACAGTCAAATATGGTAAACGAATTTTCCCTCGTATAATTTTGTTCTCAGCATCAGATAATTGCTCATGGCCATCTTCTTCACAATCTAAAGTCTTCATTTGTTTTGATGTATATTCATAGTTTACGTCATTTTCATATCTCTTAAGATCTAGGTCTTTTTTTGAAGACTGTACAGTTTGCTCTGCTCCCTCCTGGGAATCTTCACTTTTACTTGTCCGGGCAAGGTTCTGTTTGAGCAACTGTTGATCATTCATTAAACTATAGAGTGTTCCACTGCTGTTAGAACTGCCATCTTCCCTTGGCACTGCTGGTTTCTGTCTGGACTAAAGAAACAATTACACAATATTTATTAGATTTACTGTTCATGTGGATGGGCCTAAATCATTGCAAATAGTTATGGTTTATAATGGTTCTAGCTGCCACACAGCCAATAGCCGTTTCCATTAACTATATTTTCACTACTTCAAAAATATCATTAGCAGATGTTTTGGTTTTTAAAAATGGTTCCATACAGAATCTTTATTTTTTACATTCATCCTATATTTGTATATAGTAGGAATTGTGATATTACATAAGCATATAGCATGTAACTATGTTATTTGTGAGATTATAAATCCATCACTTGGATTTACCAAGGTTGGAGCATTTACCTGTAACACATTCCATCTACCGTAAATAACTGCCCATTAAAGAGTCCATGAAAATATACTTTTTACCAATTTAATTATAATCATGTATAGGTTGGAGTTAAATTATACAAAAGTTGATCATTTTCTCACCCTATTTATGTTAAAAACCAACCCATTGTTGGCAACCTGGCAGAGCTTGGAGTTGAGTTCCCTGCAGCTACCTTTCTACTGCAAAGCTTTTCTGGTACTGCCTGACATTTATAGGAGAAACCCTTGCATTTTCCAATGCCTTACCTTTAACAGAAAGGATTCTGTATGTTCTAGGACATACTGATTTTCACCTCCTAAGCTTGAATCATTCACTTTTTTCACACGGCGGTGGTACATATTATTCTGTAAATGATAAATAACAACTGAAATCAAAATTTTCAAAACAGTTTTATCAAAAATACACTGGAATGTCATCTCAAATATTATTATCAATTCTATAGTGTAAGTGCATAAAAATATGTTTTCCAAAAGAAAAGGGTTTGTATTCATTCCATTACAAAGGTTCTGATTATTTTAGCCTTAAATGTACTAGTTAGTGTATATTATTAATTGTTTAAACATAACACACAATGTTACAGATATAATTTTATTCAGAGGTTCACTAATATGAATATGGTAAGGAGGAAACCAATCAGACGACTATTCAAAATACGCTATTCTGAAATGGCTGAAAATTAGTGACACAAGTTTCAGCCAATCAAAATTCTTAAAAAATAGTATATAAAGCAAGGACACAGTCCAAAAAACGTTATCCAGAGCTCTGTTAATCTGAAATATTTTTTATAGAACGGCAGGGTTTTTACAGAGGCCCAATTCCACAGATTGAAGAGAGAAACCATGGCTTTACTTAGTGATTTTGGGGGACTAATATGAACCCATATGGGATACCATGTGTGTCCTAATGGACCCCCATGGTATAGGGGTTCATTTAGTGATAGCATGAGGGGCTTGAGTGGTTCCCATAGCAACTGCAGGTTTAAAGGGGAATCCCAGGGGATTAAGAGGAGTCAGTGACTGGGGGGTGGGGCAAAATAAAAATAAAAATATATAAAAAAGATATGTATTTAGTGTTTGTGCTACCCTAGGAACATCTAGCAAGGTAATTTTGTTGGTATTCATGTTTGGCCTCCAAATAGTTAATAATTGTTTCTTCTCTATTCATTGCTTATATATTGTCTTCTATGTCTCATCCCCATGAGAAAACACTAAATGTGTCCGTAGTTATTTTTGCTGGGTGCTGGGAGCTAAGTGAGGAGCATGCCGCATACTTTTCATTGAATACACAGATTATTTTCCTTATTACCTGCAATATTCTTTCAAGCTTGCTCCTACTATGCACACTGAATTGAAACAACTTACTTTTAAATGTTCCTTGATTTGAGCTTTAGTCTCTCCACTAATCTTCTTAAAAGGTTTATTCCAATGACAATCTTCAAGCTTTATAAATTATGGTGCAATGAAAATGAAAAAGACATCAGTGTATTATTATCATAATTCTTTATTCTTACAACTTTACTATTTTCTGCAGATCTTTTAAATAATTTATAAAACATAAACCTAAAGCAAAACAGATTAGTTGATTTAGCAAACCTCAATCACAAAAAAAAAAGAAAAAAAGTAACTTTTTGAAAATTATTCACTGTTGATAACTAGGCTACTAGAAGCAGTGATAAAGTTTGAACTATCACATATAATAGTTGTCTTAATTGCGAGTTGTCGTCACGCAATGTTAAAAATGACAGGCTTGCACCTTCAGCGCTTATTGCGGGCCTCACGATGAGCGCCGAAGGTGCTCATTGCGAGGCATGAAAGTGGCGGGGGGTTGGCCGAGGCCTGCAATGAGCGGCAAAGCCACTCATCGCGAGCCCGTAAAGTAGACGGTGGGAGAGGCTCGCAATGAGCGCCATTGGCCAATGGCGCTCATTGCGAGGGCCGCATTGTGTGGCAAACAGTATTGCCAGCCTTCAAATTTTTGACGGGCAAGTCGCTAGTTCTATATAAAAAATAAAGTATACAAAAGTATGCTCAATATAACCAAACTGGTAAATAGTTTCCTTCAGTTTTGTATTTAATTCTATGAAGTGTATTCACTAAAGTGTGGAGAAAGCTCTCCAACTTGAAAGAGATGTTCTTTTAAATAACATAGGGATTGGAAAGAAAGTATTTTTAGTAAGGTGATAGCAAGGGGCAGGAAGGGATTATGCACTTTTGTGTTACGGGAATAAAAATAAATGAAAGCAAGGAGGATAAACAAGTACAGTGCATTTTTGGATAGATAGGGAGATTTGGGAAGAGATGACAGGATAGCATAAATAGTTAGAGGGATAATATAAAAATTTGATATAGGGCAGAGAGAAAGAGTAGCAATAGAAAGAGGATGATAATATGAGATGGTAAAGAGGTAATAATGACATAGAGAAATAAGAGAAGTGTAGTGTGAAAAGGAAAGCAAAATAGATGAAACCGTGCAAAGACCCAGAAAAGAAAAACATAGAAGAATGAAAAAGGGGGTAATAAAAGGACGGGTATTCTTCAAACCCAAAATGAATCAAGAGCACCCTGATAAGCGCCTTAATTTGATTGGAACATGTCATCTGTAATCTCCTTCAGTAAGCAAAAGTCATTGAAGGAGATTACAGATAGGTAGATATTTATTTCCTTTATTTGTAATGGGTCAACATATTCTGTAGCATTAAGATAGATAGATAGATAGATAGATAGATATAGATAGACAGAGATAGATAGAGATAGATAGATAAAGATAGATAGACAGAGATAGATAGATAGATAGATAGATAGATAGATAGATAGATATGAAACTTGCTAAATATGTCACACAGACCATTGGCCAATGATGGACCATATTACAGTTGATATTATCCAATCAAATCTAGATTTTTGGAGTCTTTTTGAACTTTAATCATACTGCTGCTAGAAGACATGCTCTGGACCTGGGTATATCCCTAGCACTAGAACATTGTTACACAAAGGAGAAGCAGAGAATAATTCTCACTTTGACATATCTACTTACACAAAGATCTTTATACTTACACAAACATCTTTTAGATTGTTGTTTTTATATAGTGACTTTTGAGATTCAGAAATATGCATGGAAAAAAACATGTCCTGGACGGATTTGGAAGTTGTCTGTCCCCCCCAGCTGCTCCTCTGCAAGAGAAAAAAAATATAGGTGTCATGACTGGTATCAATATTTTCATTGGTCAGAATGACTACAAAATAAGAATTCCAGAGGAAAAATGCATCAGGGCAATTATCGTTGATTAGTATATTGAGACAATATACTGACCCCCGATAATTTCCTATTTGCACTGATAAAGATACATAGATGTTGATATCTATTCCAATTCACAAAAAGATATCAAAAGATGCCAAGATCACCTTATTAGGATAAACAGGAGCTTATACTGGTTTGTAATATAGGCTAAAATTCAATAAGCTTACCGGGGCCTGCTTCACTGAAGGTGCAACAGCAATTTTCCCATAGAAGATGGCTATCACTGCCTTGTAAACACCTACCAAGCTTAGTGAATTTTGGCCACACATTCTCCGTTCTATCAACTCTGACACATGGATTATTTTAACTTTAGTAAAGTGAGTGTTTTCCAATGTAATGTAAGATATCTATAGATCAGTGACAGGCAACCAAATTTACCTGAACAACATTGTGTATTGCCCCTGATTACATAAAAGGTTTTGCAATGTTGTAAACTGTTTTATCATTTCCAAGCAAAATGGTAAAATTGCTGTAGAAAAGGAATTAATTAGTTCAACTGGGTATTATTTACTAGTCCCACTCCATAGAACAGTATGGAGCCGCATGAGAAGTGCCCACCACCCTTCTAGATCCTATGTGGATCTACAGAGGTTCTTAAAGACTAAATTGAATAGACATCATAGAACAATACACAGTGTGAAACCTTTCACCTGAATTTAAATCAATGTCAATTTTGCAGATATTTCCCCTTAGTAAATATAGGCCAGTGTCAAATTTCCATGTTGTAGTTTGTTATATAATAGGGATATAGATACCATTATAATGTAATAACTGGCAGACACAGTATTTCAATAATATAGGATACTGGGAATCATCTTTTTGTAAATGCCAGTATGATATTTATCATGAACAAAATTAGGTCTTTATGGCTTGTAACCAAAGAGCCATATCAGGTCCAAAAGCATGGTGAATTTCAGCTAAGAAATTATGGTACCTAAAACGCAGGTTGACAGATGGTATAGATACATGTGCTTAGTGAATAGAGCATTATCTTTTAAATGACCTATTGAACTGCCATTGTGGTGTTTAATTGTGGTGACATTATTCATGAGTGTTTAATTTTGTGATGCATTTGATTAAAAAAAAAAAAAAAAAAAAAAAAAATATATATATATATATATATATATATATATATATATATATAAATCATTATGTAGGTCACTTAACGTGACTTATTACTGAGATACATCATTTAATAAACTAAAAAAACATGTTAATGTTGTATTCATGTAAATATGCATTGGCTCATATTGTTAATTACATTTATAAATAGATAGGAGTTAAAGAGTTGAGGAAAATTCAGATTTACTATACAAACTGTATGGGATTACGCATTTCAAGCATTAAAGGTCCACTTGATTGATCGTATAAAGGGTTCTCTAAAGAATACTTAGGTAGGGCCTGATAAAAAAATATATATATAAACGTTTATTGTGTATTTAAACAATAAATTACTATTTTTAGTCCTGAATTATATATTGCCTTTGGAATCGGAGACACCCAATGTGTAATGGTCTGACTAGAAAGTGTATTTTTGTACATTGCTACCATTTCATGTTACACTACTGCCTGCTACTAATATATGTTTTAGAGTGGTCTCAACATGTTTTACATTTGTCCCCCCAATCCCCCCCCCCACCCCAAGTGTGGTCCAACTCAATGTTTAAATCTACAGGAAAAGTTAAATTGTTCTTTTTTATCAGCTCTACCTCTTTTGAAAACAACTAAAGTGGTCCTTTAAAACGATTCAACCAGAGCACCCTATTGAATTAGATTTTTGTATCTCTTGAGCGGATTTTTGTATTAAAATCATTAGTAAATATTCGCTGTGTTGTGCTGACTGTCGTTTGGATTGTTTTGATGAACGCTTCTTAAAGTCCATAACACAGAGAGACAAGATTATCTAGTTAGATAATGGGTCAGAGGTACAAAGATGACAGGTTCCCAAAGCCTTTCACTTTACTACATATGGGTGATTATCTTAGCAAACACTGGCAGTTAGTATGATGACTGAGGGTATTTATGTTCAGTGAGATTGAGATTTAGGATTGTGGTTATTCCTGAGAAAGGGGTACAGTCCACATGCCCTTTAGTTCAAACAGTTAGAAATGCAGCCAAGCTGACATAAGGCAGTTTCTAAAAAAAAAAATGAAAAATACACACAGTTTTATATTTACAAACAGAAAAAATAAATACATCGCTACCAAAAAGAGAGAAAAAAATAGATTAATAGATTGCAGAGAGTCAAGTATAGCCCTAGATTCACTAAATTTTGCAGGAGAAAGTTCCCAAATCAGCCATTCACAGCCCTTTATAGCTTCTGTAATATGCTAGTGAATTTGACCAATAGTATAGTATGTTTAAAAATGTTTAGAGACACAGTTGAATATATATCTGCATAATATAAGAAACAAAAATAGCTGTTAGATTCTGTATGGCAGAGTAGAACACAAATGAAAAAAAGTATATTTCAGTGAGATCCAAAGGTGCTATATGCTATATAATTGTATCTATTATATTTGTACTAGCAACTTGCCCGTCAAAAATTACGGCAATAAAATTTGAAGCCTGGCAATGCTGTTTGCCACACAATGCGAGGCTATGGCCCCTCTGAGCACCTTCGGCGATCATTGCGAACTCTGCGCTGAGTGCCTTTGGCGCACATTGCGAGCAGCAACATTCCTGCTTTGCAATGATCACCTTCGACGCTCATCGCAAGCCGCTTCTTGCAAGCTTCTCCCCCTGTGTACTTTATAGGCCTCACACTTGAGCACCTTCGGCGCTCACTGTGAGCCTGTCCCCCCCCATGTAGTTTAGGGGACTCGCGATGAGTATTACTGCCTTTGGTTAAGTGTTACTGGCTTCGATTAAGTGTTACTAGCTTGAATTAAGTGTTACTGGCTTGGATTAAGTGTTACTGGCTTAGGGCACAGTTTTACGTCCTTCGGCCTCATTTTACGTCCTATGGCCTGGATTTTATTGTATTAAGTTTTTTCAGCAGCCATTTTTTTTCTCAATCGTGCAAAAAAGCCAAATATGCCTTAAATTAACTTGCAACCTCACTCACAGGCTCACTGGCTCTCCCCCTGTGCTATGTGGCGAGTGTGTTGGTTAATTTGAGGCATATTTAGTTTTTTTTGTTGGTTTTTAGAGTTTTGCAGTTCGGCCGTTATATTCATCATTTTCGCGAGGTCTGCATTTTTTCTGAGATCTTCAAGTCCTACAGGGCTCGCGCGAGCCCTGAAATTTGCAGTCTAAGTCCTGAGCTGCTGGTGATGAACGCATGTGGCGCTCATTGTGAGCCCTGCAATGAGTGCCTTTGGCGCTCATTGCAGCCTAAGTCCTGCGCCGCTGGCGATGAGCGAAGGGGCGCTCATTGCAAGCCCTGCAATGAACGTCTTTGCAACCTCGCTTGCAACCTCACTCCCAGGCTTCCAGACTCTCCCCTTGTGCTGTGTGTGAGTGTGTTTGATTTTTTTTTATTATTTTGCTTTTTTTTCTGTTTTTTAGAGTTACGCGCTTGAACTAAGTTTGGCCGTTAAATTAGCAAACTGCATTACTCGCAGTCATCAGCAAAGTGCTATGTGCTTCAACTGCTCGCAATGAGCACTACGAGCTGGAGAGGCTTGCAATGAGCGCTGAAGGTGCCCAGAGAAGCAAAAGCCTCACATTGAGACTGGCAATTTCTTAGTTGCTTATAACTTGCAGTTCATTACTTATTATATTCTACAAGCATCTTGCCCGTCAAAAAAGAACGGCAATAAAATTTTAAGCCATGGCATGGATGTTTACCACACAATGTAAGGCTTTTGCTCTTCTGTGGACCTTCGGCGCTGATTGCGAGCCCCGCGCTGAGCAGCATCGGCGCTCATTGTGAGCCTCTCCCCTTGTATACTTCAAGTGTCCTACTTTGCAACGATCACCTTTGGCGCTCATCGCGAAGACAGATATATAAGTACAATGTACAACCCAAAAAAATGTGAGTACAGTGAATTAATAAAGTAATATGAATTAATAAATGAATACACTTTACCTATGTATATGTAATATGCAGCAATCAATATCCTGAAGAGCTAACAATCTATTTGGATTTACCTGCATCTGAAAATGTACAGTTGGACTGTTTATCATCTGAGGAGAAAGTGCCAGCAATGTGGCAAGTGTGCAGTGTAAATAGGCTGTGTGCGCGAGGCCAGTTTGTTTAGGCGGGTAAAGCGTCATTTTAGAATCCTAATGTTATTAGTTGCAAGTTAGTGTTGTAAAATGGCTTTTTTGTATGTGTTACTTGGATCGCAAGCGTTTTCCGTTCATTGTAATGGTATATTTTGTATCTCCTACGTTCCTGTTTAACTCGTACGTGCCTGGTGGTGATTTTAGCAGAACTGTCTACTTTAGCCTTGTTTAAATTTTTTTAGTCCGCAAGTTTTTTTGTCGCTTAGCTGATTTTCAAGTGTCAAAACTTCTTAAATGCAACTTAAATTGGTGTGCAACTTCACTTCCAGATGTCCTGGCTGTCCCCCCGTGCTGTGTGTGATGTTTGTTTTATGTTTTATTTTTATGTTGTTGTGCTTTTCGATGTGCGCAGTTCAGCCATTAACTTTGTATTTTTGTGACCTCGTATTATTTTTGTCTAAGTTCCGCGGGTTGTAATTGTTGTTTTTAAAAGTCGTACGTCCTCGTTTTTTTTCATCCACCATTTTTTTTTTCGCTTAGACGATTTTCAAGTGACGAAACTCCTTAAATTTGACCTTAATTTGCGTGCAACCTCACTCCCAGACATCCTTGCTGTCCCCCTGTGCTGTGTGTAATGTTTTTTTTATGTATTGTTTTTTTTTTGTGTGTGTGTTTTTGGATGTACGCGTTTAGGCCGTTAACCTTGTATTTTTGCGACCTTATCATTATTTTTTTGGAAAGGAAAGAAGTCCTGCGACTGTTTTTTGTTTTTTTTTTTAAAGTCCTGCTTTTCTGGGTTGTTTATTACCGAGATTGAGGAGCCATAGAGCCTCCACCTCCACAAATGCTTTTTCGAGGGTCCACATTTGCGACCTGCAATGAGTCTTCGGCTTATTGCAGCTGACATGGGAGCCTCCACCTCCGCAAATGCGACCACCGCATTTGTGGCCTGAACTGCGAGTTTGCTTCGCGAGCTCGAAAAGTGTGACAACAACTCGCAGTTTCACAACTATAATATGTGATTGTGTAACTGATAATTAACTATAAACATTGGCTTCCATGTAAATCAAGTGCTCTATTTTAGGGCACTGCCGTAAATCGGCTGCAGGAGCTTTATTTTCCTAAGATTTTGTGGGAAGACCAGTCATTTAGGGCCTTAAATACATTTTGAAAAAAGTGATTTGGGTAATTTGCACTATATATATATTAGATTGGTTTGTTTGGGCATATAGATGCCCAAGTATTTTTTGTGGTGTTGTGACCATTTAAACAAGCAGTTCAGAGATAACAATTTTTCTGCTTTAGGAGTGATATATTTAGGGATTTACTTTTATCTGTGTTCACCTTAAATCCAGAGATGTTTCCAAATTTCTCCAAAATATTTAGCAGGACGTTGTCAGCAAAAAGACTCAATTTATATTCTTTGTCAGCGATTTCAATTCCTTTGATGTTTGGGCGCTCTCTTATAGTTGTAGCTAAAGGTTCCATGCACAGAGTAAAGATCAGAGGAGATCACCTAGGCCAAATTTGCGCATGGTTTCATATATATAGACCCAATCTATCCTATCAAAAGCCTTCTCTGTGTCTAGAGATAGCACCATCAAAGGAATCTTATTTTGGAAGCAATATCTATGAGGTTAAAGGTTCTTCTAGTATTGTCTGGGCCTGGAATGAATTCAACTTGATCTGGATGGATCATATGTGAGAGTAAATGTGCAAATCTATTTGCCATATTATATGTGAATATGATTTGATATCACTGTTTATTAATGAAATGGGCCTATAACTTTGGCATTGGGTAGGGTATTTACCCTCTTTATGTAAAACAATAATTTTAGCTTCTAGGAATTCTGCTTTTAATGATTTACCTATCATAACATCATTAAATAAACTTTTTAAATGGGTTTAAGAGGATATCCATAAATTGTTTGTAATAATAATTTGTAAAGCCGTCTGAGCCAGGAGCTTTGTGAGGTTTGGCAACTTGTATTGCTGTATTAATCTCTTCAATTATGATAGGGACATTAAGAGAGTCTAGTATGTCTTTGTCTATTTGAGGAAAATGTATTTATTTGTGCCTTATGGCTAGTTGAGCCAGATTGATATTTATTAATATATTTTGATATTAAAAAGATGTGACAATTGTATTTATAGCTTCAATGAATAAAGAACGATTTGTGTTTATGTTGTGTTAAAATATGATATATTTATAGACAATGCATTAGAGCAAAACATTTTGTGACGTGTATTAACCCCTTGAGTTCTGAGTTGTGTGTTAACCTGGATTTTGTATCATAAAAACGGGCTTAATACTAACATATATTTTTTCATTACACATATGTTGGTATAGCATTAAGTGTCAAATAATGTTGAAATTTCATCATTTAGCAGTGCTTTTTGTGTTATACTGTCAATTTAAATGCTTCTGGGGGACTAAACAAGGGTTTGAAAACTACTTGTGAGTGGTGTTTGGTACACATAAATCTTTCTTCTTCATTTTGCAGTGCCCTGATTTGCAAGTAATCCATAAAATCGTTATAGCTTATGGTTTGGGTGTCAAAGTGTAAGTGAGTAACTCGTAATTTATTATCATTGCAAAAATCAATGGAAAAATAGATTTTCGGCTTTGTCGGGAAGTTCACTTATATCAGTGACCCGTAGCAGTTCTCTTGAAATTTTTTAAGGAAGGAGGATTAACATAGCTATGTAGGATTTGATGTGCTGCTATGACACTCATAATTGCCTTTGCAGAGATTTACATAGGGCCCCTATTTGATATTTGCTAATGGCCAACAGCGCAATATTTCGGGATCTATCTTCTGGTGTATTCAGGTTTTCTCTACTTTGGCAATTTCAGTAGCTTTGTTTCATTCATTCTGACTTATTCACCTGTGTCCAGGCGCATGGACATTAAAATCCTAGTATATTGGCAGTCCTAATAGGATAGTTTACAACTGTGGTGACTAGTCAGACTTAGAAATGCCATTACACGGCCTGCTCCTATATTTTTTTTATCATCTTCTAACTAGGTTGACATGAGAAGTGGATTCCAACTCATGTAATACAAATAGACCTGAATTACTCTTAAACAAAATGACTTAGCCACGGAATAGCCCACCTATGCTCAAGCATGTATTTTTAATCTGTTGAGGTGACACAAGGACTAGATCAGTGTTCAAGAGGGCAGTACATAGGTAGTATACTCCTTACCTAGAACTTATCTGTTTAAGATATTATCTATGTAGTGGGATCTATACATATTCAGCTGTACCTGAATAGTCATGCCAAGCAACGTGTAGGGTAAATTATGGACACTGGTGTCAATTATTGTCTATGGTCAACTAGTTCATTCTGTATGTAAATTGCTTTAAATAAGTGATTCGATTTTTTCATCACACAAGTTAATTTTGCTTTCTAAATTGCAATGTAGCAATGCACACTTTCAGAGGATAAATACATTTCAACTAACTCAACTAATCCAGAGACATGACAACAACAGTTTTATTTTATGTAACAAAAAAAAGTAATTTTGTGTGTCCAGGTTCTTGCTGTAAACCTCTCACTTACTGACTAATCTGGAGATTTACAGATTAGTTTGACAGTGACTACTTTGCTGTAACGTTAACACAGATAATGCTATAACAAGAAATTATTTACCATTAGAGTCCCATGCTGTCTATACAAGTAAATGGAGGAAAAGCAGATCACATGGCCTGGTAATTGACAAGGAGGTTTATAAGGAGGTTTACATTAGATAAGGAAGTGCAGATTACAAGGAGGTTTACAAGGAGGTTTACATTAGATAAGGTAGCATGGATTACTGTAATTCGTAATTTAGAGATTCATACCAGGCATAAAACATTTGACATGAACCCCTTCTAGTCTACTATCCCTTTTGACTCTCTACGCTAGAGAGATGTTATATGTGTGATGAGAGGGACCATAGAAACCATATATTAATAATTCCTTTAAGATACAGTTACCACTAGTTTATGATATATTTTTTTAAACAAATAATTAAAAAATACAGATATTTGAACAAATAGTCAAAATATTCAGTCTTTTACTTAACAGGTCTGAAAAATCCCATAAAATTACGCCTAGTTTTGAGCAAAACCAAAGTCTTAAAAATTATTTTATGTATGAGATGACATCATAGTCACAAAAATGGCAATATATTTGCCTTATTTCTAAATCTGTGATTACATAAAGAGTAATAAAACATACATATTATTGGAACACTTACTCGCATGGTGCTTGATGAGACTGCTGGGGGCATCTTGCTAATAGGAGGAAAGGCAACAGGATTTTTCTTTTCCTGTAATGTCCAAGATACAAAAAAAATTAGAACAACCTTCAAACCGTGTTGGTATACGGACAATAACACACAATGTAATGCAGTTCATCTATAAGTTACATATCATTGTCCATAACAATATACTGCTACAATTGTCACAGTAATAATATTACTAACTGCTTCACATTTATAACGAGTCATACGTCCAATTTATGACAGTAAAACTAATATATCTACCACATCTAAATTAATATTTTACATTAATGAATATTTATAAATACAGCTTACACCGTACAATACCACATTTTATAAAAATACCTAAAAGATCTTTGTTATCGCCCAAATAGCCTATATAAATACATACACACATAAGGATGTTCTAAATCACATTATGACCTTACCGTATATATGTTCTGTGACCTGCAGTATACATTTTATGCAAAATCGTATCGTACCTTATATAAAAAAAAATCGTATCAGGTACATATTTAAATGATTATTGTCCATTATCACTTATCCCAATAAAACACATTTAATGTACAACTAATATGTACATTTAAATTGCATGCATTTATTTTATAATTATGTAAATAAGTGCAGGAAAGGACCACTGTAGTTACACACAATTTACAAAATGATGTTTGGAAAATTAAACTTGATAATGGGAAAACTTTTGCAAGAATTACAAATAAACACAGTGATTAATTTATTAACAGGTATATGCAATTATTCTTTGCTACATGCTAATATTGCCTTTTCTGACATACTTGTTTGAACTGCCTTCTCTGTAGCGTGTGACCTTGAAAACGAATGTAATCTTTATGAGTTTTATTGAAAGTATTGCCACCTTCAAATGCAACATTTCCATTGTAGCATTGAAAGCTTACTCTTCATTCAAAGTGTCTTTCCACCTGACAAAGTAGATCATGGGGAAAAATGATAGCTTCTTCTAAAGCATAATTGCTTTAATTTAGTCTGATTGTGCTTATCCATAAGGTTTTCTTTACAAAAATACTGTAGTGGGTTGCCAGTTCCTTCTCCAGTGGACCTCAATTTATCTGATCTCTCTGCTATGACCTGCCCATATTGGGGGACCCCACACCCAAGCTCACAGCGCAATTGAAGTACACAACACTGTAATAACCCAGAAGGGGAAAATTGCATATATTAGATAATAAAATAAAAGCCTGCATTTTTATTTTTAAAACTTTTTGCTCGTTCTCAAGTAAAGTTCTCACATGAGAATACTGTAATATTGAAATGTAGTGGTATTTAAAGAAAAGTTGATGCTGTATTAATGAATCCCACACAACATATTTTTGCATCTTTACCTACCCATATAATTATTAAGGTCAGCTACTATGTTACATTGTTTTACATAAAGATGATCTTAAGCTTTTGTTGCAAACAAAGTTGCCACTAAGTAACCAAATTCCAGCCATTCCAGGCTTCAAATGATGATGGTCAATTTAAAACCACTCATTATCTCAACAAAAGATAAATAAATGGAAATAGTTCAATTTCCAAGTCTGCTTGAGATGGTTACCTGGTGTCAAAAATGTGGTTCAGGGCTTGGCCACGTTCAGATATTAAGGACCCTCCTAGACCCCCATACTGCATGAAAACAAATACAGTATACCATGTAATTTGTTAGATTATTTAGAAATATTTAATTTAGCATTTCCTTTGAAAATACACTTATTTATTTATGAAAATGTATATTTATAGCCCTTTAGTATGACCTAATCATACTAATCGCATGCAAAACTGAATATGTGTTTAAGTCTACTCATACAGTAGTACAATGCACATTGTGATACAAGGAGATAATCAGAGATACCAAGTTACTAAAAATAATCAAACATGGTGGCCCCTTTGAGCTTGAGATTCAAACTCAACGTTCCTTCTACACACCCTGAATTGATGGGGCCCTGGTAGTTGTAGCTATTTGTACTCAGAACCATGGGTGTAGGACATGGAGGGATGGACATAGATTTTCTATGTTTGTATGTATGTATATATAAGCCATTTTACGGCCTGTGGGTACAATGAGCTGTGCCCCCCCAAATTATTCTGGCTCCTACACCCATGCACAGAACCTAATGCAGTGATAGGCAACCTATTTCATATATCCTTACAAATGCTACACAATGGTGGGCTTCAAACATGAGGGGAAAAACAGAGGGAAGTATTGTGTACTCTACATAACAGGCAGGGGGGAATGGGAAGTGTTTGAGGGCCACATGACGTTTCTGGGCCATATGTTGCTCACCACTGACCTAAAGTGTAGGCAAAATGTCTACCTGACATGTTAGTACAAACAATTTCAACAAGTGTACATCACATGTAAACCTTTATCACCCTGTAGGTTTGAGGAAGCACACATATAAAAGAAGCAGTATGCACTTATACCAATGCTGCTAGATCATACCCACAAGTAAAAGAAAGAAAAATGCAACAAAAAAAATCATCAAATAAATGTATAAACAATTCCTGCACTTACACATTAATCCCTAAAATCTTAAAAGCATTGTCCAAGTTAAGCTAGTTTTAATTTACATGGGCCAATATCATATATAGGTTATGATCAAGGTAGTCAAAGTAAAGAATTCAGAGAAAATAAATATTCTTGAGTATATCAAGAGATGAGAAGTGACATGGTCACAAGTGGCAGTCTAAAGATCACAATGAAACTTACTTTCTGTACATGCTTCCGGGGTGCAAGTTCTTTCATATACAAAGTCCACATGTTGATTCACCTGGTTCATCAATACATCACTGACAAATTAGGAAAATAAAAACTAAATAATTTTCCTAGTGGGAATTCGAAGAAGGATCACAGAAGACTTTCTTCCAAGAACGAAAGCCTTCCAAGATATTTTTCTTGTGTATAGTAGATTATTGTTGCTTGACCATAATCCTAGGAATGGTGATTTAAAATATACCAGGCACCAACGACATCATATGTTCATATGATTTAGACTGTTTCTGTACAGTCAAACACAATCTTAAACACTAGTGGATATGGTATAGTATATTAAATTTGCTTGCTTGCTTCAGTATTCTTGCCAAATGCCAATGATCCTTACGTCTTCTTGTACTGATTTTTCCTGAATAAATGGTGAGATAGTAATTCCAGCACCTAGTGGGAACCTTTTTCAACTCTCAATATTCTCATGTTTCTATCTTCTAGTTTCTTCGTTAACACATACATGACAGATGGGCCATGAAGAACCTTCTTTGCCTGTTGTGTCTCTGAGATCTGAATGAGTATGAATCAAAAATACTTATGTAGTTGGTTTGTTTGGTTTGTATATTTAACTCCTCCCAACAAGGAAAAGAAACAGTGTCAGCTTTACCTGCTGAGCTTATGATGGATAGCATCCAAGAGCAGTCCTGTAGTCAGAACCAAACTAAAGTCTTCATAGCAACGCACACACTACCTGTTTGCATTGTCCCCTGTAGGGGATCATTGCCTTGTGCTAATTACACACTCTATTCACTTAAGAGCAATTCAGCTGCTGTCATTGACTAGATACAACAAGGAGAGTGGGATTTCTACATTCCCATATATGAATTGGAATATGTAAACTAAACTGCCAGTGGAGAAACAGCTTATATTTCACAACATGTTCTGTGTGACATTGAGAGGAACAATAACAGATACAAAGTGGTAATGATATAATAGATGTGGCACATTGCTGAGCCTATAATAGCACAAAATTACATGTAGAACAATTGCTAAAGACTGTTTTTGACATTACATTTGGATGTAAATCACAAAAAATACTATTAAAGATCAAGAAAACGGAATCAATCTTGTGCTTTTATAACAGATTTTGAATTTTCTCCCTATAAGTCTAGTAGTGACATGACTAAGAAAACACATTGTCTGTTATGTGTAAGGTATTATGTATGGGTGAAATAGTTATTGGAGCATTGTCAGAAGAGGCTCTAATTATACCTGAATAGCCCCTTAATTATTGTGTTTACAAAGGAAATGGACTGTGTAATGGCAAAAATGGATTAGATATGGAAAACAAAAGACACAGCCTTCAGTTTGTATTTTTATACATTATATACGTAATTATACTTTGCAGGGAGACAACATCTCAGTGCGAGGGGGCTTAGGATGTTGCTAAAGTTTTCCATTGTTTATATGAAAGATTGCCCTCCATAGTACATAAGTATAAGTCATTTCTGTAGCATCAATTGAATCATATCAGAATCCAAGGTGTCTCTTCACTTCCAAAATAGATAAAGGAACACTGCCATTTGACTAGGATTATTGTATTTGATAGTTAATAAATGATGGCATTCTACTACTCTCTAAATATTGTTTAAAAAAATAATTTATTTAAGGGCCAGCATAATTGTTTTTTGGGGTAAATCTACTTAATTAACATTACAAAACATGTGCAAAGAATAGCAAACAAATATAATTTAAAAAACAGTTTCCGTCAATAATGGCCGTGGCTGCACTCCTTCCCAACCGTGGACATTATAAATAATTAGACTTCATTTTGAAACATAGATAAGCTTGCTAATGAGCTTTACTAAGTGCATTGATTAGTTAAAAAGTTGTGTAGCGAGTTAGTGAGAGTCGGTTATATTTAGGATTATTAAAAACACAAATGTGACTCAGATTGTTTGATTGGTGGAATAGTGGTGTCAATCAGTTTTCAACCAATTTAAATAGACAATCTCTTAATGTCGGAAAACTATATATATACTGTATAAATATATATATTTATATATATATATATATATATATATAGCAACTCCACCCACTTGCTAACCAGGGATCTTATTGTTATTGGTGCCAGTGTTTTTTTGTGTATTAGTGCGGGGGGTAGTTAATATTTTAGCAATAAGTTGTGTCGTTTTAGTTAGAGGTACAAACGTACAAATATACCTACTGTTACAATGGCAAGCTTAGATAACCTCCCTGTTGATGATGACATATCCATACACCCCCTGGAGAAGGTTTCTTGGGGCATTTATTGTAGGCAGCTAAGCTGTGTCAAAAGGTTGTTTTTTTTAAAGAAAGATGTATAATAGGTTTTTAAAGAAAAAACAGAGGTGCTATGAGACTGCATATAAAAAGTTATTGTATTTCTACCTTGATCGCTAACTTATTTTGAGCAAGGTGAAAAACATTTTACCTTTTACCTAATTCAGTAAGAGTGATGGGTTTATAAACCTTGCACAATTTTCAGGGATTATTCTTAAGACGAATGGACTAATGGTGATGTTTTTATACAAATACCCTGATGTCTCCTTCAGAAGTGGTCAGTCTGGGCCTGTACTGAGTGGTTGCTGTTATTTGCTGAGATATGAAACCATGGCAGCCAACGCTAGATCACCAAGGGGTGCACTGCACATAAAGTTTAGTTGCCAGGAACATAAAAGGGATTAGACTAAAATGTGATGCAACAGAAGGCTTTTACAACACTATATTAATATGAATAGAGAAACAGATAAAGTAATCAAACTGTAACAAAAAATACATATAGTATAAGATCTTATCGATCAGTATAACTGATCAATATGTTGTCATTTAGTCATGTCTGACCCTATTGACCTCAGCATGCCAGGCACAATCATTGTCTCTCTCTCTGGTTGTGCTTGTTAATAAGGATACCTTGGCAGAGATACTGGAGTGGGTTGCCAGTATCTTCTCCAGCGGACAGCGATTTGTCCCATATTAATAATAATAATACAGTCCAAGCCCAAACACTATTTTTAGGGCACTCATATTTCCAGCAGGCCAAGGCATGATGAATATTTAATTAATATGTATTATATTGTGGTGTGCATCAGAAATATATGAAAGGGTAAGGGAATTTAATAAAAGTTATGTTTTATTTTGAGTGCTCTGAAATATTTTCTTCTCTGTTTTCTATTAAGTATAGAAACATAGACTTGACGGCGGATAAGAACAAAAAAGGGCCATCCTGTCTATCCATTCTATTTTCCTATGTGATGATATATTAAATATTACATTATGGGTGCAATACACAGTACATTATGGGTCAATTTCCCTTGACTTTACCAGGGCTGAGAAATGATGCTGTGCAGCAAGAGTTCCTATTAGGATATAGATAACACAACCTTCAGTGACCTGTGAGCAGTGCATGCAAAGTTTAGTGAAACTGTATGATGTGGCTATCATAATCAATATGTAACGCCAACTGGTGCTGTATATCTTTGTTTGTTGTTAGTTTTGGGTTCTCCTGACGTTTTCTCTGCTGCTTATCGACAATGAATGATTGAAATGGCAAATGCTTCTTTCCATCATATATTAATTAATTGAGTAACCAGTTAACTGATGGCCTTTTTACTGTTTGCATTTAAGTTGTCTGCACATTCCGAAAGCCAAAACCTAATGCAAGTGTGGATCAATTTCCATTTACAGATTAACAGATGAGCTATTTGCAAAAAGTACCTGTAACTAGTTAGATCATACTAAGCTAAATAGCGCATGTGATTACCTGATTGTATCTCTGTAGTAACTATGATGCTTATAATGTAGATGGCAAGAAACACTAAGAAAAAACAATTATCTTTCAAATGCAAAAACAGTCCAGTGGAACCTTGCAAAAGTATTCACCCCCCTTGACTTTTTACCTATTTTGTTACATTACAGCCTTAAGTTCAATGTTTTGTTAATCTGAATTTTATGTGATGGATCAGAACACAATAGTCTAAGTTGGTGAAGTGAAATGAGAAAAATATATACATAAAACTATTTTTTAGAAATAGAAAACAGAAAATTGGCATGTGCGTATGTATTCACCCCCTTTGTTATGAAGCCCATAAAAAGCTCTGGAGCAACCAATTACCTTCAGAAGTCACATAATTAGTGAAATGATTTTAGATTGTAAGTCTGCGAGTTTCAATCCTGCGCAGTGCTTTAGGGAAAGCGCTATGGACACTGGATTCCAAGCTCAAAGACAGGGCCATCCACTCTTTGCAATGTATGAATCTTTAACTTGTCATTGCCTGTAACTTAATTTATGCCCACCAAAACTCATGGACCGGGCAAGGAGGGCATAATCAGAGAGGCAGCACAGAGACCTAAGGTATCTCTGGAGGAGCTGCAGAGTTCCACAGCAGAGACTGGAGTATCTGTACATAGGACGACAATAAGCCGTACACTACATACAGTTGGGCTTTATGGCAGAGTGGCCAGAAGAAAGCCATTACTTTCAGCAAAAAAAACAAAATGGCATGTTTTGAATTTGCAAAAAGGCATGTGGGAGACTCCCAAAATGTATGGAGAAAGGGGCTCTGTTCTGATGAGACTAAAATTGAACTTTTCGGCCATCAATGAAAACGCTATGTCTGGCGCAAAACCAACACATCACATCACCCAAAAAACACCATCCCCAGTGAAATATGTTGGTGGCAGCATCATGCTGTGGGGATGTTTATCAGCAGCCAGTACTGGGAAACTGGTCAGAGTTGAGGAAAAGATGGATGGTGCTAAATACAGGGATATTCTTGAGCAAAACCTGTACCACTTTGTGTGGGATTTGAGGCTAGGACGGAGGTTCACCTTCCAGCAGGACAATGACCCCAAACACACTGCTAAAGCAACACTTAAGGGGAAACATGTAAATGTCTTGGAATGGCCTAGTCAAAGCCCAGACCTCAATCCAAAAGTAAATCTGTGGTCAGACTTAAAGACTGCTGTTCACAAGCGCAAACCATCCAACTTGAAGGAGCTGGAGCAGTTTTGCAAGAAGGAATGGGCAAAAATCCCAGTGGTAAGATGTGGCAAGCTCATAGAGACTTATCCAAAGAGACTTGGAGCTGTGATTGCAGCAAATGGTGGCTGCACAAAGTATTGACTTTAGGTAGGTGAATAGTTATGAACATTGACTTTTTCTGTTATTTTGTCCTATTTGTTGTTTGCTTTACAATAAAAAAAAAACATCTTCAAAGTTGTGGGCATGTTCTGTAAATTAAATAATGCAAATCATCAAACAATCCATGTTAATTCCAGGTTGTGAGGCAACAAAACACGAAAAATGCCAAGGGGGGTCAATACTTTTGCAAGGCAATGTATTAACATAAAGTAGAAGAATATGAATATGAGTGAATAATATTGTAAAATAACTGTAACAAAAAGTATAAGTGGTAGGGTCAAACACAGTTAAGGAATTCAAGCATGTCTGAGATAAGCATAAGGTCATCCCAGTGGCTGGGCTACTGCTGACGAAACAGGTGCAAAGCACTGGGGTCACAACAGGGTATGTATGGGTCCTATGCTACTGGCAGCAGCCTGGATTAAAAGGGGGCTTTCAAAGGCACGTGGAAGGTTTCTGGATTTTACTAGGAATATGATATACATATGTATCTATTTCATATTATCTTTATCTTATTAAGAAGATCTTAAAAGCTCTGTTTTTTCTGCCTAAAATCATACAATTTGTACAAGTTTGGGTCGGCACTCTGCAGCTCAGTAATACGCAGAGTGTGAAGTGCAGTGTTTCAAATTAGCCTGTTAGTGACCTCCCTAAAGTAGAATGTTGCAGAATGTTGCCAGTGATAGGTTAGTACGAGAAAGTGCACACCCTGTATTTTGAAGTACGCTGTCTTCATGAGCTTCAGAGGAGAAAATAATTTAGTAACTATTTGTAAGATTTATGCAGAAAAACAGAGCTTTTATGCCTATCTTAATAAAATAAAGTACACAAACGTTAAAAAACACATAGGTATATTATATTTCTAGTGAAATCCAGAAATGTCCATGTTCCATTTTATAGAAATGTGATCTAATCACCCTAGGGATCATCAAACCATTAGCGTATATTTTTGGCTTTTTTTTATTGGAACCTGCTGGATGGGTTAAAAAGGTGCATGGGGGCTAAAGTTATTTTGCACCAAGCCCTATATTTGCTTTCTCTGCCACTGGGTCACACTCTGGCTTAAGAAAGCCAAAGAGTAGGTAGATGAAATAGGCAGAATACATATGTCATTTTATTTCTTTTCCATAGTAAAGTCATTGCTTTTAAAAGAGCAAAGAAGAGCACATTGTAACGTTTAAAATGTGTTGTTGGAATGAGGACAGCTTGTTACTACTCATTGAATTCAAACACACCAATGTTTGATCTACTACAGTGGATATAAAAAGTCTACACACCCCTGTAAAAAATGTCATGGTTTCTGTGCTGTAAAAAAATGAGACCAAGATAAATCATTTCAGAACTTTTTCCACCTTTAATGTGACCTATAAACTGTACAACTAAATTGAAAAACAAACTGAAATCTTTTAGGTAGAGGGAAGAAAAAATATAAAAATAAAATAATATGGTTGCATAAGTATGCACACCCTTAAACTAATACTTTGTTGAAGCACCTTTTGATTTTATTACAGCACTCAGTCTTTTTGGGTATGAGTCTATCAGCATGGCACATTTTGACTTGGCAAGATTTGCGCACTCTTCTTTGCAAAAACACTCCAAATCTGTCAGATTGCGAGGGCATCTCCTGTGCACAGCCCTCTTCAGATCACCCCACAGATTTTCAATCGGATTCAGGTCTGGGCTCTGGCTGGGCCATTCCAAAACTTTAATCTTCTTCTGGTGAAGCCATTCCTTTGTTCATTTGGATGTATGCTTTGGGTTGTTGTCATGCTGAAAGATGAAGTTACTCTTCATGTTTGGCTTTCTAGCAGAAACCTGAAGGTTTTGTGCCAATATTGACTGGTATTTGGAACTGTTCATAATTCCCTCTATCTTAACTAAGGCCCCAGTTCCAGCTGAAGAAAAACAGCCCCAAAGCATGATGCTGCCACCACCATGCTTCACTGTGTGTATGGTGTTCTTTTGGTGATGTGCAGTGTTGTTTTTGCGCCAAACATATCTTTTGGAATTATGGCCAAAAAGTTCAACCTTGGTTTCCTCAGACCATAACACCTTTTCCCACATGCTTTTGGGAGACTTCAGATGTGTTTTTGCAAAATGTATCCTGGCTTGGATGTTTTTCTTCGTAAGAAAATACTTTTGTCTTGCCACTCTACCCCATAGCACAGACATATGAAGACTATTGGAGATTGTTGTCACATGTACCACACAGCCAGTACTTTCCAGATATTCCTGCAGCTCCTTTAATGTTGCTGTAGGCCTCTTGGTAGCCTCCCAGACCAGTTTTCTTCTCGTCTTTTCATCAATTTTGGAGGGAGCTTGGTAATGTCACTGTTGTGCCATATTTTCTCCACTTGATGATGACTGTCTTCACTATGTTCCATGGTATATCTAATGCCTTGGAAATTATTTTGTACCCTTCTCCTGACTGATACCTTTTAACAATGAGATCCCTCTGATAATTTGGAAGCTCTCTATGGACCATGGCTTTTGCTGTGGGATGCGACTAAGAAAATTTCAGGAAAGACCAACTAGAGCAGCTGAACTTTATTTGGGGTTAATCAGAGGCACTTTAAATGATGGCAGGTGTATGCTGACTCCTATTTAACATGATTTGGAATGTGATTGCTTAATTCTGAACACAGCTACATCCCCAGTTATAAGAGGATGTGCAGACGTATGCAACCACATTATTTTTCTTTTTTATTTTCCTTCCCTCCACCTAAAAGATTTCAGTTTGTTTTTCAATTGAGTTGTACAGTTTATAGGTCACATTAAAGGTGGAAAAAGTTTTGAAATTATTTATCTTTGTCTCATTTTTTTACTGCACAGAAACCTGACATTTTAACAGGGGTCTGTAGACTTTGTATATCCACTGTATGAATGTAATGGATTTCTACAGAAGAATAGTTCTTGTTACCATACTAAATTATAAGTTGCAGTTTTTTTTCCTTTGACTTGGTGATGTGAATCTGGGCAGACAAAAACATTATCCCAAACATGGTTTCTATGGTTCATGCAAATTTATATTATTAGTTGGATCTAGGCAGGCCTTTATTTTAGACATCTTAGTCCTACTATTGATCCACTCCAAATGAATTCCCCATTAAGGGATAAAATCGTCCATATACTGGATGTTTCCGAATATATGTTCCAAATATGGAACAAGGTAACTCCATGATTCAAACTGTAGCTGGATTATAATGCACAGTTTATACTGCAATTCAATAGGGCTCAAAAGAACAAACTATCATTTGTCTAAGTAGAAAATTGTTTGAAAATCACTTCAATGCATTTTGTCAACTACTACTACTTTCTACTACAGTAGGAAGGGGCCCACGTCTGGGTTACCTAAATTTGGTTTGTTCACATAAGAAGGCTTTTCATTAAGTGAAGTATTATAAAAATCCTCTGACCCCAGTGTTGTTTATATAGACTGAATTGTTTGAGAAGACTTGATCGATAGGTCTAAAATGTCATTTTCACATCGAATAAATATGAATACAGAGGTTATAATTACCAGAGGACTTGAGAATATGTGCGCTACAAATAATTTAGCTTTTCTCTTGCATTGGATTTTTTGTTTTAGAAAACTCTATTTTTAAAAAAAATCTTTTGGCTTGATTGATAATCCATCCATGTTTTGATAAAATAACCTCCTTTTATAAATCAACACAGATCCTTGATTCTGATTTAGTACAAAAATATTATACAGATAATTAAATATTCTGATCTTTCTTAGTTATACTACTAGAGACACTAGTGTCTTGATAAAAACTCTGGAAGATGAAATGGAAGACATGTAAACTGCCCAAGATAAATGTTTGAAAATAACAGACATATTGTGATAATTTAAAGACAAAGGAATTATATGATATTCAGATCTATGGTAATGACTCAGCCGCCGAGAAAGGACATATGGTATTACTGACATAAATTCCAGTTTAAATGTTCTAATACTGGCTCTCTCTGAAACCTGGCTCTCATCCTTAGACACTGCCTCCCCTGCAGCACTCTCTCAAGGTGGTTTTCACCTCAGCCACACACCTAGCCCGGGGATCAAACAATGTGGTGGTGTGGGTATTTTGCTTTCCACTCGCTGTACATTTCACCTCATACCCCCTGTCCCATCCCTCCAATTCTCATCCTTTGAAGTTCATACAATCCGCCTCTTCTCACCTATCTCTCTACGTGTAGCTGTGATCTATCACCCCAGGCACTCCCTCTCAATTTCTTGATCACTTTTCTGCCTGGCTCCTTCACTTTCTCTCCTCCAATGTTCCTTCACTGGTACTTGGAGATTTTAACATTGCTGTTGACACTCCCACCTCCCCAGCAGCAGCACAACTGCTTGCACTCACCTCTTCCCTTGGCCTCCCACAACCAACATATTCTTCTACTCATCATGCTGGACATTCTCTTGACCTTATCGTCACCAATCTCAGCACAACCTCCAACCCAGTCATCCATCCACTCCCTCTATCTGACCACCACTTCCTTGCCTTCAACCTCACCACATCACTGTGGTAACTTGTCTTCCTTGCATGGTGGTTTATCTTCCTTTCGGGACCTCCTTGGGCAGGTCTAGGTGGGAGGGCTGGGAGTCTTTGCTTCCCTCCCACAATTGCTGGAGGAAGTGATGCATGGACAGGATGTGATGTAAATCACATCATCTCAACTAAGGGTATATAACATGGGGCCAGGCAGGAAATCGTTCTGTTGCTTCCTGTTCTTCCTTGGTGGATGTGATGGCCTAACCGTGGGTGAGATCAAGCGTGTGGGGAAGGGGATTACTATATAGGTAGATAGATTTAAAAAGGGTTGTTGCTCCGTGGGTCTGGGCTGTGTGTTTGTGATACATTTATAGTATTGTGTTGTTGCCTTTTAATAAATACCTTTTAATGTAGACGAACCTTGTGTAATATATATATTTATTAATTTGGTGATACACCACATTTGGCGACCACGAATTTTAGACTTCTACAAAGGTTATTTATGAGGTAATATCACATTAATAGATAGTCAGATTTTTTTTGGGGGGGGGAGAAAAAAAAAAAAAGTACTTTGTCTAATTATCCTCTGCATGGGAAATCAAGTGCTGATTGTGTGTGGATCCTAGTTCGGGCCTCCATTTTAATATACAAGCTTGGGCATCAGGCCACAATTTTGAATATATTAGTTTTGTTGTGTGTTTCAAATACCTGAATTTGTTGTGTTTTGACTACCATAGTTCAGGCCTAGTAGTTTTTCAGGCCTTCATTTTTATTTTATTGTAATAGACTACCAGCATAGGCCTCAATTATTATTTTTAATCCTTTATATCGTACTAGCTTATTTTGCTACATAAAACAAAGATATCATACAGGTTGTTTTTGTGGGTTTCAAATATCTGAGTTGAGTTTTGTTGTGTTTTGACTATCAGAGTACAGGCCTAGCCCTGCATTTGAATACATTATAGTAGGCTTCCATGCGGCTTCTTTTTGTATTTGAATGCTGATTTGATTCCTTTGTATCCTAGTTCGGGCCTCCATTTTAATATACAAGCTTGGGCATCAGGCCTCAATTTTGAATATATTAGTTTTGTTGTGTGTTTCAAATACCTGAATTTGTTGTGTTTTGACTACCATAGTTCAGGCCTAGTAGTTTTTCAGGCCTTCATTTTTATTTTATTGTAATAGACTACCAGCATAGGCCTCAATTATTATTTTTAATCCTTTATATCGTACTAGCTTATTTTGCTACATAAAACAAAGATATCATACAGGTTGTTTTTGTGGGTTTCAAATATCTGAGTTGTGTTTTGTTGTGCTTTGACTATCAGAGTACAGGCCTAGCCCTGCATTTGAATACAATATAGTAGGCTTTCATGCGGCTTCTTTTTGTATTTGAATGCTGATTTGATTCCTTTGTATCCTAGTTCGGGCCTCCATTGTAATGTACAAGCTTGGGCATCAGGCCTCAATTTTAAATATATTAGTTTTGTTGTGTGTTTCAAATACCTGAGTTTGTTGTGTATATTTTAATAGGCACTACTGGTGTTGAAGTTAATTAGCAAGTATTACCTTCACCATACTAAGATAAGTATAATTTGCATTGTGGGTACTAGTCTATTTTTCTACATATTACACCTGGCCTACTGAATAGTCATCAACTATTGTTGGCTACTCAGAAGCATGCTACTTTAGTCGCAAATTGATTTGGATTCTTACTTGGGTGAGTAAAAGAGTAGGAATGTCTTTTCAAGGGGCCAAATACTTTCCCACAGAAGTGCGTGAGTACTTTAGGAAACATATTCAAAAACATGATGGTCCATATGAGCTTCCAGAGCCAGCAAACCCAGACAGTGAAAAAGAGGAGAGATTAATGGATGTTCTAACACAAATTGTAAATAACAAAAAGTATAGAACAAAGAAAAGAAAAAGTTTGGTCACACAAGCTGTTGTAGCCACAATAGGAGGCCTAATAGACTTAGTTGTAGAATTACGGCAGCATAATTTGGAAACAACAAATAAAATGGAGGAAGCAATGGACAAAAGGGATTGTTTAAAAATTGCAGCTTTGAGAACAACTACAATTGTTGGGGAACTAGAAAGGGAGTTAAGGGAAATAGAAGAGCAGAGGGATGCTTATGGAGTAAAAATAACAGAACTTCAAAACATAATAATGGACTATAAAAATAAAACAAAGTTAGAAGGGATAAAGGAGTCAGAGACATTGCCAAAATATATCCAGATCTGGATATGTTCGTGGCACAAAATAAAGAACCAGTGCCGAAAATGAACCAAGATAGAAAAGAGTTCTTATGTTATTCTGTTTCACAAGTAGATACCATACCACAAGCACCAGTTATTGTTTCAGAATTATTTAATGCAAGGCAAACACCTACAGGATTTTCTATGCAGACTCGACCGATGTCTATGGCAGATAAAGACAATTTCCAGAAATGGTGGGGAAGTATGCCAACTAACAACTTTAATACGTTTACACATTGGTTTATGAGGGGAGCAGATAGAGCTAAAAAAGGAGGTCTTAACTTAGAGGAATGGACAGAACTGTTAGAATACGCTATGGGTCCTTTGGCTAGTAGCCTATTGGGATTTAATAACAGTGTGTCTGATCAGGCAGGAAGAATTGCTGCAACTAATTTCTATCTACTTAGCATAGAGAAAGAAATAGCAAATATTACCATGAGGCCAACAGATGGTCCTAGAGAGGTAGCTCAAAGGATATTTTTTTGGTATACTCTACGACAACCTCAACAGCCTCTAGTGCTGGGCTCACCAGAACATATAGCAAAAGTAATGGAAGCCCTTCCCCGGGAGTGTCAAGAATTTGTCAGGCTTTTTGATCCAACACCAACAGACTTGGAAATGGTACTAACTAGAGCTGATAAGTGGTGGATCAAGCATCCTTTCACAGAACAGGCCTGCTCTGTTTCAGCTGTAAGAACATTTAAGGTCGAGTCTGGTAGAGATATAGATGGTAAATGGAGAAACCAGACGTGGGATGTACCCCAGAACAAGAAGGATGATCAAAACTGGAGACCAAAACAGAACTTTGACAAAAGATGGAGAGATCCACCTAGGGACTATAGGAATAGGGATGGCAGCAACTGGAGGGCTAATCCGGAGGGAGAGAGAAACGGTAACATGGGCTATTGGGAACTCAGGAGACAGAAGGATAGGATAGAAGAGGAAAATCACATACTTAAAAACAAGGTAGCTGAGTCAGAGAGGAAATTGAAGGAAAGTGAGGCAAAGATGCAATATAGTGTTATAAAAGAGGGACAGAGTAGAAGTGAGTCACAATGACAAATCCCAACCCCTGCGCCTCAGCATCTCATTCACTCAGCTAATTTAACCATGGATGAGGCAGGTCGGCCTACCATTTATACAGTCATCGCAGGGGTAGGGAAAAATATGTTGGTAGATACAGGAGCAGCAGTTACAATGACCAACAGGGTCAAAATGGGGATTCTTCAGTAAGTATTATGGGAGTTACTGGGAATCCACAGGAGGTTAGAGCAGGTCCAATTGATGTAGCAGTTGGAGGAAAAACAATACAAGTAGAAGCAATAGTGGGTTGGCCAGAGGAAATATTGGGAATAGAAGCTTTAAAAAAAGGAAATTTCATTGTAGATCTTGCCAATTTTTGTTTGTGGAAGACAGAAAAGGTGAATCAGGTAAGTACAGAGTTGACGAAAGGGGTTGTGCTCCCAATGGCATATATTGTCTCTCCGATAAAAAGTCTGGAAAAAAACAAACTGAAACTAGACGGACAACCAGAATGGCTGCAGAAGCTAATCCAAGACATACCTGTTTGGGCTACAGATAAATTAGACTGTGGAAGAATGAAAGGAATGGTCTTGTTGGAAGGAGGAGACCCACAATGGCAAAAGCAATATCCAGTCCCAAGAGAATCAGTGGCATCAATCACCGAGATGATAGAAATGCTGGAGAGACGTGGAATAATTAAATCTGGAAATGGTTATGCATGTAACTCACCATGTTGGCCTCTGAGAAAAGCTGTGTTAAAAGGGAATGGAGATGAAAAAGCAGCCTCATCATGGAGACTTACCATTGATTACAGGGCCGTGAACAAACTTGCAAAAAGAATGGCCCCTGTTGTTTCTGTTTATTGTGAAATGATGTCCAAAATTTCACCAGAAATGAAAGTATTCAGTGTTCTAATGCTGTTTTTATTTTTTTATTTTTTTTGTTTGTGTATGTATATGTTTCTAATGATGGAATCTAGTGTTCCCACAGAGCAAGGCTGTATAAGAATGAAGATGCGTGTCAACAGAAGATTGTGGTGGATCCTTGTTACAGGATGGATAAGTATAAGCTGTATCACAGTAGGAATGGGGAGACAGGCAATAAGGCCAGAAGATACCGCAAATAAGGGAGAGAGTTTGAAAAGATTGGAGTTACATTACGTTCAAGCAGATAGATTTATTTGGCCCAGGGAATTGGAAGTAAAAGAGGGTGGAGGGTTACAAGTAAACATTATTTTGCCACATAATAGTACCAGGGGATTAGCTCTTAGAGCTCCAATAAAAAGTATAGAGGGACATAACTGGGAATGGGTTATAAGATATGGACAGATAATGAATACAGGAAACTTTAAAGGAAGGACTAAAATAACAACAAAGGTACAAGGGAGGTTTACAAATACTACAGTAGTAGTGAGTAACTTAACATTAGAAGAAGGTGGAGAATGGGATGCTGCAGTTATAGCTGCCCAGCCTGACCTAGAGGAATTCTGCAATTTTGATACTGGAAAGGGGTGTGTTCTAACAATAGATGAAGTATTTGTCTCTGTAAAGGAGCTGCAACGTTGTAAAGATCAGAAGAAGGTACCATGGCCAATAGGCGGATTGGTGGTGGTACCAACACATGAAACAGTTGTGCAAGGGGTTGGGTGGACATACTACCCAATAATTCAAAATTTTAATGATTTCTCTATTCCTCCAAAGTGCCCGGAATCACAGCGGCAGTGGTTTAAGCAAAGTATACAAGAGACCATCATTGAGTGGACCGGAGCAGGGAGTCGAGAAAAACGGGACACACTTGCAGCCCTTTTAGGAGGAGTCGGAACTGGATTGGGAGTATGGAATTCAGCAGACATCATTGGGCTGAACAGCAGGATAAACTCCCTTACTGATGGCATGGGACATGCTATGAAAACAGGTGGAGTAGCTGACTCCCTTATAGTGAGTAGACTGACAGACAATGTTGATGACATAGACACCATTGCCAACAACCTGCATCTAACAGCAGGAATGAAATAGTGGGAACTGCCATTTTCTGTTCTATGATTGGAGGAAAGCTGTTGGCAGATTTAAAGGAAACTATTAAAGACATCCAGGAAAACAAGCGGGCAAGACAAATCAATGCAACAAGGATTATCACGTCATTGAAAAGAAAAGGAGTGGACATCACTGAGGACAATCTTAAATACAGCTATATTGAAGGCCCAGATCAATGGATGCCACATGGACTACAATCTGGGACAATAGGACTAATCCTGGCAATTCTCCGTTGGGAGGGGCAGGCAGAGCAACTGAACTTTATACATAGCATTGGCACGTTAAGTGATGGAATCTACAAGCAACACTTCCCATCAAAAAGACTGGCCACTATTACAGGATTGGAGATGGATGAAAGCTGTTGCAGGAAATCTCAACACCAATGGCTGTGCAGTTGTGTTTGGGAGAAAGGAGCTGAGGAGGATGGCTGGGTGCAGTTGATAAAAGAAAACCTGGTACAAGAGGTGATCCGCATAGGGGACATTGCATGCTTTATCGGCCACTCTGAATATAGGACAGTTGATGAAATATGTTTGGTGGAAGAAGGGTCTTGTATCATGGTAACCACTACTATACATGTAGGAACTCATACACTATTTCCATCAAGAAACCTTACCACTGAAATGATCAATTTTACTGCAAATGCAGATTGGACAAATTTGACAATGAAGCTTTTTCCCCCAATTCCAAAGCTTACCTTGGAACTTCATGAGTTAGTAAAACGTACCAAACAACAACTACACCCCATCAGCTTACTGCTGGAACAAAAAGGAAATAGAAATTACTACAAAAAACGTTGAGCATCCCTGGTGGGGAATTCTTACCAATGCAGAGACACATCCAGTCCTACAAACACTGTCGCTGGTACTCATGTTCATTCAAGTATTAACGACAATTATAATAATATACTTTTGTGTGGCAATGAAACAAATGAGGAAGAAACTTGCAAGGAGGATATATAATAATGAAATTTAAATGTTTTTTTTGTCTTTTTCCTCTTCTTTCTCTCTCTCATACATTCTTCAATAAAGTTTTACATTGCACATACATAAACATTTATCACACACTCTCACCTAAATTCTATAAGTTCTGTTTTTGTGTAATATGTGGATTGACAGCCATAGGAAAGTACAGGAGAACTTATGTCGCTGAGGGAACTATTCCGGAGGGACGGTGGGTTGAATTTCTCCTGTATATCAGGTTTTTGCTCCCACTAGGTTCTCCTGTACTAGAGGGATAACTAGAAAACTGAGCAACATAGAAGAAGAAAAAGTGAGGAAATGTGGTAACTTGTCTTCCTTGCATGGTGGTTTATCTTCCTTTCGGGACCTCCTTGGGCAGGTCTAGGTGGGAGGGCTGGGAGTCTTTGCTTCCCTCCCACAATTGCTGGAGGAAGTGATGCATGGACAGGATGTGATGTAAATCACATCATCTCAACTAAGGGTATATAACATGGGGCCAGGCAGGAAATCGTTCTGTTGCTTCCTGTTCTTCCTTGGTGGATGTGATGGTCTAACCGTGGGTGAGATCAAGCGTGTGGGGAAGGGGATTACTATATAGGTAGATAGATTTAAAAAGGGTTGTTGCTCCGTGGGTCTGGGCTGTGTGTTTGTGATACATTTATAGTATTGTGTTGTTGCCTTTTAATAAATACCTTTTAATGTAGACGAACCTTGTGTAATATATATATATTAATTTGGTGATACACCACAATCACCCTCTCTCCACCCCTCTCCAACCCCTACCACCATCATGAACAGAAACCTGCAAGCACTTGACCCTACTCAGCTCTCCACTATTATCCAACTCCTTCTCAGTCCCATCACCAACCACTCTACAACTCTACTTTCTCTTCCACCCTTGACACTCTGGCCCCCATATCCACACGCAGATGCCCTCGCTCTCATCTACAACCATGGCACACTACACAAACACGATACATGCCGACTCTGGAGGAAATCACGCACTTCATCAGATTTCCTCCACTACAAATTTATGTTACACTCCTATTCCTCTGCCTTTAATCTTGCCAAACAGCAGTACTTTACAACACTAATATCAACTCTGTCCTCTAACCCCAAGTGTCTGTTTGCCACTTTCAATACTCTCGTCCGCCCACCACCTCCTCCCATCCCTTTCTCTCTCACAGCTGAAGACTTTGCCAACCATTTTATTCATAAAATTCAAAACATCCACAATGAACTCTTATCTCATACTGGTTTACACACTCCACCCTCTCAACTAACCAACTATACCCAGTCTTCTCCCTTCCCCAATCCCACTGCCACTTTCAACTGCTTTGATCCGGCTACAGAGGATGAAGGCTCCAAACTGCTATCATCCACTCGCCTCACTACCTGTCCTCAGGATCATATTTCATCTCAGCTTATATCTCCCCTCTCTACCACACTAATCCCAGTTCTCACACATATTTTCAACCTCTCCCTTACTACTGGCATGTTTCCGTCTTCTCTAAAACAGTTATACTCACCCTCAAAAAACCCTCATCTGACACTGACGTTGCATCTAACTACCGCCCTATCTCTCTGCTTCCCCTGGCTTCCAAACTGCTGGAGCGTCTCGTCTATATCCGCCTTACCAGCTTTATTTCCTCTAACTTCCTTCTTGACACCTTCCAATCCGGCTTTCGGCCCCAACACTCCATCGAGACAGCTTTCACTAAAGTCACCAATGACCTGCTTACCGCCAAGTCAAAAGGTCACTTCTCAATTCTTCTTCTTATAGATCTCTCTGCTGCCTTTGACAATGTCAACCATCCACTTCTACTCCATATCCTCTTCTCCCTAGGTATTCAAGTCACTGCTCTCTCGTGTTTTCATCATACCTACAAAATCGATCATTCAGTATCTCCTTCTCTGACACCTCTTCTTCTTCTTACGCCCTGTCTGGTGTACCCCAAGGATCTGTCATTGGCCCCCTCCTCTTCTCCATCTGCACTTCCTCACTTGGTACCCTCATAAACTCTTTTGGGCTTTATTATCATCTCTATAACAGATGACACCCAAATCTACCTCTCCGCACCAGATCTATCCCCCTCTCTTCTAACACACGTCTCCAACTGCCTCTCTAGTATATCCTCTTGGATGTCCACCCACCATCTCAAACTCAACATGTCTAAAACTGAACTCTTAATCATCACCCCTTCCTCCCAAGCCCGTTGTCTTGAAGTCCTACTGTACCCCACCCTGTCTTTCATCGCTCACATACAATCACTAACTAAATCTTGTCTTCTCCATCTAAAAAACATCTTCAGAATTCATCACTATCATACACATGACACAACTAAAATCATTATACACTCTCTCATCACCTCTTGACTAGACTACTGCAACTCGCTTCTTGTTGGCCTACCTACCACCCGACTGTCTCCACTTCAATCCATTATGAATGCCTATGCTAGACTCATCTTCCGTACACAACGTTCAGTGTCGGCATCACCTCTCTGTCAATCACTCCACTGGCTTCCCTTAGCCTCAAGAATACAATTTAAAATCATGACCCTAACTTACAAAGCCCTCAATAATAATGCTCCCTCTTACATCTCTGCTCTCATCTCCAAATACTCCCCTACCCGCCCTCTTCGTTCTGCTAATGACCTTCTTCTTTCTACAACTCTTGTCACCTCTGTAGTCTCTGGAACTCCTTGCCTCGCTCCACCAGATTATCCTCTTGCCTCAAAACATTTAAAACCTCACTTTAAATGCATCACTTTAAAGAAGCAAATCACCTTCCACCCTAACACGCTTATCACATCTCTCTCCCTCTTTTACCACTCACTATACCTTAGATTGTAAGTCTGCGAGTTTCTATCCTAAGTACTTTGGGAATTCACTATGGACATTGGATTCCTAGCTCAACGACAGGGCCCTCCTTCCTTTGCTAAATGTTAATCTGTATTTATCACTGTCTGAACCTAATTTATGTACAGCGCTACAGAATATGTTGGCGTGTTATAAATAAACTATAATAATATAATAATAATGTAGAGGTTTTTGTTTAGATCCTTTCTCCACCTACTGTTTGAATTATGTATCAATAACAGATCTGGGCTTCAGATGCTATGGTAATTCTATTCTTTACTGTAGCAAAAAATGTGATAGTTCTAAGATGGAAGAATACGGAAGTTCCAACATGATTTAATCTTAAAGATAGGCTGGAGAAAAATAATTTACTTTAATGTAACACTCCAGATTTAGAGGTAGGCCCACGGATTAGAACGAAATGGTCTCTTTGGGAAATGCTCAATAGCTGAGAAATAGATAAAGTACCTTGGGGGTTGTGCCTATTATGTCAGAATAAAGGTAGCCTTTAAACCTCACGGTGGTGATTGCCCTCCCTCCTCCCAATGCCCTCTCCCTGTGCTGGATGTTCTGTTTTATGTATGTATTGTTTTTTGTCTTTATTTGTTTTATTTTAGAAAATTCAAATATGGCAACTCTTTTGTTCCGAATCGGTGTTGAATTTATGTGATTGACACTATCTGTTATGAAATGCATAATGATCAACTAGGCCTATTTGTCCCATGGTTAATATTGACAGAGTTAGTAATCTTGACGATTTTGGGACGATCTCTAGGTTTTTTAAAGTAAAGTTTTAAGAGTTTTCTATGCAATGTATAAGCTATAATAAGCAAACTTCACGCTGGGTATGAACCTAAATTTGGAGGATATGTAATATTGTCTTATATTTGATAATAAAATGTAATTAAATAAAACATATTAAAGAAGAACAGATCTGAATAAATTCTTTCAAACTCTCTTCTCTGATTGGCTGTTTCAACAGCCAGTCAGAGAAGGGTAACACTAGAATGAAACCCTATTCTGATAGCTGACATTTCAACCTAAAGGAATAGGGGAAGATAGAGCTGTCTGATGGGATAACAGCTAACGAATAAGAATACAGAACATTTCATTCTGTGCATTCTGATTAGTTGAAAACTGAACCAATCAGAAAGGGGTGGAAACAATCTCTAATCGGTTAAAGAGTAATTAATCAGAATTCCTATATTCAAATATTCAATTCTGATTGGATCAAATATGATTGACATATTTTATCCAATCAGAAGCCATAAAAACTAGAATATAAAGGTGAGGGCTAAGTTAAAAATCCATTATTCGGAGAAGAACTGAACAGCTCCATTAATGTTAACACGTTTTATATAAGGTGAAGTTGTGGTCAGAAGACATTAAACGGCAGAGGAACTCCTCAGAGGAGGAGCTCTGTTACATTTTTTTTTTATGGCATCAATTTTTAGGTGGAGGCTCTTTGCTTGGACTGAAGAGTGAAAGAGGGTCTTCAAACAAGAAATAAGAGGATGGATTTTTTCAATAAAAACAGATGTGTCCTCTTATCCAGGACTGAAAAATTAGGGCCAGGGTGTTGGTGATCATCTTTGGATGAATGTTAAAGGGATGGTAAGTAGATTTTACTCCCCAAGAAGTATAGATTTTTTAAATTTGGGTAGTTCATCTTCTTTATCTTTGTGTTTATCTTTTTTTATTTTATTTGCAATTTTTTTTCTGAAATTTATTTTTTTATTTTTACTTATTTAATGTAATTAATTATAATTTGGCATTGTCAGGAGCTAAGGGGTCCTTGTGGACCCCCATGGCAGGATAAGGTCCAGGGAGTCCATATGGGCCTCTATGGTAGTTGTTAGATTGCTATGGGGGTCCACAGACACCCCAGCTGCAGTGTGGGTGCATAATCAAATCAAATTGTCAAGCCTGAAATTTGGTTTGCTAAGATTGCTGACATCCCAAGATTCCCAAATAATTTGATGCACAACAATAACAAATATGTCCATCACCAAATAAAAGAATTGCTGACCTTTATTGAAAAGGGTCCCAAAGAATTCTATGTTTGCCCAAAACAAAGATGTCTGCCACCCCAAAAAAAAAAAGCAGTTGTTACTGCTATGGAGGAAAAGTTTGAAATTTGTCATGAGAATGTTCAAGGCCATGAAGAAAGTCATCAATTATGGCTTTAAATGTAAACATACTAAATAGTCAATTAAATGTCTGAAGACGTTTATACATATAGCCATAAACTCACATAGAACATATAGATACATACTGTAAATGATTTCCCTGTTGCTACAGGAGAATTAACCTAGAAAGGTCAGTAGGAGGTTTAAGCTCGGCCACATAACCAGGGAGAGATAAGGTACCTCTCCCTGGGAGGGCCCTGATCAATAAGGGGTTCAGATGTTTCCAAAGAACAAAGAAATAGAATAAAGGGACACTGAAGTCAAAACCGTTTTCACCTTCTGAGCCATCAGAAGGTGAAAAACATGTCGAAAAATTGTGTATTTACATAAATATGAATCTCTCTTTTTATATTTACATGCTACACCAAAGAAAAAAATATACAAATTATCAGATTTAAAATATGAGTCACAGTTACAGTCTCCAACCTTGATATCTGTATGTCTTATGTAGCTATTTCCAGATGATTTAGCAAAAAGACATCAATGTACAGATAGCATAATGAGTTGGGTTGTTGACTGTGGAGATGGGATTGTTGGTTGAAGTCCCTTTGTAGTCTTTTTTTTAATATGTATGTAATAAAGGAATGGTTAATATGAGGTAACTATGCTATGTGGTAACTATGTTTTGTGGTGCTTTTAAAATAATTACTTGAACTAATTGAAGCAATTTAAGTACTCAAATTAAGTATAATATACACTAAGTTAAAATAATTAAATTAATTCAAATAATTAGTTAAAATAATCACTTTGTAACTTGGATACTGCCAATATATAAATAATCCACTAATATACCTATTAATGGGACAATTTCTTAAATCATATTGTGAGATTTTATGATTATATTATGATCTTTTTTATAATTACAAATATGAGTTATATTTTAGGTTGTTACCTCTGTACTTAAAATCAGAGAATAGTGCACTAATATACGTTTTCCTTTTGGTTTTTAATGAACAAACTGAAATAACCTGACTTCTAGTGATTATAAACACCATGAACTGCATTCATTTTTACCCTCTATCTAATGGTGCAGAGCACATATAGTGACTTCAGCGGCTCCTTAAAGTATATACTGTTTGCAGGAGGGCAGGAACAAGATTGTCCACCTGCACAGGAGGACGGAGGAGCTAAAACCCATAAGGTAATGTGCCATGGAACATCCAAAAAAAAAAAAAAGAAATATCAACAAAATGTAATGTAACCATTAATATAATCACAAGTTGCATTCGACAGAGATACAGTGCATGATTTATTTCTAATGCTTTACGGTCGTGGCAGTACATATATGTAATGGAGAGAACACATGAAAGGTGAATTAAATGTAAATGGCGTCGCCCAATCGTGACCGACGCTCCATGTCCTCATGGACAACACACCATGCTGATCCACTTGGTTTTCATGGCAGAAATACTGGAGTGGGAATCCGGAGGGTTTTGGGCCTTACAGGTCTTGCAATGAGTTTGGGCCTTACGGGCCTTAAGGGCCTTACGGGCCTTGCAATGAGCGGCTTCGCAAGACTGTTGAATTTATCATTGCGTGACCAACATTCCTAACTATGACAACTATTATATGTGATATAGATTAATATATACATGAAAAAACAGATCACTGTAGTCCACAGTGATATCCTTCCTCACTAAGAGTGATAAGCCTGTTTAGTAAAATATGAAAAATTCACATGAAATTGTGATAATGTGTTAGAAAACCCAAATCCATGTATTTTCAGTGTTGTAGAATGTTATCATTTTTAATTCAAATGCTTTTCTCTAGTGGATGTTTTTAAAATTTCCTCTGAGTATTTAGATTTTTCGGTTTATTGATATGTTTTCAAAATTATAACAGTAAAAATATAACTGTGTGTAATGACATATCTTGGAATAAATTACAAATCAGTCTCAAAAGCAAACCCCCAGAATTTAAAAAAATAAACTAATGGCACATACACATAATAGTGTCCAGGAATGAAGTTCCAGTAATGTAATAATTAAAACATGTAGCATTATAAAGTAAGAAACATTTCAGTTTATCAAATGAGGGGTCACAGTGTAAACATATATTTATAGGAGCACTAATGTTTACAAGGGGTTCATAGAAAAGGAAATTGCAGCGAACTATACAATAAAATAAATGTAAAATGGTTTCCATAGTTACAGTGGTTAGTTAATTTGCTTATGTAAAAGATACAGGATCGATTCTCAAGCCCACTTGTACCATTACAGAAGAGAAAACTCCTCTAGCATATCACAAAACCCCAGATATATGTTTAAGCTCCTTCTTTTCATTATTGGGATATTACTATTATCTCTAGGCATTATAAAGCTAATTTACATGACTTAAAGCAGAATGTGCGTCTGTTTTTGCTCATGCAAACACGATTAGGGTCTACATAAAGTTTGTAGAGTTGTCCAAATAGAGAATGCTTAGTGTGTATAGAGAGATGAAAGCAGAGGGAGACTTAGCCTTTGCAATGGCATAAGTGACTTACATTTTGAGAGACTGCAATTTGAGTGGGGGTAACAACACACAGAGGACAGTTTGCAGCTACTCATAAATCTATTTGAAATGTGTCCTCTATCTATCGTCTTGCCAGTTCTTCCTTATAGTGAAAACATGCTTTTTTTTAATTTTCATTCAGTTACAGGGCATATCACAGGGAGATGTTTCTATTTGAACCACTACAATTTGCTTCTCGCCATTTAAAAGACAGCTCTCAAAACGTTTGCAACTCCAACTAATGAATTCCCAAAAATATAAAATACTGTATCCAGTAGTCTGGAAAATGTAATACAATTAGTAAAAATTACTATTACTGTAAATGTGTAACACGGGCACTGCACTGACTTGCCCATATGTCTAATGACTGGTGAATTACAAAGGTATTTGACTCATCACCTATAATAGTTTTCATAGTGTGCAAAGCTCCAGGCAGGAGGTCACGAGCACTATGAAAACTATTAAGCAATGTGCAGCAAGCCGCATTAGCCGTGTGCACACATTGCTCGTGCACACGCGGTGGTAGCATTGTGCACTGGGGAGGAAGGGGAAGAGGAGGGGAGAAAGGTACACGGGAGGGAGGAGGGGAGAAAGACAAAGGGGATGGAGGAGCGGAGAAAGACACAGGGGAAGGGGGAAAGAGACACATGGGAGGGAGGGAGAGACACAGAGGAGGAGGGGGAAGAGACAGGGAGGATGGGAGAGACACAGGGGAGGGGGGGAAGAGACACATGAGAGGGGGAAAAGAGACACATGGGAGGGGGGAAAGAGACACAGGAGGGGGGAAGAGACACATGGGATGGGGGGAAGAGACACACTGGATGGGGGAAAGAGACACAGGGGAGGGGGTAGGAGACACAGAAGAGGGGAAAGAGACACAGAAGAGGCCAAAGAGACATGGGTGTAAAGACACAGGGGAGGGGGGAAGAGATACAAGGGAGGGAGGAAGAGATACACGGGAGGGAGTGGGGGGAAATATACACAGAGGAGGGGGAGACACAGGGGAGGGGGGAAGAGATACAATGGGGAAGGGACACAGGGGAGGGGAGGAAAGAGACACAGGGGAGGGAGATGGGGGGAAGAGACACAGTGAAGGGAGGAGGGGAAAGAGACACAGGGGAGGAAGATGGAGGGAAAGAGACACAGAGGTGGTAGGCGGGGGAAAGAGATACAGGGGAGAGGGAAAGAGACACAGGGGAGTAAGATGGATGGAAAGAGACACAGAGGTGGTAGGAGAGGGAAAGTGATACAGGGGAGGGGGGAAAGAGACACAGGGGGGAGAGGGGGCAGAGATACGGGGAGGGAGTGAGGAGGGGAAGAGACATAGTGGAGGGAGGAGGGGAAAGAGACACAGGGGAGGGAGATGGAGGGAAAGAGACACAGATGTGGTAGGAGGGGGGGAAGAGATACAGGGGAGGGGGGAAAGAGACACAGAGGGAGAGGGGGGAGAGACACAGGGGAGGGGGACACACACAATAAATATTATCAGGCAAGTTACTTGTTAGGGAATAAAAACTAATTATATTGTTGTTTATGCTATAATTTGTATGATTTGGTTTTCTTTTTTTTTTTAGTTTGTTGCTTCACTGGAATTCTGTGCTGTTTGACTCCTGTTACACAGGATTAGTTCTACTAAAGAAAGAACTGCAACCAGCATTCAAACATTTAACATACACCCCCTGCTGTTCCTCATCCCCAGCAAACCTGGTTGGACCTGTACTCACCTACACCAATAAAGTGTAAACTGCGTGAGGAAGACAGAAGAATTTATAAAGTTAATTGACTCTTAAATTAGGAGCTTGACTATTTCCTGCTGTGTTACTCTGTGTTAAATGTGAGTTGCATGGCAAATAATAGTCTATTACCTTCATTATGATATATTAATTATAGGTCAGGGTAAAGTGAGAAGAAAAGATTAACTGAAAGCAGTCAGACTTTCAGGGCCCTGAAAAATATTGCTGCTTAAATTCCAAGAAAATCAAATGAACAAATGAACAAACATTTGCAAAATTTTACAGCATTTTTTTCAGAACATAACAAACAATAAAGGCTCTACCAGGGGCATAGGAGCTGGGGGGGTGGGACAAATTATGTGTCCCCAGATTATATAAATAGGGGACACACAAAATCTTCAAATTAAACTTCATCATGCATTACCAGAGTTTGCCACAGGAGGCACTATGTCTCTCTCAGGAAAGCTTTAACACAGGAATGCTTTTTACTCCGCAATTTTTAACAACCCTGGGAGGATGCAATGAGCCGCTAGGACTCAGGCTATTTGGAACAAAGAGTATTTGCACAAAGTATATGCCTGTATTCAGTGATATGATAGTGAGGAGGGAGGAAGCCTGTGTGATGCAGAGATATGATAGTGAGGAGAGAGGAAGTCTCTGTCATGCAGTGATATGACAGTGAGGAGGTCAGAAGCATGTGATATGCAGTGATATGATAGTGAGGAGGGAGGAAGTCTATGTCATTCAGTGATATGATAGTGAGGTGAGAAGCATGTGTGTTGAAGAGATATGATAGTGAGGAGGGTGGAAGCCTCTGTCATAAAGTGATATGATAGTGAGGAGGGAGGAAGCCTGTGTTATGAGAAGAGGAGTGGGCTAGGACTGAACCCTGGTGTAAAGCAACAGTCAGAGAGCGAGTTGAGGTAAGTTTAGTGTTATGTTAATACACACGAAAGATTGTACTTACAAAACATAAACACTGCAGGAACATGTCCACAATTTCTGACAGTACACACAAATGTCTTGTTAAGATAAATATACCTTATGGCCACAGAGAGATTAATCAAAGGTTATCTACTTCACACTAAAAAAGTCAAATACCTGCCATAATACAATCATTAAAAAAGAGGTTCTATATATGTTTTATGCCAAATAACTGACTATACAGTTGTGCTCAAAAGTTTTCATACCCTGGCAGAAATTGTGTAATGTTGGCATTTATTTAGAAAATGTGGCTGATCATGCAAAACAAATGTCTTTATTGAAGGATATTGATAATATGAAGCCATATATTATAACATAGTTGTTTGGCTCCTTTTAAAATCGCAATGATAACAGAAATCACCCAAATGGCCCTGATAAAAAATGTACATACCCTTGAATGTTTGGCCTTGTTACAGACATACAAGGTGACACACACAGGTTAAAATGGCAATTAAAAATGAATTTGCCAAACCTGTGGCTTTTTAAATTGCAATTAGTGTCTGTGTATAAATAGTCAATGAGTGGGAAGATCCGAGCTGGTAGGGCTATACAAGCATTTGGCCTCCTGCTATAGACTACAGGTTAACTACCAACAAGGACTGTTTGGGTTCTTGGAAATCTCAGGAACAGCACCCTGGTATCTGGCTTCTGTATCGGTCAAGATCATTGCATCAGAGGGAAGTTGGTGCAGTTTGGGCTTTACGATGAGTGGAGAGTGCTCCACCCTAAGGAAAGGGACTACACCCACTTCTCTCACAGACATCCATCATACTTAAGAATTGATTTGTTTTTGGTTAATTTAGAAGTGCTTGCAAGAATTGCCAATGTGTCAATAGACCGCATCTTGTGGTCTGATCATGCTTGATTAGGCTAAATATATTGGTAGGCACATCTTTTGGTCACAGACCACAGTGGAAAATCAACAACTACCTTTTGGAGGATGACAACGAAAGGCAACTTCTTTGCCAAGAGATTGAGCACTTTTTGAAAGTAAACAAGCAGGTAGTAGTGTCTAACATCACAATATGGAACGCCCTTAAAGCCTCAATTAGAGTTTACTTAATAAACAGTAACAACATCAAGAAAAAACAGTGAGGCCTTCCGTTAAGATTGCTCTACATTAAATTGAAGTGCTTACAGGCAGAGAATAAATCTAAACCATCAGTCTATCTGACGGAGGAGCTTAAAGCTATACAGGCCCAGATAAAACGAATTAATCAGCTAGTGGCCGACAAAGCAGTATGGCGGCTTCAACAACACTTGTTCCTTCATGGTACTAAAATTGGTAAATCTTTAGCCAAAAAATGTAAGTGGATTGATACTAATCAAATAATTAATGTGATTAGACATGGGCAGAATGTAACCTCTACTCCTAAAGGGATAGCTGATGCGTTTATAATTTAGACAAAGATTTCAGACAAGGAGTTGGAGGTCTTAAACTTGCCAATCTCCATTGAAGTAATCTCAGCTGCAATTAAACATTTGAGAGTTCATTCTGCTGTGGGCCCGGATGGATTTAGTAATGTTTTTCTGAGAGTTTCACTTGCAGTAATTGTTAAACCCTTATTAAATTTTTCTTAGAGATCCTGTATTCGAGTTAACATTGTGTACAGTCATAGGCGTTTGTAAACGCTTCAGAAGTTGGTCTATTTCTAATTACTGGTTATATGCATGTGTTGATTACGTGAACTTCATTTTGTATTGGGATTTTTTTATATACAAAAAAAAAATAAAAATCAGTACTTCCAGGCTACCAAGAGACTCCAGATCTGCTTTTTCTTATGGGGCTTGATAAGTCTTGTTACAGTCAAACTTACCCCAGCAGAATCCTACAGAGTCTCTCATTACCTCACTGCAGCCAGCCAGGAAAATAAAAAGACATACTATTTTCTATATGCCTCAGCAGTGAACCGTGTTTATTCACTTCCACACACCAACTAAAAAATCACAGATAAAAATAAAACACAGAACCAAAGCACAACAGACACATTCCTTCCTCCCCCTCTGACCTCATTGATCTGGCTGAGGGACTAAGATGGGGGCTAGGGAACATCTGGGAATTGCACCTCTGGACCAAATATATATCAGAATATCACATGACATTAACAACTTGCTAATTTAGGGCATAGCAGTAACATTTTGTATAAATCTCCCTGTACGTTCAATTTATCCAGTATTTATTGACTGTATTTAACCCGGTTTTAATACATACTCATAAAAATAGGAAAATCTTTATTGGGTTAATGAATATCGCCGCTTTGAAATAGGACAAAAAGAGCATGGCCTGCAGCACTTCACTTAGCAGGAGTCCATATTAGGGATTTATTATGTGTACATACCACTTGAATGGCATAGTGTTTTTATACATGATTTTAAATTTGTGGATCCTAGCATGTTGTTGGGTGTTAAATGGGAAATAGTGATCAGAGCGCACTAGTTGGGGTTAAGGCATCACCATTACTTTTGTTCCATCCCAAGACAGGCTTTTTTTGCTACTATGATAGGTACACTATGAAGCTTTGGGGCATCTAATTAACCCTTCAGTGAGAAGGATCACAGAGGATCATAGGTTTCAATCTCTACTTCTATCAGTGGAGTATTTGAGTGATCTTGGGCACATGGAAACTGTCATATAATCTTTGTTGAGAGTGGAAATATTCATATTCATTATTTCATTCCTATTTATTTTATTTTTTTATTTAAGATAGATGACATTACAACATTTGACAAAATGTCTAAAGGTAAGATTTAGCTAAACATATGTTGCTCTTATGTGAATGAACACACTTATGGAACTTCAAATATAAGTGTAAAAGTTTTAGCACTTGCCTTTTATTGCTATCAGACCTCTGTATGTAAGGTGATGTGAGCTTCGGTAGAACACAGAACATGAACGTATATGTCACAGCTTAGTCCATGAACATTGATCCAATCAGATTACAGAGCTCAGTGTCAGTGGCAAAAATCTAACTTAAAATTGCAGAATTAGGTTAAGTTGAATGGTTACTAGAGATAGCAGCAAGCATAAATCTACAAAATTGCCACATCCTCTCATGTGCCGCAGCCATCCCTCTACACTAAGGTCTTTGAAGATTGTTGTTCACTTTCTTGTATATTATTACCTGTTTCTAAATACTTGTTTAATACATTCTCTACACCAACCTGTTTCACTGGGAGGGGCCTTAAATGCCTCCCCCTGAGTTCTTAAAAGGGCTTTTCAGTGCTGGAAATCTTTTTGTGTTATCATAGCAAAATGTTAAAATTACTAAAGAAAATTATTTAATTGATGTTACATGTATAGATAATTAGGAGAAGTATTTAGAACTAGAGTTAGGTGTTATTTGATCATTTTAGAGATATATAATGGACTGTGTAGAAGAGGAATATGCTCTCCCACTTCAGGGAACAGCCGGGACTCGGCACATGGGAAGATGCATACTGCCCTCGGGCTGCCTGTTGGCCGCCACTGCTTTACACTCTGTGAATTGCATTGGAACGATAACATAATGATGTTATAATGATATTATTTGTATATTCTGTGTCTTGGTTTTGCATTGGTAAATTCAGAAACACTATACAATGATGTTCACTTAAACATTTACTAATTAAAGCCATACCTTTTGAAATCTTGCTAATGACGTGTGACTCCTGCGTATACCTATGAATGCATTTTCCATAAAAAGCTTTATCTTGACTTCATTCCTCCTCCTGTAGTGTACATCAGCGGTACAGCTTCTTTGAATAAAATCCATATTTTTCTACATGCAAGTCTTTCAAGAGCAATGAAACTATGGGAAAAAAAGATTGTATTGTAAGTATTGAATGAGATACTCTCACTAGCAATTAACCCAACTGTTTAGTAAAAATAAAAGTTAAAAAACAATAGTTGCAATACATGAAAGATTTTATTATGAGTTAGCCTATAGTTACAGTAACTTTTTTATGATGCATAACATCTCAACAAAGTTTAACCTGCTATCCTCCCTCTATAATATAGCTATATGCAAGCATATATATTAATTTTGTGAACTGGGATAATACATGGAAAAAGTGAAGAAATGCGCTTTGAATGTCAACCTTAGAGATCTATCTTACAACGTTTCCTGTGGGTGGTGCTCCAAACATACCTGAATTTCAGACATAAAAGTTTCTCACTATTCAAAGGAAAGACAAATGTCTAAAAATATGATGGGAATTAGTAGTTATTAATGGAAAATGGTCCGCAACACAATAAAGAACATTGCAAGATCCAACATTAGCCAAAGTGAATACGTTACCCATTACATAGACATACCTGTAAATCATATATTATTGTGGAATAAGCCATTTCTCAGTGTCATGACGTCCATGAATAAACATTATACATTATATCCGTTCACAAAGAAACATTTCCCTAATATATACATTTTTTATTTACCTGGATATGAGAGCAGGGGTAGACAAATCCTTTTAGCCAGTAGGTTAAGCAGCATATAAAATCCAACAAATATAATCACAGGTAGATATACGTATGGTACACCAAGTACAGAATTTGCAGCTGTAGTTAGCACAGAGTTTTTATTGTGTAGACACTTTAAGTAAAAAAATGTTTACAGGAAACCTGGGTAGGAGAGCATTTGCATCATTCTTATTATTATTACTCTTTATTTATACAGCGCCAATATTTTCTGTTATGCTGATAATCACATCAAGTACACTGCACCCTCTATTCAATATATCATAATTTATATATGATCTCAATACTAAATTGTTTTAGGGTTAACTGCATTTGGAAAGTTTTAATATGATTAGTCAGAAAGATATAAAATCATGTCACCCAGACACCTTAATGTAGCTCTCAGTAGCTTCCCATATGGTCCTGGGCAATTCTGAATGGAGTGTCTTTTGGGGGTCAATAAAAAGCCAAAAATATATGTAGGTGGTAATATCATCCATAGAGTGAATAGATCACATTTCTGTACTATAATTATATGCCTGTGTCCCCTAATAAATCAGGAATCCTCCTTCACAGAGGCCCCCAGAGGCTCGTTGTGGGCCCTGGTGCTTTGCACCTGCTGCATAAGCAGTCGTCTCACCACTGCATCTTCATCAGAACACAGTCTATCTTCTCCTCCCAAATCTGGCATATTACTTTCTCTTGTCCTGTAAAACAGTTGGATTAACTATTTTTCTGTTCTTTGAAATAATTAATTTTCTCAGTTTAGCTTTGTATATTCCTCAGTTTTTGGCCAATCGTAATCATACTCATATGCTGTATGCAGCATTTTTCTCCATTTCTACTTCTGATTTGCAAGTGCAGGTTGCCATCTAGTGGGCTTGCAAGTGAATGCTACCATCTAGGGCAATAGTAAAATAAAGTTCTTCGAACATAACAAAACGAGGGTTCAGTTACATGCTCCCATAGGAAATCTTGAGAGTAAAAATTTTACATAAGCTCTAGCTTAACTATTATATGCTGCTATTATATGTAAACCCTTATGAGTCATCGCTTTATGTGAACGGTACCCTGCTCTAATGTATTTTTCTATCTAAAGTGTCATTAAAAGAAATCTACCATAATTGTGTATGTTCTCGATAATGCCTTGTGGGTGCTCGCAGTGAGCCTGAAATGTACTTGTAAAATTAACCCCCTTCTGAGAATTGTTATTAAGATATTACATTATCCACGAATGTCCCCATAGTTAGAACTATAGTATTCCAAGTAGTAACATACGGATGTGAGAGCTGGACCATAAAGACATCGGAGCTCTGTAGAATTGATGCCTTTGAATTGTGGTGTTGGTGTGGAGAATACTACTTAGAGTCCCTTGGACTTCAAGAAGATCCAATAAATCAGTACTTCAGGAAATCAAGACAAACTGTTCACTGGAAAGTATGATCATGAGGCTGAAGCTCAAATATTTTGGCCATATCATGAGACGTCTGGTGTGCTGTGGCCCATAGGATCACGGAGAGTCGGACATGACTGAATTATTAAACAACAACAACCCTCACTAAAATTAAAGCAATACTGTTCTTTGATGCAAATACATCAGGAAAGGGGTTAAACAGAAATAAAAAATAATTCTGTGGTGTTAATGATCCCTCCAACCTTTGCCCTGTTACCCCCTCATAAATAAAATGGTCCCAGGACCCTCTCATCACCCTGGTCGGCTTCTGTACACCTTCCCCATTATGGGGACCCTAATGGTAGGGGGTTAAAAGGGACCCCTATAGTATGAGTTAATTTGAAATTATATGGGGATATCCATGAGGGAACCCATTGGTTAATGATGCTCATGTAAGGATGAGGGGATAGTTAGGCAGAGGCAAACCCCCACATTCATGTTTATTATTGAATAACACCTCACTGCAATGGGAGTATGTGTGTGTCCACATTAGGTAGTAGGTTGTGTTACTATGGAGGTTATTGAGTTTCATGCTCAATCTCCTATGGGTATATGTAAGGCAGGTTGCGAGAACATGTTAAAGCTAGAGTCAGTAAAGGAGGAGTTTACAAGAGTTCTTTTGTGAGAGCCATGTAATGGCCATGTAAACTTCTGTATGGCCAAGGCAGCTTTACAGGAGTTCATAAAAGAGTTGTGTAATTAGGCCTCAAGTAAGCAGCATAGTCTAAATCAGGGGTCACCAAACTCGGTCCTGGAGGGCCGCACCCAGGCCTGGATTTGTGGATATCCTTGCTGCAAACAGGTGAGACTATTGCTTCTTCAGTCATCCTGATTGACTCACCTGTGCACAGAAAGGAAATCATCAAATCCAGGCCTGGGTGCGGCCCTCCAGGACCGAGTTTGGTTACCCCTGGTCTAAATAATCATCTAATACTGTTTCTCTAGAGAAACAACAATCTATAAATATAATACATGTTGATCAGAAATCTAAAGACAAAAAAAAAAAAATATGCAAGACAAAAATATGAAAGAAAGAGGCTGTGTGGACACATTTCTAGGTAAAGAAAGATATTTAGTGGACATTTAACAGGGCTCATTCTGGATTTGTAGATTAAAAAACAAAAAAAAAACAAAACATTTTTTTGTGAGTTTTCCAGTTTAGAAGCTACTAGCTTATGATTAACGCCTGCTTGGTGCATTGCTTGTCAGTAACATCTGCACAGGCGTTACAAGCTATTAATGATAAACTCGGGCAATTGGTTGCGTTTTGTCCGCGCATGTTGAATCTTGAATATGTAGCTACCACCCATGCGCGGGCAACCAATTGCCCAAATTTATCATTAATAGCTTGTGAGTAAATTCGGGCAATTGGTTTTATCTTGTCCGCGCATGGGTAATAGTTCCAAATACAAGATTTGTCACACATGCGAGGTAGCAATGTGTCTGGTAATGGTGCCAGGTAAGCCCAGGGAGACAGAAAGGGAGGGAGACAGAGAGGGAGGAAGACAGGAAGGGAGTGATAGAGAGAGGGAGGAAGATAGATAGATAGATAGATAGATAGATAGATAGATAGATAGATAGATAGATAGAGGGAGGAAGGGAGTGAGTGAGAGATAGAGAAGGGAGTGAGAGAGAAATGGCTGATGCAGAGAGAGGGAGAGAGAGAGAGAGAGAGAGAGAGAGAGAGAGAGAGAGAGAAAGGGATGTAGAGAGAGAGAGAGATGATACTGTCATTTATGACGGGCAAGTTACTAGTTTCCTATATTAATAATCTAAAGAAGAAATGCTTGAGATTAAAAACCTACTTTCTTTTTTCCAGAAAAAATAGAAAACTTCCCTGAGTACCTCGTAAATGTCATGTCACCTGTATCACACTGTGGAAAAACATAGGAATTCCTATAAATGAGTACACTAAAATATCATATTCTTGTATTACTTATTATTATACCTTTAAAACTCACACCTCCCAACATTACAAATGGCTTGAGAGGGAACCTTATATTCATGAAAGATGATACACATTTAGATAGTGTTACTGCCATTTTGTGCGATGTGCAGTTATGCTCCATACATAATGCACTGACACTATAGACTATTCTCCTAGTCGTGGAATTAAAACAACAGAAGGAACCAAAGACATGCTCAGAGCTGGAAAGCAGGGTGCTGTCCTTAATAGTGGGAGGACATCTGGATGGCTAAAAGGGACAGAGTAATTTCCCTTGAATAAAAAGTGACCCTCCCTCCAAAAAGTGTGATAATAACAATATGATACTGTGATTTAAATTGTATTTCAACTGTATTGAAAAGCTTAAACTTCTTCATTAACTGTGTTTGGACCTTTCCTGTTAGTTGACAAGCCCCAGTGGCAGCCATCGGCCACCAGCTGGCGCGGATGAGATTGTAGTGAATTCCTTGTTAGTGTATTATCTGCCAGTACCCTAACCCCAAAGCTAGGAAAATTATTAATATCTCTGCTAAAATTGATTAAAATCACAGCCACAGCTGGTGGTCCACTAACTGGAAAGGTCCCCGCTTTTTTTGTTTTAGAATGCTTTTGTTTTTAATACTCTTTCAATATAGTATTTTTATAAGTGACTTATTTTCCCTGATATAAGTATCTGACTACATGTATAGACTGAAACTATTAAACAATCAATTGACTATTCCTAGTTTAAAATGTGCTTTTTGATCCATTTGGTAATGCACAATTTGTTTTTTGAAAACAGAGAGATTAGCTCTGTTACCTATCAATAGTGGCAACCTATAAATTATGTGCGATAACTTTATACTTATTTATAGAGCACATAAAAGGTCCAAAAATAGTATAACTGGTACATCATAAAGTTACCTCATGGCATTGCATACAATGTGCCACTCTTATAAAAACTGAAAGAGTCTGAATACTGTGATGCTTCCCTTAGGGTTAAATAGTTTATAGTGAATACTTCTATATCAGTTAATTACTACAGAATTTAATAAATGCTATTACTACTATTACTGTTGCAGAAATGTTTATATGTATATATCTGACACTAAGCAAACACACATAAATGCAATGAAAAACAACACAGAACACAAACAATGTCATTGTGCATTTAGGGAAATGCTATAAAATATATAGAAGCCTTACACATCATTCTGCACCCCCGCCCCATGTTACCAGATTATCCCTCCATTGTCATGTGTATATCCCACTGTGACAGACATATTGAGTTATGCACAACTTAGAATAAATAAATTCCAACCTGACTGTGCACAATGGAGCAAACACCTATCTGAGAGACAACTTTTCTCTCATGGAAGTGCTATATTTTGCAATATTTAACTTTTTAGTACAAAAATTGATAATAAGCAAAATGTATTTAGAGTGCAAAAAGTAAATAAATTTAACCGCTCATTATCATCTGTTATATGAAATGAAATTATGCTGCAGAGGAAGCCACCATTAACTTGATTGAACTACTTGTCTGACTTTCAGCAGGATGCATATTTATAAAACTCTAGCATAATTCCATATCACATATAATAGTTGTCAAATTGCGAATCATCGCCATGCTTTGCTAGGTCGCAAAGCTAGCTTGCACAAACTGCGTCCCTTGCAAAGTGAGGGACGCAGTTCGGGCCGCAAATGCGGACCCTCGCAAAGCGAGGGGCTGCATTTGTGGAAGGTGGAGGCTCCAACGTAGGCTGCAATGAGACGAAGGCTCATTGCAGGCCGCAAATGCGGACCCTCGCAAAGCGAGGGGCCGCATTTGCGGAGGTGGAGGCTCTACGGCGCCTCACAAGAGGTTACAAAAAGCCACAGATGCGGAAAAAAAAATTATAACATGCAATGACTAAATACAGACTTACACAAAAAAAATACGAGCCGCGGGACTTAGAAAAAAGAATTTACGGACTTACAAAAAAAAATACGCGCCGCGGGACTTAGAAAAAAATAAAATTACAAACTCGCAAAAATACAAACTTAACAGCCGAACCGCACACAGCGAAAAACATTAAAAAAACACAAAATACACAAAAAAAAAAAAAAACATTACACACAGCAAGGGGGGACAGCCAGGACGTCTGGGAGTCAGGTTGCATGCAATTTGAGTGTAGAAAATCACCTAAGCGAGAGAGAAAATGGCCGCCCCAAGAAAACGAAACCGAGGCTACACGACCCCTAAACCCGCAAAACAACGCCAAGCACATACGTCTTTTGCACAAACCCGTACGAGGTACAAAATACACTATTAGTAAGGACGCAAAATCATCCACACCCGCGTACCACATACACATTTGGCGCCATGCGGAACTACACAGCTCCACAAACGGTTTCCTCCTCGCGCACGCAGCCTATTTACACTACACACTGCACACATTGCTGACACTTACACCTCAGCTCCACAACACTGCAAATCTGTATTATATGCTGCAGGAACATCAAAACAGATTGTTAGCTCTTCAGCACATTCCTTGCTGCATATATTAATTACAAATAGGTAAAGTATATTAATTTATGATTTAATTAATTATCATGAAAAAATACATATGCAGAAAAAAAAAACACAGTATCGCAATAAACGACAAAGGCCTTTACCGCGCGCCTCACAAGGAGCGCCAGCGGTGCTCATAGGACATAAAGTACAACAGGGGAGAGCCTTACAATAAGCGCCAAAAGGAGATCAGCGCGTACCTTACAATGAGCGCAAAAGTGCCTCTGATAACAAAAAATACACCAACCGAGAGGCTCGCAATGAGTGCCAAAGGTACTCACACGACCAAAACACTTACTGTCTGTGGCAAAAAGCATTAACTGCCTTACAATTTTATTGCCCCGTCATTTTTGACGGGCAAGTCGCTAGTAATAAATAATAGCTTAAAAGCTGTATTTTACATTTTTAAACAATGTTGCCCATTATTAAAATTAGTTCTTCAAAGAGCATATTTGCACATTTCGGACTTCAGTGGTCCTTTAAAAAAACAGTTTAAAGAGATATGTATCATAATTGTTTTTCATGCATTTAAACTAGATATTTAAAGGGACATTAAAAGCATTTTTCTTTGTTGCACGTGGAAAGAGGGCATTTGATAATGTATAGCTGTGTGTTTTCTTTTTTTCAAATTAAACTCTCAAAGCAGAAACAAACTGATTAAATGTTTAGCTGACCTGGGGACTTCCCCTGAGCAGTAATTTAGATGTATGAGGCATACTTGTCTGCCAGTGAATTCTGCAGACTTACATATGCTCTGTCCATCTCCTGTTAGCTTCACGGAAGTTTAAAAAAGTTTTTTTTTTTGTTTCATGCAAAATAACAACTTTGATAATGTTTAAAGCATGTTCTTCTAAATGCATGAACAATGTTTGATGTCCCTTTAAGCATCTCAAAAGTTGTTTTTCATGCAAAAAAAGGAAAACCTGTTTAAAATGTATTGAAACGAACAGGATGTGCACTGTAGTATGCAGGTCTCATTCTCAGTGACTGACAGGGAAAAGCCCCCATAGCAATTAAAAGGCCATTGGAACACAGTGTGTTGTTTTTTTACTGTTTCTTTTCTCCAAGCATGTAAAATAGCATGTTTCAGACATTACAAAGGTTGTTTATTGCATGCAAAAAAGTAAAGCATATATATGTTTTTAGGTCTCATTTGCTTGCAATGAGCAAGCCCCAAAGACCACTTCTGTATGATATTCTGTTTTTGTGCACCAATATTGTTATACAAAAAAAAGAAAACATAATGTGGGATGTTATCCAATACCCTCATTCTGATGCAACAAAGAAAAAAATATTACCATGTTCCTTTAAGCATTTCAATCAGTTTATTTTGAGCTGAATTCATCATTTGAAAAAAAAAAGAAACAAGCTGCAGTACATTAAACTTTTTCATTTAGATGACGCTTTAAAAAAAAAACATTTGTGCCCTTACATTCAGCAAACAATACAGATACTTGATTTCTAAAATTCCCATGCTTATGTTTTGCTATTTTTTGCAATATGTTAGTATTGTTTTTTACTTTGTACTTGATCCCTTGTATGGCTACTGAATATGTTGGTGCGTTACAAATAAAGGATAATAATAGGAATGTACAGAAAAGATACCAACATGCTAGCTGCTACAGGATATTCAGTCTGTCATGTAGTATTCTAGGTTTATTACTCACCTTTCTGACAAAAAAATAATATAATGACCATTAAATGTCACAGATCATCAGATCTTAGAAAGTCCTGGGTGTGAGATCCTGTTATGCAGAAGTTTCCAGTGAGCTTCTCATTGAAGAGTGACGTGAAAGATAAGGTCTGATCTTGCGCAGGGAAGTTTATGGCTCATACTCTTCTGTGTGTGCAGAGATGCAGCACCGCCATGAGGATAGGACAGAGCTGGGTGTTGTGTGATGTGGAAAACAGCAGCCTTACTACAAACTAAACTGCATTCATTCCCATGGAAACACATATAATACCACGAAGGGGTAGCCGCTTGGGGGAGAAGGCGGGCCAGACACAGAGTCTTTTCATACCACACATTTTGCAGTCGACTTCTTATAGGGGAAAGGTCTTGTAAAACTTTGTTATATATAAGTATCAAAACATAGCAATATTTTCCACACTGTTTACTGCTTTTAAGCAAATTTATTCTTTTTTTAAAGACATATTTCAGTTTCATGGATTATGAATACATCTGATAGAGGAGAATCAACAGTGAAAACATTTATTGCATGAAAAAATACCAAAATAAACATTATTAAAAACTTACCGTAAAGTTTGCTATATCTCTTGATTTTGCAAGCAGATGATTTTAAGAGTTACATTCTGAAAATCCCAGCTAAATTTAGCATGAAATTCATAATTTGTTTTGGCAATTTAGAGGCAGGTATAACAGTCTCTGCAGCAAACAATCATGGGATTTGTAGGCTCTGTACCCAAAAACCAAACCTCACTCTCCCCTTGACTGATGCAACTCACCAGTGCTGCTGTGGCTTTCTGCATTGCTGTTGGATTGAAGGTTAGTATAGGGTTAAAAAAAACATACTTTAATGCAGTGTTTCTATTGGTTAGTACAGGGAGCCTATGTAGAGGTGTGGAAACCATTTTTTAAATAAAATAAAATAAACCTGTATGTGTATAGAATGACTCAATGTAATGTATGTTTCTGATATAAGTAGTATATGTTAGATTATAAAAAAGTTCAGGGAAACCTCCATATGCATTTAAAGAGATACTGAACATCCATCATTTCTATCTATCATGTATCTTAACAAGTATCTTTGAATCATTGCATACATTTTTTGCATGAAATGTCACAGAATATACAAAGGGATGCAGATGTTATTATTTGCGGAGCTGTATCATGGCACAGGGCAAAGCCTCCAAGGCAATTAATCATTTGAAAAAATGTATGCATGTATTACAAAAATCTGTTTTCAAATACCCTTTTACAGATACAACAAGGATACAATATGCTTTCTATGGTCGTTTCATTCTGTGGACTATATTTTATGAATGTTATATTGCAAGTAAATTTAGCTTTACAAGTTTATTGTGTGTCTTTGGTGATACTGCTTATTTTTAAAATTTTAATTTTTTTAAGGATAGTTTTAGATAACGACACGTAATTCCAATTCTTGTCCATAAGATGTCACAGCAGGACGTTGGGGTAATTACAGGCCCTTTGTTCTATTTGCGGCTCTGATTCTCTGTGGGTTCGGCCCAGCAATCCACCCCCCCACGCCAAGCCCAGTTTTCTTGTCCCCTGACTGGCCCCTTATCAGCCACATACCCCAGGAGGTACGGCTATTATTGGGTGATGCTAATCTGGGCTGGGGATTTGAATGTGTTCGGCCCACCATGATGGCACTTTAGAGAAATCCTTTTGTGCAGTTGTTTTTTTATTTTTTAAATGCTGTGAGGAAGTCCATATTAAACCATGTTTTCTGGAATACATAGTACATTTTTTTTTAAAGAGGGAAGGCGTTTATTATCTTGCAATGCTAGACATAACTTTGCTATGCAGAGCCTGTGTTCCTGATATGCTATTGATCCTGATATGACTGCCGGTCACCGAGAGGCCCATTCCTTCCGAGAAGATTGCCAGCTGTAAGAGGGGATTCCTGTAGCACAAAGGCAGGAAGTGAATAGCGCCCCTATCTGGGAACTTCACAGTCCTCTAAGTTACTGTGCAAACTGAATTACATTACATGACCATAAATGAAATAACAGGAATTGCAGAGAACATAATTTAGTCTGTAGACCTCATTGGTTAGCAGAAGGCAAGCCCCCAAGAGTAGGTAACCTGCTGAATAGGTTTTTCTGCTCCAAGACCTTTATCTGAATAATGAAAACAATCATCAAATACCCAAATTTTGGTGCAAAAAAGAAAAAAATATTTCCATGTCGCTTTAACAATAAAGAATAATAATAAGAATGATCTATTTTATTAACTACTACCAAATCAGCACAGTGTTTGAACTCACAGAGAAACAGGATATGCGTCATACTCGTACTTCCCACTTCTATTCAACCTGTGCTCATAACCAATAGGAATACCTTTCAGAATACAAATACATTTACATTTATGTGCAGGCTGAGCACAGCATCTGAAGTAACTAGTTTAATGACACAATTTCAAGTTGCAAAGGGCTCCTAAGACCATGTTTCTCATAGTAAATAGGCACTGCAATGCCTGAGATGCTTAATGGATTTTCCCCAAAGTTTCTTCTCTTGTTTGTTTTATTCAATAGGTCAAGCTACAGGAAAATCAAGATTGCTGCTGTGTAGTCATGGCCAGATTACTAATTAGAATAATAAGCTGCCCAAGGGTGCTTCTTTTTTTAAAGGCTGTTTTGCTGTGATTTATTATCAACTATAAAAGTTGTCAATCTGCGAGTTGTTGTCAAGCTGTGCGGTCCTCGCACTGAGGGCCAAAGGCTCTTATCGTAAAGGCCTGCACTACTTTGCTGCAAGGAGCGCCTGTGGCGCTCATTGCAGGGGTGGCGATGAGTGCCGAAGGCACTAATTGCAGGGACCGAGGCACGCAATCCTTTATGGCATGCAATAATTGACCAATTTAACAGCTGAACCACCGAACTCGAAAGACCACAAAAAAACGCCAAATACTCAAAATAAAAAAAAATACTTTACACACTCACATACAGCACAGGGGGAGAGCCAGGGAGCCTGTGAGTGAGATTGCAAGGTAATTTGAAGTATATTTGGAGTAGTGAGGTATTCTTTGGCGATCGAAAATCGTTTATGCGAGAAAAAAATGGCATCCGAAAAAATGTAACTGGATGAAAACAAGGCAGAAAACAGTAAAGAAAAAACTAACCTCAAGCCAGTAAGACTTAGCCCAACAAGCAAGCAACGGCACTCATCGCGAGACACACAAAAATTCAGCAAAGACACAGAGGAGACAGACAAAGGGGAGGGAGAGGGTAGAAAGAGAGACAGGGCTGAGAAACAGAGGAAAAGAGACAGAGGAGGAGGGAGAGAGGGTGAAACAGACACAGGTGTCAGAGAGTGGGGAGAGGCTTGCAATGAGCACCGAAGGTGCTCATCACGAGGCCCGTAAAGTAGACGGGGGAGAGGCTCGCAATGAGTGCCGAAGGGACAGCATTTCCAGCCTTAAAATTGTTGTCTCATCATTTTTGACGGGAAAGTCGCTAGTTAATAATAATAATTAAACATCTGCAATTCCCAGACATGCCACTAGATGGCTGTGAGAGTTTCTATGCCAGACACTACAGTCCTGAATGTGGAAGCTTTTGTTACTGCTGAAAGCACTCAGTGCAGAGGGAATAGTGAGTAAAAGATAATAATATAGGTATTATTACCCACAACCTTTCTGTTGTGTAATGTATTACTGTATATTTGCTTTAGTGTTACAGGATATGACTTTTGTTGGCGTGTGCAACTAATTTGTGTGTATAAACTAGTGTGGGGGCACTTTGTGTATATGTTTATAGTGTAGAGTGCTGGGGGCTACTACAGTATGGGACATCTGGAGAGGTGTATTTTATTTGCCTTCTCCAGCACCGATCTGCACGCTGCAACTTTGTTTTTAGGGTTGTGGGTAGGAGTTAGGGTTTAGATTTTAGGGATTAGGATGGTAGGGGATAAGTAATGTGTATTTATCTGTACAGACAAAAGGTATCTATTTATTTTATCATTAAATTGCCAATATGTATCTCTATATGTGTGTGTATATGTACAGTGGATATAAAAAGTCTACGCACCCCTGTTTAAATGTCAGATTTCTGTGCTGTAAAAAAAACTTTTTCCACCTTTAATGTGACCTATAAACTGTACAACAATTGAAAAACAAACTGAAATGTTTTAGGTAGAGGGAAGAAAAAATATAAAAATAAAATAATATGGTTGCATAAGTATGCCCACCCTTAAACTAATACTTTGTTGAAGCACCTTTTGATTTTATTACAGCACTCAGTCTTTTTGGGTATGAGACTATCAGCATGGCACATTTTGACTTGGCAAGATTTGCCCACTCTTCTTTGCAAAAACACTCCAAATCTGTCAGATTGCGAGGGCATCTCCTGTGCACAGCCCTCTTCAGATCACCCCACAGATTTTCAATCAGATTCAGGTCTGGGCTCTTGCCGGGCCATTCCAAAACTTTAATCTTCTTCTGGTGAAGCCATTCCTTTGTTGATTTGGATGTATGCTTTGGGTCGTTGTCATGCAGTAAGATGAAGTTCCTCTTCATGTTCAGCTTTCTAGCAGAAACCTGAAGGTTTTGTGCCAATATTGACTGGTATTTGGAACTGTTCATCTTAACTAAGGCCCCAGATCCAGCTGAAGAAAAACAGCCCCAAAGCATGATGCTGCCACCACCTTGCTTCACTGTGGGTATGGTGTTCTTTTGGTGATGTGCAGTCTTGTTTTTGCGCCAAACATATCTTTTGGAATTATGGCCAAAAAGTTCAACCTTGGTTTCATCATACCATAACACCTTTTCCCACATGCTTTTGGGAGACTTCAGATGTGTTTTTGCAAAATGTAGTCTGGCTTGGATGTTTTTGTCTTGCCACTCTACCCCATAGTCCAGACATATGAAGAATACGGGAGATTGTTGTCATATGTACCACACAGCCAGTACTTGCCAGATATTCCTGCAGCTCTTTTAATGTTGCTGTAGGCCTCTTGGTAGCCTCCCAGACCAGTTTTCTTCTCGTCTTTTCATCAATTTTGGAGGGAGCTCCAGTTCTTGGTAATGTCACTGTTGTGCCATATTTTCTCCACTTGATGATGACTGTCTTCACTGTGTTCCATGGTATATCTAATGCCTTGGAAATTCTTTTGTACCCTTCTCCAGACTGATACCTTTTAACAATGAGATCCCTCTGATGCTTTGGAAGCTCTCTGTGGACCATGGCTGTTGCTGTGGGATGCAACTAAGAAAATCTCAGGAAAGCTAGAGCAGCTGAACTTTATTTGGGGTTAATCAGAGGCACTTGTATGCTGACTCCTATTTAACACAATTTGGAATGTGATTGCTTAATTCTGAAAACAGCTACATCCCCAGTTATAAGAGGGTGTGCAGACTTATGCAACCACATTATTTTTCTTTCTTTTTTTTTTATTCCCTCCACCTAAAAGATTTCAGTTTGTTTTTCAATTGAGTTGTACAGTTTTTTAGGTCACATTAAAGGTGGAAAAAGTTCTGAAATGATTTATCTTTATTTCATTTTTTTACAGCAGAGAAACCTGACATTTTAACAGGGTTGTGTAGACTTTTTATATCCACTGTATGTACATGTCGCTCATTTATACATGCTTCGTCCAACCCACCACTTTCATGCCTTGCTATGAGCACCTTCGGCGCTCATTGCGAGCCTCTCCCCATTCTCTGACCCCTGTGTCTGTTTCCCCCCCTCCCACCACAATTTTCTGTTTGTCACTTACATTAGCTGGGAGTTTGCATGTTTCTGTTTATAGGGCTGTGTATACTTGATGATGTATAACACATGATTAGAGAGGGTTACCATAATATGCCACCATATTGAACCAGATTCATGTTATGAGTTAGCCCAACGGTTTGCTGTAGGGATTGAGTCCATAGACCTAAGTTTTAACTTGGATCGGCCTGATAGTCCCTATTTGAAATACCTGATATAAACATAATAGTGACGAGATCTTTAGCTCTATAGAGGTTACTATTTAATCGCATAGTAAAGAACAAGTACTAACATGTTACATATTGCATCAGAGGGAAGACAGAGTAGTCCCAATCTTATAAGTGAAAGAATTACTACAAAGTGAGATTTGGTGAAGCAGATTGCTTTAATGACCAAAAAGACTTGTGACCCCTTTATTGAGAAACAACATTGTGCTATAACAGAACCTCTTTATAATCAGAAGTTTTGATATAGATTTACACAATACAAGAACGTTTTTACTCTGTTACCATAGTGAATATTGATTTTTTTTTTTAAATGAGATGGTTCCACAAAAAGGTGTCCAACATGTTACTCTGTTACTGTTGTAGCTAAAATAAAATATTGATCAAATAACCAAGACCGTTGTGAGCTAGATATTTCATATGAATGTTGTAATGGGGAAAAGTTAAGAAAAAATATCTAGGTTATATCTGTGGAGTGAAAAAGGTCACAAACTCTTCTACATCACTTTTTGTATGTCATTGTATTTATATGCATTTGTGTGTGCGCGCCAAGATACAGCAAGTTTGTATTTTTCTCACTTCTGAAAGTCATTTTGTTTACATTGTTTGCTCTTTTCTCAATACTAAAATTAATGGGGCCTTCTGGGGGTTATTTTATATAATGTAATGTAATATTTATTGTGATTGGCAGTTTTTGTTGTTTGTATATAAAATCCATATTTTGTTTAAAATTTGTAATAAAAGTATGTAAATGGTTCTTTATGCATTTACCATATGTTTGTACCAAACTAACAACATTAAAGGCTGTGTTAGCCATTGGCATAAACATTTTTTGGGGGGAGAAGTAAAAAGATTCCACCTTAAAGAAAGGGTTCTTCACAGTAAGAGTGGTTAATCTGTGGAATTCTCTACCAGAGGAGGTGGTGACAGAGGATTCGATAGATAACTTTAAAAGTGGACTGGATTTATTTCTAATTAAAAAGGGAATTCAAGGTTATCATGGATAATTGGAGGGGCAGTATTGATCCAGGGAGAGGTCCGGTCGCCGGTGTCTGGGATCTGGAGGAAATTGATATTTTTTTTTTTTATACAACTAATTAATTAATAGTTAATCCGCATATTGCAGATCAGAGGAGATCTTAAAAGGTTGAATCTTTTTTCAACCTTAAATACTATGGGTCTCATTTAATTGCAATTCTGACAATTGAATAGAGATTTATATAAGCACATAGCATATTTATTTTACAGAACTTTGTAGTTACTGAACTTCTATCCATAAGTAAGGTCTTCACTAGCTAAAAACTTCAGTAAAAAATATACACCTGCTGCTTATATAGATCCTTATTCAATTGCAAAAATTGCAATTGAATGAGGCCCTATGTAACTATGGAAATTTTTGAAAACTTTATGGAGTATAGGAATCCATTTTGCGTTTCTTACATCACTTCCTCACAGCAGGATCATGATAGTGTTTGCGTTTTGGCTATCAGTGAAGAGACGGGACGGAGAGAACAGAGGGCCACTGCTGGAGAATTGATTATGACTGGGCAAGACAGCACACCTCTTCCCCTTCACTGGCCCAGAGGCAGAAAGTTACACTAATAAATGCAACCACAGCCCTCCAGAAATGTGAATGTCTATTTAACACTAACAATATCAACCTACGTATCCCGGATTCCAGCAAGGGGACCAACAGGTCACACCAACCTGAAGCCAGGCAGGGTTGGGCCTGGTCACCACTTTGATGGGATACCACCTAGAAATAACTGGAACTGCATGCTGTGCCTCACTGGAGAAGGAGCTGGCAATCGACTCCAGTATCTCTGCCATGAATACCATGGTGTGTTGCTGTCCATGGGGTCACGGAGAATCAGACACGACTGAGCGATGCAAACACACACATCATGGATTCATTCAGGGTGCACTAGAGGCAACTATATTCATTTTTTCTTTTTTTTTTAAACTAGTCAATGTTTTCAAACATATATACAGTGGTCCTTTAAATGTTATTTTCCATTATCTACCGTATTTTCTGTATAAAAAACGTGGTAACAAAAAAGTAATTAAAAAGTATCCACACAAATATAGCAAATAAATATTTATTCAAATTAATTCAAAGAAAAGGCTCTAATGCATCTTACATATATGTAAAAGATTGTGCATTTTGAGTACATTTCCTGCCAGCACTTGAATTCAGAGATGTTGACAATATACCTCAAAGATATTGTGTGTAAATAAACATAAAAAAAGAAAGGTCCTTTTTTTTTTTTTTTATTAACTTAAAAATATTATCAGTTTCATTTTGTAGTTCACATAATCTTGTGTACAAATTTGTAGGCTAGAAGCATTTCCTTATTTGTGTATATGTTATATATTACATCCCACCATGCAGCTCTGCTCAGGACATGAGAACATTGCTCACATATACAACAGGTTTTCATTTGTTTCTTTAAAAAGAAAAGTGAAGTGTCATATTTAAAGTATGCTCTTTTGGAAAAAGAAAAAAAAACTTGTCTTGGTGTGTAAAAAGGTATTAGAAACGTAAAAAAAAAGAAAGAAAAAGAAATATAGGCTTTGTTTTCTATTATATCCAATTTTGGTATAATTGAAGGAATTACTAGCACGATTGTCCGAATAGGATAATACCGGAGAGGGGACTTAAATCTCTATTTTCTATTGCTAGAATGTAATGAGCTATATGATGTAGGGTCAGCCAAGATGGGCAGGTCAGAGAGGTCAGTGAAATCCAGGAGAAGGAACTGGCAACACACTCCAGTATCTTTGCCATGAAAACCTTATGGATGGGCACAAGCGGACACAAGATGTGCTTGGTGTGCTGTGGTTCCATAGGGTCACAAAGTGTTGGACTCAACTGAACAACGACACTAAGATTACTTGAAGATTCAACACACAACAGATTCTGCTTCAGATTCCAACATACTCCTAGTAATAAACAGTTTGCTAAAATTAAGATTTTTGTAGAAAATGATTTTATGTTCATGGCTTAGATATCAGTCAGCTTGTTGAACCATTTTTTTCCCCTTAAACAACAATGATCTTTCAAATATTTTCCAGCTGTTATTTCTAGTTGGGACAGACAGAAATCTCTCATTTCTATGCTACTGTCATTTTAATTAAAGACACATTGCTGGCTTGTCAAGCTGAAAACTGCCATGTACTAGTAACACCAGCCTTACAACATTACCATACACTGAAAAGTTGTTTATACAGTGGTTTCTGAAAACCTTTATATTTGTTCATTATACAATATGCTTCTGTAAGCACCCAATGGGATTTATTACAAGAATAAAATACAGAATTAGAAATATAAATGCCTGAAGCATCCTAGATGAGAACAATCAGTCTATGGCAACTAAGACGAGCCAGTAGGAATGCAGTGCTAGATGGTGTGCCGTGCCAGGGGAGCTAAGCCGCAGGCATCAAAACGCTTTTACAACACTCGCATTCTGCAGTTTTTGAAAGATACACATTGCAGTTGACAAATTTGAATTTCCACATTGTTTGCCGTATAAGAAACACTGGATGTAAAGAGCTCTAGGGGAAACACAAAAAATCCAAGTGTTGCATAAAAAGGATAGTATGCATATTAATATTATACTTGTCAAGTTGTTGGACACAAATCAATAAATAAGAGACCATGACAGCTTCCCATAGTGCCAATATATGAATGAATGAATAAATAAATACATACAAGTAGTGACACAAATTACATTTTGCCCCCAGGTCACTTTAAATAAATATGTTTTAAAATTGCTCTTGGTGTATAGTTCTTGCGATATGCAAGTGAGCTGATTATGAATAGAGGAGAATTAGTAGTGTATGAAAACATGTGTTCTAAAGAAAAGTTCTGTTTATTTCCAAAATTATTTGCACAACTATCAAATCCAGCTGTTCACATCCCCAGGATACTTACATAAGCAGGGCACCCAGCAGGGTACATATTTTGTAACTGTTGCACTTCTTGTACTGAGCACATGCCAGAACTCACTGAGGTGAAGAATGATACAATGTATTAGCCCTATTCTGAATTTGAATGTTATGCTAATTCAGGTGGGATTTTCTAGGGGCATACACGATCAAATGCAAATGCCAAAAAACATAGGACATTTTGCCAACTTCAAGGTAAGCTAATTAATGTTTATTTTGGGATATTTGCAAAAAATGTTTTCATAAACTACTAATTCTCCTCTATCAGGTGCATTCATAACGCAGCTCACTAAAATATCTCTTGAATTACCTAAAAATTATCACCCTTTGACTTTGTAGGAGATGCCAATAGACATTTAAATGTCTGCTGAGGGTATATACATCTAACTTAAAAGTAATTAATAGGCAACAGGTAAACTCCACACATATTAAAATTGAACAGCAAAACAAAAACATATTTTTAAAATTAGTAGCAAGTAGGAGATGAGGTTTACCGTAAAATTGTTCATGCTATCTATATATATTGTCTCAATGAATTAACCAATGGGCAAGTATTTTTTCAGTGTATTTATATATATATATTTTTTTTTTTTTATTTTTTTTTTGTATTCACCTCTCTCTATATAAATATATTTATATTATTTCTTTCCACTTTTCCAGCAGATTTATATAATTCCCAATGAATTTAGACATGGCTCTTAAAGATGAACATTTACTTGAGAGATGGATAGAAACTAAATTATGCGTGAGGGAGAATTTGATAACTGCATATTCTTACATTGGCTTCTTAGCAAGATGAGCAAGTGTGTATGCATTAGAAAATGATTTATGGAAAGTTTACTAACGCATAGTTTAGAAGTAGAGGCGCAAGGCTCACTAACAGAATGGAACCAGCTTTATTTTAAAAAGATACAGTATAGAAAATGTAGAGCCTGTGTGTGCATGGTTTTATTCAGAAAGTATATCAGGTAGATGCCATCTTTCAGTGACAATGTTTTTTGTTTTTTTTCATGCAAATACAAAAAGTGATGGTTTTAAACATGTTGTATTTTCCTATGAAAAATGTAGTATGTAGACCTCACTGGCAGACAAGTATGACATATAGCCACAGTGCCCTCCAAAATTATTGGGACCCATCCTAAAGATAAACGGCGATGGAAAATTCTGTTACTTATATTTTTAAATTGGAAAATCAAGCTAAGAGAAACCAAACTTTTCAGGGAAATAAAAAATTATTCAAAGAAAAACAAAACTCTCAGATACATAATTATTGGAACCCTGCATTTATACATGGTTATGAATAAAATCACAAAGACATATTACCTTTCATAGTTTACCTTTTAAATATTAATGGATAGTTAGAAACCCTTGTTACAAAAAATATCTTCACAACTGCAAATAAGATGGAGAACGCAAGCATATTTTCCTCCAACTCCCAGTGGTTCAAGAGTAAAACATTTCTCCAAGGATCATAGTTGCACTATTGTAGGGGCTAGTTTCATCCTGGGGTCACCAAGTTTCCAAAACTACATGCCAACAAGCCATTTGGAAGGCTTGTCACAAACCAGAATTGTGAGCACCCCAATTGGAACTGGGTTCTATAGTCAGCTGAATCAAAAAATGGAGCTATTTTGCAACATCTACCAGAGGTGGGTTTGATGTAAAAAGAGTCAAGGTCATGCAAAAAAGAATGAAATCCACACTGCAAATTATGGTGGTGGGTCTGTGATATTGTGGGGCAGTTTTTCTTCCAAAGACGCTAGGAATATTATTATAATACAGTGCATCATGGACTCCATCAAATACCAGATTTTAGATTAAAACCTAGCTACATCTGCCAAGACTTTAAGAGTCATGGTTATATCTTGCAAAAGGACAATGATCAAAATCATACCCTGAAATCCACAAACAGTCCACTGACCAAACAAAAAAAAAAAATTTTTTGCATTGGCCATCCCAGTCCCCTGACCTAAATCCCATGGAAAACCTGAAGAGGAAAGGGAGGTTCCAAAGATCTGGAGAAATTTTGTAGTGATAAATGGTCTTCAGTCGTTTTATGTGTGTTCTCCCACATCATCCAGCGTTATAAGAGAAGACTTGAGGCGGTTATCTTGGTGAAGGTCGAGTGTACAAAGTACTACAGGGAGTGCAGAATTATTAGGCAAATGAGTATTTTGACCACATCATCCTCTTTATGCATGTTGTCTTACTCCAAGCTGTATAGGCTCAAAAGCCTACTACCAATTAAGCATATTAGGTGATGTGCATCTCTGTAATGAGAAGGGGTGTCGTCTAATGACATCAACACTCTATATCAGGTGTGCATAATTATTAGGCAACTTCCTTTCCTTTGGCAAAATGGGTCAAAAGAAGGACTTGACAGGCTCAGAAAAGTCAAAAATAGTGAGATATCTTGCAGAGGGATGCAGCACTCTTAAAATTGCAAAGCTTCTGAAGCGTGATCATCAAACAATCAAGCGTTTCATTCAAAATAGTCAACAGGGTCGCAAGAAGCATGTGGAAAAACCAAGGCGCAAAATAACTGCCCATGAACTGAGAAAAGTCAAGCGTGCAGCTGCCACGATGCCACTTGCCACCAGTTTGGCCATATTTCTGAGCTGCAACATCACTGGAGTGCCCAAAAGCACAAGGTGTGCAATACTCAGAGACATGGCCAAGGTAAGAAAGGCTGAAAGACTACCACCACTGAACAAGACACACAAGCTGAAACGTCAAGACTGGGCCAAGAAATATCTCAAGACTGATTTTTCTAAGGTTTTATGGACTGATGAAATGAGAGTGAGTCTTGATGGGCCCGTGGCTGGATTGGTAAAGAGCAGAGAGCTCCAGTCCGACTCAGACGCCAGCAAGGTGGAGGTGGAGTATTGGTTTGGGCTGGTATCATCAAAGATGAGCTTGTGGGGCCTTTTCGGGTTGAGGATGGAGTCAAGCTCAACTCCCAGTCCTACTGCCAGTTCCTGGAAGACACCTTCTTCAAGCAGTGGTACAGGAAGAAGTCTGCATCCTTCAAGAAAAACATGATTTTCATGCAGGACAATGCTCCATCACACGCATCCAAGTACTTCACAGCGTGGCTGGCAAGAAAGGGTATAAAAGAAGAAAATCTAATGACACAGCCTCCTTGTTCACCTGATCTGAACCCCATTGAGAACCTGTGGTCCATCATCAAATGTGAGATTTACAAGGAGGGGAAACAGTACACCTCTCTGAACAGTGTCTGGGAGGCTGTGGTTGCTGCTGCACGCAATGTTGATGGTGAACAGATCAAAACACTGACAGAATCCATGGATGGCAGGCTTTTGAGTGTCCTTGCAAAGAAAGGTGCCTATATTGGTCACTGATTTGTTTTTGTTTTGTTTTTGAATGTCAGAAATGTATATTTGTGAATGTTGAGATGTTATATTGGTTTCACTGGTAAAAATAAATAATTGAAATGGGTATATATATTTTTTTGTTAAGTTGCCTAATAATTATGCACAGTAATAGTCACCTGCACACACAGATATCCCCCTAAAATAGCTAAAACTAAAAACTACTTCCAAAAATATTCAGCTTTGATATTAATGAGTTTTTTGGGTCCATTGAGAAAATTGTTGATGTTCAATAATAAAATTAATCCTCAAAAATACAACTTGCCTAATAATTCTGCTCTTCCTGTAAATATAGTCGTGCCAATAAATTATGTCTGAGAAAAATGTTTGTTTTTAAGTGAATTATTTTTCCTTACGGAAAGGTTAGATTTCTCTCAAATTTTCAATTTCTTCATGACCTTTTTTTCTTCATCTTTAGCATGCTAATTATTTTGGAAGGCACTGCATATGAGTTAAGAGGAAATGTAAACAATGATCCAAGGAGGCCGTAAGAAAAAAAACTATTAATATCTAAATTTAAACCAATGCAAAAAAAACAAAACACACTATTTAATTGTAACTTATCAGGAAAGAGAAGTGGAAGTTATCAAACACGGTCTATATTTAAAATATTTTTTTAGACTACATATCAATAACTTCTCTTACACAAAAAATATCTTTTTTTTTAAATTTATCTTTTAAATGCACGCCAAAAAGAAAATAAAAAAATAATTCTAGGCTGCAGTGGCCCTTCATGCTTTAAATTTAGGCTCTAGAGTCTAGACACATCATTTTAATTTGATGTCCCAATATACAAGAACATTCTTTGTTTATTTTGGTTTTAATATCCCCAAGTGCAATGAAGTGTTTTTAAAGTCAGCCATAACAAAAAAAGTTTAGCGAACTATAAAATAGTGAATACTAATAGAAAATAAAAAACTACATTAACACACCACTTGTTTATTAAATAGGAAACCTATAAAAAAGTGACATCTGTTTTATAAAATGTAATTTGACTTCTTTAATAAATTACTGCAGTACATTAAGACAAGAGTCTAGCTGATGAATTGTAGTCCTGGTGCCATGTATTAAAATATATGGTTTTCTTTTTTTATTCATCATCCTTGGAGCCCGTTTTAGCCAGCTGTAATTTAAACACAATCAGCGTAATTATCACCATATTGATTGAAAATTATAGAATTTATATTATATATAAATAAATTTAATGAATTTCATACTTACATGCTGGATATATACATGATTCACAGAGCCAAAAGGGACAGTAAAAAAACAAAAAAAAAAAAAAAAAAGGAAAAGAGGGGAAGAATTAAAATCCTCCACTGGGAGCACAACTTTACCTTTTACTTTCCAAAAAGAATCTCATATTACCTTGACGACATCAACCCAGTTCCACCCGCGAGGGAGTTCACCTTTGTGATCTAGAAAAAAAGGACAGCGATTTAAACTGTATTTTCTAATTAAGAAAAAACAAACGATAAAGAAAATAAAAATAATCTGTCCATTGTTATCTTTCTTTCCCCTTGCCTAAAACACTCATTGTTTCATTAATATGCTTCTTTTGAGTCTCTTCTTAATCCTTATGCACTTTCCATTTCCTAAACTATTTTTTTTACATTTATGGTAATTATATTTAGGTTAAAAAAAAATAAAAAAAATAATAATAATACATTTTCATTTCACTGTAAATCTATTGCTCCTCCTCTTATTTGCGGTAGGATGCGATAAAATTGCTAGAAAATTAAGTTCAAGATAATTGTCATCATACTGTAATAATAATAATAAATTCTAAACACAGCTGGAAAGATACTATATTTAGGTTGAAAAAGGTATAGAAATGAAAAATTACAAGTAATATTTCTATGGAAAAATTGTATTCTATAAAGACAAGAAAAATCAAAGTTGGTTGCTAGAAACTAATGGGAAAAAAAAGGAATTTGAAGATTTGTGACCCTTTAAATCTCCCCCTGCTCATAAAACCAAGAAAGAAACCATAACATGATTCTGAAAGTGGTCTAAACATTAGAGAGATTGGATCTAGCCCTGAGAGTGCTGGCACATAAGACAGTTGGCGTCTTGCACACAGGACTGGCAAGCCAGTGAGTCATAAGCTCTTTAGTTTTATAAATATAAAGTAAACAAAACCTTTGAGACAAATGAATTACAACAAGCCTCGATCAGCAGGGACAAGATGAACTTGTACATTCATGTGCCAGTAAGAGGGTGCTTGGTCTCATTCTGCTCCTCTATACAGGTAATTAGGGACGTTTTTTCTGTACTGGATTATGGTTTGATATACTGCACTGGATTTGGTTCTTGAAACATTAAGAACTTCTACCATCTACTTTGTTAAACTGATTAGGTTACATATGAGGTGTGGAGCTCCACATATCTATTTTTGTAACACTAAAATTATATTTGTACCCCAGAAAAAAAAAGAGAGAGGAGAGACTACATGTGCTAACTGGGTATTTCCTGCAGGACTCTTCTACATTGTGCCATATTTGAAGTGTCCAAGGATGTACCCTTTTTAGTTAACAGAAAACAAATTAGATTTATTGGCTGTATTATTTAATAGTTTGTTAAAGGGACGCTGTAATGAAAAAAAAAAAAGGTAGGACCATATAATAGAGTAAGCTACATCTAATATAATTAAACCTCACTGTGCGAAGTGAGAGGACGGCAAGTTTTGAAACACCATATTGCAGATGCTAGTGCATAAGGTACAGACAGTGGCTTCCTCTTAGCCCACATGCTCATGTGTAGCGGCTACTAGTGTAGAAGCCAGCAGCAGTTGATTGAGTGGACCAGTAAAAAGCCAGTGGTCGTGTGCACTAAAAAATGCAAAAAGGAAATTTACAACTACTTGGCAGCCCACCTCACAGTAACACACTTTGAGGAATTCAATCTAACTTTAGCCTACTAAATAATAAAGTTAAATAGGCTAGGACCACTGAAAATAAATTTTACTGTTACTGTACAGGGGCATTATACTTTATATTTCAGTGTCCTTAGACCAGGGTATGACAAATCTATTTCCCCCCATGTCACATACCTGTTTTGTCTGCTAGTTTTCGCTTTTGGGCTTTAGTTAGCTGCTCCTTCTTGTCTTTTTTCTTCTGAGATGACGTTACATTTGAAGATTCTACTGCAGTGTCATTTGCTATTAATGTCTGCAAGTGACCAGTACAGAATAATCATGTTAGGCAAGTGAACATCAAGAGCACAGAAATAATCTGGGAATAAATTGGTTTAAACAAAGAAAGATTTGTGTAGTGACACTAAAATGCTTACACAAGTTTTTCTTTAAAAGGATCACAAAGTTTGCCATATAAACTCTGCACCATTTTGATAGATGATGAAAATGAGCAATGTGCAAAACAGTGTTCCTTTTTAAAATCGATGCTGAATTCATGGAATTATGATCAAAAGAAGTCAGGCTATTTCAGGGTGTTGCCTCTGAATGAGGAAGAAGCTCTTTACCCCAGAGAAGGTAATGAATATTGATTAGAATCAGGTGTAGAAGCTTGGAACATAACTACTTTATTATATTCTAGTTGCAATTATAGCAGCAGAACAGGTAGTACAGTAGGTAATGCTGCAGACTGTGTTGGTGAAGGTCCTGGGTTCAATTCCATACCACACAGTGACGATTTTTGTCTTTATTGCTTAATAATCAGAATATATATCCTTTAGGTTATATAATAAGCATATGTCAATATAATAATTGTGTTGATTTTAAAATAATTATTTGCATAATTATGTGAATTAATAATAATAATTATATATAAATGTGTAGCAGTTACAGACTCCAGCTTTATTATGTATCAATTTTAAAAATGTAAAGATATTTTCCACATGAATTTCAGCCCTTTCACTGATGGTGCAGACTACAGGACGTACGGAGTCTTTAACATCACATTAATTTTAATAACGGAGGGTATATTAAACTAATTTGTACTTAGCATTTCTTCACAGATAATTTCATAGCAAAGTACTTTTAATTAATTTTTTTCTTACTATCATATTTTTAGCCATGGCAACATTGTGTGTGTGCTTTTATTAATTTCCCCACACTGACCTACATCGTTTCAATTTATAGCCTCACCCCACTCACAGGACTTCAGACACTTAAACAAAATCAGAAATAAACCTACTCATCTTAGGATACCCACAATTCAAAAAATGGCTACACTATGCCCTATCTACCTATATATGGTACCAAATTGACAGATATGCAACACCATCAATAAAGAAACTCATTTGTCAGCTGGGATTCTTGAATATAAAGTTTCTAATTATGTCCTCATTCTTTTTTATTTTTGTAAAATAAACTTTATTCGTATAGTGAAAATATCCTCCTGACCTCAAAAACATAAAAAGATTTTGCCCATTATTTTATATTTTTTTGAAGAAGAAGAAGAAGAATAGATAAACTTTGGGCTACATTGTCTTTTTTCACTTGACATGCCCTTATATAAAAAAAATAACAAAAAAAACACAAAGTAAGGCACAAATGCAAAATACTAACAATGGCATTGCTGAAAGGCTGGTGGTTCTCCATAAACTCTTCTTTGTTGTCTTTGGCATACTCAAACAATGTGTAGGTCATCGATGTGCCCAGGTTGGCTTCCGCTTGTTCTAGCAGCTTTTTTAATATGCTCTGTTTAGTAGCTGGAGAACTGCATATTGCAGATAGAAAGACATAGGTCAAAACAGTTTAGTGGAATCTCCAGTGCGGTTTAAAAAAAAAAAAGAAAAAAAAAAAAAAACAACTTACATTTGATTGTTAAAAAATGCATTCATAGATATGGTTGGGGCAGTTTCTGGATAGTCTGCTGGCCAAGATACTTCCATAAGGAAGGCTTTTGGGTCTCCATTATCACCAACCTAAAAAAAACAAAAACACATGCCATACTTGATTTAAAGGTAAAAGACCACAAATTAATGCTTTTTACTTAGACACATTACTATTATTATTTATTTGTAATGCACCAAGATATTATATAATGCTATACAGTTCAAGTCAAAAACCATATTAACACAGTGCAACGAATGGAGGGCCCTGTCTTTGAGCTTAGCATCTGGTGTCCATAGAGCTTTCCCTAAAGCACATAATATTGAAAACTCGCAAACGCACAATCTAAGGGTTTGGATGCGATACAGGAGGGCAATAGATACATTGTGCATATTATGGCTGAAGATACGCTTCTTGACCAATGCGTTTTTAGTGAGGTTCTGAAAGATTTGCAGCAGGAGGATAGTCTAGTAGCGCAAGGAAAGGAGTTCCAAAGAATAGAGGCAGCACAAGACAAGAAAGCGACAGTGAGAGGGGGTGATGAGAGGAAGAAAGAAGAAGGTCATTAGCAGAGCAAAGAGGGAGTATTTAGAGATGAGAGCAGAGATATAAGGGGGTGCATGGTTGTTGAGGGCTTTGTAAGTTAGGGTCATGATTTTACATTTTATTCTGGAGGCTACGGGAAGCCAGTGGAAAGACGGACAGAGAGGTGCTGCAGACACAGAGGCTCTCATTATGGATTGGAGTGGAGACAGACGGGTGATGAGTGTCAGCAAGGAGTGAGTTGCAGTAGTTGAGGCGAGATATGATAAGAGAATGCATTAAAATTTTAGTTGTGGCTTTAGGTAGTGTTGTAATTTGGAGATGTTTTTTAGGTGAAAAATGAGACGATTGTGAGATTGATTATATGTGAGGAATGAAAGATGGCAGAGTCCAAAGCAACAGGCCTGGGAGGTGGGAGTGATGATGACATTGACAACAGTGAGAGATTATGTGAGGAGTGGAAGCGGAGGAAGAGGGTGGGAAGATTATGAGCTCAGTTTTTGACACTTTGCTATTGTATATGCTGGAAGTTTATATATTGAAACAGCTCAGATATGTACTTCGTTTAGAAAATGGCTAGTACAATGTCAAGTCCTCGCAAACAATTAGAAAACATAAGTACAGTGCACTGGAAAACTACAAGAGCTATCTTTCAAACCAAAACATTCAGTGAAAGTATAAAAATATATGTAGTGTAATAAAAATAACAAAAAAAAGTCACATTACAGCAAGAGCCATTTTAGGAGCTCCGAGTCAGAGATTTGGTGAGCCTTGCTTAAAATTCATTCAGTGTCAAGCAACCAAATATCACTATACCCGATACTGGAAAACAGAAGGTCCTAGCTCCTTAAAACAATCATCTCCTTCATAAATGGACCGTAGGGCTTCCAGCTCCATCTGAAATAAAGCAGGATTATAGGGTGAGAACAGATACATTTGTTGTTACCCCAATGAGTATCAGAACATTAATAACTAACCAATTATAATGGATTTAAAGGACCACCTTGGTTAAAAATGTAACTGTCTATTTTGAACAACTACACTTTAAAATTGGCAACATATTTTTAGAATGTAAGAAAATGAAAATAATAATAATAATAATAATAATAATACTGCTTCTAATTGATTACTTTTATATGCAATTATGGAATTTCTCATTTTAGTTTCCAACGATTGACTTCCTGAAGTGAGAGGAGATTTTGAATATGATCTAGTTATTATACATACATTTCTGTACATATCATAAACATGCTTGAGTGGCTCTTAAGTTACAGGTAGACTTTTTAACCCCTGTGCTCAACATTCACAGAATACTGAAGTATTAATCACTACTGAAAGGAAGTGGAAGATTTAAATTGTGATATCAATTAGACTGTCTTGGTAAGAAATAATACCTAGGAATAAAAATCCCTTTGGCGCTTCACATTACTAGTATCATATATAAACAAATATAGGGCAATTTTTTGAGAGTGTATGATGATGAAAGTTAAAGTGGAAAATATATATGTACTATCAACTGTATCACTGAGTGAATGCTATATCACAGGTTTAAGACTGCATGATGGTTTAATAACCAGTAAACATAAAGACTTTTATAAAAGTGTAAAGGCAGGAGTAACGCCACAGTAAGGATCACAGGACAGCACATTATCCTTATGCAACCTAAACTAGTCATATTGTGATTGCTAAGACACGTGAGTGTAAGCTAGAGATGTAGAAGGCTCCTTTAGCTTTTTGAAGATTCATCAGTGAGAATGATGCACTCTCAAGCATAGACACTGCAAATAAAGTAATCCTATATATAATTGTGGACCAAGGGTGCAAGTCACGCAACTGCGAGCCCTGCGAGGCGAGCCATTGCTACCAGCAAACACGAGGCCCGCAGGACTTAGGCTGCAATGAGCGCTGTAGGACTTAGGACCGAAGCAGGAAAAACAGCCGAATAACAGACAAATAACGCAACTGGAAATACCACCAAAACACCACAAATATGCCTCAAATTCACTTCCACACTCACAGACAGCGCAGGGCGGGGGAGAGACAGGGAGCCTGTGAGTGAGGTTGCAAGCTAATTTGAGGCATATTTGTCGTTTTTAACATTAAAAATTACCTAAGCGGAAAAAAAAAGGCGGCTGAAAAAAAAAAAGCAAACAGGATGAAAACGAGGCCAAGGGCAGTTAAAAAAAAAAAAAAAAGGAGCTTGAAGCCAGTAACAGTTAACCTAAGGCAGTAACACTTCTCGGAAGGCCCCTAAACTACACAGGGGGAGGCTCGCAATGAGCGCCGAAGGTGCTCGGAGGGCGCATAGCCTTGCATTGTGTGGCAAACAGCATTGCCAGGCCTACAATTTTACTCCCATCAGTTTTGATGGGCAATTTCCTGGTTTTGTATACAACTACAATAATACACTGGTGCAAATCATATTGAAAAGTGAACATTGGTAAAGGTTTTGAATATATTGGTTGTAATAGTAAATTTTAAGTTAATGTTAATTTTTATTGTTTTTAATACCGGTGTGGTCTTTTAAATAAAGTACATAAGGTTTAAGAAAATAATAATTTGACCTATATTTGTTTAAATGTCTTGGTAAGGCTTTAATACGGTTATCCTTTCAGTAGCGCTCATGACAATGAGAGAGGTAGGTGGGAGTACTGCACCATTAATGATTTAAACTGTGTTTATAAATTGTATTTTCTGGTTGAGCGTTTAGTTGCGGTTGTTTTCAAGTGTATTTTTAATGTTAATAGTGAACACAAAAAAAAAGGTTTACCATGAACTTCACTTACAGTGGCCCTTTAAGTGCTCAATATGCTTGAACTTAACTTGTTTAAAACCATATAAAATATAGGATTATTTACATTATTGCTTTAAAACTATACTGTGACCTATTTTCCAACAGGAATGATATACAAGTAACCATTAAAAAGTAAGAGAGGGCACTATATTGCTATACATGCACAGAATATGAGTGATCCTGGTAACAGCCCTGGTCAGCATGCCCCTGTAACACGAGCGTGTGATATCACAGGCAGTCCCACTCACCTCCTGGTCCTCGTTAGCAGCCATGGTATGAGCCCTCTATGTGGCTTTACACAGAGCACGCCCTGGCTGCACAATCACGAGCTGTCTCCCATACACTACCTACAACTACACTCCTCTCTTTCTAGTCCCTCAACTCTAACCCACAGTACTCAGAGCTCCGCAGCACGTCACATTCAACGTCAGCACGCTTTGCGTGAGGCCCTGTCTGAGAAACCAATCATAACTGACGGAAATTGGTTCTACAAAACCAGGCCGCCATGTTAATTAAGGGCAAGTGCTGTTTAATGATGGGCTTATTTATATTGTATGATTCCTAAGAACAAAATAGAAACCGACTACATATAACCTGTATCTTAGATATCACTTTAACTGCTCTTCATGCTGTTTCATGCCCCTCTTTATAACAATCTGGTCTGGAATGTACAGTCCACCCACATCAAACATGGCCGCCCACTCTTCGACATACTCACTGTGAGGCGATCAGCTGATCTGTCCTAGCTGCGGCCTCTGAAGCAGGATCTGGGCTGGGGTTGTGTGTGTGACACCGGCTAAGGCGGTGCTGTGCTGTGTCTTAGCTGTGCAGAATATACAGGGCCGGAGTCATGGAGTGAAAGTCTCCCAGGAGCTGTCATTGTGGGGCGCTAAATTGTACAGAGTACAGTAGGTAGGTATGTATGTATACTGGGAGGAAGCTGCACACCCCCATGTACTGCACTGCACCACAGATATGGATGTATATACTGATTATATTGTGTCATCTGCAGTGTTTGTATTCCTATATCCTGGCACACCATTTGACTAGTAGTTAAAGGGGCTCTGTCACCCCAAAATCAAGTTGTTTGGGGGGGGGGGGGGGGGGGTTATTCTTAAAGAGCATGAAAACCTGGCTATATGTTGTGTTATTCTTTTTTTCTAAAGTTAATCAATCCTGGGCAATTGTTTAATTTATATGCAATTGAGGGTCTTGTGCATATTAATTAGCTGCTTTGATGTACTAATTAGGATTACAGTCTGCTTATCTGTCTCTGCAGTGGCCAAAATACAGACCACCAGAGTTCTCTGGCAGTTAGACCCCTCTTCCACCCTTCTCAAGTACTCTGCACATTAGCATACTGAGCCACACAGTATCACATAGGAACTGCACAATCAATTTTAAATATTTAAGAAAATATTTTTTGTCGATTGTCGAGAACATCTATTACACTGTACGGACTGTACGATGCTCTTTAAAATTAAAACAACTTCCTGTTGGGGTCTGTAATATTGGGATCTTATGGGTTTGGTTAGCACAAATTCCTGTGTGCGCACATCTATCGCGCGCACGCCAACACCAGTAGTCAGAGGCTCTGTTGTGTTTAGGTGGATTACTTTAGTTACCACCATATATATGAGCAAAGATATAGAAAGAGTGGTATACAGAATGGGGCACTTAGGGGGGTAGGAGATCTGAATGGGGCTCCTGGGGGGGGGGGGGGGGGGTGAAGGGTAGAAGATTAGAATAGGGGTCCCCCAGGTCCCCCACACTGATCTCCTACCACTCCCCCCCCCCCCCCCCCCCCATTAGTAATCCACCTTAACACAACAGAGCCTCTGATAGCCCAATGGGAGTATTGCAGTGCAAGCATGTCTTCCTTTTGATCGAAGTACATACTGGTGGTGGCAATAGATGCGTGCAAACGGGAATTTGCTCTAGCCAAACCCATAAGATCCTAATATTGAATGAGAACCCGTGTTTTAGAAAACGGAAGACGGGTTACAAAATATTACTTTCAATAAATGACTGTACTTACATAAACTCACATTCCATTGGAAGGGTTACGGGTAAATGACTCACATTATTTGTCTCTTATTAGGATGAACATATGGCAGGGCCTAAGCCTTTCATACAAGATAGAATTAGAAAATTCAGTTGGCCTGTTGTCAAAATCTGTTTCTATACCTCTTTTTAAGGTCATCTTTAATTACTAATTTCTGTTTCTCAATAGAATATGTTACAAGCAAGTTCACATATACATTTATACCATGATTATACAGGTTGTATAATAATTTGTTATACAATGAGGAGTTTGGGATCTATCCTGTTACAGTGTTGGGTCAGGTCCGCCGCTGCAATGCAGCCTCCAAGAGCTAGATGTCGCTGCCGATAATTTGCAGCGATGCCGATATGCGAGAGAAGTTCTAAGCTTATAATGTTAGCCTAACCATAACAGTTTACCTAAGCCTTGACTCTATGATATGGCACCGGAATATCGGCAGTGCCATCTAGTGGATGCTCGCCGCCACTGCTGCTGCCTGTGCTGCACTACTATAAGAGGATAGGTCCGGATTTTGTGTTTGAAGTAATGAATGTATTAAATGTGTGTATAATAAGAGAAGACTTGAGTATCCGTGAATGTCCAGTAGCACAGAAGAGTATATATGTCCAACTAAAAAAGGTACCACTGCATATTTCAATATTGTTATTTGATTTTTTTATAATAATATGAATACAAATATATATTTTTTTAAATATGTATTTTTAAAACTTGAATTTAGTCTATGATACCATGTGATAATGTCTTCATGTTATCTACTACTGTTTATCATTCAGTCCTAATGTAGTAGTGTAGTTATGGTTTCCTATATGGTGCTTGCAGCAGTAGGAACATGTTTTAGGTGACAGCAAATGGGTTTAAAATGTCATACTATGCGTCAATTTCCCTTTTTCATCTACAGCTCTTTCGGTCAAAAGTTAAAGAAGTTGAAAGCCAAAAACTCCTAATACAACAATGTAAATGTTATTGTATGGCTTGCAATTAATTGCCATATAGTGCACTTCACTTCAGCTTGGCTGTGATGGGGTTTAACCAACTGATCCGCCTTTATCTGTCCCATCAGATTCATCATGATAGTAAATATAACCATATATTTAGAGACATTGATTGTATGTATATTTGTAGGGATATGGAATGTTCCTGGATTTTGCTTGGTATAAAATAACCCTGTGTATCTTTTTACTGTTATGTACTTTATTTTATTAAAAAAGTGCTTATAAACTCTGTTTTTACTGCCTAATATCAAACAACTAGTCCCTGTATGGGTAGGCCCATAGCGTACGCAGACTCAGATGTGCAGTGTAGTGTGCTAGCCTATCAGGGACCACGTTTCAACAGCAAAATGTTACTGAGGGATGGTAACTGATTGGTTAGTATGAAGCACTGCGCACCCAGTATTACAGAGCCTGTGTCTCTGCGAGCTGCAGAGGGCAGACCCAAATAGATAATATTTGTTTGATTTTATGCAGTAAAAACATAGCTCATAAGCACTTCTTAATAAAACAAAGTGCATAGAAGTAAATAGATATACAGGTGTATTATATATCTAGTATAATACAGAAACCTTCCATATCCTTTAATACATTTATTAATATATACACTTCTGAGTTAATTTACCAGGACATTGCGTGTACTTCGGATAACAGAGCATTGCAAGGTCAGCCAAGAAGATACTGTAGCTGAAGGCTGCAATGTGTATTTCTTATGGTGAAAGTTGTTGTCATCACAGCATTTGCAATCCATACAACTGAATCTGTAATGTATACTAATGTAAATCCTAATGTATTTTAGGAACAATGGGTATAAGCCAAAGAGAACTTGAACATTTGTTAGGGAGGATAGACATTTATCAAGGAGAACTTGAAGTACCAAGAGCATAGCCCAAGGATGATATGAAAATGATTTTGTGAGAATAGATACGTGCATGTGCAAGAATACACTTTTATCAAGGAGAACATATATGCAAATGTGTCATTGAAAGATATATGTGTACATAGGAGAATGGAGGCGTGACAAAATATTGTAAGGTAAAATGTTCCTAAGTTTGAACATGGATTATGTACAGTTAGAATTTGTCAAAGAGAGCTTTATTTATTGACAAATTATTGGCAAAATGATCTCCTTTATGTCTTATAACAAAAGAAGCTTCTCCTCTGTGTACAGGTGGGGATTTATTAATACAGTAAATGGCAAACTATTAGATTCAAAATCACATACATCCTATAAAACTTCAATTTGTTCTATTTTAAGGGTAACTATGTAAAGGAAAATAAACATTACTGTCCTTAAACCACATAGCTGTCCCATATTCAGGTGACAATATCAAACATTCTAGGATATCTTGTTTTAAAATATGAGAGTTGATTGCATGCAATATTCAATAAATCTGAGAACAGTCATGAATAACATGTTAGATGATTGCATGAATACATGATATGGTTACAGCTCATTGACTTTCGTCTCCTTTCTTTAGGTTTGTGTTCCAGTTGCCAAGATGAGTCCTACTCAGTGGGATTTTCCTGTTGAGCTATGTTGCCGTCCTATGGCCTTTGTGACCCTCACTGGTTTGGATGTGACCTATAATGCTGTCCATCGTGCCATTTGGGATGCTTTCTGCGCCAACAGACGAGCTGACCGTGTACCTATCTCATTTAAGGTTCTGCCTGGTGACCATGAATATCCAAAATGCAGAACAAAGGTATAGTACCTAACCTCAACTACAATAGTCTTCTTTAATGACTGCATGGCTTCACTTGTCTACTAGAGGGAAGATCAATCTATCTATAATCAGAGCATTGCAATCTCATGGGCACAAATATATAAAAATGTTGAAGGTTTTTGTTGTTGTTTAGTCATGTCCGACTCTCCGTGACTCTATGGACCACAGCACGTTAGATTAATCTCTCAGTCACTGGCCCTCTGAGCTCCATCTATCCATCTCCGCCTCTGTCGTCCCCTTCTTCTTGTGCATTCAATCTCTCCCAGCATCAGAGTCTTTTCTAGGGAATTCTGCCATCTCATGATAAGGGCCAAAATATTTGAGCTTCAGCCTCATGATCATACCTTCTAGTGAACAGTTTGTCTTGTTTTCTTGAAGTATTGATTTATTGGATCTTCCTGCCATCCAAGGGACACTAAGCAGTCTTCTCCAACACCACAATTCAAAGGTGTCAATTCTACAGCGCTCAGACTTCTTTATGTTCCAGCTGTCACATCCGTATGTTGCAACTGGGAATACCAGAGTTCTCACTATGCGGACCTTTGTTGATAGTTTAATATCTTTACTCTTTACTAGCTTGTCCAAGCTTGCCATAGCCTTTCTCCCCGGAACCAAGCGTCTTTTAATTTCATGACTACAGTCACCATCTGCAGAGATCTTGGATCAAAGGAAAATCAAAGTTGTCACTGCCTCCACTTCTTCCCCGTCTATTTGCCAGGAAGCAAGGCCAACTTTTGCACTCTCTTCTTTTACCTTCATCAATAAGTCCTTTAGTTTCTCCTCACTTTCAGCCATCAGAGTAGTATCATTGGCGTATCTGAGGTTGTTGATATTCCTTCTGGCAATATTGATTCTGGCTTTGGATTCATCCAGTCCAGCCTTACGCATGATGTATTCTGCATATATATTGAATAAAAAGGGTGACAATATACAACCTTGTCGCACTCCTTTTCCGATCTTGAAACATTCTGTTGTCCCATGTTCGGTTCTGACCATGGCTTTTTGGTCGACATACAGATTCTTTAGGAGGAAGATGAGAATCTGGTACTCCCATCTCTTTAAGGACATACCACATTTTTTTGTAATCTACACAGTCAAAGACTTTAGAATAATCTTTTTTTTTTGGAACTTTCTTTATTATCTAGTGGACATTGGCAATTTGATCTCTTGTGCCTCTTCCTTTGTAGAACCCAGCTTGCACATCTGGTAGTTCATGGTCTATATATTGTTAGAGTCGAGCTTGTAGACTCTTAAGCATTACCTTGCTGGCACGTGAAATGTGTGCAATTGTTCGATAATTGGAGTACTCCTTGGCACTGCCTTTTTTTGGGAATTGGGATGTAGACTGCCCTTTTACAGTCTATTGGCCATTGTTGAGTTTTCCAAATGTGTTGGCACAAGGCAAGTGACACTTTCAAAGCATCATCCTGTAGAATTTTGAATAGTTCCATTGGGATTCCATTACCCCCTGTAGCCTTATTATTAGCAAGACATCCTAGGGCCCATCTCACTTCGCTCTCCAAGATATCTGTCTCCAACTCATTGGACAAATTATTGAGATCATCACTGCTGTTAAGATCCTTCCTGTATAGATCTGCAGTGTATTCCTGTCATCTTTTCTTTATCTGATCTTCTTCTGTTAAGTCCCTTCCATTTTTTCTTTTATCACTCTGACTAAGAAAACTTTATGGACAGGCACAACCAGAGACATAACGATATGGCACCGGAAGATAAGCCCCTCAAGTTAAAAGGGGCCTACCACATTACTGAGGAAGAGTAGAGGGCAAGTACAATTAACACCAGATCTAATGAAGTAGTTGGGCCAAAACCAAAAGGACACCCAGCTGCGGATGTGTCTGAAGAGGAAATGAAAGTCCACTGCTGCAAAGACCAATTGAGAATAGGAACCTGGAATGTTAGAACTATGAACCGCGGCAAACTAGATTTAGTCAAGAATGAAATGACAAGGTTAAACATTGAGATGCTGGGAATTGATGAACTTAAATGGACTGGAATGGGACATTTCACATCAGACAACGACCAGATCTTCTACTGTGGGCAAGAATCCTGCAGAAGAAATGGAGTAGCCATCCTAGTCAATCAGAGTGGCCAAAGCAGTGCTCGGTTACTACCCAATAAATGACAGAATGATTTCAATTCAAATTGAAAGCAAGCTATTTAACATCACAGTGATCCAAGTCTATGCTCAACCATGGATGCTGAAGTTGTCCAGTTCTACAAAGACATTCAACACATAGATATAACACCAAGAAAAGATATTACTATCATCATAGGAGATTGGAATGCTAAAGTAGGGAACCAAAAGACACCTGGAATAACTGGCAACTGTGGCCTTGAAGTACAAAATGAAGCAGGTCAGAGATTAGTCGAATTCTGTCAAGATAATTCTCTGGTCATAGCAAACACCCTCTTCCAACAGCCTCCGAGATGACTCTACATATTTACAGCCAAAGATGGAGGAGCTCTACACATTCAAAGTTGAAAATTAAACTGAAGAAAAGAGGAAACACCATCAGACCAAGTAAATACGGAATAAATAATATCCCTTGTGAATATGCACTGGAAGTAAATAATAGATAGAATGCCTGGAGAACTTTGGACCAAAGTTTGCAACATTACCCGGGAAACGGCAACAAAGAATATACCTAAAAGAAAGAAAAGTAAGAAGTCAAACTGGCTATCGGACGAGGTTTTGACAGTAGCCCAGGAAAGAAGGAAAGCGAAAGGTAGTGGGGATAGGAAAAGATTTGTCCAACTGAATGCAGACTTCCAGAGGATAGCAAGAAGAGATATTCTACAACGAGCGATGTAAAGAGATTGAAGAAGATAACCGAATGGATAAATCAAGAGATCTCTTCAAGAAAATTGGAACCTAAAAGGCACCTTTCATACCAATGTTGGAATGATACAAGTTTAAGGTTTTTTTTACCATATAATGGCAGCCTCATTTGTTATTCCATGCATGAATCTACATTTGTTGATAGTGCTGACTCAGGGACTAAATCACATCATATATTCTATGCTGAATTACATTACATCAGACTTTCATATAAATACTTGTTTTAAATCGGCCCATTTTTGTCATCTGTAAAATTAGAATGTAACATAAACTCATGAACTGCTCTGATCCATCATGTAGAGCAATCGCAGTCAATTGGGAAGCTGTAAAAATGTTCTCATTTGAACGTCTTTTAAATTCATGAAATAATTTTTGATTACTGTGGCTGTTATCTGTAATTTATCTGCACTGGTCAATATATTATAGGGGAAAAAAAAGAGTAGAAATAATTAATTTCATGAACGGACCATAATTTACAAGCTCAGAGTAAATGCTTATATACACTATTCACTGTAATGCATATTGTTTTCCTTTGGCGTTAGTATGTCTGGAGAAACCAGAGGAAAGTGCTGAACATTGGAAGATTTAGATTTTTGGACAAATTACAAGATAATAAACTACAAAATACATAATGATTCTAAAAATTCAAAAAGTATTCTCACTTGGTCAGTGCCCTGTTTGATGTAGAGCAGCTTTGATAAATTCAGCATCCCTTTACTGTTTGTACGTACGATATTATTTGATGATAAAGTTGCTATTGTTTGTCCTAAACATGAACAGAACTTAAAAAAGGCATTTTTAAATATTAAAGCAATTACGTAGGGGTGGTAGTAAGCAAATTCTATATGGTTACTGCCTTGATCATGATACAGTCTATCTGGTTTTGAGCTGTTGTTTTCTTCTTGGGCTTTTTTTTCTAGAGAACATCATATGAGTGGTACATCCCAAAAGGCATACTGAAGACTGGCTGGATGAACAAACACCTGAATCTGGTGCCTGCTCTGGTTGTGGTGTTTTATGAGTTAGACTGGGATGAGGCCCAGTGGAAAGAGAAGCAGTTGGAGTGTGCAACCAGAGTGGAAATTGTCAGGTGATGTCTTCTATTATACATAAGAGTTAACCATTTCCCTTAAAAAGAAACAACTTTTAATTCTGAAGTAATGCATTATACATATATTCATATATTGTTCTTTATAGCCAAGAATAATTTTCAGCTAAAATATGTTTTTTTTTTTTTATAGTATATAATAACTTTCACAAAATTCCAATCAAAACATTTGAGACTAGATATTTAGGCATATGTCTGAATTTACTATACAGACAATTGTAGCTTGGTAAAAACTTTGTATAGTTGTAAAGTATGTAACAAATAACAACATTAGCATATGAGCAATAGAAGCATTTTTAGAGACATTTTTATTTGTAGATTACTGATTTGTGATATGGGAAGATCCCACCTTGGACTGTTAGTGCAAATCTTAATTGAATCCATGGTTGCATCCAATAATCCCAGGTTTCTCATCCTTTTATGAACAAAGGCAAAATATCTGTCATCATTAAAACAAAATTGAATACAATAGTTAAACATTATTTATTTTTGAGAATAAAAATTTTGTAAAAATAGTTTGTACATTATCAAGGCATGTTCTGCATTATAGCAAACCATAGTCCTTTAACCCTCTTAAAGTGCCACTGTACCGGTCCATCTGTTATCATTTTATCACTATCAACACTTTCCAAGTTGTTATAATTAAAACATGAACTGTTTTGTTTGAAAAAAAAATACATTTTGGACCTCTCCTGCTTGTTTTGGACCAGTATTGGCAGACGCTCCTCACATATATGTTTGGAACTGTGGCAAAGTATACAGCAGAATTCCCTGCAGCTATTAACTGCATACCTTTAGTAGCATAGTACAAAATATAGGAGAAGCTCAAGCCTAAAGATCAGGGGGAAACAAATAATTTCCCCTGCCAGTTATCTTGCAGAAGAAATTTTTTAATAACAAGAAATTAAAAACTCTTGCAAGGGTGACCATTACATATTAATGGAAGTTCAGCTTAGTTAAAGGGGCAGTATGACCAGGATTATTCATGAATAGAATAATGGAGATGTGAAGACCCCAGATAGGGGCGCTCTTTAGCTCCAACACTTCCTGCCTTTGCGCTACAGGAATCCCCCTCTTACAGCTGGCAATCTTCTCAGAAGGAATAGGCCTCTCGGTGACCGGCAGTCATATAAGGATCAATCGCATATCAGGAACACAGGCTCAGCATAGCAAAGGGATTTCTAGAATAGCAGAAAATAATAAGCACCTTCCCTCTTAAAGAAATTACACCATTCCCTATGTATTCCAGAAAGCATGGTTTAATATGGACTCTCTCACAGCCTTTCCAAAACGGCAACTACACAAAAGGATTTCTCTACAGTTACATCATGGGGGGCCGAACACATTCAAATCCCCTGCCCAGATTAGCATCACCCAATAATAGCTGTGCCTCCTGGGGTATGTGGCCAGCTGCTTGATGAGGGGCCGGTCAGGGGACAGGAAAACTATGGGCTTGGCTTCGGGGGTGGATCACTGCGCCGCACCCACAGAGAATCAGAGCGGCAAACAGAACAAAGGTCCTATAATTACCCCAACGTCCTGCAGTGACATCTTGTGGACAAGATTTGGAATTAAGTGTCCATTCTGCAAGAGAAACGGCTCTATATAACACAGGCTGGTTTATTTTATACAACTATCCTTTAAAACATGACAGTATATTAGTTAAGGGCAAACCGATCTTCACAGGAGGTACATATTAAAACAATACCTTTAAGTCTATTTTGCTGATATTTTCTTATATTTGAACTGGGAGCTGCAATGTTTCTATAAGCATTCTAGTCTTGTGAGTGTAATGGATGCAGCTTCTATCATTAGTGAGGTACTCTATGTAAATCATGTAACTGAGAGGCTGCTTTTGGCAATGAAGTTAGGACCACTGTAGATTTGGGAAAATGTCAGATGGTTGTGAATGTTGTAACATTAGCAGCTGTGTAAGCTGCAGGCATACAATAATTTTATTTATTTTTAAATGTTAAATCTTTATTTTAGTAGACACTGCCTGAAAGATGTCATGTTTGTGTCTTCCAAAGTAGCTTGCACAGTTAGTGGATGTGTCCTATATTTAAATGTTGAAGGAGTAGTAGGTAGGTTTTGTTGACTGGTAGATTCAGATAGGATTTCAGCACAGGACACCTTCCTCTTCGTTCCCATAGGTTTAGTTGAGGCAGCATGCAAGTATATTTGCAATCCCAGCTTTCTCTGTAATCACTTGTACATAATAAAATGGCAGCTTTCGTTCACTTGCATAACGTAATGCCCATGACTTTCATAGTTGCTGATGTTGTTAGTTTGCTGCATACGTCGTACAAATGTGAAGTTTTTTTCATCCATCTTTCCATTCATTACATCAGGTGTGTAAAAGTAAAATCCTTGATGTGTAGTGATGAGACTCCACTCAATCACCTTCAATTAAGACCAAAGCTGAAATGTCATTTTCTGCTAAGACATAGTCCGCAACTTATTCATCCTATTCGTTTACAACTTTCACTGCTATGTAGAGATGAGCCAGACAATGCTACTTAAATGTCATGGGCAAATTGAAATTAAGTAAACCTGTTTAAAGATGATTACCACATTGCCCTAAAGCTGTTTGAAAGTATACTTATTAATACTTAATATTAATACTCCAATAAGGAAAACATTGCTTTGCAGTAGCATTAATATTATTGCATACCTTAGCTAATATATTATTATTATTATTTATATACCATTACTCATCAGTATTAAATATGTAATGATAATAATCTTTTAAAATATAAAATACTAATTTTGAAAGCAGTCTGGATTAATTCTCTCTCTTTCTTTACAAACTGAGATTATTGGTATTGTATGCTCATATGGTATTGAAAAAGCTGATATTAGCCTTTATTGGATAGTTTCTTCCAAATAAATCTAAAATTAGGTATTAGACGAGTACTCTGCACTTCCAAGTAAGCTTGTGTACAGAAAACAAAAAAAAGATTATTAATACTTGAGTGATTATGATAAGGAATATTATTCAGTTTTAAGTTTGTCTATTTAAATCTGTGAAAAATAATGTACGGATTGGTGTTGAGGTGATTAATTTGGTTTTCAAGGAATGACAGTTTCTGCACCATGAAGTGTTAATACCAAACCTATAGTATGCATGTACAGCTCCACAATAAGCCCCTTCATATCTGTTTTCATAGACTGATGAACCACTACAGTACAGGATGTTTCACCCACCATTTCAGTGTAATAACTAAGAAAAGATAAAGAGGAGGTGTCTGATTGTTTGTGAGATCATACATTAACGCATTGGTATATAACACTGGTTTTATGTGGTTTATTTACAGGCAGAGCTTACAAGGACGAAACACGAAAGTTGCAGTGGTTCTTATTCAGAAGAAGACACCCTTACCACCAGGTACAGAAAAATAAATGTACTCCTTTTCATTTTATCACCTTTAAAGATGTCCAGATCTCTGTATTAGCACTTGCAGGTCACTTGAAAAGTTGTGATCTGAGAGCAGAGAACAGTGGATTTTGGAGAAGGAGAACCAATGGAGAGACCTATATAATTTTGTTCTCCTATGTACCCAGGTGAAGATGTGATTGCCTCAGAAAGAGCAGCTGCTCTGTGCAATGCCTGTGACCTCTCAGGAAAATCTCTGTTTGTGCTGCCACATACTGACCACTTAGTGGGCTATATTATTCGGTGAGTGGATATTTAATTATCTTTATGAACATGCAGGAGACATCATTACATAGATTTTGCATTATAACTGCTATACTGTCACATGCAATGTTGTAGTGTTATTTATGAGTATAGTGCACCAGAAATTCCAAATATGTTTATAATCTCAAAAATGCTATTTACAAGGAAACATTACAGTTTCCACTTATGGTTTAATTTAAAAATCATAGGTAATTACAAGTGATTTATCAACTTAGTGTTAACACAGAGCTTGTCATTTTTACCTCTCAATCACTGGACATTTTTGCCAGTCTATTGCCTGAAACTCATAGACTTAAAAGGACTTTTCATTTAGTTTTAATTAAGATGTCTATGTCTATTTAATTACCATATGTATTCTTTCATATATTTGATTTCAGTATCAGTTTCACTTCTATTCTTGAATTATAAAGTACCTGTATACTAATTTTGCAAACAAAAATATAATTTGCCCCTGTTTTCTATTAAAAGTGGACACTATTTATTACCATTTTGTTCTTTCAGATTAGAGAATGCGTTTTACGAACATGCGCAGACCTATTATTACTCTGAAATTCGTAGAGTAAAATCACACAAGGAATTCCTAAACAAAACTACGCACCAGGTATTATTATTTTATTCTTAATGATTATGTGCTAAACCAGGAAATACACTTTGTGGATATACTGCATGTAATATCTGTAATATCCCTTTTTTATTCAACCTGAATGTGCAATACATGATGACATAATGGTGTGTTTCCGATCAGAGGAATTGTGTCCAAGTTATTATTATTATTATTATCCTTTATTTGTAATGCTCCAACATATTCCATAACACTATAAAAAGGTTAAGTACATGGCAAAAAACATTTAAAAACATTGCAAAAGAATGGAGGGCCCTGTATTTGAGCTTAAATTCAAATGTACACAGTGTTTTCCCTAAAGTACCGACACAAGATTGAAATCGAGTAGATTTATAATCTAAAGTGGAATTTCATGATTATAAAATGTAAATATGTTACTAAAAGTTAAAAAAAGAAGACGCTTATATACTTGGTATACATTGAAATCACAGTTGAAAATCACTAATGTATTGTTTATTATCATAACGTTAATAATTGATCGCTATATAATATGTGTTTGGCATAATTCATGTATAATTTAAAAAAATGATCAGCACATGCCTTGTATAAACAAGAAATTGAGGTGCTGGCGCTCCTTGCCGACAACTGCGACCCTCGCAAACTTTACGTATTAACGCAAATAAAATACGAGACAGCTTACCACACGTTACGGCCTCGCAAAAAATGGCCGCAACACGCGCACATAAAAACATCAAAAGTCCAACAAATACACACAACAAATACATAAAAAGCTTACCTACAGCAAGAGGGAGCATCCAGGACCTCGAAAACTAAAGTTACACCTCAATTTATATAAAAATGAAAGCAGTTTAGACACTAAAAAATTCTCTAAGCGAGAGAAAAAATGGCCACCGAACAAAACGAAAACGAGGTTACAGGTACCTAAACACGCAAAACACCACCATAAACACACAAAACAGCTACTGATATTCCCAAAAACTTGCACGACATAGAAAACTAATATTAGCTAAAACTCGCACGACATAGAAAACGAACAGCGCTACATCAGCCACATTATATAAACCAAACGCCCTTAGCTCACTTACAATTTTATTGCCGTCATTTTTTGACGGGCAATATTCTAGTAATTATATAACATCTTGTATTTTATGTTTTGTGTAATATATTCATAAAACTCTAACATTTTACATACTTTATTTCTTAACATTCATTAAAAAAATCTTACTTTAGAATTGTGTGTTTCAGTTTACCAGTTATTTAGTTTTCTATGGAAACACGTCTATTTTTCTACAGTTGATATAAATGAGCCACTAAAAACATGTTTTATATTCAGCTGATGTAAACATAATTGGTGGAAGAGGATCCCACTATATACATTGCTACAAGGGTGTTTCTTTTTATCAGTTCTGGAAAGGAAAATTTAGTTAAAAAAAAAAAAAAAAAAGCAAATGGCACATCTATATTTTGTATTATGAGTGAGTGGGATTCCCACATTTTGTGTTGCAGTCTAGTCATGTTGTTCTGTATTGCAGCTGCTGTTTGTACGACATCAGTTCAAGATTGCTTTCTTCAGTGAGCTGAAACAGGATACACAGAATGCCCTCAAGTAAGAGCATCATGGTATATCCCTATTGAGGATATTGTATCACAGTAATATAACACAATTCAATACTGTTTAAAGGCACTTGCTTGCATTTTTTGGGGAATATCTGAATTTTTGAAAACTCTGTAAGTGCAGAAATCCATTTTGTGTTTGTTACATCATTGCGTCAGAGCTGAGTCATGAGGCTGTGTGTTTTGGCTATAAGTGGAGAGAGGGGTAGGGAAAGAGGGAACAGAGAGCCGCTGTAAAGATAATTGGATAAGATTAAAATAGACAACACCCATTCCCTCTTGCCCAAAAGCGTCCCCCTTGCATCATTCACTGCAACAATAGCTTCCAGAAATGTAAAAACTCTCTGACACACAGTACTTCCACCAATGTGTCATGGATCTCTCCAGGGTCCTGCATAGTCATCAACATTTTTTTTTCTAATTAATAACTAAATTAATGAATTTCTACTGCTTTTCCTGATTTTTATGTATTATTTTTTTTTTATGGGATTAAAGTTTCCTCTCTGGACTTTTACACATGCACCAACTATAGCAATGTCCTATTAAATCTTTACATCATTGATGCAAATAGAAAATTGTAAAACAAAAATAATGTCACAAAATTATATGCATTTTTCTCCCTCTTGTATGTTGGTTCGTTTAAAGATGGTATTTTCTCTTTTTTATTTATTTTTTTGTTAGAAATTACAGGACAGCATATAACCTGGTACATGAACTGAGAGCTCACGAAACCAACATGTTGGAAATTAAAAGTATGGCTGGATTTATAAATTACAAGGTGAGAAGTGTTTCCTTGCAAAATAAAAACAACACATAGAACTATATGCATAAACGGTTAGTGGTAGTCACCAGTTTTTGAAATAAGAAATCGCTGCAGTTTTTTCACAAAAAGAAGTATAGATCTGTCACACTTTGTGAATATAACTCTACTCTGTTTGTTTTCTCCAGATCTGCCGCCTCTGTTTCCAGCACAACACGCCGCTAGATGCCATTGCACAGTTCAGAAAGCACATTGATTTGTGCAAGAAGAAAATCGGAAGTGCGGAGTTGTCATTTGAGCACACAGCCTGGATGTCTAAACAGTATGTAATGCCGGGCATTACCAAAATTGGATGTACAAAATATACATATTATTATAATTGAAATGAAAACTACCTATTAATAAGGCTATTTGCATTTGTTTTGAGCATATATTATTTTTTAAGACCCAGCCTCTTGTCTGACTACTTTATCTTAGGTCATTTGGTAAAACAGTAGGGGGAGATTAGCAGGAAAAGCATGGCTAGTAGGCTGAGTCATAATAATCTCAATGCTTGTAAGTTTTAGAAGCCTCTGATATTATTTTGCTTCACCAAACTGGCCATGCTCTTCCTAATATTGTCTCCCACAATGTCTATTAATTAAAGACCTCACATAAGGCACAGACCCAGGGGGGGGATCTTGAAGAGTAGTTTCTGCCTGCAAACTCCAAGTTTCAATACAAATTATTGCAAATATTCCTATTTAAAAGTACAATTTTAATTTCTACCTTAATTGGGACCTTTGGAGTGACACTGAAGTCACAAACATCTATAGTGCATTTACAAATGCCTCTCTCTCACTCTCTCTATCTATCTATCAATCTTATACATTTTGTATGGTGAGATAATTTTTGCAGAAACTGTTGCTACAGAGAAAGAAACTACATTTTAACCTTTTCAGCACTCATTTCTTTTATGGAAAGAAAAAAAAAACTTTAATTTTAAAACCTACTTTGTCATGCATGATATAATTTCAGTGCTGATCAAATCGTATAAGTTCTCTGTTTCTCAGACATATTTCACCTTTGCCTTGTGAGTTCCAGAGGCTGTATATCTTTTACTGCTTTTTTTTTTTTTATTAAAGCAAATTGTCATTTTTTTCATAGATTCCAAGCTTTTGGAGATTTGTTTGATGAAGCCATTAAGCTAGGACTGACAGCCATTCAAACTCAAAATCCTGGCTTCTACTATCAGCAGGCAGCCTACTATGCACAGGAGCGCAAGCAGCTATCCGGCAACCTGTGCAACCATGATGTAAGTGTGCATCTCTTAGCTAGTGTCTTGGTTATTTGCAGAGTTGCTTTCTATATTTGGCTTTTAGAAAAGCAGTCTGTAGGCAGTTGGTAAATATTTTAATAGTTCTTTGTGCTTTGAGTTCTTCATAAAAACAAAAAACAAAAAAAAAACAATTATGTTAACATTCTGTTTGAAAATGTGTTTAAAAAATATAGTAAAAGCTAACCAACTGCATCCAACATTATTGTTCTCAAGATCCATACGACAATAAGTGCTTGTTACTATGTGCATGCTGTTGAGTGTTATCTGCATAATATCATATTTTGTAAGGTAATTAACTGCAAAGTGAGTAGGCTGTCCATTTACAATGGAAACACAGTGTCTGCAGTATCCAAATATAAATGATATAGAAGTGGTCTACAACTCCAGTCCTCAAGTTGAGTATATGAGATAAAGTTGAGTGGTCACGTCAGTGCTTAAAGTTTCACTGTAGATTGTCAAAAATGTTCATATTTGTGCAGTTTATAACAAATTAACAACATTAGCAGCTGTGTAAATATTTATAGGTAACATCTTTTTTTTTAAAGATGGTGCTTGTGCCTGGAAGACTCAGTATTTGTGTCTTACAAACTTTCTGCTGGTTTGGCCCCCACATGCTCAGTAGAAGGGGTAAAGCCTTCTTAGTCGTGACTTGTAACAGCCACCTAGTGCTTTGAAAAGGAATTATTACTATTATGTCAGCTTCCATGCACTAGCAAAGTCTGCTAAAATTAATATTTTGTTTCTTAAAATGCTTTTATGCCCATGACAAGGTTGTTAGTTTGTTGAATACTTCAGACATTGTAGGATTGTTTCCAATCTACATTGGAAAATATTCACAGAGCTTTCCATTATGCTAGATTCAACTTTATTAATCTAAAGGGTCATGCCTTTTTTACCATGGCATTGTCCATTTAAACTAACATAAAACAGTGCTAAATAGTGATTTAAATATATTATATGTTACAAATGACGTCTGTAAGAAAGCTTTTTTTTTATTATTTAAACAAAATGTGTTCAGGGTGCCACAAATGAAGTGTGTGGGTGATGACACCTTTTACAGAAACCGTTTATCTGAGAAGTGAACATTGTAAAGATGTTGTAGATTGTCAGTAATGCTCCCACAGTTCAACACCCCTTTCAAATTACCATTTTCTCACAGATCCTTACTTATTACTACCATCCCTGTTAACTGCAATAACCTGACAAGCATTATGACAATTACCTAGATATATTGATAAGGTATATGTTTTAACATTTGCCAGTTTAAAACTTCAGTATGTCTTGTGAAAATGAATACCCTTGCTTTTTGTCTCATTAGCCGTCTACTGCCTATCCTAGTCCTGATCCACTAGAGACCCCAAACGGAATGCTTGATTTCTATGGACAAAGGCCGTGGCGTCAAGGAATACTAAGTGAGTGGAGAACCTATACACATTGATAATATATTATGCTCTAACCCAGTTGAGGTAAAGCTAAAGTGGAATAGACAAAGGAGAAATATCCTGAAGTATAATAATCTGATGTACACCGTCACTGTCCAGACCCAAATTACCAAGCAATCCTTCTCTACACAAGTAAATGGGACCTTTTTGATCCTTATCACTGATATCCAGCTGATCAGCCTATGCACCGTGGGAAAGAGCATGTGAAATTTCTCCTTGTGTATGGCAAGTTAATTTTATAATTTTATATCCTGAGTGGGTAAACAGCCACAGAAAAAGCTACATTATTTGGTGAGTTGGTTATCTAAAAAATAAGAATAGTGTGGATGAGGCCACTTCAGACAGGTAAAACGATCACATCACTCTGTGTAAGAGGTTAAAAGGTTATCTGCAACTTTATATATATATATATATATATATATATATATATATATATATTTTTTTTTTTTTTTTTTTTTTTTTTTTTTTATGTTTCACCAATGTGTCACGTACATGCAGTGCTCAATTGCAGTTCTAGGGAACATGGTTATATGATGAATAGGTTTAATGTCTGCATAGGAAAAAAGTTATTCATGAGATGATTTTTGTGGGACCTTGTTGAAAGTGACTGAGAAAACAGAAAGATGGGTTTTTCATATATATATATATATCCATTCAATAATGAGTCCTCATTATTATCTAGCAGACCATTCAGCAAGACTATGTTAAAGTTATATTCAAGACTGCAGAACTTTCCTTTTTGAAGCATGACCACTCCTGGATGTGGGCCTTTGTTTCTGGACCTCTTCCTGGTCAAGGTCATGGGCATGATTGGCATCTAGGGGTTCTTTTGTGTACTTTTGGTTTGATATTACACAGTTAATGTTATTTAGCTCTATAGCATTTTTTCAAAATGCACGTCTTCCATACCATACTCATTTTTCAAATGGGAATATCCACTGAGCCAAATTTAAATCAAAGACAAATAAGTAACAATTTATGCACAATAAAACTCTGTAAATATTTGTATATTAGGGCATTCAGAATTTGTTGGCAAAACAGAGGTTAGGTCAATATCAAGCTAATATAATACAACATGGAATGAGAAATAGAAACTCTAGAACAGGTCATGCTCTAGAGTTAGATGGTCCCAATTCCTAGGAACAAGAAACCTTAAATTTTGCTTAGATGGATTAAAAGAATACCGTAATGAAATGTTAAATACATGCAAATAGACAAACCTTATTGACCGAGAGGGCCTTATCTGTAACCAGATTCTATGTTTCCAAACACACATTTCCCTCTAGAGTCCTACCAGGTGGATTAAGACTGATGCTATTAAAGGCGCATCGTAAAGTTATAAGTTATAGTATAATTCAGAACTGTAGGTAAATGTAAGTACTTTATCAATTGAATATTATTTAGAATAGGTTTGCAATAAATAATTACCTTTCAATCAGACTTTCTGAATCCTCTATAAAACATTGTCTGATATCTAATTTCAATTTGGGATTATTACCGACAATCTAAAATCATATAATATTGAAGATACTGAGTGTGCAGATGCCAGTGGTTAATTAGCTTGAAAAAACTCCATGTGGTCTGCATACACTCAGTGAAAACAGTACAGTCAATAATTAATCATTTTTTTCTATTTGAATAATTGACCTCTATTATAAGGTGTTCTTGATTTACATTTAAATAACTTTAGAAAGACAAAAAACAAACATTTTTTCTGGTATTTGTGGTATCACCACAAACTGATCTTTAAAATATTTCCTTGATTTATAACCTTCTTTTAAAAATAGTGTATTTGTTAAAAATTGCAAGTGATTACAATTCTGAGCAGTTTTTACTCCGTTCTGAACGTCGCTTCTTTATAGCTTTTAATCATCAATGTTATTATTTCTTATTGCTTTTGTTTAGTACTCATTTATTATCAGCTCTCACTAGAAGTGGTGAATTCCCCAATATTGTGCTTTTCTTGGGGAATTCACAATTTTTAGTGAGAGCTGATTCCAAAAGTAACATTTAGAAAAGAAATATATCTTACACTTATACAACCAATTGTATCAAATGAATAAAGTAGAAACATACAACCGTTACAAGATAACAATCATTAAAAGGAAAAGTTAATAAGAAGACAAAAATTACTTACCAGAAAACCAAAGAATAAGGAAAAGTATAATAAATGAGTCCTAAAGAAAAGCAATAAGAAATAATAAAGAGCTGAGAAATAATTTGATTAAAAGCTATAAAGAAGTGACGGTAAGAACTGAGCAAAAACTGCTCAGGATTAAATCGATTGCAATTTTTAAGAAATACACTATTTTTAAAGACGTTTATAAATAAAGGAAATATTTGAAAGATCAGTTTGTGGTGATAGAACAAATACCACAAAAAAAGTGTTCTTTATTTATCTTTCTATTCATTGTTAGCAATAATAACACATCCAAAAGAGATATCAAATTATGCTTGGTGGTTGGATCAGAAAGGCTGATTGCAGAGTACACATTGCAAACTTCAATGTAAGTTTACTGCAGAAAATAACAATTAAAAAAAAACATTCAGTTGATAAAGTGGTTGTTGTTATTTGTATGTAAATGATAGCATATTTGTAAGCTCTACAGTGTTCCTTTAAGTGACCTCTCTGGTTGAGGGTCTTATGAGACTGAGAATCTTGGAATCCTGGGAAGTGCTGCGTTCTGAGCACCATAAAGTGTTTCTTATAATATTCTAAAGTAACAGAGCGGGTCACATCCAAGCACACCTGAATGAAAGTTGTTGTATGTTAAATGGAGTATCACAATCCACTGCTCACATCTAATGGATTACTCGCTGTCATATGCAGGTTTTGATCTGTCAGACCCAGAAAAGGAGAAGTCCGGGATCCTTGCGTTGCAGTTGAAAGAGAGAGGCGTCGTTCACTCAGTAAGTTCCAGTGACATAAGGCGACAATGAGTCCTCTAAATAAACAAACATAATAAATACGGTTGGCTTTAGTGCTAAATATGTTGCTGTTTACTTTTAAATGGTGCACCTTTCTCTGTAGCATGGCCCAACCTTTTCTTTTAATGCTGAACCTCACTTTTTAAGAAAATAAATAGTGTTGATCGGTAACATGTTTTCAGAAAATTGTGACACCTTAGAGATTGTTTTTGGGAGTTATGGAAAATAATGTGTGTTCTCATTGTTAATGGTGGGTCAAAAGGAAGAATACAAATTGCTTATAAGCTTGGAACAAAAAGGTGACTAGCATTACATGTTGTCTTTAGAAGTGGTACTGTCCCTTTAAAAGGTAAGGAAAGGTTTCTGGTTATCACTAGGAGTGTACTATACTTCTATATCTCTTTGCTTTTATGGTCTTTATTTTCTTAAAAAGTGCTTAAAAGCTCTGTTTGTTTCTGCCTATAAACTTACAAATCATTCCTAATTGGTTGCTCCCTGCTTCATAGTAACCAATCCGTGGAAACATTCTACAAAATTCAGCTTGAGAGTGGTCTCTGACAGGCTAATTTGAAACCGACACAAACGTTCTATATTGTATGGTTTTAAACAGAAAAAACAGAGCTTATAAATTCTTATAAAATAAAGAACATTAAACTAAAGAGATATATTGGTATATTATATTCCAAGTAAAATCCAGAAGCCTTCCATGTCCCTTTTTAAAGGAAATTTTGAATAGTGCTTTGTTACTCCTTTGCCTTTATGCGCATTTATGTTTGTTTGTTTTTATTCACCCACCAGGAGCTCATCATAAGCCTCCTAAGCAGTGCTGTTGCGCAGTTTAAGAAATACAAATGTCCACGAATGAAGAGCCACTTGAGTAAGTAAATTCCAGATTAGACATTTTGTGCATATGCAGTGTCTTCCAGTTATTAATTATAATATATAAACCGCTTTCAGAACTTCCTTATTGGTTACATTAACAACTTACTTGAATTATATGGCACACCCACACAGCATGGAACATTATGATGTTTGGGAACTAAACAAGTTTGTTCTTAAAAATTCAACAAATCAGTACACATATTTTTTCCATCTATAATTCTAGTAACAACTTTGGGATTTCTGATTAGAACAATTTCCATGGAACAATGCAGTTTTATTCTTTTGTCCACTCTTCCCACAAGATACTTATGCCAGGTGGTTTATTTTTGTGCTTACCTTTGTGATGTCCTATGAGAGATTAATGTAGGGAGTTTTTTTTTATTATAATTTTTTTTTATATCCTACACTGGGGATATGTTACGGTATTCTGTAGGTCTGTTGGAGCCATTTGGGGATCCTGAATTTTCATCAAAACAATCTACCTAAAAAAGGGTTCAATGGTTGTATTAGTTAGAGAAACATTGGTTTAGAATTCTTCTTTGTATATTCACCTTATTTCTGATACAGACAAATCATTTTTTATGTGTTCTCAGTGGTTCAGATGGGAGAGGAATATTACTACGCTAAAGACTACACTAAAGCACTAAAGTAAGTTCACATATGATAGATCAGCTGGTTTCTAAATATATAAAAAATGCTGTATGTCATGTCTGATACATTTTAACTTAATATCCATTCTCACTATATTCATTAGAAATATGTTGTGGAATCATTTATTTAATCTAAATGTGTGACTTGCAGAATGTTCATATTTAGGTTTTCTGTAATTGAACCAACAGAATATAAAGTTTCATGAAACAAAGGGTAAATTGTGGCTCCTTAATGCTAATGTGTGGCAGCTCAAAGTGCTTGATAAGAGAGAGGGAGGGGTTTGAACTGCATGAAAGTATTGGGGACATTGTTATGCTACCTACAGAGACAGACATATTGCAATTCTAATTAGCATATCAAAGAAGTTAACATTTGGGAGCCACTCAAATGCATTATGACAAGTGTAGCACATCAATACTAAAATGTGCAATACAATATATAGCCAGTTTTCATTGCTCTTTACCAATAACCTAAAGCAAAACATGTTTTTGGGTGATAGATGTCAAAAAGTGCTAATTAACAACAAAATGCAGCTACTTATTAGTACTGTACTATTGTAATTTGCAAGACGTTTACCTTGTATTCATTTTGTACATGACCATGCCTAAATGTAAAACCTTCAATAATCAAAACCATGTAGTAGCAGCAGTATATCTCCAAGTTTTGGGGATATATGTGGGACATGTATGGTCCTGCTGTAAGTATAGTAGATCATTTTATGTTGTTGGTGTGTGTGTGTGCAGGTTATTGGACTATGTAATGTGTGACTATCGCAGCGAGCGTTGGTGGACCCTTCTTACATCTATATTGACCACAGCTCTGAAATGCGCTTATCTCATGGCACAGCTGAAAGACTACATCACTTACTCCTTGGAGCTGCTCGGAAGAGGTACATATAAACACTCTACAACTGGGCTTCTTACATTTTGCCACTTAAACACAGCCATAGGTTTTCTGCAAGTGATTCAGGAATAAGATGCAAAAGAGTTTAATCATAGCCAATGAGCGTAATAAGGACCTAGTATATTTATTAATGTAAGTGGATTGTATTGTGTGTATTCTTACATGCATGTCCAATTTGTGCTCAATATTCTGTGCATCAAGTATTTTCTAAGTATTAAGTGTGTGTATCTCTCCATGTGGGAGGGAGAGAGCAGAGGGAATATTTATTTTTCATCTGTATTTTTTTTTCATCAAGTATGTTCATAATCCATATACCAGATACAATCTGTTCACATATCAGAATGCAAGTGTTCCTTTATTTGGGCATTATATTATATATAGTGTTTTGTTTGTACCCCATGACCTTCACTCACATTGTTTAATTCTGCCATCAGCATCAACATTGAAGGAGGATCAGAAGTCCAGAATTGAGAAGAACTTGATTAACGTTTTAATGGTACAGTAAAAATTCCAAATATCCTTGGCAGCCTTTCAGTGATGAGAAGGTTCTGTTGGGCTGATGTATATTTGTTATTTATGCAGAATGAAAGTCCTGATCCAGAGCCAGACTGTGATAGTTCCATGGTGAAGGCAGCACAGAGGCTTTGGGCAGATAGAGTTTCATTGGCCGGTAGCAATCTTTTTACTATAGAGGTGCAGGACTTTGTACCATTTGGTAAGTACCCACTGTAAAGTTGTAGCTGAAACTCCTTTCACATGAATCTGTTGTTTCTGGTATTTGATAGCGAGTGATGTTTATCAAAACCTTTATTCAAAGAACAGGACTTTATAATGGCATCTGCAGTGCATGTGCAATCCCAGTATTGCTAGTTCAGCTGAGATTATTCATATATAAATGGTGGCTAATATGCAGAATAGCCTTCCAGCAGAAGTGCACTGTCTTTCAAATGTATTAGACCAAGCTTTTATGTAGATACATTGGGCAGACTAAATGGGCCTGTTGGTTCTTATATGCCATCAATGTTTAGGTTTCTAAGATAAATGGTCGCAGCAAGGGTTCCCAGTATTTTAGAAATTAAATACCTAAAAGTATACCTAAAAATAAATAAAATTGTGATTAGGTGTTATAAAACTTTTTAAGCATAACATTACATGAAACAAATTCAATATCTCTTTAACTTCCTTTATCTGGGGTGATTAAAGGGCCACAATAATGTATTTACAAGTAAAGCTCATATTTTTATTTGCTGGACATATAGTCCTATTAAATTCCCCTAAGGTGTAAAACCGTAGCCCGCAAGAGTTGAGGCTATTAAATTGGCCCTGTAAAGCAAGCCGTAGCTGATCTGCGGGTTATGAGCAAAAATAGTCTACTATTACGTGGAACATGGAACTCCGTGCCCGCAAATCCTTTGTTCTGTCGAGCCAATAACTGCTACGTTCCAATTTCACTATTAAATTGCAAAAAATTAATTGGCGTTCAAGCCCGTAACCCGCAAGTGGAGCCAAGAAGCCAACGGGTACTAGAGAGGGTTAGGGGGTTAAAGTCCAATCCGTAGCACTGTAAATGCAAACATACACACACTACTGTACTAATAATCAAAGGGAAAGTGATGTTAGGTAATCAAATTAATAGCACAACATTCTCAAGCTTGCAAATCTGCAATATAAAATACTTTATTTTCGGTTTCATTTCCGTGTTATATTGATCCCGGCAATCAATGTATTAATACATATAATGGAAATCGCATGGATTAGAATATAATATTTACCGTTTTATTAATATTGCATTATATCTGGAATGTGGGTCCGATCGAAACTCGTAATTGAAGCCTGTAAAACTTTGAAATCCCACCTCCATTTTTCAGTGACGTAATTATGCCGATCTCTGTTGCCATTGGCTCCATCTAAACCCGTAACTACGGGTTTGAATAATTGATCATATTCACGGGCGCAAATTCAACGTGCGACAAATTGTTTACAGGTTTGCGTCTCAAGCAAACCCGTAGAGATGCTTATCTCCTGCCATTTCTGCCTGGAAGCTGCATAAAAAAAAGACTGACCAGTCAAACTCTAGTTAAGACTGAGTATGCTCAGAAAAGGGGTGGGGCTAGGATGACTCATGTACTGTTACTGGGCAGGGCCTATGGGGCAGCTGCAACCATGTGGCAATACAGGTGTTACCTCTGTGTACAGTGGGATTAATGATGTCACAAGATGGGGCCAATGACCTCATTGTCCAGCCTGCTTCCAAGCACTGTGATAGTCCAGCCCCCAGGCAGGTTTGGCTACAACCATGACAATGCACAGGGAGGAGGAGAAAAGTAGCTATGCTTGAGGAGAAAGCAGACCATTTAAACTTTGAAACTGCACACTGTTTTTAGTCTACTCCCAACAACAAACATGTGAGTTTTACTTTTAAATGCATTACAGTGGTTGTTTAATTAACTCACAGTTCGGGTAATAAAAAAGGGAATGCCTTATTGTTGAACTCACAATTATCACAGAGGCTTTTGATTTTTAAAGTCTATGGCATCATACATATTTATACCAACTCTCCCTTTGTAAGGATCATTTTATATTATAAATGATTAGCATTAAAACCAACATTTAAGGAATTTAAATGTATCTATTAAAAGTTACATTTGATTCTCAGTGTTCAGACTGGCAGATAAATACTTTTCTCCTTCATCTGTCCTGGGAATCAGGGAGAATCTGCCCTGGAGGCTATTCTGATCAGTCATTAACTGTGTCCTAAATAAAATTGATGCGAGCCACCTTGGCAAATCCTCTCTCACCCCCTGCACTCCGAATAGGGAACATTAGACGAGTAGATCTGCTTGATCCTGAAACACTAGTTCAGATTATAAAGGCTACATTTATTATTTTATTGCTAATCTGTTATTAAACAAACAAATGAAACACCATTAAATGTCCACAACGTGTATATTTAAAGGTACCTAATGTCCACTATTTCTCTATTATGAATGCAACATTACATGCTAATGAATTGCTGACTTTTTTTGTTTTCCAATTTTGCAATAATTAATTTACTGTTTTTTGTTGTTTTTGTAGTTCAGTGCAAGGCAAAGTTCTTGTCTCCTAGTTTTCATGTTGATGATCCAGTTCAGTTACACGTGCATCTGAAAACGGACTGTCCTCATCCAATCCGCTTCTCCAAACTTTGTTTGGGCTTTAACAACCAGGTAATATAACACAGCATCACATTTATGCAACAAATAACTAGGTTTGGCAATTAAAGGGCCACTTAATTATGCACACTTTTGCGTAAAGATCCCCTAAAATATGTGCATTTTCACTGAGAAGTAATATGTAGGTGTAGAAACTGGGGGGATGAGGGAGACAAATCCCCCCCCACACACACAGATTTTTTTTATGCGTGTGTGTGTTTTTTTTTATACTATATGCAGTATCCCCTCCCCAGAGATTTTCTTTGGCACCTACACCCATGTCTCCTAAAATTGGCCCCTATAACACGAGGCAATTAGCTATTAAAAAAAAGACTACTGGGGTAAGAGTGCTGATTTATTTATTATTATTTTTTTTTAATTCACAATAACTGTACTGTATTTGACAGAGGCTTTCACACTATATGCAGACTTAAGCGGTCCTTCAAGTGAAACATATGTTGATTGGTTTGCTGTTACTTTCTTTAAATTGTAGGATCCTTGTTATTATTTGATGTCTTAACATGATCTATGACATTGTATTACAATACACTAGACATTTCTTCTTTAGTAGTGTAGTAGAGGGCTATTGTGGAAGGTGTCTGACAAGAGAGCACAGCATTCTACTCAGTGCAAGAGATGGGTGTTCATCCTCTTTGTGAGGGGAAAGGGCACACAAACCGGACATGACAGGAGCACACATTGGATTTCCCAGTTCTATATGTACACAGCTGTCTTCATATATAGATTGTTAGTTTTGCACATTTAAAAATAATGTTAAACAAGGGTTCATTTTTGATTGAATGACTGCAGGGAGAAAACAAGCAATAATACTTGTACAGAACAAACTGATTACACACTGATTGTTCCATTAACATTAATTTTTGCTCTAATATTGTAGTATAAGTCTTCCTCTTTTATTGTTAGGAGTACAATCAGTTCTGCGTAGTGGAAGAACAGTACAAGACCAGTGATATTCTAGAACAATCAGCCCAAGGAACAATGTGTCTGGTGCCTGGAAAAACACGGAAATTCACCTTCAAGTTTGTTTCAAAAACTGAAGATGTCGGCAAGAAAATTGAGGTGGGTTAAGGGTTTGATATTGATAATCTTTTGTCTGTGTAATGTATGGCAATGGTATTCATTTAGCAAAGGATAATGGAAACCGGTGAAGTTTGTCTTGGCAGCAAGCAGTATCCTTTGAAGGAGTTCAATGGAAGCTTCATATGTGAAGCCGTTAACAAACTAATGACATTAGCAGCTGTGTAAGCCATGAACATAAAATGCTCATCTGTCTTAAACAGTTGCTAATAGCTTGGAATATTAGAGCATGTTCTACTGAGCAGCAACGAAAAGTGTTGCTTGGAGTGAGAGATTTCTTATATAATTTTGGTATTTGATACCTACCCCCTCCTCATGTCTATTCTCAGATGCAGGAAGCTTGCAAGTATAACTACAAGCCTTGTTAATAAAGAAATATTAATACCCTGCTAAGACATGAAACCTTTACCTTCCTATATTTTCAATCTTCTAGCTCTCCATCATCATCTAGGTTGTTCCAGGTTTTCCCTATAGTCTTATACTGCACAAATTAAAAAAAATGTAGATGTGCTTAGACTTGTTTACCTAGGCCAGTATTAAAGAAATTACTCTTAGGGATAGTGTAGTATGTCATTGGGGAGAAGTAGGAAAATATATGCAAGAAAAAGACCAGAGACAGGGGAGCGTGATCTGATGAAGATGAAAGGGCTAAAGAGACACCAGATGAGTGGAAGCTACTTTAAAGGTTGTACATTGATTCTCCGGTGGATTTATCAAGGAACTTGTTTTTTAGCAAGTCTAGGGTTGGCTGGAGAAAACATACAGGGCTTCTTTCTTATCATCCAAAAGTTGTTACTCAGGATTGTGAAAAACAGGTCCACCCAAAAGTTACACTTACTGTATACCTATCAGTGGATCTCACATTGATGACAGGCGGATCTCAGGGTCGACCTACACAGAAATGTATAGAAGAGCTGGTTGCGTCATTATATTATGCAGCAAGTTTGAGGGACATTTGATATAAAGTTAAACCGTCATCATTATGCTGCAACAGGAAAGGTATTTGAGTTTTTGAATTTTAACATTTAATGTACATTTTGTATTTATATATAATTGTTTTGAGTATGTTAGATTGTCCCTAAATTCTCAGCTTACCTATTAGTTTATTTAAATATTTCCATATTTGACAAGTGAGGATTTGAGCCTATTTTAGCTATGAGATAGATCAGTGAGTCTTCCAGGGCTGTGTCTGCAGCAACTTTAGTCCAGTTCATTTTCCTGTGACAACTATGCTCTACATTTAGGGAACAAACCAAACTAAACATCCTCTTTTGAATCTATAGATCACCTCTGTAAATCTAATCTTGGGCAGTGAGACCGGTCGCTGTGTGATTCTAAACTGGCGAGGAGGCGGTGGAGATGCTGCATCTGCCCAAGAAGCTGTTCAGGCCTCACGTTCCTTCAAGCGTAGGCCAAAGCTGCCTGAGAATGAAGTGCACTGGGACAGTGTCACTATCCAAGCCAGCACCATGTGAGTATAGTGTAAAATGCATGGTAGATGCCATCAACTACTTGAGCTTCTTCTGATATTGCTGAAACTATTAATCTGTACTTTGCCTGTATCCATCATCCATCATTGTCTGCTTATTTCCATTAACTAGGATCATCTCTAGAGTTCCAAAGATTACTGTACAGCTCCGACATGAGCCTCCTGCCCTGAATAATGAAATGTACTGCTTAATGATCACAATACAGTCCCAGGAAAGCACCGTCATCAAGGATGTGAAACTTACTGCTGGGCTGAAACCTGGTGAGTCCAAAGCTCTCAAAGTTATAATAAGTATATAACATAACATGTCTGTGAATTGAACTTTTTGACAGTGTGGTATTATTAATATAAATATTACCTATAATTTATGTAACCGCATATTCTGAAGCACTATACAAGAGGAGTAATAAATGAGGCTTAAGGTAAAAATAATTTTATACATATGTATAATATTTGGGATCTGAACCTGTATTGCCCCCCTTTTTGAGGAGCTTCGGGGGAAAAAAATCACTGTTGAAAGTTGATTGAAGAATTAATTTTGCTTCGAAAATTGGTAGCTTGTTAGAATATACTTAAATGGGGATGTAATCTACAATCTACAGCTGTTTGTTTAGTAACAAGTCTGCATCTTACCCCATCTTTGTTAGTTATTGGTCCTATAGCTAGACAATTATGGACTGAAACTTTGATCTTTGCGTATAGTAAACACCTTTGTAATATTGTCAGGTTGAAGCCGGTGACTCTCCAATAGTTATTTTTCACATTGCTCTCTATTTATTTATCTTTTTTATGATCTATCAATCACAATCCAAGTCAGCCTTCATCAAATGTGTTTGTATTAGTCAGTGGAGTGATGCATAATCTGTCTCGCATCATGGAACCTTCTATCAATTGTTATGTTTGCATTTGGTGGTATTTCCAGGGGGGTTGGAGTACAGTGCATTTTTAATTAAAAGTTTCAAATGTAGTAGACGTATACATTTTCCAGATTACTATGCATGTAAGTTTGGAAGTTTAAAAATTACTTTGCAAGTTTTGTATTTCATTTAGATAATTATATACCATTCATTGTGATTTATACTCGCTACATATTTTTAATTCTCTATCGGTATAATTCCGATTCTACATGTTAAGATTATGAGCCTTAAGTAAAATTAGCTCTTGCGTATCTTGTATTTTATGCGTTATCCTGAGACTAAACAATATAAATTGCATTGTGTTTGACCTCAGTTGATCCTACTCAGTGCCATGCATTGGGCAATGTAAGGTAACAGGAAACAATGTCTCACATAGGGCAAGATGCCAATCTGACACAGAAGACTCAGGTCACGCTCCAAGGGACTGAAATGTGTGATGACTCAAACCCAGCTCTGCTCACGGACATCCCCATAGGAGACCTGCAACCTGGAGAAAAGGTGAGATTGTTGTAACCACAACGGTAATAGCTGCAACTTATTGTTTGCTGTACATTACATTAGAATTGAAATAGGTAATTGATTTTGTAATTTTTATGTGGAGACTGTTATCCAAGTATCTGCCACCTTCCCATCATGCAGATGCAACTCAGGAAGTTGATTAATGGAAACTAAAATGGCAGATTCCACAGCAGCATAATTGTCTGTATTTTTTTTTATTTTTTTACTTTCTACAAAATGTTGCTTATTTACAAGTATAGTTTTTCAAAAGAGGCTATTTTAAATTATTGACTACATTGACCCATTAATGCTTTATTTAAGGCAAAAAGAATGTGATATATGTACTATAAGAAGTTATTTTCCATGCCATACTTGAATTATGCTCTTACAACAACTCCTGAGTCTTTTTGCCTCTTTTGTGTAAACAGAAGCTTATTCTCAATGCTTGTTTGCACAAAGAGATAATTTGCCATAAAAAGAGCATAATTAAGCAGGAATATTGTCACATATGTAGTTTTTCATTAAAATAAAATGTATGTTAATGCCTCTGCTGGTGCCTGGACCCATCCATGATTGCATGTATGAGAGGGGTGTTTGCAGTTTTCCAGTAGCATATGTGTTCAAATACACATCTTTTCACTAGCTAGGAACATGCTCTCGGGCTCCAAGCTATAACAAAGTGTTCAAGTCAGACAAAATGGATACTTTCTATGCACAAATTGTTTTATGCTCATGGTTTACACACTAATTTTACATTATTTCAGTTTTCCTAAACTACAGCAGTCCTTTCAACATTGCACATATTGCATACTGTTTTAACATATTTTAGATTTGATCTATATATAGTTTCAGTTGCAAGAAAAGATAACAATCACAGTAATATGTGCAGAATCAAGAAGAATGTTTTTGTAGCCTTTCATTTAATTTTAATGTCTATTCTATTGTCTTTGTAGCTGGATATGCCCCTATACATCCGCTGTGGAACTGTTGGCACACGAGTGTTCCTGGTTTATGTTTCATACCTAATAGATACGACGGTTGAGGATAAACAGATTGTCTGCAAATGTCACCGAGTAAGATGATATTATGATATAGCGGTCATGTCCTGTACATAACATCACTCAGAAGATATAAATCCATCAACACACAGGGCTGTTTAACAGGGATATAAAAAACTAGACTCTTTCAATACAAATTCAAGTTGTTAAATAACATTAGAAACTGGTGTTTTATTAGCATTTTTTCCTAATGTTATGCCAATTTAACTCTCCCATACAGTAATGTGCTGCTTTGTGGTAAAATAAATACCCCTATGTCATTATGTAGTTAGATCCCCTCCCCACACTTATCAATCATTCTTGAGTCACAGATAAGCTTATAGAACCGCATATTAATTTAATGGAAACACACAAAAATGCTGCCTATCTCAGGCATGTACAGTGGATAAAGAGACCTAAGACTATGTTTAGGAAGAAGACAATTTGTTGTGGCAACACAAAAAGAGTAATGTGATCCTGGGTCTAATTAGATGAACAAAATGCAGTCTATTGTAAATTGTGGCATTAGCTTTCCCCTTTGCTTTTTTCAAGCTTAATATTACTGCAATAATTGGAAAATTTTCTACATATTTTAGATTAGCTTTCACAAGAGTGCTAACCCACAGCTACTTGGCAAGTTGCTTATTATAAGACTTGGCTTTATAAAAAGTCATATCATGGATAACAAACCGATCATATATTCAAGATTAATTAAGTATATATTGCCCTATGTTAGAATTGTAGATGGCCCTAGATTAATGTTCTTAAGTGACATTGACAACATGACATGCACATACTCTATTCTTTGCATAAATAGGTACACAACTGGAATTTGTCATTCTTTAACACATGTTATTTTAGCGTAATGTGAATTTCCTCACAGTGTTAGTAATATTTTATCATGTTTAAGCCCATGTACACAGGCTAGCTTTGGAATGTGATCCTTTACATTGTAACTGGTTAAGGAATTGTGGTGCTGGGCCATATTCTAATAGGGTCTCTGATAAATCCCGCTTGTTATCTCAATGCAATCTGTTGGCACACATTGTAAAATATATGCAGAACATAAAGACATCTAGTACTTATGTGCATCTTATGCAACAACTCTGTCAGGAAGATCAATTATTTGTGTATTAATACATAGTTATCACAAACCAAAGAGAAGCAAATAGGTATAAGGTCTAGTAGCTATAAAGCAAAGAAGATAGCCTTACAATTGAACCTTTGCTATTTTTCTTTTTACTTACATACACCATCTTTGTCTGCAGGATGAAACTGTAACCATTGAGACAGTGTTCCCATTTGAAGTTGCTGTGAAGTTTGTATCTATAAAGGTAAATATGAATTGTAGCTTTCGTTCATTGGGGTCAACTCTGATGACACAGCATCATTACTCTCTCTAATGTAATTAACATTATCCATGTCTCATTCCTACGACTGCTGCTGCTTCTTCTTGTAATTAATATACCACTAATGGACAGTGTTGCCGGTGCACGTCTTATCTTTTCCATCCCAAGTGCAAAAACTTATTTTTGAAACTGTAGTAGTAATGTAATGATATCATTAGCATCATCTGTAATATTGATGAGATATTGTCACCCCCATTGAGAAGGAGGACCAAAATGAGCAATATTGACCACAACAGAAGAGTAAATAGTAGCAATGGCAATAGTGGTATTCTTTGAATCCTAGCCAGTGATTTACTTGAAAAGCCACCCATGTGCATCCTGGTCTTTGAACGAGCTGCACAATGTGTATTATACAAGTTAGCAACAAAAAGAAAAACAATCTGGTAAATGAACTAGAGGTATACGGCATTGTATATGGAAAATCATTTTTGTCCTTCTTAATCTTTTAATGTAGTGATTGTATATTGCCTTTTGATGTGCTAATAAGAATTGGCTCAATTCCACTTGCTTATTGTGTTTCTACATATTGTGTTGACACCTCTCCTTTGCTCTTAGTTTGAACATTTAGATCGTGTGTATGCAGACATCCCCTTCTTACTAATGACAGATATCTTAAGTGCCTCTCCATGGGCACTCACCATTAAATCCAGCCAGCTGCAGCTGGCATCTGCTGTCACCTCTGTGGACCAGCTGGAATCTCATGTGGAAAACAGTAAGTTTTGTTTATATTTAATAAAATATATGTTCGTCTAATAGCCAACTTTACAAAATATTGATTTAGAAAATTATGCATATTTTGATTGCTAGATCATATATAGAATATATATATATATATATATATATATATATATATATATATATATATATATATATATATATATATATATATATATAGTAAATAAAAAATACATCTGTGTTCACATTTGAATGTCTAAAGCAAGTTAAAAAACCTGCTTCCAGCTCAGAGTTCCGAGAAAAACAGTTATTACACTGCATTCTGGAAAGTTGAGCTGGGACACACAAATGTGCCCACAAATGCCTCGCTCTTCATTCCGTAGCCAATATCAAACATGACTTTCTTTAAGCTTATGCATGCTGTATTACACAGCTTTAATGCAAAGCCAAGGCTGGAATAAACACAGATAGATAGATATAGATATTATTATAGTTCATTTATAATGCGCCAACATATTCCGTAGCACTGTTAAGTTCAGACAAAGAAAAATACAAATTAACAAATAGCAAAGCAATGAGGGCCCTGTCTGTGAGCTAGGAATCCAATGTCCATGGTGAATTCCCAAAGTACTTAGGATATAAACTCACAGACTTACAATCTAAGATATGTGTATATATATATATATATATATATATATATATATATATATATATATATATATATATATACACGCACACACGCACACACGCACACACGCACACACACACACACACACTCAGACAATGGAAATGAGCTACATAGCTAATGGTGCTACAGATGATGCTTGAGGTGTTGAATGGCCTTATCAAATACATACATACATACATTTCTAAAATAAGAATGTTTGCATTGTTTTGATTTTCCTTATTTGCTTGTTTTTACTGAACATGTTTTTAGCCTACAATATATCTAGAGGCATGTATTCTAGTGCTGATCCTGCAATCGTAACATACAGTATTCACATTGGTTTTATTTACAGGGGTACTTAGTACTGTTACTGTATTAAGAAAGGCAGGGCCACTTCATTGCATATTCCAAGGTCTATGTTTACTTTTATCTAAAACATTTTTGGTGGAAAGTCATGAAAACAGACAAAATACATACCATGTCAGAAATAACATAAAATCATAAAAAAGTAAAAGATATGTCAATGTGTAAATGAAGTTAGAATATATATATATATATATATATATATATATATATATATTCTAAAGGCGCTCGGCGCAAGGCTCGCAATGAGCGTCAAAGGTCCTCACATTACAAAAACCTTCACATTGCGTGGCAAACAGCATTGCCATGGCTTCAAATTTTAATGACCATAATTTTTTGACGGGCAATTCGCTAGTATATTCAATATTATCTGGAGGTTTGAGATTTTTTGGTGTCACTTTTCTTATTAATTTTATTTTTGTAAGACAATATACATTATATTTACGGGAGAATTACTTATTCAGTGTGTATCATTGATCTAAAGTGCTGTTCTTTGCTAGTTTTTTTTTATGTCATATGTGTCTTTTGTATGATATTTTTATTAATCTTAAATAACTTACATTTAAAGCTTATATTTTCCCCAACAGTTGTCTTGCATACTGGGGAGAGTGCTAGTGAATGCTTCTGCCTTCAGTGTCCTCCAGTAGTCAGTAATCAAAATGGAGTCGCCACTGGCAGCTATATTATATCCTGGAAGAGGTAAGCGTCAAATGTGAAAAAACATGTTTGAGGATAAAGTTTACCTAATAAACTGAAATGGCTACATGTCCGTAATGTTTCCACATTCTTAGAAAATGGTTTGCAAGTCGCTTATGATTTTACTTTTCTTCTTTTTGTCATACATTAATCATTCCAATTTGTTTCTAAATGTAGGCATATTATTGGATAGTTCGGCTAGAATGAGTAATGTTGAAAGAGTCCAGTGTGTACATTAGCTTTACTGTTCTGGATAATAAGAACAATAATTCTATTTCTACTCTTAATATGATACTGAAGTCCTAAATGTTCTATAATGTTTTAAAAGGAGCATGTTTCATACATAACAGAAGTTGTTTTCTGCATAGAAAAGAAATTATATTGATATAAGAAAATTAACTCTTGAAGGGTCTACTTAGACATTTTTTTGTTTTATATATATTTCTGTAATTACATTAATTGATTCATTTTATCCTCCTCAGTGTAATTATGATATAAATTTTACGCTACACTTACTCCTTAGAAGCCCTCAGCGCAACATATTCTCAGCTTGTGGAACCTCTCCCTTTCTTCCTGTTCTCTCTCAGTGCAGGCTAATATCTTGCACAGCTGTGACCTAAAGGCAAACCCACAGGGATGGACTTCATACGTTTAGTTTAAATATTCATATAAAACAAAAAAATGCCTGGAGAGGAAGTCTCTTATATGGTTGACTGGCTAGTTTTGGATTCCAAGGGAAAGTAATATATAAATATAAACTTGTGGATCCACAGTAGGTTTGCGAGGCTTCCTTAGATCTTGTATCATGACCTCAGTCAGGAAAGCATTTTTCTTTTTAATGTGACTTTTTTCCTCTCCTTTTTCATACATAAAAACAACCCTTTGTATATAATTATGCAAGATTGACTACATTGCTGCTTCTACAATTTGAGTTTGTTCTCAAGAAGGTCATTTGACACAGACTGTTAGATTATGCATTATTGGTATGTGGCGTTTAGTATAGCTCATCTATAATTCTTCAGTATTTTTCCCTTTTACAAGGGATATACTAAATCCATGAGGCTTATAGTAATATGAATGTAAACAATGCTCATACAATTAGTTTGTTGCTCAGGGCCATTGCAGTCTAAAAGTTTAACTCCTGCCTCTAAATTTTTTTTCAAAATAACGGACTTACGCATGCGCAATGAGTGGTCATCGCGAGGTTCTCACGACTTAGAGAAAGGCAGAAGGCCTTTGGCGCTCATATCGAGGCACGCAAGACTAAGAAAAAGGCTTGCAATGAGCGCCTTCTGTGCTCGTGGCGAGGCCCAAGATGGGCGCCGAATTGATTAAAAAAGTAACTGAAAACATCACACACAGCACAAGGGGAGAGATGGTGAGGTTGAAAGCTAATTTGTTCTTCAATTGTCATTTTTTTGGAGGTCTGAAAACAGCTAAGCGAGGAAAAAAAATGGCGGCTGTAAAGATGTAAAGTTTTTTTCAAGTCCGCAAATCGTAAGACCATTTAGGGCTTGGGGAAAGTGATCAATTTCCAAAGACCGCAAATGGTTTCAGACCCACAGAGCAGGGAGAGGGAGGAGAAAAACACAGGGAGAGGGAGGAGAGGGGGAGAGGGTAGAAAGAGACACAGGGGTGAGAGAGGGGTGAGAGAGGGGTGGAAAGAGACACAGGGTTGAGAGCTTGAGGAGAGGCCTCACGATGAGCGCCAAAGGCACTTATCTCTGGGTTTGCAATGAGCGATAATGGTGCTCATTGTGAGGACTGAAAGTTGCAGGTTGGATGATGCCTGCATTGAGTAGAGGGGGGGGAGGCTCGCAATGCGCGCCGAAGGTGCTCATCTCAAAGCACGCAAGTTAGAGGGGGGAGAGCCTCACATGTGTGGCAAACAGCATTGCCAGGCTTAACATTTTATTGCCGTAATTTTTGACGGGCAATTCCCTAGTATCACATATAATAGTTTGTGGATATACGGGCCGTTGGTGATGCTTTGCGAGCCATTGACGGCTGCAGCACGCAGGACTTCGGCTGCAATGAACGCCAAAGGTGCTCATTGCACTGCAAGCCTCGTGATGCGAGGCGAGCAGTTGAGGCACGCAGGACTTAGGCTGCAATGAGAGCCACAGTCGCTCATCACTTGGCCAATAGGACTTCGAGCCCAGGCAGTTGAAACACACGGGCCAGGCTTGGCCCATGGAACTTGGCCACGGACGCAAAATTACGGCCGGTATGACTTAGGACCCGAAGCACGTAGATGGACTGCGAATCACTAAACAGTAAAAAGCTAAAAAAAGCAACAAATATGCCTCAAATTAACTTATACACTCACACACAGCACAGGGGGAGAGCCAGGGAGGCTGTGACTGAGGTTGCAACTTAATTTGAGGCATATTTGCCATTTTTTTCCTTGCTTAGGCGATTTTCAGACGAAAAAATGCAAAAGGGTGAAAACAGGGCCGAAACTCGCAAAAAAAGAGCCCCAAACACGTAACACTTGAGGAAAACCAGTAACACTTCCTCCATAGCAGTAAGATTTACACCAACGCCGAAACACTTCACCAAAAGCAGTAACACTTAACCCAAGCCAGTAACACTCATAGCAAGGCCCCTAAACTACATGGGGTAGTTACTGCTCGCGATGAGCACCTAAGGCGATCATTGTGGGCCCCCTAAAGTACACAGGAGAGGCTCGCAATGAGCGCCAAATGTGCTTGCGATGAGCGCCCTTAGCTTCGCATTGTGTGGCAAACAGCATTGCCAGGCTTACAATTTTACTCCCGTTTTCAACGGGCAAGTTGCTAGTGTGTGTGTGTGTGTGTGTGTGTGTGTGTATGTGTGTGTGTGTGTGTGTGTATATATATATATATATATATATATATATATATATATATATATATATATATATATATATAATATAGCGTAGAAAAATTAGATTTAAGTAAGATGGGGAGTGATTAGTTTCTACTTCTCTGTCCTAACCTGATACAGGAAACAAATGGGCAGGCAGCTTTTATAAACTTTGAAACAACCTTGTACTTCCATTCCCAGTCTTTTTAATGTAAAATGTTATATGCTTACACAGATAACACTCTCTGTACACGTCGCTTTTGACACTTCATCTCGAGTCTTTCAAATTTAATAGAATTATTATTTTTTACATTTTTGTTAAATTAATAAAATTAATACCCATATAAAAAGTAAATCATGTTCTTTTTAAATGCACAGTACAGAAGAAGGTTTGAGACTTCAGCTGTACTTTAATGTAAAAGGCATCTAATATAAAAAATATAGTGTTTTGAGTAACCTCTATAATATACATTGATTCCATAAATTAATTGCTGATGTTTTTCTTCAAAGGAGTTCAACGGAAGAAAATGTACCAATGGTCAGCACTGTAATAACATTACCCCATGTAATAGTTGAATCTATTCCACTCCACATTCATGCAGGTAAAGGCGACCGTTCCACAATTAAGTATTTGTTTAATTACAATACTTTCAGTTTATAAACTAGAATTCATAATGGCTTTAAAAGATATATATTGTGCAGGGCCCTATCATTGCAGTGTTATATCTTCTTTCTGTTATCAAAACATATACTGGACTTCAGACCTATAAGCAATCTATTATACAAAGTGGAAGTATAAACTTTAACTCATGTAATGATTAGTCCAGTTCAATCTTCTGAACTTTACTTTTTAAATGGTTGCAATTGAATCCACTTGGCATTGTTTTTTTGTATACTAATTAAAAGAAAATAGTAAAACAACCCCTTTTTGTTCCATGCTAAAAGATCTTCCATCATTTGGACGAGTAAGGGAGTCTCTGCCAGTCAAGTATCATCTAGAAAACAAAACCAACCTTGTACAGGACATAGAGATTGCAGTGGAGCCAAGTGATGCCTTCATGTTTTCAGGACTCAAGCAGGTAAACCTCATACAAGTTTGCTGTATTTATTTATTTTCGTTTAATGTCATAATTAACATAAATGCATAATTTTTTTTAATCTTCATGCAAGAAAATTATATATGCATTACACAGTCATCAAAGTATTTCCATACACTTGTTTAGAGAATAAAGATGGTGAAGGATGTCTCAAAGTATTTGTTTAGGAAAAATCATACTCACAACCGACTTTTTCCTCCGAAACCCAGTCATGATACCAAAAAACAGAGTCCTCTGAAAAAATTCTTATTATTCGAGTTTATTTAGACAAAAACGGGAGTCAGAAGCTAAAAACATCCACAAATGTCTGCTGCTGTTCACGGACTCACAGAAAAAAGAAAAAAAAAACAGCTTTATATTGTTTACATAAAGACAATGAGACAATCCATCCTCCCCCACTAACAACCAATGAAGGACTATTTACACTATGATATCCAATAAAAATAAGGTTCATGCTGTTCACACATGCCTGATCATATCGGGCACGTCACCATACAGTGGATATAAAAAGTCTACACACCCCTGTTAAAATGTCAGTTTTCTGTGCAGTAAAAAAATGAGACAAAGATAAATAATTTCAGAACTTTTTCCACCTTTAATGTGACCTATAAACTGTACAACTCTTGAAAAACAAACTGAAATCTTTTAGGTGGACGGAAGAAAAAAAACAAAATAATGTGGTTGCATAAGTCTGCACACCCTCTTATAACTGGGGATGTAGCTGTGTTCAGAATTAAGCAATCACATTCCAAATCGTGTTAAATAGGAGTCAGCATACACCTGCCATCATTTAAAGTGCCTCTGATTAACCCCAAATAAAGTTCAGCTGCTCTAGTTTGTCTTTCCTTAAATTTTCTTGATCGCATCCCACAGCAAAAGCCATGGTCCACAGAGAGCTTCCAAAGCATCAGAGGAATCTCATTGTTAAAAGGTATCAGTCAGGAGAAGGGTACAAAAGGATTTCCAAGGCATTAGATATACCATGGAACATAGTTAAGACAGTCATCATCAAGTGGAGAAAATATGGCACAACAGTGACATTACCAAGAACTGGAGCTCCCTCCAAAATTGATGAAAAGGCCCGATCGGCTACCAAGAGGCCTACAGCAACATTAAAGGAGTTGCAAGAATATCTGGCCAAGTACTGGCTGTGTGGTACATGTGACAACAATCTCCCGTATTCTTTATATGTCTGGGCTATGGGGTAGAGTGGCAAGACGAAAGCCTTTTCTTACGAAGGAAAACATCCAAGCCAGGCTACATTTTGCAAAAACACATCTGAAGTCTCCCAAAAGCATGTAGGAAAAGGTGTTCTGGTCTGATGAAACCAAGGTTGAACTTTTTGGCCATAATTCCAAAAGATATGTTTGGCGCAAAAACACTGCACATCACCAAAAGAACACCATACCCACAGTGGTGGCGGCCGCATCATGCTTTGGGGCTGTTTTTCTTCAGCTGGAACTGGAGCCTTAGTTAAGAGAGAGGGAATTATGAACAGTTCCAAATACCAGTCAATATTGGCACAAAACCTTCAGGCTTCTGCTAGAAAGCTGAACATGAAGAGGAACTTCATCTTTCAGCATGACGACGACGCAAAGCATGCGTCCAAATCAACAAAGGAATGGCTTCACCAGAAGAAGATTAAAGTTTTAGAATGGCCCAGCCAGAGCCCAGACCTGAATCCGATTGAAAATCTGTGGGGTGATCTGAAGAGGGCTGTGCACAGGAGATGCCCTCACAATCTGACAGATTTGGAGTGTTTTTGCAAAGAAGAGTGGGCAAATCTTGCCAAGTCAAAATGTGCCATGCTGATAGGCTCATACCCAAAAAGACTGAGTGCTGTAATAAAATCAAAAGGTGCTTCAACAAAGTATTAGTTTAAGGCTGTGCATACTTATGCAACCATATTATTTTATTTTTTATTTTTCTTCCCTCCACCTAAAATATTTCAGTTTTTTTTTCAATTGAGTTGTACAGTTTATAGGTCACATTAAAGGTGGAAAAAGTTCTGAAATGATTTATCTTTGTCTAATTTTTTTACAGCACAGAAACCTGACATTTTAACAGGAGTGTGTAGATTTTTTTATATCCACTATATGTGCAAAAAAAGACTATCACTGGTTATCTCTGTGCATAGGGCAAGGACTGACCTTGTATATGTTTGTATATATTTATGCTAAAAAGTTGCTGACTGTAAAACAATAAAAAAGATTTTTTATGAGAAGGATTTGTTTACACTTATAGAATAAAAACAATAAATTTCTAATTGAAAGCAGAATTAACTGTTTGCATACCTCATGGCCTGTAATAGACAGAGTAATGTTCCAGGGATAGAGTTCACAAGTGTTACAAAAGTGACGAATGATACACATATATACCAAACAATGTAAGGACACTTGTATTATATATACCAAACAATGTAAGGACACTTGTATTATATATACCAAACAATGTAAGGACACTTGTATTATATATACCAAACAATGTAAGGACACTTGTATTATATATACCAAACAATGTAAGGACACTTGTATTATTTCCACAACATATTACGTGACTTTTTAACAAGGGTTTGGTCAACGCCTCCTTTTATAGTTTTTTTTAACTCTCTTTTCCTCTTTCTAGATAAGGTTACAGATCCTCCCGGGCACAGAGCAGGAAATGTTGTACAACTTCTACCCTCTAATGGCTGGATATCAGCAGCTACCATCACTGAACATCAACTTACTGAGGTTTCCTAATTTCACAAGTCACCTGCTGAGGCGCTTCCTTCCCACTCATATATTTGTGAAGGTGAGTTTTGTTATTTAGAGTTTATGGACTGTACCCCATATTGCATCATTATATGTTTTGCCTTTTTAGCCAGTAACTATGGAGCAAAACAGTTGATTAATTTTAATAGAAATAACAGATCTTCAAAGATGTTTTTTTTTTAAATGTAATGACACATGTAAGGACACATTATCTCTGTTCTTTTCACTGATCTGTTTAAACTGAAATGTTATTTGTCTTTTGATCACCTCTATCAGGGTCTATAGCGAGAAAAAGGTAATGGCCAAAAAATCTTGATGAAGCAAATTTCAAACCAATTTTATCATAGGGACCAAATATCTGCCTAGATATCCATCTATCTATATGTGGTATTGCCTAAAAATGCAGGAAAATGCACTCAAGATTGGTAATTAAATTGAATATACAAAAAAAGATGAAAGAAAAGAATGACTCCTTATTGATCTACATATGGATGGTGGACATAAAGGAGATTGTATAAACATATATTTATACATATTCTCAGAGTGTTTTTAATATTTAGTATTAGTCATATGTAAAATCATAAAAAAATATACAAATTATTAAAAACATGCATTTTAGAGTAGAATGAAAAATAAATGTGACGTCAAAGCACCTCTGTTACTAACAAATCACAATATCATTAATTATCCTCACAGTATAAAACAAATGTAAAATAATATGAATGGACTTAGTGAAAATATGATCCAATAGATTCCCTTGAAATGAATTCAGTACTTTTTGGGGTTTAACATAAGCAAGTACAATTAATAAATATGGTTATTCTCCCAGATTCACAATTTTCAAACATATGTGTTTTGTTTAATTGAACAGTGGACCTTTTAAAGCAGACAAACTGTAACTACAAGTATTTTGTTATATACCTTGAAAATCTAAGGTATTTTGGTTATCTTCAATAATTTCTTTAGCTTTTTAGTCTCTTGTGGGCATTTTTTTTAGTGAAAGGATAACCAGAAAAGTTTACATCAATTTATGAGAGAAAAAAACACACCTATCCGTTGACATGTGTAATCCAGGTATATTTTAGCATTTGTCAGGGATTAATAGATTTAAATGCGGCTGAATCAATAGTTTCTTGAGAGAATATGTAACTGGTTTTAGAGTGCAGCAACCTGACAATTTGGGTGCAAATACAAACTAAATCTGTAAATGCAATGATATAATTGTGACACCTTGGAATGTGGCTAAAGCAATTAATTATATAATTGGGCATTTCAGAATTATTTTGTTTGCCACACAGCTAGAATAAAGAAAAAGAAGCAGTGTGCTCTGTGAAATATATTGCAACTAAGGCAAATAGCCTCACTGTTATGTTTCCGAGGACACCAAATTTTATAAAAGCAACGTCAATAAAAATACTCAGACACAAAATACCTAGAGATTGTGACGCTGCATTTTTTTCAAACCGGTTTTATGATTTTACGTTATGAAAACCTTGTATTAAACAGGCTTCAACAGCACACAGAACAGTTCCCATTGTCCTGAAAATACTTTTGATTGACTTATGTTGACATGTCCTCTAGGGGTACCTGCATACTTTACGTACTAGTAATGTGGTGTGGGGTAGCAGTTCAGTGGAGAACAATGGCATATGTTTGTTCAGAGTCATCATTCCATTAAGGATTTAATAGGCGCTCCTTTTTGCCTCTGGATTTTGTTGTCTTGGCTCACTAGTGTAATTAATATTGATAAATTGTTATTTATCATTGTCGAAAACGGTCTAGTTAGCAGGGAAGTTCTTAGATCCTATATTTTTTGTATTCCAGTTTTATGTATTTCTAAGCAAAAGCAGAAAAATCAAACACTCCATTAAAACCTTCCTCCCTTTTTAAAAATGTGGTGACCTCTTTATAGTATGCTATATGTCATATATACATTAATTTGGTTATATTTTAGCCACAGGGACGCCAGCCGGATGAAGAGTCTATTGAAGCCGCATAAGCAGGAGGCAGCTGTATTGCTACAATCCATCTCAATCTGCCAGTTATAGGTTCTATTTTTTCGGCTGATTATTTTTAATAATTAAAATTAACAACTGAAATGTATTTTTGAGTATTTACACAAGTTAAGGAGTCTTTTTATGGAAGAGATATTAAAGACACAAGACAAAGTGGTGCGTAAAAGGATTGAGCCTCTGTATTGGTAGTAATAAATGACATGCTTCTTTGGGACTTGACCGATCTTCTCCAGGACAGTATTTCTGATTGACTGTACTACTGTTCCTCTGATGTGTAGGAACATTAACGTGGGACTTCCTTGATACTTGTGAATATATCTCCTTCTTTCCTGGCACTGCTTTTAAGACTCATCAAAATTGTAAACCAATCACAAAACATATTGGTTGGACACAAACTTTTCCAATCTGTTGGGTTTGAAAAAAGATTTGCAATCTTACACAATAAATTACATTTTTGCATTGAAATGAGATATCAAAGCTATGCTTTGGACAGGATGTGTACATAGCTCTGTTCATATTAAAATAAGATGTGTTTCTGATAACCTATTAACCAGATATGGAAGATGAGACCATGTGCAAGTCTAATGGACCTGGCTGTGATTTGTAGTATATTGTGTGTTTGAAATAAAACAAATGAATAGCCCAAATAAGAATATACATCATGCATATGGTATTTGCTTTTGCAATTAAATAGATTAATACATTTAGAATAACAAATGTTGGTCCATTAGTTGATTTGGTTTTAGGTAAGGAAGTTGAGTGGTATTTATTTTTAAAAGGACAAAGAATGTTCTGTAAATAGCCGCCCTATATTTCCTTTTGGTTGATTTTGAACATAAATATGATGACACATTCAAATCCCCACAAACCACTTCTGTGAATCCTGAACTTTGAGGAGTAAGAAAAATAGCTTGTCATTTTACAGTTCTGGATTCTTATATTTAGCCATAATGTATGCCTAGTGTTTAAAAGGATATGTAAGTGAGCTGGATTATGAATGCATCTGATAGAGGAAAATTAGTAGTGTATGAAAACATGTGTTATATAGAAAAGTTAAGTTTACTTACAAAGTTATTTGCACAAAAGTCAAATCCAGCTGTTCACACCCACAGGACCCTTACATAAGCCGGGTACACAGGTAACTGTTGCAGTTCTTGTACTGAGCACATGCCAGAAGCCACTGAGTTGAAGGATACAATGTATTAGCCTGATTCTGAATTTGAATGTTATGCTAATTTGGGTGGGATTTTCAAGGGGCATACACGATCAAATGCAAATGTCAAAAAACATAGGACATTTTGCTAACTTCAAGGTATGCTAATTAATGTTTATTTTGGGATATTTACATGCAAAAATGTTTGCATATACTACTAATTCTCCTCTATCAGATGCATTCATAATCCATGAAATTTACATATGCCTTTAAGCTCAATCTACATATATCCAATAATAGACCACTGTGGTCACATTATTTATGTGGTCTTTTAAATAATTGAATGGAAAAAAACACTAGTATATGCAATTATTCTTTACTACCAGCTTCCATTTTCTTTACTAGGCTGCTTTGTGCATGTCCTTGTAAAATCCATGAGCTTTGCATTAGTCCTAATGAGAGCACAATGAGAGTTGTACCCGTCACATTACCATTGTGACGTTTTCTCTGTGCATTCAAAATATTACCAGGAAGCAGATCACTGGATACTAAAATGATAGATTAAACACTAGCATAATATAATTTAAGTAAGCAAGGTTGTATTACTTTTTTCCATTCTATAAACATATTACCTACTCACAAGTGAGTTCTTCAGAAGAGGTTATTACATTTTATAGACACAGTGACCCTATAACTTGCATATTTTTAATCTTCAGAGATTGACAAATCACACCTAGTGTGAAAAGCCCCAATGCAGACTCCTAGGACTGTGGCCCTTTATAGAAATTGTTTATTCCACATGCTAGGAGTAAACTGAGTAACTGGTGAATCTGTACATCATCCAGACGTCAATGCTATGGCTGGAGTTGTATTCCTTGTATGCTGTTGTAACAAAGTTTATATTGGACGTGTGTGTAAGCTGCAATTGGAAGTGCCATAAAAAATACTACCAACATTCAATGTTTTTGCAAACCTGGCTACAAAAAAATAAAGTTTAGAATGACTGAATGACAAGACAATAATGTATTTATTACAAATATGCATGGATAAACATTTTTGTTTTGTATAAGAAATTGTTAATATTTTAAACGGAGGGTTGACATGAAATGCACAATAAATAACATGTTATTCCAATAACAAGTAATACTAACTTACTAATATTAATACATTTCCTATTGGAAGATCAAAGTTGTGTGAAATATTTAAACATTTAGTAAAAATAATCATATTTCTTAAAGATAGTATTTTGTTTTATAAAATTGATCTGTAAAGTAAAAATGCATTTCTTGGATTCTCCCACCTTTGTTTCCCTCTTATTTATACTTGCTAATTTGCAGTAGTCAGTCAGAGCATGCTTTACACTTATAACAAGTCCTAGAAGCACACATGTATCATTCACTTCTTTTATCATTGCAACTTTCCCTATTTTATCAGCTATTACAAATGTTGCTATTTTTACCAAGAGTTTACATTAATTACACAATATGAACCTTTGTTGTTTTCCTTAATAAAATGTACATTACTGAATATATTTTGGACTAGAGTTAACAAATTGTTTTACTTGGATATATAAAAGTTCCCAAATAGAATAACTATATCTCTGTCAAAATTGGTACATAGCAGTGCCATTTTAAATATATCATTTTTGATCATTAAAGTTTAATATCTATAAGCATGTGCTCTTATGCGAAACTGTGAAAATGCACCAATTGATGAAAAAAACATATGTAAGTATTGTTAAACTTTCCATGATGATAATGACAATTGTGTTGAATGATGTGTTTCATGTTAATTATCCACTTTACCAGAAGCTACTTGTTTAATTTTTGTTTTCAGGCATTAATTAGAATAATATATATATCTATGTAAATAAAATACATTAACATCTCTGATTTTAACTCAATTTGTGTTATTTTTGTGTCTGTTACTTTATTGTGCAAACCTGTAGGTTGTAAAAGGACACTCTTATTCCACATTTATTTCGTGCATTTAAAATAATATTATTAAAATGTAAATACATTATTTTCTCTATTATAATTAATGGCTTATGGTGTAATTTAAATACTGTGCCCCCCTTCCTGATGTTTTCAGATCTTTAGACAAAACCTAATATTATATAAAGGAAACTTGAGTGAACAAATAAATGTCTTTTTACCTATTTATTTTAATTTATTTTATGAAGAAAATTATCCAACAACAACTGACACTGTATGAAAAAGTAATTCCCCATAGTTAAATTAATTTAATGGATAGTCAACTGATTGAACACAGACAGGCTTGATTACAGCCAACCTTACTTAATATATTCCTCAATAATTTTGATCCTTACCCTCAGAATAAAGTTGTAGTGCAAATATTCAACAAACACATTATGCAAAAATAAACAGAAATTCCTGAAAAGGTTAGAAAGAAATGTATTTATGTGATGCCACAAATCCTCAGTAAGAGCTATAACACTTGGGACATTTGTGAATATTATTAGGCAGCCACAAAGTATCGGGGGGAAAAACATCCAAAGAACTATAGACTAATCTGGTCTCGGCTAAAGTTAGCTTTCTTGACTCCACAATCAAAAAGAGTGGGCAAAAATGAGCTTCATGGGAGAGAAGCAAAATGGAAACCACTTCTATCCAAAAAAAACCCCATAAATACTCATCTCTCATTTGCCAAGAAACACCATGATTATTTCCAAACCTTTTGTGAGAATCTTCTATGGACAAATTAGTCAAAAGTTAAACTTTTTGGACAACAGTGGGCCCATTATGTCTGGCCTAAAGCAAACATTCCACAATAAGAACTTCATACCCATAGACACAAAGTGGTAATGGAGATGCTGGTGGCCTCAGGATATGTATGACTTGCTATAATTGAAGGAACCATGAATTCTGCTATTTCAGATAAAAGAAGAATTTCTGGACAGTTGACCGGGCAATGATCCAAAACACAAAAAGCAAGCCCAAATCGGAATGTTTAAGAACTGCATAGTCAATTCTAGACCTAAATCAGGTAGAGATACTGTGGCAAGGCCTGAAACAAGCAGTTAATACTCAAAAACCTACCATTGTTTCTGAATTAACGGAGTTCTGTGAGAAAGGTTGGGCTAAAATTCATCCACAGCTATGTGTAATACTGGTATTGAATTATAGGAACTGTTTGGTTGCAGTTATTGCAGCTAAGGTGGCACAACTAGTTATTAAGATTGAGGGGCAATTGCATTTTCTTACAGTGGATATGGGTGTCAAATACCTTTGTTTATTAAATAAACAAAATAAGTAAAAATAATTTATTTGTTTGCGCGGGTACTGTTTGTACTGTTTTGTCTAATAGTACATTTTGTCTCAATCTGAAAACATTCAATGCAACAAATATGCAATAAGAGGAAATTAGAAAGAGGTCAAATACTTTTTTTCACAGCGCTGTAGAGACAGTAGCAGATAGGAGACCTGTTACATGATGCAGAGTGCTACAAGTTTGTATTTCTTTTGATGCTTGCTATTCAGCCATGCTGCTTTCCTAAGTATCCTTAATACCTACATAAGTGCAGTTGAATATTTATTTTTGTGAAAATAAACCTAATCGTGCAAGTAGTTTTAACATCTACTTTGCCTCATTTAATATTACATACATGGGAATGTTCTCCTTTTGTTAGTGACCACTTTGTTTCATCATGTGTGGGATGGGCAGTGGATAAAATGTTAATACATTAAGAATGGTTTGGAAGTTATTTTCCAAATAGCTCCTGTATGTAAAGTTGCTTATAGCTGAGCCACAACTCTTAAGGAGCTATACGCAAGCTGGCACAATCTATTTCATTGCTGAGCAGTCAATCGATAACAAAATAGTAAACCTTGTTCATCTCCTGTCTTCAGTCAATCAGTACCAGTGTAATATGAGACATTTCAAGCAGAGATTGTGAGATGCCATGATGTTGTGCATGAGCGTTGAGACCTCCCCATGGTCTTTCCGCTTTCTATTCTTCTTTTCATCTCTTTCACTGCTGCACTTGCATATTTAGAGGAAATTACTTTTAATTATAATTTCCACTGACTGGTTCTAATAGTTCGGTAACACTCCAATATTATTCTGAGACAAACACTCTCCCTCACATCATTAACCTTGTTTAAACTTCAGATTAAATATGCCATGTAATTGGGTTTAGGTTCCATGCTCGATGGGAAGACAGGTAGCTGAACATATATTTAAATACAATTTAAAATCATGACCCTTACTTACAAAGCCCTAAACAACAGTGCACCTCCTTATAGCTCTACTCGCGTCTCCAAATACTCCCCCACCCTCCCTCCTCATTATGCTAACGACCTTCTTTCCACCTCTCTTATCACCTCCTTTCATTCCAGTCTTTCAGGACTTTTCTTGTGCTGCCCCTATTCTCTGGAACTCCTTGCCCCACTCCACCAGACTATATCCCTGCCTCAAAATCTCACTAAAATTAAACAAGCTTATCACCTTCCACTTTATCGTCCACAATGCTTTTATATCCCTCCCATTCCACACCAAAACCCTTTACAAGATTAAAAACTCTCAAACTTACAATCTAAAGTGCTTTGGGGAAAGCACTATGGACAGGGCCCCCGTTCTTTGTAATGTCTTAATATTGTTTTGCCATAAACTTAACCCATGTATAGTGCTAAGGAATATGTTGGCGAGTTACAAATAAACGATAATAGTAATAGTAAAACCTATATTAAAAAGTGAAATACTAACTCCAACTTCTGGTATCATCCTAAAATGAAAAATGTTTCCTGTTGGTTATTTGTATCTACCCACACAATAACATCATTTATATATGGCAAGCGTGGGCAGAGGTGTCTTACAAAGTTGTCTGCAAATACATAAAGCATGACAATATATTGTAGAATAATACTCGAAATTCATTAACATAAGCTGGTGTACAAGAGTTACAGATTTTAACATTTAATCCCTAAAATGTCTCAGTTGAAGTGTAACCTGTAATATTTAGCACTTTTAGGAACAGTCACTCAGGATCATGACCCCAGCAATTCCTTTCATGCGCCTCTCATTTTGCAATATTGGAAAATATATATATTTAGTAGTCCTTCCTACTCTCACTCCTTTACTTTCATCAATCCATGCTCTCCATACATACAGACTTTTACTTTTGACTGAGACCTTTTCAGTATTACCAGCCACCAAATTAAGTTGTGTAATAATGCATATGTCCCAGGTGTCAGTCATAGTTACATAGTCATTGAGGTTGAAAAAAGACTTTTAGTCCATCAAGTTCAACCTTTTAAGATCTCCTCTGATCTGCAATATATGGATTAATTGATCAGAGAAAGGCAAACAGAAAAAAAAAAACCCAGTGAAACTTAGCCAATCGTCTCAAAAGGAAAAAAAAAAAAAAATTCCTTCCTGACCCCAGATATTGGGGATCGGATTCCTCCCTAGAGCAATACTCTCTAATTAACCAGGATAAACTTGAATGCCCTTTTTAATTAAAAATATATCCAATCCTTTTTTAAAGTTATCTATTGAATCCTCCTTTGGTAGAGAGTTCCACAGATTAACCACCCTTACTGTGAAGAACCCTTTTCTTTTTTTAAGGTGGAATCCTTTTACTTCTAACCTCATGGGATGTCCTCTTGTCATTTGAAAACCTCTTGGCACAAAAAGCTCACTTGACAAATCTTTATACTGACCCTGGATGTATTTATATAAGGTAATCATATCTCCTCTTAGACTCCTTTTTTCTAGAGAAAATAATTTTAATTTGGTTAGTCCTTCTTCATAACTTAGCCCCTCCATTCCCCTTATTAGTTTTGTTGTCCTGCTCTGTGCCTTTTCCAGCTCTAAAATGTCCTCTTTATGAAGTGGTGCCAAAAATTGTACTCCATATTTCAAATGAGGGCGTACTAGAGATTTGTATTATTAGAATTATATTTGCTTCCCTGGCTTCTATACCCTTCTTAATACATGCTAATATTTTACTTGCCTTTGCAGCTGCTGCCTGGCATTGAGCACTGTTACCTAGGTGGTTGTCCACAAGCACTCCCAAATCCCTTTCAATATCCGATACCCCTAGATTTGCTACATTAAGATTATAAATTGGTGCTCCTTGCCAGCAACTGCGGCCCTCAGCTTAGCAACAACTTTTGACAACCCACACCGTTGACAACTATATATGTCATATGGTTATTGTTAAATTAATAACAATCGGCTAAGCTTGCAACTCCCAGGACCTCTCTGAATGAAAGATGCATGAAAAAGAGAAGGGCATTCAAACAAAAACGGTGCCATCTGCAGAGGGTAAGTACATATAGAAGTTTGGTTTAGGTAAACAACAGCAGCTAGTAACCAAAAGCCCCACAATAACAGTATGTAATATATTGAAAGAGTGGATCAATGTCTTACAGGCCCAAACCAACATGTGTGAAAGGCTTTTTTTTGCTGACTTAAACACTGATCCAGTCACTCAATAGAGCTTGTATACGTTGGGAGCCATGAGCATGCTTGCTGGGGCTTTCTTTTATGTTATCACAGTGCCACTGTCTTCTCTGTAATATCTGTCGTTGGGTTGGAGAGCCATTAGAAATCATACTGCCCAAAACAAGATTTATTCTTGTTTTATTATTAAATACATCTGTACTAATTCACCAACACCCTTTTTTAAGTTATTTACCAGTCCAAATATTGTTGGGGATTTATATAAAAGCCAAGAAAAGTTATGCTGGTTTAGTTTACCTAAAATGTTACACAATGTTTAAAACCATTCACCTTGACCAATATAATTTGTATTATTTTTTTTAGCGTTGGCCTGCATCATGTAATATTAATATTTAGTTTAATTATAATATTATTGGGCTAGTTTGGCACCACTAATTACAGTATTTATGTGAGCATTTGCACATTTCTATTATGTTATAACAGGGTTGGTCAACTCCTCTCTGAGACAGTATTACAAATAATTTTTCTATATACTTGCTTGAGTGAGTTAATCAGAGGATCAATTATTTTAATTTATTTACCTGTTTTATGAATATTTCTGAAATTTGAACTGACTCATCAAGCAGCTTTTCTACTTTTTGAAATTTTAAAAGCATTTCCATGTAGTCCATGAAATTAAATATAAGCATTTGACATAAACCTATTGCCTCATAAACTAATGCAAGGAATAGATAATAATAATAAAAAGTAATCCATGCAATTAAAATTCTTCTGCTTTTACATTAAATATTGGAATATTAGCAAGAGCTGTAGTAGCCAATTATATACAGAGAATCAACATATACATATTCACAGCAACAGTCGGTCTTAAAGTGGGAATAGTAAGAACAATGTCTTAAGTAGAATATTAGTATGTTATTTAATACTCCCTTCAGTAGATAACCACTTAAATGAGTTGACAGCTCGGTAAAACATGACGTTGGTTGTCCTTTAACTTTAGAATTAGCTGTCCACTGTCTGTTAACTTAGCAATGGCTGACAGGTATTTACTGGTGGGAAACCTGAGAGATCTGATGATACTGAGCTTCTGTCATTCAGACAGTGCCCTCTAGCAAAGAGTTATAATGTTCAGTTTAATCTCTAAACTCCCGAGTCATGGGATGCAGATGCACCCATGGATACTGAAGATTTAATATCTGTTATTGCGTAGATTGACAGATTTATAGCCTGACACACACACATAGATTAACAACACAGAGTGAAACACATACAGGGGTATCATCAATTGAGTATGGTTATTACTATTGTAGGGGTCCAGTACCAGCACCAAAACTTGCCATTGCAACCTCTCTGGGACCTTTATAAATTTAGTGAATCTACCATGCTAAAATCTTCTCTACTATTGAATTAATTTCCCAAGCACCACTGGAAACACAGTAAATAAACTATTAACCAGTCTTCGGGAAAGTTTAACGTTTTACTTATCATTGGATGATTAATGGTATTCATATAAACATAAAAAGTAATTTTTATTAACCCTAAACCACCGTCATTTTCCAAATCCATATAAGATGAGTGCAATAACAACCTGAGAATGAGACTTCACAATGAAAGCAGAATATTTGAAATATATAATTACCACAATGAAGGTACAATGTATTGCCTTGCAGGGAACCTCACTGTAATATGCATTGGGTATTGACCAGTGGTTTATATATTTATATTTTTTCCAATTATCTTATTTCCCCTGATACTGATTGCTTTACATATTATAAAGTAAACTAAATCTTTGTACAGTATAAAGTACAATATCTGGTGTGTACTGCATTGCTGTATATCGCATATGTTTAATGTATAGAACTAGCGACTTGCCTGTCAGAAATGACGGCATGATAGAGTTTTATAAAATGTGTCTCTCCCTCACCCATGCCTCTTCCCCCCCCCCCTGTGTTTCTCCCTCCTCCCTCCCGTCTCCTTCCCCCTTTCCTGTGCCTCCTTTCCCCCCTCCCCCTCCCATGTGTCTCTTTCCTCTCTCCCTCCCCTGTCTCTTCCCCCCCCTCTCCCTCCCCTGGCTCTCTTCCCCCCCTCACCCTTCCCCTCTCCCTCCCCTGGCTCTTCCCCCCTCTCCCTCCCCTGTGTCTCTTGAGGCTTACAATTCCCCCAATCCCTGTCTCATTTAAATATTTTTTCAACACTGTAGACCACTTGAACTAAACAATATTAACATAATAATAAGAATGGTGGGCCCTGTCTTTGAGCTTAAAATCTAGTGTGCCAAGTGCTTTGCGCAAAGCACCTTACAAGAATGAAAACTCACAGACTTACGAAGTATCTTTATCTGTACAACTCCCCTTCTTTAAGTGCACTACACATCAAACATTAATTTGAGTATAAGCATAAATTCCTCAGGCATTTCTCATGCAGCCCTCATCCTATTCCCTGGAGTGAGGGCATATTCCTCTTCAACAATACACAGTACATTATATTTCTCTAAAACTAGCAAACAATATCCAAGTGTACTTTGGAATACCTCACCTTGTTATCTATACCTCTATTATTCAATGAATTCCTTTCCCACAGCAATTTCTGCCACTTTGCTTTGGGTAAAATAAGAAGATTTAAAACACTGAAGCCCTTTGAAGGATTCAGGAGCTGCATGCGAGTTCCTTCAAGTGAATTAGGTTGCCAATCACTGTCATACAAGTATGTTTATCTAACTTAAAATAACAACATAACACTGCCCAACAGGATATCCACTATAATTACAGGTAATTTACTAACCTGGTTTAGAATACTTGATGTCTGTCCTCTTTTTGAGTTGCTAATCGTGTACAAAATAGAAGTCATGGGATTCTGGATATATACATTTTGTATTTTATTAATATTTATCCATATGTTTTTTGGTAAATAACAATTCACACACATTTTGGGAAATGAAACCCTTTTTTATTCCAACAGGTCAAACTAAACTGCCCATCAGACTAGGCAAAATCTAAGGCCCCTATTCAATTGAGAAATGGTTAGTTACTGGAGCCCGTAATGTAGCCTGTAAACTAATTTGCTATTCAATTGGCGTCTTTTAGCGATCCGCAAACAATCTACAGGTTACAAGCTGGATCCCTGCGGTTGTCAAAATCGTAACTTACAACCCCTCGATCTACTGCAGTTTGTTAACATTGTATTCTTCCTTTTCTTATCCCCTGTAAAGCACTATGCAATATGTTGGTGTATTACAAATTAAAGTTAATAATAATAATAATAATAATAATAATAAAAATAATCTAAGCCTTTGATCTTTCAAACCCGCAAAAGTTACAATTGCTAAAATCACAAATCGCTATTCAATTGCTACAATTCCCCAATGCCGCAACTGTCTTCCAACCCGTGATTGGCAACTGTAGGAAAAAAATCCTACGTGTACCAGATAGGACTCACAAGGGGGTTAAACACCTGTTCATAGAGCTGTAAATGCAAATAAAAAATTCAATACTTCACTTTTAAAAGATGGGGAAAGTGATGAAAGACATTAGAATTTATTGCACAAGATGCTCAAGCTCGCAAATCTGCATTAGAAAATGTTTATGTTTCACTTCGGTGTCATATCAATCTCGGTAATCAATGAGTTAATACATATCAGGCCACCCACATGGACTAAAACAGTATCGTCATTCATTTTTATTATTTTGTACATTGCCGAATTGCGAGTCTGATCGCATATCGGACCTCTAAATGCTAATTGGTTGACATTTAATCTCCATGTTTTACTGATGTCATGATGTCTCATTTACTATTGGCTGTTTCTAAATTGGTAGTTACGGCCTTGCTGAATTGATCATGATCACGCTCTGAAATGCTACATACGATTGCATGGTTTACGTTTTCAACTTTCGGCCAGGTAGCTACGGGCTTGTTCAATGTGGAATTGCTCTGTAATTGTATCGCCTTTCAAGCCCGCAGACATAAGTCCTGTATAACATAATCTGCGGGCTTGCAATTGAATAGGGCCGTAAGTGTTCACTTAAATACATGTGTAATTGTAGACATGATGCTGGTTCAGGCAGTAAACATTTTAATGACACTTGTGTTTCATTAGCATTCATTTGAGTCCTATAAGCTAAGCTAAGCAAATACTTGCAGTGAAGTGGCTATTGATAGAGTGCCACATGCGGAAAAAACTCTTTGGGCAACAGAAAATGTAAGACTTTTTACTGCCACTTGCATCCTGGATCCCTGTCAGCCTTACCTAGAGGAAGCCTTGTTGCTATACACTAGCTGTTTTTTTCAAAGGACTAGGGGCCTCATTCAATTGCGATGTGGGCAATTGAATAGGGCCCTAAAGAAGCACATAGCATATTTTTATTAAAGAAGTTTTTAGTTAGTGAAAACCTTTTTTTTTTTGGATAGATGCTTGCTAACAAAAAACTTCTTTAAAAAATATATGTTATGTGCTTATTTAGGGCCCTATTCAATTGGGCAAATTGCAATTGAATGAGGTGTGATATCAACAAATGTTGGTATTGGGAGCACAAGGGAAACTTCTCCAGGCCTGATTTGATGCATGCATAATAATTATTGAAGACAAGTTAACAATATAACATTGCATAGAGTAAAACGAAAAAGAAGAGAACCACATGGCATTCAGGTTATACAGCAACACAATTCCCCAGCATCTTAACAAAGAGGCTGCATGTTATTTCTATACTAATCTTACTGGTACATTGCTTTGTTATCATCCTGTGCCATGTCTATCCCTCTATGTCTTCAAACATGTTTTTTGTTGTTGTTGTTGTTGTCTACCTCTTATCAAGAGATAAGAGTACAAATCTTGGAAAATATTAACATTGACTATGCCAACTTAAAGGAATAGGGGGAAAAGGAGAAGAAAAAAAAAGGGTATGAAATACCTGGCATACTCTTCCAGTGTCGTACCGATTGAAATTCTTCTGGTATAAGTGGTCATCCGGGCTCCCCAACGGCCGCCATCCTTCGGCAAGAGCCGCCTTCCTTACTGTCCTAGTCATATCCCAAACTTAATGCTGTGGGCCTAGGTCAGCCATGGTGTCCAGATATTTTGGAATAGGGGGGCCGTGTTCTGCAGGACATGGGACAGTCTCTCATTTACCATAACATAGTTTATTTTCAAAATGATCTCTCTGGAGGTCAGTGTTACAGCTTTCCAGTTTTTTGCAATACAACTTTTGTGGGGAGAGCCAAAAATTGCAATAATTTGTTTTGGTTTTTAGAGAGACTGGGTTTCTGTCACTTGCGAGAATAAGTCAGTCATCTCTTTCCACACCTTCTGCACTATTGGACACGTCCACCATATATGTAGAAAGTCTCCCCTCGCTTTGCATCCTCTGAGGTCTCAAGTAGGCTATATGTGTATGATCCTTTTGTTAAATTGGTACAAATCTCATTCCAGGTTGCTCCATCTAGCTCCCTACCTAGGTCTTTCTCCCATTGGAGCATATATTTCGTCTTCTGTTTGTTCAGAGAGTCATTCAAAAAAGAATTGAGAGGGCAGCTTTGCACATATAGTCGACCACCAGGAATGTTTGGGAGTCCCATGTACCCGGGTTAGTGAGGATATCCAATGTCTAAGCTTTCTATAATTCCATAGTTCACTCTCTGGTATGGGATATTTAGTGATAAAGAAAGTGTGGGATAGCAGAGCATCGTCTGAAAACCAGGTTGCTGCTCTTTCCAGTGGGCTGCTAAGCCACCATTGTCTAGAGGTGAGGCTAAACACCGTCCCAAATTCCGGGAAAGACCTTACGGACAACAATGGTGATGGGGGGGAACCAAACCGCCAACCGATTTAAGCCTAGCCCAAGCCGCTAATGTTGAAGATATTATGAGGTTACAGTTACGCTGCCTGACGCCTGAGGGGGGCACATACCAGACTATAGTATCTCAAGAGTGAGGCCTCATTTGCCAATTCTCCACAAAGGTCCAAAGCGTTTGTAGCTTACCTGAATGTGCCAGTGGGATAAATGCGAGCTGCGCCGCTCTCAGATACAGTCTCAATTTCAGGCACGATAGTCCCCCCTGTGATCTCCGCCGGAACATAGTCTTTCTTGCTATACGCGGCGACCTCCCTCGCCATATAAAATTGAAAATAGAAGCCTGAAGTTTATCTAGCTCCTTCATATCTAGCGGGACTGGAAGAGTTCTAAATAAATACAGTATTTTTGGCAAAACTGTCATCTTTACCGAGTTTATCCGCCCTGTCCATGAGATATGATATTTTGCCCCTCCTCGCACTTCTTCCATTAATTGTTTAAACAGGGGTGGGAAGTTGGCCTTATATATGTCCGAGAGCTTCTTGGTGATTCTAACCCCCAAGTATTTAATAGAGTTTTTGGGCCATTAAAAATCTATACTCCACTTTCAAGGCCCCCAGGACCGCATGTGGTATGCCAACTCCCAAAGCTTCAGTCTTTTCAACATTAATTTGTAGGCCCGACAGGGCGCCAAATCCTCCCAGTGTTGACAACAAAGCAGGAATCGATGTTGACGGTTCCGTTAATGTGCAAAGAAGGTCATCCGCAAAGAGCGAACATTTCAAGTGGTGAAGACCCACCCGCATTCCATGTATCTCCGTGTTGCATCTAATCTTTTGAGCCAAAGGCTCAATCGCCACCGCAAATAGCAGTGGAGATAGTAGGCATCCCTGGCGGGTCCCCCTCTGGATGGCTATAGAGATGTTCTCTGTTCCCGGGAGTTTCAGGCAGGCCAGCGGGTTTTTGTACAGCGTTCTAATGAGATGTACGATTCTCCCTTCAAAGCCGAATTTGGCCAGCACTGCGTATAGATACGACCACTCCTGTGTGTCGAAGGCTTTTTCCATATCGAGGGCTAACACACGGAGGGGGGATTTGCTCTGGGAGGCCATGTGGATGACATTCATGGTTTTCCTGATGTTGTCCACTGTCTGCCGATGTTAAACGAAACCTGTTTGATCCTTGTGGATCAGATCTGGGAGGAATCCTGAGATCCTATCTGCAATCATTTTGGTTAGCAGTTTAAGGTCCCCATTTATAAGGGATATAGGCCAATAATTCTTTGGGTCTAATGGGTCCCTGCCTTCTTTGGGAAAGACAATTTTAAGTCCGCCCTGTTTAGCTCTGGGGGCATCGTTTCCCCGTTTAGGATGGAATTAAACAATTGGCAGAGGTATGGTGCTAGAATATGCGCAAATCACTTCTAGTAAGAGTTGGTAAAGCTGTCAGGGCCTTCCCTAGTTTCAAGTTGTTGAGGGCTTTTAATATCTCCTCTATTGTTATATCTGAGTAAAGTGTAGCCGCGTTCTGGTCTGTGACTTTGGGAAAGTCGCAGAAATCTAGGTAAGACCTGAGAAGATTCGGGTTCGGTTGCTGCTTTGTGGAGTAAATCGAGCTATAGAAATCCCCAAACTTTCGCTTGATGACATTTTGGCTAACCGTTATCTGCCCCTGTGCAGTTCTGATCCGCAGAATAGAATAGATGCTTGGTTCGCCTAAGGGCTTTCTCCGTTCTTGCGAGAGTACTGCGTCTAACTCTAGCCGACCCTGATCTATCATCTGGCGAAGTCTGGAAGAGGGACATGATTGGTTCCTTGACTCTATGTCCTGCAGCTTGATGGTAAGTTCCTGCTCTTTGAGTTTACGTTGCTTTTTAAAAGCGGAAGCCAACTTACTGCAGGAGCCCCGGATAAAGGCCTTATGGGCCATCCATACCCAGCCTATGTTTGAGTTAACCGTCCTATTGTACTCAAAGTAAAGGTGTAGATCCTTTTCAACTTGGTCTGACAGCTCTGGATGAGCTAGCAGGAGATCATTTAGTTTCGAAGTATACGGTGTGGAAATATTTAACCCTAGATCAATGTCAAATCCTCACCGCCGCGCGATCCGACCAGGGGCATACCCGTATTTCCACCCTCCTTGATCGATCAAACAATGACGAAGCTATCAAGAAGGTATCGATCCGCGAATAAGATCCGTGGATGTGGGAATAATATGTATAGTCCCTTCTGTGTGGGTGGTGCCCCCTCCAGGCGTCCACCAAGCTCAAACCGTCTAGAGCCTTCTTAATTTGTCCTAATTTGTTTGAGTACCGGTCTCTGGCCTGCATACCCGTGCGGTCTAGGACCTGATCAAAGGTTAGGTTGAAATCCCCCCCCATCACCATCATGTTGCCCGAGTGAGGCTCCAATAGCCTTAGGATATGCAATAGTGATTTGTGTGGTGCACTGGTGGGAGCATAGAAGGAGATGAGGGATATAGTAGTCTCCAGGACTGTTCCATGGAGTATTACATAGTGTCCCTCTTTATCCACTATTTTAGACTCTAGCTGAAAGGGGAAATTGCGATGAATCAGTATCGAGGCCCCTGCTTTTTTGGTAACTTGGGTAGAGGAATAACAGGTGGGATAGTCCCTGCTAAGATAATTAGGAAGATGTTTGCAAGCAAAATGTGTTTCCTGCATAAATAAAATCGATGGCTTAAAATCTTTGTAGTACATAAAGGCCTTCCTTCTTTTGAACTGAGAGTTAAAGCCCTTTACGTTGTGAGTCACAAAGATAAAGTTGGCGTCAGCTGGTCTAGCCATTTCGAGTGTATAGTGTGGGGCTATGTTGTCCAGTCATCTTACCTTGTCCTGTAGAGGACCCACCAAGGAGAGAGCGGCCGGGAGGGAGCCGGGACCCAACCTGAAAGCCAAGCATGGCCCACTTTGGCACGGAGATGGAGAGAGTACACCAGGGGAAAAAGGGGGGAAAAAGGGACAAAAATTAAATAAGTAATAACAACTTTGTAACTTTTTGCAATTAGTAAAACTAAACATTCATAAAAACAGAATGATTCCTTCAAACACATCTTCCTACACCAGTCGTCTTATCCTTGCACTGCGGGTAAGGATGAGTGGTCCTGCCACTCTTCCAAAGGACCCCCAAAAGGAAGGGGTTGGTAAATTCCAGGGCGGGGAACCGGGAGAGAAAGCACCAAATCAGGGTGTGTGGGGGAGTCTTTCCGGATCTAGGAATCCTTATGTAGCAAGAACAATAGAACCAGCAGAAAAGTCATCCCTTAGGGAGATAAAGCATCAGAGCTTAAAAATAGGTAAAAACAACATATATTCAGACTAAAAAAAAAACTTAATAGAAAACAGTCTATAGTTCCAAGAGCAGCAAGATCCCATACAGCCGCACCTCTTGTCTTTTTTTTTTTTGGGTCACAAGCCGCTTGCATCTGGGTCCTCCGAGACCGCCTCATTCAACGCCTGGGTAGGCCGGGCCTGGGGTGAGGAAGTGAGGCCTGCTGCTGTAATCTCAGTTGTCTGAGCCCGAGCTTTATACGGGACAGTTGACCATTGTCGCTTGGGATTGGGACCTGGCCTTTCCCACCGGGGGTTTGATCTCCCGTCCCCTTCTTCTTCCGGGACCATGTGAAGAGATTGGAGGATTGCCCAGCCGTCTTCAAGTGATCGGGCAGAGTATGGTTTGCCCTTGAACTGGAATACCAGGGCAAAGGGGAAGCCCCACCGATACTGAATGTTGTGTTGAATCAGCACTCACAAGACCGGCTTCATGTCCCTGTTCTTGGCCAGCGTGATAGGGGGACAGGTCCGCGAAGATAAGAAGTGAAGCATTATCAGGCCCCTTGATATCTGTGGAATTTCGGGCTGCTGCTAACACCAAGTCTCTTGTTTGTTGCCAAGGAAATCGGATGATAACATCTCTGGGAATCCCTCTCATTCTTATGTTGTGGCGTCTCGAGCGGTTCTCAAGGTCTTCGTACTTATCTTCTAAGGCCGATAAGCGAGAGGAGTTTCTGATGAATCTCCCACCTATCCCGATCTTGTGCCTCAATGATCTGATCAGTGGTCTCTTCAAGCAAGTGGGTCCTTTGGCCCAGTTCATGAATATCTTTCTTGATGGCATCAACTGTTTTTGGTCCATGTATGCTTGTAGTAGACCCTCAATCTAGGCCAAGGAGCACTTAGAGAGGTTCATGTCGGGGTGGGGTGGGTCTGCAAGGCCCTCATCCCCAGATTCTCCCGAAGGGTCTGATGCCACCTCCTTCGTTGCCCCTGAAGGTTGCAGAAATCTGTAATTCTTTTTGTTGGTAGGGCTCTCTTATTTCTCCCCATCTCTTGCCGTCTTGTTGACGTGTAATGAATTGGACATGGGATCAGAGTGGGCTAGATGTTCGGAGGTCCCAGCAGGCGGTCAAAATATTTTAGTAGGTCAGCTGTTTATTGATAGTACAGTTGGCAGTTATAGTTTCCTGTGCTGCTGTGCTAGCGATCCATTAGTTCCCACCCTCAGGATGAGATTCAGTCCTGGGGTGCATTACTTTAGGCATTAGCCTCACTGGACACATGCCCTTGATATATAAAAAACGTGGTATATACGGGTGTTGAGGACACGGTCATTCAGGTTCCCCAATGGCAGTGCAGCCGGATATAGTCCCGGATAAAAGTAATATGAACAATGACTCTTTTGTGTGTTACCACTGCAGTCAGAAATTATGATGATTGTAAGCAGGCCAGTAGGGGTGCAAGCAGTACAAAATATAGGCCATTGGGTGGCAGCAGTGCTCCTCTAGTACTCTCAATGTTGGGGGAACTTTTCAAGAAACCACTTCAAATTGCTTATTATTCTTATCCATTTTTCTGGGTTATGCCGATATCCTTTCCAGCCCACTTTCGTGTCAGGCTGATCAGGCACCAATCAGGTAGATGATGTTAGTTATGGACTTCTGTATGTTTGTATGAGGGCCTCTGGAGTAGTAGCAGGGCAAGCAGACTCTTGGAATTTTGTCCGTCTTGCCCTCTTCCAAAATGGCGGCTTCCCGTTCTGCTGTCTAGTTGTCAGTTCTATTCTGGGGCTCTGCTCTAGTGCTGGCTTGCCCACAGGAAGGTAATGGCTTGGAAGGTTTCAGGACTTTGTCCCACCTGGGTGCATTAGGGCTCTCTTAGCTTTGCCTCCCCTCTCTGGATCCCCTCCGTACCTTGCTCCTGGCAGCTTCTGGCCTTCCTCTTGGCAAGCCCTGTCCTTGTTGTGACCCAAAATGGTGGCCAAGTTTTCGCAGGCTTTTTGCTTTCTGCAATGGCAGAGGTCCAGGCACCTTTCCTCCGTGCCCCTCACCTCCCAGGCTCCGGTCGACGTCACCAGGGGTTTTCCGGAGGCCCTTTGCCGGTCCGCTGCCTCTCCATCTCCTTGCTCCTAGCCGTGGCTGCTTCATGCCTTCCCTGGACAGCCTTCACTCTAGTGCGCCCACAAAATGGCGGCCCGCGTTTTCGCGGGCTTTTAGCTCCCGGCTTTGTCGGGGTCTAGGCACCATCACCAGGGGTCCTTTCAGGGGCCCCTGTCCTGGTCCCACTGCCTCACCACCTCCTCCAGACGGCGGGTCGGCGCAGGGGTCCTCTCTCTCCTGCCTGGTAAGTAGCTGGCGATAAGGTGCAGGAGTCGCTGGGTTGCTCTGGTCTCCACGGGGGGACAGCTCCCGCCGCCCTCGCCCTGTCTCTTCCCCCTGTCTGTCTGCTGGGGCGTTAGGGTCTGTAGTGAGTGAAGTGTCGGGAGCAGGGGCTGGTCGTCCAATCTGCCAGGGCCTTCCTCTTCTGCCTTTGCGACGCTGGGCCAGGGGAGAGCCGGGCACTGCGCCCGAGTCTTGCGGTTGCCTCTAGGCCCTGTAGGCCTGGAGCTCCGTGGGGTGTTGCCGAGCCTCTGACCCCCCTTGTTTCATATCAATCTGCTCACGGGGGCAAAGCAGGTGTGAAGGATGCTAGGCAGGGGTCGTTTGGGGTGACTTTCTCCCCCCCAAAAAGAAAATTAAGCTCTTTCAAGAGCAGAGCTCACCCCCTGGCATCGACTGCTCAGTGTGCCCGGGTAGCCACGCCTCCCATAAGTCACTTTTTTCAGTGTGCTTACGTATTATGGATATATTAAAGCAGATTTTATCACAATCAATTTTATCACATCTTTCATTGGAGCTGCCTATCTGATGTAATGTTAAACTCTTGAAATGGATAAGTTGTAAAGCAACTCCAAATAGGAAACTGCAAGGACGAGGCCAAGATGAACTGATTATTGAGGCACATTGTTTATTGAAAATTTATCAGATTGGGAAAGTTGAGATATTTTATCACTAATATAGTTGTGGTACTGCGAGTTTGTGTGTAAACAGTTGCAGAGTGATTAAAAGCAAGTACATGGCAGAAAGGCAAATCATAAATTATTATTATCGTTTATTTATAACGCGCTGACATATTCCGTAGCGCTGTACATAAGAAAAGTTCAAGCTAAGGTAAATATAAATCAAAACCTAATTAAGCAAGGAGAGGCCCTGTCTTTGGAGCCTCAAATCCAGTGTCCATGGTGCTTTCACCAAAGCACCCTGTAGGATTGAAACTCGCAGACTTACAACCTAAAGGTATTGCGTGTGATAAAGGAGTACACGTCTTTTATTTTTCTTTGAACTCCTCCTTGATCTCCACGCATCACACTGGCACCATCGTAGCTTTGAGCTATGAGTTTCTTCTTGTCTTCTGGCTCTGGGGAGAACAGTATTCAGTGTTTCCAGCACAACAGCAGCAATCGAGTCTGCATTCCGTTGATTTCATTTCCGTGAAGCCATCAAATCTTTCCACCACTTGATGCTTCTTGTCAATGTAGCGATAGACTACAACGCACTGTGTCCTAGCGGAAATATCGGTTGTTTCAATCCGCTTGGATTGCCACAAACTGGGCTTCCTTAAGCTCTTGGTGAATCACTTCCTTAATAACTTCATGCATGCAGTCCAGTAGCTCATTCTGCACGGTTTTGGACGTGCCCTTAAACACAGTTGCAGTCTTCAAATGCTGTTCCATTGCACTATCGATACTGCCAACCAAATCCACCAGGCCTCGAAATACTCCTGGATTTAGCGATGTTTTCACTCTCGTCGTGTCCTCTTAATGCTAGTTCAAAAGCGACACAAAAGCGAACACAATCAATTATCTTGGAAAGGGATGTACCGGTTCTTAGCCACTTCTTCATTGTGTTTTTGAATGCTGACTTGGTATCCTTGGTCCAGTTGAACAGCAATGTTCGCCTGTCCAAGCATCTCAAACTTGATCCTGTTATCCAAGTGAGCTTTAGAACTTTTGTGTTTCCCCAATTTATCAGCTAGATGTTTGACGTCAGTCACTCCAGTTTTGGTCCAAGCAGCGTCACCACCAAATAGGATGCATGGGAAACAATATAAGGACTTCCTAGAAACGCTTCCAGAAAGCCAGTCGTTCTTCTTGTACCATTCAGTATTGAAATTACGGACATATTGCTTCCCTCTATCTCTTGCGATTTGCTGCAGATTTATCTTCTGGTTGGTCAGCTCCTAACCGTTTTACTTCCACCTTCTCCTCATAGGTTAGGGTGCCGAAAGGCTTCACAAGTAGAGAGTCAATAGTATTCATTTCTGATACCAATAGAAGAAAGAGATCACGGTATATTAATTTATATTATGTCACAAAATTACTTTAAAATAACAGTGTGTTGATTTCCATTGGTATACATTACAGATTGCAAACCCTCATGTGACAAGACTACATCAACATCAAATTTGCACCTATACGCATGGACAGGAAAAATTAAAGGCAATGATACTCACCTACAGTTGACTCTCCTTCTCGGGGTATTCACGTCCAGTAAGTCAACCAACGAGTCCAAACAAATCTGCTTCCACAGATAGTTTGCACCTGGGAATGTGATAGAAAACATCAAAAAAAAACATTAGAACGTTCAAGACCCAAACCTTAACTTTTAAAACCTTGAAAGACCAAGTGTGACCATATAGGCCCCAACCGCACCTTAAAAACCCTAAATAACAAATTGGGACCAAATAGGCCCCAACCGCACCTAAAAACCCTAAATAACAAATTGGGACCAAATAGGCCCCAACCGCACCTTAAAAACCTTAAATGCCCAATTTTGACCATATAGGCCCCAACCGCACCTTAAAAACCTTAAAAGACCAAGTGTGACCATATAGGCCCCAACCGCACCTTAAAAACCTTAAATAACCAATTTTGACCATATAGGCCCCAACCCGCACCTTAAAAACCTTAAATAACCAATTTGACCATATAGGCCCAACCCGCACCTTAAAAACCTTAAATAACCAATTTTGACCATATAGGCCCCAACCGCACCTTAAAAACCTTAAAAGACCAAGTGTGACCATATAGGCCCCAACCGCACCTTAAAAACCTTAAAAGACCAAGTGTGACCATATAGGCCCCAACCGCACCTTAAAAACCTTAAATAACCAATTTTGACCATATAGGCCCCAACCGCACCTTAAAAACCTTAAATAACCAATTTTGACCATATAGGCCCCAACCGCACCTTAAAAACCCTAAATAACAAATTGGGACCATATAGGCCCAAAATTGTAAAAAAAAAAAAAAATATATATATATATATATATTATGATTGATAGCTATATTGATTGATATATATAAATATATATATATATATATATTTATATTTTAATATATATATATATTTATATATATTATATATATATTTATATATATATAATATATATAATATATATATATATATATATATATATAAATTGATATCAATATATCACAATAAATAAATATATATATATCAAATTGATATATATATATATTTATTTATTGTGATATATTGATATCAATTTTTATATATATATATATATATAGAATATAGAAAAATAATGATCTATATAGGTAGTATCCTCGGTGCTTTATACCCCTTCATATATCAAAAAAGATTATTTAAAAAAAAAAAAAAAGAAAAAAACTTTATTGGATACTATCGATCCGGAAGCTACGCCGATTAAAATCTATAAATATGATACATAGATACTCTAATCATATGAGGTATGAGTAGTAAGATATGTGGTGATATTCTGTATTCATACCATAGACTATGCTGCAAGATCCTCATAAATCAGGATATACTGGTACTCCTGTTGATACAGGATATACTGATAATCATAGGATAGTGCAGTGATATATAAAAAAAGGGTGGTATCTATATATATATATATATAATATATTATATATATAAAAACTGATATACATAAAAGTGAAATCTGATACCTGGAAAAATACTTAAATGAACTGGAAGACAAGACAAGCATAAATCAAAGGCTCTGCAGGTCCACTGTAATATGGAGTATTATATATATATCAATCAATATATCTATCAATCAATATATATATATATATATATATATATATATATATAATATATACAAATAATATATACGCATAAAAAATACACATAAATATACATAAACATATACATAAAACAATATATATTAATTGATATTTATTATTTGATTAATTGATGTTCTTTATTACTTGTTATAATATATTGTTCATGCATTTCTAATACACATTATTTTTTATACATATTACAGTGCTATTTTTTGGCTATACATGTTACAGGATATTATCCTGTAACATGTATATCACATAAAATAGCCCTGTAATATGTATAATACATACAGGGTCAAACAAGTTCACACTAACCTTTTTTACCCTTACAGGCTTCCATACCTGCTTGCTGATTTGCTAATTTTTTAAAGACTCTCATTGGTTGAAATCGATGTCAATCAAAAATTTCAGCCAATCAGAGTCCTTCAAAAATTAGTATATAAAGCAGACCGTGGGAAAAAATCAATTAATCGCTGGGAGGGGCTCCTTGTAGGAGGAGCTCTTTTAGTTTTTTTTTTTTAGAGCGTCGTTTTTTTTTTTTGTGGAGGCCTCTTTCAATGGGCCAGAATGGATGGATGGACAATGGCTTCAATCAAGATTGGATTATTTGACCAGTGGCTTCAATCAACATTGGATTATTTGACCAGTGGCTTCAATCAACATTGGATTATTTGACCATTGGCTTCAATCAACATTGGGTTATTTATTTGACCAGTGGCTTCAATCAACATTGGATTATTTGACATGGGCTTCAATCAACATTGGATTATTTGACATGGGCTTCAATCAACATTGGATTATTTTCATGACTATATCCAGAGGACAGAAGGCCAACGCTGGAGGGGTCAATTTGACAGGTAAGTATGTCTGTGTGTTTATTTTATTTTTATTAATGTTTGTTTAAAGCTGTTTATTTTTGTAATTATAATGTGTTACAGTTACTGGTGTGTTTACTGTATTGTTTTTCCCTTCCCTTATTTTTATTTTATCTTTAAAAGTGACAGGCACATATACATGCCTGTTACTCTCTAAAAATGGAATAAAAATAGGGGGGGGGGGGGGTGCTAGGTAGGTAGTTGGTTCAGGGTGGGGTCGGTCACGCTCAGGCGCCCATCGGTCGGTCGAGTGACCGTGTAGGCCACGATCAGGGGTGGCACAGGCCTCATGGGGGTGAACATCCACCCCCATGTGGCCTGGTCAACCCCGCTCACCGCCCGAATACCCCGATCACTGTGATCGGGGTAATCGGGCGGTGTCATAGCATAGGCCGCATCAGGGTGGTGGTGATCGGGCCTCGGGGGTGGCATAGGGCGGCGACATGGAGGTGATCAGGGGTGGCACAGGCCTCATCAAGAGGGTGATCCGATCACCCCCATGTGGGCCTGTGCCACCCCGCTCACCCCCCGACTACCCCGATCCCGTGATCGGGGTAATCCGGCGATGGCATCGCATAGGGCAGGCCTGATCGGGGGTGGCACAGGCCACATGGGGGTGATGGCCAGGCTGGGGATGGCACCAGGCATTGCAGGCCTAGGGGTCGTCGGTGGTAGTTGGTGGGTGGCTGGGTAGGTGGCAGGCCAGGCAGGCATAGTGGGGTAACTGGTCACCCCTAACTTTTATTAGGGGCTACTAGGGGTTTGGTTTGGCCAGGGGCAGGGCAATGGTGCCAGGTAGAGCTTACTGTGTTAGGCAGGCAGCAGAGCAGATGTGAGTAGATTCAGCCAGGGAGGTCTCTCAGTCTCAGCGTGAGCAGGGGTCAGGAAACAGAAAGGGGGAAGGGACAGGCAACTGGTGGTTTTATTGACTGTATCAGTCAATCAAAATGAAAACTCGAGGGCCCTATTTGCTGGCGGGCGCTCAGGGCTAACGGTCTGGGTGGGTTTAGATTGTTCTCTTAGTAACTGTACAGCCTTCCATCATTGATTGGTCAATGGAAGACTGTCAGTCATTAATTGATACATTTATGACCGCCCATGCATATCGTCACTGTGATGGTGGGCGGCATGCATTAACGTCAGGGGGCCAGGCCCAGGACTCATTGAAGAGAAGAGAAGAGTCTAAAGGTTAGTGTAGTGTAATATGATCACACAGGGTGCATGGGGCTATAATATAGATACACACAGCATTAGTTAATGTAGCGCAAGGGTTATCTTAAAGTGACAGTGTCCCTTTACTAACTTTACTTCATTTTAATACTGTATTGAGACTTGAATGATGATGTACACCTTATATTTAATTGTTTTTGGGTTATACTAATACATTGTTGTGTTTTTTTATTGCAGGGTGAAAGAAAATATTTGGGGGGGGGGGGCGTTTGCCCTGACGCCCCAATGGACGTGCCGCCCCCTGCAGTCCACTATTGTAGTCATTTTCTCGATTCACACCATGTTTACCAATTCTGCTGTCACTAATCCAGTATTATCACCCATCATAACCTCTAATCCTTACTATCCAGTTTTAAAGATACAGCACTGCAAATACAAATTTTCCCATATCTCTCATTTCCAAGGTCCTATAGTTTGTTCTGTCATAATTCACTGTTAAAGTGACGCTAATCACTACTCCCAGGCAGTACACTATTATAATTCTTTACTCCATTCATACCATTCCACTGTCACTAATTCAGCATTAACTACCAGCTTAACCTCTTAAATCTCACTCTCTAGAGTTAAAGGAACAGCACCCTTACTCTAAATCCCCTTGTATGTTGCATTTTCCAAGGTTCTACGCTTTTTCAGTCTGTCCTCCAGCTAGATCATCACTACACTCGTCTACTTTCAGCCATATTCACTATCATTACTTAATTCACTGTTAGTTCCCTTCACTTCCATATTCACTCCCTTATTTCTTTAACTACCAATAAGGATCTCACTGTCCTATTAACTATTACAATTTATTTGCACACCATATACTCCATAATGGCAATTTTCTCATGCTTGCTCAAAGCTCATCTTTTAACCTTCATGCACATTTCAAGACCTTCCTTCGAATCATTTACTCTAGGTTGTAAGTCTGCGAGTTTCAATCCCACAAGGTGCTTTAGGGAAAGCACTATGGATTTGAGGCTCAAAGACAGGGCCCTTTTTGCCTTGCTATTTGTTAATTTGTATGTATCTTTGTCTTGAACGTATCTTATGTACAGCGCTACGGAATATGTTTTCGCGTTATAAATAAACGATAATAATAAATACTCTATAAGTCGTTTTTATTGCCATACCTATTCATTCTCAAATTAAGACGTGGATCTCAGAGATCATAGCTCCAAGTCGCTAAGCCATCATCGGTGCCACCGATCATACTCCTTCTTCTTCATGACAAACTCTGACCCGTTCTTTCATTTCAGACTATTGTATTCATTAACCATCTCATGCAATGACATAGGGGATAACTAAACTATTTCCCACGAAGATGTCTCTGTTTCAGTAAAATCAAAAGACACCTTCTCTGGCGAATCCAAATCTTTCCAATACAGAGAGCCTTCCTTCCCAGGCAACTTCATCTTCTGGAAGTCTACCATCAGTAGCCAAACATCTCATTATCTACCACTGCCACCACCCAAATTGGCCTATGGGTTCCCGAAACCACAAGCGAGTTTACAATCTTCCCTTTGCAAACAGGTATCTCACTAGTCAAGACTTCTCTCTTGTTGTCGATCACTGCACCCATTACATTTTCAAAGGACTAGTCGCACTCCCTTGTTTCTCACCTACTATCTCCCTTACAACCTTTTCAGTCCTGTATCCACTCCCCCGCACTCTCTAACACTCTACCTCAAAAACCTATTTGAACCCCTTTACTAAACATCTCCAGCCAGCCTTTAACCAGCATTACTTCCATTCACTACATCAGAATCGTTCTTACTTGACCCTGGCTACAATCCCATCTCCTACTCTGGACACTCCTTCATATTGGGGCTGCCTCAACAGCTCCCAAATAAACAAGACATCAGTTCACATATTCAAAGTGTCGCTAAAAAACTACTTCTGAATTCTGCCCCGTTTTAACTCTTATTGCATAAATAAAGTTCCCTCATCACCTTTTCTTTTATCCTATGTAGTTGCACTATTCACTACTCATACCCAACTCACTTGTTAAAGAGAGACAGTCCACTATTGTCATCTACCTCCTTCTCACCACATTACCAATTTCACTGCTATTAATTCAGTATTAACCACTATCCTGAAACCTAGTAAATTCTTACTTCTTACGTTTGGTGTTACAGAGTCCCTCTAGGTTTAAAACGCTAATTTTGCACATATTTAAGTCTGTGTTGTATAGGTAGAACAGCAATTATTGCACCATCCTGGTCACAATGGGAACATGCTTCTGTCAAGGGCATAATGCTCCCAGGCAAATATGATAGGATGATGTCGCTGTATTTTCTGTATGAAGTGCAGACACTAAAATATCTGTTAAAGGGACTATGTAGTCCCATGTTTACACAATGGGTCAGATATTAAGAAGATGTATTTCGTATGGAATATATTTCTATATAGCCTACAAAAGTCTGATTATTGGTCGAACAGCCAACTAAATTAGAATAACCCATATCTGAGCTTATGAGACCAAGAAAAGATATAATAAACTGAAAGAACTTGGCTTGTGGCAATTTTTTTTTTTTTAAATGTAGAAAAATAAACGCTCTAATTTATAAAGTATTATGAATTTATTCATAATACTTTATAATGCTGCTTTCGCAATAGGGAGTGACCCGGCACACTGGTAGGATCTCTATTACTATTATTGGAAAGTCTTCATTTGAGGCTTCTGCCCTGCTGAAGCATACAAGAGTAAACCTGTGGTGGCGCCTATTATGGCATAATTACATATATTGGTTAAGAAATTTAACTGCGCCCCCGTAGCTCTCCACAACAACATACTGTAAATACGGACTACAATGGTCCTTAAATATGTCTGAATGGGAGATTTGACTTGATAAAGAGAGGTTCATCTCTCGAAAGCTCATCACTATAATTTTGAATGTTTGTCCAATAAAATGGGTATCACTATATACGGCAATACTCTGATTATTTGTTTAGATTACTGGACACTCACGGCTACCTCACATGTGTGGTTATGTTAATCTAATTTCTTGATAAATTCAACCACCTATTTACCCCAACTTCCTGACTTGCTTGTTATTATTGTTATACAAAGCTTAACAAGTTGGTGCAAGTAAATAGGAGGGTGTGTGGACAAAACATGTCAGATATGACTGCATCTGACATAGGCACTTGGTAAACCATCCTGTTTATGCAGGATAAAAACATACCTCAGAAGAAAAAAATGTTCATGGATAGGGTTAATTAGACTCTGAGAAGTATAAGCAGAATTACATTTATTTTATAAGTTTGGTATTGTATGACACATAATATGATACACTGGTTTCCACCCTCTTTTATAGCTTTTGTTGTCGTAAGTAATGTGTTTTTGTTGTTAACAATAACACTCAGTTTTTATATCCGATTAAATGTGCCAGATTATCCCAGTAATTAAGAGATGAATCATCAAAACAATATACATACAGTAAGGTCGAGACTTGCCTCAAATAATAACATCTCAAATTATATATATATATATATATATATATATATATATATATATCAACATATACTGCTCTGTGCCATGATAGTAATAATAGTACAGTAGTCAAATTATGAAGCTGCAAAAACTTTTCACTGTTTATAGTTTTTTTTTTTAAATCTTTTACAGCCCTCATAGTGTTTACTTACTTTGAGTAATATCTGTTTAGTTGCACCTACCAATATATTGAGCTTATGGGGACAAGCCCTTAGTTCCTGAAGGGCCGTAAATTACAAGTTCCCTGTATATATTTATGTACTCTCTTAAATGCAATAATAATTTTCAGCTTTTTCTGTCGGGTTAGTATTTCTGAGAAAAAGAAGTTAGCCTTTGTTGCAGCTAACAGAGTGTATTGGCATGTGCAGGAGTGCTTACAATTAACTGGTTTATAAAAAATAAATTAAATATCAATTTTAAAAATTCCCTTTGCTTTCTTATTCTGATTGATGATATAAAACAAATACATTGATATAACTTTTTTTTATGTCTTAAGTTGGGTTCTTCTTTCAAGATCCATCCATTCTATCTTTTCTTTCCCAACTCTCTTTGCTAATTCTCTTCTGCTATCCACGTTCCCACATATTTCTTTATTCGGTATGTAGAAGCGTCTCCTTTTTTTGTGGCGATGTGACACCATAAACAGTGAGGGAATCTTGCAGGTGGGAGCTTAGCATCTTGCCTACATCTGCACAAAAATATCAGCTTTTTAAATAATTGTAAATTAGTAAAAAAGTCAATATGGAAGAGTGCATTATACAATTAACAAATAAAGAATACTAGTATATATATATTATTCATATAGTTTGTACAAAATATATTTTAGTTTTTCATCTTCATGCTCAAATTGTTTTACAATAAAAATTCTTTACCTTTTGGCCATCAATGCATGAATATGACATTATGAAAGAATAAACACTCCAATTGTGTGAGGGACGCAGTGGTGGGGGTGGGGGCCTGCCGGACTTAGCTAAAATGAGCGCCGAAGGCGATCATCACGAGGTCTGCGGGATTTAGCTGCAATGAGCGCCAAAGGAGCTCATTGCAGGGGTGATGGGCGCCGCAGGCACTCATCGCTATCCCTGTAGGACTTTGTCAAAAATTGCATATCTCGCAGAAATTGTGGAGCATGCAAAAATTACGAAGTTAATGGCCGAATCACAGAACTCGAAAGCCCAGCAAAAAACACAAATATGCTCAAATTAACTCACACACTCACACACAGCACAGGGGGGAGAGCCATGGAGCCTGTGAGTGAGGTTGCAAGTCAATTTGAGGAAAATTTGGCGTTTCTACAAGATCTAAATCGCCTAAGCAAGAAAAAAATTTGTGGACAAAAAACGTAACTGGCTGAAAACATGTAAAAAGAGCACGAAGCCAGTAACACTTAACGAAAGCCAGCAACATTTACCCAAATGCAGTAACAGTAACACTGCTAGGACCCTAAGCTACACGGGGGGTTGGGTAGGTTTGCAATGAGCGCCGAAGGTGCTCAGAGGGGGCAGAGCCTTGCATTGTGTGACAATCAGCATTAGTACACAGGGAGAGAGGCTCGCGATGAGCACCAAAGGTGCTCAGAGGGGCATAGCCTCGCATTGTTTGGCAAACAGCATTGCCTGGCTTAAAATTGTATTGCTGTCATTTTTTGACAGGCAAGTCGCTAGTTCAATATATGTTCCCAACTCTGGCACGGCCTGCAGTCGGTGGTCCTGAAGCTATCTTTTTACTGAACAGCTTTATGGGCAGGCCTGGATTCACCATTAGGCAGTGTAGCCCGGTGACTAGAGCACTTGCATACAGGTGCACCTACATATTCCAGCCTAAGAAATGTATTACTTAAAAGTTTCTATGGCTTAAACTGCTCTATATAGGAAGAGCTAAATGCCTTGTGTCAGGAATAACAACATTCCTCTCTGATTGGCTGGAATGTGCAGCCCTTCAAGAATCTTCCTCTCTTTGCATCCCATGCTAGGGGATGAAGTGCTTGTGTTGTCAATTACACCAATTAAAGTACATAACTACAACATTCACAATTCCATAGACAATGCTATGATAAGACATTTGCCAGGGAAAGTAACAGATTTTCCAAGTGACATTCAGGCTGTTTGTGTGGAGAAGTGCAAAGTTATAGAGCCTTCAGATCACCCACTAAGGTATTTGCAGCATATTTATTGCTCTTAACCCCATATGTGCCAGCAGAAACAAAGAGTTATTGAAAAGCTGAGCTGAACAGCAGACTTTTCTGGCAGATAAAGAGTTAAAATATTGAATACTGACATATTCTTGTTTCGTCATACAGTCATGCCCAACTCTCAGGCAGAGATACTGGAATGGGTTGCCAGTTATCTAGTATGCCACAGCATACAGCTCCTGGTATTCCAATGTGGCCTCCCATCCAAGTACCGACCAGGCCCAAAACTGCACGGTTTCAGAGTAGTGTGACCTCTTGATTCCCTGACTGGAATTGAACCCAGGTCATAACAATAAAAGCACTGAATCTTAACCAGCTCCGAATTCTAACCACTGGACCTCCATGGAACCCATATTCATAATCTACTGTAATGCAAATATATATATTGACTATTTTGCCATTATAATACTTACTAGCGTCAATAAAATTTGAAGCCATGGCAATGCTGTTTGTAAATAATAGTCAATTAATTAGTTACTTAATTAATTAATATACTTTATCTATTTATAATTAATATATGCATCAATCAATAGGCTGAAGAGCTAACAATCTTTTTTCATATTCTCGCAGCATATAATGTCCAGTTGGACTGCTGCCGGCCTGTGGAGATATTTTTCTGAATGTCCCAACTGTGCATTAGAAGTAGCCTGTGTGCGCGAGGGCAAACCATTGATTTATTTCTGTAAAGTGCTGCTGTAGAGGCTTAATGTTTTGATTTGCAACTTCGGAGTGTAAAGTCGCGTCATATGTGTATGTGCTACGAGGTTCGCGCGTGTTTGGCGTCCTTTGTATTAATGTATTTTGTGCCTCATAGGTTCCTGTGTGAAACTGGTACGCGGTTGGCGGTGTGTTGCGCGGTTTGTCAGCCATTTTTTTTCTCGCCTAGCCGATTTTCGAGTGCCGAAACTCTTGAAAATCAACTTAAATTCGCGTTCCACCTCACTTCCAGACATCCTGGCTGTTCCCCCTGTGCTGTGTGTGTTTTTTTTTTATTTTTGTGTGTTTTTTTGTGTTTTTTGTGTATTTTGTTTTTTGCGGTTTGGCTGTTAACTTCGTATTTTTGAGTCCCATGTCTTGTAAAAAAAATTTTCTAAGGCGCGTTCGTCAACTGCTTGTAGCCCAACAGTCTTAGTAAATTACGAATGGGGCAATTGAATAGGGCTCTATATAAGCACATCGTTTTTTTTGTTTTTTTTGCAGAAGTGTTTAGTTAGTAAACTTCTATGCAAAAGTAAGGTCTTCAGTAACTAAAAACTTCTTTTAAAAAAGATGCTATGTGCTTATATAGAGCCCCTATTCAATTGGGCGAATGGCAATTTAATAAGTCTGTAAGGCGATACCGCGTTTCATAAGTGTTTGTAGTCAAAGTCCTACGTGTTTCATTGCCTCCACTGCTCTCCTCGCTTCGGCGCTCATCGCCCAAGTGCTGTGAGTTGTAGTGCCTTAATGGGTTGCCTCACTCCGCGAGGCTCGCAGGCGATGCAAACGCTGAGCGCCAAGTCGTATGCACCACGCAAAACGCAATGATGTCTCGTAGTTCGACAGTTATAATATCTGATATAAAGATACACAGTTAGACCTATCCATATATTAATGTTTGTATGACAGGATAAATAAAGTACATAGATATGCAAATGGGTATATATTTGTAATTTCTATATTCACACTAGCGACTTGCCCGTCAAAAATTGCGGCAATAAAATGTGAAGCCTGGCAATGCTGTTTGCCACACAATGCAATGTTATGCCCCCTCTGAGCACCTTCGGCGCAATGGGAGCTTTTGGCGCTCATTGTGAGCCCCTCTTCCCATCTACTTTACGGTCCGCTCATTACAGTCCTCGGCAACCTGCAAGTTTTGTGCTTGGTAATGCCATGTGTCTCTTTCCAGCATCTCCCCCCTGTCCCTTCCCTGTGTCTTTCTCCTGTGTCTCTGCTGAATCTTTGGGTGGCGTGCGCTGACTGCCGTTGGTTTGATTTTCAAGGTCCTGTGTGCCTGGCGTTGTTCGTGTAAGTGTTACTGTCTTTTGCATCGTGTATTTTTTAAGTTCTGCATGCCTGGCCTTGCTGAGCCTCGTTTTCATCCTGTTTCCAAAGTTTTACTTTTTTTTGACAGCCATTTTTTTTCCCACTTCAGAGATTTTCAATTAAAAAAGACAAAATATGCCTCAAATTAACTTGCAATCTCACTCACCGGATCCCTGACTCTCCCCCTGTGCTGTGTGTGAGTGTGCAAGTTAATTTGAGGCATATTTGTGTGAATTTGCCGTCTTTTCCAGTTCTGTGGTTCGGCCGTTAAAGTCGTATTTTTGCAAACCACACAGTCCATCATACGGGCTGTAATTTTTGCGTCCGCTAAGTCCCGCATATCTCGGGATCAGCGCCAGCTAAGTCCCGTGTGTCCACCCCTGCAATCATTGCAGCCTAAGTCCTGCGTGCCTCAAATGCTCGCCTCGCATTGTAAGGCTTGCAAAGCGTGAAGACAACTTGCAGTACGACAACTATATATATGACTTCATTCTCCCTAGTCTGCCTTTATTATCTTCTGGTCTAACTAATACACGTTTCATATTTAAATACATATGTGTTTGAAGGGGTGGATGCCCCTGAGAAGTTTGCTTACGGGTGCCTCAAATATAAATCTAGCCCTGTTTGCTAGCAGAAAATGGGAAGCTGCATAGTATTCTGTTAGCATTGAAAAATACATTTATATTTTTTCTGGTTTAAAAGGATCTTTATGTTAAAGTATTAGGTAATGTATTTATTATATTTTGTATATAATAATATTTAAAGAATAAAAAAACGTAACATCTCTAAACACTGCATTAAGTTGCTGTATATGAACCGCAATGCACACTGTTAGCTGATCATTTCTATTACTCTTTGTATTTTTTTGTTTTGGCTCTGTTTATTTAGTAACTGAATTGTTATCCATAGTGATCTTCGTCTAGTCTCATTATAGCTATTATATACTGTTTATGTAAGGTACCAGATTTCCTGTGCATGGTTAATGGAGAACAAAGTATTATTTGCTCATGTTATTATGTCTTTAATTCAGTCAAGTAATGTGCCAAGTGAGCAGATAAAATAATGCTCACATTGTTATTACTTCCACAGGATCACAACCTGAATCAAAATTTTAAAGGGAAAGTTTAACCTAAATGTATATATTAGGTAACATTGGGAAGCTTATATAGACCAGTGGTTTTGAACAGCCAGTCAGTGGACCGGTGCCGGTCCGCAGAAATGTCCTGCTGGTCTGTGAAAACATTATTGCCAATTCACACATCCATGTCTAATTAAGATTATGTCAAACTAGCGAATTGCCCGTCAAAGAATTAAGGCAATAGAATTGTAACTCAAGGAATGGTGTTTTGCACAGACGTTATTTTTTGTGGTGGTCTGAGATCTCAGCGCTGATTGCGAGGCTCGCTCTGAGCGCCTTTGGCGCTCATCGCGTGGCTCGCAATGAGCGCCTTTGGCGCTCATTGCAAGACTTTTGGTTGTTGTATTTTTTTTTTATCAGAGGCACTTTTGCTGTCATTGTAAGGTCGGCGCTGATTTGCTTTTTGCGCTTAGTCCAAGGCTGTCCCCTGGTGTAGTTTGTGTGCTATTAGCGTTTATTGCGTCTTTTGCGTTTATTGGATAGTGGTTTTTTTTTTGTGTATATGTATTTTGTGATTTAGTAATACATTAATAAATTAATATACTTTACCTATTTGTAAGTAATATATGCAGGAAGCATTGCGCTGAAGAGCTGCCAATCTTTTTTGATGTTCCTGCAGCATACAATGTAGATTTGCACTGTTGTGGAGCTGCGGTGCAATGTGTGCAGTGGCCACACAAAATATTGACACATGGGCCCAATTTGGACATTTCCACTTAGGGGTGTACACACTTGTGTTGCCAATGGTTTAGACATTAATGGCTGTGTGTTGAGTTATTTTGAGGGGACAGCAAATTTACACTGTTATACAGGCTGTACACTTACTACTTTACATTGTAGCAGAGTGTCATTTCTTCAGTGTTTTCACATGAAAAGATATAATAAAATATTTACAAACTTTTGTGAGATACTGTATGTCCTTATAGCAAGATGCCTCACTGCTAAAAGATAATCTTGCATTTCTAATTTTCGATACACAAAGTACTGAGTGGCTTGGGAGTGGTGACTGGATATTGAGCTATAAATGTGTCTGATGACAATCAGCTATTGTCCCAAAGCAAACTAGCTCAAATGCTACTTATTTTTATCCTCTCTCATTTGGCTCCATAATACACTGTTATCCGAAAAGTGATCAGTGATAAGTTTATCAAAATATATGGTAAATAATGTAGCTCATTAATGTAATTTTGTCGTCTAATATAAACCTTAACAGATCACTGTAATGGTTCACCTTTCATAATCATTATAAACAACCTTATTGTGACCTTTTGCAAGAAAACACACTGAAAACTACTGGTAAGTTTTTTCCATGATCTACTGCAGCACCTTTGTTTTTTCAAACTAAAGCTGACGGTGCAACTCATTCTCCAAATTCTGACACTAAATCTGCATAGTAAATTCATAATAAAATCATAATACATTTTGCATTTTAAAAGTATGCCCCTTATGTTCTGGCAAACACATTTCAATTTGGAATTACTTTATTAAAAAAACAACACATTTTTCAGATTAAGGTATGATTGGCCAGTTGAGACTTGTATATTTGGTAGCTAAAGCACGGATCTCTTACACATAAAGCAAGTATAAATCTGTAAATTACAATAGTATAAAGTATGATTTATCATTTAAATTGTTAATGCTGCCTCTTCTTGAAAAGGTGTAAAAGAATCAAACTGAAGAACCAGGTTTTAAGGAAGCACACTGACATTTCAAAATAAACAATATTTTATCAATGAAATTTGTTATAACTATGTGACATTATAATAATAAGAGTGGTGAAAAAAAAATGATGTGATGGGATTGCCGTATTATTTATATGAACACTTTGCTTCACCACTTCAGTTCACTATTTATAGATGCATTGTTTACAGAATTAATTAATTTTACTATTTACTAGCCTACCTAAAAAATGTGAATCTTGTCAAGTGACAGTTGCTCTGAATTTTAGTTTCATTCTGTATAATTGTAATAACAGATTAATTAACAGATTTGGTAATTGATAAAGATTCCAGTGTGTGCTATTAAACAGTAGGTATGCATGCCACGGTTACGATTTGGTACTTGTACTTTTAAAATGTAGGACTCATAATAGAAAAAAACTTTTTAGAAAGGAATTAAAATTAAATAAAATTCATCAATAATTAAAGTATTACTTAGTAAGTATATGGGCACCTACAATGTAAAGAACAGTTGAGGATGTTCGTCAATTATATGTTGCACCAGAACCCTCCATTCTCCAGTTCCGCCTCTGATCCACTGCTGCATAGAAATAAAAATGGCAGAGAACATCCACCCAGGCTCCATGCCAGCAGGAAGTACGGCTGAAGACAGAGAACATGGAAGTCCACACACACACACACAAGCTGCTAAAATTAAGATTATTTTCTCAAAATGCTTTTATGACATACAGAGTCGATAATGTGCTTCATAAACATAAAATTATTTCAAAATTCAGCCCTTCAACAAATGGATTTCACTGCTTCCCCTGTGGAAGAACCGAATTAGATAATTTTCTTCCTCTATAACAGATTCGATCTGAATCCTGGGAGACACATTTTAATGCTCCAATGGAAGTTATGCAGCATTTTTTCTATTTATGACAACATTAACTAATGGGTTAAAACACAAGACTTTCTAATTGTGTGAGAAAAAAACAAACCATATACACTTTTAACATTTACAAATATTATTTATATTAATACTTCTGGTCCAATCAGTGTGGAGCCACCTCCATGCAGAAAAATAGAGTCAGGTTGAAACATTAATAGAATATAAATGATCTCAGTGCCGGGTCTACCTTTTTGAGCCCCTGGGTAGTGAAGTGGAGGAGCCCCTGTGAATATCTGTGCAAGATGTGCACGCACACATTTTTGCCTTTTCTGTGTCTATATATTGCTCTCCTGCTGTGTGACAGAATACATATAATCAAGTATATAACCTGCCTCCAAGAATAAATAATATTGAGGAGTTACTTTCTACCATTTTTTTCTTATAAAAAATAATTTTACTTACTTATGCTGCCTCTGTTCAACTGGTGCAGTTCCTTTCTCTATACTCAGCAGGAAAAGCATGAGATGAAGTTGAGGAAGGGCGCAGTAAGCACTTTACACTCTAGTTCCAGACAGTCTGTGAACTGCAGCATTTAGTTTTTAAGCCAAAAATTTATTTTTAGTCATTTTCAAGCAAAAAAAAACATCGCCCTCTACAGGGAAGCGCCCCTAGGCAGCTGCCTAGATTTCCTAGTGGGTAATCTGTCCATGAATGTCCTACATGTTAATGGATAATGTGATTAATGTAAGTGGTAGGATTAGACCCTTGAAAATCCAAAGTCTTGTTTTGCCTTCGGGATACCAGTGAGAGGTATTTCTATTAGCACGCTTTGTTCAAAGACTAACTACAGCCTGAAAAGAATCCTTAATAATTATAATGAATTTCCCAAGTTACATTATTAGGTTAGCAACTTAATATTGTGAGTCATAAAATGCAGAAGTACATTGTTTTTAAATCACTTCTAAGCATTTGTGACCATTTATAAATATGTACTGGTTCTTATAATGAAAATTCATGCACTAGTATGTAACTTTATAGCTTTATTAGACAGTCATTGCAATGTTAATTTAAAAGTTACCTTAAGAAAGACGCAAACATTTCATACAAATTGGAATATCTTTAAAGGCCACTAAATTCCCAAATTTTGCTATCATGTATTTAAAAGTGGAGGTCTTAAACATTACATTTTCTTTCTTTGAATGTAAGACTTAAACATTATCAGCCTTATTAAATTGCAATTCGGACAATTCTGAAGGGCTCTATATAAGCACTGAGCATATTTTTTTTACAGAAGTTTTTAGTTAGTGAACTTCTATCCAAAAGCAAGGTTTTCACTAACAAAAAACTTCTGTAAAAAAATGCTATGTGCTTAAATAGAGCCCTATTTAATTGGCCGAATTGCAATTTAAAAAGGCTGTATGCTTCTAATCCATGTACAAGCTGCTCTGGAACAGTTGGGGACAAAAAAAAGTTAGGGACTGAAAGTATTGGACCCCTGGTCTTACTATAGCCCCTGGCTATCTTCGCTCGGTTTGTGTCTGCAGGCCTGGGAGCTTGATTTCAGGAAGTAACACAGACGGAGACAGTTGTGTTGTGAAACCAAACTCTGACTTTATTGTCGGCTCGTTGACACTTTTATAGCATAAAAGTGTAGGTGTGTAGCATCACATCATAATATATGTAATTCTTTCATTGGTTGATACAGACTAGAAAAACAAACATCATTTACGGGAAACAGGGTATGTATAGAAACTACCATATAAGGATATCTTTAGGTTGTATAGAGTCTGAGTTCGGTATGACTCAGAGGTTACACAAGAAACGAAACTTAGGTTGGGTTATAGACACGTACACACATTAGTACAAAATGGAGTAGCATACAAAATGGAGTATATACAGATTAGGTTCCCTACCGTCTCCCACAATCCCCTCTTAAAATCATATAAACCTAAATGATTTTTTTATATTATTATTCTCATTGGAAGTTGGGTTTATGAGCATTATGAATGTCATCAAGGGGCGCAAAGCCTCCCTGGAATATAAAACATGACTGGCGGATAAACCCTTGTATCCCTGTTAATTAAAGGGACCAAGCCACGCCCATTCTTAAATGATGAGGTTCTTTCTTTTCTTTTGCTTATGTTTCTTAACATATTCTGTATATTCATCGGGGTCAGGTGTTAGAGGGACCTGGCATTCGGGGATTGAGTGAGACAGCATGGTTACATTTTCAATACCTTTGTTTAGCAGTTTCTTAAAGCAAGGTATAATACAACATACTACTATACCAACAACAAGTAGGATTACACAGATAATTATAGCGAACTGAACTAAAACATGTTTCCAGGAAGTGAACCAACCAAAGTATTGATCCCAGGGGTTATCAATACCAGAGTTTTTCTTCAGTTCTACGGATAAATCCTCTAATCTCTTAATGGCCAAGGTTACTTTGCCATTTGGGCCGGTATTATCAGGGATCCAAGTACAGCAACCTTCTGTTTTACCTATGTATACACAGGTACCTCCTTTCTCGGCTAATACCATGTCTAGGGCCATTCGGTTCTGGAATACCATTTGGGAAGTTAGCTCTAGTTGTTCAGCTATTCCTTTCAGGGCGTCTCTGGTATCATTAACAAATCTCTGTTGGTTGTAATAGATGTAATTTATCCAGTCTACATTTTTATTGATAGTTATCATAGGTATTAAGGACTCAAAGCCTGCAGCTACTTGGTCTCTGGCTTTGAATTCATTTGGGACCCCTCTTGGTACCCCTATTGTATCTATGTAGACATGGGGGTCGAAGCTTCCTCCTGGGGCTTCCCTCCTTGCTCTCCTGAGTATATTGCTTGAGTTATGGCCCAGGGGAGGATCTACCTCTGTTACAATATGGAGTGGCATAATAATCTTTGCTAGGGCGCACTCTCCTTTCCATGAGCCCTCTAACTTGGTTCTAATTTTCATATCACCACAAATCCAGTAGATGTCACCTAGGGACTTAGTTTGGTTGGCAATATTGGTTGTTCGGTTCTGTCTACAGTACCCTGGGGGGAATTTCTTTAAATCCCTTCCGCTATCGTTAGAAATGTAACAAGTGTAATTGCCAGGGTAAATAGTGATATGGCTTCCTGGATTCTGTTTTTTTGATAGGATGGGGTATTTTAGCATCCATTCACTACATCCTGTGGTATTGTCAGGATTGGCAGTAAATAGACTCAAAAAGCAATCTTCTACATCCTCTGGGATATTAAGGGGTACTGTACCCAAGTGTGGCCTTGCTTTGCCACATACATAA